>JBBLXU010000655.1:0-1433807 GCA_037893425.1 Campoplex nolae
AATTGAAGAGATTTAATATTTCGCTATTAAATATATTGAAGAGAATTGGCGATGTGACAGTTCCTTGTTGTAATCCTTCTTGTATTCTGAACGAAATCGTCGATTGTCCATATCCATCCCAAGTGATGAACGATTTGTTGTTAATCATATCATATATCAACAGCACTAAAGAGCGCGGAAAGTTGAGTCGTTGTAATTTGTGAATTAATCCATTTAACCAAACCGAATCAAAAGCTTTTTCTAGGTCAATTAGTACTGCTCCTACCAATTTTCCATTCATGAGATATTTATTTATATCAGATGAGAACTTATGAATGGCATGAACGGTTGAATGTCTAGCCGTAAATCCAAATTGATTGTCAGGGATTATTCTATTTGCTTCTGTATGACACAAGAGTTGTATTTTAATAAGTTTTTCAAAAATTTTACTGATGTTGACAGTAAGACTTATTGGTCTGTAACTTGCTGGATCAGAGCCGTTTTTATCTTTTTTTTTAATCGGTATAACTTTGGCTTTTTTCCATCTGTCTGGATAATATGAATGATTGAAGCAGTTATTGAATATTATTGTGTAATCTTTGATTATAATTTCAGGAAGATTCTTCAATACTATCATTGGTATATTGTCTAATCCGCTAGATGTTTTATTTTTCACCTTTTTCAAAATATTTGCAATTTCATAATCACTATGCATGAATTTTATCGCTCCTTGTTCTCGTATAGGGTGATGTGCCAAATTATCATTACTGAAAATCGTATGGGTGCGGTTGTTTACTCTCATATCTTGAATGGTTAATTTTATTTCTGTTGCAGAAGTATCAGCCATACGTTTTATTTCAGTTCCTTCATTTGAATATCTAGGTGAATTTATTCCTTCAAAGTATTTTCCAACTATGTTGAGTTTCGTGGTTCGATTCGTGAATATATATTTGTTATTTTTTTCGATAATTGGAGCATTTACCAGAACTTCTTCTGTTAGTAGAGCATTATTATTTGTATCTATTGCAAGAGTATCAATTTTTGGCGGATCCTTATATCTGAAGTTTCTATTTATCCTTGGGAAAAATTTTGCTGAATCACGATAATCGATCCCTCTTGCTTTCGCATTCCAATATTCTGTTTCAGATTTTTTAAACTGTGATATTAATTGATTGTTAATTGTTTTTATAAGTTTTTTGATATTTTGTTTAACCAATGAATTTCGCAGATTATTTTCGAACAGAAAAGCGATTAATTTTGATTTGTATGATTGTAATCTTTTTATTCTATTATTGATATACTTTATGCATCCAGCTTTATCATCAGGTTTGATTTCTGGAACTATTGTATTAATAGCTGTTATTATATGTGTTTCAATTTTGATTATACTTTCATTGATTTCATTTATTGATAGATTTCTGTTATCTGGAAGATGATCATTGTAATTATCCTCCAAATACTTTGAAAATCTTCTCCAATTTGTCTTTTTGAAATTAAGTCTTGGTTTTGAAAGAGGCGGGTTAGTTAATCCCATGAAAATATTATTTGTGTCAATTGAGAAGCAAATAGCGTTATGATCACTATCATATGGTAATGTATTAAGTTTATTGTTGATTAATTGTTCAATTTCTATACGTGTATCCGCTATACAGTAATCAAGGAATGATCCTGTTCTTGGAAAAGTTGGTTTATCAGCAGCATAGATTGTTGTTCTATTAGCAATTCCATATTCTTCTTCCCAACTATATAGCAGAGCTCCTCTTTCATTGATCTTGGAATCACCCCAATTTTTGTGTCTGGCATTTATATCTCCAGCCATAATAAAATAAGTTTTAACACCATTCAATTTATGTTCATGGTAAATATTATTGAGTTCTTTGATAAAGGTTCTTTTATCATTGCAGGCCGCATATATACTGAATATATATAGAACATTATTTGAATTGGTATTTATTTTTATTAGCGTGTATTCAATGATTTTATTGTTCATTGAATTAGGCTGTGTTATTTGTGTATAACTAATTCTTTTATTTATCATTATCGCTGTTCCTCCACCTTGTCTTGCATTTGGACGATCTGTTCTTATGAATTGAAAGTTTAGAAATTTGAGTTTATGTTTGTTATTTAATTTTGATTCTGATATCAATGCTATATCGATATTATTCTCTTCAACAAATTTTTGGAGATCGTATCTTTTTTTATTTGCCGCTAATGAATTAACATTTATTGCACAAATTTTTATCTTGTGAATAGGATTGTTATTAACCCTCTGATTCACATGTTGCGTTATATTGTTGCTTTCCATTATTAATATTCAAATTGACTCATTATAAATTCTATATTTCTAGAATTCTCTGATATTTTTTTGTTCATGTCAGACAGCTGAGTTTTCAGTATCTCAAGCATACTTTCTTTAAATTGTTCCAGCATTCTTTCAAAGCCGGTAAAATTATTGTTATCGTTAGTTTTTTTATTGCTGTTGTTTGATCTGATATTGCTGTACTCATAATGATTGTTATCATTGTATGAATTATTTTCATTGTATTCGATATCATCATTATTACCTGAATAATGCTGTGTTGTTTGATGAACTTCTTTAAATTGTTGAATTTTATTCATTTCTCTTCTTTTAGGAAGTGCTGGAAAATGACTTTCGTAATTACCCGTAATTCTCGCAAAGGTGGAATTTGGATTTACGTATTTTTCGATTTTATTGAATTTTTCTCTCTTCAATGTTTTTCTGATCTCTTGAGCTTGACGTTTCAAATTGTGTGCCGTAGATAAATACGTGCATCCCATATACGATGCTGGATGTCCATTCTTACCGCAATTAGCGCATTTAATTTTTTCTCTTTCAGCTGTATTTTCTACTTCACAGACTCCTCCATTTTTCAAAGGACCATGATCCTTTCCACATTTCACGCAGCGAAACTGGAGATGACAATTTTTACTCGCGTGTCCAATACGTTGGCATCTCTTGCATTGAAAGATTGTTTTTTTTCGAATCCTCTCCCATGTCACAGGTTGGTAGAGAAGAAATTTTATTTTTGTTAACTCTGCCGTTTTACTACCTGGCGAGAGTTGCACGATGTAATGAAATTTGTTTTCATTCAATTTTCCATATTTCAATTTGATCACTTCTTCAATTTTTACTTCGTTGAGATTTTTCCCTTCAATGTATTCTTTGATTTCAGCTTCATTATATTCTGCATTTATTCCTTTAAGGACGATTGATTTTTTTTTCTCGCTCTGAGGAGTGAAAGTGAAGAATTGGATCTCTTTGGATTCGAGCAATTTTTTGATTTTGTGAAATATTTCAATACTTTGGGGCATTATTTTGACATAATCTCCTTCTGTTTTTTTAATCCAGAAATTATCTTCTGTGATTTTTTCTGCTATCAGCAATTGAATGATTGCTCTTGGGCTGACTTTATACGCATGAATTGGAGGCGGTTTATTTTTGGTTTTAGAAACAATATTTTTCCTCTCTGCTTTATCATTTGATGATTTGGAATGACCTTTTTTTTCTTGAACCTGATTATTTGATTCTTGTTCATAATCATCATCAACGACGCTCATATTATCAGAAAGTGCATCAAATTGATTGTAGCAATCTATTTCTGATCTGTTATCTTTTTTCTTTTTGTAAGTTCTTTTAGGGGTTAAAAACTCACGCGTTTCTGTATCCACATTCTGATTTTTTTCTTTTTCATCGACAGATGAAGATCGCGATCTTGCTCTTGACAGATTCGGGCTCTTTTTCGGTTTGTTCGAGTTTATAACCCTTTCAATATTCGTTGTGCCAGTCATCCTATCAATTTCTCTGGCTTTTTTCCTCAGTGCTGCCTGCGAAAGAATCTCCGGGTCTTGTAAATCTCTTTGTCTTTTCTGCATTTTTGCTAGAATTGATTGTGAGTCAGGGATTTTATCCCCCGACACACAAGCTTCTTCTCTTATCTTTTTCTTTTTCTCAATTATTTTATCTTTTTGGATTGAAAAAGATGATGGAGACCCAATTATTTGGGCCAGGGCAACAATTAATCACCCTCAGACTGCTATATTCGATCCAAATATAAATAATATTTCAACTTTTCTATAACAGAAACGTCGATCGATGTTGACTCGCTGAAGTCTCAACGACAACTGTTCGATATCGAGGTAGCGTGGCCGAGCGGTCTAAGGCGCTGGTTTAAGGCACCAGTCTCTTCGGAGGCGTGGGTTCGAATCCCACCGCTGCCAATTTTTTTTTTCCTTCAATAACTAACCTTTTTATGGAAAATAGACTGATTCTCTTATTTACTGAATAATCAATTGTCGAGTTCATTTGTCACCAATGCTATTTTTTAATGGATATCAATTACTCTCGCAATTGTTAACTTGACGAACTTTTTTATCGTAAAAAATCATTAATTGATCGCATATTTCATTATTTTTTTAGGCTAACTTCCAACGACATTTAACCATATGAATTTGATGCAATGATAATTCAATTTTGAGACAATAAACAATTAATCAAAAGCGATAAATTAATAGCTATATTTTTTTCTCAATCACATTTGCAATTTAATTATAATTGTATCGTGCTGAATGTTATTGTTCATTTAACAAACATCGTTAAATCTATATAAGAGAAACGCCATTTACAGAAGAAATTGGCGAGTCTATAATGAATATGAATAGCCGGAAGAGGGAGAACGTTGGAACGTCTCGAGAGTCCCGGTGGCATCTATTTCTGTCGCCCATCCGTTTGCCTCCTGTGAGGGACTGAATCCGTCGAAATAGTCGAATTGTAGTACCTCATGAAAAGACATGCCCGATCGTATTCACATACACATGAAAATACAGATTTGAGCTCAAAAGGATTTGACCTCGTGACCCAGATGTCGTAACCGGTACTTTGCTCAATTTTTTCATATGATCGACAACACGAATTGACATCCTTCTCAGGTGAGGGGTCGTTCCGGAAGGGGCCAAATACCAAAAAAAAAAAAAGTTGCGGCACGCACAGCGCTACCGCTCGCCCTGCGTGACTTCTGATTCAACGCATTTCTCCGTTAGCCAATATTGCACGCGATCCGCTTTGATTCGTCACGGGACACGTTGAAGAATGCGCTTGAATTCGTTTCTTCACGTAAAAACCTACATTCGCGTCAGTTCTTCATTTTTTCTCCTCACAAAGAATTTCTTTCGTGTTAAACTATTCTTAATTTCTTTCCGTTGTTTCTAAACTCTCGAATATGAGCGTCCGTTGTTGTTGCCGTTTTTCCGTTGCAGTGATGACAAATTGCAACGAAACTGTGATGATCCTATTGACAAATTTGAGCACATTGACAAATTTGATGGGGTGAATTAAAAGAGTGGATATTGGCCGATATTGGCACAAGTACTGGCATTCAAATTAACACTAGTTGACTCACCTATCAAGACTTAACTCAAGCAGAACTGGCCTTAGTACCGGAGGAATATCATTTCGATACTGGCCTAAATGCTCGAGCCAATATTTGAAACTCAAAGCAATTAGATACCAATGCTTATTTGATACTTGCCTTGAGTTCGGTTCAAGTTCAGAATGAAATACTAGCAGTACTGGCAGAAATATAGTTAGTATTGGCAGTACTGTAAGAAATATTGGCAGTACGGCAGTACTGGAAGAAATATTGGCAGTATAGCAGTACTGGCAGGTTCAAGTTCAGAATGAAATATCAGCAGTACTGGCAGAATATATTGCTAATATTGGCAGGACTGGAAAAAATATTGGCAGTATATGGCAGGACGCAGAAATATTATTAATATTGGCATTACTGGCAGAAATATTATTAATATTGGCAGTACTGGCAGAAATGTTGGCAGCACTGGCCGAACTGCTGGTAGTACTGGCAGAAATATTGGCAGTACTGGCAGAAATATTGTTAGTATTGGCAGTACTGGCAAAAATATTGGCATTGGCACTGATATATGGGTCAATATTGGTAAATGATGCGACAATGTCATTATTCTCGGAACTGGGACATTGTTGGCTCTGTGCTTCTACGAGCCTCAAACTGCCAATAATATTGTATAGATTTTTCCGTTTAAATTGCAATTAATCTCAGACTAAATATTTGGCCATTGCTTCGATGTATAGAATTGAGGAAAATACTGGCTGGCACTGGCCCTGGAACTACCGATAATGCTGAAACATTCGAATTAAATTGAAATAAACTCCAGGCCAAATATTGTCCGTAATTATTTCAGTAAATTGGCAACGTTAAAAATTCATCATCGAGGACAAAACGTCTACACGATAGTGTCTCGACGCTAATGTCTTTACTTATCGACCTCAGTCGTTTCAATGGCCAAAATCAGCGTTTCCATTTAATACAGAAATATTTCCATTCATCATTTTTCAACGGTGCCACGTCCACGCAACATAGATCTAATCACACTCGATTCGTTTATTCGTGGGTTATTACGGGTGATTGTTTTAAGTAGGACTACCCCGCAACTTGGATCTTAAGGAGGTCACGTACGTATCCCTTATCACGTCACCCTAGAAATTGGAATCGAGGTTACCAGGACAAAAGCTCAAGAAAAAAATCTTACTCCAATGTAAAAAAAAAAAAATTATCCACCCCTGTTTTTCTTTCGCTCTTCTACTGTGCGCGACCTTGAGCAGGGAAAAGTGACACATACGTGATTGTAAGTGGAAAATTGGTTTCGGGCTTCGCTACTTATTAGCGGAGTTTATTGCGTCTGGCGGCCTTGAGCTATTTCCTTCTTTTTATTCGAACAGAATTCGACTAATTTTTTATCTGTTTGAATCTTCGATAACCGATTTTTTTTCTTCATCGTTAATACTTATTTTTTTTTGTTCGAAATTCAGACGTTTCCATTCAATGCTTCGACGTATTAATAATTTTTTTATTTACATTTATTTATGAAATGTTTCATTATTTTATTACTACTATCATCACACTTTGAGAAAATTTGCAAATTTCTCGAAACAAAAATATTTTTCAGAATAATTAATAAAATCAAATAATCTTCCAATGTTAAGTAACAAATGACGAAAAATAAATGAACAAGAAAAAATATTTTAATACCAAAGTTTAGTTGTTCGTCGTGCAAATGCAGTTTCGCGAGTCACAATCATAATTGATAGTTTCTCGTGGAATTGATTTTCCTTTAAAAAGTATTTTAAATTTCAAATGAAAGCGCGATCGATGAAAATGGATGCAATCATTTTTTAATGGTGGAGTTTAAAAAAAAAAAGTGAGAAAAAATTCTTACCGTTTCGAAGAACGTTCTCTTCTACCTTCACCCATAAATAATTAGCCTGTGCACTGCTAATGTAAAAAAAAAGGAAAAATAATCACCCAGGCAAAAAGCTGTTTGAACGAAGGATTCGTACGAAGTTGTACGAGTAAACTGACCAGGAGTGCCAATGACACCTGGCAGGCTCCTGAGAGTGGGTCGAAAGGGTGAACCTTCCAAGAGATGCTAATAAGAAGGCGGCCCCAATTGCACCTGCGCACATTCGAATACCGTGCTCTTATATCGTTATCCTAAATTCTCACCTTCTCGAGCTGAATATACCAAGAATGAGTGACAAATAAATCACGTGTATTTGTTTTGCTCTCACAGCTACACTTTTGTCTATATCAGTTTTTTCATTTTTTATTCACTCATATATATATATATATATATATATATATATATATATATATATATATATATATATATGCTGCCAGTGGTGAAATTCCTTAAGCAATCATTTTTATAATTTAAAAATAACAAATTTAAACAATTTTTTCATCAGGAAAATCATTGACTCGTTTTATAAATCATTTCATTTCTAATTTGGTTCGAATTTTTATTCAACACTCATTCCTAGATACTGAAATCTAGTAATGCAATTAAATAATAGATTTTTTGTACTCGAATATTCGAAACGTAAAAACTATAATCATCGTATTTATTGTGAAAATTAAATTATTCGGAGAATTCTAAATGTTAGTGAAAAACTGGTCTCAAATTCGTATCTTTCTGCCTTCGGGCGTTAGAGTATTAGGAATTACTTGAATTATTCATGTTGAAATAAAATTTTTAATTAAAATCAATTCTGCATTCACTAAGGGAGCTTAATTTTATTGTTCAAGCCTAAAACTATACTTTTAGGCGTCGAATTTGAATGTATAAATTTCAATAATAATAAAACAATTTGTTTCTATAAATGAATTTTCGATTTTTGTTTCCAATATTTTCAAATCATGAATAATTGATGAATTTGAAAAAAAAAATCATTTGAAAAATAGAATATTTTCTTTTTTGTACTTTTTTTTCAGAATTTCAAGATCCAAATTTTTCTCTATTTGATCAAATGTGATTTTGAAGACACCCTGTATACGATTCACAATCACAGCAGTCGTAAATTCTTAGTTAGTGATTTTGTTCGTTGATCGTGATATCTCTGTCCAAAGGTCCGTGTGAATTCTTATCGAGAATGTGTATTCACGTACGTTTATTGTGAGTCTCCCTGTTCCAGCAAAAACAGCAAAGTTTCAACTTCCGAAGTCCCAACAGTCTCGAGAAAGCTCTTATTCTGCAAACAACATCGATCAAGCCCAATCGATAACGCGTTAACGTGTATATTTCGTCGCAATACGTGTTTCATTTTTCTATCGAACTTTTTCATCGAAAATCTAATTTTTCTGATGAATTCCAGAGAGTGAAACAATAATAAAATTATTCATTGGTTGGATATTCGTTTTTATTTATTATTCTCAACGTTTCAACATTTAAATCGAGTTTTTCAAACCGGTGAGTTCGTTTGAAAATACCATTTTCGTGTTTCATCCATAAATCCATAAATTTGCAAATCTTTTCATTTTCATTATAAACGAAACAATTATTGTGAATAAAAATAATGATGAAAATAATAAATATAAAAAATTTA
Organism: Campoplex nolae; assembly: GCA_037893425.1. Classification (NCBI taxonomy): domain Eukaryota; kingdom Metazoa; phylum Arthropoda; class Insecta; order Hymenoptera; family Ichneumonidae; genus Campoplex; species Campoplex nolae. The sequence goes on from JBBLXU010000655.1 coordinate 8,915, forward strand.
CTTTAAATAATTAAAAACAAATGTTCGACATTTTTTTTCCATGCCTAAATATTTGTTAGGAATTTTGCAAAATATTTAATTTAAATAAAAAAATGTCGCAGTTCAAAGCCCAAATCGTGCGTCAATTTTTTTTTCTCATTTCATTAAATCGAACTCCGAAACCTTCCACAATGTTGTGATTTTCGTTCGAAATTTCATGGCTCGAGATATTTCTATTTTTGGACAAAATTCTATCGAATTAAAAGATTTGTATATTTATTTATTTTCATAACTGTAACCCTAATGAATTAGCATGTAACGTACAAATCAAGACGCGATAGTAAGCAGTGGTCAACAGGGCTTCAATTCTATACACGCTTGGAAAAAAAAAAAAAAAATAACACGATAGCACCGGTTGTCTTGCAAACACCACGCAGCGATAACGATGTTCGAATTAATATATTTCGCCATGACAGTGAACAAAAGTTATTGCTTGAACGAAAAAAAAACTAAATAAACACTGTTGGGAATAAAATCTTCGATGAATTAAACAATTGAAAAAAAGTGGAATTATTAATTGAAAGTTAAAATAAAAATAAATGGGCAGATAATCTGAAAATTTATTAATCGAGAATCAAATTGATGGAGAAAATCAGGAACGAAAAATAGTCATTGATGTTAGAAATTAAATTTAATTGAAGACGAACAAAATACATTAATTAATAATTCATTATTATTAATACAAAAAGACTGTTCGTCTGAAAATGAATTGACGAATTTTTCGTATAATTTTACTGATCAACTAATAGCAATAATAATTTGGCCACGAGAAGGATATATTTAATGGAAATTATGATTGAGATAAATATTTTCTTGTCAAACTAAAATATTTGATCGAAGAGTCAATAAGGGCGGGATCGGAGAAGGAACTTAATTTGTTCCTGCAAAAGAACTCGAAAAATCATTTCAATAATTTCCGAAGTTATTTATTTTGGGAAATAGATTGACCATAATATTGTAATTTTTAATGATTCAATCAGTTAAAAAAAAAGAAGATTTTCGATCTGTGGCTAAAGTAAATATTCGATCGAAGGGCGAGATGGTTAGATGGAACGAGCTGGAAATTATGGCAGAACGGACGAGTTTCATGCTCGTTCAAAAGTACGCTATTATAGGAATCGCACCAATATATACAGATACGACGAGAAGAGGTCATGCCTCTTCGATACCGTTCTATCAACGTCGCTTTTCTTATTGTTTATTTATAAACTGAGTCATAAGGTCGTATTTTTTTTTCTTTTTCTCGTCAAAAGAAAAATCGCCATCCCGGCTCACGTTTTCATCTCCGTTTTTCCGATTTATATTCTATTTCGTAAACAATTTGAATTTTTATCGAAATTAGACGTATGCATCGCTATTTAAAAACGTCAGGCAATCTTGGTTTTTTTTCTTCTCAATTACAGAATCAAGATGAGCACAGATGGACTTTCATCTCTGTCTGTAAGTTTATTCAAGTGAAAAATACAAATTGGAAAAATTAGTGACGAATTATTCTTTTCACGTATTTTGAACATTCAATCATTAAATTGCGTCAAGTTTGACATTTCGAGTTGTTAACAATGATGTTTTAATACCTAATCAAATTCGTTTATCGTTTGGTAAGAATTAAAGATCGAAGTTCTTTTCATTCAATTATGATCTCTTATTTTTATTTTTATTTTTATTAGATTTCACAAGCAGTAAAAAAAATGGTTGAAACCATAACAAGTTGTGGGGTAATTTTAATGGAAACCGCAGCACAACTATCACTGGGCCAGGCGATATTTCGTCTCGTTGATCGTTTCTTATGGGTCATGGAAAAATCATTCCAATGGAGTTTACCATCCCATGAATTGATTGCAGGTATTGAGTAATTACAATTCAAAATTTATGCATGTCTTGGAAATAGTTAATTTAAAAAATGAAATTGTTAGATAATTGTTTATGACTATAATTTTATATTGATATTTACAAAACTTTCAAAAAGTTTAAGACAAATTTGTTCAAATTCAAATCTTTAAAATTACCTGACAATTTTGTCGTTTAAAAAAAAAACAATTCTATTGTTTTCACTGGTTCTCGAATGAATAATTCTTCAATAGGGTTTTTGATAATTATTTTATACCATTGTTGCAGAAGAGAATGGAAAAACCTTCGGCAAATTAGAATTAGTGAGACCTCTGCCATGGATTTTGTTTTTGGTGGTATTGATCAATCTTCGTATATTCAGGATGGGATTGAATATCGGATCATTTATCCTGGGTTATCCCAGAATCGAACCTGCTGAAATGGTTAGATGTAATTTTATTAAAATTTACTTCAATGTACGAGATACATTTTTTCTTCTCGTTTCAAAATAGTTTAAACAGCGTACATGTTTTATTTCAATGTTTTTATTAACACACCTTTCAACGACAACTCTTTAATCTGAAAAATGATTAGCATAGTAAAATATCACTTCATATACATATATCAAATGAATTACTACTATTTGTCGTAGAATTATGTCTCAGGTTGCTTTATTATTTTCATTCACCATTTATTCATTTATTCGTTCATCTGTTTGTTCATTCATTTACCCATTCATTCAATTATTCACCCATTTATTCATTCAATTGTTCATTCATTCACTCATTTACCCATTCATTCATTCATTCACTCATTCATCCATTCGACCATTCATTCATTCATTCATTCGTTCATTCATTCTCTCATTCATCCATTCATTCATTCACACATTCATCCATTCGACCATTCATTCATTCAATTATTTATTCATCCATCCATTCATTCATTCATTCGTCCATTTATTGTTCCATTCATTCACCCATTCATCCATTCCATTATTCATTCATCCATGCATACGTTAAGAATTAATTCATTCATTCATTCATTCATTCATTTACAATTTTTCATTAGGTGAGATTCTTACAAAAAGTTCGTAGGAGATTGAGGGCGATAAAGTCAAATGGCATGAAAACTATAAGGCAGCGAATAAGCTGCACAAAGGTGATTATTGAATGATAATCGTTATCTTTAATTTCAATGATTTTTGACTCATTGAGTAGAAAAAATTGTGCATGCATTGCCTCACAGCATAATAGAATTGAAAAAATGGTGAATAAATCCTGGTCGTGGGTGTAGGATAATGATCCAAATATGAACCATGATAAATGGCGATCGTCACAATTGATAAAAACAATCCAGATGACCCTGTCCAGTCTATCCTGTTTGGATAGCTCCAAATTAAGCCCTTCACCACCTCCTACGAAGATTAAAGTCCACACTAACAACGAATTTGTGAGTATTTACCATCATTGTTTTTTTGTTTCAATTCTTTTCTCGTTTTTTGTAGATTTTTTATATTTTTCATCATTATTTCTTTTCATTTTAATGCAATTGTTTTTTTTATTTCTCAATTGACTTCTTTTACTCGTTTTGTTTGACGTGATTTTTCTCAATGATTTTTTTTTAAAATTTATTCTATATTTCTTAACAACAATCCATAAATGAATTTTTAGTGAATCGCTCGGAAATATATTTTTCTGCTTCACACAGCCACCAACAGTCGAAGAATATTTAACAACGGAATCAGCAACGATACACGAAGATCTAAAACGTAAATATTCGGATCTGAGTTCGGATGATCAATCCTCTGATGATTCTGAAGACGAAGAAACTATTCAGGCTAAAATTGATCGTCTTGCAGCCAATAATGACAGTACGAACGATGACGAATTCAACGTGAGTACGGTTTGTAAATTTACATATAAATATCGCTTCCTCATTAATGAATCGACAAACTTACTTGCCAACGTGTTTAGAAATGTCAACTAACGGCTAATCACTCGAGCGAATGATTGAATGAATGTGCATTCGAATAATTAACGAAAAAATCATTTTTCTTTTTAATAATTCAGAAACATTGATTTTAATAGAGAAAAAAGCGAAAAAAATTAAGTATTGATCATAATAATAATAATAAAAATTCGAAAACATATAAACTCCTCCAAAAAAAAAAAATCAAAGAAATTTGTTTAAATCATTGACTATGAAGGGAAAACATGAAAATGATTGTAATTAAATGTAAATGTTATGTAAATCGGTAACGAAACTCGATGATCTATATAAAAGTTTGATTCGTGAATAGCCCGCCGATTTGTCGAGTCTTGAAGACGATGAGCCTTTGAGCACTTCGGATGAGAGTGACATCTCGGTGACGGAAATCGAAGAACTTCGTAACGAGGCAAATTTAATATTACAACGTACGATACAAGGTGTCGCGGAGGTCAAGGCAGAAGAAATGGAACTAAAAAAACAAATTGCCACTATAAAGGTAAAAAAAAAAACGATAATAATTACACTAAATTATCAAGAAAAAAAATTGGGCTACTCGGGTATCGATTTTTTCGTTGCTTCGCTTCTTCGTCTTTGCTAAATTCGCTCAATTAATTTGTAAGGAAAACAAATACTGGGTCCGATCGAAATGTTTAAAATGATAGAAAAAAAGAAATGAAAAATTCTTTTTAATAACAAAAAAAGATCGAACAAATTTGACCTTAGAACATGGACGAGGACGAAAAGTTGGTAAATTCGAACGCAGCTTACTCTTCCGGAAACTACGATGATTTTTACTCCCCGTCGAAACTCGTCGAGGACGGTGAGAGCGCATTTTATTCACCGATCAGTTCGACAAGCCCAAGTCCGGATCGCATGGTTCCCAATGTCAAACAAGAACGTACGTTCCAGTAGCAATATTTAATTTCCTCCAAATCAGGCTCCAGTGATTTTCACCCTTTTTTTTGTATCCATTTTCAAAAATTGTTCGAATTTTCTTGAAACTCATTCCGGAGACCAAGAACAACTGTTTTCGCTTCAATCCTCGTGTTCAATCATAAACAAAAATTTCTTAACGGCGAAACGAAAAAAGAAGAGTTGAGAGGTCACCAAATTGGTTTTTTTTCGTTAATTTTTTTTTTTTTTTTTTTCAACAAACATGTTCACTTCGTTTCTGTGCTTTGAACGGTTCTGTGCGATTTTGATTTTTCAGAACACGATCGACCTGTAGAAAAATCTCCAATAGAGAACTCCTGTCAAAATGGTGAAGAGCATTCGAAAAGTGGATCGCAAAACTCTGGTACGATTTTTCCTATTTTTGAAAATCTTTCGATGTACCAAAATGATCTAGAATTTTAGGATTATTATTAGAAAATTAATTTTAAATTAATTTAAATTAATTTTTCTTTCTCGCATTCATGAATGATTAATCGATGTGAAATTTTTATCTGAATTTCATTGCTTTTATCGTTGTCAATGATTTAGGAACAGCTGACAAAGCAACGAACGGTCACACTGATGAAAAAGTACGGAGTGCATCAACACACGTTTTGTCAAAAAATGTCAAATCTTATCACCGAGGAAGACGCGCGAATCACGCATCCCGCAAAAAAAAATGATGAAGAAATCAGCACTGGACAAGTTCAATTTCTTCTATCATGACAATAACAGTGGAAACAGAATGAAACACTTCGTGAATAGATGCTCGTGGTAAAAAGAAAGTAAAAGCAGAAAAAAAAACTTTCCCGATGTCTTCAAACGACTCATAGTTATCCACGATATTGTCATTTTGTTTATTGTTTATATTATTTACACACATAAATGTTTCGTTCACCATTCATACCATCTGTCGCATCCAATGAGTCAAAAAAAGCAATCATACTTTATTGATTATTTATAATTCCTCGTCTCGCGTTCGTACATTTTTGTTACTCTCGTCGTGATTCGTGTCTGCGCACTCCTAGACGTATCTTCTTTTATGTTAATAAATTATTCGATCGAATACTTGGAAACGTGACTCAGTTTCTTTCTGACCCTCGTGATTTTCGCCCAATCCTCAAACTTGGATAAGATTAAAGCGAAAACATCATTTTTTTTATATTTCTAAACTCGACTCTTATCATGAGAAACTAAAACTCAATGATAATTTAAATAATGGTTTCTCGCTGACAGTCTAGCGTAACGATGGAAGGAAATGGCCAAATTGGCGAATTGTGCTCGGAGATATCACACTGAAGAAACTCCGAGTCCTGCAAAGTTTGGCAGAAAAAAGTGTAAAAAATAATTTACGAAATTTCTGTTTAAATGTCAATTTTAGTTTAATTTTCTAACAATAATTAAGATTTATCTGAATATAAACCAAAAATTGTACCTTTTCCAACGAAAAAAAACGGTGCAAGGTTTTTTCAAATCGGATCAACGGTTCGCGAGATATCGACAATTTAGTAGTTTCTCGTGTAGGAACCCTACCACCATAAAGTATAAAAGGGTTCGAAAAATCTATGCAATTTACAGTTTTCCCAGACCTGGTAGACGAAAAGTTTTTTATTTTCAATTTTGGATTTCTACACGTGAAAAAACGGTCGATATTGTGTTCAACATTCAATGATTTCTGCTGGAAGATTCCTGACATCGGTTTTAAGGCATCTGTCGGCAGGGCTTAGAAGGTAGAAGCTGAAACCCCCAAATTCCGATGATAATCAATGGCAAAATCTCTAAATACGTTGACGAAGTGAAGACAGACAGGTATTAAATCGACAGAGATAAAAACGGCTGTTTAAAGGTCGTTCAAAATGAAAGTGAGGTTCAGAGATGGCGCCAGCTGCATTGATCCGCTCCGTTATAAAGTTGTGGCGAGGGAGAGGCAAGAGGCGGAAGGTGGCATTGGCGTAGCGAGCGTCTGGGAGAAGAAAGCTTATGAGAGTGTTTCATGGGGCTGTCAAAGTGAGGCGAGATGCGTTCGCGAAAAGTCATATTTAATTTCGAACTCATGCGGTAAAACAATTGCCAATTTTCATTTGGTATGCGGTTGTTAATTCACGTGCATTCCATTAAGGTGGCCGGCATATTTTTCAAACACATTTCATTTAGCTCCAATTTGTTTTTTGGAGTATTTTTTTGATCAGCAATGGGATTACTTTTGTGATACTCCCTGTGAGTCTCGGGTGCGTTTGATTCAAGAATTCGTGTGTATATGTGTGCGTGTTTGTGCTCCTGTATGTGTGTATGTTCGGCGTTCGAAGGATTCCGAGGGCTCGTCGTATGGAACGTCGTCTTGCGTCTCACTCATCAAGGTCCATCTGTGTCTCACCAGTTTTTTTTTTTTTTTTTTTATTATCCTCATTATCTTCACGAAATTAAGGGGCTGCGTGACAAATTTCCGAAATTCCACCTTCAAATTTTTCGTAAGTTTATTTTCTTCGTTAAAACAGGCTTCTCTTCATTCTCTCATTTCTTCTTTATTTGAAACGGTTTGTCAGCTCCTAATAAGGATATAAATCCTATCTCTTCTCAATATTAGACTACCTTATTTATTTATCTCTTTCCTTATCTCTGGGAAACCTCTAATCATGCTTTCATCACACAATTATTTTTATTCGAACACACTCAAGTGTTCTACATTTTTATCTACTGCTGGATCAATTGTAATGATTGTTCGTTTGCATATTCTTCTTCGTGGGAGAATCATAAAAACTATTTGTGAATAAAATATTTTTTATATGAAAACAATCGTTGACAATCAATTTTTATTGAAAATTTATCATTTTTTGATTTACTATTAGTTTTTTATTCGGTTTTAGATTCTTGTTTTCATTTAATTGAATTGTTATTAATTTAGTTGAATTCTTAACTAATTAAATTATTGTAACTAAATCATGAAATTTTACAATAAGGTGCAATCATTTATAACACCATTTTTAAGCATTTCAACTTTATCCAATATTAAATCTTATTATAATTTTTTTTTTTTTCTATATTTGTATAAAAAATACTTTTTATACAGGTTTATACAGATACTGACACACGCCAAATGTAAATATACAAAACCGAATGAAGTTCCTATCAAAAAATTTACAATAATAAAAATGATGATACTTGTGAATTTGACGTTGAAAATTTGAAATTCACGATTTGAATTATGCTTATTGGTATTATTTTCTAATGATTTATTTTTTATACCGTGATATATATGACGATGAAAATAGTATTTTCATCGTGAAAAACTTGTTCCAATAGTCTTGCCACGAGACTCATTTCATTGAATTTATTTCTATACTTTTATTTGTACGTTCCTCCTTGATGTGGTAAAAAATTGTTCAGTCCTTTTTTCGAATTGAAGACTCATATTTGACGATGCGTGTGTACAAACAAGTGATAAAGTTCGTGTTTAGCCTACATGAAGCCCTCACCCCTCATCCCTCGAACGAGAAGCGAGATATCGCGTTACTTGATAGCGAAGACTCACAAGAGCCGAAGACCCAACAAGTTGTGGCATTGCAAATTTATCTTGTTCCAAAACAAACTCGATTTATCGGAGTCATGTACCTTTATTGCTTCTTTCATCGATTGACATGTATATGATAAGATCTTTTTTTATATATTGAAAAGAACGCTGATCTTCCAAAAAATGCAAATTTTTGGGAAGCTAAGAAAGAAGAAAAAGGAATTGTTTTTTATCAAAATTATATATGATGACTTATTTAGTGATTTAATTTTCACTTGGCTCTCAAAATTGTGGTGTAGAGTACCAGATTACAATTGCATTCGATCGCATTGTCTGAATTTAGAAGAAAAAAATTTAGTTCACCAAACTGCCAGTAGGTGGCCAACGGCACGAGTACTTTCTCGTTGGCGAGTCAGTAATAGAAGAATTATATCAATTGGACTCGACAGTTGGATAAAAAGTACTAAATCGTTTCTGCATTGCTGAGCTCGTTGATACAGAAAAAAAAAACTTAATTTTCATACATTTAAGGTAGCCGTTTACTCCACTATTCAGATATTTCCGTTCAGCAAAACGAGTTCTTCCCATCGAAAACGTATTCAGACTTTTGTCGATCGACCGCCTCAGAATTGCGTGACCGAGTGTTTGTCTCCGTATTATTTTATACCATATTTTTTTGCCTACTTTCTAGTCTCGTAACTCGTGTTACACGTTGATGGTTTTGTGTCACGAAATCGGGAATGTCCAACGAGAAGATCCATCAACGATTATCGAATCTGGATTATAATTACGTGTGACTATTGGCAAATGGAAAATGAAGCTTTTTTTCCAACTAGTCTCTTTCAGATATTCATTCGTTATTTTCCATTTATCTCAGAAATTGATTAAAAAAAAAATTTCAAGCATTATCATTTTAATTGCAAACTTCGGATCAGTGAAAAATTAATAAAAATAATAATTTCAAATAAAAATCCTGAATTGAATGAATAATTTTTTTATTATTATTCAATTAATTCAAATATTATTATTATTATTATATTCAAAGGGTTTCGACATTTTTCATGTTTTTCATATTTTTGTTCTCGTTCCACCATTATGCGGCTGTCTGGCTTCTTTAAGCCTTTCATGGACAAGTTGGGAGCCTCTCACGTTCGGTCGTCACGTTCATACTCGATCAAGCAGATTATTTGAGTTATATATAGTGGCTGTTACGTAGCACGTATACACAATCGATGAAAATATTGATCAGAATGACAGAAAAAATAAAAATAAAAAATAAATTCTTATCGTATTAACGATAATTATCGTCGACAATAACAAATTCTGCTAGACCAGGACCATATCAGATTCTTTAGCCAAATGGCAACCCTTTAATTCTCGATACATTTGTATCGAGTCAATTTTTTCATAGGTTTTTTAAACCTACAGGAATATGCTCTAAAGTTTTCGTGAATATCCTAGTTGATTATTAACCGATAAAAAATTGCTAAAAATTAAAAAATCGATTTTTGAAATAATTCTTTTGTACAAAATACAATTTTATCATCATCGTTATCTTATCACCCGTCGAAAATTTATTCACAGGCATGACTATATTTCAATTGAGGAAACACAATAATCATTGGGGTGAATTCTGGAAAAAAATTATTTTCAAAGGCTTTAGAAAAACAACGGCGCCGCTGGTCACCCACTCGATCGGAATAAATTATTACTCGCAATGGGACGAACGTCCTAAAAGTTGGCACTGTATGAATCTTTTACCCAAAAGTGTAGAGGACTCACGAATTTGAGTTTTTTTTTTTTAATCTTGATTACAGCAATGGTAAATGGCAAAAATGTAAAAAATATCGATATCTCGCGTTGCAATCAAGATATTTTGAATTTTTTTTTATTAATTGCTCGTTCTACAAAAACACATAAGAATCTTGAAGAATATTTTTAATATTTACATAATTTAAGGAGTTATTGCTATTCGTTTTTATTTTTATTATTTTTTTCAACGAATTTTTTTTTTTTTTTTTTTTTATCAAGAATGTAAAAATGCTGAAACAAAGCTCCTGAATTTTTTTCTACTCTGTGAGCCTTCTTCGGGGATGGAAATTCGAAAACTTCGGATTTTCGTAGATGAGAGATTGATGCTTAACAACGTGGGTCGATTAATGTCGATTTATCACCGATCACAGATGCAAATTGCAAAATGAGAAAAAAAAAAGTTTCAATTGCAATTAACTACTGAACTAACAATGATAAGTGATTTTTGCATAGGACTGCATTTTTTAAATTTTTATCAATTTTTCATTGCTAAAAAACATGTAGAATTTTTATGAAGACTTGAGAGCACGTTCCTGTAAGTGTAAAAAGCCTACAAAAAAATTGGCGCCACTGCAAAGTTCCTTTTGAAAAAATTCTGGAAAAGCAGAACTATCGTGTGGCGCGTCTTCATCGATCACTTTTATATCGATTTATCAGTCTTCAATCCGAGACCGAAGGGTGCATATATGTGTCATTTTCCGCTCGATATTATTACTCAAAATTACTCAAAATACTCTATCGATTTTATCGGGTTTCGTCAGTAATATTACACATAGAATCTTCGGGATTAATTCGACTACAATTCTATCACTTTTTCGGAGAAAACTCAGGTGAGACACGATTTGATTGTCGGTACTATAGTACAACGCATTTTCTCAGTAAACACTTTATTCATTTTTTATTATGTTTTACATTTTATTTTATTTTCATAAAATTACAATATTATTTATTGCGTTTTACAATATTCCTCGGGTTCCTAATTATTTTTTTTCATCAATACCGGACTCATCACAGAACAGGTATCTTTGAGGAGGGTGGCTATATACGACAATATGATAAAAATTTAATAAAATTTTGTGATAACATTCTTTAGCATCAAATGCAATGACACAAATTTTTTCAAATTTTTCGTCTACATAGTTGTCGAATAATTGGAGTTTACAATATGCAAAAGATATACCTATGTACATCAGAATCCTATGCTTACGGATGTAAACTCTAGTGTTAAATTACTTGAAAACTATGTTGAAGAAAAATCTTAAAAAATGTGTATATTCATATTTAATCCAAAAGAATATGCTCACCAAATTTCATTAAATTCTAATCATTTCGAATTTTCCTATGCTTTTGACATGGCAACATTGTTGTGTGTAGCGAACCTCCTTAATTTAATTCAGGTATCATCAATTGATTTATATTATTATAAAAATTTATTATTCATTTGTGTTTATTGCACAAAAAATTGTTTCTCGTAGGACGGATAGGGATTCAGTTCGTTTCATGTACAAAAGCTTTTATTACTTACTTTCTGTACAAATAAAATTACTTTAAGCACACTATCTTCCACTGGAATTACACGATACAGTTTATCCGTTCGTGGAATTGCTTTGACTCTCCGATATCTCGTTTCTTTTTCTTTCCAGAAACAGTATATTATCTCTTCAAAAATTAGTATCTAATTTCTGTTTCCAAACGGTTTTTTTTTTTTTTTTTTTTTTTTTTTTTTTCATTGACAATTGAGAAGAAAAATTAATAAAATCATAAAAATGCATAAAAATAATGATTTGCCCATGATCGTATTGGGCTTAAAATTCGTCGTAACAATAAGAGCTTTTCATGAAAAAATATAAATAAAATCGAAGAAGATAGAACCTTTAGAAAAAAACGACTCTACACTGAAAATTGAAGAAAAAAAATTCAATTAAATCATAAAAACATATGGAAAAAATGATTTGCTCACGATTGCACTTGATTTGAAATTGAAAAAAAAAAAAAGATCGAATAATTAATTTCACAATTTTTTAAACAATTTCAAATGAAAGAACATTCAAAAATGAATATTTTGATCCCTCATCCATTCGATTTGCTCTATTTTTCAAGGAATAATAAATTAATTTAGAATTGAAAATTTTTCAAAAATTTCTGCTGTACACTTGAAATAAAAATTTCAAAAAAATCGGCCGAATTCTTTTCGGTGCTCTTGAGAAGAGAAAAAAATCAGCAATATAAACAACGCAAAAGTCAAGCAGTGCAGAAAAAAAAACTGCTGACAGAGCTTTTTTAAAATCGGTCAAACCTTGTTGGAAAATTCCACTCTCGAAATTTATATTCTTGAGGGTTTGAGTTTTAGTCAAGAAATGAAAAAAAAACGACCAAATAAATGATTATTAATCCACTTGCCGAATCATTCATGTTTGAAAAGTATATTTTGGTAGAAAATAACATAATTAATGGAAAAAAAAAAAATGTTTGAAAATATATAAATATATTTTTTTTATTGTTAAGATGGATAAATTTTTTCAGAACTTCTTGAAACGACCATGAGTCAAAAGTCAAATATTCGTAATCACAATCGTTATAGTTGTATGTTCGGAGCGACGTAACTGGCACGTGTTAATTTACTAGTACGACATGGTATTTGGACCTTCAATTAACTCGTTTGTTTTCTCGGACACCAGTCCAAAGAAATGATCGAGAAAAAACGATTCGTTCATCTAATTCGTCATGAAATTTACTTGTCCGTTTTTTTCTTCGCCAATTGACAGAACCTGAAACATTTCGGGATGAAAAAAAAAAAGTTATTCGCAACAATACTTACGTGGAGTAAAAATTTTGCAAAATTTTTACTCCACACAAAATTTTTCGAAATTTTTTTTTTTACCAGCAACTGTAACGAGAAAAATTCGATAACGAAAATAAAAACAAAAGAAAAAAACACTCAAACGTACTTGGAAAATGAATCGTTTTTTACTCATCAAATTTCATGGCTAAAACATTTGAAATAATTCTCAAATGTTTTGTCGGCGGTTAAAAAATTAAAAAATTTTTGCCTCGACGTTGAATAATGTAAGCTATTTACTTTTACTTCTCCTCCATAAATATTGCATTGTGGAGCAAATATTCATTTTTACGTCCACCAACGCGCCCGTTTCCTGCTTCTTTGTCGAGCTGCCCACATACTTTGAATCGTGAGTGGATAGCTAATCGTGAGCTCTTTGCTTCCTCAGGCATTTTTAATGAAAAACATAAATGAAATATGTGGCAAAAATATAATATTAAAAACCCGATAAAACCTGATGTATAGAAAAGAATTTCGAACAGTGCGAATGAATTGATTTTATAATATTTCAATCATCATTCCAGCATAGCAGTGTCAAGAATCGTAACTTAACACTGAGACAATGATAAAAAAATATTTGTCAATGTCAAAATTACACGGTAGAATATTTCTTTATCATTCATTTTATTGATTCACAAAACAAAAATCTCATTTTTTTCTTTTTTTTTTTTTTTTTGTTTAACAATTTTGGTTTTATGTCGTTAAATTTATTTTTATAATTTTTTTAACACGATTTTAGAAAAACGTGTTTTCGAATTCGAAGATGTTCAAATCTGGCTTGAGGTTTTAATGAATTTATAAATAACCTTTCAGCGTGCTCGAAAGCCCAGACGGACAGTTATATCTTCGGATCAATGAACCTGTCGTCGTTTCCATTCTTTTTTTAATCTCTCATCTCCTCGCCGAGGAGCTTTTCAAACGTTCACACTCTCCTTAAATTTATCACTTACACCTCTCTTCGACAAGACACTATAACGTCGAACCCGAGTGCATGCACTTGAAAAACATGCATTATTCATAACCCCGGAGTGACACAGTCTTTTCGAATGATAAAACGAGCTCCGAAACACATTTAACAGTAATTATGAACAACACGTAATGGCACTTTTGACATGTAAATAGTTTCTAATTGTTTTTTTTTTTTTTTTTTTTTTTCAATTCTCTGTTGACTAATAAAATTAGAAAATAAAATAAAAGTAGCTTTTTGCAAACAATTATTGGTCGCAATCTCAATCATTAAAAAAAATTGTTATTATTCCACAATGAATATTTCAAAAAATTACTAAAAATTTGATTGTACTCAATGAATAAATAAGAAAAAAAAAAAAAAAAAACACGAAACTGAAAAAAAAATTTCGTCTTCGTTTGCTGTTCCGAAACGAATTTGAAAGAATAATTCGAATTCAAAATGAAAGCTCAAATTGGCATGAGTCCGTCAATGTCTACTGTTTTAGCCCACAAAACTATTTATTGTTACAAATAGTAACAGATTATAGTTGAAAATAAAGAGAAAAAAAAAAATTGGCATGAAATTCTCCATACACTCGTGTAAACCAATTGAAAATAGTGAAAGATAAAAAAAAAAAAAAAAAAAAAAAAAAAAAACTCGTTATCGAGACTGCGAAACTTTAGGTAAACTTGAAAACATGACGTAACTCATTGATTCGTTCGAGCAAAGTGTGACCGTGGCTTATCAGGATGAAATACGATTACGAGTTGTGGGAATCGAATAAATCATGCGGTTGCTTCCTGGCCATGCAATTATACAGACGATTATTAGAGATATGAGCTCATCAATAACTGTTTGTATACAATTCCCTTTGTATAACGAGACTGCCGATCTGTGGTCGTGTAAATTTCCTATCGTATTACGTTGATAAAATCATATTACATGAAACTCGAGACTCGAGATACACGTGCTACATTGGTTTTAATTCATAGTTTGTTTTTTTTTGTTTTTTTGTTTTTTTTTTTTATTAATTTTTTCCACGTAAAAATAAAAATCCAAAATTAAAAAAAAAGTCAACAGCACAATTTTATTCTAAATTATGATTTTTCATATTCATATATTCGATAAGAAATATATATTTTTACAGTTGAATTTTCTTACGATACTTGAACTTGGGTTTTATTGCAATAGAATTTGCATTTCATCCTGATTTTTCGTAAATTATTTCATCGTTCCGACGTTCAAAGAAGGTGAACAATGAAAATTCTCATTTCATTACATTCACGCGTCCAAAACAATTGGCTCGTTTGAGCTCGTGATAAAGTTCTCGTTTGAAAATGCTTACAATTTTTCAAATTCTTATTGTTGATAAAGCGTCATTCGGTTTTCAAAAAAATTTCAATGTTTTTTATTTTGTTGAAAAAAAAAATGAAATTCGTTGCAAAAAATTAATTTTTTTTTCTTTTTTTACATAATTATCCTTCAATTCGATCATTCGAATTGAATGAAAATGTGTCTATATATTTGCACTTTTAATTCGCATGTGATAATATAGTCGTATCGGTATAATAACGAGATCGCCGACTCACGTCCGCGAAGCACATAAGAGAGCAGTCTAAATATATATAGAATGTACGAATCCGCTGTGCTTCTAACTTTACGCGTGTCAATTATGCGATGATGCAAATTGATAGAGTAGAATAGAACGCAACGGTTGGCGTCACGCTTCATCGTTTATTGCACATTTCAGATTTTCTATTCGATGTTTAAAATGCTCCTCAAAATATATTCGCACAAACATACAAATTTCATCGTCTCGAGCAACCCGGTGGAATGGTTGTAAAAACACAATATTTAAACATACACAAATTCATTATTTTTTATCCATTAAACAAAAAAAAATTGTAATTTTTTTGTAGCTATGAAAAAAATTGTACTTAATTCGTTAAAAAATCGAACAAGCTAAGAAATCAACAAACTTTTAATTTTTTGGACCCTTTTTTTTTGCAATTTTGCGAAAAATTACTGGAATATTTGTTTGAGAATTACATCTAACAATGTTCCAACGAAAATATTAATATATACGTAATTCATTGACTTTCGATTTATTTATGAATTCGTAGAAAAATATTTTTCATTTACTAATCATAATTCTAATATTTTTTCATGAATGTATGCAGAAAAGATTTTTTTTAAATATTTTGTGATCGTATGGAAAATGATAATACAAAAGAATCTGCTTCATCGATCGTCTCGAAAAAGTTCAGACGTTGTTCTTTTTTTTTTCGTTGTCGTAGATAATGCAGTTTCTAGGTTGAACAAACACACTTGAATACGTTCGGGTTGGCAAAGTTGATTCCGACTGCACAAGCACTCATGCAATTTCATTTCAACTTTATCGACATCCGGTAAAAAAAAAATGGAAGAACAAAAAAACGTAATTTTCATGATTTTTCTATAGTTTAGAAAAATGATTGAAGAAGGACAAAATAGAAAATAAGCTGGTCGAGAATCAACGATTCAACAATATTCGACGTTTCGTTATTTTTTATTCCTTACCTATTGATACGACATAATTTTAACATTATTAAAATTGCAAAATTATTTAACGTAATGTACAAATAAAAAATAAGATTATTATTCAATTGTACGAAGAAAAAAAACTAAGGTCTTATCGACTTCGAAATTCAGCTTAGTACGTATTTATAATTATAGAGGTGAAAAAATTAAAAAAAAAAGATTAATCGATGATATAGGAGTTTTGGTATTTTCGGGACATTTTTCGAATTTTGGATAACGTCCTCTGTTTTCGAAAAAATTTTCGTTGAAAATCTTCGAGATCCGACTTGGTTCAGTGCCCAAGCTTATGGAAGCTGACTCTACTGGTTGAGAGAAATTCCAATTTACTTGGGCTCTTTGTCGCGTATGAGAAAAAAAAAACTTGACGATGCAAGGGATCGTTGTACTTCTCGGCACCTCTAGACGTATCCGTTGGCTTCGAGTTTTAAGGCCGCTTCGTAAGAAGGCAAATCCTCATCTTCTTTAACCGGAAATTCATTTTTCGTCCGATGCCCAATTTCCGGCTGCATCGGCACCGGAAGTATATAGCCAGGACTGGAGGGTTCATCCTTTTTGCCACTGGGGGATGGAAGGGAATGGGGATTGAAAATGAGACTCTCGTAGGCTGGCGGTGGCCCGGGTGTACTTGGACAAGGCAGAGAAACCGAAGCCTCTTCCGGATTCGTGCCGACCGCGCGTTCGCAGCATTGCTAATAAACATGAGACACAATTAATTTATTAGAAACTCAAACGCTATGTCTCGCAGCTCCACCACCTTGCATTCTCCTCATTCTCATTTTTCCAACAGCCATCAATCCGATATTCAAAATTTTCAATTTTTGACTTCAGATATGGATCCAGCGACCTCAAAAACCCCAGGATGTTGATTTTTATTCGAATCCCATAATTTTGTAACTCATAAGTACAAACTTATGTTCATATGTGACTCATCGACTCAACTTAAGTTGAATCTCAAAGTCAAGTTTAGCCACATATTTATACAAACTTTGAATAAAGCTTCAATTGTTTCCTGAATTTAGAAAAGACCCCGACACGTGAATATTTTAGAGAAATGAATCATCAAATCCATGAACTTATGTACTCAATTTAGAATGAGCTCAAAATCTTATAAAATTCACTGGTCCAGACAGAAGATGGTAGTTATATGACACAAAATAATAGCAAAATGGTATGAAGTATTAAAAGGTGAAGTTAATAGAGAGAGCTTCATTCCGTTGAATCAATAACGGTGAAAGACTGCCGGGTGAATGGACATTAGGACTTATGGACACTCCCTTTTATAGACGGTTCCAAAACTCACCATGGCGTGAGCGTCCATCGTAAAAACCTCGAGACTGTGTACATCGGGCTCAGGTCTCCAATATTGCGAATATTCTTGAGGTCGATGTTTTCTTATGTTTTTGTGACAACAATAACAGATAAGTATGACGACTATGATGACGCCACTCATCATAGCTCTGGAAGAAAGTTCAGATGGTAACTTATCAATTGAGTTAATTTAACTCATTATAATTACTCTGAAACTTTTCACTGATTACTTTTGACTACATTGTCAGAAATGATTCACCAGAATCGACTGATCGAAAATTTTTATTCAAATTCGTAAATTTCTGCTTACCCTCCAAGCAAAATATTTACGTTCCCATGAAGATTAGTCTCATACCCTCCATGCCTTCCACCAGCCCCATTCGACATATTGTAGCCGTGAAAAATGTAACCAGTGTAGGAACTTCCGTTTCCACCATTCTGATTCAACCTGGCAGTTTGAACAGCAGCCACGACGGCAAGTCTTTCCATAGGCATGTTTCCAACCCGATAAAACCTTCAATCCTGTTCATCAGCCATTTTGACGACGATGAACTCGGTTCATTTTGAGGCAGTTTATGGTTCCTCTTGTTTGACTTGAGCCTTTTGGGGATTTTTTTTCCTACATCCAGTTCATTCTAAATCCTCAAGGACTGACGGTGTTACTTTGTTTTCAAATTAAAAGACTTGAGTCGATGTTGCCCTCAGGATCCAGTGGCATCAAAATATCATCAGGATTAGTTGGTCTAACGGACCAATCCAGTACACTTCTGCAAATTAAACTGACAAGAAATTGTTGTTTTCATGAAAAATCCACGAGAGAATCAACATTTCGTTACATTCAGTCATTAACTGCGTCTGCAGGCTCTGACTCATTGGACACCCTCAATTAGGCGGACGGAGCGAGTTCGGGGTTAATTGAGCTCGAGAATGGTTGAGAAAAGTTTTCTTTGAACGGGGCCGGTGTTTGGATGAAGTGCATACTAGTGCAGCCTGCGTTAAACTTTGTCCGGACATTGAACCAGAACTCGAGGCAAACTCAGAGATGGTCGAAGTTGTGGTCTTTTTGGAATACTGCTCGGCAGTCGGCAAAACGTGCGAAAGTAATTAAAACAATGGTATTCCTAAATTGCAGCTACAACCCACTTGTACAGATATTTTTTGAAGTTAATCATGATTGGTAGAGTTGGTAAGCGATAAGAGGTCTTTGAAGCAAACAACGATCTCTTGACGTTGACCCTATTGGAATCTGAGTTTTCAATCGACCGAATCGAGTACATTAAAATCACAATTGATGTTAATAACTGAATCTTGGTTGATTGGATCAGTTCAGAAGAAGATTTGATTCACCATGACATTTATGCCACCACGAATTCCTTTGTTATTGGAACACGTGTAATTCAGAATCAATTCGTGAAATTGAATATACCAAACTATGCTGACGAATAAAAATAAAACTTGGTCGACCGCGATTCTTATGGCACAGATATGTATGTGTGTACATTGATTGTGTCAGGATCATGAAATATGTAAAAGGGACAGCGTCGAGTAGCATTTCGTATCGACTTGTCCTTATAATGTCACTGGCGTCATCAGTTGCTTATTTTTCTTTGGTGCCTTCATCATCGGAAGGTGGAGTCGCCGTTTAATCAGCTCTTTAATTGAAGATATTTAGCAAAAGTTTCGTGAAAGTTTGTGTAAAATTTGAAACTTCTATCGCGCAGTGAGGATGATCAAACGTGCCATCATGAGGAAACTTACGTTCAGAAGGTATGCAGATTTCACTGATTTAGTCTTCGTGTTCATGGTTTGATTTTCTGGTGATTCCATTCAAAATGGCATAATCTTAACTGCACTTGTTTTGGAGTACCACTAGCTCTCCTGAATTTGATCATTAGTTTCCAATTGGTTACGTTTACCTAATTGGCTTCTTTATTCACCATCGCATGTTCCCAACTCGAAACCACTAACAATTTTGGATTAGACCGTCAATGATTAATCGTAGCTGATCATCAAATTGCTTTGCTTGTTCAACATGACACAAGTCTGATCACAGATTTTCTGATAGCAGTGATTGACGGTTCAAAGCAGATCCAAGTCCAATCCTAATCAACACCAATCATTCTGGATGATAATCCATGATCGCGACCATGATGAAGAGTAGGAATGATTCCAGCCCAGTGTCTTAATAAAAACGACACGGGTGAATTGGATCCTTGGTGAATCCTTAGAACACTCATCGATAAACCTCACTCATTAAGAACTGCCGCTACGTGTAATCATTTAATCTGTTATCACTGGGGTGATCAGGAAATCATGTTTGAAAGTTTTGTCGGTGAACGGAGGGCTGGTTAGCACAAAACCACGTCCACCAGGATCACCCAATTAACAAAATGTCATTGTGGTTCCATGAGTACTCGATGGAACCCCGAAGAAATAAACGAACTCAAGTACCGAAGGTCAAGTACGTCCGATCCTCATACCGTTTCGTCAGAGACTGTGGTCATTGAGCGTTGCTTGGCTACAATAAGCTATGCCCATTATACTATGTGTGTTGGTGGTTACAACGCGAGGTCGGTGGCGGTGAGACTGTACGCGACGAGCCAACCCCGACTAACCAACCTATACAAACTCAACGCTCTGCTTGCGTCATGGTTTCGGCCAAGCTTTCCCCACCTCGATTTACGTTAACATGCAACCCTTATGAACACTCGTTATATCGCCCTCAATCCTCTCTCTCTCTCTTCAGCACTATTCCCAGTGGATCATCATCCAAATTATCATCCTTTTTTATTTCCTACCCTAACACCTTCCAATCTCCACACACGTTTATCTGTATGATACATCAATCTTATGTGAATGATGGATTTCGTTCGATTAGCGGCTTTCCACAGTTGCTGAGGGGGTTGAGGTCAAATCAATCAGCTTGGAAACCGATGATCGATTGATATTCAAAAATGTCAGCTTCTGACATTTAATGCAAAACCTCTGGAATACGTCATTGCATTCAGTTAACTCTTGCAAAGGGTTACCGGAGGTCGAAGCCCTTTCAAACGTTAAACACGTGCTATGGATAGAGAAATACTTCGAATTTTTTAAATCATCACAGAAGGCCACTATATTCAGCTATAAACATATTACCTTTTAGCAGTTTTGAGAATTTTTGGATTTGATTAGTGTTTTTTTTTTTTATACCTCTAAGGATCAACGGTGTGATATCGTTGAGTCATTTTGTGGATGTGACCTAACATCGCGTGTACGGCGCATACTACTCCTGTAGTATTTTCGTGTCAGGGCAACGGTTCTGCCTATATATAGAGGAAAAAGCAAGCCATATATATCGCGATATAGATAGGAGTGTATAGATAGCGAAAAAACAAGTACAGAGGGTAGTTTCCTTGGCGTATGTTTGCGTGCAAAGAATTCTACCCTGATCTGGATGGAATAGCATTTCCATTGGACAACCCTCCCTGCAGAAGCATTTTTATTGGCTCCTACGTAAATTTAGTACGAATGACTTGATGTCTTCGACGTTTGCGGCAAAGCTTTCGCTCGATAGTGTATCACCAGTCACAAATAATTCTAAAAATAGAAGCTTGGGTATGAGCGACGCGAGTAATTGTGAATAATCAACTCAGGAATTCACCTCACTCGATGCTATATCCCTTGAAATTTTTTTCACATTTTTAGAGCTTGATAAACAATTTATAACCATTGTTAGGTATTGAAAAAAATTTGAAACCTATTAATTGCTTTTTTTATTTTCGAAAAAGCAATACTAACTTAATGCTCATCATTTTTTTCAAGATTTGCGAGAATGTTGGCGAGTCTGCCCAGCGGATGGATGAGGAGGGTCCTTCTGTTCCTGGTCCTCATTACGGGAGTCCTCCTTATCGCGATGTATGCCAATACACCTCCACTCGCATCCCTTCAACCTTTCGCTCCACGAAGGTACGTATTCCGACGTTGATCAGCTCGCAATACATTTCCAATAACTACTGGAATCTACCCCTATCACATAAATAACGACTCAGACTATCGATTTTTAGCCCCGATCGGTACTACTAATGACTCTTTATGACCCAGGTAATTCGTGGGCTTATTAGTCTTCGAGGGATTGATTTTAATCGTCCCAATTATTGAGTGCTTTTAGATGTAGTAAAAAATGAAGGATCACCCACAGGCCAGAATAGCCCAACGTCAGTAGCCCAGACTTGATTAATTATGTTTAGTCTCAGGAAAATACACAGATCCAATTTTTTCCGCATCTCATCCGTTCTAATCTGCATCGAAACTGTCAGATTATTTATTCACTGATCAGAAATATTCATCAATGCATCTGCATGATTATAGTTTGAAAGGATTCCCAACACGCCTATTCGCACCATTGGCACTAAATGGCACTAACAAAAACTCGGGAGACCAGCGATTTAAGTTCCTGAAAGATTTCAGGTAAAAGTTTCCAACGAAAAGGTCGCCGAAAGCTATGAAAAAAATACTGCCGTTTTTTTTCATCTGCTTCAATAATAAATCCTCCAAAGTGTCATTCAGTAATCGCTAATTTCGATCTTCGCCTACTCACCCTTAACTACCGTCCCATCGTATCTGAACTGCTAACCAACCCGACATTCTCATCGAATACTCGATCCCCATAGGCTAGAAACAAAGTGCTCCCCGAAGTCGAGGTCAAATGCAAGTCAATATTAGGCTAACCCTAACAAAAATCGAAGACACTATTTAAAACCTTTCTGTCCGATCATGTTTTGCTACTACTCCATGTTCCCTGGCACATTTCAAAAGCATTGCATACGATTTTTTTTACAGAACCTTCTACAGCCCTTGGTCATGGATCTGCGTGGCAGGGAGATGTGAAAGAAAGGCAGTACGTTCATCGAGAACATCTCTGGCTTCCTGTACAGCCATGTGTGGTGGTAACACGAGACTGCTCTGGCCACGGCCAACCGGGAATATTTATCTTGGAGATGACAGCGTTACGCTGTATTTGCATCAGATCGAGTTCGTAACGTTTGACACCAGTGATCAGGAAGTGAAGAACCTTCTGGAGCATGCCAAGGACATTTTTGTAGGTCAGTTGCCAATTTCGGCCCTAAACTTAATTTGAAGGTTAAGCTCGCATTGTTGTCTAGATGCTGTTCACAGATTTTTTACAAGTAACTTGCAATTTCCAGGTAATATTAGGAGCCTTATCAAGATGCCAAACGCCATTGGACGATCGGACATCGACAATTTAATCATATACTTTAGTGCCGGTGATGCAAAGAATGCAAAGCTTGCTTTGGACACTGATGAATCCTACAAGCTCGAGGTCACCTCGAAAGGGAAGCTGCTGGAAGCTAAAATAGTTGGTCGAAGTTTCTATGGTGTTCGTCATGGGCTGGAGACCCTCAGCCAAATGATATGGTGGGACGAAACTGCTGGAAGACACGGAGCCCTCCGAATACTTTCTAATGTTCGAATCGAAGACAAGCCCATGTTCCATTACAGAGGATTATTGATAGATACTGGAAGGCAGTTCTTTCCAATTGAACAACTGAAGAGGGTTCTTGATGGCATGGCTGCTTCCAAGCTCAATACCTTTCACTGGCATCTCACTGACTCCCAGAGCTTCCCCTTTGACTCAGCTGTCTTTCCTCAAATGGCACGTTGGGGTGCCTACAGTGGTGATCAAGTATACACCCCCGAAGATGTAAAGGATCTTGTAGATTATGGCAGAGTCCGGGGTGTCAGAATTATCGTAGAAATTGACTCACCTGCTCATGCTGGGGCTGGATGGCAATGGGGTAAGTATATCGAGGAACTTATAACCGATTAACAGTTGATTACCCATCTGATCGTGAATCCCATCGATTTAACTCATAAACAGCTGAGCTTAACTCGACTAAGTTAAAAATAGTCACCAATCAAGATTAATTCGTGAGTTACCATTGCTAACTTGAGTCAATCTGCGATTCATTTCATCCAGGTACGGAGCATGGCTATGGTGATTTGGCCCTATGCGTGGATCAGGAACCCTGGTCCTCTTATTGCGGGGAGCCCAACTGTGGACAGCTAAATCCGATCAACGAACATTCCTACCGGATCCTAGAAGGTCTGTACCGAGAACTTTTGGATTTAACGGAAGTCCGTGACATCATTCATCTGGGTGGTGACGAGGTCAACCTGGATTGTTGGGCTCAGTACGGTAACATAACAGCTTCGATGCAGGCCCAGAATATAACGGACTTGCATACGTTGTGGGCAGAATTCGAGACGAAAATGTTACAAAAAGTCATCAAAGCCAATCACGACGAGACTCCCAAAGCTGCCATACTCTGGAGTTCACCACTCACAAAAAGACCTTGGATCACAACTAACTTCAATCCCAAAGTTCACGTTATACAATCATGGGGTGGCAGCAACTGGCCAGAAACTATTGATCTCCTGGAGGATGGCTTCCGAGTCATCATTTCTCACGTTGATGCCTGGTATCTCGACTGTGGTTTTGGAAGATGGCGGGAAACTGGGGAAGCTGCTTGTGGAGAGTACAGAACTTGGCAAACCGTTTACAATCATCGGCCTTGGCGTGACTATCAATCGCCCTTGTATCTCATCCTTGGCGGGGAAGCTGCCATTTGGACTGAACAAACTGGACAGGCATCGTTGGGACCTCGACTATGGCCCAGAGCATCGGCACTTGCTGAAAGATTATGGTAAACGTTTCTCTGCTTCTTCTGAGTCAAAAGTCCCAATTGGAACTCGGGACTTAAGGGGAGAAGTTATATCCAAATAAAGTCCCAAATAGGACTTTTCTCCTCACTCGATTTGAACTGGACGTGACGTCATGAGTCCCAAAACCAATCTTTTTTTTTGCGACTAACCTTTGACGGAAATCTCGGTTTGAACCGAATGACGGGAAAAAAGTCCGATTTGGGACTCACAAGGGAATCTCGCTTATCCACTCAAGTGGGACTCGTCAGGGAAAGTAATCCAAAGGATTCTTCAAGGGATTACTATATATTTGTAAAAGATCAAATGTTCGAATTTGGACTCAAACTTTGTCTGGGTATCCTACACCCCCAGCTCAGTGCATTTTGAATCACACCCTAAGTGTAAAATTTAAAAATCATCAATTCCAAAGAGCATTCTATAAATTATCAATTTTCACGAGATCAAATCTTCGAATATGGACTCAAATTTCGAAAAAATAAAAAAAAAAGATGTACTCAAAGGTTACTTAAAGGGAAAGTTCTAGAGAACGATGTCTAAAAGACCAGAATTACAAAAATGGAGTCAAGCTTCACGTGGGGTATTCTAAACCACTCATAAGGGAGTACTTAAGGGGCTACTCTTAAGGGTTTATTCCACGATCATGACGATGATTGGTAATCCTCTAACATTGTTTTTTTTTTTTATTTTTAAAGGAGTGATCTGCCAACGAACAGTTACTCAACGGAGGAAAATGTATACACGAGGCTAGCGTCACACGTAGAACTTTTGCAAAGCCGAGGTCTGAAAACCGAAGCAATGTGGCCGCAATGGTGCTCGCAAAATCCAGGAAAGTGCCTCTGACCGATCACCGCAACTTAGACTATTCGAAAAGCTTCAAAATAAAAAATTAAAAACTGCGATTTCCGACAAGCCGAAAACATTGCGGAGGGTCGTGGAACGAAAAATATGAAAAGATAAAATATGAATAGCGATGTAAGATAAGTATTCTTCAGCAATATTTGGACGAAAACGGAAAAACATAATTTTCTTTAGATAGGATAGTTAGATACGGAAATTCAATGCATTCAAACAAAAAATAATGTTGTATTCGAGGCTTGAAAATACAACGGAAATGGGCACGTGGAATTCTATTTGTTTACAATTTTTGTAAATTTATTTATCAGTATTTTGAATGAATTTTTATTTTTAAATCAATATTAAATTTAAAAAGCTTTTTTATAACCTTTTTTCTGTTGCTATTGTTTTTGATACTCCATAAAATGTCAGTAGTTATCTGATTTAAAAAAAAAAAAAAAAAATAGCAGAACTCTTACATGGTGGTTTTGAAAACCGATTTTGACGATTGAATAATTCGAATGTAATTAAACTATTCAATCGCACCCATTTCCGAATCACTGTCAAATAGCGTGATACAGATTTTTCTTATCACCAAGAAATTACGGCTGGTAGAACAGAAATCCTAAATGGAAAAAAATGTGCAAAGAAATTTCGATGACTCACGTGTTTCGTACCTATTATAGACCGAATTTAATTATTACGGGGCTAGTTTTTATTACAGGGTCCAACGAAGGGCTCCAACGAAGAGCATAGTTTTATAAATAGCTAAAAAAAAAAAAAAAGAAAAAAAAATTGAAATGAAATTGAGTAGTGTTGTGATGATGTCAAAGAAAAAGTAACGATAAAACAAGTAACCGCAAGAACACGTTTGTTTTTAGCGTAGATTCGACGAGTAGTCTTGTTCGTAGTATTTCTTACGAAGTGAGCGTTAAATTTTCAAAAAGAAAATCATTTTTCAAAGGTTTCAGTTTATTTTTCAAAATTTTCGTTATCGATTACTTCGACTTTTGGATTTTTCTATTCTTCGTGATGTTTGACACGATAGGAAAATTTGTTGGAATATAAATGTTCGACGATTTGAGTTAATGTACAGATATATATGCTCGATAATTCGATGTACGACTGCGAAGGAGTTGAACGATGAGAGTTTTGAAAGTATGTGTTTGTTATCGGGGCGTCTTTGATAATTAATCATTTTAAAGACTCCTAAAAAAAAAAGAAATGAGTGAAAAATATTGTTAAGTAAAAAACTTTAACGAAATTGCGAGCGCTATTATTAATGATATTATTATTGATGCAAAATGAAAGCGAATTTACTTTCAATCCCGTAGATGGTATTAAATTATTAATTTATACTTAAATAGCAAGCGCTAGGAGCATCGATAATAAAATTGACTACGAAGCTACATTCGAAAGAGTGCAAAATTGCGAAAAAAAATAAAGATGATTTTTGGAATAATTTTGCACTCATTTGTTTAGCCAACACTGGAGTTAACTCAATATACTCCGTACTCAAGCGCAATAAGTTGTTATTCTTTTTTACACGTTTTTTTTTGTTTCTTTGTTCGCAGTATGTAGAAATATACATGAAGAATCTCACGAACTAACCTTCATGATTCTTAAAGCCCTATCGATAATACCTTGTACTTGAGTCATGATTCAAAATTCGACTTAAACTTAACTCTAAGCTCGAACCAGCAATGACTCAACTTAAATTGGCAAACTTTCAAGTTTTAACTTAGACTCAAGATCGAATGTAAGTTACAGCTCGACTGTAAAACTTAACTTTGACTCAACTCGAAACTTGAGTCGTAACTCAAGTCAGCACTTGGATTCGGGCGTTATTATTCTTATCGCATAACTATTTTTCTTAAACCTATTATATCTGAGTTGCGAGCCGATGTTTTAGAATACAAATGTACAATGTTTTATTATTTTTCTTCATTTTTGTGACGACCTGGCATGGTTGTGAATATCGTTACAAGTGAGATGACGTGAATTAGTAATGTATCTTTGTTAAAACGAAAGTGACACGATTGTGGCGAGAAAGTAACGTAATAATTGTAGAGCTCAAATAAAAGAATTTTTTGTTTATTTTTTTTTTACTTTCGTCGCTGCGATAGAGTACAGATATCAGTTTTTTTTAAATTCTTATTATAACTATTATTATTAAGAGGTTGAGTTTACGCGATGAATAGGTAACGATCGTAAATCGGTTTTTTTTTTGCAAGCACTTATTGGTCGATCGTCGACGCAATATTTAGATTTAAAAGCCTTAAAAAAGGCTGCGACAAAAATAAAATAATGTATATAGTTCGAAATCGCAGCGGCAAATGCATGTACATACGTATGAACACGAAGCAAAAAAGCAAAAGAAAAAGAGAGAAAGAGAGTAAATAATCTGTACTTATGATATTTCATTGACATTTCGTGGCTGTAAAAGAGGCTAATACTTAAGGAAATTTGTTCAATAAAGTTGACGAATTGATTGAGAATGTTTCACGTATACAGCAAACCGTCAATGGTACTTTAAATGATAATTTATATATGTTGCAAAGAAAATAAAAGACCTGGAAAAAAGGACAGCAATGAAAATCAATTATCCCAAAATTTCCAAATCCCATTACGAAAATCAACGACATTAACGAACTTATAGTCCGAGTTTGTATTTAAAAAGGCTTGCATCTGAACACCAGTGAATTCATGTTCAAGTTGAATATTGAATCGACTTGAATCACCCAAATTCAAAATCAAAATTGAACGTTTTTTTTATCGAAGACAACTTATTGGATAGTTACTAAGAAATGATTTGGGCACGAATTAGATGTCAAAGGTAAGTTTTTATTGAAATTTTTAGTTTATTACATTGAATCGATTCAAGCCCATACAATGAGTTAGTCGTAAATCAGTTCGCAGATTTATAACCCGAGACGTCAATCGTAAAAGCTATTTTGTTAGTATCTTGTTTCGGAAAGTGAAAAATAGTTTTTGGTAAAATTTGGGTACTTTTGTTGAAATCAAATCGTTTCAGGAAATTGTCATTCCACCCGACGCTCAACTGTTTCGTTCCCACGTTAGGCTGGTTATTAATCGGTTTACTCAGTTCGCGACTGTAAAAAGTCACCGGCTTCTCCGAATTTCCAACCTTTTGCATGCGGAATATACGAATTGTCAGAAAATATACTATTTCCACCAAACTGACGAAAGATCCTCCTATACACAGCCCAAAGATTCCCCCGAAAGCAGCTAGAAAAAAGTAATTCGTTAGGAAAAAAAAATTTAGTCAAAACTCGAGTTCAAAAAATTTGAGTTTTGAGTCAAGTTTTTTCTTATTGCTAATTAATGATTATTATTAATTTATATTATCATTAAATATTTAATAATTTATTATTATGATACTTTTTGCAAATATACTGCAGTGTTTACCAAGGAGATTTTCCCACGTCATGACAGTTTCTCGACGGTACTTGAGACACGTTATGTCCGGAAAATATACCGTAATAGATGATTCATTGGAGGATTCGAAAAAAGGTCTGGAATTGTATGCAATATCACGAATCATAAATGTTTTGGTGGGCGAAAAAATGATTAGGCCATTGAAGAGTGATAGAAATGAAAATTCTGTATTGAAAAGTTCTTTTCCATTTTTTTCTGCGATTAATTGTTTATGAAATGAAGTCAATACAGTGAAACAGAATCCGGCGACTTTTGGCGGGAGTCAAACAATCAGTTTTTTCACGAACGGGGCATCGAAGAAAGAATTGAAAGAGAACAATTATCTTTAGAATTTCACGTTCCATGATTCCGGAAACTCGGTTTATGAAAAAATAAAAATTTTCCAAAAACTCATTTTTCAAATTACTTTTCACTGATGTGAGCCTTCCGGAAGTTTTCCTCGGACATGAACCAAGCACTACTTGATGACAAAGAATAAGACTTGTCGGTGCACTGTGGCAAACATTCATGACGACACTTGACGCCTTCCGGTGGCATGTTTCGGTCGTTTCCATTTTCATCGATGCTCTGGGCCTCCAGCAGAGCTAAGGTATCTATTTTTCCCAATATTCAAATCAATTAATGTTCATTAAGAGTCAAATAAAAAATTGATCATCGAAATATAGATCATTTTACTTCTGTGCTGTCGTAAGCATGGGAGATCCAAAAGTCCACAAGATGGTGCTCTTTCCACTGAAAATAATGAATCACTTATTGCAGTTGAGTCATTGACTCAAAGTCAAACTTAACCAAAAATTGACTTCGATTCAAATGTGACGAATTTTATCTAAGAAAATCCTAGTGGATCGCGATTGCTGTGATTTTTCATTTTTTTTTTTTCGTTCGACTCACTCGTGTTTGGATAATAGAATGGCACACATCCGCATTTAGAGTACAAATATTCCATTCTGCATTCAGTTATGCAAGCTTCGTATCTGTACTGTGAACTAGTGTTCAATTTCTTTTCATCGTCGAAATAACATTTGCGTTGATTAAGGCTGAGTGTCCGAAGACTTTTTTCGCTCTCAATCGCACTACCTGTATTTCATAAATTATTATTATTGTTTTTTTTACTAAATAAATAATGATATAATTGAGTTTCTTATTTGGGAAAAGTCGCACGTAAGCCTGGCAATTATTCTGCTGAATCTCTTTACCTCTGACGTTTATGGAGACTTCTTGACCAGGCTGAATATTGATAGATTGTAAATTGATTTCTGGATAAACTAGAGGATCGTGTATGAGAACGGCAGCCCCAAAATAACCCCTTATCGGAGCACGATAATTTTCACTTTCCACGTTTACTGACACTAAAAGTCCATAATCTCGTCCAGATCCTGGTATCACCTAGAGAAAAAAATAGATCTATATTTTCCTAGACTTGGAATCAATGAGTAGATATTCAGACTAATTTGAAGCAAAGTTTACCAGAGGATTGAAAACGCCTGGGTACTTCGAATTATTCACCAATCTTTCCATGCCTATCATATTATGACCGTCACTGTTGATTTTTTAAAAACAATATTCAATTAGTGGGCGCTATCGTAAAAAAAGTATATGAACAGTAATATCAATTGATGTGAAGAAAAATTGGCGTTAACTCGAGTTTAAATTCAAGTTTCTGTAGTGATTCATATTCTTGAGTTAAACTTGAGTTAAAGACTCACGAGTCAATGCGTACATAGAAACGACTACTAAAAATAACGATCGAATATTCCACTCGACTCAAAATTCTCATGAAAGTTTATAAGTTAGTACTCATGGCAGGTACTCCTAACATGAGTCAACGAAATTTCTCTTAACTCAAAATACTCGATTGTGTTTTCTATCATGAGTTAGTACTCAAGTCGAATCCCTCCCGGTAGCATAGTATAAAAACTTACAACGGATATTCACCATGAAGTACGTGATAATTGAAGGCGCAGCAATAACCTTGAACAGTTTTAACTGTTTTGAAAATTGTGGAGCAATTGTATTCGATACCCAGCCAAAGACATTTAACGAGAAATTTGTCACAGGGCTGCATCAACTAATAGAGAATAAGAAATCGTTGTAAAATCAAAAGGGTCTCGAATTTCGAGTTAATTCAAGTTACTTACATTATACATGAATGATTCAGGACCGAATCCAAGGCGCTTTAAAGTTTTCATACCACGATGAAAGTCTCTTTTCGAAAATTTTTCATGTACGATCGAAGGTAGCCCATCGAAAAAACATCCGATTTCTGAGTCGTTCATACCGCTGTTTTTCCTGAACGAAAAAAAATGCCCAATTTTATTTCTCTAGACTTTTCATAAGTTAAATATGATACGAAACAAGTGACTCACATTTTTTCGGCGAATACGTCAGCACGGG
Organism: Campoplex nolae; assembly: GCA_037893425.1. NCBI lineage: Eukaryota > Metazoa > Arthropoda > Insecta > Hymenoptera > Ichneumonidae > Campoplex > Campoplex nolae. Next base: position 40,115 of record JBBLXU010000655.1, read on the forward strand.
GTTTATACACTTTGTTAAAATTACAAATAGACACAGCTGGAAACGGGAATCCCCAAAGGGGATAATTAGTTGACTCAACACTTATGACGGTGGGTGTCATTGTGTATTTGTTCCAAACAATCAACATCAAATAGATGCAGAGACTGGAACTCATCAAACAAACCTTGAAAAAGATGGATAAAAACATTCATCATACTTCTAGAGAACGAGTTGACTCGATGCATCAACGAAGCTTAACTCGAACCTGAGTGAGTCAGGGAAGGTTGATTTAGTCCAAGATAATTTACTCAACTAAAAATTAACTCATTTACGTTTTACTCAGAGGTAATGAACTTAACGGAGCGTAACTCAACTGGAATGAATCTAAGCAAGTTTAACTCGTTGAACTGTAGCTGAATAATGATAGAGTTATTAACATTATGAAGATTTTAACTCAACAGCGGTCAACTCCGTTACTTTTGACACGTGGTTTCACTGGTTAATCAGTTAAAATGAAGAATTTTATTTCACTAACCGTCAGCCATGTTATTCTAGCGGCACAAGTAACTTCATCGGAAGCAATGTAACGAAATCCATGAAGCGTTGTAGCTTCGCAATAGTCTTGGGCGTCGTTGCGTAAACCCCTTATGATGCATTTCCAGCTTCGCTTCTGAATTGGCTCACGCATCGAATGCTTTTCTAATTGAAAGTTGGAAAAAATTGTATTCAACGACACCCTTATTAGAAATGAAAAAAAAAAAAAAAAAAAAAAATACTGTGCAACTTTACCTTCGCTTTGTTCTCTTGCACCTCGACGATTTTTCAATTTCGTCGTAAACGTTTTTTCCATTTTCCCAACAAGTTTCGAAGTTTCTTTTCCACCTGATAATACCACCCTTACGATTTTGAGTCTCTTTTCTCACTGTTAACACCACGAGTCTTTTAGCACCTCTATATAAAGCTTCCGGAGAATGCTAGGGGCGAAAATAGATAGAAAAGAATGGTCTTCACCCACGAAATTCTTTGATGATTACTCTATCCAGTAAAAACGTACTTAACACGATTGAGTACATAACACGATCATTTAACCGAATATAGGAAGCGCGAAATGAATAATAAGGAAACGCTCGAGTTCAGGATGATAAGATTAAAAAATAATATTTGATTTCTCGTTATTGTTGAACGACATTTGCGTATACGTGAATGTCAAGAGGAATAACAGTAAAAAAAAAAAAATCGACTCGTTGGCTCTTTGATGATTGATGTTTGCTCACCAAACACTCGATGGGATTGTCACTTGATAGATCGCTTCGTCCACAACCCTTGTGTTTTACATCCTTTTGAAAACATTCGAGGAGTGTACAATTTGATACCCATCGATTCATTTTTTCTTCGTATTAAATTTCAATAAAACTGATTGATAAATTTCTTCCTCGTTGTCTTCATAGTTGTTTAATTAATTCAGATTAATGAATGACAATAATTGCTTTTAATTGGTAAAACAAAATCTTCGTCATCGCAATCGAGTTAGTGACGATTTTTTTTATTCCTTCAAAAAATTAGGCCGAAAATAATTGGCTCCTTTGTTTAGGGCCGAACAGGAACGAAAACATTTAGATTCACTTTTTTTTGGGAGTAGCTTCGTTTTTTTTTCTCGTTCAATTTTTTTTCTTACGGATTTTAAATTAAAACCGATTCTTCATACGAAGGACAAAAGTAAGTTCGACGCTTGCGCGAGTCGAAAATCACGGAACGTCTAAGATATGGGATATCGGTTTTCGGAGGCAGTGATTCACAAGCACTCCGATCGTGGGACGACGAAGATCGCGAGTATTTGAAAATCTCGCGACAAAGATTATGACCGTGAAATTATATTTAGGTCGAAATCAGATGAGTGAAGATTAAAGATTACGTCACATCACTAATTCATGAATTTCGCTTCAAAATCTTTCGAAGGAGTTGCTAATTCGAGCGTAAAATACGGTTGCGGAATTCTCTATTAAAATTATAGCTTCGGGACACCTTATCGAGTCGGGTCGGAAGGTCATCGAATTACAAGAAAACAACAAAATCATCGTTATATTTGGACTCGTAATTTTGAAACGTCTCTTCTTTTGGAACTTCAAAATAAATTTTTGTATCGCTAAATCACACGCTCGTTCGAGTTAGTGCCAAAATTGCTTCGTGTATTTTTCAGTATGGAGGTTTCGGAAGTGGAACGATTTTTGCAGAATCAAAAGAAACAGTGCGAGCATTTGTTCATCGAACGTGAGTAAATCACCGTTTAATTGTCACTAAAAGTTTTATTACAAAGAATTTATAAAACAATAATCAACGAGTTATCGGTGAAAGCTCGTTGAAGTATAGCTGCAACATCAATGAATCGGGCGAAGAAAATTCACACTCAACTTGTCACTAAAGCTCGTTACTGTGGCTAAGATCCAATGCTTATTAGTATATCTATCGCTTAAACTACAACAAATAACAACTGAAATGGTCACTAATCCTGGAATTTCGAAGAAATCTCCGACACTAAAACTAAAAGCATCACTAATCACAGTGACAACGGATTAGATAAAATCAAAAGATTGAACGTTACTCAAATCATTGTTCTCTTGGGCTTGAAATCGCCGCAGAGAATTTCAAGGAATTAGTGACAAAATACCATCGACGCCATCATTAATACTAGCTAATTTTTCTTGCAAGACTGCTATTAAGAATCACTCGATGACGCGCTACTAAATATGACGGTAAATTTTTAATAATTTTGTCACTAACTCGGTCACTAAAACTGTCACTAAACACACTAACCGAATAGACCACTATGACCGTTGTCTAACCCGCAACCATCATTGTTACTAAATCTTTCATTAGAGTCTTGATCAGTTTTGTCACTAAATCCGTCACTAATTGTTCCGTTTAACTTTTTACTCGTTTTAGTAATCTCTTGATTACTTTCCAACATTGTTTGATTTTTTATTTAGATATTCAAGGAAATTTTACGAACCTCCGATGTCCTCCATCCTTCGATGGCATCTTATGTTGGCCTCGACAATTAGCACCTGGGATAGCATCGATCCTTTGTCCTCCACAATATATTTTAGGTTACAGAAGTCCTGCGACAGCTACAGCAACTAAAATTTGTTTGGCCAACGGCGAATGGTATCGAAACGAAGAGGAAGTCACATGGAGCAATTACACTCTTTGTACACCCCCTGCAGGACACTACGTCACCGCAGTTACCGATCTCAAAATTTCCCATTTCGAGTACGAAGAAACCAGTAACTCAACACTCCTAACTGTAAGGAAATGGATACGTTAGTGATTCTTTGAGCGTTTTTTTGTTAGAAAGGCTAATTTACCATTTATCTTCTTTTGGAATATCAGAAATGGCTACCGATCGTGAAAACCATTTCGCAGATTGGTTACGCAACCTCTTTTACTGCCCTTGTCATCGCCATGGTCGTTTTTTCATTACTCAGGTAAAGTTAGTGACGGTATTGAGCCAATTGTTAATTCCCATGGCTTCGACCTACTGATGTATATTTCCAACACTAATTATTCTCGTTTCAATTTATTTTCGAGTTTTCCTCGAAACACTACGATTACTTGAAACCACTGTATTGCTGTTTTTGATCTAGAAGTTCATTTTAATGGTTTTAGGAAACTGAGGAATCCGAGAAATCGATTACACATGCATTTGTTCGCTTCTTTCATCATGAGAGCTTTCATGGCCCTTTTGAAAGACTGGCTCTTCGTCGATGGCATCGGACTTGCTTGGGACGTTGTCACGGTCGATGGCAGAAGTACCTTCATCAAAGAACGCAACGTTAATAACTAATTAATTACCTTTTCGTCACTAGATTTACTAATTTATTAAGTCTGTTATCAGTAATTCGCTAATTAGTCGCTTTCTAGTCTCTAACAAAAAGTAATTCATTCAGATCTGGGTGTGCAAAGCAATCACGAGCCTCTGGCAATATTTCATAGTTGCTAACTATGCTTGGATTCTTATGGAAGGGCTGTACCTTCACAATCTCGTCTTTTTAGCTCTCTGCGCTGACACTTCTTCAATCACCATTTACGTTTTAATGGGCTGGGGTAAGAATATGTGAAATTATGATTTATTGAGATTCACGTCGATCCAACATTGTTTTGTAAGTATTTTTCTTTTCACTCGAGTACCTTTAATTTCAACTATTTTAATTTTGAGTTTTCCCCATTGAGTTTTTATTTTGTTTTTTGAGTATCTTTATTTACGTTGTTCCTCTGCTTTAGTGTTCGGTCATTAATGTTTTTTTTTTTCGGCGATTCAGCATTTTCACTGGTAAAAGTTTCTTCATAATAGCACTTCCGGCTCTGGTCGTAATCGTGTGGATTTTCATACGTGTAATAATGGAGGATACACTTTGCTGGACGACTCACAATAACCCCTCTCTTTTTCTCATTATTCGAATACCAATAATGATCTCCATTCTAGTAAGTATATCAATAAATTCCACCTGAAGGTAACCCCAGTGAAAATGATTGCAGAATTTGTTTTCGACTTCTGCTCTATGTTTAGTACTTTTAATATTGATCATGTAAAATTAGGGAAAATCAGATAATTATGATAATGAAATATTCACATCCCCACTGATTTGTTCGTAATTTGGCGAAAAAAACTCAATGAAGAAAATGCATTTTTCAAATAATGAAATGGACGTGATTCCAGTTTAATTTTGTACTGTTTATCAACATCGTGCGAGTTCTTCTCATAAAAATGAAGACTTCCGTTCACCTTCAACGAAAAAAAATGCATTATGGGTAAGAATTAAAGAAATTGATAGCAGAAAAAGATTTTTCAAAAAATACACTCAATTTTTTTCGACTAATTTTTGTTTCAGACGTTGGGCAAAATCCACACTCGTTCTCGTCCCTCTCTTCGGAGCGCATTATACTCTATTTCTTGGTTTGGCTTATCACGACGATCGGCTTGTCGAACTTATTTGGCTCTTTTGCGATCAGCTCTTCGCATCGTTTCAAGTGAGCATTTCCGCAATTTACTTGAAGATTTTCTATGATTGTCAATGCAATAATCGCTTCATTATGATTAAAATGCAAAATATTTTTTTTCAATCTAGAAAAATGTCACAAAAGTTTAATTTTCCATCTTCCCTAGGGTTGTTTCGTCGCCTTTTTGTACTGTCTATTGAATGGCGAAGTACGCGCAGAAGTTCGAAGGGCCTGGAGGGCTCAGAGATCGCGTCGTGGCGTCGATTCTTTCCTCATGCCGAACCGGAAACTTGGAAAATCGTCGGATCCAGGATCAAGAAAAATGGGACATGATCTCGCGAAAAATGAAAAAGCTGGCACTAATGTATCAACTTTGTAATAACTATATAATTGTAAAGACAAATTATTTTAATTCCCTGGGAACTTACTCATCAATAAAATTGCCACTGTTCCTGAGGCGTCTTTCCCATTTGCTTTCAATATAAGGAAAAGCTCACATTGTAGTTGAGTTCAGTAAATCAAGAGTCACGTATGAACGTGAGTTAATAAAACTTAAATATCAACTTGAGTTGAAAGTCGATCTTTGAATTGAGTTAAAACTAATATTAAAACATGAGTCAAAAGTCAGTTGACTTGAGTCAGAAGTTGACTTTGAACTTGACTTGAATCCCTACTGTCATGAACTTGGGTTAAGATGTAAGTTAATTTAAGTATCTCCCAATGGAACTTCGAGTGCTCAGATAAACTGATTTCTGGGTTATGATCAATTCGATGAGTACATTTGGATGGATTTATGATTAAATCTAAATTTGATTCAAGACGAGTTTCTTAGACGTTGAATCAAACGCAAATGGATTCGCGAAATTCCAGGGTTCTTAATGGTGACGAGAAGCAATCAAAACACATATTATCGCCGTGAGTTAAAAACAACTTATGCACTCGCACACAGTGCAAAACTTTATTGAAAATATTACAAAACGTACGTATGGAAGGAAGAAAAATCATCATTGCAATGACTTGGAAAATTCCCTGAGGTGAAAATGGTCGTTCGAGGATGACTGGGTTTTTTACGCATAGCATGAACCTTGATTCTGTAGACACCACTCAGGCTCGAGACTGTCGGCTAGAATTCCTCGCTGAACTAGTCTTTCACGATGACGAAGTATTCTTTGTTCAGCGTGAATCCAGGATGATTGAGGTTCAGCCCAAAGCCTTTCAGCTAGAGCAGCTGATCGTGGCCATAACCTTGAGTCTACTGAAGTACTGTCGACTTGCTCTGACCAAAGAGTTGCCTCGCCACCTACACGATCAACGTCCGATCAATGACTTAAAATACTATACTATACTTCAATCACTAAGTTGAAAAACTTATGACTCAAAAAAGTCACTGACTCAGCACAGTCATTACTTAAAATATTCAACGACTCAACGTAGTTTCGACGTACATAAATCAAGCATTCAGGAAACTCATATCTTTAACCCTCGATACAACAATAATGTATGAAGGAGTCAATGACTCAACGGACTTTCGACTTGCATTACTCAATGACTCAACCTTATAATACGTGGGTTTTAAAATTCGAAAAAATATTTACCAAGTATCAGATGTTTTTTGGCTTCGCTAAATCCTTGCTTTTTGATAATGGCTAAGGGCGAATTATCGTAAACCGTCTGCCAGCCTTTGTATGGAGAGCACCAATTGTTTCCTTCGCCCACCCAGGCACCAAATCTATAAAAAAAATCGTTCCTCACTAAGTCCTGGTCAACTAAACAGGCGAGGATAGTAAAAAAAAAATTGTGAACTTCTGAAAAGGAAAAGCTTCAGGAATTTTTTTATTCCGATGCCCTGTTGATGGAATATTGATTGACAAACGAGAATACCAATCCGGGGCAACTGCACGCTTACGCTCTAGCGGATTGGTGTTGGCTAATTTTTTCAATATCCAACGGACAGCTCATCATGGACAAAAATATTCAAGGATTATTCTCCTCAGAATTTAGCAATCTCTCGAAAGTCCATGATTTTTAATTCGTTAAGAAAAATTGTTACCCGCAATCGAAGTATAAAGCATCATAATTCGAGAATATCATTCTAAAATTGTTTTTCACGAGTCTCCCGATAGTGGCATCAGTTCCGGTGGTCCAAATTTGAATGATATATTTAGCAGGATCAAGGTGATGAATAGCTTCGGCTTCCGTAAGGCCACTAGTCCACAAAACGACTGGCAGGTCTTTGCCACCGTTGGCAATTTTGAGTTTGTCGTAAGCTCGGTCTTGGAACAAGTTCCAAAGTTCATAGTAATTTGCTTGAGTGAGGTTCCAGCCTTGTTTGGTCATCCAGTCGGTGATAACTTGGGATGATCTCCAGCAAGGGATGTTCACTTCATCACCACCCATGTGAAAGATGTCGGGCTTGAAATCGTTCACCATGTCTTTGTAAATGCCTTCGAGAACTTCGTAAACTTTTTCACTTGTTGGATTCAACTGACCGCAGGGTGGCTCGACGCAATAACTTTTCCAAGGCTCAGCACCGAAGCAAACCGTTGCGTTATCACCGACCCATTGCCAACCTTCGCCGACGTGAGCTGGTGCATCAAATTCTGGGAGTACGCGAACTCCGTGAAGAAGACCAAAGTCAATAATTTCTTTGACATCGTCTTCGGTGTAAATTTTTTCAGGCGTGTAAGCTCCGTATAACGATAATTTTGGCCATGTTTTACTGACATATGGAAAACTGTGAGAATCGGTAATGTGCCAATGGAACGTGTTCATTTTGGACATTCCCATCGCTTCTATCGTCCGTAAAATCGAAAATTTGTCGATAAAGTTACGTGACGTATCCAGAAGAATTCCGCGATATGGGTACACTGGACCGTCAGTTATGTAAGCATCTCGCACGACTTGTATCTCTTTGTGAAGATCATTGTAAACTATAAGTTGACTGAGTGTCTCGAGACCGTGGCGGGCTCCAAAATACGTCGATGCAACGATAGTTGCATTGATCTATCCAATGAAAATGATTTTGTTATTGTATTTGTACTTATTGGAACTTACTTGGTTTAAAACTTAGTACTCATGTAGATTTCTTGAGTTAAAATCATATCGTTGGAAAAAAGGGGAGAGTTGAGTCGAATAATGAGTAATCCAAGTTAACTAGGTATGTATTTTATTAAGAGAATGACTTGAATTGAGAAAGTTACGACAAATAATGGTCGAATGAGTTAGTGATTGAGTTAATGAGTCGTTAGCTACTTGATTACTTGAGGAAATCATTTATAATGAGTTAGGACATTCAGAAACAAGTTGATGGGAGAGAGATTGGATTAATAAGTAGTTAGATGAGTTAATTTTTTAAAGGTCAAGTTATCCGAAGTTCGGAAGTTAATGAATCAGAAGCAATCGAGAAAAATCAATCAAAAAAAGTTCTGTTCAGTTGAGAAATTAAGAACGTGAATGAGTAAGTGGTTGAGTTACTGAGTAAATAGCTCAGGACTCTTAAAAATAAAAAAATTAAAGAATTGCTAACTATGCGATGAGAAGAACTCTACTAAATAGTTCCATTAAAAAAAGAAAAAAACAACAAAACTTAAGACACAGAATTGAATTCAAATAATCTTTTAGTTCTATTGTGTATTCAATACTACACTTTTAATTGCGGGCGTAGTTAGCTCAACAAAATACCTTCAACTACGTTCGGAGGTCAAGTCAACTATGACATTGGTTTCACCGAAGTTAATCTCAGGGCGTAGGTCAGTCGACTATGCCGTCGTTCTTAAGGAGGGTGGCTACATACGACAATATGATAAGAATTTAATAAAATTTGGTGATAACATTCTTTAGCATCAAATGCAATGACACAAATTTTTTCAAATTTTTCGTCTACAAAGTTGTCGAATAATTGGAGTTTACAATATGCAAAAGATATACCTATATATATCAGAATCCTATGCTTACGGATGTAAGCTCTAGTGTTAAATTACTCGAAAACTATGTAGAAGAAAAATCTTGAAAAATTTGTATATTCATATTTAATCCAAAAGAATATGCACACCAAATTTCATTAAATTCTAATAATTTCGAATTTTCCTATGCTTTTAACATGGCAACATTGTTGTGTGTAGCCAACCCCCTTAAGGAATTACATGGGTTTGAAGATTTCAAAAGATCTATTTGAAATTTGTTCTTTTTATCTAATAGTACAATATTCGTTGGCTCACGTTTGCACTGTTGCCATAATGTGCGTTTCTCTAATAATCAGTTTGCTGGCGATCAATTGTATTCTTGGGCCTTGTGCTCTTTTTGTATCATGATATTGTGTTTTATCCATGTTGTTTGAAATAAATAAGTAAATATGTTTAGAATGTTTTTCCAAAGTTTCAAGTCAATCAGACTAAAATTCTAGGAGAGAGAGAGAGCCTTTGGGAATTCCCCCCACAAGGAAAAACCAGCCGGGGCAACGCAAATGTACATATTTTTTTAAAAACACTATTTTTTAAGTTGGTTGATTCAATTTTTCAAAAACTAATGCACCGATTTTATTGAAATTTTTCACACTCCTTCAAAATAGGATTGTACTGTAAAAATTGTACTGTTTTGCATAAAATTGTGTTGAAAATTCAAATTTTAATTTTTCTTAAATCCTTTGTTCAATCTAAGCTATACTTATCTGCCAACAGAAAAAAATGTATTATTCAATATTACATAAAGCTATCATGAGTTATCCTGACTACTACGAGGACACTTTTTTCAGGATTCTCTGGAAACCAAGTTCCGCCGGTTGAATTTTTTACATTTTTGAATGAAAATTTTATAAAATAATGTTTAAATGTTGCTTTTTTATATCTTTCAAATTTTAAATAAAATAAATAATATTGTCAAAAAAATTAGATAAAATACGCTTTTGTTGACCTCTGAAATCCATGTAATCCCTTAACACTATGTCTTTTTTCAGTGCAGCGTTCACAATTGAAGTGATTAAGAACCACGGTAAAGTCTCCGAACAAATATATTTGAATGGCACATCCGGAACAATCGTCGAATTATATATTTTCATCGTGTTTATTGCGTTAAGTACTCGCAACCTTGTAAGTTATTGAGTTAAAATGAGTTAACGTGGGACTCAGCATGTAGAACACAAAGAAATGAGTTTAAAAATGAGTACATTAGTTCGTGTATGAGTTAGTGGGACAGTATAAAATATGTAAAAAAGAAATACATTAGGGAATAAATAAATCAGTAAGGGAATCATCGAGTACACGAGTAAACAAATGAGTATATACATGAGTTATTGAATGATTAAAGAAACGATTATTTCTTTACCACAGCTCCGTCCTGCTGATGAATTTTCAATGAGTAATTCTCATTCGTGTCCAAGGTAATTCGAGCATCATTAAGATTCTTGATACCACTGACATAGATTTCCATGCTCATACCACCGGCACGCGATTTTCGATCGCTCTTTTCATGTATGTTTTTCTTCAGACGATCAACGTTTCGTTGCAAAAGTCCACCTACACTCGTTCTCTTTAGCACACCACTTAACGTGATCTTCGAAGGATTCAAATGAGCTACATAATTGCCCAAAGACATATGCCCTGTTGGCTTCGGCCACAAGGCACCAGCCTCCCCACAAAATAGCTGACAAACTCCCAATGACAGTGGCGTCTTAACATCCGGTGTGATCATTTCTTTTTTGCACAAGCCTCCTATACATTTGTAATGCCATGGTGAACTGCTGCAAAAAACGCTGAATTTATGTTTTCGTAATATTTTTTTTTTTAATTTCATTTTCATGTTTCATAAAAATTGGATTTTTCAAATAAATTCTGAGTGTCAAACAAACATATCGTTGAGTAATTCGTTTCGATTGTTTTAGTCGAATGATTTTATTTCTTTTCGTAATTTAAGGCTACTTTATTAAGGAGTTTCGGTACAAAAGGCAAAATGTTAAGAAATTAATGAAATTTGGTGATAATGTTCTTCAACATCAAGTACGAAAAGACAAATTTTTTCAAAATTTTCTTCTACTTAGTTATCGAATAATTCTGCATTAAAGCAGATTTCTTATGCCCGAAGTGTATACCTATATATATGGAAACGCTATGCTTATACACGTGAACTTTAGTCTTCAATTACTCGATAACTGTGTAGAAGAAAAATCTGAAAAAATTTGTATTGTCAAATTTGGCACTAAAGAATATGTCCACCAAATTTTATAAAATTCTTAACTTTTTGAAATTTTTTGTGTTTTTAACATGGTTTAGCATGGCAACATTGTATCGCCTGTACCGAAACTCCTTAAAGAATATCGGTAATCATTTTTCGTACTTGTTTTTCTTCGATCTGTACAACATTAATTATGAGAAATAAATGATATTAAATAAATCGGTTCATCACGAAGTGAAAGTAGAAGAAAGGTCGCAGATTTTACACGTGCGCTCCGACTTTTTTTTCAGCCGCATGCGTTCTACACGATTCTAATAATATTTCCAGGCTCTCACATACTTGCATGACTCTCGTACGTTTTATTATTATAGTCGCTATACAACTTTTAACCACATTGACCGAGATGGAAATACTCAACTTTCGATTTGCATGAAAAATTTGTTTTGTGGTCAACTGTTATTGTTATTCACAGTAATGAATTTTTAGACTAGCTCCAAGTCCTTAAAGTTTGGAAAATTTTATTTAAATCGTTCACGGGGTGCAATGACGTTTGAAAAATCAATTTTTCATTATGAAAAACGCGTCAAAATTATGAAGAAAATTGAGCGAATCATAAATTTTGAGAAATTTTTTTTTCTCGACTTGCGGTTAAAAAAATATTGTTCCCATTGTTGTTTCTCAAAGATATTGAATGTCTTTTACTATACGACTTGAGACCGTTACTGAAAAATTCAATTTTTACGAAATTCTCAATGAACGTCGATTCAAAGATTTGTTTAGCTTGCCTCAAACGTACAAGAAATTACAAATTTCAAAAACATACCAATCAGAAAAAAAGTCAACAGAGAGGGACAAATGAGGGAAAATAAAAACAAAAACTTACTCGAATTCTACGGCGTTGACAATGAAGCCCTGGAGGGCAAAAATCGTTATTAAAATGACGAACATGACACCTGAACTATCGCCAAGGCGACGGACAGACTAAGCCCCGTTTGCTTTCCACAATATGTTTTTATGCCTCCCTGGAAATAACGCCGCTGAGCGTGGGTAAAAGAAAGGGAATTGTGGTGGGGATTGAACGTGTTCAACATTCGAATTGATCGCTAGCGAGAAATCGTGTTTGCAAAGCTCGATGATAAAGAAAAAAGAAGAAAAAAAAAAATTCGTTAGCCAAACAATTGAACAACTGTTATGGGTTTTGAGTAATCAGTTGGTCAATATTGGATTATTGAGCATCTTTATCAGACATTTTGTTATCAATCGATGTACAGGCGCCCTCAAAAACAAAAATCCAAGATTTTCTCTCTTATTCGTGTTATGTATTTAATAAAATTATGTCGATGAGTCAGTTAAATTGTCACAGATCATTCGAACATCTACCCTAAAAAAAGTTGCTCGACGACACATCAAGAAATAACAGTCTCACATAAATCAGCAGAATGTTTCTAGTTGCAACTAGTGTCACTGGACAGCAATCGCGAAACGTCAAAAAATGTGTGCGAAAAACGCTACGCTCTTTTTAACCCTTTAACGACCACACCTATTTCTGAATGGCTTAAAATTATTCCCACTGGTAGTATAGTTGAAGAAGGGTAGACCATGAATGTTCAACTATAATTTTATTGATAAGGGCCCGGGAAATAGTGTTTTCGAACTGTAGAAAATTTCCTGCATGGACGGTTTTACACTCTTAGTTCGAACTATTATTCCAATTCAATCACGAATCTTCAAAGCCCAGTGTGTCTAGTCAAGCTTCGTTTTTATCCAATTCCATCAGAAAATATTTCGAGAATGTCCATTTTCTTACTTTTTTTTTATCGAAAACGAACAGCAGATGCTAAGCATCGTATATTTTCACGGCTACATTATCGCTATATTGAAATAATTTATATGTTTACGTTTGAATTTCAAGATATCCTGGCACCTGGAGCTCTATCTAGCATGGATTGATAGCACTGCAAACTAATTCGTCCGCTATAACGTCATCATGTTTTTACAGGCGGGGTGAAAGTAGACGTAGCAAATTTGCTACAATGGCAGCTAAAGGGTTAATGCTTTGGAAAAACCAGATATTGATATCTACAACATGCATGAGGCTACAGAGCTCTAAATAGTCGCGATCGGAAGAGAAAAAATAAAAAATACATCAACTCGCAACTATTTTGAAAATGCTGCAACCGATTAAATATCGTGGAAACAATTTTCGGGAATTTTGAAAAAAAAAAAAAAAAAAAAAAAACTTTTGACCAGCTCTGCTTGCTGTAAAGACTCTAGTAGCGTCTCGTCTTTCTTTGATATATATAGTAACGTAAATTTACTTGTCTCGAGTCGGTACCGCGACTCTAGGCCGCGGTTCAAATTGTGCTCAAAGCGTATACGAAAACAAAATTTCGACCGGAGTACTTTGCGAAACTTCTAACTTACTTCACATAATGTACCTACATCTCAAAGTCACGAACTCACCAAGTACTTGAGCCGAAATTTTTTTTCACTTTAGTTTTTTTGTGTGTTTGTAAATGGGAGATTTGTTGATTAGTTTTATTATGATTTCACAATTTTCATTTATTTAATTACTTTTTGTGAACTATTCTGAAGTCTTGTGATGTTGTGTATAAGCATAGCGTTTCCATATATATAGGTATACATTTCGGGCATAAGAAATCTGCTTTAATGCATAATTACTCGATAACTAAGTAGAAGAAAATTTTGAAAAAATTTGTGTTTTCGTACGTGATATTGAATAACATTATCACCAAATTTGATTCATTTCTTAACATTTTGCCTTTTGTACCGAAACTCATTAAACACACTTTTCTTTTTTTTTCCAAAATGTTGAAGTTTTTCATGTGAATCATATCATTACCTCTTCAGTGAGTTTCGAATTTCGGTCAAAAAATGAATCGATCCAATGGTATCGCAGCACCAGGTGCCGAAAAAAAAAACAAACTAAAAATCGTAAGTTCTGTATTTCGTCGCGAATATTGAAATTGTTTGGATATAAAAATAGGTATTACTACGAAAGCGCGACTTTCAATTTCGAGTTGGTCACGTGAGCTCGTTAACTCTCAAAGTATATTTTTCCATTTCTCGATAATGATTTCTATTTTTTTTTTTTTCTCATTATAAAATCCGAATGCAATGAAAGAGTCAAGAAGTCATGAGAGAAAAAATCATGATTCGAAGAATGGGAGAAACAATGGTAGAAACGTTGAAAATTTACGTTTTTATCAATAATTTTAATAATCATCAGAATTTTCTCAACATTTTCACAATTTTCTGATCAACGATGAAATTCCGTGTTTTTCAAATCAATTGAAATCAGCTTGAGAATTGTCAACGTTGAATTCTCTTTTGTTTTAAAAAATATCATTCGCATTTTTTTAGGTGGGACTGTATCAACGGCGTATCTGTTTATCGTCGACATTAAAATAAATGTTTGATGTGCAAATGAGCGAGATTATGCAATCAATAAAATCGAATTTTAATTTTGCAGTCGAGTACCGATTAATCGAGCAAATATTTCATAATTTTTTATTCAATTAAACATTGATGCGTAAAGACGAGACAAGAACGGAACTAAGTTTTGAAACACGCCAGATATAGCTTGCCTCGTTTCAAGGACAATGATTTTCGTCAATAATTGCTTTTTCCCTTTTTTACGCTTTCAAAAGCACATTTTATTTGGAGAAACGATGAAATATTCCATTTTTCACGATTATAAATTTAAAAAAAAAAAAAATTTTTAATATATATTGTACCAAAATGAATCGAAAATTTTATTCGTCGCCTCGTATCGCCCGATATTTCGTTAGTTCGTTCGGGAAGACGCGGTTCAATTCTACGAGCATGTTCGCCTTGAATTTTCGGTAAGCGTCGATTTTGCCCTTGACCTGCTCGTTCTTGGTCAATGCCTTCTCGATGCAGTCTTTCGTGTAAAGCTGAGGATTTCTTCCTTGATCTATGTAACTGAAAATGAGAAAGAACCATTTTTTTTTCTTCTTCCGAAACAGAGAAACAACGATTTTCGGAATTCGAAGAGAAACATGACGGGAAAATTTATTCATTTTGAAATTCAGAAATAAAAATAACAAAACTTTCATAAAAATATGAAAATAAAAATTTTGAAATAAATTTATTCAATTCACGGATGTTCGAAGAGTCCAGAAAATTCTAAAAATAAGAAAAAACACTGAAAAAAGAGAATTTGAAAAATTCAATAATATCTCGCGATAAAAATTTTTCGTTATTGGAATTAATTGAAAATGCGGTAAAAAATACTTGTGACAAAAATTGTAAATTTTGAATATTAAGATGAGAATTTATTTGAAATTTTAATGAATCAAAATGTGAAAAAATCAATGAAATTTTGACGATAAAATTCAAATAGAATTTAAAACGAAATGAATAAAACCGTTATAATGGATGCGAAACAAAAAAAAAAATGACACAGAAACCCATAAATTAAATTGGTTAACGTATTCAATTTGACAAAAAACCGGTTTGGTGAGATCTCGCCGAATTCCTAAAAAGTCTCTCCATAAAATCTCACTTGCATATATGCACAAGAACTCACTCAAAGACTTCCAAAGGTACGTGAACATCCTGCACCTGTCCCTTCAGTTTATCTATCTCTTGCAACCCGTTAACAAGGCCTTGGCTAAAAATAGATGACGAAATGAGCATTTTTCATTAAAATTATTTTCTCTCCCTGAAATAAGTTGCAGAACAGTTATTTTTGAGAATCTCTATTGTTAATTTAATACGGAGATTAAATCAGCGAGGATTCCGAAGTTCATGGGGCAGAATATATTAAAATAAGCCGTTAGAAATATGGAATAGAAAAAATTTAGCATTTTTTTTTCTTACTCAAAGGTAATCGTCGTTTTTTTTTTTTTATCATCCAGAGTTGTAACTCAACCAAGGGCTCGTTTGATTCATATTCAAATCCCCTTTAAAATGATTGGAAGATTTTTTCTATAATTTTTTTCTCTCGGTTCTTGGCGAATATTTAATGTTGGCGATCGATTTTGCCGTTTGCGGATTTTCAAGGCCATTTTTTAGGTAAAAATGAGAAAAGATTCAGGAAAATTGAACGTTATTCTCTGAGATATATTTATTTTTTTTTCTTCAAATATCAAGAACATTCCTGTACCTCATTTTTTCAATTATTACGTTATCACGAAATAACATTGTAAGATTTTTCGATTTTTGAAATTTTTTCCAGCCATAATTTTTGCAGAATTCTGATTTTCCATGTGCTTGAATTAAAAGTATCTAGCTGATAATTCTTTTGGAGTTTTGAGAAACAAAAGTTCGCATTTCACTAGCAAACACTCAAAGTTCTCCTATTTTCAAAGACAAAATAGGTGAATTGTTCGGTAAAAAAAACAAAAGTCAAAGAAACATAACCTCAAAATCATCAGCATTGTATTCAAACTTAAAATCCATATAAACAAAATGATTTTTTCGTTCAGGATTCATTTAACCAAAAAAATATTAATAAAAATAACAATATTAGTACAAAATTTGTGCAATTTTGAATATCGTAAATCGCGGAACAATGGCACATACGATTGGACAACGAACCAAAAAAAAAGTAGAAAGTCAGGCTCGGTTGCACGAGAAAAGGAAAAATTAATTACTCACATTTTTTGATTGAGAACATTTTGTCCTTGAGGTTGAAAATCACTAACGATAATACGAATTTGTCTAACATTTTCAATAAATAATTCGAGCTGAGTTTCCAAATTTTCTAACGGAGCAGCCATTTTTAGTGTTTACAATTTTTTTAATAATGGTGTCAACGCTGCTTCGAGAGCAGTGGCAAAAATATGAAACTCTACTCAAATAACGAGCTTGCCGACTGATGGTAAATTATTTGCTTTGAAAAAGAATGATTCGTATAAACTTGCAAACATCGTAACTATTATTGATTGAAGTATCTAAATTAGTAATTATACAATGAAAAATTAATTCCGATTAATAATTATGAAAGAAAATTTTTTTCTTTTTTCATTTCATTGCATTTTTCTCTTGAGTCACACGAAATTTGACAATTTGACCGGTAATTCAGCGTCCGCTTCGAAAATTATCAAAAACGACTCAGTTTTTCAGTTTACGATCTCGTGAAAAGTCGAGCTGACGATATCGCAGAATAAATGAAAAAAAAAAATTGATGTGACATTAAAAATTATTCGTTAGAATTGTTGTTTACAAAATACGATATAAAATGGTACTCGGCCACGTTGTTATAGGTGAGAAAAGGTACATGTCCGCATTGATATTTCTTTCATTTATCCATTTTCAACAATGTATGAAGGTTATGTAACATTTTTTAGGCGGTGGGAGCGGTTTTATAGGCTCGTGCATCGCTAATGCGCTTAAACAAGAAGGCGCGAGTGTTACCATTATTTCGCGAATGCCCGGTCCCTCTCGCCTCACTTGGGTAATTAATAAAAAAAAAAAAACTTTTCAACTACCCTTCATTAACCTCAAATCCCTAAATAACAAGACTTTTCCGTAAACTTTTATACTTTTTTTTTTTTTTAACAAACAATTCTATTTTCAGTATTTGCTAAATGTTTTTTTTTTAAATAATTTTTGAATTACAAAATAAAATTCGATTTCAGGTTTTCATACTTTTTTGATTTTCAACTCTACAATTTTTTTGAGTTTCGCCTTGCAATTTTTATTTCTTTGTTTTTGACGTTTAACAATGATTTGATGTTCTTATTTTTTTTTTTTCGATTTTAGACGTTTTGGCTGTCTATATCTAACAAGATTTTGAATACTTTAAAAATTTTATATTTTATTGAATCACAATGAATTAAAAAATTATTTTTATTTTATTTTGATTTAGGATAGTTAAATTTTAACAATCCGAACAGTGAACAAGATTGTTCACTGTGCGCTAAATGTTTTAGACACAATTGGCGAGAGAAGGATTACCGAAGGATACAACCGCGGTGATCAATGTTGCGGGACAAAATATCTTGGATCCTACGAGAAGATGGACCACCGGTTTTCGACAAAACGTTTGGAACAGTCGTGTGGAAACGACCAAAGCTCTGAGCCGAGCGATCACGTTCACAGATGTCAAAAAATTTGTCAGTATTTCCGGCGTCGCTTATTATCCGCCCAACGGAAAAGAGTACACGGAAGATGACAAATGCGAACCTTACGATTACTTGTCAGGTGAATGTTTCCTCAAGATAATGTTTAAAGTTTCTAAATCAAATTGTAAAAATTCATAGAAAATTGGCAAATCTTAAGAGAAACAGGTGTAAACACTATAAAAAAATACAAATCAAATGAGAAATTTGAAGAATTTTGTATGGACCGTGAATTAACAAAATCGAGATTAAAAACAGAAACGAAAAAATCAGAGGGTGATGAAATAAAATAGTTGAGAATTGGAAAACGTAAAAAAAATAAATAACCAATTCTACGAACTCTGTTAAGATTCATTGAATATTAATAGAGAAAGGAATTATAATGAAAATAAATGTTTAAAAAATCATTAAAAAAAACTCCGGAATTCGAAATGACATGTGGAAAAGAGAAACTTGAGAAAAAAAAAACAAGAAAATAATCATAGAACCCTCAGCATTTCATTTTTCTGATCTGGAAATATTTATCAATGAATTGAACGATAATTTATGGCAGCTGATACAAAATTTAGTAGATTTCGGGAGACATCTTTAGGTCTAGGAAACGTCTTTTTATTTTAGTCCTGCGGGCAGTCGGTGGTTAAAAATTGAAAAATGGGAAATACAGTTGACAAATAACTTGGACAAACGATCGAAATAATCAAACAATTTTCGAAAAAGTTCGAGATCAATAGTGAAAATTCCAAAAATCTCTTTTTGTGAATAATAATGAAATGAAAAAATTTTTTTTTTTGAAAATAAACCACCACGAACAGAATGAAAAATAATAAAGCCAAAAAATTGATAAACTGAGAAATGAGGTAAATTGATGAAGGATTATCAGTCAATAATAAAATTTGTAGTTTTTCATGTTTTTCATTTGCAGAACTTTGCCACGCGTGGGAAGCTGCTGCAAAGCTTCCCGATGACTGCAAAACAAAGCAGGTGACGATAAGATCCGGTGTCGTTTTGGGAAGAACCGGAGGAATGATCGCTCAAACTTTCTTGCCATTTTATCTTGGACTCGGCGGACCTCTTGGTTCTGGAGAACAATTCATGCCTTGGATACACATTGAAGATTTGGTCTACATGTTTATTTGGGCTTTGCAAAATGACGTGAAACCTGTACTAAATGGCGTCGCGCCTCAGGTTATTATTTTCATGAATTTCAACCGAAACCCTCATTTATCATCCGCGAAACGTTACTTTTTCGGCAAAGAAACTATTAGAAAAAAAAAAAAAAAAAAAAAAAAAAATGGTATCTTCCGAAAGAAAAAAAACAGAGGCAATTTCGTTAAAAACGTCAATTGATTTGATCAAAAATGGAACGAATCAAAATGAAAAATGATTTCGCAATTCGAAGAAAAGAATCAACGTCAAGGTGTGAAGAATCAGTAAAAATATTTTTAAATTAAATTTTACACTCTTTTGTAGCTTGTAAGGAACAAAGAATTTGCAAAAGCATTTGCGAGCGCAATGTGGAGACCGGCGATACTACCGTTGCCGAAATTTGTCCTCAATCTTATTTTCAATGAAGAACGAGCGAAAGTAAGTTGTGAAAAATTTTTTACAATCGCTTAACCAACGTGAAAGTACCAAAAAAAAAATGAAGAAAAAAATATGTTTTCTCCAATACTTTGCACTTTTAATAGTCAACTTTTTCAATTCATTAAAAAATATACTTTCATTCAGAGTTTTAAAAAAATGTTATTTTCAATTTAATAATTTGAAGAAGTCGAAATTAATCAATTGAACGCTTTGAAATTTTTCTGTTATATACAATTTTTGAAACGATAAAAACGTCTGAAATTTATATCCGATAATAATAATAATATCAGAAGTTTCATAATTGATGAAAAGTTGGTTGAAAAAAATGAATTTTTTAATGAATGAGAAAATTTTACATTTTTGACGTTTAATGATCATCATTTTATTTTCAGATTATGACCGAGGGTCAAAAAGTCTTGCCTAAAAGGGTTTTGGAATCAGGATTCGAGTTCGAGTATCCAGATATTAAAAAAGCGTGTATCCAAGTCGCTCAACTCATTTACACCAACCCAATGTGATGTGATAAACCGAGCTCGAGTTAGGAACTTCGGAAAATCACGATTTCGCTGGTTTTTTTTTCTCTCTTTAGTAAAAAATTACGTTACAAACTTTGTTGCGTCGACTTGCTTTGAAATAAAAAAAAAAAACTTCAAACGAGAATAACGTTTTCATTAAGAAAAATCGAAGCTGTCATTGCTTATGAGTCTCTCAAAACTTTTTCTACTTCCAATCATTCTTTTGAAATTCCCCATTTACAAAAAAAAAAGTGAAACAATTGATTTTTTAAACAAAAACAAAACGTAATCGAATTACGAAAATTTGACTCGAATAGTTTATGAACAAAAAAGGAATGAAAGTTCCAATCGATTTGACCAAATTTCCGACTAAAAATCTCCAATTGAAAAGAATTTTTCTCTTCTAGCAATGAAATTAATATATATTTTTTGCAGAAAAACTTACTCCCAGTGAATGGTCCTCTCTTGAGAGAATTTTCCGTGCATCATTCAAATCCCGAGGCGCTGGGACGTCGATCAAGAAATCGTTTTTCCATGACTTTTTCTCGAAACAGTAAATTTTCCATGGAAACATTGTAACTTTTCAAAATTCGTTTTTCTTCCTCGGAGTCCGAACGGATAAACATTTTTTCATTTTCTTCAATTTGATCGAATTTCGAAATTTTTTTAGAGTTCAGAAAACGATGAATTTCTTTACGATAATTTTGAATTTTTTGGCGATTCAAGCCTCTTGTATCGAGACGAAAAATTTGTCCGTTTCGACACAAAATAAATAATCCCAGACCCATCGATGCACCGACGTGACAAATCTCCTTCAATTTCATCGTCGTTATTTGCGTTTTTTTAAATATCCATTTTTCGCTCCACGTCGAACGCGTTATCGTTGCTTTTTTCTCTATTTTATCCAATACGAAATCTTCCCACTCGCCAAAAGTATCCAAACCGAATAAAATTACGCCCATTATCGACACAATTGTCAAAAAAATGTTGTCGGTTATACGACGGAATATTTGGAAAAAAATTAACACTGAAACTGATCAACAATAAATATTATTTAAAATGAAATTATTATTTAAGATGAATTCAGTAAATTATCACTGATACTGTACGGAAAAAGTGGGAAAAAAAAAAAAAAAAAAAAAAACATCGATTTTTCTCAAAATTAACCCTTTAGCTGCCATTGTAGCAAATTTGCTACGTCTACTTTCACCCTGCCTGTAACAACATGAAGACGTTATAGCGGACGAATTAGTTTGCAGTGCTATCAATCCATGCTAGATAGAGCTCCAGGTGTCAGGATAGCTTGAAATTCAAACGTAAACATATGAATTATTTCAATATAGCGATAATATAGCCGTGAAAATATACGATGCCTGGCATCTGCTGTCCGTTTTCGATAAAAAAAAAGTAAGAAAATGGACATTCTCGAAATATTTTCTGATGGAATTGGATAAAAACGAAGCTTGACTAGACACACTGGGCTTTGAAGATTCGTGATTGAATTGGAATAATAGTTCGAACTAAGAGTGTAAAACCGTCCATGCAGGAAATTTTCTACAGTTCGAAAACACTATTTCCCAGGCCCTTATCAATAAAATTATGGTTGAACATTCATGGTCTACCCTTCTTCAACTATACTACCAGTGGGAATAATTTTAAGCCGTTCAGAAATAGGTGTGGCCGTTAAAGGGTTAAACGAAAATTATTTTCACAAAATTTATTAAATTATTCGACACTTTTTTTTCGCTTTCATCAATTTTCCATTCAATCGATACGAAAAATTTGGATTTAATGGAAATAAAAATAAAAATCGATGAAAAAAATTTTGTTTACCAATCTCTTATTGAAAAATACAATTCACTTGTTCATTTGAATACTAATATTAATAATTAATAAAAAAAAAAAAAGAAACAAACAATAATAACGAAAATTATTTTTAATTAAATAGTTTCTCAATTCACTATTTTTGAAGTGCTTGAAAAAAAACTGGGTTGAGAAGGTTAAAAATACTTACCAGATAGCAGAACCCATGACATGATACAGGGCTTTCGCGAAATGCAAAGTTTATTTTTATCATTTATTTTCATATCCGGTTTTGAAGTCAACGTGAGATCGTACATATTTAATTTTTTTTTTCCTAACGAATACACTAAAATATTGATTTATCGTTTGAGGAGTAAATTTTGACATTAGTTTAAAACGACACTCGCATTTGTTTATTTTTTTTTTTTTTTTATTCGACGAGTTAATTTCTGCGATAAAATCGAAGCGGCAAATTACAAGTTGAAAAAAATGCTTCGAAAGTCCACGAGTGCCGTGGAGTTTCAACCTTAAAAACTCAAAAGAATTACGGAAAGTTTTGGAATAAATAATGGTGAAAGTGAAGTCTCGTAGTTTCGTTGAATTTTTATCGAAAATAAGTGTTTTTAAGCGTTTACGTGAAAGCCTGTTTGAATTTTCCGCTTTTTTGCGTTGACCAATAGAAAAAAAGACGCGCGCGCACTTTCGCAGAAGCACCGAGAGCACACCAAGCGGCGGAGCAGAAAAACATCATTACCCTTCGAGAACTCGAAGGAGTAAGTCAATTTTGTTTCGAATGAATATATTATTATTACAAAGAAAACGGAGATTCAGCAAAAAAAAATAGATTGAAAGAAGTAAAATAAAGAAAACATAAGTTTTCCAAGAAATTGGAAAAAAAAAAGTTTGTGCTTGATGCCGCGTCTCGATCGACGGTTACGCGGCGAGATCGAGGAAAAGACAGTTATTTCGTTGTTATTTTTCAAAACTCTTGATTTCACCGAGTGATTTCAAGATGTAGAAATCACGTGATTCGCGAGTGACCGTTTCCCCTCGTCCTTATTATTACGTGTAATTTTGTTTTTTTTTTTTCTCACCCATTTCGATTGGTTGTTTCGTGGCCGGGAAACGTGTTTTTGACCTATTTCTCTCTCGATTTTTCAACAAACTCTTCGACATGAAAAAAAAGGCTTGAATAAAAAAGAAGTTCGAAAACAAAAAACATCGAATCGCAGCTGAGAGGAGAGTTTGTTTGGCAAAAGGTGGTGAATCGCGGAAGCTTCAAAATGGCGCGGGCCTATCGCACAGCTGTTGTTTACCGACAAAAAAACGTGTCAGACTTTCGTCCTCTCGTTCTTCGTGACCGATCAAATAAATGCGCGTTACAAAATTAGTCGAAGCTTTATTTCAAGACCTATTACCATTTTATTATACGCAAATATTAGCACGAAGTATAAAAACACCAATTTTGAGGTTATGAAACTTTGAGAAACACGCAGTGAATAAATAAAAGCGATATCTGTGATTTTTATAGCCTGTTCTTTATTATCATACGTTCTACCGTGTCTGTATTTGTGAGCAAATCAAAATAAAACGTTTAAAACCTTTGAATAAGGACTTGTAATAAGAAAATAGTGAATTTTCATCGTTAATTATAAAAGTAAACCGTTTAATATCGTGGATTCGGTTTGTGACCCTTGATTGACCTTTAAAAACATTATTTTTCGCCGTATGTGCTCGATACGTTACCAACAACTGAGACAGAAGACGGGAATTCCCGAATTTAGGTAAATACAGTTCCTTTTCCCGCCTCTATTTATTTATTTATTTATTTTTTATTTTTTTTCTAATTTTTCTTGTACTTTTTTTCTCTTTAACCTCAAAAATCGAAAGAGTTTACCATTCCTTTAATGTCGTTTCACACTCATTACGTAAATCGATTTACACAAATATTACGAATCATGATCACGAGCAGGATAAATTTTCGTTGTTTTTTTTTTTTTTTTCTTTTACCCAATGACTCGACACTTTCAAGGGATTCAGTGGAAAAGTGAACTTGGCTTGTTCCACGTTTAATGATCGATCATTGAGAATCACGTTTCGTTTCCTTTTTATTGTATTCGAAACAAAGAGACCTTTCTTTCACGAATTTTAATTTCGATTGCATGATTAAAAAAAAAAAAAAAAAAAAAAAAAAAAAAAACAACAAAACAACAAAACTAAGTGCTTTGAAAAATTTTCAAAGACTTAAAAATGAAAACAATTTATCCGAATTTCTGAATGTACCGAAATTACTAAATTTCCCTCCAAACTGCGGAAGAACGAAAAAAAAAAAAAAAAAACAAAAATCGAATCGAAAATGTGAATTAATAAACGTTAAGATTTGAACTTATCTAAAGAAAATTCACAAAAATTTGCAGAAAAATAGAGAAAAAAAACATTTTGCAGAAAGTATTAGATATCGTTGAAAATCGTTGAAAAAAAGAGTCTAACAACGTGAAATATGTCAAAACTGTTATTCAATTTAGTTTATTTCTAACAATAAAAAATACATTGAAAATGCTAACGGAAACTTTCAATAAATGTATTAATTGAAAAGAATTCCTACAAAATAAATTAAAAGTACATTTAGAAAAATATAAGTTTAACCCTAACTATTCTGGCGATCGAATGCAGTATCAGAAATTATAATTAATATTGATTAAAGGTCGAAATGACTGAAGAAAAAAAAAAGCAACAAGAGAAATATTTTGATATGAAATGCTCAAAGATTCATTGAATTGAAAAGAATTATTAATGAAATTAAATAAAACATTACAGCTTAGAAGATGAACGCGCGAACGCAACTGTTCGAGCTGAGTATGGAAGGTCGTCAGGTGGATGAGGCTGTGGCGAGTATATTTCACACGGTGTTGTTTCATCGGAGCCTGGGAAAATTCAAGTACAAGCAAGAGGGAAGCTATTCGGTCGGTACGGTGGGCTACCAGGACGTTGATTGTGATTTCATAGATTTCACATACGTTTGTTGTTCGTCGTACCATTTGGATCGTGCTTTGAAGAGAGAAATATCAGAATTTTCTGAAGCTCTGCGTTCCAACGAGAGTCCAGGTTCCGGTCAAATATCGTTGGAGTTTTTTCAGAAGAAGAAAAACCGTTGGCCTTTTCAGCCGGAGTGTATACCCTGGGAAGTCTGGACGGTGCGTCTCGAGCTTATAAAACTTGCTACCGAACATGAGCGACAGATATGTCGTGAGAAAGTTGGTGATTTATTGACAGATAAAATTTTATACGTCACAGAAATCATGAATCGACATGACTATTTACCAAAAATGCCTAATCAGGCCGAACTCGATCTTATTTTCGATACTTCCTTTCCCGACATACAACCTTATCTTTTCAAATTATCTTACACCACCACCGGACCACCCACCACGACCATGGGCAACACTATGAAAAAACTCATCAAAGAAACTCTCTCGATATAAAAAAAAAAAAATCGTCGTTTTAGACTTTTTTTTTTTTCATACTTTTCATTGGCCGTGAAAAAACCGAACGAAAATAGTTTTCTGCCGCGAAAGGATTCATTTGTGAAATAATTTATCTCTTTTTCTTTGGTTTTTCGCTTGTGCATCATGAAAAATAACTGTTGGGATATAACGTCGCGCACATAAGTCTGAAATTTTTATTTATTCATTACTTTTTGGAAACCTTTAGCAAATTCCATCTTGAAGCTTTTATTTCGTATGAAATATTTGAAAAATCCATCAAAAACTTCTATTCGAAGATATTTGAATTCTTAGCTGATTTGAAATAACTTTTCGTTGAAACTTTTTATTTTTCTTTCTGTTTCCTTATTTTTTGAACGTTTCGTTCACAATCGGAGTCTTTTCCCTTTCTGGTCGGTAGAGAAAATGTTTTCTTTTTTTTTTTTCTTCATTTTCCACAAACATTTCGATTCTTTATTCATTTTTATTGTTTCTCGGAAAAATTCATTTTGTAAATAAAATTAAAAGAATTACACCGAATTCTCGTAAACCATAATGAATAAATCGTTGAAATTAGTTCCGAAATTACGAAAAATTTGAATTTCGAATAAAAAAAAAAAAAAAAAATTATTTTAGGGTGAAAGATTTTGAAACAACGAAAAAAAAAGGTTTTTTACGTTCTCACCGCATCGCGCGTCGCGGCCAATGATGAAGGCTGAATGTAGTATATGTTTCAACTGGTTAGTACAAATGAGAACGTGAATGTTGGTTTCTCCGTAATTGACAGAAAATTTTTTGTCAAATATCATTCGTAATCGCAGGATTTTTTTGGCTGTAGAAATACGTTAATAATTCATTAACTGATAGATTCGATGAAAAGAAACATCGATTTTCATGGCGTTCTCTTGAACATGAAATTTTTCTTTCTCAATTCATAGTAAAGCAGGAACAAAATTAAAAATAAATAATCGTTTAAATTAAATTTAATCCCGATACATTTTCGATTACGAAATATTTTTTTCTCGTCATTATGCCTAATAGAAAGAAAAAAAAATTCAACATTTTTTCCTCAATCGATTTTTCGTTTTGATGTGTAACGAAAAAATTGCTTTTCAAGTTTCACAATTAATTACCATTTTTGGCTCTTATTTCAGAGCGAATTTTCATATTTTCTTCCTCGCTAGATTCAACCTGTAATCTTCGTTCATTCGCACGGTACCCACGAATATTTTCGTAGAGAGTCTTGGTCCTCTGCTTAAGAAGTTTCGGTACAAAAAACAAAATGTTAAGAAATTGATGAAATTTGGTGATAATGTTCTTCAACATCAAGTACAAAAAGACAAATTTTTTCAAAATTTTCTTCTACTTATCGAGTAATTATGCATTAAAGCAGATTTCTTATGCCCGAAGTGTATACCTATATATATGGAAACGCTATGCTTATACACGTGAACTTTAGTCTTCAATTACTCGATAACTGTGTAGAAGAAAAATCTGAAAAAATTTGTATTGTCAAATTTGGCACTAAAGAATATGTCCACCAAATTTTATAAAATTCTTAACTTTTTGAAATTTTTTGTGTTTTTAACATGGTTTAGCATTGCAACATTGTATCGCCTGTACCGAAACTCCTTAAAATATAATTTTCACAATGTAAAAAAAGTATGTAAAAAAAAATCAAGATTTTCCATTACATTTCAAGAAAAATGGAATTTCGTAAGAACAAAACTGTGCGTTTCGTTCACTAAATGCGTTGATCGTTGAATAGCTTTGTAAAATCTACGAACTATTGTATTGTTTTTATTTTATTTTTTATTTTTTTGCTTACGTTGGCAATTGAGCCGTTTTGCGGAATATCACGGCTGTGATAATCATTTTCGTTGTTGGGAGTCTTGTAATCGATGATAACCCGAAGCTCCTCTTAGTTCCAATTATTTCATCTATTCGAATCGAAATAAAATTCGTTTCATCGTCTTAATATTTACATCACAATATTAATTTTTGTTCTGAGAACATATTTATCGACTCAGCATGTTAGATTTATGTCACGAAATCGAATCAAGATTGCAATTTTGTTGATTTTTCTACGTATCTCTTGTTCATTAACAATTTGAGTACGTTCATCGTTCAATTTTTATTTTTCCAACCAAGTCTTTAGAACGTAATTAATTTCGTACGAGCTCTCTTCTCTCACTTCGCGAACACTGAACAACCAATATTTTTGATAATCTTTGATTCGTTCGAGAAAATCCATCGTTCCATCACAGTAATGAATTTTTTTTTTTTTTTTTTCCAGTCACTATTAAGTAGAAATTAAACCCTCCAAAAAAAAAATATATATATATATACATATATATATTGTAAAACACTAACTCGTTTAAATATTGTTGGTCATTTATACAAATAACACCGCGTCCTTGACTATGCATAATTGAAAAAAAAAAAAAAAACTAGCAATAATAGATTATTTATTTTTAGCGTAAGAAAAATTAAACGCTAATTTTCCTCGATATCTGTCGGAAACGAAAAAATTCAATAGTTATTGATTTAAGAAGAAAGAAAGCACAGATTAGATTGCAATCAAATTGAGATGAATTTGATTTAAAAAAATGATAAAAAAAAAAAAAAAAAAAATTAATATTTTCAACGTAGAATTGTTCTGTCATTGAATTGACGTGCGATTATGAGAAACGGATAAATGCGATAGTTATTTATTTCCATGAGTGATGATGACTCCATTTTATTTTCATTTACTATTTCTCGTTATTATTCGTCCTTAGGAACATTATTATAATCGTCTCGAATCCCAGAAGGACGAAACATTAAATAATGCACTTTAATTGTCCACGTTGAAAGAAAAAAGAAACAAAAAAAAAAGGAAAATTACATAAAAATATATCAATACGATCAAAAAAAGAAATGAATTCGAAGAAAAATGTATTCACTTGAAGAGAAATAATTTATCTTCATATTTTTAATTAACCAATTAACGTTTTTTATTTTTCCAAATGGGAAAAGT
The DNA here is from genome assembly GCA_037893425.1 of Campoplex nolae. Lineage (NCBI taxonomy): Eukaryota > Metazoa > Arthropoda > Insecta > Hymenoptera > Ichneumonidae > Campoplex > Campoplex nolae. The sequence goes on from JBBLXU010000655.1 coordinate 68,769, forward strand.
AGCGTTGAAAAAAATGCCTATAAATATGTAACAAAACGGGATGTAATCAGAAAATTGTAAAATGGCCCTTGTTCTTACGAGATGCGTAATCTTAAATTTTTATTTTGTAAATAGAAAGTTAAAAAAAAAAAAAATTGATCAATTAAACGAAATAAGCCTCGACAGTTGTTCGTCGATTTCTGTCGAAAATCGCTCCATCAAGAGTTGAGAAAATAAGAAGAAGATAAAACACCTTAGTTTCGGGGAAATCGCCGATTTCTCAGGCAGGTTTCTCGCTGGTGCCGGTTGTGAATATTCTTCCGGCTGTAAAAAAAAAAAAAAAAAATTGTAATCTCGTCTAAAGATAGTAATGTTCTTATGAATGGTGGTGAAGAATGGATAAATTTATATGCGATTCAAAATTATATAAAAATATACATGAAGGATGATCGAGAGTGAGAAGAAAACGAAGCACGTTTCGAGTAATCATATCTCGAGTGGGGGGAATGATTGTGATTTTTTCGAGTATGCTTGTTTTCGTGTAGATGGAAATATGAAAAAAGGAGGATAATTTAAAAGAAGAAAAGAAAGAAAAAGAAGGTTATATTGTACTTCTAACGTACGAACTTATGAAGATAAATATATATATAAATAAAAAACTATTAGTGTAAATTATAAGGTGAGGACAATGCGAGAAATTGCTGCTAGTGTGAGATTGACATTATTATAATAATGTATGTAAAATATTACATATTTGAATTATTGTGTGAAATATAGGATTAATGAAAAATCACAAAAACAAGTCGTTTAAGAAAATTACCAATTATATCAAGAATCGTAAGCTATTAATAAACTATTGTATTTTATAATAAAAATCATCAATCAAAGTTTTGCTACTTATTTCAACCAATTATTTTCAGTATTAAGATACATTTTCATTGGTTTTTGGGATGAAAATAAATATTCTCGGATAGGCGGCTGCATCAGCCAGGTTTTCTGCAACTTCCCTTTGCCCTCAGCAAATGCGATACAGTTGGGGTTAAGTCGGCTGCTGACGCACACAGAGGGGTAAAACGTTGATGAATGAATGAACGTTGGGGGAAACGATATGAAAAAAAAAGTAAATAAATGATGAAATAAAATAGAATATAAATATTCTCAGATATGTCCCCAAAGTTTTTTAAAAAATAATATTCGTGCCTCTCGTGACAAAGTTTGGATTATTGGAAGAAATTAATTTTTCGTAGTTACTTTATCGACGGACGGTAAGTTATCGACGAAAATGGTCAGGAAGGTTGAAACGAAGTGCGCCAGGTGGCGCTAGACTCGTAAAAAAAGTCGAGTATCGATTATAATTCGAAATACGAAACAAGAAATTTACTATTTTCAGAAAATCTCAATGTTTATTATGAATCGATTTTATGACACGCCGTTCTATAAGTACATATTTTTTTAACGAAAATTTATCTCGACGCCAGATATTTGAAAAATAGTTTTTAAACGCCGAAGGCACGTCACCCTGAGTATATCCATACTCGAGATTCGACGATTTTTTCTCACTTTTGAACTTCAAATCGTCACGCCTAGACTTATCAAAATTTAAAAAGCTTACCACACACCACGCCGCCATGGATGAGAAAAAATTTTATTGCGAATTTCTCTAAATCGGCACAACCGATCAAAATAAAAATGAAGCTTATCCTTTTTCGCAATTTTTCCTACGTGAGCTAAACTTTTTTTCATTGTAATTGGTACTCCCATTTCGAAGAAACGCTGTGTCGAACTTTCGAAGCGATATCAGCGGGAGTGGGCGTCGTACATAACCATTTTTTGCACCTCAACCGTTTCATAACCTCGCTCATATATCCGTAAATTATAGGTTATATTAATTCCACTGTGATGGAAATCGTACATTATTGGTAAGATCAATAAGTTCGTAATTCTGCCACCAGGTTGCGGTTTATGGCTGAGCTGAAGAACAAGGCTCAAGTGGTTTATATTTGATTTCCCCCCTTTCCGGACACCCTTCACTACCGTTAAATATATATGTCTGCTTAAATGGAACCGAGAAAAACGTTCATATACAGGGTGATCGGAGAGACTCCTGACAAAATTGTTAGTTTTTCTCCGAAAATAGGGATCGGACTAAAAAATGTTTGGGATAAAAGTTCTATGGTATCAAACAACCTGTTCGATGCTCAAAAAATTGACGCCCCCCCGCAGCCCCCCTCGGAGAAAAGGGGGGTGAACTTCGAATTTCACATGGAGACCTCAATTTTTTATTAGACATTCTGATTCTACGTGTGAAAACAAAGAACTTTTGTTCCAAACGTTTTTTTTTTTATCACGAATTTGTAAGCAGCCATCAGCGTTTGAAGTTGTTCGTTGAAAATCAATGAATATATAGATATATAGATATATTTAATCCCTTCATCGACAGCGCGTGTAAGCACAGGTTACTTTATTGAATTCCATTCCAGGGATTCCAGTAGGAACGCCAGAGTCTCCTGGCGTTGGGTAATAGCCCATAAGTAAGGTAGAATATCTAAGGTTGGAACTGGAACTCGGAAGGGGTAGCGGCAGGGCCGGCCGGGCGGGGGAGTTGGATGTGTACTACAAAGAGCCACTACGATTGGCGGGGTTTCCGCGTCTGCGCTCACTCCTTTTCTTCGAGTAACGTACCGGCAAATTTTTTTCTGCTTCGAAATTCGTCACTCAGTCGCCGGACCGAAATCAGCGCGCCTTGGTTGACGCGCTCCATTCCTTACGAACCAACCGGGAATACCCTCTTCGAATTATTTCGAATGATAAATTAATTCTAATACTTCATGGGATTGCCTATTATACTGTGCATTTTGAAAATTAAATCGCAGTGAAACTACGGGAATTCGGTTTTAGGTATTCATACAGTTTGGTCGCCTTTAGTGATGTGCCAACAATTTTTTTCAAAATAATCATCAATATTTTATCACGGGAATAATTGTTCGTTTATTGATGAATGAGTATTTGATTAATCACACAAAACGCAACAATAAAAATTCAACTGATTTTGCATCGAATACCGAATAGAAGAATCATTCGAATTAGCTTTGAGGAATAAGATTTCACTATGTGAATTTAGCAATGGATCGAAAATATCGATAAAAAGGCGGTAAATTTGAAATCTTTTAAGTTCAAAGTGTGATTAATTTTGTGCGGAAGTCTGATGTACTAGAACTAATAAGTCTTTTTGCAAAAAATGTTGTCAAAAGTTTCATGCTTTATAATTTATTTGGCTTTATAAAAATAATGCCATTTTGTTTCCGTATTTACTAAAAATTGCCAAACATCGATATACTAATCTTAAAAAAAAAGTCACACCAGCGAATGTGTCCAGTGGTTCAAGAAATTGTCACGAGCGACGAATGAAGTGAAAAAATTGACTAATTGGTTTATAAACGTTAGAAACTTTTCATGACTCTTAATAACCCAAGTTTACTGCCTCGTGTACGATATAAAATCAACGCAGTCACAAAGTTTTAACTCCCCGACCCGTGATTCTCGCTGCACCGTGAACTTTTGCAACAGGTGGCTTAGGAACCGTGTGCTAAACGTTAAACTCTTGTTTCCCGGGGTAAATGGAAAAACTAGCTTGAACTGTTGCGCAACGGTTATATGATATGCGGCTTTACAAAACTTCATTCCAGGCGGTGAACTAACGCGTGTTAATTTTCCAGTTTGAAAATCGCTTTAAACTTTAGCTTCAAAATCTAATATTCTTCGTCAATGCAATATGATGTAAAATTACGAATAATTAGAACATTCATGCCGAAGACGAAAATGAACGATAATTTGAAAGGGAAAAAAATCCTAAAGGTCAATAAATAAAAATAAAAGATTGCGGCATACATACTTGCTGGATCGAAATATGGACCACTCAAAAACAACTAAATCGACGTAAAAAAAAAAAAAAAAACTTGAAGAAATCCGAAAAAATGAAATCATGGAAGAAATGTGAAAATCGGCCATTTTAATTGAACAACGTGAGCGACGTAAACGAGATTAAAGACAAAATGAGTGATTCGGGGTCATCGAACGCAACGAATAACGCGAGTTTGATGAGCAACGGTCCGGACTTCACCTCGGACTTCGTGGTGCAAATGATGTTTTGTATTTTTTACGGTAACATATTTGTGCTAGGTGTGTTCGGTAATATGTTGGTGTGTTACGTAGTTGCGCGTAATCGTCAGATGCAAACAGTGACAAATTTATTTATAACTAATTTGGCGTTGAGCGACATATTGTTGTGTTTGCTTGCAGTGCCATTTACGCCGTTGTATACATTTCTGGGTGGTTGGGTGTTCGGTAACACACTATGTCATTTAGTGCCATACGCGCAGGGTGTTAGTATTTATATAAGCACATTGACCTTAACGGGAATAGCGGTTGATCGTTTTCTGGTTATAATATATCCGTTTCATCCGCGAATGAAAATCGAGGTGTGTCAATGGATTATTATTGGAATATGGATAGTGGCGTTGTTGGTAACGCTACCTTACGGTCTTTACATGCATTTGGAAGATTCAAACACGTTTTGCGAGGAGCATTGGCCGAATGATCAATTCCGTATGATATTCAGTTCGATGACTACCATATTACAATTCGTCGTGCCATTTTTCGTAATCGCTTTTTGTTACGTCTGCGTATCCATCAAGCTGAACAATCGTGCGCGCTTGAAACCGGGAAGAAAAACAAGTAATAGAGAAGAGGCTGATCGGGAGAGGAAGAGACGTACCAACCGAATGCTCATTGCGATGGTTGCCATATTTGGCGTCTCGTGGCTGCCCCTTAACATTGTCAACGTCGTCGATGACTTTTACGTACCAGCCAATGATTGGTCTTATTACAGACTATGCTTTTTCATTTCGCATTGTCTTGCAATGAGCAGTGTATGCTACAATCCATTTCTGTACGCTTGGCTCAACGACAATTTTCGAAAAGAATTTAAACAGGTAAGTCCTCTTTTTACTATCGGTAAGCGATGTTACTGATGCTGCTACTATTACCGTCCTTGTGACCGTTACTATATATTACTGATTACCGTCACTATTTTTATCACTGTTACCGCACCTTAGAGAATCACTTTGGTCGCTACCATTCCTATTCCTAATAGAGCCGTTATCGAAGTAACTAGTGTAACTACTATTACCGATTACCCATTTTATTATTGCCATTACTACTGTTTACAATTAATGCCATTATTACCACTACTATTATAACCACTTCTTTTGCCACTATTAAACACTATTGCCACTACTATTATAACCAGTTCGGTTGCTACTATTAGACACTATTACCGCCACTAGCGCCGCGACTATACAGTCACAATTCTCGTTACTATTGCGACCATTATTACCATTAGTATTATCGCCATTATTGCGGCCATTATCAGTTATTATTAATACTATTGCGGCCATTATTACAGCTACTATTATCACTATTATTGCGGCCATTATTAGTTATTATCGTTACTATTGCAGTGACTATTGCCGCCGCTGATACAGTCACGATTGTCACTACTATTACTAGCACTATTACCCACTGCTGCATACAGTTATTATCGTGTTTACAATTGCTGATACTATGCGCTAGGGTTATTGCTATCACTATTACTTTTCCTATTACCGCTATACCATTATGATCGCTAATGCGGTTACTATTTCTGTTGCTGATCGATCACTTCTACCTTAAGCGTAGATTGCACTATTGCCATATTACTGTTGCCATTACTATTACCCTTATTACGACTATTGTTGAAGTGACTAAATGGTCAGAAAAGTTGGCTTTTGATATTATGAGCAGCTTTTATTTAATAAGTTTTAACCTGAAAATATTAGTACAATCGATTATTTTTTTATTCGATTATTAATTGTTTATTAATTACAACGTATTTCCGGCGTAATCTACAAGCTCTTTCGTTTACATACAGAGTTTATTAGGTAGATATCTCAATTTTTATCTGTAACATTGAAAGTTTTTGAGCAACATTTCGAAAAGTATACTGCTCTACGTTTCCAAGGTTTCTTCTGTAACTTTAAAGAAGGCTGTTTCAATACTCAAAATGCATTTTTTCAACAATTTTGATAGATACACTATGATTTAAAAGAATAGCGGTAATATTGATTAAAATGAAATTTCAAACTTTCGGTGCAAACGTTTGAAACCGACACGGTCTAAGCAACAAGCACCACGCGTGTTTCATAAAAATGTTTACTACCAAGAAAATCTTGGATTCATACAAGATCCTTGGAAACCTAGTTTCGGAAGTGAAAAGTGTGTCTTTAATTTTCTAAAATAGTAGGTATTAAATGCGTATGAGTCAAAGAAGATTCGAATGTAAAAGTCTGCCGTTAAAGTCAGCGATATATAGAACCTATTTATCGGAATTTGGATGCCAAGATGCTGAAAAAAGACCGAACGCGTAGACAAATAACCTTCAAAATTTTATCGCTTTTAACACATTATTGAGAAGGTAAACCTACCTCCCACCGATACGTGCTATTTTGGACGTGCCATCTGTCCAGTGCGATAGAGACGGCCGCTTAACTGCAGCCTCGTACAGCTCGATGTGATCGGTTAGCTTGTAAATTAGTCTCTTACTATATCGAGCTTCGATTAAAGCTGATATCAATGATCAATAAAGAAGCAGCGAAAAGCCTTTGGGGCAAAAGAAAATGTTTCAATATCCTTGGAGTATGAACTAGAAATTGCTATGAGACTGTAACACAGAACGATAATTCGAAAACCGAGAAACGCTTTGATCCACTATTCAAGAATTTATGGGGTTGTTTCCGGTACGAGGAATTGTGGTAATCTTGCAATTTAACGGCAAAATGAAAAGCTTCTATGTTTGCTCGAGGATGAGAAAGATTTATAGGAGAGATTCAATGTTGAGCATATATACCGCGTGATGGTTGGCGGCGCCAAAGCGCGATAGATCTCCACGAATGTTACACGGAATGTGCTGGTAATGACGTGTCTGTCATAATTTTTAATTAAACGTCGAAAAATAATAATCGATGTGAAGCCAGAGACAGAATTTTATCGGGGGATGTAGAGCACGGTTTGATCTTTCAAGTAATTGGCATCTGATCGATCGTGTTCGGGAAAAAATAATATAATAGCACACGCTTTGAGAATCCTATAGCCACTCCCTGAGGCATTCGCTGTCGAACGATTCTCATTAAAATAACTAAAGAGAAACAATTACTTGGTAGATTCATAAAGCTAATGAAGAGAATAGGATCAACAAATCCATCGAGTTTTTTTAATTGCCTTGTGGAGTGGAGAGTCCAGAGTATTACTGAAGCATATACCTTGAAGATATATCTGAACCGTGAAATTCTGGAGAAAAAAGTTTCAACTCAAAGTATTTTTCTGTACGATGCACCATTGACGAGATTTGAACTAATTAGCGATAGCCAATCTACTGCTCTGATGCTAGTAGTAGCGTCCTCCCCAAGCCCATCCTACGCCTGTCCTCGTCAACGTATAGCAGATTGGCTGTCACTAGCTAATTAATAACTCGCCGCCAGTGCATCGTGGAGAAAATTGGAAAAGAGCTCTTTTTCTTGGGATCTCACGATCAAGCAACCCTCCAAGCCTTAGAAGGGTGACTTTAGGTATAACCTTTAATATCCCCTCCCATATATCGACATCATAATGAGGCAGTCTGAAATAAACGGGATTCCCCAATGCCAATACAGTTAGTCGATGATTTATGTGCTCTCGGAGGTCAGTGCGGCGCGGTCCTACTCGTCTTAGGCGTTGACGAATAAAATATAGACTATAGAGAACTGTGCAGGCAATCGTAATGACGTGGTAAGACAGATGATGATGCTTAGGAGCGTTGGCTTCAGAGGCTACTTGAATCCCCCTTTATACTGATAGACTCTGAGTACCAGTACTTTCTGTTCAACACATATACATGAGGGCCTAGAAATAACGAGTGTGTTCCTTGGTTTAAGGGCTACTTGTAGCCCTTTATAGCGCAGCCCCCTCGCGCCTGTAGAGTCTGATAAGTGACGAAGCAGGAGCATTAATGCGGAACTTTTAACTACATGACTTGGTCACTTCCTTTAGGGTTTAGGGTCTGTTTATCGACATCGCCAAAGCTTCAAAGTAACCCCACATATTTCGCTGATTCAAAACAGGGGTGACGCTGCCATTATCTCGAGATCACAGAAGCAATCTTTTTTTTATCAATCGACCGAAAAATATGAGGCTCTTTCCTCAGTAAGATTTTCTTAAACTTATGATTATTTTCTTTCTGTCATTCATCAGGTTCTACCCTGCTTCGCAAGAAGCTCAAACGTCCGCACACCCCATACGACCGAGGCCTGCAGGAGCGAGAAATTATTGTGCAACGGTAACGAGACCATGCAAGAGAGCCTACTCGCCAACGTATCAACACGACAAAACGCCTGCTTTACCGAAATGGTTACCCTAGAGCCTCGTGCACCTGTCGCCAATGATCACTATGCGGTCAACCAGTTAAGGGATACTGCCCACACCGAGGACGTAACAGTTTAAATTTTCGGGCTGTTAACTCTCCTACTTCGGGGTGAGTCGTCACTAATTATTTTCACCGCAAAACCTCTATCTGCTTTCATTAACGGACTGAACTACATTATGTGTTAACGGTAACGGCGCACCATACGGGCACACTTATTTTCAGGAGCAGAGTCAAGCCTTCGTATTTCCGTTAGAGACCGTTTACTTAAGCACTTTGGTGGTTAGCCTTACAGACACACTGTCCCGTCCGAGATACAACGTGTAAATTCAGAGACAACAGCTTGTAGAACTCCGAACGGAACAGCCGCTAAAGTTCAGTAAACTTGAATAGCCTCAACGCAACTCGTGATCTGATCTTCCTATCCAAAGTTGGTAGAAAGGGAAAGTTGCCTCAGATGAGACAAACTCTGATAGCTGTGGCTCCAGAAAAGCTCAAGTTCAAAGACCAACAAGGAGCATTGTGTTTTTGACCCTTTCTCATTACATCCGGGCTCGAATCAAAGCTCGAAGAGCTATCTGACCAATCATTTGCCTAAATCAAAGTTAAGCAAACCCCAATGATAGCCCCAGAAGCTTTCCCATTCTGGATTTAGCCGTCGAAAGACCGATCGTTTGGGGTTTGACCAAACATGTCAATCCAGGCCTACCTGCTATGGTTTTACTAGCTTTCCTGAGCCAAACGATACTTAGTCAATTACATGATTGCTATATGTGCCTTCCTTTCTATTACGTTCAAGGCCAATCGGTAAACATTAAGGTACGCCATGCTTCAAGTTTTACCGAGATTAGTTCCGTGTTGACTATTGACTTTCTTTTAACATATATTATGGATGAAAGCAACAAGGATTCTTTAAGGCTGATCAATTATATTCATTCCATTTGATTTTTCTACATCATCTCGGATGCTCATGGATTTTATTTCGTTATCATTTGTTAAATTTACTCTTTAACAACGAATTAGGCGTTTATTGGGTCTGAAGGTTTTCTGGAACATTCGTGAGGGCACAAAATGGAAACGAACATGATTCGTTAATCGCAAATATACCATTTTATATGAATAATAAAAATTCGTACTTTTGTCGTGAAAAAAACGCACTTCCTAATGCACATTTGTTTTGTTCTGTTTAGGCTTCATTTCTATTCAAATTTTTTTGTTCAGATTCGTAATCAGTGACTGTAAAACCTTGTATGTGAGATTTCGAGTAAATCGTAAGTGAGGAAATGCAATAAAAACTTGGAATGAATCGAAAATGACGTTTTCGGTCTGGGTAAAAGTGTTCCACTGTTAACCTTGAGTAAGTCCAAGATGCCTCATTAAAAGATATAAATGTCATAGTCCATTTTTTTCACATATCGTCAGAAAGAACGAAGGATTTATATGATATGCTTTGTCTGACTTTTGTGGAATGCAGTGGCGCTGTTTTCAGCGCACAAACAATGGCCGGCCTTTTAGCTCTTTCCACTTGATTGTTTCCAGTCCACAAAGGTAAACCGGGAGAGGAATCTAGAAAATTTCATATTCGCTTGAGGCTCGGTAAATTGTTCTCTCTGACCTCTCGACGTGATCACCGTGCGCTCATAAAGAGCGGAAAAATGAGATTATTCTTTCTTGAATAATTATTCTCCCGAGGAAAAATGTTTGCTCCGTTTTTTTCCGTGGTAGAGGAACGGGTGAAAGAATCCAACCGCAAAATGTGGAATCGAATATCGTACGAACAGCGATAAATTTTCGAACAGGAGTTGGTACTTGAATATGAAACTTGGGAATAAAATCATCTCGTAAAATTGAGTACAAATCTGAGAAAAAAAAAGACAAGTTTGACTTCGGACAGGGCACCACTTCGCGAGGGCTTGAAAGAAAAACGATTTTCTTTTGCATTTTCTTAAAGTACGCACTATCAAGAATGTCTCTATAAATTTTTATGTCAAATTTCACTATAATGACGGTGTAATAGTCTTTTAAGTGGGAAAGCGACCGATTCTGGCTGATTGAACTTCGAATCGCGGTTTTTTTTATTTATTTATATATTTTTTTTTTCGAAACGACTTTCTCCATCCGATCTTATCGATAACTGGAATATTTATAAAAGAATCATGAACATTTTTTTATCGAGAAATTTTGTCGCTCCGGCCACCAGCGTTGGGGGAAACCTTTTTCAGTTGGGAAATTTTTGTCTCCCGAAAGACTTTAAAAAAAAAAGTAAATTATTAGAAATATCGGGCTGTTAAAGGGGAAGCCATTTTGGGAAAAGAGAATTTTTGATAAAAATCTAATTTCTGAAGACGAATCTCTTCAAGCCCGAAGCAATAATTGAGCACGAACCTTGGTAATAAAATTATTTAATGGAGCTTCATGGGCAGAGAATAGAACAAATATTCTGACGTTCGTGGGTAATATGTCCCAGTGAAAAAACGCTCTCTGGAAAAATATTATTCGATGGCGTGTATGATTGCGGCCTTCCCCCATTCATCTGGTATCGATTTTCTTTTTAATTTACTCACGAAGATTGTGCTTCCGGTACGAACTATGGAAAACTTATTAAAAAGTATCTACAGGAAGAAAAAGAAAATGGTGAGAAAAAAACAATTAATTTTTCCTTTGAATTTTGCTGACGAGTACTCTTGAGGTTTACTGGCAGCAGAAGAAAATATTATTATTAAAACAAAAAAAAACGTCTCGTTCGTTTAAAAAGGTGGACTTCTGTTAATAAAACTGTGGTAAATTTCAATAAATAATTAAAAAGAAAATGAGATCCTAAAGTTCGTTAGAAAAATTTCTCTCATCATGGCCTTTCCACTTTCTATCCATTTTCGACGAGATGTCAAGAATCGAAACCGAAAAATCCAATTTCCGATGAAAAAATTGTTTTCGTTCATATATAAAAAGAAAAAAAAATATGAGATCAAAATCAAGAAAATTTTTGACAAAAGTCAATAAATAATTGTATGAAGATTCAATCATCATTAGCAAATAAAACTACGATTCTCATTCTCATTCTCATTTTCATGTTTGAGGAAACATCCCAAACTAAAGAAAATTTTTGTAATCTCACTTACATGGAGTAAATCGGTTTTAGGGCCTATTTCAAAGATTTTGCACAAAAGGGGACACTATCGAATGACAATACTTTTAAAAAATAGACTATTCTGACCCTCATATTCGGTTCTGTACCAATTCGTTATAAAAAAATTATGATAACCTTTTGCAACTTATCAATCGAATCATAATCTCACAAAAAATGCCATATTCAACTGGAGCAGAAGTTTTGATCGAATATTAAAAAAATGGCAAGTCTTTGAAATTTTAACAGCACTTTCTTGAACATACTCCGCGTGTACCATCAAAATTTGAATGAGATTGACCATTTACTTTCCGAGATAAAGAATCGTTAAGTTACCTTCTAATTGCACAGAGTCTTATGGCTATTACTGTTTTGACAAGAGAAATTATCTAATATCTTGTAGTAAAAAAGGTGGTGGCTCACCGCAAATTCGATCAATTATTGACCTATACATTACAGTGACATGGGGAAAAAAATAGATCTGATGTACCACGTATTTAATAAGATATAACGAATTAACTTATGAAAATTCGTCGAAATTCTTGGAATATGGCCGCATGAGCCTTTGCCGCGGCAACTGAACAAAGGAAAAGAAAGAGACGGAACGAGAAAAGAGAGAGAGAGAGGAAGATGGAAAAATGAGGTTGGCAGCATTGCGGCTAGCCTCTGTAAAGTAGGAGCAGAACTTTCTTCAATCTTACCTTCATGAAAAATCATTGAACGAATTAAAACCATAAAAGTCAAATACTTTATTAATACCTATAAGCTCCAATGAAAAATCTTTCAATCAATTTGACAATTAGTAAAAATTGAAAAACAAAAAAAAAGTACAATTGAAAAGAAACAAAAGAAAGTTCTACAATGCAGTTGTTTGACACAACGAGAATAAGAGTCATCGAGCGATGGCATACGCAGCGCCAGGTGCCAAAAAAGTAAACTAAAATTCTATTCTACCGGATTTCGTCGCTAATTTTATGATTACGCGAATATAAAAAATATCAAAAAATTCGGTTTAATTACCCGGTTCCGACTGTGCTCCCTTTCCGGAGATCAGATATTTCTTATCAACACAATAAATTAACAAAAATACAAGGCGCTCTGCTCGCGCCATGACAGCTTTTGCGCTAGTCACAATAATTATTTTATTACAAAATGTACACACATTGGCCACAACTGAAGAGACCAGAGCCGGATTCACGCCATTTCCTTGCACATTACGAAATTTATTTATCGCGATTTCAATAAAAACTCACGGAAAAATCCGGTAGAATATACACGAGGCGTCTGACGTATGTCAGCGACTATATTTATACCATATATAGATATACTTTCCTATGAGAGGCGTCACCGTCGATTTAAAGTTGGTCACGTGAGCTCGATGACTCATAAGAATAAAAAAAAAAGATATGTTCGAAAAAAAAATCTCGATGAAGAAAATGACAATCGAAGGAAATGAAATTGAAAAAAAGATTTCGGTCAAAGTACTCATTTATACAGGATGACACGATCGAATAAAAATATTTTTTATGAAACGATTTTTTTAACCCTCATACTCACATAAGCCCACCAGTTTATCTTGCGGTTTATCGTTTTTGGATAAAACATAGTAAAACATCTAAAAAACTGTAACTCGTACAAGCTCCTATACTCGTACGCGTTGTATCGGTATAAACTCGTAAACATTCGTGTCAGGTTGATATTACAATAACTCACAACTCGCGAAGCTGTCCTAGTTCATTTCTCAAAGCGAATAATACGCTGGGAGGCCATTGACAGCTTCGGGTAAACGTGCAGTAATCTCGAGTCGCTTCGTGCTATAAGAGTATTCCGTATAAGGATTGGTGAGCAGTGGCAGGAGCAAGAGAGTGAGCGAGAGCCCGAGGGGGAAGGAGGAAGAAGGGGAAGAAGATAGTGGAGAAGCATAGAACAAGAGGAAGGAAAACATGGAGAGAAAAAAAAGTAAACAAACAACACTCGAAGCTGAGCAAACTTTGAATACACAGAGTACATCAGCGAAGATCTCGAGTAACGGAACAATAATTCCGAGAAACGGCCTCTTTTTCGACGAAATCATTCGAGTGAAAATGCGAAGAAATACCGGAAAAAATAGCCTCGAACATTCGCAATTGCTGGAAAATCGAGCTTATCTTCGGAGAGTATTTCCTCATGAAATTTCATCGTTTTCCACGTGACAGGTTTTTTTTCTCATCTCTTTTTTTTTCTTTTTTTTTTTTATTATTTATTTTCACGTCCGGATAAATAGGTTCGATTTCTTAGCGAGGACCATTTCTACCCCAAGGCTTTGCTGCACCCTTACTGCAAATGTGCTAAAGGTTTTTCAGGGGTAGATACGAGAAGGGAAAGAAAAAAGCCTCGAAGAGAATTTTTACGGTAAATGATAAGTCCTTTCCTCCTTCTCGATATCCAGCTAGGAAAAACCGTAATGCGATATCCAAGAGGAAATAGCCGAGCAAAAATGATGGGTTATCGAGTTTGTAACGAATTTTCGGATATTTGACGATATATCGCGCTTCCGATATCCGATGAAGCGCTAATTATTAATCTCGATAATTGGGCTATAAATATTATGGTTATTAGACGCTCTGAAACTCAATACGAAGATTGCAAGGAATATTTGTTTGCGTTATAAATTAAATAAAAAAAGGCTGGTATTTTATCTTCGATTTTGATTCAATTATCAACGAAAATGAATCCATTATTTGTCAAACTACAACTATAAGTCCTCGGTGGAAACGTTTCCGCTCACGAAAGTACTTTTCGTTCTTTGATTTCATTATTATTTTTTTTTTTCTTTTATCTGACATTGGTTGGAAAATACCACTGTTCAAATCGAGCTCGTTTGACTTTGAAGAATGCGTGAAAATGAATACGTTCTTCTACTCCGCCAAAACGGAGGGTCCGACAAAGGAGTTTCTTTACTGCTTTCGAAATATTTCATTAATTCTTCTCTCTCTCTCTCTCTCTCTCTCTCTCTTTCTCTATCTCACTCTCAAAGGACTCTAGATCCGTAGAGAATACTTTCAATATTCAGAGTTTCTGACGTACGAAGAACACATTAAAATTGGAACTCACCTACAATTACGAGGCTTTCTGGATATAACTGGACGAAGAAAAAAATACCCCTGAGATTTGGACTTCCATGCTTTGGTCGATACGAGGCAGATATACCTTTGAGGAAACTTAATTAAACATTGTTCATTACCATGGGTCGTTACTAAATCAGTACGAAAACCCGAAAAGTTGTATCGCTTTAGGATTCCCTTTTCTTTTTTTTTTTTTTTTTTTTTTGTTAGCCTTTCCTTCTTACCAATCGTTCTTCCATAACCCCGAATTAAACTTAATTACGAGAACCACTTTCTGGACCAAAGCATGTTTCCTTCATCCATTCGTTGAAACTTCAGCCCCAAACTACGTTTTTCTGGAGGATCTGTCAACTTTTTTCGACAATATTACTAAAGTTTTTGGGGTTTGTTAACTTGTTATGAGCTCATCGATTCTACTTTGCCGCTATGTTTATCAAAACTTTTCTCCTTCATCACGGACTGCTCAAGAATAATTCGAAACATTCTTAAACAGAAGAGAGAAGGTTGGAAGTGATTAAACTTCTACGACCCATAAGCGTAATCCAAACCGAAGAATCGTGGCTAGATTGAGTCTTTGTCCAATTCAAAAACTTCGAAATTCACCCTCGCAAGAGTTCCGGATTACTTGGAAAATGCCTCTTCTGGGATAGCTTATTATGGGATTAAAAGAATCCTTTTAGTGGTTTTCAGAATATTCGATACAATAAGAATTTCAGCAGAGTCGTGAAACGCAAAAAAAAAAAATTTTTCGTTTCGATGAGTTATTTTTGTTGGAGGCGTTATAATATTAGATCTTGATTAAAGCGGAATAACGTCGGTGTGTTCGAGCAAGGATTCACAGCTTACTCTACATTGGTGCAAACCATCTGCTACAGGAATGATTGTCCCCGAGTGTTTAATCCTGGCACGCTTTAAGGGAAGCATTATTACGCAACATCTGCGCCAAAACTATCGAAATCTCATCTCAACAAAACGAATCTCACATTTATCGGTGATTCCGCAGATAAATGTAAACATGAATTACATACGTGAAGATGAATAGAGTGTAAATACGTGTTTATAACTTATTCACACATTCAGGGCTTTGTCACGTTCGTGTTTATATCCATGATCCCATTAGCGAATGGCAAATCAGACCATTGGAGTCTTGATTCATATCGTATATGAATGAAATTTCTATATTAGAATCAGCCATCATCGTCGGGACCAAATGTCAGAATTGTCTAAAAACGCTCAGCTTTGAAAATCGGGTATTGTTTCAACGTCGTCTCGGTTCTGAACTATCGGAGATAGAGAAATGTTTGTTGCAAGTTTTTTGTAGAAAATTAAATGCTTTCCAAGATTGGTCCTCTGGTTCTTTGCTTCATCTCTAACCGTTTAGGAGATATGCGTGATAATAGATCGTTCATCATTTGATTCTGATAATTGATCATTTATCGGAAGAACATCTGAACGGAAAGCTTTACGGGACTTAGCGGATATTGAATTAAGGGCAGGAAATTGAATGTGATACGTCGGTAAGCTGCTTCGCAGTTCACAGCTTTGGATGGCACCATTTTAGTAAAAAAAAAAAAAAAAAAACAAAATACAGCCAAGGAAATAGGGAGATTGAGAGAGCATGAAAAAAGTTCGGATCCTATTGGGCCAAAAGTTATGAAATATTTGCGTGGAGTTAGTGGTTCCAGGATCAGCTTTTTCCGACGAACCAAAGGTTTTTTCATGTGGAATTGAATGGAATGGAAGCGAGGATCTGGGCTTTATTGAAAAATGTACGATGAAACGGGTCAAGGGATACAAACAGCCATGAAAAGATAAATAGGTTGTAAAAGATCGGAGTGTGTGGGATCTGTATGTGAACGGATGAATTATTCGTTGGAACAGTCAATGGCGCCGGTTTGATCCTCGGTTCATGCTAATAGCCCGTGCATGAAAAGCCCAAACGCGATTTCCTCTGCACGGAGGATTGCCCACGTTATATTTGCCGTGTGAAAGTTTACTCTGTGAAAATATACATGGTTTACCCGGAATTCTTGGCTAAAAGTACGATCGGCAACATTTCAATCTTACTCCTAAAAAGGTCAAGATTAAAGACTGAATCGCTCGAGTGGATGTCTAGATAAGGAATCGATAAAAATGAAATTTCAAACTTTTTATGTTTACACCATAAAACAGGCGGAACGAAATTGTTATGACGTGAAAAAAACATCGAGCAAACAACGAAGTGTGACAGTTGGACGTTTCTTGGGAATACAAGCGTCGTTTATCCAGCCGTATAAATCTTAATCGACCTCGTAGTAATGGGATTCCATCCTGGAACTAGCTCTGATGAGAAAAAGACACGTATCGCATGTTTCCGGAGTTTTATTTATCTCAAGAAGTGAAATGATAATTGAAATAAATCTAGAAGATATGAAAGCAGCATGATGATGACTGAGACAGAAATACACAGAAAGTAGGTGAACAAACAGCGTGAGAAATTCGGGCGTGATGAGTGATAAGCTAGGGTTGTATACATGAAAAAGACATTCTACGGAAATCTCGAAGGGTGCGGATATGGAGAAACTCGAGGAAAAGGGGAGTCGAAGGTGCGGAGTCAACGCTGTAAAAGTTCGGGAGAAGCTGAGCCAGGATGATGATGAAATATACTGGATAGTCCAAAAGTGAAACTTAAGTCGTTGGGGATCATACGGTTGTGAAATTCTGATGCGAAAAGTCCTTTAGTCATTTTTTATTTCTTGGTTGCGTCCTACGTGAGATTCCGGAAGCCAATCAAAGGCGTCATTAAGGAATAGGGGCGTGGTCCCCGATAACCCTGTTTACTATTCCACGAACAGTGCATCGTACAAAAAAAAAAATGTTTGGTCACTCATTATAACTTCGCAAGATTTCTCGATCTACCAGTCGCGCAAATCCGTGATAGATTTTTTGGCACATCCTGTAGCGAGAAGAGCCCGAAGGGTGAAAAAAAAGACAGAAGAGGTAACATACGTGGACGAATTGCCAAATAAGACGCAGACACATGGGGGATCAAGAATAAAAAAAAAAGTCGATAGAAGCTGTAAAAAGGTATGAAAAAAAGAGGGGAATTCCCTGAGGAATGAAGCGTGCTATTCATCGCACCATTCCACAAAAGAAGGAGTGCGGTGGAAAACGCGGCAAATTACAGAGGGGTATAGTCGCCCTCCTTAGTGAGCCGTATAAGATCAGTGGTTCTGAAGAAAAGACTGAATATTATACCAAGGGGAGACGGACTCAATCCAGGCAAAAAGTGAATGCTTTTTTTCCCGGTTCGTGGTGCATTTCGAAGGCACAGAAGGGAAGAGAAAAGCTTTTTTTTGTGTGTTTTCGCGGCCAGGAGAAAAGCTTCTGACACGTCGGGCGCTTGGACAACTTCTTGGTAGTTGAAAGAGGTTTGGAAGATGAGGCATGAGTTAAAGTCTGACGGAAAAGGGGTGAAAGAGATTCATGAGGAAACCCGGAGCGCATTGAAGGTCAAGAGGAAGTTGTCGGAATGATTTAACGTGGATGTTGAAGCGAAGCAATAACACTTCAGCCTTGTTTTTATCTTCATTAAAGCCCCTTAATGAGGACGGAATGCGGAAACGGACCGGGCATTGTTGATGGGACTGATGGCCGAGTTTCGGAATGTTGGCTTACCGGACTATCTCGGACTCTTATTTGCATCAAGGGAAAACGTAATGAGGGACCGGTTGACGATGGAAAAAAGGGGGCTTCAAGTTGAAGAATCCTAGGATAAATGTCAAGATCCCGAGAGTTATGAGGCTCGGTAGAGTCGAAGTAAGAGGGCGAGAAATCTAAGAGGACACTGTGGGGGGGAGGAACGAAAAAACAGGATACGATGCTGGGAAAGAGGATCACGTATTCCAGCTGCAATATCAAAAAATAGCGGAAACAACGAGCACAGATAAGGAAAGGAGGGCTGGTTAAATGGAGGGTAAAAAAATCACACGGTATGGGTATCTGTGCGGAACCGGGATGAAGGGGAGAGAAGGAGATTCGAAGACGATCACAGAAGCAGAATATTTGAGTACCTGGCTCTGATGATGCACATAAAAATAAAAAAAGCCCAAATGAAGGGAAGAGCAGTACAAATAAATTACACACATCAGGCGTGAAGATACCGTGTAGGGTAATGGAAAAAGAGAGGGAAAAACGTCTGGTAAAGCGGGGAAGGTGCACTTGAAGATTTTCCGTAATCAGCGATAAAGGAAACTGAGATTCGGCGACATCAAACTCTCCAATGGGAATGTTTGCGTAAAAGATTCATCGGAGCAGAATACCCGAGAGGGTAAATGGAATAGAGACATCTGGAGGTAAATGACAGAGGACGAATGAGCAATGAAGACGATAGGAACAGATGTTCAGAATCAGCACATCCAAGTAGCAGGATATCAGACCTTCGGAATGGATGGAAACACATACTTCGAGAATGTACGAGTTCGGGAGAAGAGCCAGAGCGATACTTCATGAAGGGGAAAAGAAAAGGGTAATCAACCGGATAAATGAAGCTTAACGAAATAGCTGAAAACGCGAAATAGCCATGGGAAAAATAGAACACAGGAATATGGATCTGTCCGCGTGGTTAAAAGTTCAACGCGTAAACCTGCCGGAAAGTTTCTTTCCGACATAACTTCAAGGGTCACGCAGTACGTTAAAATAAAAGAAAAATAAAAAACAAACTCTAGATTCCAAATCAGTTCGAAATTTTCAATCTACAACATTAATTGTTTATCTCCGAGCTCATGAGTAAATACTGTTATATAAAAAAAAAAAAATCCTTTATACTACGCGATGGTTTCAATTTCAAGTATCCTCATCGTGTCGATCGATGATGAATATTACAAAATTGAATACCAGCATCATTTTCCAAGTTTCTAACACTGCTGCAACATTCGGACACATAATAAATGAATATATTTAATAACGAAAATTTATTATTTTACATTTCGCAGATAATTAAACTCCATTGAGAACTATGTGGCCATTCGAATCGAGAGGTATATCATTTTTGCTTTGAAGTTTTGACAACTGTGTCCCACTATATAATTCTTTCAATTGAATAGCATGGGAATACAAAAACGCAAACACATATAGATTGAAGCTCCGAGAGGAGTGCTGTGCGGGATGTTATCGGCTACTCCCGCGGGTCAATAGACCGCCTCGTCATTTTACCGCTTTTACCAGAACGGGCTCCGATAACGGTATCTACCTTTTCGTACAGTTTTCCGATAGTATATATACCGTCCAAAGTGTCGACGTGCATGAACGCTCTGATATGTCCGCGGGCCTTGATTTACGGCAAACCAATGGGAATCGTAGCTCATTTATTACACACTCGAATGCACATGTCCCACGCACCCCGGAGCTCGTACAGGTTGTTTCAAAAAATGTCTTCAAACTTCGGAGCATAAAAATTGAACAGGTATTGAATAAATGAACAGAAAAGTCCTTTACCGTTTTCCTCTGTGATGCACCGTTTTTCAGTTATTAGTTGTTATTAGCGATAACCAATGGGAGAAGAGGATTGAAAAGTGGGCGTGGCGAAGGTTGAGTCACTACGCTGGCACCTATCTTCGGCGACCGGAACTATTGGGATTTGAGATGGAGGCGTGGCCAAGTGAAAGCAAAAGCTGCCACCAGGTGTCGTGGCAAAAACGTCAGGACCCAATAGAACAAGTGGGCTCCCCACTCAGGTCTGTTCTCATCGCGTATGTCCATTGGTCGATCCTTAATGAATTGATATCTTTTGACAGCAGAATCAGATTGAAAAATTGTTAAGAATCATCGAGCGATGGCATACGCAGCGCCAGGTGCCAATAAAGCAAACTAACATTCTATTCTACCGGATTTCGTTGCGAATTTTATGATTACGCAAATATAAAAAATATCAAAAAATTCGGTTCAATTACCCGGTTCCGACTGTGCTCCTTTTCCGGAGATCAGATATTTTTTATCAACACAATAAATTAACAAAAATACAAGGCGCTTTGCTTGCGCCATGACAGCTTTTCCGCCAGTCACAATAATTATTTTATTACAAATTGTACACACATTCGCCACAACTGAAGAGACCAGAGCCGGATTCACGCCACTTCTCTGCACATTACGAAATTTATTTATTACGATTTCAATAAAAAGTTACGGAATAATCCGGTAGAATACACACGAGGCGTCTGACGTGTGTCAGCGACTATATTTATACCATATACAGATATACTTTCTTATGAGAGGCGCCGCACCGTCGATTTTTTTCAAAACAGAAGTTTTGAAACGCCCTGTAAAGAGTTGTATATGATTTGTGCCAAAACGACACGTACGTGCGAAGGAAACGTCGATGCGTACATGGCTCCCATGCTGGCAGTGTCGAAAGACCGGAAATGAAAACAGAACTGCTTAAAGCACATCCCAAACGTGGACAAGTGTCACCAAATAGGAAATATCACATGGCCAGTATCGGGGAGAGAAAAGGTGCTTGGCCCATTTTCCCATATCTCCATCTATTCACCGCGTCACGTTCAGATAATAAAATATATGTTTGATATGCTCAAATGGACACGAAAATCCCTATATGGATTGTTTTATAGTTTCAGCATTAAATCTAGAACTCTGTAACAAATCCTCATCGACAGATACTCGCACCGTCACTGTCGTCTTGAGCTATTTACTATTAAAAAAATAATTTTTAGTGCATCCAGATGTAAAGGGTTCCGCTTAATATACCCTTTAACATACGCTACGATAACGTCCAACCAGCATGGAACCTCTCAATTTCGCGATAGCCCTAACCTTAATTGGATTCAGATCGATTTTGCCTTTACTATCTGTGAGCGTCTCTTCTCGTGGTGGTATGCTTCAATCCAAGTGAAATCATACACTGTTCGTCGCCCTTTATTCGTCCCTCAATTACACTCTGCATCTCTGTTTCGTTTGACCATCCAATTAAACTCAACAATTCGACCTTCACGTAGGATAAGAAGTCAAGAGATACATAATTTATATGTCTGCCCAATTTTAGTAAAGTTCCCTTCCTCCTCGTCATTTTTACATTTTGTTAATGCAAAATATAATAAAATACAAAACATTGTCATTTTTAGACGAGGGTTCCGAGTTAAAGGTTAGAAATTTGAGGTCAAGGACTCCATACGTCCTTGTATTCGGCTACCCCCCCCCTCCTACTCTTACATTAAAACGCGCCTCTGATTGGTTCAACTATAATATCAAATAACGCAGCAGAGAATATGTTTTGAATCATAAAACTTGCAAAGAATTTTTCTCTCGGAATGGAATACTGGATATAAATTCACGTTATTTATCTTCATAATTGGGACACCCAGTGTACACTCGTATCATAGCACTTAAGAATAATAATTTTGCTTGATATATATCTATATACAGGGGTACATTAATTACAAGCTTCGGATGCTGTATATCGCGAATGTTCCGCCATTGTGGCTCCGACATTGCTTTTACCGAAGTGCAAACAGATGCGTCATTATCAATATTCCCCTTTGTTTACTTACTTATCCGCCCCTACATCCAACAGCCAGTTTATTCACGAGACTGCATATCTTTTTTTCTCTTACAGCTTAACCCTCATGAAACTCACATCAATATTCGACTCGAGTAACATAAACATCACCAAAAGAAAAACATCACCAAACACTTAACCCCTTTGATCTAATTCACGAAAGTTTATTTACTAATCATACTAGTGTGAAGAGCATTACGAAATAATACAGGAATTGATACCGACTGCAGATTCAAAGGTAAAAGTTTCAGGAAAATTAAAGTTGACTTCTACTCGATTTAGATATTTACTGCCAGGGTGAATTGAAGTTTTATCTGTTCCCGAGCATCAAACAAACTTCATCCGTTGTGCTTTTACAGATGAAAAATCATGGCGTTTTAAATGGGCCACCCTCTACATTCGATCTTTATGGCTGTTCCGCTCCAAATCCCCAGGTATATTCCATTTACTACCGGGAAGCTACCAGAAATCGTAACTCTTGATATGACCTTGGCACTTGGCTCCGAGCCAAGCCATAGAAGTTGACTTCATGGTATCCCCGCGAGACCACGAGGAAACTCCCGAAAACCATATTCGATTCGTGCGGTACCATATTTTATTTCCTGATTCTCTGATATTTTTAAAGAATTTACATCGATTGAAAAGACTGGAGCCAAGGGTTGGATGCCCTTTGGCTTGCCAATCGATACTCTTACTACGTCAAGGCTCCGTGGTCACCCATCCAAGTAATAAGCTATAGCTCTGCCACTCCAGTTGAAATATCACTGAAACCACATGTCAACAACGTCCTCCCTGCACTGGTTCGATACTTGTATAAATTTTAGTAGGCAAAGTATCGAAGCGTTTCAAAAAATTTTCCCCATCCTTCATAATCCTCCGGTGCAATTTAATCGGGACTCCATTTACTATCTTCATTTTTGACACTTTTCCCATACTCTCTGCATTCGCAAATTTATTCCACGTAGTTCCTGTCACCATCGCTCAAATCTCTCGTCACCATCCTTCAAATCTTCCCCTTCGTTTCGCAACCAACCTATCAACTCCTGTCCTCTAACCAGCTACATACTTCCTAGCTAACTCCTCGCTTTCGCTGCTCTCCACCTCACATAGATATTAAAAACTCGTATCTAGAGCTTACGCTTCACGTGGATCACAAAATTCTGAAGCGAAAAGTCCTTTTTCATTTTCCTCTCCGATCCACCGCTGCTTAAATATTTACTAAAACAGTAACAACCAATCATATGCACCGTGACGAGAAGGCGACCACGCCCCACTCTCATTACGAACGCTCCGGATTGGCTCTTACTAATTGTTTTATAACTCGATAACGATGCATCGGAGAAAAAAATTTCTAATGACAAATCTTTTCAGAATTAATCGATCTATTCACGTCGGCTTGGACGTGACCTTGAGAAAGTTCCTACCAAATGAAAAGTTAAAATTTGTGTCATTTTTGTGAGGGAAAAAAAACAGTAATTTACTTACAAATTTGATTAAATTGTGTATTTATTTTTAACTCTATGTGAGCCTGATACAAAATTGAATTAGTTCAGATTTCAGCCAATTAAATGAAATTTATCACGGTCACCTGTTGTTTCTCTGTGCTTTCAGGCGAACTGGACTGCGCAACATTATGGTCGTTGATTCCGAGGACTCGGTAGGTCACAAATGAATGACCGTAAACGAGAAATTCTGAGCGATCCTTCTTGATAGCAGAAATTGCTCATTATCTATGTCTAAAAGAAGAACGTCGTGGATCACGAGAATTTCGTCTAAATATACTTTGCGACCTTTATCTCACGGATTGCAATATATCCAAAGAAAAATACGCTGTTTCTTGGTACATTGTAAGAGAAAAAATGAAAAATATTTAATTACGATAAGAAATCGTAAATGTGATGGAAATAGCATAATCTATTTATTTGTCCGATGAAAAATTGCCAAATGTTTTTTGTTTTCGAAAATTTTAAAATATATATTTACTGTTAAGATTGTTCGTCGAGTCTCATCAATTGTCGGTCAAATGATTAAGTGTTGTAAATGCTTGTTGTAAAAGAAACAAAAAAAATCTGGAAATAATAAATAAAATGAGTGCTCGTATAATGAAAAAAAATAATGAAAAAAAACGAAAAAAATAAAATAAAAATAAAGTCGAAATATAAATGAAGCACTCGGGAATGAAAAATGATCTGATGGAAATGTATTTTTTGAGTGATGTAAAATGACTAGGTTAGTGAAGATTTGAGGATAACTCAATTATTTCACCATGCACGAGCATAAAGCGAAAGAAAAAATATTTTTTCTCCTCTCCCCACAACGTTCAAGATAAGCCAGGACGTAGGAAGATCGATTTTTCATTGCCTCAAGCCGTTGGAACATCCTCGATATCCCTCTTTGGCTTATTGCCTACGTTTTTTTACTCGAGATAGTACCAGCATCCAAATTTTCTTCGACAAATGGAAATTTTTTTAACGGACAAATTGAAGCTAAATTGATACTGACAGCAAATTGAAAGCAATTTTTATTCCACGTAAAATGTGATGAAAAAAAAAAAAAAAAAAAAATGATTGAATGATTTCATTAAATTATAATTGTATTGAATAATAATTAAATTGAAAAATAATTTGATTTGTTCTCTGTTGATGATATTAAAAATTAATCGTTCGGAACAAAATGGGAATTGTATTCGAAATTCGAAACGAATGACTATCAGTTAATATTTTCATCGAATCGCATAAATCCGAAAGTTGAAAACTGGACGAAAATCGAAAAAATATTATTACCGAAACTTTTGAATTATTGATCCTCAGGGGTAAAGTCCTTCTGGATTGTTATAGAATATTGTTCCGATAAATATCTTTTGACGAATAATCAGAAAACTATTTTTCGTTTCATGAAACGGGTTTATCAATTTTTTTCAAAAATTCATGAATTATTAACAATTAAGGAGTTTCGGTACAGGCGATACAATGTTGCCATGCTAAACCATGTTAAAAACATAAAAAATTTTAAAAAGTTTAGAATTTTATAAAATTTGGTGAACATATTCTTTAGAGCCAAATTTGACGATACAAATTTTTTCAGATTTTTCTTCTACACAGCTATCGAGTAATTGAAGACTAAAGTTCACGTGTATAAGCATAGTGTTTCCATATATATATAGGTGTACATTCTGGGCATAAGAAATCTGCTTCAATGCGTAATTACTCGATAACTAAGTAGAAGAAAATTTTGAAAAAATTTGTCTTTTCGTAATTGATGTTGAAGAACATTATCACCAAATTTCATCAATTTCTTAACATTTTGCCTTTTGTACCGAAACTCCTTAAGGCATTATGAAAAAAAAAAACCCTAAATTCCGATAAATTGAAAAGTAAGCCACGAATAAATAAATAAATACGAATTTATTCCATATAAAGATAGTCATTTAGTTATTCGTTGAACGATTGTTTAAAAAATTTGTTAATTTTGAATTTTTTTTTAGCTAATCATTGAGTTTCAAAATGCGAGTCAATAAAATCGTTGAACGGTATTGTCGCAATGAAATTTATTGTATTTTTAATATTTCAAAGAAATTTTCGAAAATATTTCGATTATTTTGACGTGGAGCATCGAAAATAAATTCGATATTTTTCATTCCTGGCTCCGATTAAATGACGATAAGCATTGGAACAAAAATCGCATTTATTTGATTCGTTTTATATATTTTTTTCTTCAAATGTTGCATTTTTGTTTGATAATTCCTATCGTTATTGTTGCCCACGTGTATCAACGATTCTATCGAACGAACGTCATTGATGGTTATAAAGCATCCGTACAGGACATCGGTTGACAGAACCACACCAATCCTGAATAGAGTTTGTCAGATAATGGGTTGCGAATGTCCTTGCACGAATGTATGCGATAAGCGGAAGATACGTCATTGGTACAACGCTATTGTCAATCGTTATCGCAAATTCGAAAGCGAATGTCGACAAAAGATGAAAAATCTACTTCAAAGCCAATCAATAAAATCAATTTTTTTTTCGTACTTTATGATGTTTTTTCAATTTGTTGATGCTTCAATTAATCATTTTTGATCATTACGAATAGTGCAAATAATATTTTGATTTATTTTTCCTTTATTTATTATTAAAATTGAAGATTATTAAAAAAAAAAAAATTATTTATTTATTGCTAAAAATTCGTGTTATGATTTCACCGATTTTCGTTACGAATAACACGAATTTTTTTTATCACAATATTCAAAATGGCATTTTCAATTGTTACGAAAGAAATTCTTTCTAGTTAAACAAAAAAAAAAAATTTTTTTTGATCAAGTGCCATTTTATTTTGATATTTGAAGTAACTGTTTTTCCAGTTTTTCGTTTGGTAGAACGTTGCTTCAAAAATATTTGTATAATTTATATACGGTGGGATTATGGGCGTGATGGTAACAAGTTTTTTTCACCCCAGGGTTATTGTTGAATAAAAAATTAGTGAATCGTCATCTCGGAGTTGTGCTGGAATTTTGACGCAGAACCTTTTGGCGGCAGACCGAGTCGACAAGGAATGAGTGGGCACATGTGTGCGGATAAGAAAAAGCGATGGAGAGAGAGAGAGAGATGGAGAGGACGAAAGTGAGAGGTTTCGATATGATACGGTGTTCCGTAAACCCAGGAGTACCTGTGGCCCAAATCACCCTATCTCTCTTCATAAACACAAAGTCTGCGGGGTGTACGATAACACGAAGCAATAATTGTTCTTTTGAAGGAGATATTTCGTTAACACACCAGCCTGCAATTGGATCTGTGCCCAAGGAAAGTAATGATGAAAATAAAATCCGAGACTAACACTCGGCATGCCTTTTATTACCAGCCATGAAACGCTATAGTATTCGCCATTACTTTTGCTGTTTTTTTTTTTTTTTTTTACCACTGTCGCATCAACGTGTCAAACAGCATACATTTTTTTATTTATTTTTTTTCTTTGGCGAAGAAACAATTAATGATTTATTCACGTTGTTTTAAAAAATGGGATTCTGGTATTATTTTTGGTTTAATTTCATTACTTTCGTTGAATGAATTTCAATAAAATTGATGAAATAATAATTGCGTCGATTATCAATTGATTGAATTTACATTTTTTCATGTGTTTTTTTTTTCGTTTATGGAAAAGAATGGTACCCTCTGATACCATTGTACTTGACTACTTTAATTGAATCTATTTTGTCAAATCAATTGATTAATTATACGTAAGAGTTATCGTGCGGTGGTATTCGCGTATACAGCGCCAGGTGCCAAAAAAGCAAGCTAAAATTCTATTCTACCGGATTTCGTCGCGAATTTTATGATTACGCGAATATAAAAAATATCAAAGAATTCGGTCTAATCACCGGGTTCCGGCTATGCTCCCTTCTCGGAGATCAGATATTTCTCATCAACACAATAAATTAACAAAAATACAAGGCGCTTTTGCTCGCGCCATGACAGCTTTTTCGCCAATCACAATAATTATTTTGTTACAAATTGTACACACATTTGCCACAACTGAAGAGACCAGAGCCGGATTCACGCCACTTCTCTGCACATTACGAAATTAATTTATTGAGATTTCAATAAAAAGTTACGGAAAAATTCGGTACAATACAAACGAGGCGTCTGACGTGTGTCAGCGACTATATTTATACTACTAGCTGTGCGTGCGGGCTTCGCCCGCTGCATAGAGCAGGCGCATCTAGCCTATTCTATCTGTGAATTTTTCCTATTTTAATTTTTTTCAATTTAATTTTTTAGATACACGAATTATTCCATTTTGATGTTAAGTGGGCCATCTTTTTGAGATTTCTTTTGAATTTCAGAAATAATTCTTGAGTTTTCTTCTGGATAAAATAATCAAACGTAAGATTTTCGTATTTTTAATTTTTCATAATTTCATTGAAAATGCTGTAACTTTTTTTCTATACCAAATTGAGCATTCAGCCACAGCTCATTTTGTTCGTTTTCCAATTCCCTTCAAATTGGTAAATCGTTTTTTTTGTTTATCGTTAGTATTTAACTACCGTCGAGTTTTGAAAATTGGAGATTGAACGGAATCATGAAACTTTTTTTTGCATTTCTGTAAAAATTCAGATAACGAAATTTTACAAAACCACAAACTCAGTTTGAATCATAATCTTTAATCTCGTAAAAGATTCATTGTAATCGGTTCAGCCGTTTTCGATTGAAAAGCGGCCAAACATTTTTTAGCGAACAGATTTATATATATAGAGAAGATATAGATATACTTTACTACGAGAGGCGCCACCGTCGATTTTGAGTTAGTCACGTGAGCTCGCGATGTCTCTTGAATTTTTAATTATATAGCAAATTTACAGGTGCCATCTCACCATTTCCGAGTATATCTGAACAGATTATTAGTTTTATTTTTTAATTATTAACGAAAAAAAACCATCGATTGTTAATCTCAAAAAAATTTTTCAATTTTAGCATCTTCGGTACCATCCTCCTATTGTACTTGATACCATCATTACCATTTTTCGGATTTAGTAATCGTGTGATATCGTTGCTTTGAATTTGCGCCACTATTTTAGGAAACTCGATAGCAATATGCTATACAATTTTTTCGAATTGGTTTCGGCACTCAAGATACATGATTTTAAAAGTTCAGAAACCTGACAGATCCCAAAGGAATGGCTGTCGTATTGAGTACAAAAGAAAAGTCATGAGCCACAAAGTTTCAAAACTTCTCGAATGTTTCAACAGTTTGATTAGCAGGGGCGCTAATGAGCTGGAACAAAATGGTTGTCATATTTGAGGTGTATATAAAGTGCAGTCGGCCATTTTGAAACATGAAACAGCCATTCGATGTCTCGAGTCTGGAACCGTTTTTAAGTACACGAACGATTAGTAACGAGGAAAAGATAATAAAATAGTTCATCGAACTTGAGACATTACAATATGTTAAAAATATGCGAAGTTGATCCGATGAAAAGTCATATAAAAGTCAATTATCCGTAAAGGAGAAAGCTGGTGAAGGGCGGGTTGAAAATTTACATGCCTTTGAGCCTGGCGAGACGCCGTGAAACGCCTTCCTATAAGCCTTCAAGTCTGTATTAAGGAGGAAGGCTTCTTGATTAATCCGGCTTCACATCTTCGAGCATCCAAAATGTTAGAGGTGACAGGGGCGTTCTGTTTGAACGCGTCACGTGGCGAGAGTAACATCTCGCCGCCATTAATCCTGATTTCCTAGCTTCACGATTTAGGGAAACAACGAGAGGTATTCTAGCTCTGTCGTGATTAGAGCTTTATTACTCATGTTAACCGAAAGCTCCTGTCTACTGTCTACCTTTAAACATCACGGGAGGCGTAGTATCCGAGAAATATTATCAGCCAAATCATCTTATCTTCTCTTTTAAGCTTTGTGTAATTAAAATTTGTATTCAAAGTTCATTATAGAAACTGGATCAGTTACCAGATATTGATTTCGAAAAAAAAATTTTTTTTATTTCGAACACAAAAAATTAATATTCAATTTTGTAACCTCTACTACCAGTGAGAAATGTAAATTCGAAAAAATACTTTTGGAGCTCAAAATGGCGGTAGCTTCTCGATCGTTATAACCGATCGAATGGATTTTTTTTTTTTTTTTTTCTCTTGAAAATCTCATATCTCGAGAGTTCTTCAGGTTGTTGATTTCGGTTTGGCTAAGGCGAATTAACATACTTGCGAACGCCTTGATTTTCCTTTGTTCTTTATGTAACGTAACATGTTTGATTATGAGGCTTAGCAGAATATGGAGGTAAATTTCGTGATACTTTTGAATGAACGGAATTCTTCATGCAGCAATGACGAGCGATATCGTGTGCGTGGTTCAACGAGAAGTGTATTATAAGCATTTATTCAATTTCATTGTACCGTTAAACGAAAATTTGCCTCAATGAAAATTCTTGGGAAATTCAATCATTGCCGCGGAATACGAGACAAAGGAAGAATCCGGACGGAATGAACCTTCTTGCACATATTCCTCATTCTTACGACGTGGAATTCATTTAAACTAGGAATTGTACGATTGATGGATCTATCAACTTTAAACGAGGGCACGTGCGAAGATTCTCTTTCGATATAAATATATATATTTATTCTTTATTTCAATAAAGCAAATCGACGCTTGAACTCACTTCATTTAAAAGCTTAACGAAGCATGAACCTTCACAAATAATATACACATTAAATTTGATTAATTCCGAATATTGTATGAAAGGTTCCAAAAAATCTGGTAAATCAATAAAATTATATAAAGAAAATAAAAAAGTAATGAATTTAAAAAACAATGTTTATTGTCAAAAATGCAATATGAAAATGAACACTGAATATTTTAATGAAAATATACTAATATTTGATTTGTTGCATATTTTATTTTGTTATTACTGAAAATCGTTATTGCGGTAAAAATGTCTTGAAACGAAACAGAGTCATCGAGCGATGGCATACGCAGCGCCAGGTGCCAAAAAAGAAAACTAAAATTCTATTCTACCGGATTTCGTCGCTAATTTTATGATTACGCGAATATAAAAAATACCAAAAAATTCGCTTTAATTACCCGGTTCCGACTGTGCTCCCTTTCCGGAGATCAGATATTTCTTATCAACACAATAAATTAACAAAAATACAAGGCGCCTTTGTTCGCGCCATGACAGCTTTTTCGCCAGTCACAATAATTATTTTATTACAAATTGTATACACACATTTGCCACAACTGAAGAGACCAGAGCCGGATTCACGCCACTTCCTTGCACATTACGAAATTTATTTATTGCGATTTCAATAAAAACTCACGGAAAAATCCGGTAGAATACACACGAGGCGTCTGACGTGTGTCAGCAACTATATATTCATACTAGATATAGATGAGGTATTCCACATCAAACCGGCGGATTTTTTCCCTGACCCTCGCCGATTTGGTTAATTATTTTTTATATGATTATATGCAGTCTAAAAGACACCCTGGAATTTTTTCAGATTTTTCCGAACAGCCATTAAAAAAAAAAAAAAATACAAAAAAAGTCCCTTTTTAAAAATCTGAAAAAATTCCTAAAAATCGCTGATTATAGGCTAAACATTTTAAGCTACCGCCCGTAGTGGAAGTACGATTTTTTCTGTGTGTTAATCGGCTAATAACGCTGAAAGTTTTTTTAAAATGCCGAAAAACACTTACTCTGGCCCAATAGTTGAATATTGGGGCACCTAAAACTAATTTTCGTCACAATTTTCGAACAATCAAATAAAAAATATGGACCTTGATCAGCTAGTAGTTACGAATTCCTAATATAATGAGATTATACGTACAATATTCGAAGCTATTACACCGGCCATGGAAGGATCCTTTTCTAGAGTTGGAAAAAGATAGATTCCCATATTATTTGATAAAATTGAATAAAACCTCAACTTTTTGCCTGGCTCAATTTTTTTCGTTTTGTACTGGTCTGAAATATCCCTAAAAATCTTTTGGGTACGATTATATTCAACTATTCGCCCGAAATGAGTGGTTCTTGTTTTTTTGAGAATTTTTTTCAACAGCTCATAAAAACACAGAAAAAATCGTACCTCCACTACGGGCGGTAGCTTAAAGTGTTTGGTATATAATCAGCGATTTTTAGGAAATTTTTCAGATTTTTAAAAAGGGGCTTTTTTGGACATTTTTGGATTTTTTTTTCTCTTAAATGGTTGTTCAGAAAAATCTGAAAAAATTCCAGAGTGTATTTCAGACTTCATATAATCATATAAAAAATAATTAACCAAATCGGCGAGGGTCAGGGAACAAGTCTGCCGGTTTGACGTGGAATACCTCAGATATACTTTACTATGAGAGGCGCCACCGTCGATTTTGAGTTGGTCACGTGAGCTCGATGACTCCTATAATATCAACTGGAAATTGTTTGAAAATAAATAAAAAAAAAACTTCAACGAATTAATGATGAATGGATGAAAAATGCAAATTTGCGACAAATATGGAAAAAAAATATTTTTGTTCTTTGATGAACGATTAAAAATACTTTGGATCACAATGACGTACACCACCGGTTTGAGCCTCAATTCTGTTTTCTTTTTTTAACTTTGTGCGGTTTTTCTTCCTAAACCAATCGTTTCTCTTTGAGTTCTCGATAAATTTTCAAGATTTTTGTATTTTTCATTACCGCCTCGAAATTCAGATCATCGAATAACCATGACTCGAGAAGAATTTTTTTTGAATTGACGAAAAAATTCAATATTTTCAGTTTCGACTAATTGGAATTTTTTCAGACATTTTCCAAAATGTTTTTTTTCCCTCTATCTTTGGTTGAAACTCTAGCAATTCGATTACCGTCACTCGAGACTTATGGGCTTTCGATAAAATTTCGGTAGAGAAGAAAGTATTATTTCTTTATTCAATGAATTGATAATCTTATTTCATTGATCAATATTACATTTCTTCATGTCGACTACCGGTTAAACGATATAAGAAATCGTTCCGGAACTCTTATGAACTTTTGCCCCGAGCCGAGACTTTTGGCTGGTAGCGTATATATATGTTATCATGTTTTGTCGATATAAAGATGTAACACGAGTTACGAGTATGGGAGTCAGATTTTTGCCATTGTTTTGGGTCCGCTGATCGAGCTATATTCTGTAATCAGTCAATTCGTGTCGAAAAATT
The DNA here is from genome assembly GCA_037893425.1 of Campoplex nolae. NCBI lineage: Eukaryota > Metazoa > Arthropoda > Insecta > Hymenoptera > Ichneumonidae > Campoplex > Campoplex nolae. The sequence continues at coordinate 101,690 of JBBLXU010000655.1, forward strand.
TTAAACTTTGAAAATTCGAGATGAGGTTAGGTGAATGATTCGTATACCCTTACGGGAAAGAGATTCGAAAACATCTCCATATAAATGTCAAGCGAATCCTATCGGTTCTCCTATATTGGAGGCATCGAATGGAAATAGGGAGACTTCAATACCCATGGGAAATCGATTCAATACTTTTTCTTTTTTTTTTTTTTACACTTCCAGAACGGTAAAGTCGACTAGGATTCAGTTTGCAATCGTTGCATATCTTGAAATCGATATATTGATCAATGTTTATTCATTTTATAATTTGAACCATTTTTTTGTTGCTAAAATTAATTTTTTTTTCAAACATCATCGAATTTTTTATCACGATGAATATTCAACGTTATTTTGAAAATCGTAAAATATATATGCACGGAGAAAACAGCATCGTTTTGTGAAATAAGGAATAGAATTTTATTAAAGAATTTCTAAAGAATTTTGGCATCAATTTCAAAAAAGCATTTCTTCAAACTTCCACTTTTACCTCAGAAAAAAATAATGCAACGCCAAAACAATATTTCGTTTCACTTTCATGTGTTATTTTTCATGTCACACTATAGAACTTAATAATAAATGAAAATATATCAAAAATCACAAATTTTTTATCTCAGCAGAGTAGATTCTATCATATCATGCGAATACATGAATATATATCGAACACGTATGAAGTTTTACCGCACGCATAGCTTTGTTTAGTAAGTATAGTAAAAACATTTTTTACTAGACTTGAAGCGAAAGACACTTGATGAGATTCCTGTGAATCAAAGGTATTGGTATTAACATTTTTCCTATGATGGCTAGAACAATTCTCGATTGTCAATATTTTTAAAATTTGTTTCAATTTTTTAATTTATTTATTCATCCGATATTTATTGACATCGATTTTTTTTCGATGACTTTTTCTGTAGTCATGTGTTTTAATCCTGAAAAAATGGGCGAGTTTCGGCATTTGCTCACTGGAGGTCAGATGTCACTGCTAATACGCCTGGCAGCCGAAAAATGATCTACAATGTCGACTGAATAATGTGGAGTTATCTACAGAGATGTGTACATCTTTGTTATCTCTGATAAAAATGATCGACAGTGGAAAATAAGTTAGTGATCTGTCGGTATCGCGGTCGGTAAGAAAGTAGATCACGGTTTTTAGGGACGAACTTGATATTTAGGCCGTATCCCAAAACCTGCTTCCAGCGCTGTAAGTACTCAGCACCCTCAGCACTGCGCTCCATAACTGCTTATAGCGCCCTGCGGGAGCTCTCCGAAAGACTGTATGGCATCACGGATTTGACTATCACTTCCTGTTGTTGCAGCTGCTGCCACAGAATAGATGAAGCAGTTGAAGCAGAGATCAATCATCTCTGGTTGAAGCACTTGTCTCCGCCGATCACGATCAAAATAGTAGTATTTTCGAAAAAGGAGCGTCGTTTGTTCGGCTCGGTTATAAGCACGATGAAGAGTTCTACATTTTCCTCTTTTTCGAAGAAACGAAAAGATTCCAGATTTTATGTCGTTGTTATTGCCCCACAAAATTTTCAATTTAAGAGCATGATTAAGTTTGTATCTTGCCATCGTGAGTGTGAGAGAGACAGCTGCAAATTTCGAAAGTGAAATTCTTCAACACGCATTCATCCGATTACAAAAAAGCCCTGTCAGCGGATTTTTGCCATCGTCCTGCGTCCGCTGACAGAATCTTTTTGTAATCGATCAAACTGTGCTGAAGAATTTCAATTTCAAAAATTCGAAGTGAGGTTAGGTGACTGATCCATGCTCTTCGAGCGATGGCATACACAGCGCTAAGATAGTTTAATTTCTCAGATAATGTAAAATGAAACTCTCAAAACTTGGAGAATACTCGGCAGTTTGTTTCCGATAATTTGCGTGGTGATATCACCGATTAAAAAAATGTTCTGACGTAACGTAGGTCGTGTCGATAACATTATATTGTCACCGATCATTGATCACTTCTATCTTAATCGATAGCGCAAATTTGCATGTAGCAAACATCAAATAATTTTCCAAAAACCGTAGAAAAACGCGGAGTAGTTTTATAGGTTATGCGACAGAATCACACGAGCGATCGAAAACAGATTGAGCTATGACCGATGCGCCAAATACGGGAAAACAATATACCACCGACCAAGACAGTCAATTAAAAAAATTGACGGTGGGCGCACGACTTGCTTACTTCTCAGAATTTGTCAATACTTTTAACTCAATTTCAATTTTCAATGACTATTTGTTAAATAAATACTTGAATGATTGTTCTTAATGACGATTGACAAAAGGGTTTCGACTACAGTTGAAGACCTCGACGTGCTTTTCAGATTGGAAAAAAATAGTAACCAAAATAAAGCAAAAACAAATGTATTTTAAATACAAACGATGATCGGGCTTGCCGGCACCACTTCCCATCATCCCACTGACCGCAGCTTTTTTGTGGTGTCTTTTTTATTGATTTGGAGTGGAACTGGAGGGGGGGGGGGAATTCGAAGAAAAAAAATTCAATCCCAAATAAGGACCACCCTAATATAGATATACTTTCTTATGAGAGGCGCCACCGTCGATTTTCAGTTGGTCACGTGAGCTCGATGACTCTTAAATCGGTATCAGAGTAACTCGGTTCATCGAATGATCATAGAGCAAGTGCAATAGCACTCGAATTATGGATAAAATGTCTCGTTCCGTCGCCACCATTTCTAGGTTACCCGTATAGTACTGCGAGCGGCTTGTTTCGATATTAACTTCTTTTTCTTCTTATTTTATTGGAGCTGGCTCTGATCCGTACTCCGCCACAGCGGATTGACCATACGGCCATCTGACTTTTCCAATATTATCGCAACACAAAACGTAATAACAACACGCATTTAATTTTTCAACATACTGCGACGACAGCACGCTTACAGCGCTTCCAGCAGGTATTGGTTGGTATTGGATTACAGTCTTAGAGAAAACCGTGTATTTGTTTCCATATGGTGAAAAAAATTTTACCTAGAAATGACAAGTCAGATCAACGCGGACCTGGATGAGATATCACCTTGCAACGTGGAACCACATAGCAGACACGGGACACACAGAAGCGAAAGAATAAATATACGGCCAAATTTATTTTCTTATTCGTTACTATTCACGTACCTTTTATTACCAGGATTTTACACAAAGTAAATAATTGATGAACAAGAAAAAGTCGGTTGGTACAAAAAAAAATAGTAAAACGATGCAGATACAATTTTTCTTATTGACTATTGCTCGAACAACTTACATACGATAACGAAAGATAAAATAAAGAGTCTTAAGGAGTTTCGGTACAGGCGATACAATGTTGCCATGCTAAACCATGTTAAAAACACAACGAATTTCAAAAAGTTGAGAATTTTATAAAATTTTGTCAACATATTCTTTAGTGCCAAATTTGACGATACAAATTTTTTCAGATTTTTCTTCTACACAGTTATCGAGTAATTGAAGACTAAAGTTCACGTGTATAAGTATAGCGTTTCCATATATATAGGTATACACTTCAGGCATAAGAAATCTGCACCGAGAAAAAAAATTTGAAATTGTGGCGAACAAATTAAATTTGTTGATTCAACAAAACTTTTGTTGATTCAACGATATTTTTGTCGTAGTGAAAAATTAAGTATTTGAATGAACCAAATTTCGTTTGGGTTAACAAATTTTATTTTGGTCGCCACGATTCGTTGATCCAACAAAAAAATTTGTTGAACCAACAGAAAATTTGTCGAACCAACAAAAAATTTGTTGAATTTACGAATTCATTTTTCTCAGTGTGCTTTAATGCATAATTACTCGATAACTAAGTAGAAGAAAATTTCAAAAAAATTTGTGTTTTCGTACTTGATGTTGAAGAACATTATCACCAAATTTCATTAATTTCTTAACATTTTGCCTTTTGTACCGAAACTCCTTAAACAAAACAAAGCTGATTATGGAAGAAAATAATAATTACGATGCTAATCCGAACGTTATAATTTATAAATGGAAGGAAAACAATGATTCCAACGTGTTTAAAAATTTCCATTAACAATAAGCATTACCAAGTAACTGAATAAAAATTAGCGGCGGTTTATCAGTTTTTTTTTTTTTTTTTTTCAATAACTTCTGAAAGAGTAGGATTACCATAAAAGAAAAAGAGACCGTTTTTATAGAACGTTTAAATCGTGATGAAACATCTGAAAAAAAAAATTTCAAGAACTGTCATTTTGACAGGCTTTATCAATTTATCTTTATACTGCGAGTGTTGAATCGGGCGCTCTGGAAAACAAAATTGTCCATTTTTTCTCATTATAATATGAGTGCCCACGGATTTTCATTCTCAGGTACAAATAAACTGGAATAAAACAAAATTTGATTAAAACAAAGAAATTTTCTGATGCATATTTGTGTTCAAGAATTAGCCATGATTTTTCTTACCGGCCAGGAAACTTTATGACCAATAAAGGATTGAGGGATTTCTCGATGATAGTTGCGATGATCGCTATGAAAGGATGATTCACCACAAATTTCACTGACGCCTCCGGAGTAGACCGTCTCCGCCGTATGAGACGCGAATGTATCAAGTCATCTATCACTCCTGCGTAGGGAAATAAAACATAAATAACTTATTTGTTACTCCATTACATCGGGTACAAACATACATGAAATTGTTTTTTGAATTTCAAGATATTGACAATTTTCATTATTGTTGTCGAGCACTTCATAATGGAGGTGGAAAAAATCGTTATTGAAAAAGTCCTTTCTTCAGCTTTCAATTGCCCAGACGGACGAAAAAGCTAAAGTTACGTGTTTGACTGTAACACGCCGAAGATCTGTAGATATTCTATGGCCGAATGTTAGCAAAACAAAATATAATTTCTCAACCAATTTACTTTTTTGTACTGGTTTAATGATGGCACGCATTGAAAAAAAATTAAATGCAGCTATTTTCATCATTTCTTTTTGTCATTTACTTATTGGGTCATGTTTAACGTTATTCTGTTTGTCGAGCGTTGGTTTTGACGGATATTGGAGCCACGAGTAATAAAATTAATGAATTTTAACAACTAACCAGTCGATTCATCAGCGAAGTGGCCTGTCTCGTTGACAACGACCGAGACTACTTCATGAGCAACCGTATTCAATCGCATAAAGAACATGGAAGGATTATCAGCAATTAGATCTCGATCTATTTTCTGAAAAAAAAAAAAAAAAACGCACTGACATTCAAAAAAACCCTCGTCCATTTAATTACAATAAAAAATTAGCCAAAAATACTAACGTCGCTCTTTGTCTCAGGTAAACTTGCTTCGTTTTGTTTTACAAATGAAAACTTTGGTAGATACAAGTCAACCTGTTCCTCTGTACTGTTCAGAAGCCTCTTCAGATTCAGGTATGCAAAGTGTTTCGAAAATAACTCGACCATTGCAGGATTATCCGGGCGTATTATGAACATGCTCATCGCATCATCGTCGCCTTTGCTCTGTGATTGAAGTGGAATATTTATATGCATATGGGTGGAGGTGCTTCTCTTTATGACTCTACTCGGTAAAAATGATGCTCTTCATCGTAAATCTTATTCATTTTTAAAGCATCCTTGGTGAATTCCACAAATACGACTGTTCGTAATAAAGATTCTTAAGAGTCATCGAGCTCACGTGACCAACTCAAAATCGACGGTGGCGCCTCTCATAGTAAAGTATATCTATATCTAGTATAAATATAGTCGTTGACACACGTCAGACGCCTCGTGTGTATTCTACCGGATTTTTCCGTGAGTTTTTATTGAAATTGCGATAATTAAATTTCGTAATATGCAGGGAAGTGGCGTGCATCCGGCTCTGGTCTCTTCAGTTGTGGCAAATGTGTGTAGAATTTGTATAATAAAATAATTATTGTGACTGGCGAAAAAGCTGTCATGGCGCGAGTACAGCGCCTTGTATTTTTGTTAATTTATTGTGTTGATAAGAGATATCTGATCTTCGAAAAGGGAGCACAGCCGGAACCGGGTAATTAAACCGAATTTTTCGATATTTTTTTAATTCACGTGGTCATAAAATTCGCGACGAAATCCGGTAGAATAGAATTTTAGTTTGCTTTTTTGGCACCTGGCGCTGCGTACGCCATCGATCGATGACTCTTAAGAATTTCGAAATTCACATTAATACAGCTGCAGTGGAAAACTAATTGAAAATTATTCAAAAAAAGTTAACTATTCATTCGAACATGCGATAAGCAAAAGCAGCAGAAATGTTAAGACTTTTTTAAAAAGTGTCCTGCACTAATGGCGACTGGCCAAAATCAACAATATTCAAATATTTTATTTTAATAATTTACCTCGAAAGGAAGTTCAATGAAAGACGTAGATAATTCGGGGAGCCGGCCGTGTCGGAAACGACCAGATATATGCATGGTCGGTACGTTTACCGCATCTTTCTTATTATTGAAAGTATCAAGCAGGTAAAAAGGACGAGATTCAGTAAGAGAGATATCGAATGGCGTCTTCCAAGCTCTCTCGAGTTTGATAGTATTGACGACAATCATATCAGTTTCAGTATCCATTATGACTAAATAAAAAAATTTTTAAAAATCATTTCCATTCATTGCTGATTCACATCGAATGTTGAAAACGATCAAACATCAACGTCAATTCGAGTTCTGGTGAACAAATGGATATTTCAAGTCTTCCAATTTCATCGCATGACTCAGAAAAATAAATAGATTTTTATTTTAATCCTAATGAATATTTAAATAATAAGTTAATAATCTTACGTGAAGTGAATAACGGTGGTACGTTTAATTGAGCCTGTACCCAATCGTTGATTAGTATGCGAACGTTTTCAGAATCATCCCAGGCTTTGTCATCTCGCCCAATTTCTGCCTTGAATACATTTTTACTGAGATCGAGGAAGTCGGGTTCCAGTGTACTGTTTGGGCGGACGAATATTTTTGTTTTGATGCTAAAATCGTTTTTCTGCAATATTTTTCATACATTTTTTTCAGACCAAACCTTTGTAAGTGGATTTTCGTAGAGCGTGAATTGATTTCCGTATTGATATATTGATTTTCGTATGAATTGATTTTTGCGTTCGATTTCTTTGAAGATAGAAGTTAAGAGGATCGATCAGTCAGCGAATCTTAGCTCGAATTTTTCAAGTTGAAATACTTCGACACGGTATATCTGATTACAATAGATGGCAGAAATTCGCTGACACGGCTATTTTAATCGATCAAATCGTGCGTCGATAAATTTCACTTTAGAAATTTGCAACGATCTCTCTCACACTCACGGTTGCGAAATACCGACTGACCCATATGCTCTTGATAAATTTTTTTCCAATATTTGAATATCTCGTTCTCGCGGTGCGTCAACGAAAAATTTCAATTGCAATATTTCTTTATACTTACAGCCGTTTCTTCCAAGAATTTCATATAACCAGTTTTGGCCATTTCACTTTCTTGAGGGAAAAGCTGAATGATTTCTAAATATTTATCTCTTGATCTTCCTCCAGCTCTATAAGACAAGAGGGATAAGAGGAGAAAAGCGCTGAAGGGTGAAACAGCTCTGTCTGCCATAAAGGAATCGCCGAATGTTTTCTGCTTATACAATAAAATAAATAAGTTGTAATGAAAATTGTAGATATAATAATTACTTTAAACTTTTCACTTTCTACTGTTCACTGAATAATCAATTATAGTTATTTCATAAATTTCTTTTCATTTTATTCCATATACAATAATATACATACATCCACATATTTGACTGTGAATCTCCGAGCCAGATCCTTGACCAAAAGAAGACTCTGGTCCTCTTCATCTTCCGATGAAGCTTTCGTACCAGTATCCGGTGTTGGGGACGCGTGTGAGTTTATGGCCATGCACAATCCAACAATACCGTAAATAAATACTGCATCATAAAATAATCACTATTATTTTTATCTCTATATATATAAATCTGTTCGCTAAAAAATGTTTGGCCGCTTTTCAATCGGAAACGACTGAACCGATTATAATGATTCTTTCACGAAATTAAAGATCATGATTCAAACTGAGTTTGTGGTTTTGTAAAATTTCATTATCTTAATTTCAACAGATATGCAAAAAAAAAAGTTTAACGATTTCGTTGAATTTCCAATTTCGTTCAATTTGAAAGAAATCGGAAAACGACCAGAACGAGCGGTGGCTGTATGCTCAATTCGGTATAGAAAAAAAGTTGCAGCATTTTTAATGGAAATGATGAAAAATTGAAAAAAAATGAAAATCTTTCGTTTGATTATTTTTCCTGCTCGATATACGGCGGGCGAAGCCCGCAGGCACAGCTAGTAATTTAATATATACCGTAATTTCGATTTCGAAAGATTACATCGAGATCATTCTATAACATATTTGGAAACATTGGGAAAAAAAAAAAAAAAACAACGTTGTTTTTGAGAAAATGCACAATTTTTTCTAGGCTGTGTCTAGTCGTCCGGATACCGGACGAATACGCAACTGGTATTCGTCCGGAAATTCGTCGAGACTGAGGTTATATTGTTTTCCAATTAATTTTTGTACAGTATAATGGTATATTGAAACTCTCTCCAATCAGACAATTCGCAGCTTCAAATGTCCACACGAATAATACAATTTATAATAACTTTCGTCTATATCCGGACGAATAATCGCATGTCATTTGTCCGGGAAAACGATTCTCAACGATTTTTGATGGATGAAAAAATGAATGAATTTTTATAACTACAGCGGGGAATACTCAAAGTTTTTTTTTCAACTATAGCGGGGAATACTCCAAGTTTTTTCAAATGTAGCAGATAATTTCTTCGAGATGTTCAACTATAGCTGGGAATACTCCAAGTTTTTTCAAATGTAGCAGAAAATTTCTTCGAGATTTCTTTCGAGAACCTATATGCTGTCCGGACGAATAATTTCTATCAATTCGTCCGGTGTCCGGACGACTAGACACTCCGTTTTTTTTCTACTAATGGCACTGAGGGAACGGCACTTTTTTTTAACTAGGCGATTACTTCTTGTCTGACGTTATTTTTAATTATGAAACAAACCTCAACATTTATTCGAACCGTTAATTGAATTTGAAAAAATAAATTAAACACAAAAGATTATTCTTTATCAAATTGCTCAAGTTTGAATAAAATTTCTGTTTTGTGAAAGATATTGAGAATCATTTTTCTTCGTTATCTTTAAGGAAGTAACGCAGGAAATAGTATTAATGGACAGAAAGATATGAAACTTTGAAGAACGTTAGATTATGATGTAAAAGTCACTCGTACAAATTTTTGTGGTCCGAGGTGGACTGTAACGCGAAATATCTGTATTTTTTTTTATGCCTCGACAAGCTACGACAACATGGCCTCTTATGAGAACTCACGGAGTGACTGTACATTATCCCTCAAATCTCCGTTAGTGATGGATAGATTAGAACAAAATTTGAACAGTCGAGAGATGAAATATTTTTAATCATTTATCCGGCTTAAAATTTGTCAAAAGTGACTTATGACAGGAGTAATAAATAAAATAAAACGTAACACTAGCTGTTATTCAGACCGTCGCTAGAGATGTTGCAACGTCGCATATTCGTGGTTATGTGCGCGTAATTTGAAATTTCGGTGTATGTGGAAGCTGGCAAACAGATTGGAAAGCTGTTGTTTTGCTAAGAGGATATGAATCAGATTGAGTATCAATACAATAAATAAACAAATTCAGAAGGTATAAATACTGTATTATTTCCATACATATTCTCTTATATATGTGAAATTTTCTTGTATTGGAATAATATTTGGCATGTGGACGCAGTCCCAATTGTTTGTCAAATATTTGAGATATAGATAAACTGAAAAATCTTTTGCATATTAACTGATGGGCAATCGTTTCTACATCGAAAATCTGACAACCTCCCTCTTTCAAATTGATAAATATATTCATACACTGGCGATACAGCTTCCTTTTTTTGAGGTTAGGCTGTCGTTGTAAGTTTTTTGACGCTCGTTACAACTGATCAGCTGTCGATGCCATATGCACTGTTTTGAACACACATATACGCGCCCACATGTCAACGAAAAGCGACGTTGCCAGATGAACTACTACTCAGGTCAAACGATGATCTGATGGTTTTATGACTAGTTAGGTAGCTGAGTTACTTCCTTAATTCCGATGCATGACTTATCAAGAAGGAATGTGAATCGTCATGAACATTTGAAAAACCAGCTGTCATTGTAACATTTGAGAGCAGACAGAAGAATAACTTCAGAGTCGTTCTTGGACTACGTGTAATGACATGGTGAACCAATCAAAATCGATGCAAAACGATGACAATAAACAGCCAATTCACGCGTCACAACCCTACTTTATAAAAAGGGACTCGATCGGTTCTTTTTCTGATGGACGTCTAAATTTATAAATAAATAAATAAATAAATAAATAAATAAATAAATAATGGGATCAAAATCGAAGATTCAATATCCAATAGAGAAAAAAAAACAAATATTATTGCGAAATAATATTGATCCATTCAGAAAAATGAAAATATTTTTATTTAAACGAATTGGTGATGATCGGTTACATCAATAATTAATGCTGAATTTGGCTAACTTACGTGACCGCATTTTGCCTCGTAATAACAAAATATATTGTGAAACGAGAAAATCTTGAGCCGATGTACTTTGCAATACAAATATAGTCAGTCTTTTATACCGCGTTTCTCCGCACAATTTTGCAATAACCACCAATACAAATGTAAGTTGCTGATATTCGTATAATGCGCTGACGCATAAATGATAATATTTAACGATTACGTGCTCTTAAACATTCTTTTCGTAATCAATTTTGGCAATCGTCACGTTCTATGTACATTAACTCGGGATAAAAAAAGAAAAAGAATTTCAAGGATTGAAAACAATGAAGAATAAGGCAAATGGATGATCACGTAATGAGCGATAATGGAAGAAAAATACGAATAAAAATGAGAATGCAAGAGAGAACAATCATTACGTGCTCTCACAAAAGCCTGATTAACAAGAGGAGGATATCGATTGAAGGTCAACGATACAGTCCAAGTTTGTCCACAATAGTACTGGATAGGAAGAGCGGCGATTGGTCCGGTGGCCTGACGGATTAGGGAGTCCCTGAAAGAAGTCCTAAAAAATCCTAAAAGGCTCAATTTGGGACTCGGAACTTGAGGGGACGAGTGAGACCCCAATTGAGTCCCAAATGAGACTTTTTTTTCCCGGTCCAAATCGAATGGTTCGAACCAAGAAAAACAATCCTATTTGGGACTCTGCATTTTAAATAAAGACTCATGGCGTTACATCCAGTTCGAATCGAGTGAGGATAAAAGTCCAATTTCGGACTTGATTTGGGTCTCACCTGTCCACATTTGATCTTTTTTTTTTCACTTTTGACTGTCTTTGGAACTCGCTGATCCGTTAGGACGCGTACAAATTAGGACTTACAGATCCCGGGTTTGAACCTCAGCGAAAAATTTTGGGAGGAGCAATGCCTGTTATGCCACTGCGATGATGAGCTACAGCTTCGCTCTGTGAGATTAATTATAGTCGAGAGTTTTCGTATCCACGAATCTATTGCGTCTTTTTTTTGTAATACGATAACACGAAAGTAAGAATTAAATAAAATGTTATTTTCATTCAACAGAATTTGAGTAATTAATTACTCATAACTCATAAACAGAATTGAGTAACTAAATTTGAGTAATAATTTATAGCTTCTTTCTCTGCTGAGGAAAACCCTTCGATTATACAAAATAGTGAATACTCATTGACATTGTTTCTTTAATCTCTGTATATATAAATCTGTTCGCTAAAAAATGTTTGGCCGCTTTTCAATAGAAAACGGCTGAACCGATTATAATGAATCTTTCACGAGCAGATTAAAGATTATGATTCAAACTGAGTTTGTGGTTTTGTAAAATTTCGTTATCTCAATTTTTACAGAAATGCAAAAAAAAAGTTTAATTATTTCGTTCAATCTCCAATTTTCAAAACTCGACGGTAGTTAAATACTAACGATAAACAAAAAAAAAACGATTTACCAATTTGAAGGAAATTGGAAAACGAACAAAATGAACTGTGGCTGAATGCTCAATTCGGTATAGAAAAAAAGTTACAGCATTTTTAATGAAATTATGAAAAATTAAAAATACGAAAATCTTACGTTTGATTATTTTATCCAGAAGAAAACTGAAGAATTATTTCTGAAATTCAAAAGAAATCTCAAAAAGATGGCCCACTTAACATCAAAACGGAATAATTCATGTATCTAAAAAATTAAATTAAAAAAAATTAAAATAGGAAAAATTCAGATAGAATAGGCTAGATGCGCCTGCTCTATGCAGCAGGCGAAGCCCGCACGCACAGCTAGTATTTCAATAAAATAAAATCTTCTGTGATCAAATGAGAATTCAGTGCACGATTGCGTGATTTTTTTTCCTAAAGTTCTACATTTTTTTTATTTCCTTGTTACATGCATAACTTTCCAATTCTTGAGAAAGGTACTTGGGACTGACGGAAAAAAGGGTGGCTTCGTTTGGTCGAAAAAGTTGAATTTCTTGAACGAGTGAAGTTCGTGAAATTCGAGAAAAAAAAGTGAGCAAATTAAGTGACTTCGGAGTCCAAACACTGCACAATTTTGGTCTGCTGACGGTTTCTCATATGAATTTTGTAGTAAAATCAACATGTCTGAGACAAGATCAAAAATACTAGAAAATAAAAGCGTGAAATGCGATTCAATGCTTATTTTACATTTGAATGGGATTTTATTTGAAGAACAACTCACATAATGTGATTTTTAAATTGCAATAACTGACATTTAAATATTTGCAGCAAAACTCTTTTCGATATTAAATTTCAAAAGAAAACTACTTTCCCCAATATTGTTTTTGTAGAATTTGATTTTTTTTATTCTTGTGTTAAAACTATAGTTTGTGACTAGTTTAGGACGCGTCAAATGATTGGGAAATGAATAAAAATGTAGCTATACGAATCTTTTTGAAAATATTAAACCGTTTTTATAGCGATTGAATCTGAGCTATACTTCTTTTTTTTTGAGGTCTCAATCTTCCAGAATTGAACATGATAGAACGATTTTAATCATAACATCGGATATTGCTGAATGGGCAATGAGCATTTACCGATTGCCGATGAGTTTTGAAAATTCGAGATTCGTTGAAATTTTTTTTTTTTTGCATTTCTGTAAAAATTAAAATAACGAAATTTTGTAAAACCACAAACTCCGTTCGAATCATGGATCTTTAATCTCGTGAAAGATTCATCGTAATCGGTTCAGTGGTTTTCGATTGAAAAGCGACAAAACATTTTTTAGCGAACAGATTATATATATGAGGTATTCTACGTCGAACCGGCGGACTTTTTTCCTGACCCTCGCCGATTTGGTTAATTATTTTTTACATGATTATATGCAATCTAAAAGACACCCTGGAATTTTTTCAGATTTTTCTGAACAGCCATTGAAGAAAAAAAAATGCAAAAATCCAAAAAAGCCCCTTTGAAAAAGCTGAAAAAATTCCTAAAAATCGCTGATTATATGCCAAACATTTTAAGCTACCGCCCGTAGTGGAAGTACGATTTTTTTTGTGTGTTAATCGGCTAATAACGCTGAAAATTTTTTTAAAATGCCGAAAAACACTTACTTTGGCCCAATAGTTGAATATTTGAGCACCTGAAACTAATTTTTGTCACAATTTTCGTACAATCAAATAAAAAATATGGACCTTGATCAGCTAGTAGTTACGAATTCCCAATATAATGAGATTATGCGTACAATATTTGAAACTATTATACACCGGCCATGGAAGGATCTTTTTCTGGAGTTGGAAAAAAATAGATTCACATATTATTTGATAAAATTGAATAAAACTATTGAATGATTACCTTAACTTTTTGCCTGGCTCAATTTTTTTCGTTTTGTACTGGTCTGAAATAACCCAAAAAATCTTTTGGGTACGACAATATTCAACTATTCGCCCGAAATGAGTGGTTTTTGATTTTTTGAGAATTTTTTCAACTTTAATAGCTCATAAAAACACAGAAAAAATCGTACTTCCACTACGGGTGGTAGCTTAATATGTTTAGCATATAATCAGCGATTTTCAGGAATATTTTTAGATTTTTAAAAGGGGACTTTTTTGGATTTTTTTTTCTTTTTCTAAATGGCTGTTCAGAAAAATCTGAAAAAATTCCAGGGTGTCTTTCAGACTTCATATAATCATATAAAAAATAATTAACCAAATCGGCGAGGGTCAGGGAAAAGTGGAATACGTCATATAGAGATATAGAGAGATTACTTTGGAATCCCTTACAATCACCCGTCGATGCTAATCCAAATAGATAGAATCTTTTTCGCAGTACACATCCGCGAAAAGTCAAACTTACCGTCAGTCCAAATAGTACCAAATAGTCTACTTTTCCTCCCTAGTAGTGTACACTACCAGTGGTGTACAAAAAATTTGTAACGATAATTTCATCGTCCTGATACATTTTTTTTTCGTTTTTCACGTATTTTCTCAATAAAAGTTTTTTCGTCATCTTTATTTTTATTCCTACTTTTTTACATGGCCACATTTGTTTTTTCGTTATTTGCTTTTTATTTTTTGCACTTGATGCTAGTCACTTTTCGGTGTGATTCAAGATCTATTTACAATACAAATACATTATTATTGAAGGACGAGGAAAAATCCGGAAAAATTAAAAAAACCGTATTTACCATGAATCACGACCATAAAATTTTGTTATGACATGAATATTAATTTGTAAATGAAAACAGATATTTTTATAAATATTTGAAAAATTGCGATCACTCATTAGACAATAGTTAATCGATAGTTAAATCTGACTCTATATTTTTATTTATTCGGAAAAAAATGATCACTTATTAATTCCTTGCCAATTCGTAATTGTATTTTTGTTTTTCGTTCCAATTCTGTTAAATGATGAAAAAATTAGGATAAATATCGTCATATTTATTCTTTTTGAGCGTGTAAGATATAGAATATTAATCTACGTGTTCACCACGCGCGTGGATGAACTGAATAGTTTCACCAGCGAAGGTCACGAATTCAAACAATGTTTATGTTTTCGTATTAATTTAATCATCATTCCAAAGAATTCACTTTGAAAAATTTGTCTCATTGTTTCGAAGAACATTTTTTTTAAATATAGTCTGGATACAAAATAGCTTGTTAAGTCACGTTCATTTCGTACGAGATAAATGCGGAACGAATGATATGCTGTACATTTTTGAAAGGCAGGGAACTCGATCGTTTATCCATTATTTCGACATTTATATAAACCCGACTCCAGTAATTTTTGCATCTAATTACGGAGTCAACAGTTATTGAGCTCCACGGAACCAGAACAACGCCAGTGAAAAATTGAACAATATACTTTAGGTACAATATTCATACTTGTTTGTAATCAAAATTTGTCCATTAGTAGACAACGTTCCGAGTGATATCTGAGAAATAACTGTTGGAAAATATTAATATATGTTCATTTTTTTTTTTTCAGGAACATGGCTGTCAAATTTATCGTAATGGTTGCAGTTCTCGCAGTACCAGTGGTCACCATTTTATTGGAATCCAATCCAGTAAAGCTTGAATACGAGGGCAAGTCCAATGGTAAATATTTTTATTTTTACTACTCGCACTTTCTTCGAAAAACAAGTCTTTATAAAATAGGGTAGAACCACGATTATCTGGATCGATTTGCTAAAGTGGGAGGCGTGGTAGTAAAATTTCTACCACGTAACATTTACTATAATAGCGCGCTTGAATCAGTGATTTGGCTGCCGATTTTTTCCCAGAGATTATAAAAAAAAGACGATCCTCCAAATTTTAAGTCAATTTAGTGAAATTCGATGGCTGTAGAAACTTTTGAATATCTTCGGAAGTCAATTTTTGAGCCATTTTCACGATTCTTTCATCCGAACTCTACGAACCTTGAAGACAGCTTGAGAAAAAAAAGAATGGATTTTTATCCCAAACAGAAATTCGGTTAAGGAGGGTGGTGGGCAAAGTTAAAAGGTTAAGAAATTGATCATATTTGGTGATAATGTTCTTCAACATCAAGTATGAATACACAAATTTTTTCAAAATTTTTTTCTACTTTTAGTTATCAAGCAATTACGCATTAAAGCATATTTCTTATGCCCGGAATGTATACCTAAATGTATATATGGAAACGCTATGTTTATACACGTGAACTTTAGTGTTTAATTACTCGATAACTGTGTAGAAGAAAAATCGGAAAAAATTTGTATTGTCAAATTTGGCACTTAATAATATATTCACCAAATTTTATAAAATTCTGAACTTTTTGAAATTTTTCATGTTTTTAACATGGTTTAGCATAGCAACATTGTATCGCCTGTACCCAACCTCCTTAAATTAGCATCCTTTCTTTGAATTACTATTTTTACAAAATTTCACGTATTTTTGAAACGCTGCCGGAGTAATAATTTTTCAATTAGACGGCTTTATGATGGCTGAAATTTTCAATCTATGTATATTCTATCCATACCCATACGAATTTTCATATACTACCACGTTCCTTTTCATAGACGCGGCCTCTAAAAGCTAATTAATTTCTGATAAATCGCTGTTTTCAGACATCTGTAACTTATTTCTACCTCAACGAAATTTTTTTAAATTTTGAGAAAATATACTCTATTCCATCATCAAATCATTATTTCTATGTGTTTTCATGATTTTATTGATTTTTTTGCTCAATTTTTCGTATGTAAGCGTTTTTTCCACAGTCATTGTCATCCTCGATTTGAATTATTACCATTTTTCGTGAAAAATCGTTACTTTTCTGAAGAGATTTAAGCCTCCTGTGATCATAAGTATATCACTCTTTCTGTAATAAACATTTATTGTTTATATTGATTTGATTTTATTGCACAAAAATTTTTTCATCGGAGTACAACTGAGAGTTTAATTCATTTCATGAACAAAAGTTTTCATTACTGGTTCTTATTTATTCTCTTACGTATTTAAAAATGTTGCACAATTGAAATTCGTCACATCGTGAAAATAACTTCACTTTGAACACACCATCTCTCGCTGGAATTACACAATGCAGTTTATGCATTGCAGAAATTGGTTTGGCTTTTTGATATCTCGTATTTAATTTGTTTTTAAACGACTGGTATCCTTTTTTTTCCGTGTATTTGTTGACATGAATTTATACCCTATGGATGACGAAGATAACAAAAAATTATTGTCCCTACAAAAATGAGTGATTTTTTTTCAATAAGGTCCTAATTTTTTTATTTTTCAACGTGTTTGCTAAAAAGCATAAACATTTAGTTCATATGAATGTAATGATTTATTATGTTGTCAAAAACTGTTGATGTTTGTTGTTGCACGTACAAAACCGTAGTTTTGTGTGGGGAAAATGTATACTTGTGGTGTGGGGAAAGTGGGGAGGGGGGGGGGGGAGAGAAAAGAATCCCATAGTTTCACGTTACACATGAAAATAGTAATTTTCGATTTTATTGTAGACTTTTTGTAAATCGTCATTGAACGTGTATTTTTGAAGTTGCACCGTTGTAAAAATTTGTAAGATTTCATAGAAATTGCAACAAAAAAATACAAGTTTCTCTAAGATATTATTAAATGGCTACGAATTTTCATTGGCAATGGATTTTTGTACTTATTGGCGGAAAAAAAAATCCACCAGAGATCCAGATAACCGCTCGTGTGAATGCTCGGTGCCCAGATAATCGGGGTTCTACTGTATAAAGTAAGTAAGGTAATGTGACTCTGAATTTTATTAAACCTTTAGTGACCGCTGGAGACTCTGATGATGCATCACTATCGGGCTCATTTTCCAAAATCAATAAAAAAGCTTCACGGAAATCGCTCTTCAATTTTTGGTGTAACCCGTTTTTGAAAAAGAAAAAAAATGAAGGTGCTCTTGGTAACAAAAAATTTGCGGCATCGTCCGATAAAAAATATAAACTTATCAAGAAGCTTAAAAAAAAGGTTGCCCGCCAACGCCAACTTATCGAAGAACTCAACACGAAAATTGATGAAATCAATCGGAAACTTACTGAATGCGAGAACAAAACTTCTTGCCAGGGTCGAGTTATTGGAGGATTCGATACCAAGAGGGAGAAGAAAATCTCGAACACGTCTCGTTGTAAAAGCTATATCCATGAGTACAAGGATTGCCAATTAAAAAATTACAGTCAGCTCCAAACCATCGAATGGCTCAATCAGACTCTAAACAAGTGCAAGAACAAACAAATTGAATGCAAGAATGTAGCTTCCCCCCAGAATAATTCGATCATCAACTGCGATGGATTGAACAACATAACCGATCGGAATCTAGTTGAATGCAATAGAAAACTAGCTCAATGCGAGAATGTAACTTCTTCCCAGAACAATACGATCATCGAGTTAAAACTCAAACTCAATCAGACTTCAATTCCATGCGAGATTAAAGCTAGCCGTCAGTCATTAAAGATTAACCATCCGTTCGATACCCTTCAAATCCTGTGGGCTGAACTTGCTAACATCAGTCTAATGTATGACGGTCTAAAAAACGAATTAAATAACCTGACAGAGAGCTGTGTAAAGATCAATAATTCGTTGGAGACAACTGAGCACTATCACAATATATGTAAGAACAGGTTACAAATAACTTCCTATAAAGTCGATAGAAACGAGACATACGAAGAGATTGTATCAAGCTTCAAATTAAACTGGATGAATTCAGCAAATAACGCCATCACGACTTGCAACCAAACGTGCCATGGCTACGGAAATGCCACCGTGCTGACAAACGTCCTTGAAGCCTGCATTGCAGACCGAAATGAATTCTTCAAGGCAAGGGAAGATGCATACGAAAACGTCCTTTATAGTTACCACGAACTAAAAAAA
Source organism: Campoplex nolae (assembly GCA_037893425.1). NCBI lineage: Eukaryota > Metazoa > Arthropoda > Insecta > Hymenoptera > Ichneumonidae > Campoplex > Campoplex nolae. The sequence goes on from JBBLXU010000655.1 coordinate 120,639, forward strand.
TTGCAAAGAGGCAAAGTGACTCAATCCGAGTCTTGGAACGTTACTCAATCTAGCAGCCATCAGGACGAGGGGGAGACAAGAGACCAAGGAATATACCATGTGAAACCGAAAAACGATAGCGTTCCAACCGGTAAAAGCCAATCGGAAAGAACTCAAACAACGCAATTTGAAGCCTGCAATGGAATGTTCAATTGGTATACAGGAATACTTCAAAATATCTCTAATGCCCACCCCGAAATTTTATTCATGAACTCAACAACAATTATATTGTACAATTATGATACCTGGCCGCTAGCGTAATCTCATCGACAAGGTCCATTAAGGGAGTTCATCTGGTACCGAGCAAGTCAAAACCCAAAACTGTCACGACTAGCGTAATCGGCTCAGTATGTTTAGTGTGTTTAACCTCCAAAGTTTGACCTCCTTCTTCGAGACAAATTAATTTATTCCGAACCTCATAAGTATCGAATGGATTTTGTGAAGTGGTAAAAAGATTTTTTAGATATTATTTAAGCATTTATAAAAGTTTCGTACGACACTGTTTGTCAATGCTTGCGAATTTCATGTTTATACAGACGGGAAAACCACAGAAACGCATAAGGAACCGTGTTATTGGGAAATCTGTTTTTATTAATTTCTCTCAAACAAAGTATTCTAAGGACCTGAAATTTTGACAGGTGATCTAGTTGATATTGATAACTGTATTCAAATTTTTTAATCAATATCTGTTTGTTAATTCGATTACCAGATGAACTCCCTTAAAAGAAAAAAAGGCCGAGGCGGAACTCAGCAAACATCGTTGGGACCATGTTTCGAAACTTAAAGTAACCAAAATTATAACAAATATATGACGTATGATCGTTCTTATTTACAGCAAAAGTGACGAAAATATTTGCCAAAAAAATTCGTGAAATAATTCGTCGTTAGAGTGCGCTCTTATACATTCTTTTCATAAGTTCATGGTTTATTAAATAAATCTAAGAGGAACTTGAGTAATGTGGTTGACTTGGTAAAACTAAGATAATCTATATAATAAGCAATAAATATTAATCAATAATTGATAAAAAAAAAACACGATAGCCTTCACATGTTATAAATAAATAGTTAAAATCATTCACAGTATAACTTCGATGTTCTTTTAGTCCATATGAATTATGTAATATATGAGACTTGCTTTTGGTACACTTTATACAAACAAATTCAAACAACGAAAGTTTATAACCGTTTTGATTTTATAAACATTAGTCTAGAATATATCAATCAACAATACTTATTGATAAGCGAACGATGAGAATCTTTATAGTGAGCGTGTGAAAGCGAGTTGTGGATCGTCGTGGGACCCAAGAAATCATGAGTGGGAGGATAAACGATCGTCGTGATTGGTCCACGTATGAAAAGGAGCCAGCCTGAGGAGTCTGCGCAGAGACTTAAGGAATGGAAGAAAGAGAGTTGAGGGAAGAAAGAAAAAAGAAAGATCATTGGAAGAACATTGCCAAGTGTAGAGAAAAGCAGAACGCTATCACTTATAAAATAAAAGTTTCGATTTCTAACTCCAATTCCTTTTCGTTTAATTATTGAAGAAATAGTTAACAAGGCGAGCTTTACCTCCTCGTCAAAATCGAATCCACGAACAACAAATTGATAATTTACGTATAATTTTCCGCTTGGAGTGTTACAACCCTGTAAAACGCTCTTCAATTGTTTTATTAAAGCTCAATGTAATTTCTGCTTTTACACAAAATTAGAATAAAATATATTTACGTATATGTATATTATATACATTTTTTACATTCGCACACTCGGCTTCCGTTCCTCTCCCACTCTATTATCGACTCTTCGCGTTTCGGTTCTTCCATTGTCTATATTAAAAAAAAAGAAGCTCTGATAGCTCGTAAAACACAGAAAAAAAATCATACTTCCACTACGGTCATCGAGCGATGGCATACGCTCCAGGCAGGCAGCGTATGCCGATGGCAGCGCCAGGTGCCAAAAAAGCAAACTAAAATTCTATTCTACCGGATTTTGTCGCTAATTTTATGATTACGCGAATATAAAAAATATCAAAAAATTCGATTTAATTATCCGGTTCCGGCTATGCTCCCTTTTCGGAGATTAGATATTTCTTATCAACACAATAAATTAACAAAAATACAAGGCACTTTGCTCGCGCCATATATGACAGCTTTTTCGCCAGTCACAATAATTATTTTATTACAAATTGTACACACATTCGCCACAACTGAAGAAACCAGAGCCGGACTCACGCCACTTCCCTGCACATTACTAAATTTATTTATAACGATTTCAATAAAAAGTTACGGAAAAATCCGGTAGAATAAACGCGAGACGTCAAATTATACTATATATAAATAATACTTCACTACGAGAGGCGCCACCGTCGATTTTGAGTTGGTCACGTGGGCTGGGCTCGATGACTTAGATATAATCACGAATTTTTGGAAATTTTTTCCGATTTTTAACCGGGGCATTTTTTTCGATTTTTTTTTTTTTTTCAATAAGAGTTGTTCATAAAAATCTAAGAAATTTTCAGGCTGTCTTTTAGACACGATGCAAACATATCTAAAAAAATTAATCAAATTGTCAGAGAGGTCAGGGAAAAAGTCTGCCGAAATTGGCGTGAAATACCTCATATGTTAACGAATGTTATGAACAAAAAAAAACATCATCTCCGAAACTCAAAAAGTCGATACGATGAAGTAGCCGATCGATACAAACGACACATGAATGTGTTCACGCGATCATGTAAATGTAGCCCGAAACGTGACTTATCGGTAGTCGGTATCTTGTGGTAATTCTGATACATTAAAAATTATACTATCATGCGGACGCTGCTTTATCATGAGATCTATCAGTTGTTCGGTCGGTAAAAATCCTACTGCACGGTTTATTTGGAGAAGCTTGTTATTTGAAGAAAACTATGAGTTACACAACGACTTTGCAGCTATCTCTCTCGCACTCACGCAACTGATAGATCACCTTAACGCCATTTTTTGTTTCGATCATTCGACGCGAAAAATGTTATCTGACAAACGTTGTAATTAATTTACCAATCACAAGCCAACGACGAACAATCATTATTGTAAATTTAAAAAAAGGCACAAGTAAGAATCGAGTAATATATTTTGTGTAGCTAGATATATAGAAGTTAAACCGTATTTCTCAGATGCTTGAAAAAAAGATGAAAATATATGGTTGAAAAATTATAAGAAATTCGTTATAAAAAATCGAGATAGCGTTATCGGTTTGAAAAAATGCGGGAAAATGGCGGAGTGTGGGAGGTAGTAGAGGACGGAAGAAGGATCCATCGGCCATTGGGAATCGTGGACCAATCGGGACAGTCCACGAAAAAGCTTTTTTTCGTCATATTTACACTCCCAGATAGAGCGCCTCTTGGCTATATTTGGAGATATATTTAGCCCTACGCGCGTCTCTTGGAAAAACAGAGATTTTTTTTGAGTATAAAGGCCTCATTGTGACAGCATTTCTTTCGAGATTCCAGAACTCATCACTTGTAATCGAAATGTGGAGTTTTTTCGGTAAGCTCAAAGAATCATAGACTTTTGTTAGCTCTCAAAGTTTTATCGATTATTTCTCGCTGTACGTAAAAACCGGCTAAATGCAACGGAATGAAAAAACTTGACACGTTTCATTCGTTCGTATTTACGAAAAAACATAAACACCGGTAACCTATTGAAATTATGTCCCCTTTCTCATGAAATTTTGCTTTTTTTTTATGATTTATCTTTTAATTCGAATTAATAATAAACGAGAACACCGGTAACCTATCGTAATTTTGTCTCGTTTCTCATGAAACTTCGCTTTTTTTACAACCCATCGTTTATATCGTGCCCGAAAAGCCTCGATTGAATTGAATTCGTCATGCGATTTTTTTTAGCTAATTTTGAATTTATTTTTCTTTCGATGTTGATATTTTGTATTGATCCTCTCGAGAATTTTATTCATTCAATCTAAAAATTAAAAACGTTTTCTCGACGAATCATTATCGAAAAATCTGTTGTAAATGATTCACGTAAAACTTTTTTTTTTCTTATTTCTTCCAAATAAAAACTTCAATCTTTTCTTTTTCTCGAAAAAAATATCACACATTTTGCTAAAATATTGCAAAGCAGTAAAGATGGGCGAATTATTCACGGTATCGAGAGAAATTGGATATCATTTGATTTTGGTAACCATTTATTTTTGCGAAAATAAAAATATGTGAAAAAAAAAAGAAATTCTCTACCAAGCACCACCTTATTCCAATCTTCAATACTTTCCAATCCGTGACATTTGTTACTCAATGTTTAGATGATTTAAATGTTAGTAATTTGTTAAAATGTAAAACAAATATTTTTGACAGGTGTTTTGGCGCTAATTGTCGGAGCCAACTGTCTCTACTCGTCAACATCCGATGTAGTGGATTTGACCCCGAGCAATTTTGACAAATTGGTGACAAACAGCGACAACGTATGGATAGTAGAATTTTACGCTCCTTGGTGCGGACATTGCAAACAATTGACGCCGGAGTATGACAAAGCAGCAACTGCGCTAAAGGTATTTGAGAAAAAATTTCTTGCTACAAATCGGAGTAGCTGTTTCGAAAGTAAAAACAAAAAAAAGTGATTTTAAGCAATTATTCTTCAAATAAAAGAAGCAACTAATCTCCTTGAACTATTTTACGAATTTTGTCATATGTTTCGACAACGCAGAAAGAATTTCATCAAAATGTAATGAAAGAACGATGTACTCCAATGAGCAAGCGCTGCGAAACCTTTAATTCTCATCAGAAATAAAAAAAATACCAAAAATATTTTGAATTTAGACGTATTTGTTGAGCCGATGAACTAAGAAAAAACCTAAAAACAATGTTAACAGTAAAAGTTTATCATCTGTACAGAAAAGTGGTGATTTCGATTTAAAACTTGAATTTCGGAGTAAATATTATTAAAAATAAAGTTTTTAGTCGAGTTTTTATCATGCTGCGGCTTCAGCTCGGTCGTGTATCTCATACGGCGGAATGATTAGAGAAATATTAAGTTTCGGCTCCTCTTCAAAATTCTCGAGTCCTCTTCAAAAATTTGTTTTTATTGTCCATAAAGTTTTGAACCGTATTCTCAGTTCATCGAGGATGGCAGACAATTATCTAGAGAATAAGTTGTGTTCCAAGTTGATAAAACTTTGGGAAACTGTTTGATAGTTGAACCCTATATTGTAAAAAAAAAAAAATTCTAATTCAATTCTCCAGGGGGTGGTGAAAGTTGGCGCGGTCAATGCCGACGAGCACCAATCGTTAGGAGGTCGGTTCGGAGTAAGCGGTTTTCCAACGCTGAAGATTTTTTCCTCTAATAAAAACAAGCCGGAAGATTACAGAGGTGCGAGAACGGCACAGGGACTCGTAGAAGCTGGATTAGCGGCGGCAGAACAAAAAGTGCGTAGCGTTTTGGGCGGTGGAAAGAAATCCTCTTCGGACTCAAAATCGAAAGACTCCAAAGACGTTGTTGTATTGACGGATGAAAATTTTGACAAGCTCGTATTGGACTCGGAGGACATGTGGTTAGTAGAATTTTATGCGCCTTGGTGCGGTCACTGTAAAAATTTGGAGCCAATTTGGGCTAAAGCGGCGTCAGAATTGAAGGGCAAAGTAAAACTGGGCGCGCTAGACGCAACGGTGAACAAAGTCAAAGCGAGTCAATATGAAATCCGTGGTTATCCGACGATCAAATATTTTTCACCCGGTAAAAAGGACTCCGACTCCGTCGCTGAGTACGACGGCGGTCGAACTACCGACGACATCGTTAACTGGGCTCTAGAAAAACTTACGGAAAATATTCCAGCCCCGGAAGTCTTACAAATCGTCGATGAGAATTCCCTCAAAGAAGCTTGTGCGGAAAAACCTCTTTGCGTTGTTTCCGTTCTCCCTCACATTCTCGACTGCCAATCGGACTGCAGAAATTCTTATCTCGAAACTCTTCGATCTCTCGCTGATAAGTACAAGAAAAAAATGTGGGGATGGGTCTGGTCCGAAGCCGGCGCCCAGAACAACGTTGAAGAAGCTCTAGAAATTGGTGGCTTCGGATATCCTGCTCTTGCAGTCGTTAACATGAAAAAATTGAAATATTCCCTCCTCAAGGGCAGTTTCTCGCGTGACGGAATCAACGAATTCCTTCGCGATCTTAGCTACGGACGCGGCGGGACCGCACCTCTCAAAGGAGCGCAATTACCCAAAATCCACAAAATCACTCCTTGGGATGGTAAAGACGCAGAACCTCCGCAGGAAGAAGATATTGATCTCAGCGATGTCGATCTCGACGAAAAAGATGAGCTTTAAATTCGATTATTTGTCATCTGGACTACTCTACGAAGAAATAAGTTTTCAAATTTTCGTAGTTGGAGCGCAGCAAAATTTTTTTTTTTTTTTCCTTTAAATCTCAAGATTTTTCTTCAGAATTGTTATCGATTCAGAAATAATTCTGTTTCCATTGGGAAGTGAAGGAATTTTGCTGCGTTTCAACCAACCGAAATGTTTTCTTTTTTTTTTTTTTTTTTTTTTTTTTTTTAAGGACAAAAAGATGGAAAATCTTTTCCAGTGACTTATTTTTGTAACAAATTTTTTTCTTGTCCTTTCAACGAAAATAATTGATCCTTGATCGACCAATTGTCCACAGCTTTTTTCATCTTCAATTTAATTACCATCAAATAAGGTCAATCAACTTTTGTTTTATTGTTCAAAAATAACGATGGGACAAGAATGAGAGTTTGAGACGAAAATTAGTGAATGAAGTTGAGGGATAAAGCGAAAAGGAGAGAGAGAGAGAAAGAGAGACATTGATGTGACTTTTTTTTACCAACGAGTGACAAAACTCTTCCAACCTAACTTTACGAAAAAAAAAAAAAAAAAAAAAAAAAACACTTCGATCCCGATTTTTATTCACACTCACATTGCTCATAATTACACTCTTTATGTTTCCAGTGCAAAGGAAAAATTAACATCACACGAAAAAGGGAGGAAACAATTTTTTGTTTCCAAAGAAAAAATTTTTTGTACAATTTGAAAATTATTGAATTTTAAATGAAAGGGGAAAAAGTGAAGAATAATATTCTGCTCTGCATTGGAAAAATGAATAATTGCTGACTAGCCAAATTCGATTAATTTTGATAGATTAAACATGTATAATGAATTTATTGTAAGATTCACAATTCGAAATCCAAGGAGAAACATCTAAACTCATGAATTCGTAACAATTCTTCACGAAAAAAGAAATATACTTCTGTTGGAACATTTCGAATAGAAAAATAAGTAATTTTAATTAATATTCATCAGTCAACACGTCGAAGATCATTTGACCAGTCAGCAAACCCGCAAATCTCCTTGTTTTTTAAGTCATCATCATTCCATTAAGAATTCTGCTCAGGAAGACTAAAAATTATTGTATTTTTCTAAACTTTTTTTTTTCCCATCGTTCAACAGAATGTAAATTGGTAGAAAAATAATCGCTACGAACGCAATCAATTGTTACAAAAGAAGAAACAAAAAAAAAGAAAAAAAAAACAATTACGAACTGTGTCGAGAAATTGATCTTTTTTTTCAATAAATAAAAATCAAGACTCAGATTTGTAGTCGAGTTTTTTCTGATTATAAAAAAAAAGAAAAACTTGATCAATTTATTCGCGAAATCAATAATGGCGAATAGAGAAAACGAAATTTACGATTGTATTATCGCGTCAAAACATATCCTCGTCGTAATTTATAGCGGATGCGATATTTCGAATCTTCCCAATTTTTTTTTCCCCGCGATGACCCTCAACAATCTCGTATTTGTATTATAAATTTGTAACAACGACGAAAAGCGTCTTCCATCGTACGCAAATTAATAATGCGAGACGAAGAACGAAGAGAAAAAATTGTGCAAAAAAATTTTATTGAAAATAACGATCAAGAAAAAACGTACGTCAACAAAAATACAAAAGAAAAAAAAAAAAAAACCGAAAAACGAAAGTTTTATTTCGTACTTCTACGCATAGAAAAGCACAGTCATCTTGCATTTAATCTATTTTGTAATTATAATTTTTTCTCGTTTTAACGAATAAATTTTTCACTTACAAATAAAACCGAATTGTTGTTGAACATTTTTTTTTGAACATTGAAAATTATCTACTTAGAACAGCATCGACAGGCACTTTTTTTTTTTTTCTTTTTAATTTCTTTCTTTGCTCAGCTGGTTGTTCATCAACTTTTTGTTTATCAACTTCAGTTCTGAAATGATCGGTTGTAAATTACCAAGCTTCCTTCTTTCCGTTGATCCACTCTTTGAATTGTTCGTCAGTCAATTCGATACCCGAGGAATTGGTGATTTCGGGGGACCAGCTTCGTCCTGTCATCAGCACTTGAGCATCAAATTCAGCAGCTGTCATTAGGGTCTGTTCTTCCGGATCAGAACAGTACATGTTCTAGCCTGCCTTGATCCTCCCGACTCGTCCTCTTCTTTGAATCCTGGAGGCTTCATTGATTATCGGGTGAGTATTGCCAATCGATTTACCATTTTCGTAATGTTTGCCAAGAATTTGGCACAGGTCAATAACTACATCAAGATCAGGAATGTTAATTCCCCATTCAGCAATATCCGTAGATATGATTAAACGGCGGTCCAAGTTGGGTAACGATTTCATCGCTTCATTCAATGTTTTTCGACTCAGCAAAATCGGGTTGTATTTATAGAACCATCGCTGCAGGTACGTTCCATTATTCGATTCAATGCCAGGTACAAATACGAGCACGCGATTTCCTTCAGCAAGTGCTAGCTCCAAATGTGATCTGACATCGCCGTTTATCTTGAAATCTTCAATAAAAAAGTTACTGTTCGAATCATTATCTCCATCAAGAGTCGCGGACAATTCTACCAGCCGAATTCCGCTTACCAGGAGGTGTATACCGAACTGCCTGAGCATTATCGTCCTGGAATCTTTAACATGAGCTTCATCGATGACCAGGCATCCAAGATTTTGCACATAGTTTCATCATCATTGATTAGCATTTTGATAGCACAGGCGTGTGTTGCTATCTGCACAAGTGCGAAGGGATCAGTATGAACTTCTTCGCTTTCAACGTTTAGCCCAAGACTATGGGTTCCATTCAGGGGGGAGGTATAGTTAGAACGTTAAAAAAAAGGCCTTTTTTTCGATTTTTTTTTCGGCTAAACGATAAAATAATTTACAACAAAAGTTCTTCCGTTTGGAAGATATATATTTAATGTGAACATTGCAATTTTTTTAAAGAAATATATTACAAAATAAGCCGATAATCATCAATGGCCGAGGACGCTGCAAAAAAAAAACAGATTTTGCGGTGATCAGTCTCGCGCTGCAACAGATTATCTGAAACCAAAAAATCAGGGAGGAATCTTTAGTTAATGATATAATGCTCCGGTTGAACGAAGGGTTTTAAAAAATTTCCATTTTTCACAAAATGGCGGACGTTGAAAGTCAAAAGTGTTGTTTTGACCAAAATTTCACTTACATTTTTGACTATAAAAAAAAAAATTATTGTCCAAAAAAAAAATCCTTCGTTCATCCGGAGGACAACTATGTATAGAAGAAGTGATATAAATTTCAACCTGATCGGTAAAGCCGTTTCCGAGCTACAGTGATCACCGACTTCAAAAACAGGGTTTCGAGAAAAACGAGTTGAAAGTTTTGAGTACGATTTGCATGCAGATAAAAAAATTTTTTTGTAACTTACATAGAGTCGTCTATTCCTGGGCCATGTGATTCGCCTTCCCGCGCTTTATTAGCTGCATCTGAAGTCATTTTCAGCTGCCGCCGAGCTACCCTTACCTCTTGAGTGTTTTCCAGGATTCGCCGGTTAGCGTTCTCGACTCAAATATATGTATTTCGGCGAATAATGGTTCGATTTACATTTAATTGGTCGGAAAATACTCGTAAGATATTATACTTTCAGAAAAGAAAATAATTTAAAAAATTGGTTTTTTAAAAATTCTAACTATACCTTCCCCTTGAATTTTTTGTAAAGTTCAGTGCGCGTCAATCCTACGGGACCAGTCACTAGTATTTTCTTTCCATCTTCTCTCACTAGATGTTCTCTGATGATGCGTGGAACTATTTCCCTAGTCTTCCCACTTTCTGGATGTGTAATGATTTTTTTGTATATCCCTTCGTCTTTTATTTTCGGAGAACCCAGGACAAATTCTGTTACACTACCATTCCATTCCCTTATGTAACTTCCAGCTAAACCAACGAGAAGCAATTTGCCTTCCTCCTTCAAGAATATCAGTGTGCCTGATACTATCGTGTTCGTATTATCTGACCAGGTGAAATCTCCAGTGCCACTATCCAACTCGTAATTAATTTTGTACGTCACTTCAGTCTGTTCGCAGTTAACAAAGAGGGCATCATCATCTTTTTTAACACGAGCGAATGCCGGTGGCCCTCCATAAGTTACCAGGTCCCGGTATGTGCTTATGAATGATGGTAAGACGAGTGTTCCCTCATGCATGATACCAGCACCGTGACAAACCCGATAGGGGACGTATAAGATTCCGTTTACAGAAGTTCCTACACCGTTCCAAAACGGTAAATAATTCCAATAAATCCGGTAGAGGCCATCCTCAAATGACGCGCTTCTATTCACTATCCTCTTTGCTTCTGTGACGTCAATCACATGATGGCAGATCAAAACTAGGAACATGGCAACGCTCGAAGTATCGTATCCGGGTGATAGAAAACAAATGCCCAACGATAAAAGCATGTTTATCAGCCAAGTCTGCCGCATCCTTTCCCATAATTTGTGTCGTACTCTGTTCGGTGGTGTATGGGGCCACTCGCTACAGATTATCGGTTCGTCGCTTATCCCAATCGCCTTTATCTTTATTGCTGTCATTCGATTCTGGAACTTTAATGGTCCTAAGATTCTGTCGTAGTAATATCTCAGTGGTTCCAGGAAAACTTTATCATACCGAAGTAGCTGTAATAGATTTAAAAATTTCGCAAAAATGGTTATAAATACTCCAACTGCTGAGCGAAATTCCGGTTGTATTGAGCCCTGATCATAAGCTATCAAAAGACAGCCGAACACCGAGAACATTTTGAACTGAGAAAAAATGTCCATCATCAGACACATGAAATAGTACACTCGCGCTGTCTCCTCATTTTTAAAAGTGTTAAATACACTCCCAATATACCAGCAGATCAAGAAACCTGATCCGTAAATTTTGTAGGTATCCAGGAGTAATCCGCAAAGAAATAGAATATTGAAGGTATAAGCGGTACGATGATGAGTTTTCATGAACAGCCTCGTAAAATCAAACGCGTCGAACGGTTTCATTGTTAAGAAGATTTATCTTTATCGATCTTACATCCAAAACGGTATAACTTTTATTCGTTGTGAATTAAAAGTGCCAGCACTTGAACACTTCACATGTACGATCTTTTTGATCTTTTGAAATGAAAAAAAAAAAAAAAAAATAATAATAATATCACGAACGTAGAGAACAGTCATCACAGAGTAGAATAATAATATTTATGTATGCCACCGCGTAACTGTTTTTATTTTTTCACACGAATCCCCGATTACCAAAACACAAACTGTTCACGCACCAGTCGGCTGTTGGGTGATTTTTCGAAAGACGCGATGCTAGATGGTCACGAATAAACGAAGAAAAATGTTTCACCGTTAATTTTTATTAATTCGAGACAATCTCTTCTACTATTTTATATTCGAATATTCAAAATTCATGAATATCTTCACTCTGTCATTCGTCCACTCTCACCCTGACACTCGATCTTTAACTTTTGGTTGATTAAATTAATAAACATCGAATGCTACCGCGTTAGTACGAGTTCGACTTGATACATTTTTTTATTCCGTCAAAGTTGAAACGATTAATTGAAGGAAAAAAATGGAGCCGCGTACATAACGGCCACCATAAATTCTGCTTCCTTACGTTGATTTTTCGTTGTTAAATTTTGCTCTCTTTAACGTTGATTTCTCGTTGTACAATTGATAAGACGTTCAGGCGAAAAAGATAACAAAGCAATCGCTGCCGGCAGCGGCACACCTCGCGCGGGATGGTGGTCGAGAGTGGAAAGATTTTATGAGCATGCGCAGACACGAGCCGGGTATGCCTAACAATCTCGTAAAAATTATGCGTTGAGGAGGATCTCCGGTTACGCGGAGACTCGGGTTCTGTGAACGCATAAGCCGGCCCCTTTACCCCGTTTTTTTTTTTTTTTTAAATACGCATATTTGCGATAATAAAATTGATTATAAATGCAGTCTTGTTGGTAATTTATTACAAATATTATCAGTCGCAAATTGATAAATAAACTGAACATTTGATATCTTCTGGACTGCTAAATAGCGTCTCACAGTCACGAAATGTCTCGGAATTTTCGAGTATTCAGATACTTTTCTTTGATTCATTTCTGTTGCGCGAGTGTAACGATATCATTTAGGACACGCGTTTTAAGATTAGAGCTCACGTAAGACCTGTGTTCAAAATTCTAACTAGGCGATTTAAGTCTGACGTCTAACTTCTTGTCTGACGTTATTTTTAATTATGAAAAAAAAACCTCAACATTTATTCACAAACCGTTAATTGAATTTGAAAAAATAAATTATTCACAAAAGATTATTCTTTATCAAATTGCTCAAGTTTTAATATTATTTGTCTTTTGTGAAATATATATTGAGAATCATTTTTCTTCGTTATCGTTAATTCCGATGCATGACTTGTCAAGAAGAAATATCTGAATTGTCATGAACATTTGAAAAACCAGCTGTCATTGTAACATTTGAGAGCAGACAGAAGAATAACTTCAAAGTCGTTCTTGGACTACGTGTAATGACATAGCGAACCAATCAGAATCGCGGAAAAGCGACGACAATGAACAGCCAATTCACGCGTCACAACCCTACTTTATAAAAACGGACTTGAATCATTTTTTTTTCTTTCTTATGTGGAAATCTTCTAATTTTTCTTCGTCTAAAATCATTTTTTTTCTTTTCGCCATTTGGAAGATGATGGATTTGAAAAAAAAAGAAACAAGCAATTTTTACAGGAACAGGAATTGACAGTCGGACAATCAGTGATTACGATTGAACATTTTTTTTTTTTTTAAATAAACGTTTTTATTAACGATTTGATTTTCATGTTTGTAATGTTTGAGGATCTTTTTACAATAAATAATCACGTTAATCACGTTGTTAAAGTTGATTTTTTTGTTTTTTTTTCAATTATTAATGATACATGAGTTTCGAGTTCGACCGCGAAATTTTAAATCCCAGACAAAAATGCCGTTGTTTCACACGAAGCCGTATCGAGTGCTACGAAAGGCGCTGCCGGCGTTTCCGCTGTTCAAATGAGAAATGAATGTTAGAATTTGTTCTATTAAAAAATTATTTCAGGCACAACGTTGATGATTGTTAATTGGTTTGTACGGTTGAGCAAATATTTGCACAAATGATTCCTAACAATACTGAACCTGTTTTTCGTTTTTACGCGATCGATTCAATTTTCCAAGTTTTCATTTTTTTTTTTTTTTTTTTTTTAAGTGTCGTTTGAGTCATTTCAGTTTCAAAATGAGGTATGAACCAAATTTAGTAAAATCGTCACCGATTGCTGAGAAGTAAAATGGCTGGGAATGCGGAGAACGAACGACGTCGTCTTGGACGATGGAGAAACAAAAATACGAATGAAAATGATAGCGCAGGTGTGAACAATCGTCACGTACTATTTATCGCCTGTACCATTATTTTTATGCAAATTTTTCTACTTTTTTCAATTTCAAGTATCATTATGATAATGGGTTTGACGTCAAATTGAAAAAGAATGCCAAAAGATTACATTGTCTTATCAAATGTTGTCGGAACGTACAAATATCAGCAGTTTATATTCATATTGATTCCACACACATCATATGATTGGCTGATTTCAATTTTCAATGGAAAAATTGGGGGAAGCACTGCCGTATTAAAGGCAAAATTTTGTATCATGGAACACACCGACTTGAGTTTTTCCTAGTGCAGCATCTGTTTCTCTTCAAAAAAAAAAAATGTGGCTCGGTAAGTCAATTAAATTGAACGTTCATAATTGCTGCAATATCGTACGCTTATTGCCTATTTATTAGGATCAAAAAATGTTCGTCGTTTCATTCATTAAATTTTCATTTTTTTCCCTAAAAGAAATTGAACCTCAATCGTACAATAAATCGATCCATAGAAATAATCGGAATTTGAAAAAAAAAAGAGCTGTTATCTTACAGGGAAGGTTACTTTACTGTATCACACAACCTGAGTCGAAAAAATTACGTTTTATTATTTACATGAAAGTATAAACCCTTAAAAAAATAGGCGCCTGATTTGCACATTGAAGAGGTGAAATTAATTTTTCGAAACTAAAATAGATACGGCGAAAGTTTAGATGGCAAAGTTATTAATATTTCAGTAGTGCTCTGCAATAATATGTAATAAAAAAAATTATAGAGAATTTTTTTTCTGTCAAATTCTGTTTTTATTAAAAACAAGGTTTTCGATATGTTATTCTTCATTTTTTTCGTAACGAACGTAATTTTTTTGACTCGAAATTCAATCATATCAATGTACATTGTCATTACTGTCTCAAGAGTTCATTAAACCGAAAAGTTATCTTTTTTAAGCGCAATGTTTTTTATAAATTTGGACTGACTGCATCTACCTATATTTAAAAATACAGCGAGAGGTTTACTTTTTAAAATATGTTTTATTTTTTCATGATATCCTATCTGTTAAATATAATTTCGAGATATCAGCAAAAAATGTGGCTCCGTATAAACTGACACTCGGCATATTTTAATTAAAATTGATGGTTCCCTTTCATTTTAAAGAACCACTTTTATTGTTTATTCATTTTTTCAATTTTTAATTTAATGAAACCAGAGAACTTGTAGAAGTACAGTATCGTGTACGTGTTAAAAACAGTGAATTTTTTCACAAGTGCATACCAATCCAGTGAATGTCGTAAAGATTATTCCGTCAACTTATCTTTTATGATTATAAATTTGCCAGAAACATCGGTGAATTACAATGTAATGAAATTAGGGTGGAAATATAGGAAGCGACTCCACTTCCCATGACAGAGAATGATGGGGGGGGGGGGGCAAGGTCCCCCAACACAACACCGTTGAGAAATGGTGGCGGTCACCCCCCCCACCTTTTGTATTTTTTATTTCGAAAATTCAAATACTCATAGCGAGATTAGTGTATGTGTGTGTGTGTGTGTTTTGTTTCGATAAACCCCAACCCCAAACAAATAAAGAAAAAAACAAGCAAACAAACGAACAAACAGACAAGCGACCCTTAAACAAACGGATAATAAACAAAACAAACAGACAAACGAACAAACAGGCAAGCGAACCTTAAGTAAATGAATGAACAGACAAGCGAACCTTAAACAAGTGGATAAACGAAACAAACGAACAAACAAACAAACGAACCCAACAGGTGGTCGGGTTCGTTTTCTTTGTTTGGGGTTCTTCGGGACAATTTTTTTCTGCCGTTTGTTTTTTCTTGTTCGCTTGTTTGCTCGTTGGATTCATTTGTTTGTTCGTTTGTTCGTTTGTTTGTTTTTTTGGGATTGGGATTTTTTAAAAAGGAACACCACATTAATCCTGTTATGTAGTATTTTAATTTTTGAAATAAAAAATAAAAGGGTGTGAGATGACCACCACCATTTCTCATTAGAGTTGTTTTGGGGCAAATTTCCCCCTACCCCCCCCCCTCCAAAAATGGTCGGGTGACTATACATACCTTCACCCTGAAAGAAAGCTATGGAATATTGACGATGTGGAAAAACAAAAAATTTAAATATTTGTACGATTACGAACCGTTTTGAAAAAAACAATTTCTAAAATACAATTGAAACATTGGGCTCATCAAATGGAGATAAATTCTGGTCGCACTCTCGGAAATTAAGAATCAAAAGAAATTGAATGCCCTGTTCAATCCATATATTTAACGACTCATCCTAATACAATCCAATCATCACAATATCCGCCGATGAAAAATCACTTTCGCTATTATATCTTGTATTAAAAGAAATCGGTAGTGATTTTGGTCCACGCGTAAAAAAAAACGTTATTTAACCCTTTAACGTCACAGAGACACGTTTCGCATGTACCCTTTTCTAGGACACTTCTCTTCTCTATTTTGTCAACCATTTTTGACGTCGCACTTTTCTATGGTGCAATTTCAATTTCGCTAAAATCCTTTTTTTTTAATTATATTTTTTTTCAAAATAAAGTAATATAAAGTAGCAACGTTTAAGATTCGTTTTTTGTTAAATCCACATTTTGGAAGTCATCGAACTACTTTCTAACAATAAAGTGCATGAATCGTGTCCTCGATGTTTGTATTTTCGAAGTATGTACTTGGTTTTATCTTTCTAATGAAGAAAAAGAATGAAATTTCTGAAAATTGTTTCGAAAATCGTCATCTATAAAAAATAATACGAAGACAACATGTTGTCATAACGTTTTTTTTTTTTTTAAAGAAACGATAACGATCAAAATTTACGAAAATCGTTGCCAAAATTGTTGTCTTTGAAAAATAAAATACGTAAAAAAAAGCGTTCAGCAATTTTTTTTCTCCTTTGCTTGGACAATTGATTACTTCGAATATAAATGTTTTTTACCACACGTATCGATATTTCGAAGTTATTGCTTTGTATGACTACGCTGTGAGAACAATTTTATTATATTCTATGTCAATAGCCTTTACTTAATTTCCCTTATCATTTTCTATTCTCTCGATTAAAAATAGATAGTCACACATGTTAACACACATATTTTGTCATTGTTGAACCCAACTGACGTGGCTCGATTCTCACTACGGGGAGGTGTAAAATGTTGAGCTGCGAAATTAACTTTATTCCATACTCAGTCAATAGCCTTTCGACAACGACTGAATTGAAGAGTTTCGGTACAGGCGATACAATGTTGCCATGCTAAACCATGTTAAAAACACAAAAAATTTCAAAAAGTTGAGAATTTTATAAAATTTTGTCAACATATTCTTTAGTGCCAAATTTGACAATACAAATTTTTTCAGATTTTTCTTCTACACGGTTATCGAGTAATTGAAGACTAAAGTTCACGTGTATGAGCATAGCGTTTCCATATATATATAGGTATACGCTTCGGGCATAAGAAATCTGCTTTAATGCATTATTACTCGATAACTAAGTAGAAGAAAATTTTGAAAAAATTTGTCTTTTCGTACTTGATGTTGAAGAACATTATCACCAAATTTCATCAATTTCTTAACATTTTGCCTTTTGTACCGAAACTCCTTAACGACAATGAAAGAATTTCGTCGCCAATTTATCTTTTTTTTTCCATTATGTACATTTAAAACAAATAGTCACACATGATACCAAGAGGAGAGAGGAGTACTTCTTCGTGGTGAGAATAGGGCAACGTCGGCCAAAATACATGTGGTATCATGTGTGACTATTTGTTTTAAATGTACATAATGGAAAAAAAAAGATAAATTCCCGTCAAAATTTCTTCATTGACGTCAATTCCGTTATTGTTGATTTTTTTGTCACACCTGTTTAACCAAGTTATGGTCACATGTTTGTTACATATTTTTTCCGCTTAGATTACGATACTGGAAATAAATTTGGAAAATAAAAAAAAAAATTTCATAATTTTTCTTCGAACGAATTGTCTCAGCAAATTATTTTTGCAAAACTAATAGCAAATTCGTAATCGGCGATCCAAAAAATTTTGCACATCATGTTTAATTTAGAGAAGAAAAACCAAGTACATACTGAGAGTATAAACATCGAGAAAGCGATTCATACACTTTATTGTTAGAAAATAGTACGAGGGACTTTCGAAATATAAAAAAGAAAAATAACGGACCTCGAAAATTCTTACTCCCTTATTTTATTTCCTAAAAAATATAATAAAAAAAAGGGGTTTCGTTAGTCGACAAGGAAGTTTACGAATTTTTTCATCGACGTTTTGATGGTGAATAATTGTCTGAAAAAGGGTACATGGAATTAGAAAACGAACAAAATGAGCGGTGGTTGAATGCTCAATTCGGTATAGAAAAAAAGTTACAGCATTAGTAATGAAATTATGAAAAATTAAAAATACGAAAATCTTTTGTTTGATTATTTTGTCCAGAAGAAAACTGGAGAATTATTTCTGAAATTGAAAAGAAAACGCAAAAAGATGGCCCAGATAACATCAAAACGGAATAATTCATGTATCTAAAAAATTAAATTAAAAAAATTAAAATAGGAAAAATTCACAGCTAGAATAGGCTAGATGCGCCTGCTCTATGCAGCGGGCGAAGCCCGCACGCGCAGCTAGTCTCTATATATATAAATCTGTTCGCTAAAAAATGTTTGGCCGCTTTTCAATCGAAAACGACTGAACCGATTACAATGATTCTGACACGAGATTAAAGATCATGATTCAAACTGAGTTTGTGGTTTTGTAAAATTTCGTTATCTTAATTTCAACGGATATGCAAAAAAAAAAGTTTAACGATTTCGTTCAATTTCCAATTTCGTTCCATTTGAAGATAATCGGAAAACGACCAAAACGAGCTGTGGCTGAATGCTCAATTCGGTATAGAAAAAAAAAATGCTGCACTTTTAATGGAAATGATGAAAAATTAAAAAAAAAATGAAAATATTTCGATTGATTATTTTTCCTGCTAGATTTCCTGCTAGAACTAGTGATTTATAAGTATTTAAAGATAGGGATAGAACAGCATACCTGGATATACACAACCTATAAATGTATGTAAACATTTTCAGTATTTTTCATTGGTATTGCTCGGCTGGCTTTGAACTCGCTCGCGATCCCAACGTTGGATAATAGTCCAGAAGCTTTGTTGGAAGATGAAGGAGAGAAAAGTCTACAGTTTGTCGTTGAACGAGCTCGGTATTTCTCGTCGAAATATATATTTGTATGTATACAGTATAAAAAGTGTCAAATGTTTATAAGTATTTGATCAATGTGAACAGTCAAAAATGATGAATTTTGAGTAATCTTTTTTTTTTTTTTTTTTTTTTTTTCAACTGATTTGTTTTCGTGTTATATAAACAGGACTCGCACTTATTAGCCGAATCAGATGTCAAAGCGGTTTCACCTTTAAGCGGTTTCATTCTTGTATCTCTCTTGTCTTATGGAGCTCAAGGAGAAACGAAAGCTATATATTTGGATGAACTTGAACTTGCTGAGAACAAAACTGAGATGGCTAAAATTGGTTATAAAAAATTGTTGAACGAATTGGTTGTAAGTAAATTGAAATATTTTCAAATTTTTTCATTCAAAGAGCGAGAACCAAATGTTCAAAAATAACGAATAGCTGAAGAGATAATAAGTTTTGATAAATAAAAATCAAACGATATACGTTCGAATACATTTTCGAAAGTTTGACAAAAAAAAAAGAAACAAATTTTTTTAAAATATTGCAGCAACAAAATTTGACCCTAAAAACAAAAATATTCGTTCGTCCTAATGTCACACTGAAACCAGATTTCGTTGATTTGAGTAAAAAAGTGTTTGATGCGGAAATTGAGCTCGATAATAAATCTTGGGACGACTTGGATAACGTTCGCGTACTAATCAACGGTTGGGTCAATAAGACTCAATCAAATGTGATACCATTATTTTCTCCACGTAAGATTATCAACTTATTATATTAAAAAATCATTATAGTATTAAAATAATCGAAATAAAAGTATTCTACTAAACCATGCCATTCAATTGAAAGAATCAAAGTCAAGCTATTCGATTTGACTTGGATCTTGATTTTTTCAACGTTTATTGAATCAATAATAATAACAATGAAAATTTGATTCAGTCAACATGCAACGTGATACGGGTATGGTTGTCGTCAGCACTTTTAAATTTAGTAAATTTTGGAGGATGCCATTCGACAGCTCTCATACTGCATCACGCCCTTTCTACACTCGTGGTCGATCTCGTAATAAGCAAGTAGTTTCGGACAACGTATCGACTATGCACACATCTGGTCGTTTCCGACATGGCCAGCTCGGAAATTCCAATGTATCTTTCATTGAAATTCCTTTCCAGGTGAATCATTTTAATTAAATATTATGATCACATTTCTATTGATAGTTTTAACTTTTAGAGCACAAGAGCTTCCTTATTTCTGCTGTTAAATTTAACTTTTCTTTTGTTCAAATGAATAATAAATTTATTTTGAAAAAATAGTAAATTCGTTTATAAAAATCGATGATTCATGATAATCTTTTTTTCATTCATTTTTTCCAAATCTCCTTCGTGTATTTTAGCTAATTTTTGAAATTTTATTGTACTCCATAATTCTTTATCGTGATAATTGATTCTCAGAGCAACAGCGGTGCCAATGGGATGAGCATGTTTATAATACGCGTGGCTGAGGTTCGGAAAATCGATAATTTGGTGGTAAGACTTCGTCATTTGGATCTGAATAAGTTGCTGAACGGTACAGAGGAACAGGTCGATGTGTATCTTCCGAAATTTTCATTCGAACAACAACACGAAGCGTTTTTATTCGACCTTCAGGAAGAAAATTCTGACGATTTTCTTCCTTCGGAACACTCCAAACTACAGCCGAGAGTTTCAAAGAACGTAGGCAACTTTTCTGGGATTTTCGAGTCATACGGAAAATCACCTTTCAAAAAAGCTTATGCGTCAGTCGCCGTCAACGTCAACGAGACAGGCCTATACGTTGGTAAATCGACTGGTTAGTTGAAATTCATTGCTTTCTCGATCCTTCAATATACTCAAAACTAACGCCCAACAAAAATAATAACGATATTCATTATGCTACAAAGAAAAAAGTCCGAAAACAGTGCCATTTTTTAAATCGAGCGATCGCATACGCGCGCCAGGTGCCAAAAAAGAAAACTAAAATTCTATTCTACCGGATTTCGTCGCGAATTTTATGATTACGCGAATATAAAAAATACCAAAAAATTCGCTTTAATTACCCGGTTCCGGCTGTGCCCACTTTTCGGAGATCAGATATTTCTTATCAACACAATAAATTAACAAAAATACAAGGCGCTTCGCTCGCGCCATGACACCTTCATCGCCAGTCACAATAATCATTTTATTACAAATTGTACACACATTTGCCACAACTGAAGAGACCAGAGCCGGATTCACGCCACTTCCCTGCACATTACGAAATTTATTTATTGCAATTTCAATAAAAACTCACGGAAAAATCCGGTAGAATACACACGAGGCGTCTGACGTGTGTCCGCGACTATATTTATACTATATATAGATATACTTTACTATGAGAGGCGCCACCGTCGATTTTGAGTTGGTCACGTGAGCTCGAGACTTTTGAGATTTTGTTTTCAAATTAATTAACATTCTTCCGTCTTCATTGAAGCACTATTGACAGCGGATGATAATTCTCATTGCACCAAGATTGAAAGAATAATTTCAAGTAATTGCCTGTGATTCGAGTGGTAGAAAGAATAAAATTTATTTCCATATGATTTTCTTATGCAGGACTAATGTATGGTAAGTTGAAACCTGCGCCTCCAGAACGGAAAACGCGCTCGATTTTACAGCCGGCGGTACCATTCGAGGTGAATGGTCCATTCGTTATGATGATAATAACTACTGGAAAAATATTTGCTCCTATATTGTCCATCAAGTCTTCTAGCCTGTAAGAAAATCATGAAAAATTGTTAAACATAAATATGCAAGAGAAACCACAATTTCGTGTCTTTTAATCGAATGTTCATTTTTCAGTAAATTTGTCTACTCTTCACCATCTGATTCTTCGCAGTGAAAGCTCCGTCGCACAGGAACGGATATTGGGAGAAGGAAGAAACGTTTCCACTCGAAAAAAGGGAATATTCAAAAGGAAAACATTGTTTATAACTATTGTGTATTCATCCGTAACTACATCTTCTTGAGGATTAAAAAAAAATGGTATAAAATCATTGGTAGAAAAACGGAAGTAGAAATTAACCTCAAAGATACATCTCAAAGATACATCAACGGCGGATATAAATCCGCCGTTGATGATTCACTGCAGAAATATACCGCGTTTATTGATTGATATGTGCTTGAAGTATTCCTTTCACGAATCCAAACACTTACTCTAAAAATAACTGATATTTTTTTACAATAAAGTAAAAGTGCATATGCTAATGGGTTGGTGAAATTTTAAGCCACGTTAACGAACGTTTATATCGAAAAATTTCAACTTCAAAAAGCGTAACATATTTTTCTGGTAGCTCACAGATGAGATTCCACGATCACTAAATTTCTATTCAATAATGTATAGACTGCACACCTCTTAATGTCTGATACTCACTGTTTAACACGCATGGAAAATATTGTGAGGAATTAGTAACCGACGATATGAATAAAGGGTGAAGAAGAATATTAAGAGTCATCGAGCGATGGCATACGCAGCGCCAGGTGCCAAAAAAGCAAACTAAAATTCTATTCTACCGGATTTCTTCGCTAATTTTATGATTACGCGAATATAAAAAATATCAAAAAATTCATTTTAATTACCCGCTTCCGGCTGTGCTCACTTTTCGGAGATTAGATATTTCTTATCACCACAATGAATTAACAAAAATACAAGGCGCTTTGCTCGCGCCATGACAGCTTTTTCGCCAGTCACAATAATTATATATTTTATTACAAATTGTATACACACATTGGCCACAACTGAAGAGACCAGAGCCGGATTCACGCCACTTCCTTGCACATTGCTAATTTATTTATTGCGATTTCAATAAAAACTCACGTAAAAATCCGGTAGAATAAACGCGAGACGTCTCATGTGTGTCAGCGACTATAATTATACTATATATATATATATATATACTTTACTACGAGAGGCGCCACCGTCGATTTAGAGTAAGAGTCATCGAGCTCACGTGACCAACTCTTATCTTCATTATCAAATCTTAAGGTGATCTATCAATTGCTTGAATGCGAGAGAGATAGCTGCAAAGTCGTTACACCGTTTACTCGGACATCCTTGATTTTTCGAGAAAAACAAGGGCTACACCTTTTTCTCTGATGAAAGAAGAACAACGTGTAACTCATATGTTTCTTTAAATAACAAGCTTCTCCAAATAAACCGTGGAGTAGGATTTTTACCGACCGAACAACTGATAGATGGCCTTAAGGGCATGGATCAGTCACCTAACCTCACTTCGAATTTTCGAAATTGAAATTCTTCCGTCCAGTTTGACCGATTACAAAAAGGCTCTGTCAGCGGACGCAGGACGATGGCAAAAATCCGCTGACAGGGCCTTTTTGTAATCAGACAAACCGTGACCAATCTCACTCGCACTCACGGAGGCAACATACTGACTGATCCATGCTCTTAAGGATAGAAGTTGAAAAAATGTTACAAGAGCAAAACGCTTTTCGTAAAATCGTTCCATCAAAAGTCCATGGCTACCAGATCAATCTCTACCAGACCAAACTCAACCAAGATCAAGTCTCAATAAACCAACCAACCAACTCTCAAAATTCCGTTATTTCCGTATCGTTGATTGATTGGTTGAGATTTGATTCTGGCTTAGTTTGGTCAGGTTTGATCTGATAGGTGAATGGTAGAGATTGACTTCTGACAGAGATGTATCCAGTAGAGATTATTCATAAGTAGGGATTGGTGGTTCTGGTAGAGAAAAGTTTTGGGAAAATTGTTGAAGAATGATAGAGTTGATTGATTGATAATTATTAGTCAACTGTATTTCTCGTTGATCCTGAAATTTGATCTCCATCATTTTGATCCTTACATCAGCACCAAATTCCATTATGACCTTCATCATAAACTTCATCTTCTTTTCTATTTTCAAAAGCGAACAAGAGAGAGATAGAGACTTGGCTAAGTCATTCTGTGACGTCGTCGAAGAGGAATGTGGTCGTTTGGTTGCAGTGGAAGTAAATGCAATGAAAATGCTGACTAAAGACAGTCCAGAGACAGAGAATTACACTTATTTAAGTGAGCCATAAAAATGTTCAAAGTGGCAAATATTTAACCTAATATTACCATACATATTCGAATGAATTCAAAAATTATTTGAAGCAATTGAAAATAGTAGTTGGTGAGCTACAAATTTGTTTTCACTCCATCCGCTGCTACGTGGAAGATTGGTTGGAGATTACTTGCTCAGACGTTTCGTAGAATTCTGCCCGATAAGAGAATCCTTGGAAAAAATATTTCTCAACTCGAGCATAAAATAAAAATCTGACAGCCAATGTGACCGTTTCTATTCGATCCGTCTCAACGCCTAAGATATTCCGGGTCCTCCGGAGCCCAAAGCAAAAAAAAAAAGCTGAAGTATTTACTGTGACAAAAATCACGTGTGTTTTATTCATACCGTACGATGAATCCACGGGCCTTACCACCGTCTTCCTCAAGCCAAAGGGAAATTTTTATACCCTTAGATGTGCATCTCATCATGGCTCAATATCTCAAATACGACGATTATCGGAATTTCATAAAATCCTTTTGGCCCGATAACATCGTGGACGATTTAGTTCGGAGGGAGTTTCGACGATTGTTTCGACAGTCCGATCACAAGCTGTCAGTTACATTTTTGAACGGACGTCAATTGGAAGTGAAATACAAATTCGATAGCTCACCAACAGCAGATCCAATTTTGATCGAGTGGCAATCTCTGGTACCTGTTTTCGGTGGAGTTAGACCTTTAGCGCCTAGAAACAAATTCGCGGGGCGTCCGGAGCTTGAAAATTTCGTTAAAACGCAGGTCCACTTGAACATGTGTCCGGCAAATGGAAGTATCTCCTGCTCATGTGAACTCATGTCAATCGACCGCCGGCGTTGTTCAAAGTTACGAAACCGTCTAGAGAAAGTCTGCAAATATAGACATTTTCATCATTATTGCTATCACAAAATTTTGGCTTGGATGGATACTTATTTGTATCCCAGAATTTCGCTCGAGGAAAGGTGAGCGTTTCTCAACTAAGGCGAAATCCAATTGATATTTAGGAACTTTTGTAATCACGGGAAGAAAAACATTCAAAATTATTCGATTTTACTTTTTTTTTTTTTATATGTATGTCGGAGAATGATCGATATTCAAACACGAACTCTTCATTTGGCATGTGGGACGCGTAACCAATCGTTTTATTTGATAATTAACTTTATAAACAGGACTTGTTAAGAAATGTATATTTGATTTGAAACAACACGTCAATAACCTTCTTCGTTTTCTCGTTGACTCTTCCTTCGTTCTTTCTCTATTTTTATGAATCGATCTTTTAAACAAAAGAAGATAGTATGGACCACTACGATCTTTATATCTCCGACATTTATATATGTACAATAATGTTAAAATAATATCATAAGGAGTTTCGGTACAAAAGGCAAAATTTTAAGAAATTAATCAAATCTGGTGATAATGTTCTTCAACATCAAGTACGAAAAGACGAATTTTTTCAAAATTTTCTTCTACTTAGTTATCGAGTAATTATGCATTAAAGCAGATTTCTTATGCCCGAAATGTATACCTATATATATGGAAACGCTATGCTTATACACGTGAACTTTAGTCTTCAATTACTCGATAACTGTGTAGAAGAAAAATCTGAAAAAATTTGCACTGTCAAATTTGGCACTAAAGAATATGTTGACAAAATTTTATAAAATTCTTAACTTTTTGAATTTTTTTGTGTTTTTAACATGGTTTAGCATGGCAACATTGTATCGCCTGTACCGAAACTCCTTAAGACGATCTATCGGTCGGTACGGGCACGCGTGAGTGCGAAAGACATAGGATAGAAAGCGGAAAGCGGATATTTCGAGAAAATCGAGAGTTACACCTTGATCTCTGATGAAAAAAAGACAACGTTTAACTTTTGTTGTTTCCCGAGAATAAAGATGTATATAGGAGAAATGTGTTGCGAGCAGGATTTTTATTGAGCTCGAGACTGATGGATCGCCTTAAAGATAAACACTATGCTGTGATGGATCGAAAAGTTCAGTATTTACCACGTTTTTTTTCAGCGTGCTGTAGCGCGATATGTCATCATGCGTCGTTTCGAGCTTCCTGAAAATCTGGAACGGATATGAAAGGAACGTAAGAAACGCCGATCTTGAGTTTCAAATAAATAAAATTGATATATTTGTCGAAATAAAATTATCCCTTTTTCTTTGTGACTTGTCAGGGAATATAGATTGACTTTTTTATTTTCACGTTTTCAAGTATTATAAATCACCAGCTTCATTGTAAAATGACCATTTCACATTTTCCCTAACGGATTAGCGAGAGTCCAAAAAAAAAGTCAAAAAGTCCCAATTGGGACTCGGGACTAAAGTGGCGAGTGGGACCCCCGATTAAGTCCCAAATGGGAATTTTCGCCTTACTCAATTCGAACTTGGCATGAGACCCAAATAGAGGTTTTTTTTTGCGATTGAACCTTGACATAAAGTCTTGGTTCGAATCGAGCAAGAGGAAAAAGAAGTCCCATTCGAGACTCAATTTGGGTCTCACTTGTGCACTCAAGTTCCAAGTCCCAATTGGGACTCAATTTGGGTCTCATTTGTGCACTCAAGTTCCAAGTCCCAATTGGAACTCAATTTGGGTCTCACTTGTGCACTTAATTTCCAAGTCCCAATTGGAACCTTTTCAGGGAATTGCTGATTCGCCATAGCTCGTTGTTATTTCGTTGTAAACAATCCAGAAAAAAATCTTTTTTGAAATTGTTGCTAGGGACTTAAAAAAAATTAATTAAATCATTTCAACACGCGTATATCTACACGTACTTACCGCACAAATTCACTGCAAAGATTACACGAAAACTTGGCATGAAGGACATCCAGGAAAGCGACAATCGGAAAGGCAGCACTTATCGATTAAATAATTTTGGTCCTTTATTCCATATCGGTTTTACCAAGAATAAGCGATAGCACAATATTCTCAATTTTCGACTTATCAGCACGTAAATATTTAACCCTTCGAAGCATGCATTTTTTCTTATGTGCAATTAGCTCAAAATTTTTATTCGGGGAAATTTTGGGGTCGCTGATTACGAATCTGCACTCAAAATTTAGAAATTCAAGATGGCGGGTCCAATATGGAGGATCGAGAATACAAAAAATCATTTGATCAGAGCTAAAATTGGCACTCGGTGGTTTTTGTTGTTTTGCGGCCTACCACACCTAAAACATGAAAAATAAAAAAGCAAAAAAAAAGTGAGGGGAAAAAGTTCCATTTGAGACTCACAAGTGAGTCTTACTTGTCCACTCAAGTCCCAACTTCCGAGTCCCAATTGAGACTTTTTTCAGGACTTTTTCCAGAGACTCGATGATCCACCAGGGTATATCCTGGTTGGACACTTTCCTGCGTACTGCGGTAGCCCGCGGGTTTTTCAGCTTGCTGATTACGAATCTGCACTCAAAATGCATAAATTCAAAATGGTGGATCCAAAATGGTGGATCGAAATGCAAGAACTGATCTGACGCCAAATGGCGTCAATACCGCCATTTTTTGGCGGCATATATATATTTTTTTTTTTTTATGAGGACAAAATTCCTATTTAAATTACAGTTTTGTTTACATCGACATTTTTTTCCGTGGGCACGGCTGGCTGCTATTATACAGTTACAGTCGAACCAGCAGTCACGTTTGAATGGAAAAAACGTGACTTATCGCTCACATTATTTCTGGTCGAAAAGAGTTTCTCCTCTTAAGATAGAAATTAATAATGTAATCTCAAGAAACATTGAAGAAACAAGTACTTATTTTTATTATTTATGGAATTCTGTAAGTATTAGTAAAAAAAAAAAAAAAAAAAAAACAACGCCTGCAATCTCAGCAGTGTCACGTTATAACGTTGACTTTCGGTAAAATTTCGAAAACTTGGATATAATTTGGAGAATGACATTATAGTGGCAATTGCTACATCAGGTAGGAGCCTATGAAAATATAAAAATAGCCACATTTCCCGATACATTGCACACATAAGATAGTTTAAATCGTATCCGAAACTAAGCGGTCAAAATGTTTGTAATTTTTTGAAAAACTTCATCATTTACATCTCCGTAAATGACAGTTAGAAAAGAAAAGAACTGTAGAACGATTTCGGAGTCGATGGAACGGTCTATCCTTTTCAAATTTCGCATCTTATCGCATAACAGTATTCTAAATGAGTCGTGAAAAGGAGGCCGGGTAGATTGATGTTTTTTTTTTTTTTTCAAATATAATAATTTGACAGATTTTTATTCTACCCTCTTCAATCGGTAAAATATGAAATTTGAGTTCAAAAAATAGACATTTGCCATCATTTGACATCTGGACTTCATCTATTGCTTTTGATCTAGTTCCAATACGTGTTTCTACTAAATATGGTATATCAGAATTCACTAAAAACAGTTGCTTTCGTTTGAACTAAAAGAATAAACGATGTTTATTTACAAGTGGGGCTCCACCTCAAAACAGCTCCAAATTTTTTTTTTTTTTACGAATTGGAGACCATACTGCGATATAGAAATGTGTTTTCTATGGTGGCGAAAGGGTGTATTAGATTTAAAAAAAAAAATCAAAATATAAAAGTAAAATGGAGATTTATTGAAATGAAAATTTTCGAAATTCCTAAATGTCGATAATTCTTTGGTAAGGGGTAGAAAAAATTTTGGAATTGATATTAGGTCGGGTCTCACTTGTAAATATTAACCAAAAAAGCTAAAAATATTACAATTATCAAGAAACATACATCACGAATTAACACGTGTTTACCTCAAAGTTAATAATTCAATAAAAAATTTATTGTGGAAGACTTCACTCGTGAAACTTGTTATCATAAAATATTACAGTTGGAGAAGCTTCCACTATCAATTTATTGTTAATACTGTGCCAGTTGCAATATTTTACAGCTATAAATATTCCAATAATGGGAAATACATTTATTGTCGAAATCTTGACAGCTGTCACATTTTTAAAGAATACGAAGTCGAAAATAAAATTTTTTTTTTTGTTGAAATTAATGTCAGAATTGATAAAATAGTGAAATGTGCTCATGGACGATAGACAATCAAATTCTCATAAATTCATATTTCTTTCACACGTTCAAATATCAACAACGAAATACACTAGCAAACAAAAAATACGATGATAATTGAAGTTTTCTGAGAAAGTTGATAATAAGAACCTCGAAAAATCACGTAATTGTTGCAATTTAACCAATTTTTTGTTTTTTTTTTTGTTTTTGTTGATTCCCATTTAATTACACAGAATTCCATAGCTTTTTTTAATTTTTATACTCTTTTGTTATATTTTCTGGTGTTCAATAATTTTTGGTAGATTTTTTCCAGCCGAAGCAGTCCAAAGTTATTCAAATGTAGAGTCATCGAGCGATGGCATACGCAGCGCCAGGTGCTAAAAAAGCAAACTAAAATTCTATTCTACCGGATTTCGTCGCTAATTTTATGATTACGCGAATATAAAAAATATCAAAAAATTCGGTTTAATTACCCGGTTCCGGCTGTGCTCACTTTTCGGAGATCAGATATTTTATATCAACACAATAAATTAACAAAAATACAAGGCGCTTTGCTCGCGCCATGACACCTTTTTCGCCGCAGTCACAATAATTATTTTATTACAAATTGTACACACATTTGCCACAACTGAAGAGACCAGAGCCGGATATACGCCACATCCCTGCACATTACGAAATTTATTTATTACGATTTCAATAAAAAGTTACGGAAAAATCCGGTAGAATACACACGAGGCGTTTGACGTGTGTCAGCGACTATATTTATATTATATATAGATATACTTTACTATGAGAGGCGCCACCGTCGATTTAGAGTTGGTCAGCACGTGAGCTCGATGACTATTAATCGTCGTCGAGTTTGAAATACGACCACGAAAATTGTGTGTGCATTAATTTCAAACTAAGTTGCGTAATAACATTTTTATTTTTTCCAGCGTTATCAATTATCTACGAAACGAACAAATATTGAAAGTCACATTCGAATCGACTTCACGCATCGAAAATGAATAGCTTATTTTTATTTGCTCATCGACGGATGTTTAGGAATATATAAAAGCCCGACTTTTTCGTATTAAGAATCACATCGACTTGAATTTTATTTTTCTATCGCGGTATCTCTATTCTGCTACGCAGAAAAATGCGTTTGCGTAAGTTGAAAAAATTTAGCGTTGATAATCGTGGTTAAATTGTAATCGTCGAATCATTACCATTAAAAAATGTTCGTCCATTCATTCTAATTATTATTGACGTTCGTTTTTTCGCCGATGAATGGAGAAACGACCAAAATCATTTTTTTAGAAAACTGATTTTCGAATCTCGAACCGAATTTTTGAAGCATCTATATCACAAAAAATATCGTATGCAAAAAATGCAGAAAACAACGAATCCTCAATAATTCATAGTTTTTTTTTTTTTTTTTTTTTTTTTTCCATTTGTTACTAAAAATATTGTTCTACACTTTTATAATTGAGTTTTTCGGAAAAATTTTATCCACACGGACAATGAAAAATTGTTGATTCAGTAATGTTCTCGTCGAAGTGAGAAATATTCAATTGGGTCAACAAATGAAGTGATATGGAATGAACCAAATATTTATGTCACGATTTGTACATCCAACAGAAATTTTGTTGAATCATCACAATTTTTTATTTCTCAATGCATTCTCACAAAACTTTTATTCCAATGAACAATATCTCGTTGTTTTATATTGCAGTATTTTTCATAGTTGCGATGGCAATAGGCTCGCACGCAGTTCCAACACCGGATAATAATGTCGAAACTTTATCAGAAAATGAGAAGGAACAGAGTCTTCAGTTCGTGGCGAATTTGGCGAGAAACTTTTCAATCAACTACTTCCAAGTACATATCTCGTCGAACAATAAAATATTGTTGATGATATCGTTGATTCAACGATTGTCTTTTCTTGAGATCTATTTCTTCTGTTAACGAATTTTAACGAATCAGTCTTTTGCTGACGAACAAAATATTTTTAACGACAAAATCGTTTGGCAAATATGTAGTAAGCAGTGGAGAAATCCTCAATGATTATTATTGCTACGATTCTATTTTTACGATCTATAAACATAAATATGAATATAAATTAATATATGAATATAATTTTCGTTCCATAAACAGACTTTGTGGGATCAAGCCTTCTTCGTCGACAGACCGATTTCACCCTTAAGCGCTTTCATTCCTCTGTCCATTTTGTCTTACGGAGCTCAAGGAGATACGAAAGAAATGTATCTAAAGGAAGTTGGTCTACCCCAGGATAAGACCGAGATGGCAAAAATGGGTTATGAAAAATTTTTGCACTCATTGGCAGTGAGTAAACAACAATATTGTATTTTTAACTCCCGACTGTCTGCAGGGCAAAAAGACGGGAGTTATGCGTTTCACTGCGATCAGCTGATTGGGGCTATTTCTTTGTCACCACTTTTCTCCGAAACAGTGACAACTGTCTTGACCAATTTTTGCATACACTTTCCATGTGTGACAGACAGTGTTCTTAGACCTAGTTCGTTCAATTCTATTGCAAACTCGCTGACATAATTAGGAATCATTAATATTCACATTCAAACGCATTTTGCCATATCGAAAGGGGACCTTATAAGGTCATGCTCGACTATCGCGAACTTCACACCGTTGTGCGCTGCTAATCTCAATCCGAACCGACGCGCGTCTGTCGCGTCTGTCTTTAAAAAGTGTGAAATAAAAAAATGTTTTGAAAAAAATAAAAACTCCCGACTGAAAAACTCCTTCACTTAAAGAAAAAAGTATTAAACTTTAGAAGTCTGAAATAAAAAAAATAGATGTCGGGATCTTCGTCGGCAGATGTCTTTACTTCTTATTCAATGATTAATTCGGTTAGACATCTCCCGACGAAAATCCCGACATCTATTTTTTTATTTCAGACTTTTTAAAGTTTAATACTTTTTTCTTTAAGTGAAGGAGTTTTTCAGTCGGAAGTTTTTATGTTTTTTCAAAACATTTTTTTTTTGATATTCGCATTAAGAGGGTCGCAGCAGCGAGATCGACATTTCTAAAATTTACTGCCCCCTGGAGGCAGAAGCATTCGTATTATTCCGATCGTTGTCTTTTGTCAAACTCTTGTGACGTACTGTTCACATACGCACGATCGTTCATGTCCAAATAGGTTAAGAGTCATCGAGCGATGGCATACGCAGCGCCAAGTGCCAAAAAAGCAAACTAAAATTCTATTCTACCGGATTTCGTCGCTAATTTTATGATTACGCGAATATAAAAAATATCAAAAAATTCGGTTTAATTACCCGGTTCCGGCTGTGCTCACTTTTCGGAGATCAGATATTTCTTATCAACACAATAAATCAACAAAAATACAAGGAGCTTTGCTCGCGCCATGACAGCTTTTTCGCCAGTCACAATAATTATTTTATTATACAAATTCTACACACATTTGCCACAACTGAAGAGACCAGAGCCAGATTCACGCCACTTCCCTGCACATTACGAAATTTATTTATTACGATTTCAATTAAAAGTTACGGAAAAATACGGTAGAATACACACGAGGCGTCTGACGTGTCAGCGACTATAAATATAATCATATATATACTTTACTACGAGAGGCGCCACCGTCGATTTTGAGTTGGTCACGTGAGCTCGATGACTCTTAAACATCCTCGCGAAGCAAAAACGGATCGTTTCGTTTTCTCTAGCACGAAATGGCCATTTCTCTTTGCTTTGTTGATTTTTTTTTGTCATTCTGTCTTCTGATCCTTTTAAAATTTGCCAGCACATATCTTGTTCGATACTTCAAGAAACAATTATCAAATTTTACTCATTCGATGGTCTCTCTGTACAAAATTTATTCATTGGAACCATGATGTTGCAGTATTTTAGGCCATTTCATAAGATATATTTGCATCGAGCAAAGGTCGCGTTGAGAACTCAAGAAGAAAAAAAAATTCCCCAAAATAAACGCTCGAAATTTTCAACACTCAAACAAAATGTTCCTTATGAAATAATCATTCGAAAATTGGCCTCAAATAATTGAATCGTAAACATTGCAGGCTTATGGCATTCGCATAAATATGAAACTATTCTTCTTACCAAACGTCACACAAGATCCTGATTTCGAAAATTTCACTAAGAGAGTGTTCAACGCAGAAACTGGGGAATACGATAAAACTAAAAGAGCCATGTGGCAGGGACCGATCAACGATTGGGTGTTCAATAAAACGAACAGTAGTATCCCAGGAATAATTTATCCACGTAAGATACTGAATAATTTATTTAAAAAATCATTTTTTTTTTAAATTTGAAATCATAAAAAAGATTCAGTTGAATTTTTACAATTGAATCGTAATGAAAATAAATTTAAAAAAAGTCAATAACCGATAAAAAAAAAAAGAATTAATGAATGGATAAATGAATAATAAAAAAAAAAAAAGAAAAAAATGGCGTTGAATAAAAAGACTCAACACAGTTGAATAAAAGATTCAACACGTTTGACAAAAGACAAATTGACGTAAGATACTGAATAATTTATTTTAAAAATCATTTTTTTTTTTTTTAATTTGAAATCATGAAAAAGATTCAATTGAATTTTTACAATTGAATCGTAATGAAAATAAATTTAAAAAAAGTCAATAACCGATAAAAAAAAAGAATTAATGAATGGATAAATGAATAATAAAAAAAAAAAAAGAAAAAAATGGCGTTGAATAAAAAGACTCAACACAGTTGAATAAAAGATTCAACACGTTTGACAAAAGACAAATTGACGTTGATATTTTTCAACGATTATGTTCTAATCGATATTATATTGAAAGATTTTTATTAAAGTGCGAATCAGTCATAACGTGAGTATGGTTATCGTCAACACTTTGTCCATCGAAAGAACTTGGAAAACGATATTCGACAGATCTCGTACCGCACCACGTCCTTTTTATCTGCTCGAAAGTGCACGTCGAAAGACACCTCCGGTGAACGTATCAACGATGTACGCCAGTGGTCGCTTCCGACATGGTCACCTCGACGAATTCAATGCATCTTTCATCGAACTTCCTTTCGAGGTGAATTATTTTCATCAAATTTTTTTTGGTTGTTCAATTTCGGCCTTTTTTTCTCGCTCTGAAAAAATCCTTTATTCTCGTTGCCGAAGAGTTTCAGCTTTGGCGTAATCAAATGAGCGTTCCATTGTTTTTTTAAATAATTTTTCTCCCGATTCTTAACTTGAAATCGTAGTAATGCCAATTTATCGAAACTCTTTTGAGCAATTATAAATTATTATTTTTGAAATAATATTCATTCTTTTTGTCTACTTCGCATCATCATTTTCGATTATTTTATAACACTTGAAAATTTAATTTCAAGTTTCAGAAATTACGATTCTTATTTCCAAGGCAAAATCCCTCGTGCCCCTTGATACGACAATAAATTTTTTTTTCATTTACAGAGCAAAAGTGACGAGGATGCGATGAGCATGTTCATATTACGAATGGACGAAGGCTACCGATTGGACGTTAACAGTTTTGTTAAAAATATTGGAAGCATCGATTTGAACAGACTCTGCTTGAACAGCACAGAGGATCAAATTGAAGTGTATCTTCCGAAATTCCGAGTCCATCGCAGATACCCAATTCATCTTAGTCCTCGGTTGAGCGGGGTTCGTAGTTTCTCGCTAATTTTTTAATGAAACCTTTGAAGCAGACCTTTTTCCTTACGTTTGTTCTAAAAATTTGGAATTCTAAGTTTCTGAAACTTTGGAGTGTAATGAGATTGGGGGAAAAAAAAAAAAAAACTACAAAAATGTGCAGATTTCTTCGGGCGTTTATGAACGTCCTAAGAAAAATGTACTACCGAATCGTAGCTGCCAAAGTAGTCGAATGATGAAAACAAAACTTGAGTGGCATAACGTGATTCGAATTATGGCTCAAACAGCCACGAGAAAGGTTTTTTTAAATTTTTATTTGAAAAAAATTTGTTTTTTTTTTTTTTTTTTTTTTTTTTTTTCAAATGGACCAAATGTATTCGCAGCATGTTCCCGAGCCTGTACGATGTCCCCCCTGGGAATCGTGCCCAACACAACCCGAAATAGTGCCAAAAGATTTCGGAAATTTTTCCGGCATTTTCACGTCTTACGGGAAGTCACGTCTTGATGGAACATGGGCAAGCGTTTTGGTCGAAGTCGATGAGACGGGCCAGAAAAGTGCTGACTCAAGTGGTTCGTTGGAATTCATTAATTCATTTGTTTGTTGCTTTACTATTATCAATGACACACTTTGTCTATTTAAGCTTCGGGAATAATTGGACTCGGTTGTTCGAGCGTTTGACAGCAATAATGAAAACCCATCAGATTCACTGAAGACGAAATTTTGTTGCACGTGTATTGAAAAAAAAAAAAAAAATTTTCTTCACCCAAAAAAACTTCATTTTCAGTGTTCTTGTTCGACTCTCACTTATTTGGCCGAGAAGAGGTCAAAAAATATCTTGAAATTTTACGCTGGAAAAAGATATTCGTTGAATCAACGAAGTTTCCTTTTATCACGGTCCATGGCCCATGGACGTTGCTATTATTTTTCAATAAAAATAATAATTTTCCAGTTTCCATTGAGATAAAAAAAAAAAAAAACTCGTAATAGAGATTCTCGATTTTCACATTATTTGTCATTTTATCGAAATTGCTGTAATTTCTTTTGCTTTAAAAAATTGAATATCCAAGTCACTGCTCATTTTCTTTGTTTTTGGATAATATTTAAATTGATAATTCATTTTTTTATTTTTTTATTCATCGATATATTTAAATGATTGATGAATTTTCAATTTTGACGATTGAACAATAGTATATTACATACCTAGGCCAGAAAAATAAGAAAAGTCTCAGATCACATGTAATTGTTGGCCGAGGCGAAGCCGAGGCTGACAAACATGTGGTCTGAGGCTTTACTTTTTTTTGGCCGAGGTGTGTATACTATTTTTCTGCCCGACGTTGCCGGAATGTGGCAACTTCGTTTAGCGCAGCGGCCCGAAAGTTGCCACTTTCCGGCCGGAGGGCAGAAAAATATTTATATTTCTGGATAAAAACGAAATATTGAAATTTTGTAAAAACCACAAATATAGTTTGAATCATCATCTTTGATCTCATGAAAGATCTCATGAAAAGCAGCCAAATTTTCTTGGTGAACAGATTTATATGACAAGAATAGAGAAGATGATTAAAGTAATAACGATAAAGAAAATAATTTGAAGACATTTTTTATCCTGCACAGGACTGACTTATGAGACGGTCGAGTCTGTGTCTTCGGAACGAAAGACTCGATCTATTTCACCAAAGACAGTGCAATTCAACGTAGATCGTCCTTTCGTAGCGATAATCGCGACTAAGGGAAAACTTCTTACTAATATATTGTCTATCAAATTCCTCGGAAAGTAAGAAACTGATGGCTCATTAATAAATGTCAAAATATAAGGGAATGAAAATTGCCTTTTTTTTTTTAAACAGCTGCTAAATTGAACGGTTATTAATCGAAGTTTGTTTTTCAGCGAATTTGTACCTGAAAACCACGAAGCTTGGTGGTATATTGGCGAAACTTATTCATAAGCAGAGCACAAAAAACGGAAATTGTGAACTTGTACTTCTAGAAATGAGGGAATTCGAATAATCGGAATCGATGACAACTAAGATTGAAGGAATCGAGTGCTTATTATAATATGTATGAAGTTACTGATATTGTTTACTAAAAATTAAAATCGATTGATGGATGAAAATAAAAGCAATTTTTTTCAAACAAAACTGTGTTTTTTTCAATTGAATAAAATGATCCATGTCCCACTCGTCTTTTAATTCAACTCGCGATGTTTTCTGGAGTTTTCTAGAATAAAATTTGCATGTTTCGCTGCGCAAATAAATCGAGAAGGTCGAAGAAGAAGATTATTTTCATGGACGAATAAGCGTAAGAAATACGAGAACAAACAACCTCGTTTTGCGATAATAAAGGAGAAAATTATGAAGAAAAATGATAGCGCAGTCGGACAACACGAATTCACCAATCGTCACGTATACTAATCTCTTTCATGGAACAATATCATAGATGACTAATAAACTCGAATCGATTAGTGACCAAACTATGGTCAAGGCGATGTTTTATGCACCGGTTTGAAATATTATACAGAAAAATGAGACAAAGGCAAATGCACGTGTCGATAGTACTGTAACTTCACATGATTTTTACAGGATTTTCAAATGAATCGAGTTATTTTCCGCGACACATCTATTCAGTAAAATTTCGTAGAATTAATTCAGCCAGAGCAATCTTAAGGTATTGAAATTTCCTCGATGCCATTATTCATTTCAAAGATTTCGTTTCTACGTCGAATTCGAAAAATGACCATGAAAATAAGCTCGCATAGTCGATTTCAGGGACAATCTTATCAATTTTCGACGGATCATATTAACGTCGGATTTTTCACACAAAGAACGTACAGCTGATTTGAATTTGTAATCGAAAACTGGTGGTGAGCGATGCTGTTTCGGAGGCTGATTTTTTTCTAACTGTAAACTCTTACGACTCAAGCTTTTTTCTTGCGGAATCAATCTGACTGGAAGCAGAATACGTTTGCGTCCGTTGAAAGAAATCAAGTGTTTGCAATTGTACGTCGAATCAATATTACTACAAAATTTTTTTATTTTTCCTCCAGAAAATTAACTCGTTCAACTCTATCGTATGTTTATTATGATAAATCGATCGTAAATTCATCGAAATTTCGAATATTCAAGCGCTGTGATATAAAATTTTCCGATGAAGTATTTTTACAAAAATAACGAGTTTTTTCCAATTTTTCGATCAAGCTTTTTCATCATTTTTGTCTAAAGTTTCGAAAATCGGAATTATAATGGATAATTGATGATTGATTTATTTTCCAGTATTATTTTATTCAAAAAAATTTTTTTTTTTTTTTTATAAGTATAGTCGAGTTTTACGTCTCAATAAACTTTTACGCAGTTTCAACACCGAATAACAAGATGGGAACTTCATCAGGAGATGAGAAAAAGCTCGTAAAGGATCTGGCGACAGGTTTTTCATTCGAATATTTTCCAGTAAATGTCCAATGAAACTAAAAAACTATTTTGAATCAATCAATTATTCGATTAATAACGAAAAATTAAAAATCATTATTTATTATTCCGAGATCTGTGATTTTTAATCATCAATTTAATTTTAATTTTATACGAACAGGTGTTGTGTTCACAAGCCTTCAACGTTGACAGACCGGTTACCCCCTTGAGCGCTTTTTTTCTCGGGTCTATTTTGTCTTACGGAGCTCGCGATAAAACGAAAGAAAAATATTTGAACAAAATTGGACTCGCTGAAGATAAAACTGAGACTGCAAAAATTGGCTATAAACAATTATTGGATGAATTGGCTGTGAGTGAATCCTAATCTAATCATTTAATTATTTGATCAAATATAATTTATTGCATAATAATTGTTTCGTTAATATTTATACTCAATAATAGTTTTTCCGAAAATGTCACTTAATAAAATCAATGAAAAACACGTTGCAGGTAAAAGGCATTCGCATAGATACAACAATCCTCGTTCCTCCTAAAGTCACGCTGAACTCCGATTTCTTGAATTTTAGTAAAAAAACTTTTAAAGCTGAGATAAGAATTCGAGATATAACTACACTAGATGGTGAATCTTAGTTTTTTTTCGGTATAATCATCATGCACATTAATAAAATCAATTTTTTGAAATCGAACTGAACTATTGAATCGAAAGCTTGACTCCATATTGATATTCTTATTTAAAATTTAATGCCAATCGATATAGAATGATAATGTATTTGTTTAAGTGGCGATCAAGTATGATAAAACCATCGTTTTCGAAAACACTACCCGTTTCAATCCAATTTGGAAAACTCCATTCGACAGCTCACGTACAGTAATACGTGATTTTCACCTGCATGATAAGCCACATCTTCGAGTACCCCCGGCAAGATTACGGACGATGTATACAGCAGGTCTTTTCCGACATGGCAAACTCAATGATCTCAAGGCATCTTTCATTGAACTTCCTTTGAAGGTGAATTATTTGAATACAATCTTTGAATACTATCTATTTTTTTTATTGTCGTTTTCCAATCGTACGCCTTTTGGGCTTCTACTTCCCCCCCCCCCCTGTGTGCGTCTGCAGCCGACTTACCCCCCCCCCCACTATATCGCATTTGCCGAGGACGAAGGGAAACTGCAGAAAACCTTGCCGATACAGCTGGTACCTGACTGACCCCCTCGGGTGGCAATGTGAGCACATGGCCACCAGAGGCACTCAGTCGACGAGTTGCTCAACTGTGGTGCGTTGAGCTTGCCAGCGTACGGCTAGAGGGCCACCGGAGCCCCCGCAGCCATACGCCGACCGCCCACGCATCACAGAGAGGTTGTTTGGCCCTGAATTTAACAACAAGGTGGAGTCCGAACCACCCGGGATTACGGCAGAAACACTTGAAAAAACTTCCTATTTTCATTGGTGTTCTGGCCGGGAATCGAACCCGGGCCCAGCAACTTGCGGTCCCGAGCCCCTATCCATCAGACCAACCGCTCTCCCTTTTCAACACTATCTATTTTTTTTAGTAATTTCGATTTTTTATTCAAGTCAAATGAATGTGAATTTTGTCAATTCTCCAGTTAATTATCATTTGTTCTATGACGTATAATATTTTCTGGTCTCTCTTTTATCGACAATTTCGAATTTTCATTCCACGGAATTAAAATCACGCGTTATCGTTTCGAAATGCACTTTTAAATAAACTCCATTGCAACGTGATTGATTTTCATCAATTTTTCTAATGCAGTGAACACTGAAAATTTGGGTGATTTTCGGGAATTTTTTGGAAGAAAATTACTCAATTAAATTTTTCGGAAAATAAAGAATATATTTGGCTATTTTTGACCTGTTACATAATTTTTTTCATTGAAAAATATTGAGATCCAAGCGACTTTTGCGCTGCCTTAGGAGGGGCTAAAAATGAGGTTAATCTACTGCTGACATGATTCCGGCCGATCGAGTAGCTGAAACCGAAAAAGGAAAAAATGTCGTTAAACTGAAAGTCATTTGCTGTACAATTACGTAGGATTTTCGAAAAAAATCGAAATCTAACGAAATGGCGTAGTTAAGAAAAAAAAAGTCTGTTTTCTTGCCTATAAAATGATCGTTTTTTCAATGGCAAATCGTCAATTTTCATCCAATCAAAAATATCCTAGGCCATTGTAGAGTAAATTTATTCAAGAGTACTCAGTTTAAATTTCAAGTCGATCGGTTAAGAGTCATCGAGCGATGGCATACGCAGCGCCAGGTGCCAAAAAAGCAAACTAAAATTCTATTCTACCGGATTTCGTCGCGAATTTTATGATTACGCGAATATAAAAAATATCAAAAAATTCGGTTTAATTACCCGGTTCCGGCTGTGCTCACTTTTCGGAGATCAAATATTTCTTATCAACACAATAAATCAACAAAAATACAAGGCGCTTTGCTTGCGCCATGACATCTTTTCCGCCAGTCACAATAATTATTTTATTACAAATTGTACACACATTTGCCACAACTGAAGAGACCAGAGCCGGATTCACGCCACTTCCCTGCACATTACTAAATTTATTTATTGCGTAACTTCTTATTGAAATCGTAATAAATAAATTTTGTAATCTGCAGGGAAGTGGCGTGAATTCGGCTCTGGTCTCATCAGTTATGGCAAATGTGTGTACAATTTGTAATAAAATAATTATTGTGACTGGCGGAAAAGCTGTCATGGCGCAAGCAAAGCGCCTTGTATTTTTGTTAATTTATTGTGTTGATAAGAAATATCTGATCTCCGAAAAGGGAGCATAGCCGGAACCGGGTAATTAAACCGAATTTTTTGATATTTTTTATACTCGCGTAATCATAAAATTAGCGACGAAATCCGGTAGAATAGAATTTTAGGCACCCTTTTTTGGCACCTGGCGCTGCGCATGCCATCGTTCGATGACTCCCAATTGCTCTTTGGGTTACAATGTCAGCAAACTTGAAAAATCTCATTTCGAGAAAAACGCTATTCTTCCTTCAATTATTTATACTTTTAAGATATACTTTTGAAGCGATACTCCAAGTTTATAATTCCAAGATATTTTTGAAAGTATAAATTGTCGAAAAAGGCAAAAAAAAATCGATTTTTCGAAAGTGTCACACTGGTATAGTCCATTAACTGAGAGTTTTTATTGCTGCCACTGGGTTTCATTATTTCGCATGTTCAAATGAACGATGCATTCATATTCGAATAACGTTTAACTGATTAGTCGCCTCACTTAAATGTTGATGCTAATGTTTGAAACTCTTAAGCAAATTTGTTTCGAACACACTCAGTTTAAATGATTATTCAACGAGTCTCGAAAGAAGTGAGAGATTTAAAATAAGCGACTCATTGTTTCAGTTTACCTCGAAACGTTTTTCGATTATTTCAATATTGTTAAAGATTCTATTTGAAACGAAGTTACGATTTTTCATTGCAAGATTCCATCATTTGAGCCCTTTCTTGATAAAATTATTTGTAACCTTACTTCCAGACGACGAGTGACGACTATGCAATTAGCATGTTCGTGTTACGAATGAACGAAGACAACTTGGAA
Source organism: Campoplex nolae (assembly GCA_037893425.1). NCBI lineage: Eukaryota > Metazoa > Arthropoda > Insecta > Hymenoptera > Ichneumonidae > Campoplex > Campoplex nolae. Next base: position 162,352 of record JBBLXU010000655.1, read on the forward strand.
GATCCGGCGAACTTCAAAAAAAATATCAGAAGCTTGGATTTGAAGAAACTTTTGAGTAGTGAAGAGAAGCAAATCGAGCTGTATCTTCCAAAATTAAACATGAATGCTCGATACCCATTATACTTCAATGGATTGACGAAGGTATGTTTCTTTAGCCCATTCATTTTTTTTTTTTTTTTTTTTTTTATATTAAACCAATTTTTAACTCCCGATTGCCCACTCGGGCAAAAGCCGGGAGTTATGCGTTTGACCGCGATCAGCTGATTTTCACGAATTTTTTAAGCAGAATGTTTGTTGAAACGACGAAAAATTACTTGACTAAATTTGAGACATTAGTTTTATCACTAGTGGACGGGGTTTGGAGTCGTAATTCGATACGATTGCTTGTATATTTAAAGAATAATTAGAAAAATAAAAAATCACCGTTCAACCATATTGACACAACAATAGGTGATGCCGCCATAACTATATTCACTCGCAACATCTGCGCCATACTTCACTCGGTTGGTTGTGACCGATTGGTTGTTGCTGTGACAGATTGGTTGACTGTGTTATTATTTTTATTATTATTTTTTTAATTATTCAATTATATTTATAATATTGAATTAAAAATTGAAGAACTTTAAAAAGTGTGAAATAAAAAAATGTTTTGAAAAAACATAAAAATTCCCGACTGAAAAACTCCTTCACTTAAGAAAATAGAGTAGTAAACTTTAAAAAGTCTGAAATAATAAAAAAATAGATGTCGGGATTTTCGTCGGGAGATGTCTCTAATCGAATCATTGAATAAGAAGTAAAAGATCTCCCGACGAAAATCCCGACATCTATTTTTTTTTTTATTATTTCAGACTTTTTAAAGTTTACTACTATTCTCTTAAGGGGGTTGGCTACACACAACAATGTTGCCATGTTAAAAGCATAGGAAAATTCGAAATGATTAGAATTTAATGAAATTTGATGAGCATATTCTTTTGGATTAAATATGAATATACAAATTTTTAAAGATTTTTCTTGTACATAGTTTTCGAGTAATTTAACACTAGAGTTTACATCCGTAAGCATAGGATTCTGATATATATAGGTTGAAACGTTTCATGATTTTTGAACATTGGTTAGTTGTTCAAAAATCGAAACTTAGGATTTTTGAGATCCTCTTCACACCTCGTGGAGAGGTGTGCAGGTTCGTGCACTGACCGACGAGGTCTTTGCTGGGAGTAGGAGTCACCTTCAGATTTCCCCGTCTTGCCCGTCGAGGAGATAACTCGAACTCGGAAAGCAAGAACAACTGCTCTCGTCCGGATCATGAGCCACCAGTGCTCCACTGTTATCGCCTCCTTCTTTACGCCATAGGGCTTAGCCTCACTACAGAGTCTCTAAGGATAGCGAACTTCTCGTGACGCAATCGGGCCAGGCCTCGCTATTGCGCCACCGTACTTTAATTGTACGAGAAGCGTATTTCCTCTATTGAGGTTACCAGTGCTCCATTATTATCGTAAATATGAATTTTTGTGGGTAGGAATAAGGAGAGGGAGAATGGAAAGGTGAGGGAGCCTTATCGGCGTACGGGTGATGCTCCGCTGACGCGAGAGCGCTCAGTCCGTCGCCCTCTGTCAGGATTTCTGTGAAACCAGAAATCGTGACAGGGGATAAGGCTGTCCCGTTACAAGGTATATCTTTTGCATATTGTAAACTCCACTTATTCGACAACTATGCGTAGACGAAAAATTTGAAAAAATTTGTGTCATTGCATTTGATGCTAAAGAATGTTATCACTAAATTTTATTAAATTCTTATCATATTGTCGTATGTAGCCACCCTCCTTAAGTGAAGGAGTTTTTCAGTCGGGAGTTTTTATGTTTTTTCAAAACATTTTTTATCTCAAGCAATCAAACGTTGTTAGAATAGAATTTTTTCACGAAAAATAATGAATTCTAATAATTCGTTTGTACGCTATGTATGTAATTATCGAATGATTTGTAAAATTTCTTCGTACATTCGTTAATGTTTTCTGAGCAATGTAAAATCGAAGAATCTGGAAAAAAAAAAAAATGAAAAAGTGCGAGAAAACGTAATTTCAAGCGTGGATCAAAGAATTTGTACAAATGGACGAGAATTTTATAAATAATAGGCAAAATATATTTGCAGCGTGGCGATATAAAAACGCCACCGAAAGTTTCAACAGACGAAGAAAATTTCGACGGAATCGTTTCACCATCTCGGCCGATCGAGACTAACACGAGCATTGAAATTAAGATCAACGAGACCGGCGAAAAAAAAGCTAAATCCAGTGGTTACTTGAAATTCATTAACATAACTGAAATTAATAAATTAAAATGAATTGAATTGACAAAAAAAAATTGATTGAAATTAATAAATTAAAATGAATTGAATTGACAAAAAAAATTGATTGAAATTAATAAATTAAAATGAATTGAATTGACAAAAAAAAATTGATTAAAATTAATAAAGAATTTAATTAATTCGTTGCTGCTGTTCGAAAATAGCACGAATGATAAGAGAATAGTTTTAATTTTTGTTTTTTTTTTATACAAGTGCATTTGAATTGAAAAAAGAAATTGCATGTAAAATTGACAATTTTGACATGACATGACATGACATGACAAATGATTTTTGAATTTTGTTTTTTTTGCACAGCACCATCTCTGCCACCAACGAAAAAGCGTCGAGACGTTTCCTCTGGTCCAATGCAGTTTGAGGTAAATCGTCCTTTCGTAGCGATCGTCATCGCGACTAAAAACATAAATTTGGCTCCTCTATTGACCATGAACTACCCTGACAAGTAAGAAAATAATGGCAGATTTTTTTCATTATCAGAAAAAAAAAACCGATTTCGTTGCATGAATCTTCAGCCAATCGAACGGTAGTTAATTGAATTTTGTTTTCCAGAAATTATGTACATCATCATTCGGATGAAGATTCGGATTCGGATTCGGACGGATCGACAGTGTCAGAATCGCCAGGGCGCCGCAGCGGGTCTTGCGTGTTGATATAATAACGACTAATTTATGGGCTGCTGCAACGAAAATTCGATGCTAAAGCGTCAATCACTACGAGTGGACAAAACTTTGTAAAAAAGAATTTAAAAAAAATTGTATTTCGCTCAGAAGTGATTCAGTTATTCATATATATATTTTTGTTTCACGAAAAATAAGTAGTAGAGTAAACCAATGGATGTACCCTTGAAGACTGGAAAAAATTTTTAAAAAATTTCATAGTCGCTGCCCAGATGATGGATTTAGTCGAATGAATTTATTTACCTGGCTCACGGAATTCGAATTTCTGCCGCCAAATTACCGATGCCCCTATCCGCGATACGCTACCAGCCGCTTGACAAATGTTAGATTTCATTTCGCGTAGAGTGAGAAAAAAATTTTGTTCATCCAACAAAATCCGACTGGTCTTTTGTTGTATGAAATGAATCATTTGCCATTTGAAAAAATAATATAGTTGCATACACTATATTTTCGTTCAATCAAATAGATTTTGTTCGATGGACAATTTTTTTTTTTTTTAGTCTACTCATAGACTGCATGATCTACGACGGGCTTGAGTTTCGGTTAATTTTTTTGAAAACATTATACATGTATTATGTACACAGTTTGATGCGAATAAAAATGGTTCATTATCCACCGAGCCTGTAGTCATGTAAAAACTATTTTAACTCGTCTCCTATTCGTTACATGAAAGATCTAAAAAAAAATTTGAAACGAGATCATCTTTGCAGTGTTTGTATATCTAAAAAAATTACTTGTGAAAAAAATTGTAAAAATTTTAGTTTGTACCTCGTGCTATGCACAATGAAGCCACCAAGTTTCAAATTTGGCTCATGAATATTTTGCTTGGAAACAAAAAAATTCATTAATGTGCTGGAAAAATACGGGTATTTTTTATTTAAAACTTCAACTTCTCGGGGGCACATTTCAAAATTTTCCGAGCGCCTTCAAATTTTGCACAGATTCTTTTTGGTACACCTTGATTGTGTGTTTTAGGTGAGCATCCAAAAAATTTCGGATTTCACCCAAATAGAGACCGCCTAATACTTGGGAACATTTTTTTTTTTTAATCCTCATTATGATTTTTTCTTTAAATCATGATGAAACCAACTTTGAACAACGAAAACAATTTAAAAATACCATAGAAATTGTACATTTTAATAAATAGAGCACAAATTTATCGGATAATTATAATTACTTTTTCAATATAAAACAAAAATTAAAGAATATTTTCCTTGTTGCGAGACAAGCGTATTGTGCTTATATTTTTTCACGGCTTAGCGCATAGCTTGGCATGGTCACAGCGTTGCTGTTGACATTGATGCCAAAAATGTAAAATCAAAACTTCTGGCCTACAATTTTCAGCTAAAAATATTTAAAAAAAAACAATTTTAATTGGCCTGCGCGGGCATTAGATTTTTTTCAAGGACCCAAATTTTGTGTGAAACATTGATTCGTTAAATATTTATATTTTTTTATGCAAAACAAACAAATGGAAAATTTCTATATCATGATCGTTATTAAAAATCGAAAAAATAAATATAAAAGTCACTTGAGCAACCTCTAAACATTTTTTTTTCAAGCTCACATTTTGGAAAAGTTACTTTTTTGACCAGTACTAAAAGCTCTGAATGTTAATCGAAAAAAATCACTAATTATCAACCACAATCGGAAAAAAATTGAAAAATAATTTCAGCAACCTTTAAAAAGATTTTTTCCGAGCTAAAACTTTAGGAAAACCACTGCTTCATCACGTACTAATATTTTTTCATGCAAAATAAAAAAATTGAAATTTTTAAATCGTGATTATCAGCTACGAACGAAAAAAAAAATTCAAAAAAGTAATTTCAGCGACCTCCAAAAAATTTCGTTACGGCTTAAATTTTAGGAAAACCACTGCTTTATCAGGAAGTGATATTTTTTTAGGCAAAGCGAAAAAACCGAAATTTTTATATCATGATCGTTCGTCAAAATCGAAAAAAAAAAAATATTAGAGTGACGTGCGCGACCTCTAAAAAATTTTTTTTCAAGCTCAAATTTTGGGAAAGTCACTTTTTTGATATGAACTAAAAGCTATCAAAGTTGATAAAAAAAAAAAAAAAAAATCGATTTCATTTGCATCACCCTAGTGGCCATATCCCAAGGAATTTGACGAATTTTCATAATTCCTTATATCTCATGAAATCCGTGGTATATCAGGTCCATTTTTTTTCCATGTCTTTGTAGTGTATAGCTCGATACTTGATCAAATTTTCGGTGAGCCACCACCTATTTTACTACATGATATTAAATCATTTTTCCCGTCAAAACAGCAATAGTCATAAGACTCTGTGCAATTTGAAGGTAACTTTACGATTTTTTATCCCAGAAAGTAGGTGGTCAATCTTGTTCAAATTTTGCACGTACATTCGGAATATGTTCAAGAAGGTGCTACTAAATTTTCAAAGACCTGCCATCTTTTTGAGATTCGAGCAAAATTTCCTTGACTCAACAAATTGGTTGATTCAAACACTTTTATTGCTGGCTCGTGTAATGATTTTTCATCGCTCTGAAAGTATCGTTGAATCAAGAAATTTTTATCTCTTCGTGCATAATATTGTTAAAACAATGTTCCATTAACATGATTTCGACTACTCGACTAAAATATAAATGTGAAAAATACTTTCATCAGTCCATTACTTGAGTGTTCGATGTTAAAGTATTTTGTCTGCTGTAATATTACGATCATATCATTATAGGCAATTTTATTTGAAATACTTCGATTGAAAATAAAAGTGTATTAACAATTTTTGTTTTTCGTAAATTATTGTTATTTCGCATATTAATTAGGAGATCGTATTATCGCGTCCTTACTGCATGTTTCGACGAAAATCATAAAAATTCATAATCCAGTTATTCCAGGTGCTAAATCGTATTCAGAGATACGGAGAAAGACGTAAAAACAGCTGTTAAAAATCTCAATTCGACGTAGTTTTACACAGAAATATGGAACTCACTTGGCAAAATAAAAAAAAAGTATACGAAATAAAAAAAGTTTTCCAATTTCATCATTTTCCTGTAAACGCTTATAAAATGTTTCAAGTTATTTTTGGAGTCTTACGTCAAAAATAAAAGACTCGACAAAATCGACCAATTTTGACAAAGTCAGTGCTAATCAACGTAGATATTCTTTTCGAAACTATTATCGCGAGTATGGGACAAGTTCTTACAAATATTTTCATGTATTGACCCTTCAACGTCACAAAGACACGTCTCGCATGTACCCTTTTCTAGGGGATTATTCACTATGAAAAAGTTGATAAAAAAATTCGTAAAGTACATTGTCGACTATTTTCGAGGTCATTTTTTTCAATTGTGCACTTTTGATTTTGCTAACACCCTCTTATTTATTATATTTTCGCTAAATAAAGCAAAAAATTAGCATTTTTCGAGGCCAATTTTTTTTTCATTTCATCATTCGGAAGTCTATTTTCCAACAATAAAGTGCATGAATCATGTCCTCGATGATTGTACACTGAAAACGATATTTCGTTGAGACCTTAAAATACTTTGTTGAATACGTTCAACAAAATATTGTGACCATCCAACGAAATGTTTTATCGTCTCAACAAAGTTTCGTTTCAGTATGAAAAAGCTTTTTTGTAATATTGGAATTTTTTTTAAATAAACAAAAAATGGTTGAAACGTAATACGTGCAACAAAATATTTTAGTATTTCAAAAAAATTCAGCTTTCAGTGTACTTTCGAAGTATGTACTTGATTTTTTTTTCTCCCTAGACTTACGATTGCAAATTAACAGTAAAATTGCTATGAGAAATAGTTCAGTTTTCAGAGTATTTGAATTTTGTGACAAGGTTGAGTTTTTTATAGTTGATATGTAAATTATACATAAAGTCCAAGGTTTTTTGGGTCGCTGATCACGAATTTTGCTATAAGTTATACCAAATTAATTTGTTTCAACAAATTATGACGAAAAATCAACATTTTTCGAAATCGTTTTGAAAATCATTATCCAAGGAAAATAACACGTAGACAACAAGTTGTCATGATTTTTTCGACGACACTAGACCAAATAAAAAATTTCGAAAATTTTCTCGAAATTATTGTCTTTCAAAAATAATACGTAAAAAACGTGTTTAGGATATATGGACTGCTAATAAGTTCAAATATAAATATTTTTTGCCACGTGTAAAGCACCAAGGTTCCAGCTTTGTAAGACCTTGCTGCGCGACAATGAGCTTATTATATTCTTTTCCAATAGCCTTCCGACAATGCTATCTTCATTACGTTGAGATCATTTTGCAAAATAATTCGTTCCGATGAGCTGTCCAAGCAGGGTAGATGAAATTTGCTAAAGATGTTTTTTTACGTACTATTTTATTATAGACAACATCTTTTGGAAAGATTTTCGGAAATTTTTTATTTGGTCTCGTTTATTCGAAAAAAAAATTGAAACAACTTGTTGGCTACATAATATTTTTCGTAGTCGAAGATTTTGGGAAATTTAGTTTTTTTTTTCATAATTTTTTTGAACAAATAGTAACAACATGTTTGCAATGTATTATTTCTCGTAGACAACGATTTCGAAAAATTTTGATGCTTTCAAAACCCAGAAAAAAGATCTATTTCAATCTACTAGGATCATTTATTCGATTTTTTCAAAATGCGAATAAAAAAAAAAATTCTTTTTACCTCAACTAAAAAGCTGTATTTGAATTAAATAAATGATGCTATTTGAGTGCACTACCCTCGTTAGAGCTTATCGCTTCGACCACTGAGTGGCGCAGAGCGTCGAAACGTTTCTTATATAAGAATTGCGCTCTGGATGTGCATAACTAGCGAAAACCCAAATTATAATTATTCAAAACGGTCTATGTTTAAAAACAAGCAGATGTCTGTGAATTTTTATGCCCATCCAGGGCAGACCCATGAAAATATTATCTCTATATGTATAAATCTATTCGCTAAAAAATTTTTTGTCGAAAACCACTGAACCGATTACGATGAATTTTTCACAAGATTAAACATCATGATTCAAACTGAGTTTGTGGTTTTATAAAATTTCGTTATCTTAATTTGTCCAGAAATGCAAAAAAAAAAAAAAGTTCAACGATTTCGTTGAATCTCCAAATTTCAAAACTCATCGGTATTTGAACACTATCGACAAACAGTTGGCGAAGTCGAGAGTACACCGATGTAATGTGTCTTGCAAGATTTCTCAAAATCATAATTTTTATGAGTGTTGTGCACTTTCAATTTTTCTAAAGCCCTTTTTTTTTATTACATTTGCGCAAATCATAACAAAAAAGTAGCAATTTTCGAGGTCCATTTTTTTTTCATTCCACGATTCGGAAGTCTTGACGTATTATTTTCTAACAATAGAGTGCATGAATCGTGTACTTTCGAAGTATGTATTTGATTTTCTTCTCTCTAGGCATACGATTTGAAATTAACGTTAAAATTGCTATAAGAATTTGTTCAATTTTCAGAGTATTCGAATTTTGTGATAAGATCGAGTTTTTTATAGTTGATATGTAAATTATACATGACGTCCAAGGTTATTTGTTTATGCCAAATTAATTTGCTTAAACAAATTATGAGGAAGAATCAAACTTTTTCGAAATTATACCCAGAATCGTCATTTACTCGGAAAAATACGTCAGAAACATATTGTTATTATTATTATTATTATTTGTTCAAACAAATTATTTGAGCATTTATGACAATTCATCCAAAAAAAAAACATCTAGTTGCTTCAACTAGGATCTATTTAAATCAAATAAATATTTATTTTTGTCCCACGGCCTAACTCTACTTAACTATAAGAAATGATTTTCTTTGATTTGAATATTTTTATATTCAAGACCAATCAAAAAGCTATTTTAGCGATATTCAATTTCGAAAAGTTTTCACAATTTCGACGAGCATGTTGTTGAGCTGCATGAAATATTTATAATATTATTTACACCGTAATTTAATATTAATATTATTATTATAATTTAACTAGCTATGCATCCAGCAGGCGCATCTAGCTTAGTCCAGCTGTAAATATTGTTTTTTTTTTCACTCATACAAATAACGACTTTGAGAAATCTTGCAAGACACATTACATCGGTGTACTCTCGACTTCGCCAACTACCGAATATTTTTATACATGCATTTTCAAATTTTCTTCAAATTGGTAAATCGATTATTCCGTTTATCGATAGTGTTCAATTACCGATGAGTTTTGAAATTTGGAGATTGAACGAAAACGTTAAACTTTTTATTTGCATTTCTGGAAAAATCGAGTTATCGAAATTTCTTAAAACCACAAACACAATGTGAATCGTGATCTTTAATCTCGTAAAAGTGGTTTTCTATTGAAAAACGGACAAACATTTTTTAGCAATGGGGAATAAAGATTGTTTTTGAATCTATATATAAAAAAGTATTATGATGTTACATGAACTAAATTTTTACGATTCTTTTTCAATTTCATATTTGATTCTTCAGTTTTCTTCTGAATAAAATAATTAAACGAAAGATTTTCGCTTTATTAATTTTTCATCATTTTATTGAAAATGTCTCAACTTTTTTTCGATACCGAATTGAGCATTCAGCCAGGACTTATTTTGTTCGTTTTCCAATTATCTTCAAATTGGTAAATCGATTTTTTCGTTTATCGATAGTATTCAACTTCCGATGAGTTTTTCAATTTGGAGATTGAATGAAATCATTGAACTTTTTTTTTTTTTGCATTTCTGTAAAAATTAAGATAACGAAATTTTATAAAACCACAAACTCAGTTTGAATCATGATGTTTAATCTTGTGAAGAATTCATCGTAATCGGTTCAGTGGTTTTCGATTGAAAAGCGACCAAACATTTTTTAGCGAATATATATTTATATATACAGATAAGATAGAGATGGAGATAATCCCCTAAAAAGGGTACATGCGAAACGTGTCTTTGTGATGTTAAATGGTCAAGTTCCTTGGCAGGTAAGAAACTGATGACTGATTGATAAATAATGTTAAAATATAAGGGAATGAAAAATACGTTTTTTTGAACAGCTGCTAAATTGAACGTTTATTAATCGAAGTTCGTTTTTCAGCGAATTAAAAAAAATAATAAAAAACCGAAATTGTGAACTTGTACTTCCAGAAATGAGGGAATTCGAATATCATTATAATAAGTATGAAGTTACTGATATTGTTTACTAAAAATTAAAATCGGATCAAGTCGGTAGCGACGAAAATGAAAGCAATTTTTTTCAAGCAAAATTGTGTTTTTTTCAATTGAATAAAATGATCCATGTCCCACTGATCTTTTAATTCAACTCGAGATGTTTTCTGGAGTTTTCTAGAATAAAATTTGCATGTTTCGCTGCGCAAATAAATCGAGAAGGACGAAGAAGAAAATTATTTTCAAGGACGAATAAGCGTAAGAAATACGAGAACAAACAACCTCGTTTTGCGATAATAAAGGAGAAAATTATGAAGAAAAATGATAGCGCAGTCGGACAACACGAATTCACCAATCGTCACGTACTAATCTCTTTTCTGGAACAATATCATAGATGACTAATAAACTCGAATCGATTAGTGACCAAACTATGGTCAAGGCGATGTTTTATGCACCGGTTTGAAATATTATACAGAAAAATAAGACAAAGGCAAATGCACGTGTCGATAGTACTGTAACTTTACATGATTTTTACAGGCTTTTCAAATGAATCGAGTTATTTTCCGCGACACATCTATTCAGTAAAATTTCGTAGAATTATTTCAGCCAGAGCAATCTTAAGGTATTGAAATTTCCTCGATGCCATTATTCATTTCAAAGATTTCGTTTCTACGTCGAATTCGAAAAATGACCATGAAAATAAGCTCGCACAGTCGATTTCAGGAATAGTTACCTAATATCACTGTCGTACAATGTTATCAACTATTGGCATATTATATTTGTATCGAATTCATACGAAAAATGAACAGGTGATTTGAATTATTAATCGAAAATTGGTGGGGAACGATGCAGTTTAAAAGCCGATTTTTTTCCTATCGTAAGCCACATCGACTGGAGCTTCTTTCGTTGCAGAATCTATCCCGCTTGGAGCCCGAATACGTTCGCGTGAGTTGAAAAAATCGAGTGTTGGCAATCGTAATATCGAGTTTATATTTTTATTTATTTATTTTTTTTCTTTTTCGAGATAAAACATTATTTTTCCTGCGTTAAATAAAATCGCTCAACTTCGTCGTATTTTTATGATAAACCCATATGAAATCGATCGACATTTCAAATATTCAAGTTCTGTAATCTGAATACTTTCCCTCGAAATAGAGCATTTCCATCAAATCAACGAGTTCTTTCATCTTTTCCATCACATTTTCTAATCAATTTTTATCTACTTTTTTTTGAATTTCGGAATTATAAGAAACAATTGATAAAAGATTTTGTTTTTGCAGTATTCTTCATAAGTGCAGTTGCGTTTAACTTCCCAATAAACTCACACGCAGTTCCAACACCATGTCATCTGACCCAAAGCTAACGAAGGTCTTGGAGGCGGAGAAAGCTTTTGAGACCAAATGGATCTCAGTACGTATTCAGTGAAACTAAATTCATCAGAAATAAACAATTATTAAAAATTAATAACAGAAAGTCAAGCCTCCGCATCTGCACACCAGTTTTCATTGCTCATTCTAATCCGATTGTTACCTGTTTTGGAATCGTTCAATTTCAATAGTTTACGGGTGATTTTAACATCTCGTAACATTTTTCAATGATTTTTCCTCATGAGATAACGTACTAGATAATTATATGTTTACACTAAATCGAAAAAAATGGGATAATTCATAATGGAAATTCGGACAGCCGAGGCTTCGAAATTGTGAATTATTCTCGAGACTACGAATTTTTGACGATCATTTTCATTCTATTTTATACAAATAGACGCTGAAAGGCCACGTCAAGTCGAACCCCCACACGTTTTCACCTTTAAACCCGTTCTTTTTGCTGTCAACTTTGTCTTACGGAGGTGAAGAATCAACGAAAAATAGTTATGCAAACGGGGTTGGGATTCCAACCACCGAGCTGGACGATGCAAAAGATGGTTTTGAGATATTTTTGAAGCAATTAAAAGTGAGTAGAAAACCAATTTTATAATAGAGTGCGATTCCATTGAGAGTCATCGAGCGATGGCATACGTAGAGCCAGGATCCAAAAAAGAAAAAAAAAATACAAAAAACAAACTAAAAGTCGTAAATTTCGAATTTCGTCGCGACTATTAGGATCATGAGGATACAAGATATATCAAAAAAAATTCGTTTCGATAGCACAATTTCGGATTTAGTCATTTTTTTAATGTTCAATTTCTTCCATTAATACAAATAAAACAAAAAAAAAAAAAGAAAAATACGAGCCTGTTTCTTCACAGAAATGACAGCTTTTATGTAACTCGCTAATAGTGAGATTTATATAATATTCATTTGACACACATTTTGCAACGATCAAAGAGACCCGATCCAGTGATTCGTACCACTCCGTTACATTATTTGAAACTTTCTTTGTTTTATTTTTTTTTTTTCGCGTCGTTTGATTAAAAACTGGCCGAGAATTTCGATATTTTCGATCGGTAACGCGAGTTCGATGACTTTTGATTGAAAAAAATATTCAACTCCATACACTTCGAGTTTCAAACGCACGAATCAAATGATACTTACTGAAATATGTTTTCGAGAATATGCCTCAATAGAATGAATTGAAATTATCGTAGACAAGTGGCTTTGACGTAAAGACCACTATAACCAGCCCTTCTGCAATATCAATGGAACCGGACTTCTCTTCGTGGGCAAACGAGAAATTAAAGCTGGATTTTAAAAATACAGGCAGCGGTGAGAAAACGTTTGTTTGTTTTTTGATAAAAATTGTTTTTCTATAACAATTTTTATAACAAATGAGTTAATTTGTTATCCGGAACTGGGCGATTGAATTGAAAAACTTTAATTTATGTTATAGATTCAAAAGTCTATTTTGTGAACGAGATCGAGTTCAAGTCAATTTGGAAGACGAAATTCGACGTCCATTCTACAGTGGCGCTCGACTTTAATGTACTTGTCCAATCTCGGAAAGTAAAAATACCGATGATGTGCAGAGAAGGTTCTTTCCGCAATGGCCAACTCGTTGACTACAATGTATCTTTCGTTGAAATCCCTTTGAAGGTAAATTATTTAAATACAATTTTAAAGCACTGTCGATTTTTCACATTTTAGTCAGATGGATGTGAGTTTTGTCAATTATTCAGTAAATTTGAACTCTTATAAAACTTTATTTCGAAATGTTTGTTTTACGATCTATAAGATTTTCTGGTCCCATTATTATTGATAATCTGAAATAATCTCCATCTAACGGAATAAAAATCATGCAGTATCGATTCAATGCATCTTTCATTAAACTACCTAACGAGGTAAATTATTTTCATCAAATTTCCAAACACCCTCGATGATGGCCTATTTTGACAACATTTTGAAAAATGTGTCAAAAATGTAGCTGATGCTTTTGAACCGATTGAATCCTATAGAATTAAGTGTAAAAGAAAAAAAAAGAAATAAAGAAACAAAAAAATTGGTCAAATTTTTAGAGAGTTTAAAAAAGTCGTTGCTGAAAAAAATCAATAACAATTTATACTAAACTAGCTGTGCCTCCAGGCTCCACCCGATGCACATTACTTTTTCAATGTAAAACATAATTTTCAGGATCTAATTCTCGTTTCTTACGTAGGTCGATATCATTTGAATACTGATTAATTATCAAATTTGAAAATAGAACGACATAGTTGAACTTTTTTTTGCATTTTCGAACAAAAAAATAAACAAAATATCGGAATTTTGTAAAACCGTAAACACGATTTGTATCATGATCTTTCATTTCGTAAAAGATTCATCGTAATCGGTTCAGTTGTTTTCGAGTGAAAAAAAGCAGCCAAACTTTTTATAACGAACAGATTGATTTATATAAACATACGGAATAATTTTTTTATTATTTTCTATTCTATATCAAAAACAGTATTAGGCTGTTTGATGGACTATATTTTTATCAATTTCTTCCAATTTCAAAAATAATTTTTTAGTTTGCATCCGAATACAATTATCAAACGAAAGATTTTCATTTTTCATTATTTCATTAAAAATGCTGTAATTTTTTTTTTTTTTTTTTTTTTTTTTTTCTTTACCGAATTAAACACTCAGCCACTTCGCATTTTCCAATTTTCTTCAAATTGGTAAATCGATTCAATTTTTTTTTTTTTTTTTTTTTTTTTTTTCAGATTGAATTAGGACAATTTTAGAGGTTAAACTGATAATTTAAAAGAATTTTTTAAATTAAATTAATAATTTATTCCTACGGATATCGATTTTACCGATTATGATTTTTCCGTGCTTGCACTCATCATCCATTGCTGACCAGTTGTAACAACATTTAGAGCTGACGGAAGAGGAGTACAAGCACAAAAAACTCTACACCCTTTACTAACTTTATGTCGTACAGGTCATAACTTTTGGGTAAAACGAATGACTGTATTTGAATAATGTTCAACTGATTGTCGGTCACCTCAGTTGAATGTTTATGCCAATTTTTGAAATGATTTCTCAAAATTGAGAGGTTGCGTTTTTAATGAGATTCATTATTTTTCTCGACCTCGAAACATTTATCAATTATTATAATTTTAATTATATTTATTTATTTATTTAAGTATTGTTAAGGATTCAATTTTCAGTTTCGACTGACCAAGATGACAAACATGCACTATTTTTTAGGAAAAAAAAAAGCCTCGTTTTTTTTTCTCAAATCGTAGTAAAACATTTCACACATCCAGCGATTACATGAATCCATATCGACGCTCTGTTTGACACGAAGTTACGAATTTTTCTTTGCAAGACTTCATCCCTTGATACCTTTTTAAGATAAAGTTGTTTCTAACCTTATACTTACAGGAGAAAATTGGAAATTATGAATTGTTCATGATCGTAATACGAATGAACGACGACTACCCGAACGACACGCAGAATTTTCTACATGACGTTCTTCTCATAGATTCGCTTAAGTTTTTCGACACGAAGTTTAAAGCGACGACACTGAAGCTGTATCTTCCGAAATTTTCGTACCAAGTCGAAAATCGATTATTTCTTAGGGAGTTTATAGAGGTACGTATTTTTTAGCTCATTCAATGTTTTTTCGGTTCTTATGAGTTTCAAACATTTCAACACAATCAAACTTTTCGTATCTTTATTTTATTTGCCGTATCGATTTTCACGATAGATCATTAGGAAGGGTTTTTTTTTTTCATGAAAAACAACGAATTTCGATAATTCGTTAAAATGCTATTGATGCAATTATATCGAATAAATATGTGCAATTTATTCGTACATTTGTGAATGTCCTCTGAAAAATGTAAAATCAAAGAGTCTGGTATTAGCGGCGAAAGTTTTTCTGTTGTTTTTTTTATTTAAAATAATAAAAATCTGTAAATAATGAAATTGAAACAACGATATTTGAAGCGTGCTTCGCAAGGTTTGTATAATTGGACAAGAATTTTTTGTAAAATAAGCAAAATATATTTGCAGAATAAATTTAGAGATGCAGTTGCAAAAAATGGAGGCACGTTTACCCAAATGTTTAAAGGCGCCAATCGACCCATCGTCACGTATGCGAAAATTAAGATTGATATCAACGAGACGGGTACATCAACACCTGAAACGGGTAATTAATTAAAATTCATTAACCCGTTTATTCGTAGCTTCTATTTCAAGAAGCATTAACCACATAAAAATAGAACTAATGATGAGACAAAAGAGTGTTTTCACCCAGGTACATTTAGAATTGAGAAAAAAAAAGATCATGTACAATCGACGATTGAAATGATGCTAGTGGAGAAATGATTTCTGAAAATTACTTTTCTTACCACAGCAGCTGCATCTTCACATACAAAGAGAAGGCGTCGAGACCCAGCATCGGACTTTCGGGTGGATCGTCCTTACGTAACGATGATCATCGCGAAAAACACCATGTCGACCTCAGCAATATACAATTGTCTATTGGGTTTCTGCGTTGATGGCACGTAAGTGAATAATAGCAAAAATTATTCAACTATTGATATATAAAAAAACAACGAATTTCATTGATACAATGATTAATCAATCGAACGGTAGTTATAATTGAATTTCTTCCTTCAGCAAGTTTGAACGTCCCGAGGCGTCATCAGGATCCTCCAAAAAACGCAAAAGCGGATCTTGTGTGGTAATATAGTGGGCAAAAAACTTTTGTTCTCGCAGGCATTCATGTAGAGCCCTCTAACAACAACGATAAAT
Organism: Campoplex nolae; assembly: GCA_037893425.1. Taxonomy (NCBI): domain Eukaryota; kingdom Metazoa; phylum Arthropoda; class Insecta; order Hymenoptera; family Ichneumonidae; genus Campoplex; species Campoplex nolae. The sequence goes on from JBBLXU010000655.1 coordinate 178,708, forward strand.
TATAATGGCAAAGCACATGCTTCTTAATGCACGTGCACGTAACGAATATTTATATGCAGATTATCTTAGCAGAACGAGGGAACGATAATCTAAACATAACTGCGAGTCAAAATGATTAATAATGTACGAAAAGGAATGAAATAAAATAATATTTCGTTGAGAAATTATACAGTTATCTTCATTTTTTTTTCACAATTGTTCCACGGATGATGGATTATTTCAAATTTATTTGCCTGAATCCAGAATTCGAATCCTTACTAACGGAAAATAATAATTATTTTTTTTTTATACCTATTCACGACGCTACAACCTGGCAGTTCGTTATGACCGAAATCCCGCTTTTTTTAGACCTCTAATTCGCACCACGGTCCGGTGGTGGGGGATGGGTCGCTTAACGTCCAGTGTTTGTAGCTTCCATGTTTGGCCGCATGGTGCGAGACAGCCATATGTCTCTTTTGGGCACAGTACATGCACTTTCAATTAAAATTTTTTCGTATGAAAATTATTATTGTTTTTCGTTGAAATCGTTAATTCAGGGAAATAAAAATAAAAAAGCACAAGTGGAGTTGAGACTAATGAGTTTTATGATAGACATAGGACTGGGATCAAGCAGGAGAACGTGTTCGGGAAAAACCAAAAACAAACTCTTGTAGATGTTTTGAAACTACTTTTAATTTTTAGCCAGTCTTTGACAGTTTTTTTTTTTTTTTTTTTGTAGCAGACTCAAGTGTTTTTCACAAACGTATTGAGATGTTTTTAGTTTCACTCCGGGAATTGCTGCCTGCCACTTTTTAAAACGTTCTGGGTTTTTTGGCACTTTAAAAACAGAGCTCTTTTCTTATTCGATTTATACCCTGTTTTGCAGTGAGGTACCGCACAGGATTTCGTCATTTTAATGCAATCAATTTATGAAAGATTTTTAAATTGTTACACGAATAATTTTTGACGAAATAAATATCGAGAACACGTGAAGAGAGAACATAGGCCTGTATATAACTTGTAACATCCCCCTATCACAGCGCTATGCCGTGGTAGCGGTGAGAAAAAAAGCTTGGGAGATTAAGAGGCCCACATGCTGCCTATCAGAGAACATAGATTTACATGGCAGTAGCGGGATTCTCTAAAGCTCGCTTCACACGACGCTTGTTTTCGTGCTGGATTTCTTGCGTGATGTACTTTTGTATGTCTATATACACATGTATATAGATATACAAAATCATATCACGCACGAAATCCAGCACGAAAACAAGCGTCGTGTGCAGGTCCCTTAAGGTGATCTATCAGTTGTTCGGTCGGTAAAAATCCTACTGCACGGTTTATTTGGAGAAGCTTGTTATTTGAAGAAAACTATGAGTTACATGTTGTTCTTCTTTCATCAGAGAAAAAGGTGTAACTCTTGTTTTTCTCGAAAAATCAAGGATGTCCGAGTAAACCGTGTAACGACTTTGCACCTACTCTCTCGCACTTACGCAACTGATAGATCACCTTAACACGTTATCGAATTGAATCCTCAGAGATAATTTCGAATTTCATTAAAAAAACGTAACGATCCGTGTGACGTATTCAATCTGTCAAAACTGACTAGCGATTTTCATTTTTTTTGTTATAATTTTTGAACGAAAAAAAGTAGGCAAATGCGCAATCCGCAAATTTGTTTATTTTAAACGCGTTTGAAATCTTCGAATTTCCCGCCATTTCGGTATCGGTATTCCCTTCGTGGCTCGGAAAGCAAGGAAGGGAAAATTGCTAGCCGTGCCGGTACATTGAATAAGACTCATGAATGAAAACAACGCAGATGAATCCTACCGTCAGTGAAATTATATTCGTCGAAATATTCTTCCAGGCATTTTTCCGAGAAAAGAAGAAGCGACGCTTTCTTCAAAAAGTTGGCCATGATGCAGCGAATGAACGAACTCAACTTGATTCTCTTTTTTTTCTGATTAACTTCAACATCAACGAAAGTTTTGGTATGAGCAAAAGTGTTACGTCGATCTAATTTCGCTGGACGTCAATTCACGATGTTTTTCAACACGTCGACAAGAATCGTCGCTCAGCCAAAGGCTCAGCTGACGCGGAGTGTAACACTCCGAGCGGGAATTATGGGTAAATTCAAATTGTGTAGTTCGTGGATCCGATTGATAAGGAGCTGAAGCTCGCCTTGCGAACTTTCTCCCAAATAATTACACAAAAGGAATTGGACTTAGAAAATTATTACTTTTATTTTATAAGTGAGTGTTCTTTTCTCCACGGTTGACAATGTTCTTCTCTCTGATCTTTCTTTCTTCGCTCAACTTTCATTCTTCCATTCCTTGAGTCTCTACGCAGACTCCACACGCTCCTTTCATACGTTAACCAATCACGTCGGTCGTTATCCTCCCACTCATGACTTCCTTGGTCCCACGACCCACAACTCGCTTTCACACGCTCACAATGGTCTCGTTGTACGCTTGTCCACAAGTATCGACGATTGATATATCCTAAACTAATGTTTATAAAATCACAACGGACATAGAGTTTCTTAGTTTGAAGTTGTTTATATAAAGTACCAAAAGCAAGCCTTATTATATTTCATATGGCGTAAAAGAATATCAAACTTATACTGAGAATTTAACTATTTATTTATAACATGCGTAGTCCGACGTATTTCTTATCGATCATTATTTATTGCTTAGTATATAATTTATTCTATAGTCACCAAGTCACTCACGTTCCTCTCATTTCCTTAATAAACAATCAACTTATTTGCATAATAATTAACTATGAGCAAATGAACGTACAAGTAGTAAATTTGCGCTTTCGCGGTTTTTGCACAGAAATTAGCGCACTCTGGCGACGAATTCTGCATTCGTCACAGGAGACGGGCGGTGGCGCCATCTCTTAAAAAAAAAATAAGAAATTCAATTTTCACGTCACACGATTCTCCGAGTAAATGATTTCAGATCAGAACAATAAAATAAAACGAAAATAAGCTTCAATTTGAGTTGCACGTGCTTTGCTTCCGTTTATTGATCCATTCAATTAGTTTTTTTATCTTTTTTGTTTCATTTCTTTTGAGGATACCAATCGCGCGCGAACTCTTCCTTCTACGCCACTGGGAGAGACGCCACCAGCGTAGGAACGCTACAATCGTACACGCAAGCTCGTGTTTTCTTCTCGTTTCAATCGCGATTTATTTTTTTTTCAATTATTCATCATTTCGAGAGTGCACTGTGACTAAAAAATTGTTCAATCATGACAATGGCAATGCTGCAGAGGCGGGCAAACGTAAGAACCAAATTTTACGATCGAATAATCTACGATCTCTTTAAGAATCCAAAGCCTCACTGACATAACCTGAAAACAACTTGTAAATATCGAATATTCGCTTTTTTCTCGATATTTAAATGCTTAATTATTCGTTTATGTTGATTTTTTTGTTCAGGTCCGTTTGCCCCCGGAAGTAAATAGAGTTCTCTACATTCGAAATTTACCGTACAAAATAACAGCGGAGGAAATGTACGATATTTTCGGCAAATATGGGGCAATTCGACAAATTCGAGTGTAAGTTTATGAGAATCCAATATCGTCAACAAAATTTTCTATATCTGGGTATGTAACGACCTGAAAAGTCATGAAAAATCTTAAATGTCATCCGCAGTTTTCATGATCATTTTTGTGTTTTATTTTCTTAAAATTTCTTAATCGTTTATTTTTTTGAAATTGATTGATTTTGTCTTTTTTGTTTTTTTGGAATAATACAGTGGGAATACTGCTGAAACGAGAGGAACCGCCTTCGTAGTCTACGAGGACATATTCGATGCGAAAAACGCCTGCGATCATTTGAGCGGCTTCAATGTTTGCAACCGTTATTTGGTTGTGCTTTATTATCAGAGCAATAAAGCATTCAAACGAGTGGATGTTGACAAGAAAATGGAAGAGATCGACAAGTTGAAAACAAAGTACAATTTGAACGACGAGAAAAAATAATTTTTTGGTACAATAGCCAGCTTTTTTTTCTTACCAAACTGTAAATATTAATTAGGTGTGTTTATTTTATATCAAAAACTCTAATTTAGAAAATAAATTATAAAAAGAACGGAGCAATTTCCTTTATTTTAAAAAACATCGTTGCAACTGTGTTTTGTTATAACACATTTTTGTCGATAGCTCTGCGAATCGCTCTGCGCGGTAGCTACTCGAGACAAGTACATTTATGAAAGAGAGTTCGCTCCAAAACTCTTTACCGAAGCGACTGCGTTTCCAACTGTTTTCGAAAACTTTCAAAATTTGTTTCTGTAATAATAAAATATTTACAGCATTTTAGAGGAGTTGCATAATCACGTATTCTCATTAACGCAACAATAAATCATTGAGTTTATGAGAAATAACTTGTGATCACCGATCGATTAGTTTCGGAGATCATCGATAAAAATATATAGTAAAATAAAGTAAAAATTTCAAACTAAATTAAATTTCTTCTGTCCAGAAGTCTCAAAACAATAAATTGTTAGTTTTGTATAGAAAAATGTATATTTTTAACATTTTTCCGTCCTGTGAGCAGGAAACATTGGATTTAGCCAAATTTTATTATGCACACAATATTTGAAATTTTAAAAACTTTCCCTCACCGAGAGAACGTTATCATTTTTGATGATGCTCTCAAAAATTTCAAATCAGAGATATACAACTACGACTTATTACAAAACTCGATTAAGCAATATCTAGAGTTATTGTATACTGTAAAATGTCATCAATGTGCCAAATCCACTTGCAATTACATGTACATAGGCACGTAGATTGATTTATCAAGGCTTTCATGAAGGCTTTTTTTTTTTTTTTACTAATTTACGTAACACGTAAAAATTTGTTTTTGGTACATTCTACGTTGCATTTTTTGGTGTCACGGTTCTTCATCTTTCGGTTCTTCATCACACGTATCACGGATCTTCTTATTTTCGAAGAGTTGTTAGAGAATCTTCTTATTCTTTGACCGACTAAAAAGTCCTTATATTTTAACCGGAAATGTTCAATAGATTTATCTGTGCAAAAAAGAATCATTATTTTTTTGCCACTCTCCTTAAAATTTGAAAACGGTGACGATCATACACGACTGAACGACTACCGGGTGATTTGGAAAAAAAAATCAATACAGTCGTCATGAGGGAGCTAGGTCGGAAGTAATTTTAGAATATTATTTCTTTTCATCGATGAGCCATTTAAGGTATTTCTTTCATGAACTCAGACGATAATCAAGCTAAATCGTACAGCACCTCTGAATTACCAAAGTAAAATGTAATTCAATCAATTTTAGGGGACCAACTGGGTAAAGGTAGTTTTAATTTCATCCAAAATATTTTTTTATACATTGAAATGCTATGGCCGGGCTATGAAGAATTGACGAATAATCTTTAAAAACTGAAAAAAAAACGAAAAAGTCGAAATCGAGTTGTCAATTTTATTTGGCAAAGAGACACGTTTGCGAGTGTATGAAATTAAACTGGCGACATATCAGTGAGAATGATTTTTTACGAGATTGGGGCAACCCTGATTGAATCATGAGTCAGCTCTACTGCTAGGTCGCCTTCTTCTTTAATATACACTACCGTCGGAAAGTTTCCGGACAAAAGTCGGAAAAAGTTGCCACACTCTTTTTCATGTTATTCCGTCGATAACGTAGATAAATTAATTTAATAAACGGCATTTTAAAGGGGAGAAATCCCATTTCATTTTGCTTTTTTTGAAAAATTTTTGCGATTTTTTTTACGACTAGGACGTCATTTTGAAAACGACCATTTTTCGTCTTTTTTTTTTCTTTTTACAAAGCGACCGCGATTTCAGTAAAATTTTTTTTTTCAAATTTCTATGACCAGATCTTGAAAAGGCAAAACTCAAGCTTCAATTTCGTTTTTTATAAAATCCGTTACGATTTTTTTTGAAAAAGTTATCATGTTTTTGGCGAAAAAAGACGGAATTCAGAAATTCCTGCGTAACACGAAAACTATCACATTTAGAAAAAAATCTTAAAGGAGTGAAAAGTTGCCTCTGAGATTGTTCTAGTCACTCGATTTTTTCAGATTTTTTTCACGAAATTTTTTGTTTTCATTGATTTTAGTCGAACTCCAGGTCTATCAATTTACGTAATTTAAAAACTATGGGTTTTTTCACCAAAAGTCCAAGTACAAAAAGTTTTATTTCTTCATTTTAAACGTTTTGGAATTTTTTCAAATTTTTTTTCGAATTTTTTTATCCGACGATGTTGACGATGATGATGAACATCAACGGACAAAAAAAATCTGAAAAAATTCCAAAACGTTTAAAATGAAGAAATAAAACTTTTTTGTACTTGGACTTTTGGTGAAAAAACCCATAGTTTTTAAATTACGTAAATTGATAGACCTGGAGTTCGACTAAAATCAATGAAAACAAAAAAATTTCGTGAAAAAAATCTGAAAAAAATCGAGTGACTAGAACAATCTCAGAGGCAACTTTTCACTCCTTTAAGATTTTTTTCTAAATGTGATAGTTTTCGTGTTACGCAGGAATTTCTGAATTCCGTCTTTTTTCGCCAAAAACATGATAACTTTTTCAAAAAAATCGTAACGGATTTTATAAAAAACGAAATTGAAGCTTGAGTTTTGCCTTTTCAAGATCTGGTCATAGAAATTTGAAAAAAAAAATTTTACTGAAATCGCGGTCGCTTTGTAAAAAGAAAAAAAAAAGACGAAAAATGGTCGTTTTCAAAATGACGTCCTAGTCGTAAAAAAATCGCAAAAATTTTTCAAAAAAGCAAAATGAAATGGGATTTCTCCCCTTTAAAATGCCGTTTATTAAATTAATTTATCTACGTTATCGACGGAATAACATGAAAAAGAGTGTGGCAACTTTTTCCGACTTTTGTCCGGAAACTTTCCGACGGTAGTGTATACTCAGCAAACACACGTGTATTATTATCGCATATTATATGTGAAATTGACGCAAAACTCTTAACTTATTTTTTTACTTCGTTATGATTAAAATGATTCAAGTTGTGTTTGCTGTGAATACAATGATTGTCGATAGGATAAAGCTATTATTTTCTATATGCCTACGTAGAAAATGGCCTTCATGCCTGATCAAAATTCGTCGTCGATTAGGCACGTTGATGGAGTTCACAGCATATAAATGGTAGTTGTTTATCAAGTCTTCGGCAGTATCAACGAAAAGATGGAAAGATATACCATTGCGGTACTTTGTGTCGTCGTCGTTCTGGGTAAGGAAAAATCTTGAAATTTAAGAAAAATTAATAAAAAGTAGCAAAGTCCAATAATATCCATCTGGTAACCTTGGAGAATTTGGTCGCGGGATTCCGCTGTCGTTATTACATCATCAGACCCTATAGAGCTAACGTTACCTTCGGTGTCTGGAGTAACGTTAATAAAAAAAAGACGATGGAAATTCATTATCATAAGTTTGGGCCGGTCAGAGAAGATTTATAAAATAATGTTACGATATCAAAATAATTTAGCGACAAAATAACAGGACAAAATGAAAATAACACCATTAAATAAAATAAAAGTGTGCGTGAAAATCGTTGGACGTGTAAAAATAGTTGGGTGGATTTTTAAAATCTCATAATGTGTGCGTTAAATCATTGAATGTGTAAAATTAGTTAGCTGGATTTTTGCCATCTCAGAATGTGTGTCTGAATTACAAAGAAACCCCAATAATACAATGAATATCATTAAAATAAATATGCAATTGAGCCTAAACAATATTTTGTATATGTCAGTTGATCGTATGTTATTTATGCATAATGTTATTTTGTCGTATGTCATTTTTGTATTATGTTATTTTGACGCGTTACCAAAAAAAAATCGATGACCTTCGTATGGAACAGATTTTGAAAAAAAGCACCAAGCTGTTGGTACTTCGTAAATCGGAAATAATTAGTTATGAATGTGTTCAGTGGCCAAATAACTTAGTGTTTCCAAAATCTGATCTTTGATAGGTGGATCGTTGGAAGTCAGTGGTCATTCGTTCGCGAAGCTTTTAGCTCGTAGGGCCAGAATGATCAATGGTACGGAAATAAGTATTGCGAAGGCTCCATGGCACGTCTACGTGATGGCCGAATTCGATCGATCTCAGGGAATGGCCACTTGCAGTGGTTCTATAATTTCGTCCAATTGGGTTATCACCGCCGGTCACTGTGCCTGTCCATCCGAGCTTCATATGGTGAAGAAATTCATCTTAGCGGGATCCAATTTTTATAACGAATTGAACACTTTTTGGGCCAAATACAATGATGATACCGAAGGATTTCGCTACATTATCAAGAAAACAGTTTGTCATCCGTATTTTAAATTGGCACCGGAAGTTAGGCTTGATGGTGTAGACGACATTGGTCTGTTAGGAGTTGCGAACCCATTCAAATTCGACGAAACACGGCAAAAGATTCCGCTTAACGTTCAGGATCGTGCAATCCTGGCTGAATCACAAGCGATTGTCTACGGTTGGGATAACAGCATAAGCAAGAAGGACCCGAATAAGACTGGACAAATTCTCAAATACGCAACAATGGAAATAACACCGATACAAAAGTGCGACGATTTCCGATCAACCGTATACCATAGCAGCAGCCCACCTGATGGACAAATCTGTGCAGACTCCATAGAAGGGAAACCTTGTTCGGGTGATTCGGGTGGATCTCTTGTCATCAACGGAACTCTCGTTGGTATATATTCCTGGCATCATACTCAAAACGGCGACAACAAATATCCGATTGGTTTTGTCGACGTTGCGAGTTATCACGACTGGATTTTAAACACCATGTTACTCCCATAATGACCGTGACAACGTAAATTTTGGTTATCCTGTGGCTATCCTGTCAGAGCAGGTTTGCCATTGAAATAAATTAACGAAAGGTGTGGACCGCTACGATTCGAAAGAGTAATTCACGAATTTATGAAATTCATCATTAAAAAAGAAACCGTAAATGTTGGACCTTCGTTGCCGCAGTCTTCTTCTTCTCCCTCAAGGCCATCTTCCCGTGTAAGGAGAAAGAGTCCATAGATTTTTACTGATGGTGCCCTGGCGGATAAGCGAGTCTCTGGAAAAAGCCTCGAAAAAAGTCCCAATTGGAACTCGGGATTTGGGACTCAAGTGGACAAGTGAGACCCACTTGTCAGTCCCAAGTGGAACTTTTTCCCCTTACTCGGATCGAACCGGGATTTTGTCAAGGATCAGTCGCAAAAAATCCTATTTGGGACTCATGACGTCACAGGAGAAAGTCCCACTTGGGACTCAATTTGGGTCTCCATTGTCCACTCAAGTCCAGAGTCCCAATTGGGACTTTGTTCGACTTTTTATTGGACTCGCTGCAATGTCAGGGTGAGAGCGCAATAATTTTATTTGAGCCTCAAAGAATCGTCATCTTTTTGCCTCGTGTTGGGTTACTAACCATTTGAAATTTGGAAACCATAACGACCATACGCCTTATTGAACGACTACCGAGCGATATACGATCAAAACTAAAAGAGGCATTACGGCGGGGGACCTCTAATAAAACACTTTTACTCTCTATCCGATCGCCAACGTGACCAGGGAATATTGCCCTGAAGGATCACAGCGACCGAAAAAAGGACCAAATAGAAGATTTTCGTGTTTACAGACGTCTAATTTGCCGAAAATTTTTTTTTTATGTTTATATATTTATAAGGAATTTATTGTATTCAATTAACTTGTATGTAATTAAATTGTATGTAATTAAAATATTTATAAATAATATGCGGAACCAGTTCCGTCGGTGTTTCCACAATCGAGGTCGCAATGTAAATTTTTATCATTGTTGATGATGTTCTCGAGGCACGTAGAACGTTTTATCCAGTGTCCCGAATGCTATATTTGCACGTGACACATAAAAAATTTGCTTCTGATGGACTGTCCGGTGTTTACGGTTGATTAGGCACGTTGATATAATCCACAGTGTATATAAGATGGAACTGATCGTTCAGTATCCAGTCTTTGACAGCATCAACGGGAACGATGAAAATTTGTACCATTGCGACACTTTGTGCCGTAGTCGTTGTGGGTGAGAAAAAAAATGTTTGAATTTGGAATTTTGTGTGCATAACAAGACGTAGCAAAGTTCAATATTTTTATCGTTGTAACATTATCAGAACATGCCAAGTTAGAGTTAATTCAAGTGTCTTTTAAGTAAAGATAATGAAAAAGACGACAACGAGAATAGCCGATTCATTGCCGTGAATTCAGGCCCATCAGGGAAGATGTATTTAAAAATATATCACTTTCGTATGGAACAGATTTCGAAAAGAGACACCAAGTTGTTGGTACTTCGTGAATCAGAAATAATTAGATACTGTTCAGTGGTCAAATAAGTTATTGTTTTGGCACTTCGAATTTCTGACAGGTGGAAATTTGGAAATCAATTGGCATTCGTCCGAAATGCTTCTGGCACATGCGGCCAAGATGATCGACGGTAGGAAAATAAGTATCGTAAAAGCTCCATGGCACGTCTACACAATGGCCGAATACGAACGATCTTCAGGAATGGCAACTTGCAGTGGATCTATAATTTCGTCAAATTGGGTCGTTACCGCTGCACACTGTGCCTGTCCAGCTGAGCCTGTGACGGTGAAGAAATTCGTTCTAGCTGGATCAGATTTTTATAGCGAAGTGAACACTTTTTGGGCCAGATACAATAATGATACCGAAGGATTCCGCTACATTATCGACGAGTCAGTTTGTCATCCATATTATAGAGTCGATAGTTCAGGTCCACACGACATTGGACTATCACGAGTTGCGGACCCATTCAAATTCGATGAAACACGGCAACCAATCCCGCTTAACATTCAGGATCGTGCAAGCCTGGCCGAATCACGAGCGATTGCTTTCGGTTGGGATGACAGCAAGGAGAACCCGAATGAGCCTGGACAGGTTCTCACATGCGCAACGATGAAAATAACCTCGAAACAAAAGTGCGACGACTTCCGATTCGTCATTTACAATCACAGCGGCCTACTTGATGATGAAATCTGTGCCGAGTCCATATCAGGAAAACCTTGTTCGGGTGACTCGGGTGGATCTCTCGTTATCAACGGAACTCTCGTTGCTTTATATACTTGGTACTATACAGAGTGCGGTACCAAATACCCGTTTGGTTTTGTCGACATTGCATATCATCTGGACTGGATTTTGGAAAAAACGTCACTCTCCCTAACGAATCGCGACACCGTAAATTCTGGACTTCTTGTGCCGCGGTCTTCTTCTCTTCTACATGGGAAGAGAGCCAAATTCCTTCGTTTTGAGGAACGTGTCGCGGTGGAGTCGCCGTTTAAACAAGAGGAGCGCAACACCCTAAATGTAGGGTCTTCGTTACCGCAGTCCCCTTCATCTTCTTCTTCTTTACGGCCGTTTTCCCGTGTCAGGGAAAGTGGCACGGCGTCGTCGCGGTTACGGTCTTTCATCAGAATCTTGAAACAAAAGTGGAGAAAATGGTTCGCTATAGGATATAAAACTAGTTCACGTATCTACAATTTCCTTTTTCCACCAACCAAAAAAAGTCCATAGATTTTCACTAGTAGCGAGGAGCGCAATAATATAATTTGAGTCTAAAAAAAATGTTATCTTCTCGCCTCTTGCTATTGACTCACTATTTGAAATTTGAAAACTATGACGATCATACGCCACTGAATGACTACCGAGCGATTGGCGAAATAACGTCATTGTGGGGGGTTGGCGGTAAGTCGAGAAATCATTTTTGAAATGACAAACAATAAGAAAAAAGTTTATCTGCGATCGTCAATTTTGTTTTTTTACTGAACTGTAAATATTAATTAGTCGTGTTTAATTTATATGTATAAGTGTAATTGAGAAAATAAATTATACGAAGGATATAAAGCAGTTTCTTTTATTTTTTAAATATCACTTCAGATGCCACTGCAAATTTTATAACGATTTGTTTTCTCTAATTCATTATTAAGTAAGAATTCAAAAATTTCCTGTTCAGAAGTCTCAAAAAAATAAATTGTAACTTTTGTATGGAAAAAATGTATATTTTGGCTTGGCCACATTTTATTATGCACACAATATTCGAAATTTTCAACATTTTTTTCTTACCGAGAACGATTATACGAAAAAGAGTGTCGCAATGGTATAACTGCATGGTTAATACTTTTGATGATGCTTTCGAAAATTTCATACGCGAGACACCGTTACGACTCGAAACAATAAAATCTGGAGTTACACTGCGGACTCCATTCTTGAAACCTCGATCATGAAATCGAGGTTCCCCACCATGCAGCCCATATCAATCGGCTTACGTTTGGTAGGGGAAGCGCCCTGTACAATCCGATGCGATTCATCTGGTGCACAGAAATGGAATAACCGAAGCGTGCGCAACTTACTATTTCTTATTTATTTACATTTTTTTATAAGTACCATTTATATTAATTTATTTGTAAGTGAGATAGAAGTCGGTCCCATTGCTCTTACGAAAATTGAGGTCGCGGTATATTGTTTACTGTGTGCATTTCATCAACGTGCCTAATCGACTTGATATCTTGATGATGGGCAAGAAGGCCATGATCGTTCAGTAACCAGTCTTCGACAGAATCATCAAAACCCAGATAGAAATTCGTGCAGTCCGTATTGAGAATACTGTGGCTTGCAGTCACCGTGCCGTCACTGTGCCACAAACAGGCTATCAGGGAAAGGATGGAAATAAATACCATTGCGACACTTTGTTGCTTAGTCGTTGTGGGTGAGGAAAATTGTTTAAATTTGAAACATTGTGTGCATAATAAAACGTAGGCAAGTTCCATATTGTTGTCGTTATCACATGATCATCAGCCCTTAAAGAGTTAACGTTACTTTAAGTATATAAAGTGATTTCGAAAAGAGGCACCAAGTTGTTGGTACTTCGTGAATCAGAAATGATAAGTGTGTTCAGTGGCCAAATAAGTTGTTGTTACAACACTTTGAATTTTTTGATAGGTGGAAAGTTGGAGGTCAGTGGGTATTCGACCGAAATGCTACTAGCTCGTGGGGCCAGGATGATCGGTGGTAAGAGGATAAGTATCGTAAAAGCTCCATGGCACGTCTACGCAATGGCTGAATACGAACCATCTTATGGAATGGCCACTTGCAGTGGATCTATAATTGCGTCAAATTGGGTTGTCACCGCTGCGCACTGTGCCTGTCCAGCTGAGCCTTTTACGGTGAAGAAATTCGTTCTAGCTGGATCAGATTTTTATAGCGAAGTGAACACCTTTTGGGCCAAATACAATAATGATACCGAAGGATTCCGCTACATTGTTGAGGAAACAGTTTGTCATCCATATCACGGAGTTGACCGTATAAGTCCGCACGACATAGGACTGTTACGAGTTGCGGACCCATTCAAATTCGATGAAACACGGCAACCAATTCCGCTTAACGTTCGGGATCGTGCAAGCCTAGCCGAATCACGAGCGATTGCCTTCGGTTGGCGTGATAGCATCGAGAACCCGAATGAGCCTGGACAGATTCTCACATGCGCAACGATGAAAATAACCCCTAAACAAAAGTGCGACGACTTTCGATTCATCATACACAATCGCAGCGGCCCGCCTGATGGCGAAATCTGTGCCGAGTCGATATCAGGTAAACCTTGTTTGGGTGACTCGGGTGGATCTCTTGTCATTAACGGCACTCTCGTTGGTTTATATACTTGGCATTATACCAGCGAGTGCATTGCCGAATACCCTTTTGGTTTTGTCGACATTGCACATTACCGGGACTGGATTTTGGAAAAAACATTACTCTCTCTAACCGATCGTGACACTGTAAATTTTGGATCTTCTTTGCCACGGTCTTCCTCTCCTCAACGCGGAAAGGCAGCCGAAAAGATGCAGCTGTCTTACCATCTTGAGGAACGTGTCGCGGTGGAGTCGCCGCTTATACGAACGGAGCGCAACACCCTAAATGTTGGGTCTTCGTTACCACAGTCTTCTTCTTCTTCGCATTCTTCTTTTTCTTCTTCTCCTTCTTCTTTTCCTTCTTCTTCGTCTTCTTCTTTTTCTTCTTCTCCTTCTTCTCTCCTTCTTCTTCGTCTTCTTCTTTTTCTTCTTCTCCTTTTTCTTTTCCTTCTTCTTCGTCTTCTTCGCCTTCTTCTTTTCCTTCTTCTTCGTCTTCTTCTTTTCCTTCTTCTTTGCCTTCTTCTTTTACTTCTTCTTTTCCTTCTTCTTCGCCTTCTTCTTTTCCTTCTGCTTTGCCTTCTTCTTTTCCTTCCTCTTTGCCTTCTTCTTTTCCTTCTTCTTTGCCTTCTTCTCCTCTACGGTTATCTTTCTGCGTAAGGGAACTCGATACGGCTTCGTTGCGGTCACGGCCTTCGATCAGAATCTTGAAACAAAAGTGGTGCAAGCGGTTTTACGGCACATCCAAATGGCTTAAGAATGCACACTGTTCTTTTTCCACCGTTAAAAAAGTCCTCAATTGGAAATTCGAAAACTATGACGATCATACGCCACTGAACGACTAGTGAGCGATCTAAAAAAAAGTCATTATGGTGAGCAGGGAGGTCAGTCAAGGAGCAACAATGATAAACCACTCAATGATAAAAATGCGATACCGTACACCACCTTCAAACCTCCAAACGCATCTAGAAAAATGCAGCTCAATCAGTTCCATATGGGATCAATTCAATAGAAATAATTTTAATTTAGTGCGACATATTGTGCAATAAAACTGTATTGAAATAAATGTAAAAAATCCAATCGATCCAACCGGACTATATAAAGTTGACCATCAATCCTTATAAATAAAGTGAAAAAAAAAAAACAACAAAATTGTCGTCACCAATCTTAGCTACCGAGCCACTTACCGCATCTCTTGATAACTCTGCAGTCTCCTCCGATCAAAACCTAAAAACCTGCAGCCTCGACCGAGCACGTTGATGAAGAAGCGCCAATTTAAAGAATTGATCGCTGCGACCAAAGCGCCACTTCGAACTAACCGTCACCAGCAACTCCGTCGATCTCCGGAGCTCATCTGTGTGCGTTTCTGTTTTCAATTTCAATGAAAAGCGAAAAGCGAAAGCACCAATACACCACGGAGCACGAGACATTGAAGTCTGTTGCGCATGCTCGCGGAGCCTGCGCCTGGGGGCGGGGGGGGTTTTCACGGGGCTTTGGAGGCAAAGAGGGGAGGTGAAACGACTGAGCTGGTGGCCTGGCGGTGAAAAGCGAGAGGCGTTTGTAAATGGCTTATCATATCAACACATATCGATGCACATAACCTTTGCGTACAATCAGTGGTGTGCAAAAAGAAAACAAAGAAGCAAATAAAAGCTGAGAGTTTTTATAATTAAAATGCCGGTAATATAACCTCAAATCCGCGTAATAGCAAACGCGCGATAAGGGGGGACAGGGGACAAATGGGTTTGGGTCTGGGGCGAGGGGAGTTCGAAGGAGGTTGAGAGTGAGTAAAAAACAAAAAGAAAAAGAAAAAACAAATGTCATTCGAGTGTTGTGGTAACGGGTCGGGAGCCGGTGACTCGTTTCTCTCGTCCTTGAGATTTCTTCCGCGACTCGTAAGTTTTGTCTACGATAGAACGCTCGAGTGCACTCTCGATTGCAATTTATCGAATCTGGATAAATATGTTGAGAGTGAAATTAACGGTCATTTAACGTGTACCTTTATATTCGGTCTATTATCATCGTCCCTCTTATTATTGGCGATAATAGTCTACCGTATTGTGGGACGATTTGGGACAATAGCTATTATCTTCATTTTGTTGTCATTGGGGGTCGTTGGGACGCTTTGACTTTTCGAGGTCGTACAAGGGCGTCCGGTTGTTTATGAGATTCGCAACGGCGAGTGAGAGTACTACGACATGCAGCCAGCTCTATAGTGGCGCTCTGAAGTCCACGTTAAACTCAAGTTATCCCACACGTCAAACTTGAATCGAAAACAAGACATTCCGTGTCGTTATCCCCAAACATGTGGCTCTAAAAAGAATCTTCAAAATCAGCTGATCACGGTGAAACGCATAAATTCGTCGCTCTGCTGGTGTAAACCGAGGGCAGTTGAGATACGAACTTTAAATAGGCGCAAAAATCCTTTGTTTACGTCAGTTCTGATGATGCAATCAGACTCAACTTTGCTAAGGTCGTTGGACTTTCTTTTTTTTTCTTTTTTTTTTTGAGAGGCGCTACTGTTGTCGTAAGCCTGGAATGAGAGAATTAAGCACGCGGCGGGTGTGAGGGTCAAATCCAGTGGGATGATAGCCGCAGCCGTTGGGACACCTCAGGGTGAAACGAGTTCTAGAGGGCGCTGCACGCGGGCGGGCCAAACGACGGGGAAAGATAGAGGTTAGGTGAAAGGTCAGTGCTGCTCAACGCAAGTGAGACGGTGCATATGAATGAAGAAGGATTGCTCGTGTCCCAAAAACTGCCAGATGCTTGCCGGTCAGTCGTCAAAGAGGTTCGTCCGAGTCTCAAAACAGTTTTCTTAGCGTTGTTTTGTACCAATGACTGTTCATGCGTGTTTGATTTTACGATGTAAAATTAAAAAATGCTTTTTCCGTAACTTCGAACGTGTTTGGTTGCCAAGAAAAATCCCTTAAACAAGTTTAAAAAAAATGAAGAGTACGTAGTCACAAAATGGCGACGGTTCATTTCGCGAAAATGTCACAAAATGGCTGCTCCAAATTTCTGTACCACTTTTCTTCATTTAGAAATCCGTATTACTGGCTGAAAAAATGGGAATAAAAAAGTTGACGATTCCTTTAGATGATCCAATGATCGAAATGTTGTATGTATGAAGATGAAATTTAAATTTTTCCATTGCAATATGGCTGCCATTGGCTCGTAACAGCTTAAGCGCGGGGCTTGCAACAGCCTCCCTTGTGGGTCAATCGAATGTACTCGTCATGAATACCAATTGCAATGTGTCCCGGGAGAACTCTCTTCGGGATTTTATCGCAATATAAACGCTTACAATGAGCCATTACAAAAACCGTATATAAGATCAAACGCTTAGATCAGTGTTTGAAATAGAATAACAAAGCGAACGAACGAACTATTGAATAAATAATAATTTATGATTTATTGCAGACGGTGCACTGTAACGTCTTTTCCGACGACACCAAATGGAGTAAGTTTACCGTACTCTAATATTTATATAACAATTTAAAAAAAGAAAAAAGTTCACATGAATAATTCAATGAATTACTATTAAATGGACAGAAGTGAATTCTTGTTAATTGACTTTTTTTTTTGCACATTTATGAACAAATCCCGAGCCATTTCATTCGTGCCACGGTTTCGAACAATTGGTCCAAGTTTCGTTGAATTTTGTCGAGAAACTTTCGAGAAAAGTTTATTCGAAGAAGCGAAGTGGGCGTTTTTGAGGTTAACCACTGTCGCGGAGATCGGCGAAGGGATTCGGACGAAAAAATGGGGGAGCGAGCAGCAAATGAGAACCTCTGCGACGTTCTTAGTCATCGGCAAAGAACGGATACGGTTTTAGAAGCGATTTGAGATAAGTTCGTTGCTCCACGTGCCTCTCGAATTCGCTGTTTTTTCATATTTGACTTCTGTCTGTTTGTATAAACTAGCAGATAGGAATATATTTTTTTTTATCCATCGAGAGATGCGCGATCGAGCGCTTATTGAAAATCGAACATTGAGGTCATTCGTGGAAAACTCGATAATCCGTCGGATTTGTTCGTACTGGCTGAAAAAAAAAAGAAAAATGAAAAATAAAAAAATCGATATCTCTCAGATCATAATTAGAATCAGTCGGTGTCAAATCGAGCACGCTCTTATCGACGATGCTGATCACATAGCAGATCGGTAAACCACGTATTTTCAGCTCCACCATATACCCGAGCTCTCTTTTTTTCAATCTTTTTTTCCTCTCTCGTTCTTTTTTATTTTATGTTATTTTACTTGTTTTCTTTTTCTTTTTTTTTTTTTTACTCGGTCGACTTTCTTTTATCGAATGTCGACGATCGAGTGTGCCAGGACAACTTTCCACATTGCCTCGTCCTGTCAACCTGACTCTTTTCTGTTTCCGCGTTCGTGATAACGCTCCTTGCATTCATAAATTTAACTCGTGTACTCATCGCCATTTTGCCAAACGATTCTTTTGTTTTATTTTTTGCTTTTTTTTTGTTTTTTTTTGTTTTTTTTTTTTAATTTTAATTTTATTTTTATTTTCATACGCTCCCGGACTTTTCGAAGCCATTGTCGCGAGGAATCTCGCAAGTCTGTTTCGAGAGACCAACGGGATTTCATCTCGCACGAGCATAACCTAAATTACTTGCTCGGTAAGCGGCGCGTGTACTTAATGAATCGAAAATGAAACGAGGCTAATGATTGAGACAAATGATGATCTAAACTGCTCGAAACAACCACGAGCACTTCTCTCTCGCCCGATACCCTCCTCCTCCTCCTTCAATCCTTGGGGAAAAAAAATAATAATAACAGCTTACGTCTGAATAAGCTCCAAGTGGCCCTAATTGTAACTTGCATTTTTTTTATTTCAGTAAGATATGAATTTCGATTTATCATTGTCGATATGGCATTTTTTTATCGATCAAAGCTCTTTGGTCAAGGTTTCACTAAGAGGGGTTAACGATTTTTTGACAAAGGATCCGAATTTCTGGTACTTTCCTTTGTTCGGTCTGTTCGGACGTTGAACGCTCCCACTCATTGATTTTCACGTTTTTCGATATTCTTTCACGATAAATAGCTTCAGAAAGAAATAACATTGAATGAAAAAAATGTTTCATACCATCGGTCTGTCCCTTTTTATTTATCAATCAAATGAATATTGAGACCGAAGCTGACCTTTCGAAATTGCGGGAATCGACAACGCCGAGAAACACGGCCAATATAAATTGAAACGAGACTTACGAAACGCGCCCGCGCGCGCGCGCATGGCAACGTTGAATATCGATTAAATCTGGATCAAAAATAGGAATAATATTGCGTCAATGACCCGGCTGACCCAATTTTAACGCTGATAATTATAAATAAAGTATCCAATCGCAATGATCCTCCGTTACAATCAAACTTGATAATTTGCTCTCCCCGCAAGCGGGACTCTCTCAACTTCTTGGATTTTGCCTCACTCGTTTCCACGTTCCCGTGCACCTAAATTCTAATTCTGATCTAATCTGATTCCGTACATAGAACAGCTGTGAGTTTTCATTCGTTCAAATCTTTTTTTTTTTTTTTTTTTTCACTCCGTTCGAAATGGCGTCATCTGCGAGGGAATAAAACTGTCGGAAGATCTGAAATTCATGAACGGATACCATTTTTTTTTAATTTTTTTTTATCGGTCACGACCTCGCCACGGCCTAGTTTGCACTTGGTCGGGGTTGACCCTGGTTTGAACTCTCGCGAACCGCTGCTCCATCGATTTTTCCCCAAATTCGCGGAAGCAGGCTCCTGCAGCCGTTTCCAAACTTTCTTATACCGCGCATTCCTAAATGAAGCAACGAATATGTGCAACGATTGAATAAATTTTAGCGCTCAACCTGCGAAAAAGCACGAGCCTCATTCTCCAATGTTTCTCCGTTACGGATGAGACTTCAAACCTCGATTACTCCGGCTCCTTTAGTCGCATCAAAAGGTGTATGGGATCGCCAACGAGTAGACTTAGACTTCACCGTGCCATTTATCCAGCCATCTCGATATCCGTAGCCTCGAGGGCCTTCCGAAGTTGTCCCAAGTCTGGAAGGTCTCTCTAGGATCGACGCGGTCGGGTTTAAAAATTGATAAAAATTCAAATCAGAAATAGGGGAAACTTGAAAACGAATCCGGCGAAGCTTGCCATCGAGGCAGAGTGTATTTTCATAGAAACATCGTTCGTTAGAATTCAGTGCGTCAACTGACATCTGTCTCGACGCTTTTGCGTACGGTTCATGGTATTTATACATATACATGACAATATATAGGTATATATAGGTATATATATGGGGTGAGTTCGACGAAAATGGCCCGCTGGTGAAAATAGATCGTTGGTGTGCCACACAGACAGTGTTGAAGCATGTGGCGCGGGGCTGGGAGGTGCGGGAGCGGGGAGAGAAGGGGGGGGGAGGGGACACGTTTCGAAATGGGGATGATGCAGTTGGCCTGGATAAAGGTCAGTGGCCGACCTAGCCCCCAGCATGCCATATACATCCCAGCCACCCACCGTGTATTGATTTTGTTAACCTTCCACGCATTACTTTCCTAGCCGCGTTCTCAGCCTTCGTCGTTCAAATTCCCTGAATTTTTTTTTTTTTTTTTTCACCGGAACCTCGTCAATTCTCGTTTCGAACTATTCCAACCGTGTCGCACGCGGCCATTTTTTTCGGTCCTCAATTTTCGTGGGAGTCGATAAAAATCCTCGAGGAATTCCAGAGCGCAACGTCTCCACGAGTTTGTCGAACTGATTCAGATCGAATTTTTATCAGATTAGTTCGAACGTTTACCGAATACTTGGGACATAGAGGGGCGGAGGGGGAGAGGGAAAAAATAAATCGAGTCGCCGAGCGTCCGCTGCGTTTTTTCTCGCCTGCAACGATCGCACATCGGGAGTTGCCGTGATATTTATACGATCTACCACGCTTAGAATTCTAATGTAGGATCGGTGGGTATCTGTGCCATTCGTGCGATTTGAATTATCAATTGTGTCGACGGGCAATCGATTCTTTAATCATTTTAAATGGAAAAAAATGCAAAATCGAATTTATTCAGCGATTTCTGCATTCTCTGCGTGAATGAAAATTGAGGAGTAACGTATCCATGGACCGAAGAATCGAAACGACCTTAAAAAAAAAAATTAAAAAAAAAAAAAAAAAAATTTCCTCTCCGACTTGAAAAAACAGTTAGAATATCGTGGCTGAGATAAGAAAAATGAAAGAGAGTTGAAGAATAAAATAAATACAAGAAAGCTTTTGCGATAACTCAAAGTGAGGTCTCGGTGGTGTTTTGTTATAGTGGCTGGTCGAGCCTCTTTGGAATGAGGAAGTCTCTCGAAGCACGAACGAGAGAAAGAGAGAGAGAGAAAGAGAGAGAGAGAGAGAGAGAGAGAGAGAGAGAGAGAGAGAGAGAGAGAGAGAGAGGGAGGAGAACGTAGAAAGAATACTAAAGTCTGGGTTACTAGTCGCGAGATGATGCTTCTTCCACGACTCTTCCCTCGTTCTACATATATATATATATACATATATATATGTATATATTTTTTTTAACCACCGAGTACTTTGAGCTCGAGCAAATACGATTTCTAGGGAATGTTATTTCTGTTTTGCGCTCTCTCGATACAACGTGACGTTCAGCTGGCAAGTACGAAATCACTTGTACTAATATTCCATTGTGATTACTCGAGCCAATACTCCTCATTCTGTGGAGTATTGGCTCAAAATACTACTGCCAATAGTACTCCAGAAGTATTCCGATACTCCAAAATATTCGGGGTGCTAAAAAAAATCGCCAATACCTGAGAATACTGTCAGTGCCAGTACTCAGAAATACTGACAACTTTCGAAAGTACTCCAAATACCCTGATATACTGTCAACGCTACAAAATACTGCAAAATATTCTCTGTGCTGATGAATTTCGCCAATACTCTCGATCAGGGCGAGTGTTAAAAAAATACTCGAAACATTGGAAAGTGGTTCAAATACTCGAAAACACTGCCAATACCGCAGAAAATACTTGCGCCGTCAAGAAAATACTTCAAATACCCCAAAGGACTGCCAATCCCTCGAAACCCTCGTGTCCCTGAAAATGCTTCCAATACTTCAAACAACTGCCAATACTCCAAAATACTTGGGTCATTTAAAAGTACTCCGATTACTTTTAAATACAGCCAATACTCGGAAAATACTTCGAATACCGTGAATACTCGTGAATACTCGTTGGAAAATGTTGAAAATTATTCGTTGTAACTGAAACAGATTCGTTCTTCAAACGCCTTTCGATAATTGCTCTCCTTTACAAAATTTCAACGTAAACAAAGTATTTCCCGAAAATAATGTACACGAAATGCAAACGTGTCTATCCGAATAGAACGATTGTCTGGCTTGAAACGATCTCGTCAAACGAATTAACTTTTATCTCGAGGATACCGAGACGCGGCACGTTCGCCCGGAATGAACGCGTGTAAATTTTGAGAAGTACCAGTGATAAGGGGTAGGAGAGGGATGGAGGGGGGGAGGGGTGAAGAAGACGAGAAGAAGAATAATAAAAAGAGGGTGATACTAATGCGCACTCCGGTATCAATTACAGTCACGACATTGTCGCTTTGACCCAACGACGGTCTCCATCGAATCTGTTTATTTCTTTTCCTTGTCCCTCGTAGGTTTTGTTTTTTGTTTTTTTGTTTTTTTTTTTTCATCGACGAAGATCGAGCACGATAAGCAGGTGATTTCGGAGTTAAAAGATCTGCCCTTGGCCCTGTGCCTACTGTCTTCTTTCTTCTTTTTTTTCTCTCCTCTCCTTTTTTTCCTTTTTTTCTTTTTGTTTCTAGTATTTTTTTTTCTTCTCGCGTCCCCAATGTCGAGTCTGATTTCGCCTCGTTAAATCGATTGTGCCTCAATTTGAAGGTCCATCCAATTCTCCCACCATCCTTCACATCCTCTCGTGGTCCAGTCAAACAATCTCCGTCTTTCTCTTTCTCTTTTGGTCTTTCTTTCCTTTTCTTTCCTTCTCTCTCTCTCCCTCCCTCTCTCTCTCTCGGTCCCTCTCGTTTCTTCTCCCGCCCTTCTCTTTTTTTCTTCATCTCCACCAGATGGATTGGACCATCTTGGTGCAAAATAACACGTCACTAACCAGCCATAACTTGGCCTGAATAGTTCGTTCCAATAATCACAATAATAATGACCTCCATAATATCGAGCATGATTTGTTTCTTTCCCTCCTTTTTTTCTCGCCTTCCTTTTTTAACGCCTTTTAAACTCGACATTGACCCTTGTGACTTCGAATTTCACTGCTGCTGTTCAGAGGTTCGGGGAGAAAAATAATCGTAATAATGCGAAAAATGAAAATAAAATTGATTCAATAAATAACAAAATAATTCTGATACAGATGAGCTCCGAATGAAAATTTTACTTCTGTTTTTTTTTTGTTTTTAATTTTTTTTTTCATCCGTATAATTAGCTTTTTTCAAACCCTGATAAAATTAATTAATAAAATATCTATAATGTTTAAAAATATTACGATCGGTCAGAAATATATTTGAGTCGAATTTTGTCGACAATTGTAACAATGAAAATGAAATTCGTTGACGAAAAAAAAGAAAAAGGGGGAGAGAATTTAGGGGAGAAGATGCTGGAGAATCAAATACGATCGAGGTACTGGTGCTTAGCAACGTTTCGTCTAGACAGCCCGTGACGTCACGAGACAAGGTCGAATGCAATTTCACACAGGGGAAAAATAAGAAGAGAAAAAAATTCTTTCCAAGGGGGTTGAAGGAGAATAAAAATGTCGAAATTCAATTCGACTGGTCCGGAGCAGCTTCCATTATCTGTACTTTGGAATCACGTATAGAAACTTATTCTCGATGTTTTCGTTTTTTTTTCCTTTTATTATTCTCTAGTTCGAAAAGCTGTTGAATTATTTATGATAAAAAATCAGACGAATTCGAATTTAAAATGTCACGTGCAATGCTTCGTTATTCGTTTTTTTTTTTTTTTTTTTTTAGAAATGTCATATGCAATGCTTCGTCATTGGTTTTTTTTTTTAGAAATCTCGTATGAAACTATTATTTTTTTGTCGTTTAAAAAAAAAAAATTATATCGTGGTTAAAATCAATTTTTTTTTCACGTCAAAATTGAACCAATTGATATTTTTGACAATTCTTCGAGTATTAGCCAATGGAATATGATCAATTGAATTCGTTAAAAGTAATTCAAAGAGATGCAACATTGCAGATGCATATATATTTTGCAGTGCTCGTCGTGAATAATGCACGCGGTTATTTATTTCGAGCGTCATATTTCCGAGAAGACAATTATTGGATAAATCAGTTAATTAAGTAATGGGTAAGTCGGCCTGGGGTAAAAATAATGCGTTCTCGTTTCTCATTGTCCAAACTAGATTGGAATCTCGGACTTGCATTTATACTCGTCTGGCCGAGGGAACACTAAATATAAAAATGAGTGTGTGATATTGGCAGAAAAAAGTGCAAAACTTTTCTTCTTCTTCTGTCGAAACGACGAATTTTTTATTTTTTTTTTTAATCTATTATTTTATTGATGGTAATTGTCAATGATATGAGAACGGGTTTCATCGGCTCGTGCATATGATGACAAACAAATTAATTAGATTCTACATAAACGTTCGCATCGAACAACTGCATTCGCTATTAATCCTAATTGCAATCTCTTCGAATGATGAATTATACGAGAGAGCAGAACTAATTATGAAAACAAAAACGTTTAATAACGAAAAATCGTAATTTTTTTTTCTTTTTCTAAATCAATCAGACAATTTTTCTCTCCGCTTAATTAAAGTGCAAGCTGTCTAATGTGGGCCAGACGGTAATAATTATTCAGCATTTCCTGGTACGTCATATATGCACGACGTTTAATTGACACAGAGAAGCCGACATTAATATATATTACGTTTTTTTTGTTTATTTTTTCTTTCCTCTTTTTATTATCTTGCGTTTCGAGTAGTTGAATAAACTCGTTTCGTAACAAGGGACAACAGGATTAAATTGAGAAAATTTAAATATCTTAATGTAGTGAAATTCAAAATAGTCTCAAAATACTGGCGTCACTCATTTTCAACAGCATAAATTACGTTACGCAATACTTCGATTTTTATTTCTTTCTTTTTTTCTTTCGATGTATAAATTAGTGACTTTGTATGGGTTTACGGTTGTATTTACGCACTCGACAATGCGTTATAACGACACACGTACGACGCGTTCTCGAAGCCGGGCGTTGTACTGTACTAGGATGTACACGCGAACCGACTACCATTTCTGAATGCTAAATAATCGCAAATACACCTTCCTCTGTTTCTCTGTCTTTCTTATCGTTTTTTTTTTTATTTTTTGTCTCATTTTCTCGGTACTGGCTCGAGCTTCCTCCTTCATTTTCCGGGTTCTAAGTTTATCGACAAATTTTTCTTTTCGTTTTTCAACTATTTCGATGAAAATTTGTTAGTGGCTCCAAAATTGTGCTATTTTGGAGCCAGTACCGATCGTTCCGGGGAATAACGTGACCGGTGTCGGAAAAACCGGTACTGGCTCTTGCCAGAGAGTTTCGAAGCTTTGAAATCGGGCCAGTAGCGTGCGACTGACGTGAAAATGATCCAGAAACTGAAAACTTTGGTACTGGCCAATAGGAAACGTTTTCACAAAGCGAAAAACAAACCAAATGGCTCCTGTTGCGTCTACGAACAAGTTAGAAATCATAGTTTGGATGAAAATAATAAAATCTTTGGCACTGGCACATCCAGGGCTCGGGTACACTCGGAACAATAATCGGCGACAAGTCGGATCGCGCATGAAGAGCGCGCACTCAACGGGGTGGCTCGTTGCTTGCTGTCTCGTTCGCGTTTCGTTTTCGTTTGATGGCTAGAGCTCCCCTCGCCATGAGCCAGTGAGGAGGGTGAGGTTGGGATGTTGGGTGGAAGGAGGAGGGGGGGGGGTGGGTGAATAGACGGGGGGAAGAGAGAGAGGTATCTCGCGAGCTCAGATGTGTTAAAAAGAGAAGACCGGCATTACCGCGTCGCGCAACGCGGGTTGATAGACGCCAGTAGCACTCTCGGCCTCAGTTGCCCGCGGACTGCAAAGCCGCGAGCATCGATCGCGACCGGGCAATTGAATATAGATAAAATATTGGCCTTTTTGCCGGCTCCTACTGAAACGTGTTTATGTATCATTTGATTTAGCAACTTTTTTTTTTCAATTTCTCCCCAAATTCATTATCCAATTCGTAGATACGTTATTCGTCGAAAGAAATTGAAATGTATTGGGGACTTAATGAGTGATCGAATCGAAGACAGCTACGATTTATAAATCCACAAACGTCTGCTATTATAATACAGTGAGCTTAAACCCTCGCGTTCATGCCGAATTCATTTGTTTACATAAAATATATGCATGAATAAATAAAAAGAAAACTTGGGTAGAAACTCCGCACTGTCCCGATGGCCATTGACATCGACGTGACAGCATTCGTTCATTCGGATTCATTCGGTTAGACACTAAATTCTCTGTTGCACAAAATAAATAAACATTAATATCAACTACGATTGAATTTTCATTGAAAAAAAAAAAGAAAGAAAAATTCTACGAAATGTACACGTGTAACTGTCATTGAGTGTGCGCGTGTGTTTTTTTGTGTATGCATCCGAACACTGAGCCAGTGTAGAGAAGAAAAAAATTCTGGAGTTAAGTGAAGCTCTCGAGAGTTGGAAATTATTCTGGCACTTAATCTTTCGTCGATTTTTTTTTTTTTTCTTTTTTTCTGTAATCCCTAAAAAAAAAGATTTATTTCGTGGGGTTAAACAGCGTCGAATTTTTTATCTCTCAGGGGGGGGGGGGAAATCGACGCTATCGCCGAGTCCATCCAGATACGGTGCGCGAGTGTTACACGTAGTCTGTGTTTGGTGAAGAGACGAGGGAAAAGAAAAGAGAGAAGAGAAAAAGAAAACACACGAGTGGCTCGGAAGGCCAAGGGGATATTGAGGAGAGTGGAAAAGCATCGACTGGATTTCGTCCATCCTTGTGGTGGTGATATATATATATATATATATATATATAATATATATATATGTATATATATATATTACATTTCAGTAAATATATGTGTATATCAATGTGGACCACGTGATCTTGAGCCCCGGCAAGCCGGTCCACCAAATTCAGGGCTACGTTCTCCCTGCAGGTGAGCCTGACGTCACTACGCTTCCCCATTTAACCCTCCGAATAATTCCTTCCTTTTTCCTCGATCAAATACTACGTCAAATGAATTCCCCTAGAATAAAAAAAAGGAATTTGTCTTCATTCAACAGTAACACTAAATTCGACAAGTTTTTGTTCACAAAATTCCTCTAGAACCACCAAATTATCTGCGACGATCGAAATCTAATCGCCTGGGGAATTTTTGGCATATTCCCTAGCTAGAGATTTTTTTCTCTAACGATAAGGAAATTGAAAAATCTCGATGGAATACAGTCAGGGTTAGTGTTGGGGAGTAAAAAAATTGAAATTTAGGGAGAAACTCTTCAATACAATTTTCCCCTAGCTAGAGAATTTTAAGATTTCACCATTTTCTTCCAAAAATAATGAAATCTTGTTGCAATGATCGAGAACGTAGTTGCGGGAGTAGAATGATGAAGCTCAGGATGAATTACTAGCTCAAGAAATATCCCTTGTCTAGGGAATTTTAGTGCAATATCATTTTTCCCCAAAAGTAATAAAATTTTGCCAAAACCCTAGGGATTTTAAATTGATAATTTAATCATAGAATCGAAGTTTCTATTCGCTGGATTTCCGCAGGAAAAAAAAATGAGAAGTTGATTGGAAAAAATTCGACTTTCCTATCAACCCGAAATTTGTTGGTCGTTGGATGAAAAAAAAAAAAATTTTCTCGGTATAGAGACCCCCGCCAGGGAGAATTCGCCCCACCATGCCGCGAAGGTCGACCGGCCACTTATTCTCATCTCGAGCAGAGCGGACCAGAGATGCAGCATGAGTACGGCGCGCGGGTCTGAGAGATTTTAGCCCGTGAAAAGTGGCAGCAAAAGTGGTCCGGGTGCATCGACGAAAGATGCACGTTGATCCTCTTGTCGGGCCCCTGTTATTTTACGACGCTGAATTTCAAAGAATTCCTATTCGAAAATCCTCGCGAAATTCTCTGAAAGATTTACTTATAATTTCGAAAAGAAATTTCACGAGAAAAACAAAGTTTTAAAAAAAAAAAAAAAAAAAAAAAAAAAAAAAGACGTAGAATTTCGGATTGAACTGTGAATTTTTTCAAATTCCTCAGCTTATAAAATAGTTTGGAGGAAAAGAATGGATTGAGCGGAGAAATCAGTTTGGAGCGAGGAGTAAAGCGTCCCTGGAGCATCGTTAAAATAACCCGAATCGGAATTTATATTTTTCTCCTTTCTCATGCATGTATTTATATGTATGCATGTATATATATTTTCTTCTCCATCCAATTTGTAAAAGTCACACGTAAGACACAAAGTTCGTGAAATCGTGGCCAAAACGAGTTTCGAAGAGAAATAACGACGGAGAAAACGAGAGATGTGATCTCAGATTGAATCTTCTTTTTTTCCCTCGCTTTTTTCTCTCGTCGTATTTGAACGACCATTTTTTTTTTCTCGAGGGGAGGGATTAACTTTTTTTAATTGTCCAAACGAGTTGACGAAAAACGAAACCTCACGAGAAACACTTGTAGTTCGAATAATTTGAAAAATTCTATCCTCACCTGCATGTTTTACGAACAAACAATAACGAAAAACAACAAATTTCGTTGAATAATATGAAAATTATTTCAAACGATCTTATTCAAGGGAAAGGATAAATATACATTTTTCTATATCTATATACACGTGCAGCACATGCATAATCTTATCGGCTGCTAATGTCAACACCAATACTACAACGCGCTCGCGACTCTCGTACGATAAAAAAAATAATAACAATAATAATAATAATAATAATAATAATAATAATAATAATAAAGAACAGAAATTTGTGGAACACGCTTATTATTACAATTATTATTTTTTTTTTCTCCAACAAATATACATTCGCACATAAATTTGTATATGTACATATAAGTATTTACATTTATCTATGTATAAATGAGTTCGCTCGTTATCTCCGAGCGATTTCGTTGCATTTTATACCGAGAATTCCGTCATACTCGATAAATATGTCTATTATCATTATTGTTATTATTTATCCATTACGTATTCGTATTTTTGACGATTTTCCATTCCACTCTATATCGGTTATAGCCAATTTTTTTTTTTTTTTTTTTTTTTTTTTCATTCGTTTCAAAATGTTAAAAATAAATGATTATTCGTGAATTGTGGAAGAAAAAAACGAAAATGTAATTCGGCAAGAAAACAAGTTGACAGTCGAAAGATAAATTTCACACGAGTTAAAAAAAATTTTTTTTTTTTTTTTTCTTTATGGAATCGTCTCGATCTTTAGTTCGGAATTCGTAATTACTTGATCAGCCTGGCTGTCGATCTATTGATATTGACTCAAATTTGGAGAGAGGGGAGTGGGGAGGGGGGAAAGCAAATAATATTCGGCTCCAGTTGTGACGCGCGTAATAAATTATTAGCCTCGTTACTCGAGCACCTGTTTCAATATTCTGAAATTCCAATTAAATAATAACATATCTATCCCACATTTATACTTGCCGTCTACTTCGACGTTCAGTTTTTTTTTTTTTTTTTTTTCACTCTTTTTTTTCGTCACGCAACACCGGCCTTCGAGACGTTGCGTCATTCGTCTACTTTTGTTTTATTCAATAATTCACAAATCAAATAAATTAATTAATGAATTTTTTGTCGTATTCAATTAAATTGGATGGAAAAAAATATATTTTTTTTTTTTTCTTCTCTTTCAAACATAATGACACAATTTCATATTGAATAACGCGATGAATAATAATTCGAAGGCAAAAAAAAATGGAATCAACATTAGTAAACGAGATTAATCGAACTTTTTTTTTTTGTTTCCAATTTTTTTGGATCGCCAAAAATCGCTCGACCTCCAATCTGTCCTCCACTCGGGTGACGTTACGTTTCGTATCTTTTTCGACGTCCTCGCGATTCTTGTGTTCTTTTTTTTTCGTATTTTTATTTTTTTCCTCGTTTTTTTTTTGCTCTTACGTTTTATTTATAGAACGATAAGTAACTTTGCTTCTTCTCAACTTGCGCCCCCCCCCCCCCCCCGTCGTGCCCTGCTCTCCGTATTTCATCCAGGATGGATCGCCAACGACGAAGAAAGTGCGCGAGCGGTGAAAGTGCCGAATAAAAAAGCCGCGCACCGCCTCTGCTTCTTGCCTTGCTGCGCGTTTTTTTCGTATTTCACCATTGACACAATTAGACTTTTCCATGGAAACACAAGTAACGCCACGTGTTACGCAATAAAATAAAATAATCGTTCACGAATTACCGTTTGATTTTCTTTTTTTTTTATTCTCTTCGTTGATCCACTTTCGCGTTCCTTTCCAACGGAATCGTTTATCTACGATTACAAACATCGGAATCAGCATAAAATGATGAATTTTTTGAAAAAAAAAAAAAAAAAAAAAAAAAAAAAAATCATCGAAGCTCGATCAAAATTAATATTTTTTTAGCTTCAATCGCTCGCGGAGAGAAGCAGATTGAGAAGAAAAAAAAACACGAATTACGAAATCAACGATAAACGTCTTTTCTCAATCGTCTCCGGACCATTTTCATCGATCCAGCATCCCAGTAAAAAAAAGGTGGGAAGGGGGGGGGAGGGAGAGGGGCAAGGGGACGCGTGTTCACGAGCGCGTGTGTGTGCCCGGCGATCTCTCTTATATTAGGCACGAACTTCAGGCTTTGAACCCCGCGTGTAAAACTCGTTGACGAACCGCGAGCGTAAATAGCACTCGACCCCGTCTTCCATTATATCTCAATACACTCAGCCTTTATTTATCTGTGTGTGCCTGCGTGTGTGTGTGTCTGTGTGTGTGTGTGTGTGTGTGTGTGTGTGTGGGAACACACACACGCGCACACAAACACAAATGTATACATATATATTATTTTTTTTCTTCTTTCTCCCTCTTTCTCTTGCTGCGTCGTCGTCGTCGTCGTCGTCGTCGTCGTGACCGAAGAGGAGTCATCGTCCCGCGAGGTCGCGCTCGTGTCTCGCGGATCGATAAGGTAAAAAATAAAGATCGACGCGTGAACGGGAGAGAGAGAGAGAGAGAGAAAGGCTTGAATTTCGTATTTTGGAGCTTTCTTCATTCCTCATGATTATTGGATCTCCGATCGCATGATTTTGGCACAAATTTTTCAATCGAAAATAGTAATAATTGATTTTTTTTTTTTTTCCAAAATTTGTTGCTGATGAGAATAATAATGTGCGATTGGATGCTGATTAGGAGAGAATCCTCGAATTCGAGGTGAATAAATAATTCGGTCAATGAGGGTGGGGGGGGAGGGGGAGATTGTAAAAGAAATTTTTTTTTTTTTTTTTATTCGAGTGAAATTTTTCTGAATTTCGAAAATTCGTGCTAATTGGACCGATTCGATTCGCTCGTTGATTTTCATCTCACGAGCTTCGCTCATTCTTTGATTTATTTAATTGCTGATATAAAATGGAAAATGAGAAAAAAAAAGAAAATGAAAAAAAAAATAGAAAGAAACGAACAATTGGAATCGGATGAAACGAAATGATGAAAAAAATTTTCTCTGCGTACTCGAGTAATGCAATTATCATTTTTATTACCAACCGTCAGGATTTAGAGGCGCTTGTTAATATAGATATAGATAGAAATTCAGTTTCCTTGAAATGCAAGTACTTTCATTGGTGTTATACAATAAAGGTACCGCGACTCTCGAGACACACGCTCATAGACGAATACGCGCTTGATACGAGAAATGAGAACGGACAGTGACTCTCAAACTATCGAAATAATTGATTGTTCGTTAAAAAAATTTGTTCTATCGTTTCTCTTCTTTTTTTTCTTTATTCGATTCCTATGAGAAATAAGTTCAAGTAAAATCCTGACGTTTAAATTTCAAACAGAAAGAAAAAAATTGAATTAAAAAGATGATGGAAAACGAGTGAGAAAATGACGAGAAAATTGTTTTTCATTTTTCCCCACGAGAAAAAATTCATGTGAAAAAAAAATGGTTTTTTTTTTTTTTTTTTTTTTTTTTTTTCAAAAAATTTTCTTACCCAGTAATTTTTATTTCTTGTAAGCTGGGGGAAAAAAAAGTGAGAAAATAAGCTCAAAGTTCGTTGGAAACAAAAATGGCGGAGCTTGAGACGGAGAACCGTGTGGCCATTGCTGGTACTCCAAGGCTTCGAGAGAGGCCTCTTTTCTCCATCCCTCTCTCTCTCTCTCTCTCTCTCTCTCTCTCTCTCTCTCTCTTTCTCTTTCTCTCGATATCGAGATCTCGGCCGTGTCGGAGAAAGTGGAAAAGTGTATCATGTTCGTTCTCTTTTCGTAGTTCCTTTTTTTTTTTATTACTACTTTTTTCTCCCGTTTTTTTTTTTGCTGCATTTCGGAGCCTCGTGCATTTCTCGATTGTGATCTAGGACCTGGAATGTCGAGATGGAGCATTTGAAAAAAAAAAAAAAATAACAGAATTAAAAAAAAAAAAAAATTAAAATAATCAAAGGTTCGTCCTTTCCTTATAAGCCATCGATCTTTGGCCTTGAATTTCCGGAACACGTGTACTCGACATAATTGACATTACGTGGGTGGGATAATTTTTTTTTTTTTTTTTTTTTTTTTTTCGTACACGACACATTTAAATATGAATAACGAAACTGATAAGAGCAGGATGTCGTTTGGCAGACATCAAACACCGCCAAATAGATCCATAGAATTAAATTTTTTTAATGACCACGAAACGTCACGAGTCATTTTTCATCTTTGCCTAGTTCATCTCTATTCTATTGTGTGTCTGTCAAAACTTGTTTTGTTCACTGGTTACATCGGGTTAGAGCTATTCTTTAGCGTTAATTATAATTTAAAAATAAATTTTAGTCACTCGTTCGAAATTATTTATGATCGCGATTTGAGATTTGAATTTTTTTAATTTTTATTGAAAAATCGAGAAAAAAAATTGTTCATTTGTGAGGATTAATAAATTTTTGAAAAAAAAAAAAATCGAAAAATATTTTTAAAAATTTTTCAAATTAATCGAAAAGCTCAGGCGTCCGAGGACCAATTTTCATTTGCCACGATATAATCCGGAACTCGACGAATCTCTTAATTTCAAAGTACAGCGATTGAATGGCTTGATAATAAAAAAAAAAAAAATTCAAAATAAAAAAAGTACCAAGAAAAACAAAAGTGGATAAAAAAGCACAAACGAAGGACGAGTCTTGGGCACCGAAATATTTTTATACCTGAGAGAGTCTCTCTCACGAGGTGGACCGGATGTAGATTTTCGTGGCCGTGACTTTGCCAAACCCGAACCGGGCGAGGCAACGTCCTATGGAATTTTTACAACTCCCAAACACACGCTCGCACACTCGCACGCCCGGATCAACACAAATCTCGCACGAAAATGTACGAGAGAGAGAGAGAGAGAGACTCGCCGAGATTTTTTTTTCAACCTTTTTTTTCGGCGGATAAAATTTATTCAGAAATGTTGAAAATTATTCGTTATGAGAGTAAATCAATATCGAACTTGATCGATGGATAAAATCTCATTGAAAAATCGTCCGATCGATGAGTCGAGAGGATTCGATCAAAAATCCGATTGTCAGAGACAATTTCACTAATTTTTGTCAATTTTAATAACATTTTTTTAACAATTTTTTTCTGGCAGGATTAACGATGATGTTGCAGAAAAAAATTACTCGTAAAATATTCAAAATTCGGAGGGAACGAATAGTCAATAATTTCTAGTGTGAAAAAATGATTCTGAATCCACCGAGAATGTTGAATTTGAAGAAAAAAAAAAATTTGAAATTTCTCGATGACACTAAAAAATTCTTCTTCCTCTCTCGCCACTTGCCCCTGCGCCCCTCCCCCTCCCTCTTTTTCGACATTCTCGCGGCGAACAACGTTTAAAGAGAGAAAAAGAAGAAAATCCGAACGAGAGAGAGAGAGAGTGAGATGGAACGATATCGTTTTCGTATGCGAGACGCGAGTTTATCCTGTGAGGACGAGGGGCAGGGAAGACAAGTCCTCGTCGTCATTTGGGCGTTGCCCAATACCGAAGAGGAACCACGAAAAATCTCGTAAAATTGAGCAAACAAGTTTAG
This sequence comes from Campoplex nolae, assembly GCA_037893425.1. Classification (NCBI taxonomy): domain Eukaryota; kingdom Metazoa; phylum Arthropoda; class Insecta; order Hymenoptera; family Ichneumonidae; genus Campoplex; species Campoplex nolae. Next base: position 212,627 of record JBBLXU010000655.1, read on the forward strand.
AGTATTTAAGAAATAAAAAAAAAAATATATATATATATATATATATATATATATATATATATATATATACGTAATAATTACGATGATAATTACAACGAAAACGAAGATCGGATAAGGGATGATCGCTTTTTTGGGAAAATTCTGCAACGACAAATTCGATTTTTTTTTTCTATTCAATTTAATATTTTGATTTATTTAATTTTTGATATTTCTTTTTTAATTTTTTTATCGTATGAAAATCTCGATTCTCACTTGACGTCATTCCTCAAATATTTACCGATCGAATTCGTCGAGATACAGACGCGACCAAACTTGGCGTAAAAAAAAAAAGAAAAATTGTGTGTCTCCCTCTCTCTCTCTCCCGCATTTTTTTTTTTCTTGAGGAACTCTGCGAATTTGGAGTGACGTGGGTGGCCTCCGAATATGCATGTATGTATAGGTGTTTAAATCTATGCATATGTATATAAAAAAAAAAAAAACATAAAAATAAAAATAAAAATTCTCGAGGGTCGTCGAACGCGAATTCAAAACGAGAAACGGGCTTTCACTCGACTCTTTCACTCTCGTATTTATCGCCTCTCTCCTTTTGACGATTCATTTTTTTCTTTATTTATTTTTATAATTAAGAGAGAAATCATTTTTTTTCGCCGGAAAAAAAACGTAACTCATGAAGAATAATTGGGAGAATGAATATTTTGAAAGTCCTCAACCTTTTCGGATTAATTTCGATTACTTTTGATTTTTGAAAAAAAAAAAAAAAATTAAGTAATTTTTTTTTTTATCGAGCCGTCGAACGAACTCGTGTGAAACTTTGTGTCTCTCCAATGTGTCGTTTGTATCATAACGCGAATACACTCTTTCTCTCTATCTCTCTCTCTCTCTCTTACGCTCACAGTTTGTCTCACTATTTCTCGGTTGCTCGCACGTTTAATAGCCAGCCCCCGAGACAAGTGTATATGATGATCACGTTGACCCAGTTGGGAAAGCGATATCAAATCGTCTTCCATTTCCCACCGCCGCCCCTCCCCCCGCCCCGAGTCTATGTTCCAAGCTCCCATCCCTCCGTGAATGTGTGTAGAGAATTATAGCATATTCCAATTTCATCAAATTACGATATACCAATATTCGAATATATTGGAATATCTCGAAATGAAATTACAATACAAAATACTCCAATACTTCCTTATTTGGAAACATGCGTTCTCCATTGATTTAATACTTTGATTCTCAAACTGAGTCTCCTGTGACCCGATACCCCAATGCTTAGATAAAGTATTACAGCCATTACTCCGAATACCCTGACACGTTACATGCATGATCTAAAGATACTCCAATACATCGAGAAGGTGACAGTCATAATGCTCGGGATACTCCAATACTTCATACGTTAGTGTGTCAAGTACTCAGAATACTCCAAAATTCCGAGTACTCAAAGTTCTCCTAAACTCCACACGTTTGCGCACCGAGTACTCAGAATACTCCAAAACCTCGCACGTTTGTGAGCCAAGTACTCAGAATACTCCAAAACTGTGCAAGTTTGTGCGGAAAGTACTCAGAATACTCCAAAACTCCGCACGTTTGTCCACCTAGTACTCAGGATACCAGAATACTCTGCACGTTTGCGCATCGAGTACTCAGAATACTTCAAAACTCCGCACGTTTGTACGCCAAATATTCAGGATACCGGAATACCCCACACGTTTGCGCATCTAGTACTCAGAATGCTTCAAAACTCCACACATTTGTGCGCCAAGTACTCAGGATACCGGAATACTTTGCAAGTTTACGCACAGAGTACTCAGAATACTGAAATACTACATACGTTTGTGTCCAAATTACTTACAATACTCTAATACTCCATACTTTTATGTGCCAAGTACTCAGAATAAATACTAATACTCCATTCTTTTATGTGCCAAGTACTCAAACCAAATACCAATAGTCAACCGATTTCGTCATTTCCCCACTGAACTTATTTCAATTTCTCTAAATAAGCTAACACTTCAATACTATTTGTCTTTCAATAGTAATGAGAACAAAAATTTATCAGGGTATTCGAATATTGGAATACCTCGATACTCTGGTCGTCAAATACTTGCGCAGTGCAATTCTAATTGCTTCACACATGCAAATACTGTCCCTACTCCCCGGAATCTCGACATTTCAACCACCCTGAGAATCGAATTACTCTGAATACTGGCAAATTCGAATACTTCCGATACCGCGATACCCCAATACTTCGGTATTCGAATACCCGTATACTCTAATTACTCCGATTGCTACAAAGACTTCAATAATTCGAGAACTCTCAAGGTCTCGATATGCTACTCCGAAAAATCGAAGTACTCAGTATTCTGAGTAACTCCAAATACTCTCAATGCTCCAATACCCCGATACTCTAGTATTTTTAGTCTCCAATTCACCGATACCCGGTACTCCAATCTACTCAAATACTTCTGATTCCACCACGATTTTATACCTTTTTCTAAAATACTCCAAGTACTCAAAGTACTCCAAATACTTTACTAAATAATTTGCATAACAGCGGTAACGTGTACACATATTTTTTTTAAATCTTAAAAATACTCACTTTTCTTCGCTCCCGTTGAATTTTCCTCTCGACAATGTCAATGACTCGTGTACGAGAGGAGTAAGCAATAGCCGAAGTGCGGGAGGGGTTATACGGGTCAACTGGTCCGAACATAAGTAAATCCCCATTACGTTATATACGGTTAACAACTTCATACAACGTGTATATACACATTTGATATGTTTATGTATATGTATATAAATGCATGTAAAAGCATAAGAACGTATGAGAGTCGCACTCGACGTCGAGTCTCTTTACCGCGTCTGCATGTGTTGTGCGCTGCGCTCGATGACGTTGTTCTTCTCTCTCTCTCTCTCTCTCTCTCTCTCTCTCTCTCTCTCTCTCTCTCTCTCTCTCTCTCTCTCTCGCTCTCTCGTTGACCCAGTTGACGATATAACTCGGCAAACTCCTCTCCGGGCCTCGCCTCGAGCCTCATGCGCCTCTCTTCACGTATCATACATATATGTGCGCAATTTTTTTTTCTTGTTTTTCTTTTTTAATGGGAATTTATCGATGTTCCGAGATGAGACTTTTACTCGTCTATTATACAATAACAATGACGAAAATGAAAAATAGTTAGGATGACGATCATTGTTATTATTGTTGCGAAAATCATGAGCGCATTTTACTGAATTTTTCTCAATCGAAATTCGATACTCGAGAAGTCAGGAAATTGGGAGCAAAATGGCAGAGTTTACACTGTCTGAAAAAAATGCTAATTTTTTATTCTTGAACTTTTTTTTTTTTTTTGTTGGAGCTGTGTTTGTATTACTCGGAGTCAATGGCCGATCAATGGCTCGTAATTGAGACGCGTTTTTCCTTTCGTCAATTTTTCAATCGACCGTAAATATCGATGCTTTTTATTTTTGGAATTTTTGTTTGAACAATTTTTTTTTTTTTTTTTGAATTTTTTAAAATTCGTCTGCAACGACATGTGACCACCAGATTCGCCCTAATTTTATAGATTCATTTAACTCTTTTCACGAATAATTCACGCGATTGGAAAATCAATGGGGAATTCATCGGATCACGCTGCTTTTCGTTTGTCGCTTCATACTGACTTGTGATACGTTCATTTTTTTTTTTCTTTTTTTTCTCTCTTACAATTTACACTCGACAAGTCCACATTGCAAATTTCAAATATCACGTTTGTCCATTTGATTTAATTTATGTAGGCATTCGAACGCGACCGTAATCCGACATCTTGTGGTACTCACTCGTTCTTTTACTGACATTGGGGACAAGGCGGACTTGAAATCGTTAAAAATATCGGTGCAATAAAACACGCATAAAATAAATAAATATTTGTTTCCTTTTTTTTTGCTATTTTTTGTAAATTAATTTTGATAATTATTCATCAGTTATTGAATCATTATTATTAATTAATTGAAATATAGATTATTGAATAGTACATAAGAATAATTGAAATATAAATATAAAAATTAATTTGAAAAAAAAATTGTTAATTGATAGAAATTTAAAAAAATAATATTCAAAAAATAAATTATAAATTTAAAAAATGTAATTGGTTGTCAAAGTCAATTTATATTTTTTCAAAATTCCAGTGTTTAATTGAGAAATAAATAAGAAAAAATCACCATGGATATTGGCAATCGAATCAACGCGACATAACGTGCAAAAATAATTGAATAATTATCGTGAAAAAATGATAAAATGAGAAAAGTTCAAATTTAATCGAATTTAGAATAAAATATATGAAAATCAATCGCCATTTTATTTTTCATTATGTTTCAGATAAATTCTGGTCCCCGTAGAATCTTGTCGGCGTTAAAAAAATCCCGGTTAAATCGCCGGGGGGAGGGGGGTGGGGAGAGGGGAAGGGTAAAATAATTTTGAAAAAATAGAAAAACGGATGTGTTTGAGTTTGGCAAAAAGAAAATAAGGTTGAAAGAATATTTTGAAAAAAAAAAATGGCCGGCGAGGACACGCAAATTCTGGCGAACGGAAATGGCGAGGCTCTGACGATTATACCATCCGGTGATAAAGTTACGAATGGCAATGGCTTGCTGTGCGCTAAACACAACAACAACGGCACTATACCAAATGGCAAAGTATTGGACATCACGAATGGCGATAATGGCAAACTCGTCATTCCCGTTGACGAAAAAATCAACGGTATTCACAACGACGTCGATAACGACGATCCCGATATTTCCTGCGGCTGGGGACCTTGTAGACCTCGATGGCTCCAATTCTTCGCCACCAAACAAGCCTTCCTCGCTACTTTTTGTATCACTTGGGTGAGTTTCATTCTTTTTTCACTTTAATTCCTCCTATTTCTTTCAATTTTTAAACGTCTTTGGTCATCGGTCTTAAAAACTAATGAAAAATACATATTTTGCTCATTTTTTTTTTTCAATTCACGCAAATGTCCAAAATTTTTTGAAAAAATTTAACAAAAAAGAGAAAAAATCATAAAATATCAAGTGACCAACGAAGATACAATTTAAAAAAATATGTTTTTCAATTTTAAATTACATTTCATTTATTTTATTTTTGAAAAATAATTTTTTTTTCCATTTTCAAACTGAATTTTATTTTCATTATTTGAAAATAATTTTTTTATTTTTTTAATTTTTAAATTCAATTTCATTGAATTTATTTTTAAAAAGTATTTTTTTTCTTATTGTCAAATTAAATTTCATTCTCGTTATTGGAAAAGAATTTTTTTTTTTTTAAATTAAATTTTATTTTATTTATTGAAAAATAAAATGTTTTTTTTGTCCATTTTTCAAGGTGCTTCAAGGAATGTATTATACTTATTTCGTCTCGGTGATAACAACGATCGAAAAATTATTTCAAATACAGTCGAAAACGACAGGTATAATAATGTCGGCGACCGAGATCGGTCAGATCGGTTCGTCCCTTTTGTTGACCTATTACGGGGGTCAGGGTCATCGACCAAAGTGGATCGCATGGGGAATGATACTGTTTGCGGTTAGTTCCTTCACATGCTCGATGCCCCACTTCATATTTGGCGAACAGCTGATACAACAGAATGAAATGTTGTTCAGTGGCGTTGGACCCGCTACCGCACTTAATCCGGTCGCCGGTGGACGAAATTCCACAATTCCCGTACCTGCCAATCTTTGCCGTATGCCCGGCCACGAAAACTCCACCGTTGGACCCAACGGGTAATTATTCTTTTTTTTTTTTTTTTTAAACGTTTGAAATTTTTCTTGAATGATTTTTTGAAAAATGTTTTTATTTTCCAATTAAATATTAAAAAAAAGAATTTAATGACTTGAAAAACGTTTTTTTTTTAAATTTAAAAAAAAAAAAAAAAATTGATGATTTTTCAAAAATGTTCAATTTCAACGACTGTTTTTCATTGATTTTTCTATTATTCCTGCTTCATCGAATAGTTTTTTTTATTAATACTTCGCACTTGTGATGTCACAAGGTCGTGATTTATGCGGGGGCCCGTATTCCTAAATCGTGCGTTATCAAATATTTTACCTCGATTTTTTAACGATACCTCATTGGCCAATGAAGGATCGAGCGAAGTAAGAAAACGACGCCTCGTTATTTTCCGTGAAAAAAAAAATTTTAATGATTTTTCATGCACTTTTTATCTGGTAAAAATGTTTTCTGGGTTATTGAAAAATAAAAGGAGAAATTTTTTTGAAGCTGGATTTACGCGACCAGCACCCCCAACGTTCGGACTGATTCTGCTGAATATTGCGAGGGCGAATTTCTCAAGGAGCAACGAATTCAGAGCAAAATAACGACCGCGGTGCTTGGAATTTTTTTCGTATCGCTGCTCGGTGTCGGTATGGGCCAAACCGCAGTTTACACACTCGGAATACCGTACATTGACGACAACGTTGCCAGCAGGGAATCGCCCTTGTATTTCGGTGAGTTTTCCTGTCAAATTTACTCGATTTTTTCGAAACGTTTTTCAAAACACCCTGCAGGATACAATTTTTCAGATTAATGGGTCTCGATTTTTTTTGTGCTTAGCTACAAATGTCCCCTTCAAATTGAGCCGTAATAAACTGGAATACGAGCTTTTTTCGAAGAGTTATGATTTTTTTAATCGAAATTATTCGAATCAAATTTACCCCAGATTGAAACAACGCTGCAAACCAATTCCGCGGGTGTTAAAAAAACTCTCGATTTTTTTATCATAACCATAACAGTCTTCTTTAAATTGAGCCTAACTGCGTTAAGATATATCTATTTTTCACTGAATTATGATTTTTTTAATCAAAATCTTTCGAACCAAATTGATCTTCGATTAAAACAGCGCTACAAGCCAACTTCCTGTAGCTGGAAAATACCTGATTTTTTCCATCATAACCATAACTGCTCTCTTCCAAATGAGCCCAATTACGTTAAGATATATCTATTTTTCACTGAATTATGATTTTTTTAATCAAAATCTTTCGAACCAAATTGATCTTCGATTAAAACAGCGCTACAAGCCGACTCCCTTGAGCTGGAAAATTCCTGATTTTTTTCATGATAGCCATAACTGCTCTCTTTCAAATGAGCCTAATTGCGTCAAAATATAACCATTTTTCACCGAGTTATGATTTTTTTAATTGAAAATAAAATTTTCAACATTATCAAAAATTCGTATTTCGGTACAATTTTCATAAAAAATGAAAAACATGAAAACAAAATTTTTTTTTTTCAATTTACAGCAATCACGATTGGAGTGAGAATTTTGGGCCCTGCGCTAGGATTTATTCTCGGTTCGGTCTGTACCATGCTCTACGCCGATTTATCGGCGGAGCCGCAAATCACGACTTCCGATCCAAGATGGGTCGGCGCATGGTGGCTCGGTAAGTTATTTTTGTTGAATAAAAAAAAAAAAAATCATCTTTATTTTTATTTTTTAATTTAAATAGAAAAAAACCGTTGAATGAACACGTCGACTCGTGACCTTTTATCGTATTAATTCTCGATTGACCTTTCCAAGGAGTAAATTATTGTGAAATTTACCGTTGCATATCTACTAATTGTATAAATATAAATTTATTTCTAAATTCGTATAAAATGACAATTAAAATACAAAAAAAAAATAAACGACTATAATTTTGCATTCAAGGCCTCGTCCTCATCTCGGCCATGCTCATGCTCGTCAGCATCGCCATGTTCGCATTCCCGAGTCGTTTGCCAACCAGCCGATCACCGTCCAAAATCGAAGACTCCAAAAAGCCTAGTCTCAAAGGTAAAAAATACGTAAAAAAAAAAAAAAAATAAATAAATTCTGAATGGTATTTCGACCATTTATTTTCATCAATCGTCTCTTTTTTCTTGCCATTTCTATTTTTTTATGAAAAGTTCAAAAATTCGTGTGAAAAAAAAATCAAAAACGATACTGAGAATTCCAAGGACGTTGAATTCGAAATTTTTCCAATAATGCAAAATTTTTTGATTCATTTCTCTCTCTTTTCCTTTTCTCGAATACAGATTTTCCAAAGGCCGTCAAGCGACTCCTGAAAAATGACATTCTCATGTTTCGAACGGCCAGCAGCGTTTTACACATACTTCCTATCGCCGGTCTATACACATTCTTGCCGAAATATCTCGAAACCCAATTTCGACTTCCCGCACATCATGCCAACATGATTTCAGGTACTTTCTTTGATTTATTTAAATTTTTGTTTTTTAACCTTTTAAATTTTTCAATAAAAACGAACTCAGCCTATCAACTATTGAGAATAATAATTTCAGTGCAGAAAATCTATCTTTTTTTTATCAATTTTTAATTAATTTTTTTTTAAACAATTTTTATTAATTTTTTTTCAATTAATTTTTTTATATTAATTTTTATCAATTTTTTTTTTTAATTATTTTTTTTGTCTTCGTTGTCACGCAGGAGTCGGAGGAATTTTGGTAATGGGCCTAGGAATAATAATTAGCGGTGTATTTATTCTGAGATGGAAACCGAATGCGCGTTTCGTCGCTGCCTGGATCGCGTTCACAGCTGTAGTTTATGCGGTCGGTATGGGCGTTTTGATGTTCGTTGGTTGTCCAATGGACGATTTCGCCGGTCTCGCGACCAGGGACAATGGGCAAGTTGAAATGACCATTTATCTATCAATTGTATCGATTCAAAAAGCAATTTTTTTTTTTTTGCAAATGTTTATTTTTGTTTTATAACAATCTTTACTTGTTTATAGATTGTCCGGTTTCGAGCCAACCTGCGAATCGACCTGCGACTGCGATCCGAACAAATTCAGTCCGATTTGCGGTGCTGACAAAAAAACTTATTTTTCGGCTTGCTTAGCCGGCTGCTCGAATTACACGATCCACGATAACAAAGTTTCTGGGGTGAGCAACAAGTTTTATTTATTAAAATTCGAAAATCAATTTTTTTTCGAAATTTAAGAGTTTTAGGTAAGAATTTAATTGATCGAAATTTGAGAATTTTGATTAAGAAATAAATTTACCAAAATTTAAGAATTTTAATTAAGAAAGAAATTTATCAAAATTTAAGAATTTTAATTACAAATTAAATTCATCAAAATTGAAGAATTTTAATCGAAAATTAATTTTATCAAAATTCAAGAATTTTAATTACGAATTTAATTCATCGAAATTGAAGAATTTTAATCGAAAATTAATTTGATCAAAATTTAAGAATTTTAATTATGAATTTGATTAATAAAAATTGAAGAATTTTAATCAAAAATTAAATTGATCAAAGTTTAAGAATTTTTATTCATCAAAATTTAAGATTTCAATTAATTAATTAATTTACTTGAAGTTTTTTTTTTTTCAAAATTTGAATGATTTTTATCGCCTCCGTTTTTTTAAAATAAAAGAAAAAATGACGATTGATTCTCGTGGGGAAGAATATTGCTAATTTTTTTAAAATTCTGTTGCTAATAACAAAAAAAAATTTCATTTCTTTTTTTTTCAGTTCACCGATTGTCAGTGCATCGCCGACAATTCGACGCTGCCGGAAATAGCGGGAACCGCGACAATAGGATTTTGCGATCTGGAGTGCCAAAACTTTTGGGTGTACATGATATTATTTTCTTTATTCGTATTTGTACATTCGACGAGCGAGGTTGGCTCGATGTTGCTCATTTTAAGGTGCGTCGATCCAAGGGACAAGGCTATGGCTCTCGGCCTCATACAATTTGCCATCGGCCTTTTCGGTAGGTTTCGTTCGAATTTTCATTTTTGTATTTTTATTGTTATTACGAAGCACCAAAAAAAAAAACGTTCAATCAACAGAGTCATCAGAATTCGAAAAAAAAGAACATTCAAAAAATTAATTCAATCAAGTAAATAAAAAATTCGAATATTTAAAAACCCGAAATATCATTAAATTTCGAAAAATTCACAATATTCAAACAAAAATTTATGAAATCAACAAATACCATAAAATCGATTTAAAAAAAAAAAAAAAGCAAAAAGGAAACGAATAAAATAAAATTCTTTTTTTTTTGTCACAGGTAATGTCCCATGTCCTATAGTTTATGGTGCGGTGGTCGATTCGGCGTGTCTCGTATGGGAATACTCGTGCGGTGAGCGCGGCGCCTGTTGGCTCTACGATTCCAACACATTCAGAATGTTTTTCCACGGTAAATATTCGTCTCAACAGCACTTCTTTTTACCATCAGAATAAAAATTTAAAAATTTAAAAAACTCATTTCCATATCTTTTTCACAGAAATAATTATTTCATAATTTCAGAATTTTTTTCATTTTTTCTCCCAAATTATATTCCATTTCTACTGAGCTCTTATTTTCAAGTAAAAAAAAAATTTTCCAAATTTATTTATTTTTTTAATTTAAAATTTTGATTTAGAAAAAAAATCAACTTTTTTTTTTTTAAATAAATTCTTCTCTTATTAATAAAAGAAGGAATAATTTTTTTTTTTTTTTTTTAACAAATGAAGAAAATTGAATAAATAAAAATAAAAATAAAAACCAAAAATAAATACTTTTTTTGATAAAAAGAAATGAACACTTTTTTCAATAAAATAAACGGAATGAAAATAAATTGGAGAAAAAAATTTTCTTACGATCGAAACAATTGTGCTAATTTTTTTTTTTTTTCTTTTCCAGGAACGACCGGTGGAATTTTGATACTGGCGTTCGTGGTTGATCTCGTAGTTTGGTACAAAGCCGGAAGTATAAATTTCGTTGACGAGCAGACGGGCGATCAGGAAGGTTCGGCCGAAGAAATGACGACCCTCAAATCCCCGGATTCTCAAACGGTCGAGAACGATTATCTCTGAGAGAAAGATAAAGAAAGAACGGATGAAGAAGAAAAAAAAACAAAAGAGAGAGCAAAAAAGATTGACCGAAAAGAAAATTAAAGTTGGAGCAATGAAAATTGCGAATGAATTATTGTATTAACGACTAAAAGGAGGAAGACTAACCGGATGAGAGATAAACGACAGGCGGAATGGTTGACAGCACGAAAATGTGCGATGTTGGTTGATTGTCGGAGCGCGCGTTGGTCACGTCGATCTTGTCAAATCGAGGGACAAATATTTACCGGGTCAAGTCGTCGTCGCTATTCGTTCGTTCGAATTATCAAATTAAATGGGACTTTAGTCACGTGATTTCTGGGAATTAAATCACGCCTAAAAAAAAATGCCCAATTTGATGGTCGACCAAGGAAAATCGATGGTGATAACCATCGATCGTATTTTGCGTTGAAAATTTCATCGTGAAATTTTGAAGAAAAAATAATAATAATAATAATAAAACAACGGAAAATTAAAGAGTAGATAATGAAAAGGAGAAATATACAATATTTTTCGACTCTCAGCGATGTACGAATGATAATTGCCATATTTACGTAACGTTAGGCCTCTGAACGACGTATAAAAGTGTTTTTACTCGTTTTTTTATTTTTTTTTTTTTCTTAAAAAAAAAAAAAAAAACTTTTTTTATGGTTTCGTAATTTTGCGCAGAGCATTATTGGAACGTAAATTTTACGATTGATAGAGAAGTAAAGTTTTTATTCTATTTAAGCAGATTTTTATTAGAAGAAAAAATTGATGAAAGTTTCGGTGATAAAAAAAAAAAAGAAATTGAAAATGGCTTTCGAATATGAGAACGAGGGAACGATGGATTTCCGAAGAATCAATGATTTTTCCATTGTTTTTTTTTTTTTTTTTTTTTTTTTCGTTTTCGTTCGATTTATTTTATTATTTTATATTTTTTATTAGCCGCTGTGAAAAATAAGCTTAAACGAAACTACGAGAATAGAGGAAACACGAGAGACGAGAGATTACGATGCGCAGCAGAACGGGGGACAATTAAAAAATGAAAAAAGAAGAAATATGAAGAAAGAAAGAAAATGAAGAAATCACATTCAAAATATTTTTTACAAGATTTGACGATAACGAGACACGAGATAAAAAAAAAAGAAACGAAAAAAAAAAGATTTATAATGATAATAGAAACGAAAGGGAAAGGGATGAATTTAGACTGCGAGATTGTAACGTTACGAGAGATACGGGAGAAGGTAAAAAAGAAGAATAAAAAAGAAGGAGATTGAGAGATCGAAACGGATGACATGAGAAAAGAAAAAAAAAAATTTTCAAGCAAACAAAACAAAAAGTTCTGTATTTTAATATGGTACACTTTACACAAACGTGTCATTAGAAGAAGAAGAAGAAGAAGAAAAAAAACGCAAAAAGAAAAAAAAATCGTCGATCCAATCGTGTTGAGAGAAAGGAAAAAAATGCAAAACTTTTGGCCATTTTTTCACGAAAAATTATCGACGAGGATATAAAAAAAGAAAAGAAATAAAAATAGGGCGAAAAATATTTTAAGAGAATAGAAATAAGACGATTGGATTTTGCATGTTTTTTCAGTCAAAATTGCAATTTTTTTTTTTTTTATCGTCGATGAACGCGATTTTTCAGCTTCCCGAACGAACTTTCTCGTCCAATTTTCTTACGATCTCTGGGCATTAAGGAAAAAAAAATAATAATAATAATCGAGCGACGAATCCGCGATGTACAAAAAAAAAAAACCCACGAAACGAGCCTCTGAACTCTCGCGATTTTCGTAATAAGACGATTTTTTTTTTCTCGAAAATAATATTTAACGATAGTAAAAGAAAAATACGAAAAATTTTAACAGAAAAATCGATCAAGTGAGGCGCGCTCGAATATAAATTGTATTTTTGTATCGCAACAGAAAAAAAAAAAATAATATTCCCGATTATTCCGACGGTGGCCGAGCGAGAGAAAATTACTTGAAAAATTTAAAAAATTTTCATCCCTTTTTTGTTCAAAATTTCGAAAATCCAAAAAAAAAACAACGAGCGTCATTACGACGATTTTTTTTTCTTCCGAGCTGCTCGGCCAACCACCACAACTCAGAGCCTCAAAATATAATTTTGAATATTGAAAAAAAAAAAAAAAAAAAAAAAACGAATTTAATTGAATAAAAATTATTTTTAATTGAATTGTATTTTATAAAAATTCCAATCGACGCATTTCTTTTTTTTTTTCTTTTTTCAACCCTTCTGTTGTTGTTGTCTGCCGCTGCCACATCGCTGCTGCTAATTGTTGTTGTTGTTTGTCCGATATGAGCCGAATATTATTTTTTCAATTTTAATATTAAAAACAAAATACAAAAAAAAAACAAAAATACATACACACATACACACACATATATATATATATATATATAAATAAAAATATAAATATAATATTCAAATCCAATTGTGATTACGATAGAAATAGCGTGGAAATGTTGGGCCTGATCCAAAGCCCTTGCTCATTTAGAAATTATTAAATTTCCTGCCGTGAACACTGAATGTTGAAAAAACTTAAAAAAAAATTCAAAACCAATATGGCAATACGAGAAGATTTTATTCTTTTCTTTTATTTCGTCCGAATTTTTATAAATTGTTTAAACGAAAAAAAAAAGAAAAAAAAAAAACAGGAAAGATGGGACGAATAACTCGATCCAATTAATACGATCTCGTTGATCCACTCAGAAACAAAAAGTACTGCCGCGAGGGCGAATGAGAAAAAAAAAAAAAAAACTGCCGAAACTCGCAGAATCGATCGAACGATCGCGAATCCACTCACAAACTGCCGATAATACAATTTTTTTCGAAATTCTTTCATTCATAAAAACCTGAATATCGAATCTTCGAGGGTTCGTTAAAAAAAACGGAAAAAAAAAAATAAAAAATAAAAAAACAGCAATCGTCTCCCTGTCGAGAAATCCCCAAAAACTCATTTAATTTCTATCGATACTCGAAAAACACTGATGAAAAGAAGAAAAAAAAAGTCAACAAATATTTTTTAATGAAAATGAGATAAGAATCGATTTCACTTTTTTGACGATCGCACCTTTTCAATATTTCGTAGCATAAATGATTTGTTTTTTTTTTTTTAATCCTTTTCTTTTTATCGTGAGAACGTAATCGACGGAATCAGGAAAAAAATTACATTAAAATTATACATATATATATACATATATATATGTATCAAAAATATGGAAAAAAAAAAAATATATATATATATGTATGTATATTAATACTATATTTTAGTAAATGAATTTATCGAAAATAAGTACGAAATAAGATGAAAAAAAAAATGAAAATGAAACGGTATAAATGAAAAATATATATATATATATATATATAAATATAAAATTAATAAAAATAAAAATAAATCGTATAAATAATATCGCGACTGCGATTTTAACCTATAACGATAAAAAAAAAAAAAATCGTAATTTTTAAGCGAAATATAATTGCTAGTCTCCCAATAATATATAATTCTTAATAATAAGCGAGAATGATTGATCAGTCTACGAATGTATTAATTTCTTTTTTTTTTTTTTTTTTTTTTTATTCTACATGAAAATCGCACAAAAAACGTTGATTAATGAAGAAAATGGAATAGACTTAGATGTGACGATGCGAAAAGACTCGAATGTTGAAAATGATGAAATTTGGTGCTTTTTTGAGGAAAAAAAAAAAAAAAACAAAAAGTTGAATTTCTAGCTCGAAAAAGTTGGAATTTTGGAAAGAGCGAGAGTAATTTCGAGAGAGCCTATCTACGTAAAGAATTTTCATTTTTATACGAAACATTTTTTGTTCTTATTCGATTTATCGAATGAAATGATGTACGAATGAGTGAAAAAACGATGAAGAAAAATCGAGGTTAAAGTGTATTTTAATAAGAGGGAATATGTGTCGTGTGTTCGTGTGCGTGGCCATTTAATATTCGTGTGAAAATGTGAAAAGAAATTGAGACAAAAGGGATTTTTCCATTTTTTTTTATAACAGATATCTGAGTTTTCGAAGTGAAATAGCGAATAATTAATTCGTCGATCCCCTTAAGAAAACGAGGCTTGAGACCGGGAAGCCTTCCGAATCCGGTGAAATTTCGTTGCTCTTCGAATATTAAAAATATTTTTAAAAAAATTTTCTTCTCAGACACGAATTTACGAATTTTACACCATTTTTTTTCAGCCCCTATTTTCAATCGAATCGAAATAATTCCTCTAATCGGATAAATATATGCTCGAATGTCGTCACTTAATTATCCATTATTACTGTATACATAAAAACAAAGAACAAGATGAAAGAAAAAACAAACAAACATCAGCACGTAAATTACGTATTATGAATATATATATATATATATATACACTACCGTCGAAAAGTTTCGACGGTAGTGAAGACATCAGAATTTTTTCAAATTTTTTTTCGACATTTTTTTTCCAACTTTTTTCGCAAGTTGAAAAAATTAATTTCGAAAAAAAATTTGAAAAAATTCTGATGTCTTCAGAATTGAAAAACAAAACTTTTTTCTATTTTGAAATTTTATCAAAAACCCCATATTTAACAAGTAAACGCGATCAAATTTTCAGAATTTTGACTGAAATCAGTCGGAAAAAAAAATTTTAAGAAAAAATTCGGAAAAAATTCTGATGAATTTGGCTAAACCAAACTCATTTTTTTATCCTCTTGAGGTTTTTTGAAAAACTTACTAGTTTTCGTGTTATGTGGCATATTCCAAATTTTGTTTTTTTTCGCTAAAAATGAGATAACTACATGAAAAAAAATCGTACAGAACTTTTTAAAAAACGAAATTGAAGTTTTCGCTGTCCCCGTTGAGGTTCCGGTCGGAAAAAACTCGAAAAATTTTTTTTTCTCAAAACGCGGTCCAACTGTAAATCTTAAAAAAAAAGTTGGAAAACGGTCGTGTTCAAAACAATGTAGCGGACGTAAAAAAAATCGTACAACATTTTCAAAAAAAGCAAATTGAAGAAGAATTCCTTCCCTTCAAAATGCCGTTTATTAAATTCGTTTATCTATATTGCTTAAAAAATGACATGAAAAATGGCTCCGACACTTTTTCGCAATTTTGTCCGGAAACTTTTGACGGGTAGTGTATATATATATATATATATATATATATTGCACAGTCGATATATATATGAAATGCATCACTAATGTACCTTTTACACGTCCAATAGTTAATTTAGCCTTTGGATTACCGATCGATTGATAAAAACAAAAAACAATTTAAAAAAACAAAAGAAATTCAAGTTCAAACTCATCCCAGTTTATCAATATATTCATTGTAAAAGAAAGTCGTTGAGAGATTCGTTGAAATAAGGAGAGGAAAAGAGGTAATTTAATCGTTGTGCATTTATTCGAGTTAATCGTTCGATAATCCTTGGGTTAAGACTGATTCAGGAAAGAAATTATGATAAAATAAAATAAACAAACAGGCAAAGGCAAACCGACGTATTTTGTAATTATACTTTTCATTACTATTATTATTAATTATTAATTATTAATTATTATTGTTGTTTGTAGTTAAAGAACGATAATGAATTTGTTTATAATAGACGGCAAGTGCCATAATTATTATATAAATTCAGTCTTTCTGATTAAAATCTCTAATTTTGTCCTATAAAAATTAATTGTGCTAAGCGTTTTATTTCAATTCCTTTTTCAGAATTTATCTACGAGTGCGAACGACGAAATCTTTTGAAATATACTTTTTACAGGGAATCTTAGACTCGATTAACAAAATCCCAAATAAAGCAGTCACAGAATTTTTTTGATTCCTGGTACTCGGAAAATGGGCCAAAAAAAGAACAAAATTGGTGACAGAAAAATGACAGATTATATATTTCTCATGCATTTTTATTTTCAACACAAATTTGTATTACACAATGTTTTTCCAAAACATTAGATTTCGCATTGATTCTCAAAGGATCAAATAATTATGGATGAAAATTCATCGTCGGCGATATGTTTTTTGCCGGCGTCAATGAGCTTGACAGCACTGTCACGTATCTGTAAATTAGTTTCGTACTGTAAGGCATTCTCGAAAATGAGGTCACTGAATTTCGTAAGAAATTGATAAAACGCCGGAGTCGTTGAACTTTTCATTTTTTTGCATTTGGTCGAGGCCGTATTGAGCTCGTGATGAGGTCGTGTCAAATTTTCAACCTCATGGCTCGCCTGTTTGACAGCCTGTTCAGGCTTGTTTACAGCAACGTACGAGCTCTCGTTCGGCTCTGGTGTTATTTCGTGTAAAATGTCAATCACGAGACTCGGTTTGAAGGTTGTAACATTCAAACTGTCAGGTTGATCCTTCGAATGATCGCTTTTCGAAACGCTTTTTACAACCCTGAAAAGCAGTAGATGAGGTCAATTAAAGTCACTCAGAAAAGTCGATGAAATGGCCATTGGTTCGAAGAGGGATCAATAATTTTTGGGTGAGGTCAAAATGGGACGAAACGAGGTCATTGAGGTCAGTAAGGTCAGCTGTACCAATGAGGTCAACGAGATCATTAAGGTCAAATGGGTTAATGAGGTCAGGACGGTCAAACGGGTCGATGAGGTCAATGAGGTCAGGGATGTCAAACGGGCCGATGAGGTCAACGAGGTTAGAAAGGTTTGACGAGCGCATGAGGTCAATGAGGTCGAACCTTATGTACTTCGAAATTGAAGCAATTGATTTACCTGTAATCGACCTTAGAATCGAGATACGTGTTGTCATAAAAGTCATCGCGGGATCGGACCTTACCGACCTCATTGATCGGAGTCGAAGGTCGATTGATTTTGAGGGCCAACAGATTATTCGATAGCATGGATTTAGTGGGCCCTATGTCCGTTGAAACGTCGATACCGGATGCATAAATCGGGGAATAAATGGCAGAAGGTTTGGACGGAGTCCAAAAGTTTCCAGAACGATCGACCTTAATAGCAGAGAAATTGGGCATGACCGGTATTCCAACAGATTTGGGTCTTTTGTCAGAATCGACGGAGCTAAACTTGTTCTTCGATTTCGTAGCTTCCTCGCGTTTCTTTTCCTTCAAGCGTGACCTCATTATCGTGGCTATAACCTTGCCACGATTGCCAAGGTCGACTCGATGATGCTCCATAAAATCGTCGAGAAAACTGTTAGAATTCAATTCGGCGCTACCGATCGATGTAAAGTAGTCCGCGAAATCCTTTCTCTCGTTCGTTTCACCGTATGACAATCTTCTCGGACTTCCCAAGGTCAAATAAAGGTCACCACTTCTCGGGCCCAAACGGCCCGAATCTTTCGAACCGATCTCGATCATGTTGTGACGCACAATCGGCACTGTTGGCGACCTTGACGTTGACCTTGATACCTCCCAATTACGCTTCAGGTCAGAAGACTTTTTCAACTGATCGTCCCCGCTCCCTAACGCCTCAACAGCTTTCTCTATCCCGTGGAAACTTATCCCTTCGTACGGTGAGGCCTTCACGACCTCCAATTTCCCCGATGCAGCTTCTTCCGGTCCGTGATCGTTGAAGGATATTATCTCGTAGCCGGAATGGCCCAACCTCAGTGGCGACGGTGTCCCAGTGACCTGAAAATTCAGGTCAATTTGTTAGAGTTCACTATTCGGGCCCAGAAACGTATACCGATTTTTTTACTCACACAAAAACATGCCAGAGGCATCAAAAAAGCAGAAAACCACATGGCGGTGATGGAAAATAGAAATCGGTAACGAAAAAATTAAAAAATGAAGCAAAATTCTAAATAATTGGCTACGAATCGGATTCACGGCTGACGGGAAGAACCGAACTCTCTGAGTCGTGGCTGCAATACCGATCCTTCATGCAATGACTTTTTCCTTCGCTGATTGCCGAACAAACGATTTGTTTTGTGGTTTAAAAAAAAAAAAAAAAAAAAAAAAACAAGACAAAAATACTGGCGGTACTGACGAGAAGTAATAATCGTTCTTTTATCGAGTTTTAGTGAGGTAATATAACCATGAATCAATACTCGAACCTTTACAATTCGTCGTAATTTTCTTCGATCGATTTTTTTGCTGATTTGTGATTTTGCCATTCTCGATTGATAATCAATCGTTCGGGACACTTGGTATTTAATCATTTTAAAAGCCTCTCGATGAATATTAATATCAAAAAATTTTCGAAACTGATTTTTACAAAACCATTTTTTTTTTTTTTTTTTCATTCATAATTTCGTTTATTGTACGAGAACAAGGGTAACATTTGTTTGCAACAATGACGTCTTCTGACAATTCCTTGACGATTCGCACTCCGATGTTCTCGGTCAAAACTAAAATCAACTTCCAGTCGATTTCGAGATGATTCACCGTGAGAACCTTCATGCTGTTGAATACGAGGCCGAGAGAACCGTGATGGCCTTGAAAAAAATTTTGTGTCGCTTCTCTCGTATTTTTCCACCTTCGAGTATTTTATTTCCGACAAATATTGCCTCAAAATTCTCATGACTCGGTCGATTTTTCTATTTGCCTCCATCTCGGTGATCCGACCACGTGATGACAGCATCGTTTTCAAAATTCCACCCAATTCTCTGTCGAGACAGTTGCCGAATACTGGCTTTCTGGCCGAAAACTTCATTTTTTCAACATGAGAAACGAAAATAAACGAAATTCAATTATTTTCAAATTTTTATTAATTTTTTCAATCGTACAATCAATTTTTATCACACTCGAGCACTAATTTTTTTAATGCCCATTCGTTCTCGTTGTAAAATTAAAAAAAAAAAAAAAAAACTAATATTTTGAACTCACGTGTGCAGCCGAACAACTATTGACTAAATAGGATATCAATATTATGCTGAATTTCGTTCTCATCGTCATTGTTTATGCTATGAGAAATTAAAAAAAAAAATTTGAAGAACACAACGCTCATACCGAGCCTCAAGCAATACGTAAAATGATGAAAAATCCTGAACTCGAAATACTACATATTCAAATCGTTGACTTATAAAACAGAATTTATTTATCGATTCGATTGTTATTGAATAGCTCTGAAATTCAGTGATTGAGATCCAGGAGCCCGTGAAATTGTTTACGCGAACGAAAAGCAACGAACATTCATTTTGATATTAATTGGAACAATAAATTATACGACTAATTCATTTGCTGTCGAATTCGATTAATTTACGTGGCAGGATGACTGATATAAATTCTGCTGACGAGCTTGTTGAAAGACATTTCGCTAATTCCTACGATTTATGAGTCAGTAAGAAAATCGATGAAACAAATTCCAAGGAATATCGCTTCCTGTTGACATTAAAATTTCGTTTCGATTTTTTTCTGCCATTTTTTGAATCATTCATCACTCGAATTGATTTCAAAACTGCGTCGATCGATCGCTGTCATGCTTTTTCGAATGTAGCTCTTCGTGTTGAAGGATCGAGAAAAAAAAAGTACTTGAAACGGCCGCTAGATGGCGAGGGCACGCATCTTTCGCGTTCTCGATCGAGCGGAGGCTGACTATAAGGGTCGTGACCGGCCAATTCGAAATTTTTTATTGAATTTCGATATTTTTGTCTTCTCGAGTCGAGTTGTTTCCATTAACAATAAAATGATTAATCTGCAAATAATTGATCGTGTTTATGGACGAAGTAATTGCACTTAGTATTTTTATTCAAATTGGTATTCACATTTATCACAATTTTCTACACATGAATTTAACAAAATTAATTCCATAGAAATTTTTCGTAGCATCGTCGTGTCCTTCGGTTTTTCGGCGAATCTGATGGCGTCACATGTTCAGCGTGGCATATATCGACGCCTTATTGTCGGCCTGTTGAATCTATGTCGTCGAAAGTTTGTATTCGCGTTGATATTGATGTTCTCGTTGCGGACGCCCGCGGGATGAGAATCTTTAATTTCCGGTGGATCTGAAAATGGTTCCTCTATTTTATTTTTTTTTATGAGATCAGCCGCCATTTTTGTGACTCTCAATTGCGACAACCATTTTCTTGTAACACACGTTGAAACAACAAAATGGCCGATCAATTCTTTCGTTTGTTTATTAATTTACCTGTCCAAGGGCGAATATTTGGTTCATAATTTTGATCAAACGATGGTTCCCTGACGAAACCTCGGTCCATAGGATCGGAAAAGGAAAAAGAGTCTTTGGACGGTCTTACGAAACCATCCGACTTTCTATGTGGTATTTTCTGTTAAATATAAAAACTTTGATTTGAAATGAATTCTCGTTGCCTCGAAAGGTGACAAAATCGTTTAAATCCATCATACCGACCGAAGAAATACACTAAGAAATACACTTTTTTACCGACCGTCAATACATCAGGGATCTGATTTATCAGTCGCAGACAAGGCAGAAATCAATAATTATCCACGTAAATCGATAATTATCCAAAAAAAATATATTCCGACGAAAAAATTCGTTAAAAAATGTCTCATCAGAAAATCTCATTTAATCTTTCGGTTTCTCACCATCTCCCATGGATAATGGTACTGATTTTCGCTTCTACCCAGTTGCCAGGATCCTCGCTGGTTTCTCGTAGCCATCAAAGGTTTCCAAGCCGAACGTAGTATCATTCTGTTGTAATTCTGAAATTGAATTACATAAAATGATTCCTTTTTCATCAAATCATTAAAAAAATAAAAAAAAATAAAAAATTCATTCCCATCAAACAACTGTTGAATATTGGTGATCAATTATTTCCTTTTTTTTCATCTCAACATTCTACTACCTTTTTTTGCAACTATTCTTACGAATTTTCGATTTTATTTACCGCCTCTTGGGCCTCTAGATCGCCATACTCAGGCGGCTCAGTTTGCTCATCGAAATTACACCTCGGTGCATAATGAGGACAATCATACTTCTCTGCTTCTTGGCCTATAATATTCTCTCCGGAAGCTGGGTAAGGCGGGCCGGCTTTTTCCCAAGGCTCGGGACCCCATATTTCACGAACATGCCGACGGGGGATGTTTTCCCCGTCATAAGGGGGCTTACCACTCCACTGTACAAAAAAAAATCTTGAAAATTTTCAAAACATGATTCAAAATGATGTTTTTTTTGTTGTTTTTTCTTTGTTTTTTTATCTTCATTAACTGTTGGATCAAAAAGTGCTGTTAAATCTTACTGCAAAAATTCCGAAGACCATTGACGAGAGCAGGATCACAGCGTGATGGATCATTTCGAATGTTTGGAAAAAAAAAAAAAAAGTTTTTCTCGATCAATGAAATATTCTTTTAGTTAAAAATGAGAAAAACAATCAGATGGTGAACTCGATAATGCGGAGGTCGATCTCGCTTCTGTCTCGTCGCGGCGCGATTGTTATATACGATTTTTTTTTCTCCGCTTTGTCAACGCAAGACTTACGAGACGTCGAGTCTCGTATATTCGTCAAACGTCAAAAATAAAACGAAAAAAAAGGCAAATGGACGGGAGAATAATTGATAGGAAGAAGAGAACTCACTCGTCGAATTAAAAACCAATTAAATCGCCTGACATTTTTCAAATGAACGCGTCAATCCTCGATGATCGTTGACTTATCCATAACTAGTTATCAAACGTTGAATGATACGAAACGCTTTTATTTTTCATTGCTCGATTTTTTCGAACAATGATTTCGGAGAGTGGCTCAGTGAATCGTGTCAGTGATTGCAACGAAAATTCAAAAATCATTCTCAACGAATTCAATTCATTATTCGTAATCAATTTTTTTAGTTTTTTTTTTTTAATTCGTGGCTCGTCGAAAGTAGCTACAGGCTGGGAGGGCGAATGGACAAAAATGTTATTCGTTTGAAAATATTATATTTATTTGTTCTTGCATTATTTTTACATGACTACAATATTTTCATAAACGATAATAATAATTTTTCACAAATTTTCTCGTTATCCTCATATCTTCGTTACGTCCGAATGATTCGTTTTTTTTTCTCGATTTCCATTGAAAACGAAGGAAGTGTCTCGGGGAAACTTTAGAATCCGAACGCCCGGGGTTTAAAATTGAGCGAGCGTCGAACGGGGCGGTAGGCTCTCCGATGATTTTGATTCACGTTCTTGTTCTTCGATCGCCTGACGACACTCGTCTGAAACACGCAAAATTTCAATTTTGCAACGGGTTCTAAAATTTTCCTAAAACTTCCTAAAAATTCGAAAACATTTCCCAAAAATTTGAAAAGTGTTTTTTTTCGTCCTAAAATTCTCTAGAAACGGACTATTCTTCTCTGGAATTGGTCTAAAAAAATTTTAGACAAATTTAGAATATTTTAGAGTCATTTTAGAAGGGTTTTTGAAGCTTTCTCAGCTATTTTGATGCGAAAAAAAATTCTAAACAAATTTAGAATTTTTTTGGAATCATTTTAGAAGAGTTTTGAAGCTTTCTCAGCTGATTTTTCGAAACATGAAAGAAATTTACATCAGTTGCGGTAGTAGCATTGGGCTCCGGGACAAGCTCTTTGTCGTCGATTACGAGTTCCTTGTCGTCGGCATCGAGTTCCTTGCCGTCAATGAGAAGGTCCTTGTGTCCGATGAACTCTGCTTCCTCGATGTCCGGAGTCGCTTCATCTTTCTTCGGTTCATTCGTTGCTTCGTCTTTGAGTTGCCCGATTTTGATCGGATGTGCACGTCGCAGAGGGCACAGCATACTTTTACTTTTGTAGCCGCAAGGCTGCTTGAGATCGATGTTGTCTCTACTAATTACGTAACCCTCGTTCCATTCCGGGAGACTTGGATCTGCATCCTTCCAACGGATGTCTCGTGGAAGAGACGCGTCGCGAGTCAGATCTATTCGAATAAATCGTTACGAAAGAAAACGATTTTTATTTCAGAAAATTCTAAAATCTGTAAACATTTTAGAAAATTCTAAAATCTGTAAACATTTTAGAAATTTAAAAATCTGTAAACATTCAAGAAATTCTAAAATCTGTAAACATTTTAGAAATTGTAAAATCTGTAAACATTTTAGAAATTCGAAAATCTATAAACATTTTAGAAATTCTAAAATCTGAAGACATTCAAAGAATTCTAAAATCTTCAAACGTTTCGGGGATTCTGAAATTTTGATAATTTTAAGATTTGCGAAACATCGGACATTTTGGAGATTCCAAAATTCGTAGACATTCAAGAAATTCGTAAATTTTCGATGATTTCAAGATTTCCGAAGGACTGTACAATTTTTTATAGATTCCAAAATTCGTAACAATTCAAGTAAATTCTAGAAATCTGTAAACGTTCAAGAAATTCGTAAATTTCGATGATTTTAGGATTTCTGAAAGATTGAGCATTTTCAAAGATTCTAAAATTTGTTGTTATTGAAAAAAAATCTAAAATTCTAAAAATTTTGAAGAATTTTTCGACCTTGTCCATAATTCAGAAAGCCTCGTGATGGATCTTGAATGAGCTTGGTTCCCAACTGATTATCGTCCTCATCAGCTGAATCGGATTGTCCATAAAGGTTAAGGTTATAATTGGAATTGGTGTTAATGCTTCTACGTCCAAAAGCCACTTTTCTGCGAGGACGAGATAGAATTCTGACAACTGCCTCAGCGACGGCAATCGCCGCTGATTCGCTCAGGTCCCTGGCGAGGCTTCTCGTTATCGCCATCGCTGCTTCCGCCGCGTCCGTTGCTACTTCCGCTATACTTGAGCCGCTACCAGGCACTCGTAACAAGTTATCGATCTGAAAGTTGACAAATTTTCGTCATTCGCTCGCTTTCACTCGGAATCCGTGAAGAAAAAAATTCGTTTTTTTTTCGGGCTCGAAATCGTACGCTCGTTCACCTTGGGCCCAGCTAAATCTATCTCGTCGTCGTACATCTGTCTTCGCAGTGAACGACGAACTCGCGGTTCCACCGATCTCGTGTTACGAGAATAAGGTATCGGCCAGTTAACATCTGGCCTGAAGGTCGAAAACGCCTGCTCGGCAACGGAACGAGTTAGTCATTTTGATTTTTTGTTGTTGTTGCAATTTTAGAAGTTTTTAGTAAGTATTTTAGAGAGGAAATTTTTTTTTTTTTTCATCCTCTTTTACCTGAATCGAGACAACGCCGAACGCCAGTATCCATAAAGCTGCACGATTGTCCATTTTTCTCGAGTCTGTAACACGAATCAGTTGGCAACTAAATCTCGCCTCTGGGACACGCTTGGTCGAGACTGCCGACCGGGATGTTTTATATATACACGGTTCCCTGGCTATTCTCAATCTCGAATGTCGTATTTCAAAAGGAAAAACGAACGGGCATCAAACCTGTCAATTTCCGTTGTCACGTGTGCCACTCGGACGAAGCAAAAAAAATTGTTGCTCGATTGTACATTTTCAATTTAACGCTTTTGATCACGTCGATCATTAATTAGTCGTTGCTGATTAATTAGCACAAAGAATCAGGCTCTGTTTTTCCGTATAAGAAAAAAAACGAAAAACTTTTAGAAATTCAGCGGCTCAAATGCTGAATCGTCATAAGAGTTTTAAACGAAGTTTATATAAAGTTGCAGGTTTGGCAGTTGATTTTTAATGGCTAAACTTAAAATTAAAAACTAATAGTTGAACTTTCATAAGTTCTAAAATTAAAGTACCACGCTTGAAAATGATATTTTAGAGAAATTTTTAATCCCAAGGAGTCTTTTTTTTTTTGGAAAATATCCAGAGTTTATTGATCCAGCGTACAATTTCGAATGATACTCCAGTTACAGGAGAGAGCTTCATTGCTCATTGTTGTTACAATTTGTTAGCTAATAGAGACGATCAAACTTTGGGATTGGTTGTATTTTTGGGCCTTCTCCAAGGAGGGACAAGTTTTGTAGAGATCCCATTGCCTTTGGTCGCTGATTCAAGCGGAGACTGACCACTGGCTTTTGCAGTCGTAGCCCCGGGCCGTCTCCAAGGAGGAATCGTCTTTGTGAAAGCAGTTGAATTGTTCTTGGTTGTAGGTTGAGAAAGAAAATGACTACCGGGCTTCGAAGCAGGAATACGAGTTGTGCCATTGCCTATATTCGAATTGCCTTGGGCTGTTGCTTTAATAAGGGAATTCTTATCGGTCTTTGGGGCTAATAGCCAAGAGCGATTAGTCGTTGGGCCGAAGAACCATCCTTCATTAACAGTTGAATTGTGAAGCGCGTTTGGCCTATTAGTGGATCTCGAGTTCGAAACTAGTCCCTTATGGGGCCCGAAGTCCCATTGAGGCTTAGTTGTGAACCCAAAGTCCCATTGAGGCTTAGTTGTGAACCCAAAGTCCCATTGAGGCTTAGTGGTAAACGCAAAGTCCCATCGAGGCTTAGTTGTGAACCCAAAGTCCCATTGAGGCTCAGTCGTAAACGCAAAGTCCCATGCAGGATTAGTCGTGGGCCCAAAGTCCCATGCAGGATTAGTCGTGGGCCCAAAGTCCCATTGAGGCTGAGTTGTGGGCCTAAAGTCCCATTGCGGCTGAGTTGTGGACCCGAAGTCCCAAATTGGCTTGGTTGTCTGCCAGGCATCCCAATGCGGCTTTGTCGTAGGTCCCAAGTCCCAATAGGGCGGATCTCCTGGGCCAGCGCTCCATGGGGGTGCACCCCCCACCCCAAGATCCCACTTGGGATCCTTTGTCGTATGCGTATTGGTGTCCGCGTTTAGCACGTCCGGTAGAAGCCAGGGAAACGTGGTTACTCCTCCTGACTCCGGCAAGTCGGGCCAAGTGAACGTCCAAAAAAAGTCATCCATTGGCTCTGTAAATCCTATTGGGTTGTCGTCAATGTCCCCGATCCCAATAGCGCTCGGTGGCTGACCTCCCGACCCCTGCCACTGTGTTTCGTTCTTCCAATTTGATTTAACCGTCACGGGCCCAATCCCCCCACCAAGACCAGCCCAGAATCCCTGATTACTGGCTATCACTCCTGCCCCAATACTTCCCCCAAGGGCCACTCCTGGATTCTCACCGAACCAAGCACCCGGATTCCACCAAGACAAATCGTTTCTTCTCGTTTTCAATTGGCCCTCCTGGCTGAACAAAGCGAACTTTGTTATCGCCAGTAACTTATCGACCTCACGCTCCTTAACCATCTCGGACAGTTGTCCTTTGGGCAAACCCAAGGTTACCAGCTCCCCCAACACTCGTCTTAGCCTCATCTTCATACACTTCTCGTCTCGCAGCCGCCATCTTGCCACCTGCCAAAGGATTTTCATCAGTTTTATGTTCTCCCAAACAATTAAGGGCATTAAGGCCTTCGACGGAACTCACCCGATGACATGTAAACTCACTCAGTAAAAATGAGATCAATAATATACTTATACTCGCTTCTCTCCTTATTAACATCGCGATATCTCCCTCACGAGCCCAATATTAATCATTTCAAAATGGAGCTTTTGTTTTGTTTTGTTTTGTTTTGTTTTTTTTTTTTTCAAAAAAGTGAAAAAAGAAAATGGCGTCTTCTAACCTCCAAAAGAAAAACGTCTTTTCTTTCGTATCGACTCGTGATTATATTGCTCCTCCAAATCAAAACAATTCTCAACTATCAAGCCATATATTTTTTTACTTTATTTCCAACTACAATACTGATCCCATAATTCAAATAACAATTAGTGCTAAATTGGCGAAACTTGCTCCTGTCCTTTTGGCGCTTTGATAAAGCGTCGATTATTGACAGGTCGTGGCAATGAGCAGTTTTTTCATTGGATCTCGAGTACGCTACCATTACTGCCCACTATTTTTTTTTTTTTTTTTCTTCATTGACACCTGTCCGAACGTGGATCTTGACACTTTCTACGTGTGTTTTTTTTGCGCCGATATAAACTCCTTCGAAATCCTCGAGCAACTCACTAGCGATTCAGTCGATACGCTAAATATTTTTTTTCAAATTTATTAACGAATGAATTTTCTTTGATGAAAAATCTCTTGAATATTTCTTTGAAAAAGGTTGGCTCTCCAGGAATAAAAATAACGGGGATTTGCGAGAGGACGAACTTTCGAAAATGAATAAATAATTTTGAAAAAAAAAAAAAAAAGTGTAATTGGAAAGAAATAATTCGAGGAGACAAAAATAGAAATTTGAACACGAGAATTCGTTTATTTTCATTCCCAACGCGCACAATCATCCATAATTACAAGATTTTGGAAAAAAAATTGTTTCTCAAATGACACATTAATAATTGATGAATAAAAGCTTCGGGTGCAGCGACAATTACGATTGAATTTATGAGTCAAATGCCGAAAAGGTCGTAATCCATCAGTCGATTGACTGTGTTGACATTGGTGTTCGTATTAGCGTTAACGTTTTTATCGATTTTTTTTTCCACATTATTTTTCATCTTTTTCACGGGTGGAACTGTCAAAATTGCTGGATTTATCGTTGGTAATGCGCTTCTGGCCATTTTTTTTTCCGGTACCTTTTTTCCAGCTAACATTGCATTGGTGTTGACATTTTGATTCACATTCGTATTCTTTTTTGTAATCAATACTTTCGATTTATCTGATAATACACTGCTCTTCGGATTCATCGATCCTGATCGCAGTGGTCCCTTCATTGCTCCGGCCTTATTTTCCTTATTTCCTTTCAATTGTTCAGCTTCCAATCTTGACTTCATTTTTTGTAATCTCAAAATATTCTGCTCGATATACTTCATTCGATCGAGATTAAATCCTGGCGGTGACATGGATTTCTGAAAATTTTAAATTTCCGACCAAATTAACAATAAAAAATTGAATCGATTCTCATTTTTATGATCCAAATGTTTTCTCGATTCGCTTCAATTCTCGTATAGAGAGAATTTTTACAAAAATTTATTGATACGTCGAAATTTCATTGGATTTTGAATTTTCAGTTAATTTTCATTTTTTTTTTTTTATCGAAATTTCTATAAAAATTGATTAACATTTTTTTTTTTTTTTTATGAAAATGAAATATATCAATTATTTCGTAAAAACTGTTTGAAAAAATCCATTGAAACTGGAGCTAAAACGAGAGACAGTGAATTTTTGTCGAAGAAAAAATTAAATTAAATTTAAAAAAATGGTCGATTACCATAACGGGAAAACCCGAAAATTCATAGGGATTACGTCCAACGAAACCTTTTCTGGCTCGTGAGCGAGAGGACGAGCAGCAAGAGTTTGGTCGACATGAATCTTGCATGAGGCTCTCGATGTTTTTCACCGAATCGAGAATGTCTTCGATGATTGTTGCACTCGTGAGACTCGAGCACATTTCCACCAGAAAGAGCGACTGCAACAGTTCGTAGAGAATGTAAAACAAAAAAATCAAATTTCATTTAAATAAAACAAAAAAAAATGAACAAAAATGATTTTGAAAAATTGGCCAATTTTGATTTTTTTTTTCGAATCTGAACGAATCGCACATTTTTTTTAGGATTAATTTTTCTAAATTTTTTTTTTTCGAAAATATCAATGAAAAATGAGAGACAAAAAATAAAGAAACAGAATTCCTATTTTTTTTTTTTTCTTTTTACCAACAGCCCGAAAAATCCGAGTTTCATATCTGCTCAAATATATTTCGAACAGAGTAAGTAAGATGTGAGGGTACGATTGATTCGTGAGGAAATTGGAGCCATTTATTTTATCCCGACATGGAGAAGACCGATAAGAAATTATATCGAACGAGACCGTGGGGCAGTTAAATTTTCTTTACGTACGTGCCTGTATTAGCCAAACTAAAACAATGTAATAAGAAACAGCCTCGATCGCAACAAGACCGAGGAACTTGAGAATTATTATGATAAACAAGAAATCAAGCCTGAAATCACATCATCCAATAGCAAAAACGTTGAAATTAAATAAAAAATAAAAAAAAAACGCTTTTCTTTCACCTGCGAGGGAGATCTTTATCGCAATAACAAAATTTCACGATTGTTAAACCGTTACATCGCACCGACGACAAATGTCACTTGAACAAAACATCGGCATGACCTTCGAGTTATCTTGAAATCGAGCTCTCGACACGACCTGACGAATGTGTTGGGCCATTTTCCCTATTTTATCACCCCAATTTTTTGGGCACAAATAGCAAAGAAAAAAAAAATCTAAATTTTCCCCAATTTTGGGTCTCTCGCACACTGGTCGATTGTAAAAATTCTAAAATCTTGACACGCGAGTGTCGCGGAGTCGTAAATTCCGAAAAAAAAATGAAAATTTCGAAAAATCTAAAATTCTGAATTTTTCGTGTTTCTAAAATCGAATGAAAAAATGACGAGTTTCAACGAAATTTCGATTCTCTCGAGCTCGAAATTAAAATCATTTGGTTCACGATACGATTACTTAAATTCTAGAACCGCGAAATTTTAAAATCAAAAAAAAATTGACATTTCAGAAAAGTGAGGTGTTGAGCAAATTTTCGTTCTTTCGGGCTCCAGAGGTCAATCGAAATACTCCGGAAATAAGGGAAAAAAAACCTCGAAGCACGAAAATATTTCTAAATTCATTTTATTTCGATGAAATCGTCGCATTTACAAAATAATTTGACGAATCGACGAGTAGATTTACAAAAATTTTGAAAAAATCATTGCTTAAAAAAAAAAAAAAGAAAAATAATGTTTTAGGAATTGTTCGAGGCGACGTTGCCACCAAGAAGCGTTGATTTTTTTATGTGTAACGTTATTTTAACAACGTCGCTGTTGTCGCTGTTGTCGATGGCGATCACTTTTTCCAGGCCTCGTGGAAGCTGAAATTTCTCGGGGTTCAAGAGCATTGCCTTCTTCTTTTTAGCCGCGAGAATCACCTTCAATTTTGACATCATTCGTGACACTATGTCCGAAACGTCGATCTCGTTGTCGATGCTCGAACTGTTTGCTCGATTTTCCTGTAACGCTTGCCTCGTCACCCGAGCAAGGGATTGCGCTACTTCCGCAGGAATCACCACCCCCTGGCTCCTTCGACTCGGTGATATTAGCGGCGTTATTATTTTCTCCAATTCATCGATTACGAATTCGTTCGTCGATGATCTGCGCGTCGATCTGTCGTCGAAACGCGCCTGTATCAAAAGCCACAATTCTCTCGCCACGTCCTTCGGATCCACGTTCACTATTATGTTCACGTTTTTGTTCTCGATCACTGTTTCACCCTAAAAAAATAACAGAAAAATCATTTTTTTTACTGCAATGTCAGTTTTATTTATTTTTTATTTGATTTCGATGAAATTTTTTTTTTTTTTACTTAATTTTTTTTTACTTTTTTTTTTCAATTTTTCTCGACATTTTTAATATTTAGCTTTTTTCTCAATTTCAATGATTTCTGACAGCTCGACGAACCGTCGATCAGTTACGATCGTCAATGCTCAATTTTTTTTTTTTTTTTTTTTTCGTATTCTATTCAACGAATTTAACATCGATAAAAAATACTTGGAGAGGAGACATTCCTCGCGTTGGTTTCCAGTCGAGTGGTCCCGGTGATCTTTGCAAACGAGGATCGATAGGCTGAAAATAGAAATAATTGTGAAACATACGATCGGTGGATAAAATGTTGAGAAAAGAAAAATGATATTCGAGCTCTTGTTTCAGTGGAATGAGAATTTTTGGAACGAGATCACGAAAAAATGAATAATTATTGAACGACTCGATTCGATTGTTATTCGAAGTTATTTGAAAATGAAACTTACTCGATTGTAAGCACTCGTAGTGGCTAAGCTGGCGAAAAAAATACTGAGAAAAATCATGATCGAGGAAGAAGGCGAGATCTCGAAGCGCGAGCTCGTTGAAAATTCGACGTGAATAAAAAAATAAATAAAATAACGCTTGTTCCGTTTATATACTAGAACAATAATAATTTCTGAAGGAATCGAAAGTGGGGATCGGCGAGGAAATTTCATTTATAGATTTCCTCGGTCGTATACCCGATATGGGAAGTCGTTATTAAATCTACCGATTCAAATATTAATGATCGTCGTTATCTCGTCGTTATCTAATCTTTGTGTTCCACGCTTCGTTTAAACCCTCGTACAGATGACGAATCGTATGCCCATTTTATGAGGATTAGAAATCAACTTTTTTCTTCCCTCTTCGATCTTTCACCGGCGACGAGTCTTTCGATTTTTTTTCATGCCAATGACTCTCAGGGCTGCTCACATTTTTTTAGAATATTTACCGAGCGGGATAGCGTCCGAAAATATGAAAATTTTCAAAAATATTTGTAATTTTGTGGCGAGTTGTGAGACTCGGATTCAAACAGGCGTAAATCCACTTTCGATCGGCCGAATCGAGTTCAGAACCAGTGTTTGGAAACGGCCGCGAGCCACTCTCACCAATGACACTAAATTCAATCTCACAGCTACATTATCTTGGCATCCAGGGCTCTTCGAACTTAGGTTTCATGAAAATGTAATAATCGAGGTCGATCGTGATCGTTTGAAAAAATCGGATGTCCCTAACGGTATCGATCGAACGACATTTGCAAGGAAACACAGCAGGAAAACAACTCGAATGAAAACTACAACGACTGGGAATTTTTATTCTTGATTATTTATTAATCAGATAAACATTAAAAAATTAACAATCGTCAAAAGTTTGGCACTGATCAATCGGCCACCAGAGCACCGTCGAAATTCCTTTCGATACGTTTGCTCGGAACAGTCGGCGGTATGAATCCGTCGTGAACGTGTTCTTGGATGAGAGGATCGTTAGGAAATTCCTTTTTGAGAGCACGTGAAAGAGCCTTGTAAAAATTGTTTTTGAACTGCATTTGATCGTTGCTTCGTCGGCTCAAAGGTAGGCTATTTTTTCCATCCTGGAAGTCGATTCGATATTTCTCATCGTCTACAACGAAAAGATCGATTTTGATAAATATTGATTGACATTAAGTAGCTCTTATTAACGAATCGATGGAGATCATCTGATTTTCAAAGTTCAATTCATAAAATAATTAATTACTTTTTTTGTCTTGGTCAATGGCACGGTTCTGTCGTCCACTTTCGATATCGTTTATTAATTTCTGGGCTCTGACAATCGTCGAGATTCCATGATTCATCGAGTCCTCGTAATATTTGGGATTTGAATCCAAATGATATTTTTTCTCGTCCCGATAATATCGTTGAGTCAATAAAATCAAATTGTTCATATGGAAGAGGTCAGAGTTGAGTCTCGCCAAAAGAAAATCACCAAAACTCGACGCTTCCTTAGAAAAATAAAAAAATAAAAAAAAAAACAGCAAAAATTTCGATTAATCGAAATCAACGTTCCAATTTGACAATAAAAACACTACAATTGTTCAATAAACTCACTCGTGAGCGTGTGTTAATTTTTATTTACCAAAATGTAGAATAAATTGTTTATTTACGAGCACAAAGTAAGTTTGTTGAAACGGATGAATTGAGGGATTGACACTGATGAGGCAATTAATAATTAACTCACTATAAAACGTAACATGCTGGTGACGAGAGTAAGGAGTAAAAAAACTTTCATGTTTGAATCTCTTAATGATTTTACAAGTGGAACGGGATTCGATACAAGTTTATATAGAAAAAATAGTGAATGAGAGAAAGAGAGAGAGAAAAGCCGAGTATTTTTTGCTCCTTTCAATTTGCGATCGAGCGTTTTGAAATTGTTTATTAATATGGTATAATAACAAGAATGATTGGCGATAAGACGCGATTCATTGGGCTCAGTGATACGTAATCTTCATAAAATATAGTTACAACGCTCGCCATTTTCATTCTTTTTTTTTATTTTTTTTTCTTTCAAATACACGTGCGAGAATAATTTGTTTATTGCAGTGAGACTGACTTTTGTTTAAATGCTCAGCTGGCATTAATTCCCGAGCTTTTTATGCTCGGAGAAAAAAAATATAGCGTTGTTCGCGATCGATTTTTTTTTATGTGCATCGCTAAACCACTGGGCCACCATTACCAGCTCTTAATCGTAACTAAAATGGCTTGAGAACGAGCCACATTGGAGTGGTAACTCGATTATTCGTGCAGCACGATTTTCTGCTTCAATATACTCATTTTCGAGTTAATTGATATTCAGTTTTGTTTTGTTTTTTTTTTTTTTTTATTTAGATAGAAATCGATCAAATTAGATCGTTCGAACAGATGGATTGTGCTACTTTTGTATCTGATATTGCGATTTGGATGGAAAGTATCTCGAAACAAAAGAAGATCGATCGGTTGGATGAAAGGAATATTTTTTTATATTGGGTTAATTGATTTTTATTTATTTAAAGTAATTATATAAATGTTGATTGAGTTAATTAAGATAAATTAGCTGCTGGACCTGTGGATACGGATGTTTTTCCCGAATCGAGAGGTCGAAGGGCATCCATGAACTTAGTCACGTATTGCTGCAATTCCAACTCGACGAGTTTGATATGAAAAAGGTTGGGTTCTGCTGAGCCCGACTGTAAATTGGCAACTGTGCCCGATTGGGATTTAGCAGATGAGCCCAATTGGGATTTTTTAACTGTGTCCAATTGGGATTTAGCAGCTGAGCCCAATTGGGATTTAGCAGCTGAGCCCAATTGGGATTTAGCAGCTGAGCCCAATTGGGATTTAGCAGCTGAGCCCAATTGGGATTTGTTAACTGTGCCGAATTGGGAATTGTAAACTGTGTCCAGTTGA
Organism: Campoplex nolae; assembly: GCA_037893425.1. NCBI lineage: Eukaryota > Metazoa > Arthropoda > Insecta > Hymenoptera > Ichneumonidae > Campoplex > Campoplex nolae. Next base: position 246,975 of record JBBLXU010000655.1, read on the forward strand.
CTATTGGCAGTTGACGTCAATTGGGAATGGACAGCTGTAGTCAGTTTGGAATTGACATTTGAGTCCAGTTGCATACTGGCAGCTGGCTTCAATCGAGAATTGGCAACTGTGCCTAGTTGATTATCTACAGCTGGCCTCAATTGGGAATTGACAGCTGACCCATTTTTTCCAATCCGTTCCATGGGAGTATTCACAGTTTTGTTATTCCCAGGAAACTCTTCTCCGACATCGAGAAACGATCTGAAATTGGGTTTCATGCTTTTGTTGAGGTCTCCAACGAGCTGGTTGTTAGAGGGGTTCAATTCTTTGACACTTTTTACAGCTGCATCTTGGAGCAAATTAGATACAGGTTCGTTGGGATTGGCAGAACTTTTTGGATGAATCGACAGCAATTTTTGCAGTTTCCCATCAAAATCCCAGAGAGAAGAGATCACTTGTTTCGGATCAGTTGGTATTCCTGAGAGCATTGGGATACTTGCTAGGCCACTAGGCGGGACACTCGCTGGGACACTGGCTATTGGGTTCGCGAGGCTGAGTATCGATCTATAAAAGGGCACAGCCTCAGATACCTGAGTCAATCCTTTCACATTTGGAGCAACTTGTCCAGTTGGGATTTGAGACAAGCTTGATGGGAGGCCCAGTTGCACCAATTTGCCAATTTTCCCATTCACAATACTTGGAATTGAAGAAATCACTCGACTAGGATCAATCGGTAATCCTGGATTCGTAGAGTCCCTTGGAACGATATTATTTTTTGATGCCAATTTGCTCGTACGATTGTTGGGCGATTTCCCTAATGGCAATAGCTCAACTGCCCCATTTCCAGTTTCACCACTTTTACCTCTCAGCTCAGATTGAATCTTCGAACTTGAACTTGGGACAATTGGGGTTTTGGAACGTTGTTCAATGGAGACTTGTCTGACGGTTGAGCGTGGGACAATCGCTTGAGAAGACAGTGTCCCATTTCCACTTGCTGCAACTTGATTTCTTGACCCAGAATGAAGCTTGGCAGTTGAACTATCGCCAGTTGGAATGTGGGATAGTTTTTCACCTGGGACTTGACCGGTACTCGAGCCAGTGGCTGTGGTTTGAGGAGCCAGTGTCCCATTTTCACTCGGTTCACCTGTACTTTTCGGCATGGATTGCGGCTTTGGAGTTGAAGTTTGTCCAAGGATTTGAGTGGCACTTGAACTTAGGACAGCGTTTCGTGAGGCAACTCCCCCAGTCCCATTTTCAACTCGACCACCCGAGCCTACAATCCCAACCGTTCCATTAACCGATGCAGCCAATCGTGGCTCGATCTTCTGGGACAGTTTCTTTGGGACAGCACTCTCTGGGACACTCGTCACATTTGCTGCCTGACTCGTGTTGCTTGCTTTGGCGTCCGACATCAATCGGTTTGCAATTTCGATCGGCTGCTCCGACAAACTCTTGCTACTGCTTGTCCCACTTGAAGCAGCTGAATCGTTCCGGTTCACTTGACCCTGTTTCGGCACCTTGACCCCCCGATCAATCCCAAGGACACTCGAGACATTTTTTTCATCGGTTAGCACTTCTGTCCCAGTTGCAGGTTTGTTGCAATTCAACTTTGAAGCTTGATGAACATTGATTTCTCTTTTCAAACGGATCAAGTGATTCGCTGTTTCTGATGCAAGTTGGATGAAAAGTCGCAATATTTTCTCGTTGTCGGCTATCGAGTCTGGATCGTACGAGATAGATCCTTCGCTCGAATTCATCGGCTGTCCTCGAACCTGCAATTACAAAATTCACTACTTATATTTATTTAAAAAATAAATCATCTAGTAATTGAATTCAATTTAATTCAAAAAACAGATCTTCATTGTTAAATATACCGAAACGAGGAGAACGATTATACAAACGAGAACATTATCCACCAACGCCATTTTACCATTTGGGAGTGCCGTTTAATGAAAGAGGTCTTAAATATAGTCGCTCGATTAGCCCCGGATCATCGATGCTAAATGTACCTCGACGAAAGCCAGCCAGCAATTTTAACGGCCTTTTACTTCTTCCTCTCGTCGACTGGCCAATCATTTGTTCTTTTTTCTCTTAACAACCGATGTAAAATGATTTAACACAAATACAAAATTATTTTAAAAAAAAGAACACTGCGATCTAATAATTCGTCGGTTAATTTGTGAGACGAGAATAGTTTCAATAATTTTTCCTTCATTTCGAGATTCCCCTCAACACTGTTGACTTCAATAAATCGATTAAATGTCTCAGTACACGCGAGCCTGATTACGAAACAAAACTCACTCTTTCTCTCTCTCTCTCTCTCTCTCTCTCTCTCTCTCTCAAATTGAGCAATAAAACAAAAAAAAGGCAAAGAGAACTCCACTCAAACAGTTGTTAAACACTTCGCTCTAATTTGATTCTCAGTCCGCGTTCTTGTTTAACGTCGTGTTTTTTTGTTCTTTTTTTTCACATTCATTGCTTACCCGGCAAATTAAGCCGAAGCACATTTCGCCCCTCTCGAATTCACCTTTAATATCAGACATTATCGTCCCAGATACATTGCAATTCCATTGCTTTTATCGTCTTTCGTCATGCTCGTGGTTAATGACCCTGCGACATGCTACCAGAAGCCTAATGACGTTTGCATTTTTGTTTTCAATTTTCGTTTCATTGAAATAACAATTGCAATGGGATTCATCAGTTGCAGATGATATTCGAGTTGAAAAATTCATCACTGGCAAATGAATTTTGAATTTCATTGTCTTTTTTTTTTTTTTTGGAAAATCATTAATTCGCGAAAGGTTCAAGTCATTGAAAAGATTATCAATTTTCTTGTGATACTTTTTTTATATTATTATTCAACAATGAATAAACATTTTTTGCAACGTTTTTCACTACTTTTTGTAAAGTACATTAACAATAATTGTTCATCTATAAATAATTGACTGGAAAATCATTCAATTTCTTTGATTCCACTGTTAAGTCATTGCAAGTGGAAAAAATACGTTGATTATTGGTATTAAAATCGACGTAAAATATTAGTTCATGGCTGTAAAGTTGTTAAAAATGCTTGGCAACTCTCTTCCGTTGGCAAACATTGCCCAAAAGCTTCGAGTAGGAGTGGCTCCTTTTTAATAGCTGCTTCGTAATCTTGATAGGAAACTTTGCCGTCGTGATCAACGTCCAATTTTTTCAATGCCAATTCCGACAAGTCGCGAACTCCCTCGTCCGGATCCTCTTCGCCAGGTTGTTTGATCAAACAATTTCTATAAATAGAATATTTTCGAAAGTCGTTTCTTGCTTGATTATTCGATGAAAATATTCGATTTTTTTTTTTTTTTTTTTTTTTTTTTTTTAATGAACTTTTCTATTACTTGAATAATTGAAACATTTCGTCCTTCGTTATGTAACCGTCGTTATTTAGATCGTAAACTCGAAAACAAAATTCGGTTCTGTCGCGAATATTGCCACGTAAAAATACGTCCAATCCCAATATCCACGAATCAAGCCTTATCGAACCTTCGCTCTCGCGATCCCAACAACAAAACATACGCTCGATCAACGTGTCCTCGGTTATAACGTCGAACGTGTTGTGCAATAATTCACGAAAAATCGTTCGATCGATTCCCTGCAAATGAAAACGCGTCGAAATAACATTGCGTCTCGTTCGATTATCAATCCTCATGATTATCTAATTTTTTCTCTCCCTGCAAACTACAATCCTTATTATTTTTTCTCGAAAAATAAAAAAAATTTTTAGTCTTTTGACTATTTATAAAAAAAAAAAAAAACAAATAATCACTTCGACTGCTGTCGTCGATTGAGTCACGATTTTTCCGTCGAAAGTCGAAGCCCCTCGTTGGCCAGGAATTGTCATTAATCTTCGATATATTTTGCACAAGGCTTCAAGCTCTACCCTTAAAGTATAATTCACATTACTATCAACCATTTTATGTTACAATTTTCGAATTAAGAATGGAAAAAAAGAACTGGCTGAATAAATAAATAAATAAATGAAGAATGAACGAATGAATGAATGAATAAATGAATGAATAAATAAATAAATTAGTGAATGGATGAACGGATGAATGAATGAATTAATTAATGAATTAATGAATAAATGAATTAATGAATAAATGAATGAATGAATGAATGAATGAATGAATGAATTAATTAATTAATTAATTAATTAATTAATTAATTAATTAATAATTTATTAATTAATTTCATTCATCCATTCATTCATTCATCATCCATCCATTAATTAATTAATTTCATTCATCCATTCATTCATTCATCCATTCATCCATTTATTTAAGTAATTAATTAGTCAATTAATGGATGGATGAAGAATGAATGAATTAATGGATGGATGAATGAATGAATGAATGAATGAATGAATGAATGAATTAATTAATTAATTAATGGATGGATGAAAAATGAATGAATGAATGAATTAATTAATTAATGGATGAATGAAAAATGAATGAATAAATGAATGAATGAATGAATGAACGAATAAATAATAAGATAAAATGTCTAACCTTCATAAAATTGGAATGGAAATGAATTCAAATACCTCGAAAATCTTGTTTTTTTTTTCAAAGAGTCAATGATTTTGGCCTGATAAGCAGAATTTTTGGTGTTATGCTCGTCCGGCATTTTTCTTCGTCGATGAAGTCGTCCTGAGGTTGAATTATCTCCGTTGTAAATTGAGGACTGTTGTCGCTTCGAATTATTAACTGAGACTCTTCGTCCGCTCGTGAGAAAAATGGATACGGTTCTCATAACAATAGCTCCTGCACGACCGGTTATAGGATTCCTTCCGACCGCGCCGACGTCGATACTCACCCCACCTGTTCCTTGCATTACGTGCGACGAGCTAGTGCCTCGTTTATCGGGCATTCTAATGCCCTGGAAAACACATGAATCAACCAAATAGCAGATTCGCAAACAGCATAACACACGTCGTTACTAAATTTGAGTCTGACTTTTTCACGAATATGTTCGAATGTCATTTTTACGAAAATTAAAATTTTCTCAGAAATCTTTCATCATTTTTTTCGTTTTTTTTCGTTTTTTTTCGTTTTTTTTTTCAAAGAATCTGCAAAAATTTGATTCTTCAGTCCAGACGCACTAGAGTTTTGGAAAATTCTCTAAAAAGCAGTTTCTTTTAGTTTTTTTTCCGAATTTTGCAAATAATTTCATTTTTCTAAAAAAAATGACAAAAATAATTCAGTGAAATGATTCAGTGATTTTTCAGTGAAACATTCGAAAAAAATCCAAAAATTCAATTCAACTCTACTGAAACTTTGAATTTGGCAAAAAATCGATAGTTCGCAGGATAATTTGGTGCTGCCTCAGCATTCCAGGCACAGAAATAACTCAATTGAAATATTATCAGTGTTGAAATCCATGACCGATAAACGATTATTCGAATCATTCGTCTTTCCCTGTTTCTTTCTTTTTTCTCTCCTTATTATTACATTTTTTTTCTCGTTCGCCCAGTAAATCGACGAGCAATCGATGGATGCTCGTAAAATGCAAATTGAAAAAAGTCTCGTTTTTTTTTCTTCGTTTTTTTACGTCATATTCGCAGGAGAGAGGCCGATTCCTCACGTGACTCTCGTTATTACAGTCAAATTTATCGCAATTTGCGTAATTTTATTCAAACATTGTTTTCGTGTCTTTGGGTTTCCATTGGTTTCTCAAACGCTCCATTTTCCGACCAGAATCGATCAGATTCGCCAAAATTTCAATCTTTTTCACGATTTTTTTTTTTTTGTTTCGAAATACTTTTCAAATCTGATGAAAAAACATTTTTTTCAATATACTTTTTCATCTCTCTTCAACCCAAAATTCTCTTACGACAAAAACGATCATACTAAACATAAAAATGAGCACGTAAACTTTCTTAAAAATTGCAGTGAAATCGCATGTTTCAGGCTCGTTATTATTAACCTCCACGAAATCGAAATAAAAACTTTCCTCATTAAGAAATGCACGATCACGTGCTCCAGAAAGAAAGAGTCGTCAAAACGTTTGACCCCGAGATTTATAAATACACGAAAAAAAAAAACTTTTTTTTTTCGTCCAATTTCAGATGCGAAAACGTTTTATTTATTTATTTTTTATTTTTATTCATTTCTTTTTAATCCTGTAAATTTTTTTTGGTTCAAGCAACAATTTTGAGACAAAAAACATCATTTTTCTCGATTTATCCAAAATGTTTCAATCGTTTTCACGATTTTTGTCGTAATTTCGATGAATTTGATTTTTTTTACAATTTTCGAATGGAATTTCCTGTACATTTGAAAACGATCATGTTCCTATCAATGTGCTACACGTGTGTGAGCGATTATCGGAACTTTCGAGAGTAGTCTCGAGAAATCCGAATGATTTAGGATTCGAAGATGAGTCACGCGAAGAAGTGGGATTATCTACAAAGAAATATATATCGACGCCTGGGAGGATGCAGCCAGACTTGCTTACGTGCACGTCTCATCTTCGTTTCCAGCAAGAGAATAAATATCTTCATTCTTTTTTTCTTTTTTCTATTTTTCTTGTACTCCAACAGATAAATTATTCTTTTTTTTTTTTAATCATTTAATTTTTCCCATATTTATTACGTTTAATCAATTTTTATTAATTTTTTACTTCTAACTGTTTTATCTCATCGGATTCATTCAATGTTCGATTGATTCGTTGAAAAAAAAAAAAAAAAAAAAAAAAACTGGAAAATCGTCAATAAAAAATGGAATTCAGTGATTCTGAGTTTGATCGTTCATGATAAAAAAATCGTAATTCCTTCAATTCCGTCGACCTAACCTCAAACCGAGTCGAACGTTACTGTGCAAATCTGAACTGAGAGAGGCCGACAGATTTTGATTTTTTTCTGAAAAAAAAAATGACAATGGGCTTGTCGAAGAAATTGGAGGAAAAAAAAATCGAAACGAATATAAAACATACCTTTTTGGGATGCCAAACTCACTTCCGTTGCGAAAAAAAAAGCACTCTAATCAGATTAGCCAACAGTCGTCAAGGACGACGTCGCTTTATCGATCAAACGCTTGACGGGATCGTACTTAAAATTTCAGACCCCGCACAATCGTCAATTAAATTTTTATTCTCGAATTGTTTCAACAAAGAAATCAGAACTTTATTAAAAATCGTAATTAATCGACGCGACTGAAGATTAACGGTAATTCATCGAGTACGTAACGAGTCGTTGGAAAAAAATGCATCCAGAAACGTTTGAGGCTCGATTTATTTTGATTTTTTCCAATTTTCACAAAAAAATTTTTTTGCAATTTTTTTTTTTTTTTTTCGTTCATTCGAAAGTGAAACAGATTTTGCGTGGTTTCGAAACTCGAAAATCAAACTCCATTGCACCTGTTCGAGGATTCGCGTGTCCACGAGGCCTGAAATAATTCGAGAATTAATTTTAAAAAAATTAATAAATTCGAAAAATTATTTAAAAATTCATTTTTTCTACAGTTGATTTTGATAATAGATTTTCTTATTTCCGTTGAGTCAGTTTGGCGAGCTCTTACAATCTCCGGTGACTGGTCTCAGGCGGTGAAGCATCTTGAACATTGTTATTTTGATTGTGTGTCGTAACCGTGTTTTGAATAGTTGGATTGAAAAGAAATTTTCGTGCTTGGGGTGGTAGATTTTGCAGAATTTTTCGTCCCCTGATTCGATCACGTCTAAAAAAAAAAAAAATGACGATTTTTTTATTTTATTTTTTTAAATTTCATTCATTTTATTAAAAAAAAAAAAAAATGACGATTTTTTTATTTTTTTTTTTTATAAAATGTTAAATTTATAAAAAAAATAATTTTTTAATCATTTTTCATTGGATTTTAATTTGCGGAATCCATTTTTTTTTATCACAGCCAAAATACTATTTTATGCCTAAGCCAATTGGTGAGAAACCGATCGAAATTTCGTTTACCAATGAAATTCTAAACGTTGAGCTTTCTAATGGATAGCCGGTTACGTTTTATGGCACGCAACACACGTTTATTAGAACTAATGTAAAACTTCGTCTGTGTCAATCTCTTACGTCACCGGATTAATGGGATTTTCATCCTGGCCGTTACCACCCCAATTATCAACGTTTTCCCATAACAGCTGAGTCACGTAAATCGCCGGAAATTTTGATGTCATCATCTGCACAATGAAAACTTCGATTAAGACTGATTTTTTCAAAAAAAAAATATATGACACAAAAATGACCTGAACAAAAATCGTAATCGAGAGTAGAAAAAAAAATGATTTTAATTAATTTTTGAAAAAAAGAATTTTTTTATATTTTATTATTCTATTAAATTATTTCAATTTAATTTTTTACTCTATTAATTTATTTTAATTAAATTAATTTATATTATAGAAATATAATTCGATTCAATTTGAATTAATTAATTAATTTATTCATAATTTTTTTATTACATAAATAAATTTAATCAATAATTCAATTAATTAAAAATAAAATTAATCGATTAATTTTTTTTAAATCACTGAAGAGAATTTTGAACGATAAATTCCTTCGTCAGGTGAAATCCTGTTTAAAAAATCCTATAAATTAATAGATGATACGCGTGATACTGAAAAAAAATTGAAAAAAAAAAAAAAAAAAAATCTGTCTTTTTTACGGACCATTACGATTGGAGAACAATTCTCAGCCGAGATAGCAGGGCTGTGTTGTCTCGAATAGAATGTTTGTTGAAAGTTGTTATCGCGATTAGTCTTGATCGATTTGAATCGTTTTGACAAGTGTGCGAGCATAAATAACGACAATAAAAAATAGTCGATGCACGCGTATCGATTTTTTTCGATCACCACTCTATTCGGACGAGACGAGACGTTTTTTTATTTTTAATTTTTGATTCTTTTTTTTTTTTATTTTTTTTTCTCTCAATTTTTCGTAAGCAATCGAATGAAAAAGGAAACGAAGACGCTAACAAAAGTCATGATTAATCATAATAAACAGTGGAAACGAAAGAAATTTCGTTGTTATACTTTCTCGAATGTGGGAACAATTATGCAATTGGGAAATAATATATTCAACTTGTTTTTTCAATACCTGGGAGCTTGCCATTCGATCCGCAAAAATAATAACAGCGGATAAAAATAAACTCGACGTCAGCTGAGACTTTAACATTCCAGGCTGCTCTTACGATACGTTTTTTTTTTTTTTTAATCCTCATCGACAAATTTTTGCTTCGTTGTTAAACGTTATGACCGAACCATAACACCTTGGCTGCTTTTTATCACGAGGAACTACTGACTGTGACTAAATTACTGTACGAGCTGCGATGATTCTTTCCGCTCTACCAGCCTAGGATTTTATTAATCAATTTTATCGTACCTCTCAACTTTGATTTTTTTCATCTACATGTATACATATATATGCCTGTATTTTTTTTTTATTCCTTTTCAGCCACCCGTTGATTAATTAGAATTTATTAAATGGTCGTCATTATAGAAAATTATTTTACAATTTTTATTCATCGTGATTCATTTATTTCTTGTCAATTTGATTCTTTTTTTTTTTTTTTGTTTATTTCGATACTTGACGTACTGCGAGAAATCTTTCAAAATTCTCTCCTTTTCGGGTCTCTGAGAACTTTTATTCGCAGTAATAAAATTGTAGAAAATTCGATTGGAAATAAAATTGATTATTGGGCAATTAAAAAAAAATAAAAAATAATTTTTTTTTTTTCACTCAATTGCATATTATTATTAATATTATTAATAATATTAATATTTTCAATTAATTATGTTATTTAATTCATTTCTTCTGTTATTATTTATACTAATATTATTTGATTTTATTAATAATTTAATTTATAATTATATAATCAAATTAATAATAATATTTATATAAATAATTTATTATTTAATTTAATTCAATTTAATTAATTTAATTTAATTTAATTTAATAATTTTTTCTTCCACGGTGACGAATGAATTTCGTGATTCAAAATACTTTCAAGTTCTTCCGAGATTCGTTCTCTTTTCGGATTTCTTTTTCTTCGACTCACGCTCAGTTGAATTTATCCATGTCGATAATACCAAAGAATTGAGATTAAAAAAAAAAATTGTTTTCGTCGCAGAATCGTGCTGAGAGTTGAGCACGTTTCTGAATTCTTTGACCAGTATACGTCCGCACTGTTTGGCCTATTCTTTACTCGCAATTATTGACGGAACAATAGAGAATCGTAAGTCAGTGAAAAAAATGTAGAAATGCAGAGTTTCATATTTAGCTTCGAAGTCGACGAAATCGAAGGAAAATTGAAAATTCTCGAAACGACGCGAGTGCAATGGAACTTCGGTGAAAATAATTGCTGTTTACTACAAATTTTTCGGTCGAAATTCCGATCAAATAAAACTCTAAGGAACAACGAACAAATAAAAAAAAAATTAAAAAACAGTTTTCGAAGCTAAAAGTGAGAAAAATCGAGCGAGATTCGATTTTTTTTTTTTTTTTCTCGTCACATTATTGTGCTCGAATTACAAAATATTCGGAATCGTTCGTTCAACGATCGGAAATGAAATTAATTAGAAAAAAAAAAAAAAAAACACTTTGAGATCGATGATCGTGCAATTTTTTTATTCTCAATAAATCGTTTATTTTTTTCATACAAATATCAACGTGTTTAAAGACAGTCGATGGTCATTGAGTGCGTAGAAAATAATGAGTGATTTTCGTATAAATAAATTGCTAAAATTTTGCAATTTTTTTTTTTTTTCTATTGGTCAGTTGTGAGAATTTTGTTGAAACGTTGATCCTCATGAATTTCTTGAACCGGCCATTCCGTCGAAGAAATCGAGTGATGTTTGCTGAAGGGAGAAGAAAAAAAAACAAAAATTGTCGATTAATACACAATTTTTTTTATTTTTTCAATTATTTCAATCAACGAATCGGATATGATGAAAAATAATTCGGAACATTAACCTGCAAAATTTTTCAAAATTTTTTCGAACCCGTTCGATTTGATGTTCGATGTCGAGGAGCATTTTATCGAGCTCCTGAAACTCCTGTCGACCAGAACGTTCAATTTCGTTTTTCGTGGCACCGGAAGCTTCGTCGATCAATGAAATAAAATTTGACGAATTTTCGTAACCTGAAATTACGAAATTAATATTTATATTGAAATATGTTTTTTGGAGAAAAAAAAAAATAATAATAATTTTAATCGAATTTACGAGACTTGACGTGGCTCTGATTTTCATCAGTACTCTGCCCGTCGATTTCCTGCTCGTCCAAAAACTCAAAAAGATCGTCGAGCCAATTGTAACCGGTGAAGGAAACTTTTTTTTTATCGCCGTCAATGATTATTCGTGGAACTTCCTCAACGTCGTTGAATCTCATGTCGATTAAACGAGATTTTTTGAAATTTTTATCACTCGAAATTGATTGAAGCATTTGTTTCAAAAGCCTCAGCCACTGAGCCTGCGAAATGAACAATTAAAAATTCATTCAAAAATGAATTTAAAATAATTGCATTTTTTATTTTTTTTATTTTTCCACTTTCATAATATTGCGATCACGAATAAATGTTTAAACAAAAAATTAACAAATTAATGATTGAATTAATTTTTTGAATAAATTTAATCAAGTGTTCAACCGACGAACCGCTCTTTCCTCGTAATCCTTGAAATCGGTAGTTTTCGATGCAAATTCGGCCAATATTTTTTCAAGAGCAAGGCCCTGAGTCGCGAAGAATCGTCGAATTTCATCGACCTCAGATATCTCGTTCGTGTCGTCACGAAAACTTGTCAAATTTTTCGAATAATTGGGAACTTGATAAAAAAATGAGAATAAAATTCATGAATCATTGAATTTTTTTATTTTCTCGTGAAAATTGTCATAAAATAATATTTAAATAAATAAAATTCGAATTTGAATTCAATTTTTATAATTGCAAATAATAGAATGACAATTTCGTTTCTTACTAGCGCCGTTGAGATTCGATGAAATAATCGATCGACACTGAATCTAGAGAAAAAAAAAGTGAGCAAAAATCGTTAAAAAAAAAAGTTCGATCGCTTCGATTCTCGATAAATATTATTTCCACTTATTTACCCCGGCCAAAAAGCTGACGAGAAAGATCATCGAAAAATGAGCGATCATTTTGAAGCTCGACCGAGCAATTTGCAAGGACGTTTCGGAATAAAATGAAAGTCCGGTGTGAGCGTTGGAGATTTATAGACGAATCTACGATCGACATCGATGACGTTCCAGTGTCGTGAGACAGTTCGAGGTGTTTTCGAAAGAGCAGTATTCGCGTTCATAACAAAGAGGACATAACTGTGAATTGTTGATATTTTTAATGGAGAGAACGTAAACGAGTTCCATCCGTTTTGTATCGTACACGATATCAGAAACACTCCGATATCCGGTGAAACGACGATCCACCCAGCCACGAATGAGTTAATAGCCGTTGAAAAAACATTCGTTCGATCACCAAAAATCATTGAATTACAGAATAATTCAAAAAGAGGATTTCAGTTCATGAATTCAAGTCAATTCGTCCTAAACGTTTTCCAATAAGTGTGTCCAGGTCCAAAATTAAATTAAAAAAGAAAAAAAACAACAACAGTATTTTGATTAATATCATCGTGCACAGTATTTATTAATCCCGTAGTTTTGGCTCAGACTCTCATATTTACAATATTTCTTTGGGCCATTTTCTCGGTCTTTGGTTCAAAAGGTGTTTGGTTGAGGTTTAACTCAATAGTTTCTTGAGAATGGATAATCCGCCTCCGCTAACACCTCCATTTATGGATCCACCACCATTGCAGCCTCCGGGAACTGGAATCACCGAGACCGAGTTGCCGAAGTCACAGTCAAAGCTAGGTCTGCTTCCGGAGCCACAGCCGCGTCCACCACCGCGTCCGCCGCAACCTCCCCTGCAACCTCCGCTGCAACCGCCGCTGCAACCGCCGCTGGAGCCTCCGCTGCAACCTCCGCTGCAACCTCCGCTGCAACCTCCGCTGCAACCTCCGCTGCAACCTCCGCTGCAGCCTCCGCTGCAACCTCCGCTGCAACCTCCGCTGCAATGTCTCCAGCAACCTCCACTGCTGCCACCGCTGCAGCCTCCGCTGCTGCCACCGCTGCAACCTCCGCTGCTGCCACCGCTGCAGCCTCCGCTGCTGCCACCGCTGCAACCTCCGCTGCTGCCGCTTCCGCTGCAGCCTCCGCCGCCTCGCACTACGACAAATTGGCCTCCGCCATTGCTGTTGCCACGACCGCAACCGCAACCGGAGCTGTGGCTGCTGCCACTATCACTGATGCTACCGAAGATGCCACCACCGAGAGCTTTACCTAATCAAACATATTATAGAATCACTCATTTTTCATTTGTTTTCACTCATAAATAGTAGCAATTTTCTTCAATTGGTTTCCACTCAGAAAATAGCAATTTGCTTCAATTGGTTTCCAGGCAGAAAATAACCATTTTCTTCAATTGGTTTCCAGTCAGAAAATAACAATTTTCTTCAATTGGTTTCCATTCATAAAATAGCAATTTTCTTCAATTGGTTTCTACCAAGAAAATAACAATTTTCTTCAACTGGTTTCCATTCAGAAAATAACAATTTTCTTCAATTGGTTTTCATTCAGAAAATAGAAGTTTTCTTCAATTGGTTTTCACTCAAAAAATAGGAATTTTCTACGATTGGTTTCCACTCATAAACTAGGAATTTTCTTCAATTAATTGCATGTAAGGACATTATGAATTTTTGAACATTGTATAGAAGCAAAAAACCGCATGAAGATAAATGAATCCAACATTAGAAACGATTTTTTGACTTTTGAGTTTTTTTCCTCCAAATATATCGAATTCCAGATATTCTTGTGCAATAATTATGAAAAAAAGTCTCTTCCTAGGTTATCGTTTTTAAAAATGGTTAAATCGATCGCTAACTCACCGGAAGTTTCAGTCGTCGAGAGCACGACCACCACAGCAATGAGGATTACCGGTGCAGTCTTCATGTTGCTAAGATTTGATTTCTTCTATCACAAGTTACTGAAAACTTGGAAGCTCGAAGTGTTCATGCCATCTCCGATGAGAGCGTTCCTTTTTATACGAAATTTCGAGCATTATACCGTTTCTCTATCTCTTCGATAAAGAAAAAGAGAAAAATAATGACATTGAGTCGTGCCTTAACGCGAATAAAAAAATTTTCAGGCGTATACAATCCGTCGCGATTGTATCTAAATAATATGAAAATATCCGACGTTTTCGCTTCGAATATCACGTTCAGATAAAATTTCATCTTCTCGTTGCCATACACTTTTTTAACAACAGCGTTTAAATGTTGACAAAAAACATTTTAAATTCAAAGAAATATTTGAAATAAAATTAATCTCCGAGTCGAGCACAATCTAATCACGGTTTGATATTCCGATAATCAAGGAATCAAAGCGACGATGGTGGTTTTTTCATTTTTCTTGCGAATTCCATTTTCAATGAAAAACATAAATACAAAGATAATTTATTAACGATCAGTTGGCTAAAGAAATAAAAGTGAAAAGATCTACAAGAGAGATGAAAGACGACTGCGAAAATAAAAAATGAAGAAACTCGAAACAACAATGAAAGAAAATTGATCGGATACACGATCAATTTTTTTCAATACTATTCGAATTTTTAAATCTTCCTTTTTTCCTGTATTTTTTTTTTCCTTAGATTATAAATCGATGTAAATTAGAGGAAGGAAAGGATACACTAAAACATGATTTAAGAAAAAATATTTTTTATGTTTTTCAGCAAAAATACATCGATGAACAAAAAATAACAATCATGATGACATCGATGCCAAATATTTCTATGATAATTCGCAAAAAATATACACTCTAAACAAAATAACTCGAAATAAATAATATACAATGGTTATTTTTTTTTCTTTCTTTTTTTTCGGATGCAACTGCTTGTGTGAATGAATTTTTGATTATTGCCATTTCGACTTGAACAAACCGGCGTATGGATTTGTTGGGACGCTCTTCTTCTGAGGCCAGTAAACCATGTTTCCATAACTGTCGTAACCCGGCACGTATTCCATCTGATCATAATTATCCTCGTTTTGTTTTTGCTGTGCTTTTTTCATTTTAGCTTCAACGAGCAATTTCAAAGCTGGTATTCCAATCACACCGGCCACTTTGATCAGTGCTATTAATTTCATCAACGATTTTTTCGTCGATGATTTGTCATCGAAGAGCTCCATTATCGACCACTTTTTCACCGAATCGTTTTCGCACGATGATCCCGATGAATCTAATTGAGTCATGAGAAACATAATTTTTTTTTTCAAGTTTTCTCCATATTGTTGTTTTTAAATTTTTAACAAAAAATTTCTTCCCAAGTATTCCTCTTTTTTATTTAAAAAAATAAATAAAAAATAAAAAATAAGAAAAGGCATCAATTTTTTTCATGTTTTCGTGAAAAGATTCAACGAAAATCAACGAATTCATTAAAATACGAAAAAAAAAAGAAAAATTGTCCGATTATTTTCTGAATTGTTATTTCCAACAATTCGTCGATGATTTTTCGATAAATTTCAAAAAATAACACAGAAATTAATTTTTTAATAACCGTCAAGACTTTGCGAACGGTCATAAGCAATATCGAGAGATTCGATAGAGTCTCGAGACAAGTACGAATGTTCGCAAAGTATTGAAGGTTTTTCAACTTTTTTTAAATTATTTTTGCCATTTGTTACAAAAAAAAAAATTAAAAAAAAAAAAAAAAACAAAATTTCCGTATAGATCCAGTAATGCATTAAGAATCGAACGAACGAAGAAAAATGAATGCCCATTTATATATTGAATGAAATTTTCATGGTTCATGTCAAATAAGCAATTATACAGCCAATTAGTTATTTATTTGTTAATCAAAAAAAAATAGTTTCATTTTGGGTTAATTTAGCCAGAATGTTGAATATTTATTTGAAACTCACCATCATCGTCGACGTCGTATAGTTTGGCAGAAGCTAGGGCGACCAATCCCACAAAAAATAACATCTTCAAGTTCATTCTGATTCCTTGGTATTATTCGATCACTCGTCGCTAAACAGAATACGTATGCCTTCGAAACTGAAAACGTATCTTTATATACTGGGATGGATCGATGAAGAATTCTGGAATGACATCGTGAAACGAATTGAATCGAGGATATTGGAGCACGTACGTGTCAAATCAACGATTAATTTGACACACGCCTTTTTTTTCTTGTAAAAATTTGTGCTAATCGTCACAATTTTGATATTTCTTGTTTTTTTTTTTTTTTTTTCTCGCCCACGTTCACCCTTGTGACCTTATTTCTCGTTTGAACTTATTATTTGCTACATACTTTGCTCTCCTTCTTCATTAATTATTTTATAAACAATAATAGTTGATGATAAATTAATCGTTAATATTGCTGATCGAGTGGAAACGATCGACTTAATTATTAACAAGTTTAGTATCCAAGGGTAGAGCCATTAGATTTACGATTGTAAAATTATTGCAAAATAAATATTAACAAATAGAGATTTTAGAATAAAAAAATTAAGTGCGAACTTGAAATGAATACAAGCAACTATGTCAGGGCCCCCAAAGCAGCAAACATCTCAATCCAATTCGTAATTAAACGAGAAAAAGTAATTGGTGAATTTTCCAATGATGCGATAACAGATTATTGTTAAATGCATTGATTTCAATAGAAAAGTAACATAAATTATTCCAACGGTATAAATCAAATGACGAGGAGCCATGAGCTTATGAAAATATACTTGTTTATTTATCCCTGAGCACTATACAATGATTCATTGCGAGTATAAATACACTGGATAAATTTGTCCGTCTAAGTTAACATTTCCCCAGTTGGAGACGTACGATTCCGTTGAATAAATAATCAAATAAATAAAATATGAGAAAAATTGATTTTCAGACTCGTCGAGAATTAGCTGCCATGTTTTCCAGCATAGTGGCCAACTTAGTGAGAAGTCTCGCTCTCAGATTTGGAAAACGGCTCATGAATCCTGATCCGGTAGATCCAGGTTGCCAGTTTGATGGTCCAGGGACAATTTGATAAGTTGCAATTGTTGGAGTTTGGGGAAAGTCAGCTCCGCCACCGTTCACGTTGCTAAAAGGTGATCGGCTCTGTTGATCGGAAACAAAACTACTTCCGACAGGCTGGATATAAATGGTCTGAGAAGCTCTCGACGCTGATGAGGAATCGTCATAAGAATTGCTGGAAGTTGATTGAGCCGGTTGGATCTGAATGTAGTTAGGTGCCTCTTGTTGCCTCGACTGACTAGACAAATCATTGTTTGTAACTGGTGCAAATGCTCGCATGGGTATGCTATTGGAGTTGACTGTTCCAACTGTGTTGTCGGAATATGAACTTACTGGAACTGGTCCAATTGGTTGAATGAGTAGGAGTTGGGGAACGGCTGGTCCGTTTGAAAGGCCGGAAAATTGATTTTGCGGAGTTGATGCGGATGGTTGCATGGCTATCAATGGGAAAACGCCTGATCCGCTTGAGAGACCGGAAAATTGATTGACAGATACTGGTGCAGATTGTTGCATGGCTCCGGTAGAGGTACCGGAACATTGATTGACCGGAGCTGATACTGGTTGGATGGCTATTAATGGGGAAACGGCTGGTCCGTTTGAAGGGCCGGAAAATTGATTTACTGGAGCTGTAGCAACTGGTTGGATGGCTATCCATGAGGGGCCAACTGGTGTACCGGAGGAGCCGGAATTTTGACTAGCTGGAGCTGCAGCAGCTGGTTGGATGGCTATCCATGAGGGGCCGACTGGTCTACCGGAGGAGCCGGAATTTTGATTGACTGGAGCTGTAGCAGCTGGTTGTAGTGCTATGTATTGAAAAGCAGGGTTTCTTGAGAGGCCGGAAAATTGATTGACGGAAGCTGGTGGAGATTGCTGCATCGCTCCGTATGAGCCGCCGGTAAATTGATTGACCGGAGCTGGAGCAGCTGGTTGGAATGTCACGTATTGAAAAGCAGGATTTCTACCTGATTGCTCCGTATATTGACTAGCAGTGGCAACTGTCGGGATTCGCATAAATGGGGAGGCAGCATTTCCGCCATCGAAGTTTCCACGGAATTGATTGAATTGAGTTACCGAAGGCGCTGGAATTCCTGGAAATGATGAAGCGTCGTTTCCACCTGAACGGGGAGGAAAATAACCAACTGACGCTCGTCCTGGCAACTGGACTAATCGGGGAACAGCATTTTCTCCAACGGAATTTCCGGAAAATTGACTTGATGGAGCTGCTGGAGCTGCTGAATATTGATTGCCGATATTTTCACCGAAGCGGCGGGGAACGAAATTGAGCGGGAATCGCGGACGGAATTGCATTGATTGCGGGACAACATTTCCAGATTCATAAGATCCGCTACCTGCGTCGAAACCTCCACCGTTCACGTTGTAATTGAACTCTCCTGGGCTTGAACTTATCCCATAAGACCCAGGGACGATTTCACCATTACCAGCTCCTTCGATCGGCCTCCAGACCCAAACGGGATTACGCTGAGCCGGCCATCCTCTGGATACGCCAGACGATTCTTGAGCCCGGTTAAATTCCGGAACGTAAGTGTCCCCGGCGTTAACCTGATCGAATAATGAACCTCCAAAGCCATTGTCTACCTGACCCAGTTGCCTCGCTACTCTCGACACGTCGCTCGTTTCTAACAACAAAATTCATTCATCATTCTTTTATATTCTGCACTATCAATCAAGTAAAAATTCGAACTTTTAGATCTTATTTCTCTTTTTATCTTATCGACCCAGAATTCAACTGCCACCAGTCGCAATCGTTTGATTCTTCAAACAATTACAATCGTTTGATTCTAGAAACGATAACAATCGTTTGATTTATCAATTGGAATTTGATTTCGAATTGATTTCTATTCGGATTTATTTTTCAAATTCACTTACCTTCAGTTTTATCTTGCTCAAATTTTGCACTATCGTCGACTTCCTTCTCGACTGGCACAGCAACAGCGATTCCAACGAATAGAACCAGAAGAAATATCTTTAACGACATCTTAACAGGTTTTCACTTACAGCTTTGATTTTCTGCCTCGTAGTAAAAGCGATCTTGTGAGGACACAGCGAGAATACTTAGTGCACCTTCGGAAGCACTGATTTCAGGTTTATATACGAACGGTCCATCAACTATTGGTAGGCTTATCAAAAAAAAAAAAAAAAAATGTCGATCAACAAACTGATTGGTGAATCAGCGGCGCTCGGCGTGATTAACTTATCCATTTTCGTGATTTTTTTGCCCTGATTTTTTCCAATCTCTGATGCATATTTCAAATTTCATTTTCATAATAAATAAACAGAAGAAGAAAAAAAAACACTGAAATTTCTTGGAAGGCGATAGAATGGTATCGTCAACAAAAATCATCGAAAAATCATTTAAAAGATTGCGAATTTCTGGAGATCGAGTTTTGCAGTTCTTCAATAAGAAAAATCGCTTTTAAATTATTTATCGACGAAGTCGATCGTCTAATGTTTATCCAGTGACTGCCGAGCCTATTGCTTCTATCATTCTCGCTGAATGGAAATAATTCTAAACAGAAAAAAAAATCATATTCATTTGTTCATCACAAGAGAAGATTTTTTTAACACACAAAAAAGTCTCAATCATTTTTTCCCACGCTAGAAATAGCACAAAATTCTTTCTTTTTTCCATCGGGAATAAAAGAAAAAAAAAGAAATCTTATCGTTCTCATTTTATCGATTCTTTCGAAAGCATTAATCGCGAGAGCTCACTGACACAATTTACAATCGTACGAAAATGTTACGAAAATAAAAATAAAAAATATTTTCATTATTCGCCGCGCGTGACTTTGCAGTTGTCGAATTTCGCTGAGTCTGCTTGTACCGGTTACGAGCAGAAATAAAAGAGATTTCTTTGTCGCGTTTATTTTTCTTTTTCTGTTTGAAATATAAATTTTTTTTTTTTCGTACAGATTATCCAATATCAATGAGGACATTCGCGTCAATGTTTCTTTTTTTTTCTTTTGAGGTCATTGAACATGACTCGAAAAAATACAAAACGAGCACAATCTAATTATGCAGATCTCTCGATATAACAACGACTGTGCATAGTTTCGATAGGCTGGCCGTAGAATTGAAAAAAATAAATAAATAAATAAAACTCGATTTATCGTTGATCAATCGATCACAAAGTAAGGGAATTGGCACAAAAATATTTTATTTCAATTAAAAACTATAATTCAATTTACAGTCACAATTTTTATTTACAATTTACCAATTTATTGAAACTGTTTGTCCTTTTTTTGTACATTTTTAGCGGAGAGTTTATTCGTAACGTCACATCGATCGAATTTTAGAAAAAACCTCCGAAACCTCCTCCGATACCTCCTCCAAAACCACCTTTTTTGTGTCCACCAAATATGTGATGTCTTTTTTTAAGGCCACCGTGTCCTCCGAATCCTTTAAAACTTGAGATACCGCCAATGCCGAAGCCACCACCCTTCCGGATATGCCTAGGACTTCTTATCAACTCAGTTTCGAGCCCTAAACGACAGGAAAAAAATTTCGATTATAATTCCGACAGAATCGCAGCTCAGCCTCATTTCGTCTCGATTTTTCTTTGATATTAAATCACAAAAAATTGAAATTTCAACCAAGAAGCTCGAAATTAAAGCTTGAATGAAATGAAAGATGAAAAAATGGAAAAATAAATTGGAAAGAAACGAATCGAGCTGCGATTGTAGATTTTTTAAATATCCAACAGAACAGAAAACAAATGATTCTTTCTCGCTGTTTGTTCGTGCATTTTAAATCAGAAAATTTCGATGAAAATTTGTTTCTCTTCTACCGATAAAAAAAAACTGTAATTTTTCAACGAATAATCCCATGAGAAAGTCTGATTTGAATATTAATTTAATTTTCGAGATAACCGATTTAAAAAACGACATTTTGAGCAAAGAATATTTTGAGGCTTGTGCACTTTTCAAATCGAGATGAAATTTTTATCTGATGCTTTCGAAATATTATAGATTCCTGGCAATATTTTATGAATGATTTTACAAAGGTTGATACCATCGAAAAAAAAAAACACTCGAGAATCGATTTTTTTACATTGCCAAGTGTGTGTGAGCTCTCAAAATGTTTTAACAAGATTTTATTAGTATTCTTCAACTGTTTATCAATTTTGTACTTCGACCAACTTGACTGAAGCGACTTTGTTAACCGTATTGTTAAATTTTCCAATCTTCTTCAAAGTTACCTTCGGACAGTGAAGTCGGAAGAGCAAAAGTCACCGATAGAAGAGCAGCAACCAGAATAATCGTAAATCCTTTCATCGTAGTTTCGTAGTAGCACCGAGGCTCCAGTTCACCGAACGTTTCTTGGAGAGTGTAAGCTTAGATATAAAATTCGAGTGTTCGAAGCCTGTTTATATAAGAGCCGCGATTTCCGGGTCTCCGATTTTCATTAAGGGGCCCTAAGGCCAGAAAATAGTTTCGATGTCGTTGCCGAAGATGAGAGGAAGATGCAAGAATGAGCTCCTTGCCCAACGCGCCTCCGGAGCCGGTTTAATACACAAGCCCGAATCTGATCGAACCTTGAAATTTTTTCCGTGAATGCGAATAAGGCTTCGGGCAGGAGGAATTCAAAGAGAATCGAGTAAACAACTCCTGTTTCCACGATATCATCATAGCTGATAAATGCTTCGGGTATTCAATGATGAAATCATCGACGAACCTTCGTTCGATCGTCGACTCTAATATGCTGTTGAATAAATGTGGCTAATTCTTGAGAAGAGCATAACTCAGTGACAAGTTTTTCCGAGCCTGATTCAGCAAACGTTTTTTTTCCTCATTCTCCGCCACTTAGATCTTAGCGAAACCGGTTTTGGTTTTGGAAGACGACGGGTCGATAACCCTTCTAGGTCATTCTGGCCCAAGTAACACGTGAGGTTAACGTCACTCGTTGACACCCAAGATAGTTAAACTGTTCCAGCGCAATAACAGTGTTAAGGTTTCGGACCAAGCCCACCATTCATGGATCATAGTTTCTAGAATTATTGGCCTTGTCGCTCGTAACAATTGGCCGATGTTTTGTTAATCATGAATTGTAGCAAATAGTCGGTTTCGACCCGTTTCATAACGCAGAGAAGTCAAATCCCTCGATGAAGCGTTTGCGTCGTATAAGACTAAAAAGTTCATTCCCCTGAGCCATTATTTTCTGGATGATGATGAAACGAGAGACGAGAAATGCTGTGAAAGGAATTCGGCGCAGGTAGAGAAAACGGACAAGCTTGCATTTGAATCGAATCAGAGTTGTGTTTTGTTTTTTTTTTCTTTTAATGTATAAAACAGAAAGAAGAAGCTATCGATCGCGAGTACATTTTGCCGTGGAAGAGGCAGCTTCGGATCAATCAATTCTTCGGTCATGTCATTGGAATTCTTTCCAAAGTCATTCAAGTTCTAAGCTCCGCTTAGTTCCAGCCTTTTCCGCCACCATCACCACCACCACCACCACCGCCCTGGCAAGGAGATGATTGTGACTCACACTCCGATTGGCAGTGAGCTTTCGCTATCATGACATGTGGCACTTTCTCGATTACGTGGTTTGTACGCTCGATTATTTGAGGCGGATGCTCGATGACGTGCTCAACAACTGTTTCGATTATTTGAGGTGGATGCTCGATGTGGTGCTCTACGATCTGCTCAATGATCTCAGGCGGGTGATCGATGTGAACGTACTCGACTTGATTGCAGGCGTTTCTGGCGCATTCGTCGCCGCATCCACCACCGCATCCACCGCCGCATCCACCACCGCATCCACAACTGGATTCGACATTGGAACCAGCCCCGGATTCACCATAGGCATGCTGGACAGGAGCTGGAGCTCGCTGAACTGGAGCTACAATTCGCTGGATTGGAGCTGAAGCCTGCTGGATTGGAGCTGAAGCTTGTTGGATTGGAGCTGAAATTTGCTGGATTGGTACTGTAGCTTGAGGGATTGGAGCCGAGCCACGTTGGACTCCCGGACCAGATGAATGGCGAACCGAAGCTGGATAGCTTGTCTGGGATGAGCCCTGTCCGACGTTTTGTCCTACGACCCGGGATGCCACATTGGGGGCGGATTGACCAGAGGTAGAGGAAGAGTAATCTCCTCCGTAACGCGAGCGTACAACAGCAGGGGCAGGCTGACGACCGCTGCTCTCCAGAAAAGCTGCGGTCTGAGCTGGGCTCAGTTCTATGAGCTCAACGTTCCCAGAATTTGACCTACTTGAAGATGATTCGCACGTGCTGCTGCCACTACCTTTGCCGAACATGTTGGAAAAGATTCCTCTCGAATTCCTGACCAATTGACCTGGGTAGTCGAGTAAAGGTGATTAAATACATGTTGACTGGATCAATGCTGATCGAAAGCACAATTTTCAATTATTGACACACTTGATTTATCAACTAAACGCTGTACCGATAGTAGCTCAAAAGGAGCCAAAAAAACCCTGGCGGATCAGCAAGTCTCTGGAAAAAGTCCCGAAAAAAGTCCCAATTGGGACTCGGGAGTTGGGACTTAAGTGGACAAGTAAGACTCACTTGTGAGTCCCAAATGGAACTTTTTCCCCTCACTCGGTGCAAGACGGGAATTTTGTCAAAGGTCAGTCGTAAAAAAAAACCCGGTTTGGGACTGATGACGTCACAGGAAAAAGTCCCATTAGGGACTTATATTGGGTCTCACTTGTCCACTTAAGTCCTGAGTCCCAATTGGGACTTTTTTCGAATTTTTTTAGAGACTCACTGATCCGTCAGGGAAATTGTTGAACTTCGTAAATGACAATGTTCCAAAATCATACAGGAACTGAACTCACCTTCGGCCTTTTCGGTAGCATTCTCCCCTCCAGCCACTGCGGCAACGAAGCCCAAAATGATCACTAATAACTTGACCATATTATACTAAAACTTTGGTATTGTATGAAAAAAAAAAAAAAAAAAAAAACAAAAAAAACAAAAAAACAAAAAAAACTTCTATCTATTCCGGTCGAATGTCAAACTCTAGCTAGCTTGGTAACTATAATGAAGTGATACTAATGTCAGATTGCTCCGACAATTTATACCCAAAGTAATCCCCTTACTTGAGCCATCTTTTGGGAAGATTAATTATTCAGAACGACATACAGGAAAAGAAAGACGTGCAACAACTTATTGTAAGAATCTCGAGCATTTAATCACGGAATTCCTGAATTCCTATTGATAACCCAAAGTCCAATTATGCGATTATTGTTTTAACATACATCGACGCTTTTTATTTTATTTTTATTTTTTTAGTGGAATCATTCAGAGCCCGAGATGCTGCATTCTCGTGCATCAAATTTCTCAAGTTATGCCGGAAAACAAATATTTCGTTAGGAAGCCAAGCAGACAAAAAAATCAGCATTCAATTGTCCCCTCGTGAGAAGCAGCCTCAATATTATTTATTGGAATAATTTTCACGTTTGTTTTAAAGACGCAATACGTGTCCTCGGAACATAATAAGCGAGTCTCATGCGTGTTCAAACGATAAAATCACGATGAGATACAGAGTCTCGTATTTGTAAATAAATGAGCATCGGCAAAGCAGAACCGTTCATCACTTTATTCTCTGCATGACCTGTCACGGAGTCTTTTTGTCCAACGGAGAACAATTTCGACCTTGAACCGTTCATCGAAGTGCTCTCCTCGTTGAGCCACACTCGGATCAACCTGGTTTGTTATCGAAAAGTCATCCGAAATTTCGGATTCCAACCCGAAGTGATTTATGGAGTGAAACATTTTTTAATTCAGTGACAAAACAAATGCGTTTTATTAATCCATCAATTAACTCTTTTATTCCACTGGTTTGTAGTTACAAATTTTTATTATTATTATTTTATTTCTTATTATTAATATTATAACCTTTTTTTCTTTAGGTACAAAACGTGACGGCTTTAATCTCGAAAAACGAATTGGAACGATTATTCCTGGATGGGTTGAGCTCTTCTGTGCTTCTTTCTGAAAATGGCAATGAACCCAGTTAATCGTCGAATGATTTTTCATACAGAAAAAAAAATATTTCAATGTCAATGTACATGGTTTACCCTTGAGGAGGAGCTCCACCGTATGCCGTTGCCATCGAGCTTGCTACGCCTCCTTTTTTGCCGGTGGAATAACTATTCGCTATGGCTGTGATCATTCCTGGTGTTGAATCGTAGTCCGTCGAGCCACCCCGTGCAACTCCGCGAGGAAAACTGAATACCATGGGAAAGAAATTGTTCAAATTTGGCATGTTGTTACGGCGCCGGTTGCTCTTGAAGGGAACAAAAGGCACGACTGGTTCATCATCGTCGATCTCGTCCTCGTCCGCGTCCTCGTCGTCTTCGTCAGACTCATCGGATTCGGTGATTATTGGACGTTTTTTCGTTTTTTGTGGTCGGACAGTTTTGGTCGGGCGTTTCGTAGCTTTCGTCGGTTCCGGTGCTGCGTCTTCAGCTACCGGAGCGTCTGCTGGGTCCGCGAACTGTTGTTCTTGCTCCTGATTGAGAAAAAATCATTTTTGAAACATTTTTATACGGACAGGAAAAATGCGTTTCGCCGAAATGAGGAATCCGTAAAAAAAAGTCAAAAAAATTTTATCACCGATGAGGCACTAGTAAATATTATCCCAGAAGCTCCAACTTTTTTAGTGTTCTTAATATTACTTCGAAATTCACTATTCGACCCGGACATAATGTCAAAAGCCATAAAACGTTGAGATATCAGTGTCCGTAAACCAGAGCACATAACAAAAAATTACATTCACCTGATTCGGTGCTTCGTCCTCGTGTTGCCCTTTACCAGGAATATATTTAACTTGTTGCTCGTCTTGGGCATCGTGTTCCACAGGATTGGGTGCAGCTTCAGCTTCAGAACTCGAGACCCCGGACTCATCGATGGGTTCTGGTCCTCGCTCAAGATAATCGGGTTTATCAGCGACGTAAGAACCTCCGCTTACGGCATTTCCTTGAGCAAAAACTCCGGTCGCTTGCGCATCGTTCGAACGACGTACGGGACGATAGTAGCCGGTAAACATCATAGTACGTTGGGGATAACCTGTTGGAGCTCTCTTGTCACGCAAGTAAACGATTGGATTGCCGTAAGAGTCCACTGTTAAGGCGACTGTCAAAAAAAAAAAATAGAAAAATCTCAAAACGCCGAATCAGAGAAAAGCATTGAACGACAGAGTAGACAAATCTCCAAACTAAAATGTGACAGCACTAAAAAAAAAAGTAAGAAACATTGCCGAACCAGAAATATCGTTGACGAAAAATGGTTAAAAAAAATCTAAAAAATCGTTTCACTTTACCAGGTTTCGGATCTACGGCCCGTCCTTCCGTGACGACGATGGTAGCGATAGCCACGACTAGGAAACCCCACAGCGAATACATATTTTCAAATAATATTTTCAACGGAGCAAAATGAACTCGAGCACGAACAAAACTATCCGAAATGGTGCCGAACACTCTTAGACGTAAAATCTGAATATTCGATGAATATCGAAGGTGAACAATAATAACGTCGGTTGAAAACTGTCTTTGGAACAATCCAAGCACTACCCCGAAGAAGTCTACTTGGTTGAGTCCGTAGCGAAGTCCACACGGCTAGATGACGTTCGGCAATGTCGCAATCGCTTTTATACCGTCAGGAATCGGTAGAAGAAGAAAAAAGAAGGGAGAGAAGACAAATAAAAAAAATGGGGAAAAAAGGTTGGAAGGGTGTTCCTCTTCTTGTGTGTTCCGATATCGGCTCGCTTACGGGCTTCTTCCCCTTCTCCTATTCTACGCACAAGCTCTTCCCTTCCCCTCTCCCACCCTTTTGTCTTCATTAACAAGAAGAAATCCAGGATGGACAGTAGTATGTAGTTTTATGTTTATTTTACGTATTTTTTTTTCTTCTCTTCTTTCATTCGTCACACGCGTATCATAGAGTAACCCTCACCCGGGCCGTATAAAACTCTCGGGATACTTGTAACGTTCGCTCGAGGATCGGTCACTGCCATACGTGATCGGTTTTCACAATTTACTCGAGTTTGGAATTTAACGAATTTAATTGCGAATTTAATCGGCTGGATTTTCACATACTCGGATCGTGAAAATATTTCCTAACATCGATCGATCTTGATCAACGTTATTAAGAATCGTTGCTAACTTTGATTGTTTAATTATCCGATATAATTTGGTTAAGTAGCCCTAAAAATCAAAACTTTCATTTCAGCAATCCCATTCATCGGTCAATCATCCGAATATATTCGGACACAAAAGAAACCTTCAAAAAATCATCAAATTTGATGATTTTTCATGAGATTTGGGAATTCGTATAAAAAATGGCCGTTCTCTGGCCGAAAAGCAATTGTTAATTCGAGACACACGCGCCGCGGGATGAGAGGACAGAAACCGCGCTTGTAAAACTCCCGCTGACTCTTGATCGTTCAGAGAAGAATTATCGTGGCCTCTTTGACCACCTTAATATACGAACAGCGCATTTATTTCGTCGTATCACCGATTCAACATGTAATTTTGATAGCAAAAGAAATTCTCATGATCGTATTGTTACGTTGGATCAAGGGGTCGTTAGACCCTCTCCGAACAGTGACTAAACAAATTTTACGTGCGCCGATTCCGAATTTCCTTAAATTATTGAACTTATCGAAGCTTTTTTCTTACAAAAGTCTCGCAAAAAGGTAATCATTCGAACGAGCACCTCCAAAGAGAGCGATTCCAAAATGCCATAAAATCGACGAATTTATTTCGATCGAAGCTCTCGAAGAGCTTAAAAATCGATTGAAATAAATATCCAATCAACGTCGATCACTCAAATGAGTATTTGACGAATCGGAAGTGGAGAACTCGAAGAATGGCTGGAGGCAGTACACAACGCACCGAGATTAAGTTCTCCGGTAAATACGAGACGATTTAGCCAAGACGGAATGGAAGCTGATGATGCAATTCGCATAATAATGAAAATTCTATGCTCGTTCCTTTTCATTCCGTATACACGTCTGTCTGTCAGCGTCCAGCCCATAACCCCTTCTCTAAATTTTTTTCTTTTTTTTTCTTCTTCTTATTTCACATTTTATATTTCTTTTATTTCTTTTTTATTCCCCGTTTGGAATCCCTTTGTTTGTTACACGCTTACACGTGCACGATGGTTTCCATATTTCGCGCAAATGCCTCCTCGCATTGCTCACCAACAACGTGGCCGTTCGACGAACTCTCGAAGAATTTAAAAGCCCCTGTTACGCGTATGAAATTTCGAGTTTTACCCATTTATACAACCTCTTAAAATGATTCATAGCTTGAAAACAATTTAACGACTCATTTGCGTCAAGATGAATAACCGTGAGAGACAAATTTAAATATTGGCACACGTTCTACTTATAGATGTTTGGATAGGTTGCCTCGTTCGTGGGAACGACTCGTGGCGCTGGCCACCTGGTGGCCAATTCTTGAAGCTGCATGTCACTTTCGTTCTACGACTTCCCTGCGGGATTTTCCAGCTCGTCATCCATTCTTTAACTTGATTTATTTTCATTCTAACATCCGAGACTCTGTAACTCATTGAAAAATGCTTTTACACTACTTCTCGATGCCGGATTAAAAAAAAAAAATTCTGAAAGAGCAACACCAAAAACGATCGGTGAATCGATCAGTTTTTTTTAAGAGTTCGTTATTGATTCAACAATCGTACAGTTTGCTAGATACGTTTATGTTGTATTCGATACCACATTGCCTATTTTATGTCTCACCCCTTCGTCCCCCTCGTCTCGGTCCCTCCTCCTCCCCCCCTCCCTGCCTCGGCCCCCTCATTTCTTACGCGTGTGAATAATTCTTTAACTAAATCTACGGAACCTCGATTCTCGATCGACAAATCTTGACTACTGATTAGCCAATGACCGGTAAATACTCTCTGAAAAATCCCCATGATTATCTCAACGAAAAATTCTTCATCGGAATATGACGTACTTTTTTTTTTTTTTGTTTTTCAAACAGCAAAAGTAACAATCAAACTTTGGTATTTATTTTTTTTTAATTCAAATAAATCGAGATAAATAAAAATAATACTTTGCTCGATTGTAACAACGCTTCATTTTTTTCTTTTCCAGCCATTTGTGTTATCACGAATCGCCCTAAATAAATAAATAAATAAATTAATTAATGATCGAATCAGACCACTTTTTTTCTTGAATGTTAAAAAAAAAAAAAAAAAAAAAACTAAAAATTCGAGAAGATCCATTGAAAATCCATTAAAAATCTGTTCGATCTTATCCAACCAAACGTTTTTTCTTCCTCCTTATTTTAGTATTCCGAGGATGCCAGCATTTACACGCGTCAGCAAGTCTGGCAGGTGTGCACGCACGTAGGAGACTCTGTATAATCACGTGTCTGGCATAAAGACCGAAAGGTAAACGGCAAATGAGCAAAAATTCACGCGTGTAATATTGCACGTAGTCTCGAACGTCGATGTTAAAAAGATGACGAAAAAAATCGTACATGGGTTTTCCGTCTATTTTAATTTAAATTTCGAACGAATGGAAAAAAAAAAAAAGAAAAACGAATGAACAATAAAAAAAAATCCAAAAACAAATGACTCACAAAACTGGAAGCTTCTTCCTCGTATATTATTTTCTCTCTCGTCTCATTCCATTTTTCGACGTAACTTTATATTCCACAATGATTCAATCAAAATAATTTCAACAATATTGATGATGAATCGTTAAAAAAAAAAAAAAAATTCAACTGTTATTGAAATACGAGCAAAGCCGTTGTTTTGCAACGAGAAAACGTCGTTATTGATTCTTCGTTTCATCGAACGTTGCGGAATTAAATTTTGAAACCGTGTCAGTTTCTTTTTCTGATGACATGCATTTTTTTTTTTTTTTTTACATAACACTCGATGAACGAGATTCGAATTTGATGGGAGCCTAATTAACGCTACGAGAAGGATAAAATGAATGAACGAATTTCGAAATTTTTTTTTTTCCTTTTTTTGTTTCTTTTTTTTGTGAGACAGAAAAAATTTATTGTTCCTTTTATTACAAGCCGAAGTCCGAAAAATGACCGAAACGTGTGATCACAGATGAGGGGTGAGGTGCCGTGCGGTTGTCATCGCGAGACGTGTAGTTTTTTTTTTTTGTTTTTCTTCTTTTTGTTGCTTTCATATTACGTTCTTCTTTCTTGGTTTTTTTGCAATTTATTTGTTCAGCGTTTCCGAGAATTCAGCAGGTATCCAGCGGCGCCGAGGTCCAGTAATCTTGGAAAAAATTCAAACGAATCGTTCGTTAGTTTCGACCCACAGTAACAGATAAATTTTTCGATTAAATTATTTTAAAAAAATGAGAATTTCAATAAAAAATTCTCATTCGAAATTATTATTTATTCAAAATTTTTTCGAATCGTTATATTATAAACAATGAAATTATGAAAAATAATAATAATAATAATAAAATGAGAATAAAAATTCGTAAGACGTCAACGAATTGATAAAATAATGCGTTGACGTTGGTAAAACAGCAAAAATACAAATAAATATTGAAAAAATAATATTCGATTGTACCTGTTTTTTGAATTTTCCCGACGTTTTCTGTTTCCCGATGATATTCTACTGCCGTCGCTGGAAATGAGCCTCGATGTGTTTACCGTTGGTTTGCTTGGTGGACCAGTAGTTCCTGACGGTACGTTCGTTAGCAAACTTTTTCCCTGACGATTTTCCTTCGATTTACGTCTTACATTGAGATCGGATGAGACCACTATTTCGTCGAATGCTTGACCGATTACAGCTATAAATGAAAAAAAAAAAAGAAAACGATTATTGAATTAAATAAAAAATTCGTTCATTCGAACTCGAATTGATATTGATTTCATTTTTTTTTTTTTTTATTACAAAATAATCATCAAAAAAAATAATATTAATAATTTTTTAAATAAAAAATCTGGTAAAAAAATTTTTTTTAAATCATTTTGATGATTATATTGCTTAAAATCTCATAAAAAAAATTGAAAACTTTTTTTTGACGATGTCGATGATTTTTTTTTATACGAAAATGAATAATTGATTTGTTTTGTTTTTTTTTTCCTCTAATAATTAATGAAAAATCAGAGGATTGAACTCACGTTTTTTGGTGTTTGCTTGACCTCGTACATTGACGATAACACAGACGAGGCCGATGATGAGAAGTGCCAAAAGTTTCGCCATCGCGGGATAAGGTCGTAGATACCAAAATAATAATCGTTTATCCTTGTTTTATTTTTGTTTGTTCTTGTTGTTTCCTTTTTGTTTGACTTTTAATTTTATTTTTATTTCTTTATTGTTTTTTTTTTATAATAATTTTTTTTTTCCTATAAAAATAAAAAATATGTTTTAGAGTGATTAAACGTTGATGTGGAACGTAGCAAAATCATAGTGGCACTGGGAACAGGACATGAAAGTGAACGCGAACCGTGAAACACGAGAAAGATAATGTAAAAGGAGAAAAAAATAGAATAAAACGATGAAGAAGAAACGTAGTCGCGAGGCCGCGCGCACAATCGTTTTTCTAAGGCGTTCCCGTCAGACGCATTAGAAAGTAACACGATTTCAAAAAATTTTCTCAAATTTCACTCACCATTCATCGAGAGAAACAATATTTTTTCGGTAATAAATAAATTTTTATTCAAAATTTTGACCCCTTCAAAAATACTCCGAAAATCTCGAGCTTCGACGACGATCGTACGAACGAAAAAAACAAAAAAACAAAAAAACAAAAAAAAACCAAAATTCCAATTGGAAAAAATGAAATTTCACTAAAAATACAATTATCCGATAAACGATTGGTGAAATGCACTAGAAACTGATGAGAATTCGGTCACTCTCGCTATTCCCTTCGAAGAGCTCAAAATCATTGGCCAAATAATCAAGGAAGACAAAAAAATAGTTCGAAATTTTGTTTTTTATCGAATAAACGATTTTCAAAAAATTTTTGAAAAAAATTTATGAATAAAAGTGTCGAGAAATTCGTCGGAGCTCAAGCATCGATTCGTAGGTGGATTTTATGGTGAATTTTTTTCATCACTTACCGACAATACCCCGAGGATACTTTCCGAGTCGACAACCGCACGTGAAATGCGAGCAGGATCTCGAAGGAGCCTTCGGGAGTGGCGAAGCTCATTTCATCCCAACACATTTAAGGTTCGAGGAGGCTGATACACATGCACGAAAATATATTTCAGTGTGAGTGCAATTTTTAGTGGTTCTTTGCCTTTTTTATTTTGTGTTTTTTTTTTTTTGGAGCACGAAAGAGCACAGGAAGGGTAGGTAAAATGGTGGGGGAAGGATGAGGGTTTTAAAACGTCGTCGTCGAACCGTAGGTTGTTGCACCGGACGGACCACTTTCTACTTGATTCTTTTTTTTTTTCTCTTTACCTCTCCTTTTATTTATTTTTCTTCTTTTTCTTCTTGTTCTTATTTCTCGTTTATTATTATTATTTTTTTTTCTGCAACCTCCTCCCTCGACCTTATTGCATCTCCTTTCTTCCTTCTGGTACTCGCGAAAGGACTGGTTCTCGTCGAGCAGGGCCGTAATATCGTCGAAGGAGCTTGCATCGTGGCTGGAATCAAAATTTCGATTTTTTTTTTTTTTCTAATTTTCTTCAATTCTCAATGATTTTTTTTTTTTGAACGTTTTTTTACTGTTTTGGATTTCTTTTTTTGATAAATCGAACTCAGGAGAAATCGACCATCATTTTTTTTTTTTCAGGATTTTTTGCATTTCACATTAATTTCAGCGAAAATTAATTTTTTTTACTGATTTTTAAAGAACGAAAAAAAAATATTCAATTCTCGATAATTCGCTGAAATTTTTTTGAAAACTTTTTGCAAAAAATCGAGCTTCTTCGTATTTAAAATTTGAATACTGCACTGAGGATGCAGGAGGATCCTCGTGCCCAGATTGGCCGGTCATTGCACGCGCTCTTTTCGGATCTCGATATATATCACGTTTATTATTATTTAGCTTTTTTCCCTTTTTGTTCGAGCCCTCGAACTTGTTGCGGTCGAGGGTTCTTCGTGGTCGAGAGTCCTTTGTGTCCAGCTAATCCTATCCTCGAGATAAAACGAACTCCCTCACAGTCTCCTGAATTTCGCCATTTTTATTTTTATTTTTTTCGTTTGTTTTCATTTCAAAATTTCGTTATTTAAAAATTTTGAAAAAAGAAAAGAAAACGACAAAATTCGTCAACATTTTTTTTTTCCATTTTTCTCGTGTTAGATTCATCGATGTAACGAGCATTAAATTTTTTTTCAAAAAATTGTCATTTCGTCGAGATTTTTCGTCGTCGAGAATTTTTATTTATTTCATTTATTTATTGCTAAATAAATTTTTATTTTTTATTTTTTTCTTTTTTTTTCTCAATCTCACAGATTTTCGTACCTTTTTTTCAGCTTTCTCTCTCTCTCTCTCTCTCTCTCTCTCTCTCTCTCTCTCTCTCTCTCTCTCTCGCTTTGAAAAAATTTATCTCAACCCTACGTCTCGCCAACTTTTGCCAGTTTTATTTTTCGCGAACATCTGGCGAGCAGAGTGAGGCTGCGAACCCACCGATTCCTGGGACAAAGGACCGGTGCAATCCCTCCTTCGGAGGGAAAGAGCAAGAGAGCGAGAGAGAGGGAAAGAAAAATCTCGATGCATGGAACAAACATCGGGGGGTGGTTTTGGCCAATAATGTCTCAACACACACGCACAATTTTTGCCTTTATTGTAGTCTGCTGTATCGTGGCTGTGAGCTCGCAGGTGATACCTTCTGTTGAGGTCATCGACCTGAGATCGGAACAAATCTTTCGTTGGCTTTAAAAAAAAATGTTTTTTTTTTTTTACTTTTTCGAAAAAATAAAATAAAAGAAAAGAAAAGTATTTTAGCAATAATTCTTATAATCTTAGAAGAAACGTTGATTCGAGGGTTCGATCGCCGCGATAAATCATAAACGAGTATTCGTCTATCAATAAATATTTTATTACGAAAATTCTCGTATCGAAAAAAACACAAATTACAAAATTTTATTTATTTTATCTTCGAACATGATGTGTGATTCACGATCCAACGTAACCAACACGAGTTTCACTCTTTCGTCAGCCTTTCTCCTCTTCTCTTGCCACAGTATTTTCCGAGAAGCTGTTTCAGTAGTCGAAGAATCTAAGAAATAATAATGCAACGTTTATTCAAACACTGAAATACATGAAATAATGATTTTATTATTTTTCCTCTTCAAATCAAATTCCTCTTCAAATCAAAAATTCAAAAATTTAATATAAATTAAATTATTTATTTATTTAAAAATATTTTGATAAATAATTTAATATAAAATTAAATTATTTATTTATTTAAAAATATTTTAACAAATAATTTCATATAAATTAAATTATTTATTTATAATTGAATATAAATTAAATTATTTTTTAACAAGAATGAAATAGAAATCATGTTTAACAATAAAAGCCCCATTTTTATAAATGTTCTTTTATTTTCATTTTTTTCTTTCAAACGTAATATTGATTTCAACGATTTCAACAATTTTTATTTCTTTCCTGTTAACATGAATCAACGATCGATCATGAAACGCCACATTTTTCATGAATCATTTTTGAAATTCAATATTTATTGCAGGACAAAAAAAATTGTTCCACGTTAAATGGCAGTTTAAAGAATAGTATTTTCGTTCGATGATTATTTCGTCATTTTTATTTCTCTTTATGTCTGCTGACGAGAGAGAAGCATCGATCTTTTAAGAGTAGTCGACAAAACTTGTTTCAGCATCCTTTCTCTCGGTTATACAGGAGAGAATACACACGTGTTATATCCCTTTAAAACGTGTTTTGGTTCGGTGTCTGGGCGAGCTGAGGGAATCGGCCTGAGAAAGGCTTAGATAGAGATTCATTTTGTTCATTGTCCCTTTTACTTTTCACACGTTTTTCGTCAGAACCAAAGAGAAAGAGAGAAAAAAACGTAGGGGGAGGGGGGAAGTAATGCATGGACAATGGCCATGAAGGCCCATTACGAGAAACGAATTTTCGAAGGGATTTTTACCACAAGGGTTGTCTCGATCCACCCTTCGAACCCTACGAACACGCAAACATCAACAAAAAATTCTTGTGCCTTTCTCCTCCCCTTATTCGTCCACACATATACATATTTTCATTCCCTTTCTTAATCTCGTTTTTTGTTTTTTTTTTTCGTTTTTTTTTTGCATATATTCAAATAAAAGGGTCTTGGCACAGGTTTGAAGACGAGCAATGACCAAATTCTGTCTAGACACCGTCCCCAACGTCAAGAAACATTCACCCCAACGTGCTCAGTGATGAATACACATTCGTGTATGCGTGTGCCAAAAAAAAATACGATGACCTAAGGCAATCCAAAATATATTCATCTCGTTTCAAACTAATCGAGATTTTAATCCAATTTTTTTTTTTTTTTTTCATCCAACGAACCATTTTTTTCGTAAAATCATTCGAAGGAATCGAATTAAAAAAAAAAATGAATAAACGATCTCAATTAAATCGTAGTGATTAATCGAATTATTATTTTGACAAAACAAATTTTTTTTCTTTTACTGTGTTTCGAGCCACTGTTTTTTTAAGTAAATTATTTTTTTAAGTTTAAGTAAAAGTTTTTCGAAGTTAAATATTAATAATTTGTCATTTCAATGAATGTAAATGTGTAAATGTTAATAAATGTTAATAACAATTTGAAATTCATTTTGAAACGTTGTTTCGATGATTCCTGACAAAAATCATTTTTTCGTACGTTTGTAGCTAGAAACGAGCTCAGTAAGACGGAATGAAAATGAGCACTGATTGAAAGAATAATTATAATTAATCTCCTCATCGAGTTTCAATGCTTAGAAGATTTTATTTTTTTTATTTACGATAGTGGTCGTCGATTTCCTGCGGAAGCTTCTGCGTGGCTGAACGTAGCTGAATAAGGCCCAAGGCTAAAAGTCGCGCTTTGGGCATTGGCCTGACTCTGTCCACCGCCATTATGAAACGAGTTGCTACCAGCGTTTGCGCTCGCGAATGATTGTCCTTGATTATAATAACCACCCTGTTGCGGTTGCCATCTTGGATTCGAAAAAGAAAAGAAAAAGGATTAAAACGCGATGTAATTTTCATGGATAAACAATTCGACCTACCCGTGACCTTGATAACAGCCGTGACCTCTGCAGCCACCGTGACCTCCCTGGAAATAAGGTTTTCTATGCTTTCTACGTCTGTGACCCAAGCGCAGATGACGAGACTCAGCTATTTCCGAATAATCGTCGTAATCCTCGACGAATTGGGGGGCACGCTTTTCCCTCGAAATTTCTAATGATTTCGTTTGTTCTTTTTTGTTACTGTATTCAATATTTTTGGTACCGCGTGACCGAAGAAAACGAAGCTTTCGTATTATTTTTAATTTTTCATCATCATTTTTTTTTTTTTTTTTTTTTTATTTCGTTGACACTCTCCAGAAGGCTCAAACTTTCTTATCAATTTTATAAGGATTTTATAAGGAACCCTCTTCGGGGATCATCGAATTGAAAAAAAAAATGAAAGCTTTCAATTTTTTTCGTCGATCATTCAACACTTTTCGAAGCTTCTGTTAATTAATTTTCATTAGCATTCACTCTCACCGTCGGTTTCCTCGATTTTTGGGGCAACGACAAATATCCTTCCAGGATTAAATAACTTGTCACGAACAGCGGAGTTTTCGGCCTCCTGTCCCATTGATATTGTCACTAAAAAAAGTATGCAAATTCCTCCCAAAAATAATAATGCACTCGGAGACGTCATTACGATCAGTGGAATCGTTCACCAGTAATTAAAATCAGATTTCGAATTATTATTTGTATTTTATTATTATTAGCACATTTGTTTATCGTTGTTATCGTTTATTTCGAATTTTTCGATTATTTATTGTTCACTGATATTTCGAGCCTTTCTCAGAACTGTTTTTCAACTGACAAGAAATTTCTCGTCTCCGGCTCTTTTATAAGAAAGGCTGCAACATATATTTTTTTTTCTTATTCTACTTTTTTTTTTATATATTTACACAACCAAAAGTCTTATTTTCGAAATTAGTGAGATTGGGAATGCCCCGGTCGACCGAGTGGTCGACCTTCCGGTCCAGGGACGAACGGAAGCGCCAAGTTTTCACCATTCCTCGTGCACTCCGATCCAGTCTCCGTGTTTGCTATGAATATTTTTTTTCACGTACACCTTCAAATTATTTCGAGCACTGGCATACGTGAGTGTATGCAAATTGTTTTTTTTTTTTTTATTTTCTTCTGAGTGCCTTTCATATTTTAAGGGACCAGATCCGAAGGTCAACGGCCGTTAAAAAAATTTATTGTTCCTCGTATATCACCGGTTTTTACATCCTTTTACAATTTTTTTTTTCTCAAGTACTCTTTGGATGCAGCAGTACACTTGTAAATTGGTAAAAAAAAAAAAATTACGAGTCATAAAAATTCGAAGGATTAATGGAGGTACTATTTGAAATCCTTTGAAATCTTTTTTTCAACATCGAAGGTGCTGAGAATTCTGTTAACATTGAGAAGACTCGAGTTTGGAAATAAAAATTTCTTTCTCTTTTGGATCGATTTTTGTGTTCCGCGATCGAGATTAATTATGAAAAATTTGTCTGAACGATGTCATCGAGATTATGCTGGAAAAATAGTTGAAGTTTTTTGGATTATTTTGAAGAAATTTAAACTCGTCGATCGGTGCATCAAATCATTTCGATCGAATATTAATTAACGATAATAAGATACGAGTAATTGAGCAACGAGTTTGAGGGAATTCCCAGGAGCACGATTAAATCGTAAAAGCAGGAAGCAAGAGAAAAAAAGATATCATTGGCAAAAAGTAACTTGTTCATCCTTCTTCGTGACAGCTCAAGATCGTAAGAATGATAAAACGGCTGCTGTGTCTGTTCCTCAATCTCGTGTACGTTCTTTTTTTTTATTTCTATTTTAATAGTCATATTATATCATCGTGAATTTAATATTCGATGCGTCGAGATTTTTCTATAAGTGTCTGGGAGACGTTATTTGTGATGTAATTGAGCGAGCATCATCTCGGTGTTGGACGAGCAGAAAATTGTCCTCGTTGTTATTAATAATCGTAGCTCATTATCATCTTCGTGGAAACAATTATGGAAATCGATGAGTCGAGAAAAAAAAAAGTTAACAGAGGATCGAAGGTATTAAGAAAAATAAATCACTTTTCAATTGTCAGATAAAATGATTTATTTTTTAATTGTTTTTTTTTTCAATAAATGGGATCAAAACTGTTAACGAAAAACATAGGAAACATTTATTTCGCTCCTAAAAATACAATTAAAGTGCTACGTCTAAATTAAAATTATTTTACGTTTAAGCTCATACCTCTTCTCGTTTATCAGCACAATATACAACGATAAAAAAAGAAAGAGAATAATTACGGCAACCGGGAACTCTACAGAGAGCATTAAAACGCATGGTAAAACTGTACAAACGTGTATATGTATATACATATATGTACGAGACATAAATAACATGTGAATTAAAAAAGCGTAATGATAATATCGCAACATCTTAAACAATCACACAAGAGTATTTCAAGGTCGACTCAAATCTTCGCGTACTTTTGGGGTCTCGAGTAACGCCGGCGAACCACCTCCGCAAAAGGTAAAAACACTTTTCTGCAACTTGGCAAATATTTTCATTTCATTCGGATTATGAAAGAATTTGAATAAAATTTATTGACTGCATTTTAGTTTGGGAAAGAGAGAGAGAGAGAGAGAGAGAGAAAATACTTTGGTCACATGGTTCCAATCGAAATTTGTCATTGTTTTAAATAGTTTACTAATCGGAGTAATAAATAAAGTAAAAGCGGCGATTGTCAGTTTAGTCGGTAAAAATGAGCATGTCACGGGTGTCGACAACGGCTCCAGCCTTGCTGGAAGCGGCTGATCGAGCTGGAAAATCTCCATCGTAGCCTGAACCACCTGCTGAGGCGCTGCTACTGGCTTTGGCAACGGCATTACCGCCTCCACTTCCTCCTGCAGTTGCGGAAGCGTTACTGATTGCTGATGCGGATGAGCCTCCGTATCCTCCAGCGGTTGCGGTGGATTTAGCATCTGCTATGGCGTTCGAAAGACCACCGTTTGCGATGGCGTTTGCTGATGCCGATGCGGAAGCATCAGCTTTGCCGCCAGCACCACCGTACGATCCTCCGTAGCCGCCGTTATTGCCACCACTTGCATGGGGCTGGTAAGATGTTCCAGGTCCTTCCGGGTCACCGTTCTGACCGGGTGTTCCACCTCCAGCGTTGGCACCAGCGGTTGCACTCGCCGAAGCAATCGCTGAACTACTAGCTCCAGCGCCACCATGTCCTCCAGTCGGGATGCTCGTTGGTATCGGTTTCGGACGATTGTATCCGGTGTTTCCTGTGTTTTGGAACCCGCTGGAACCTCCGTATCCAGAACCTCCAGTTGAAGGCGAAGTAGGAACTTTGTTAGGCTTGTATCCACCGTAATTCGATCCCTGGGAACCGCTGTAGCCGGAACCCTGAGAACCACCGTAGTTCGATCCCTGTGAGCCGCTGTAATCCGAGCCCTGGGAACCACCATAGCTCGATCCCTGGGATCCACCATAGTTGGATCCCTGGGAACCACCGTAGCTGGATCCCTGAGATCCACCGTGACTTGCTCCTTGCGAACCGCCGTAGCCAGATCCCTGAGATCCACCGTTACTTGCACCTTGAGAACCGCCATAGCCACTTCCGTAACCACCTCCTACCGGTCCACTTGGAACCGTAGTCGGAAACGGTTTGGGACCGTAAGATCCGCCGGTTGGCCCACCGGTTGTTCCCTTGTTGTAACCACCTCCTTGTGCTGAAGCTCCAGCAGAAGCTGCCGCGTTAGCAGCCGCGCTGC
The DNA here is from genome assembly GCA_037893425.1 of Campoplex nolae. Taxonomy (NCBI): domain Eukaryota; kingdom Metazoa; phylum Arthropoda; class Insecta; order Hymenoptera; family Ichneumonidae; genus Campoplex; species Campoplex nolae. The sequence goes on from JBBLXU010000655.1 coordinate 286,940, forward strand.
TTCCTGCCGAACCTCCCGACTGGGAACCACCGTAGCCTCCCGAACCTTGGTTTCCTCCGTAGCCACCGCCTTGAGATCCTGTCTGAGAGCCACCATAATTCGAACCCTTGTTACTGCCATAACCGGAGCCTGATGAACCACCATAACCTCCGTAATTAGAACCCGATGAACCACCGTAACCGGATCCCTGAGATCCACCGTAGCCTCCGCTGACTGGTCCGGTTGGTCGTTGAACCGGAATCGGCTGCAGAGCCTTGGGAGGCTCGTCTCCAATGACCGTGAAAACTGGTTCACCTCCGTGACCACCGGAACTTCCTGATGAGCCTCCGTAGCTAGAACTTTGTGATCCGCCGTAACTGGAGCCCTGAGAACCACCGTATCCTCCACTGACTGGTCCGGTTGGTCGTTGAACTGGAATCGGCTGCAGTGGCTTAGGAGCATCGTTTCCAATAACCGTCAAAGTTCCACCACTTCCGTGTCCACCAGCTGAACCACCGATCGGTCCAGTTGGCTTGTAGCCTCCAGCGTTACTTCCTCCGTAAGAGTTTCCATATCCTCCAGAGCTACTTCCTCCACTGGAACCTCCAGATGATACTCCATGACCACCTCCAGCGTTGTATCCACCATTATTCACCGGGGCTCCACCACCGAGGAATGGGTTACCACCTCCAGTTCCATGAGAACCACTTCCAGCTGAAGCTCCCGCCTGGGCGCTTGCACCTGCACTGGCTGTCGCGCCACTATTCAAAAAGGGATTTCCTGAGTAGGCACCGTGAGTGTTGCCTTGGGATCCAGATCCTGAACCACCGTTGTAACCGTGACCAGCGTTACCAGAAGAACCAATATTGTAACCATGTCCTCCAGCATTGCCAGAAGATCCAGTGTTGTAACCTGGACCGGAGCCGCCCGAGCAAGATCCACTACCGCAACCGTATCCAGAATTTCCTGAAGATCCAGAGTTGTATCCATGACCAGCACCACCGCCATAGTTACCACCTAAAATACAAATAATGTTTGGGTTCATTATCGCTATCCAGAACAGATTTCGAAATGAAAGTAAACACATTCTAACTAAGAGACAACGAATGAGGTTGCAAGTGTATGACGCAGTGCATGGGACCCAGAATCGCGCCAGGACTTTGGAGAAGCGTTACAGAAGCTTTTTTGTTCTCCGTTGAAGCATCGAGATCGAGGACAAAGATCAGAAACGTCGGAAAAAAGGGTCCGCCCTGAAAGCCCCAAATGTGACGGCTCACCTTGGGGCTTGGAAGGAACCGTCTCCTCGATGACGATGATTTCGACAGGTTGTCCGCCGTTGGGTGGCTGATAGTTCGGCTGGTTTTGCGAGTAGGGACGACGGTTGTGATGGTGATGATGATGATAATGTGGGTTTCTCATTGGAGGACGTTGGGGAGTCGTATCTTCCACCACGATTATTGGCACTATTGTTCCATCTGATTGACCTTGACTCTGATGACCTTGATTGTACGCGCTACCATAAGAGCCACTTTGCCCGTATGATACTCCAGTTTGACCGCGGCCGTAGGATCCCGCATTTGAACCTTGACCATAAGAGGTTCCATCCACAGGCACAACGGCTATGATATCGCCTCCAAAGAGATCAGCGAGACTGCTGGCACTCGCGGCTGATTGTGACAGGCTGGAGGCTCCAGCTGGGTATCCCTGATTGCCTTGAGCCTGTGCAGAGGCTGCGGATTGTGCGCTTGCTGCTGATTGCGATGATCCATAACCTGGAGAGGGTCTTCGTTGGTGAGCCACTGGTCTTTTGTTGGGTTGGCCAAACGTTATGGTTATTTTGGGACCTTGGGTATAGCCTGATGTTGAAGGACGTTGATTGGATGTTTGGTACGGGATTCTGAAGGTTTGAGTATTCGTTTGAGCAAGAGGGCGGGAATTATGGCTGGATGTCGATTGGCTCGCGGCCTGGGCACTCGATTGTGAATTGGAGTGACCTCCGGCATATGATATTCCAGCACCATGTTGCGGAGGAACTTGTAGAGGTTGAGAGTTCATATGAGATGGTGTTTCATGAATTTCGTCGTAATGAGAGTCGTGTGATCCTGTGTTAGCTGCATTGATGGCCTGCTGATTATTTTCGTTGGTATTGTGATACTTGAAATGGGTCGGTTGGGTCTGTTCCGGGTCCGGTCGCATCATTCCAGGCTGCAACGGAAGTCCCGAATAAGCCACGTTGGAATTGGCGTTTGCAGAAGCAACGGCGCTTGATTGTGAATTACCGTAATTGTCGCCGTAAGGAGGCAACAGGACCGTATCGATGTTCTTGGGAGGGGCTGGTGAATCGGCATGTTCTTCGGGCCTCATGTTAGGCCCAGGGCTTTGGTCATTCTCGTAATAAGTTTGACCTGCCATGTTAGAGTTAGTATTTGTGTCGGAAATGCCGAAACTTCTATCGTATCCCATAGACGATGGTGAATCGTCGTTTTGGTACGGACGCTCAGCCATTTCTCCATGATCGCTAGGATTGTACTGTTCGAACACTCCTTGATTAGAATTTTCAGCGTTTGCGTTAGATTGGGCCTGTGATACGGCATTGGCGTTTGATTGAGACGAAGCCTCGTAGGGAGCTGGTGAATAATAAGGCGCTGTTAAGCCGCCATCCGGGTTAGAATTCGTGTTAGCAAGTTCGACGTCGTTAATGTTAGGTGGTCCAGCGTTTTCATGGGTTAAAGGAATTGGTGAGTGACCTTGCTGATTTTCGTCGTATCCTGCGTGTTTTAAACAACTTCCTTAACCTTTAGACTCGCAATTAAATGTTATAAATGATTGCATGACCTGACACCTGTCATGGATGTAACGAATGGTCGGAACGGATGATTTTAATCGTTCGACTCAAATCCTTAGCCACATTAAGTACTGAAAAGACATTGCTTACCTTGACCTCCGCTGAATCCAGATCCTTGCCCCGAAGACTGAGCTCCTGCCTGAGCCAAGGCTTGGGCCGATGATTGACCCTGGCCGTAACCACCGCCGGTTCCTTTACCCTGGGATCCTCCTTGACCTTGACCGTAAGATCCCCCATTTCCTTGACCATAAGATCCACCGTTTCCTTGGCCGTAAGATCCTCCACTTCCCTGACCGTAAGATCCACTATTTCCTTGTCCGTAAGATCCCCCATTTCCTTGTCCGTACGATCCGCTGTTTCCATGACCGTAAGAACCTTCGTTCCCGGAACCGTACGACCCTCCATGACCATGACCATAATTTCCACCATGACCCTGACCCTGACCACCGAAAGATCCTCCTTGACCTCCACCGAACGATCCTCCATGACCTCCACCATAAGATCCATCGTTTCCACCCTCATATCCTCCCCCGTAACCTCCTGCTTGGGCATTGGCATTCGCCGTCGCCGATGATGATCCACCACCTACGGACTTGGCACTGGCGTTAGCCAATGCCGAGGCACTTCCTCCGCCATTCGCGGTCGCCGAGGCCGACGATGACGCTACCGAACCGGAGAATCCTACCGGACCAAGGTTAAAATTTCCACCTAAACTCTGACTCTTGCTCTCTGCATGACTCCCAGCCTCTTTCGGATGAAACAAACCCAATGGGTCCAACAATGAACCACCGTCTGCTCCTTTACCATGCAATAGATTTCCCAGGAGACCTTTCGTTAGCAACACACAAAATGATTCCAAATTAGCCATGATCTTTCTAACACTCAGCATCCCATTATTAAAAATGAAATTCATCAGATTTTCAGAAGACTTTATTTTCCAATTGTCCCCGTATTTTCACAGCAATTAGCACCAAAAAAAAAATTCTAAAAAAAATACTCTGACTGCTGCCATGATTCATGGACTCATGAGCGATCCAAAATGGACCATTTTTTGTTTTTTTAGTGAATGCTTTTGTTAAATTCACAGTCAAGATTTTGCAGCTGAGAATTGGCAGATGAAGAAAAATTCGTAAAACTTTATCGATCGAATTTCAATGAGATGCAACAACAAATATCGAATGAATGAACTTTGCCTGCTGATGAAGAATCAAAACGCTTTTTTTCCCATGTTATTTACCGACAAAACGATCGACAATTTAATTAATGGCGTCTGAACGAATTCCACATTGTTATTAAGTGACAAAATCGATTGATAGCTCACCTGGTTTAGCGAGCGATTTGTTTATCAGTAAAAGTACCAATAATGGCACCATGCACTTGAACCGCCTCATTTTTTTAACACTTTTCCTACACTCTTTTGTTTGTTTTTCAATAATTTAGTAAAACTATAACAAGTCGTCTTAATCGCACACTTGATGTCGAAGATTCAAGTGAGACTGAAGCTCTTGGAGGAGACAACATCTTATATACTCACACACAGGCTAGATTCACAATTCACTAGGCGAACAAATATTGTCCGATCGAAGAGGAGTTAAAAAAAAATTTCATCATAGCAAAAATTGATAAAATAATTTTTTTTTACCCAACCCTGACACAAAGTAACAGCAGAATTCGTGAAAATTCATTCTGAGCTCGATAAAAATTAATTTTTTTTGCATCAATTCTATTGAAAATAATATTCTTTTCGTATTTTTTTTTTTCTTTCGTTTCTTCGGAAAGACAGCGTCAATAATTTTTCCGCTGTGAGAAAGAAACATGCACAACGAAGTCCACGGTCACGGTACGCTCACTTCGACGAAGCACTTTGCATTTTTTCATCTTGGGTTATCCCTGCTCGATGATTGGCGGGTCATTAACAACACTCATCGCGATTCCCAAGCGAGATCGAGATCGGCCAGCCAACGTATAAACATCGATTTTCACAGATTCCGGTTGACTGAACAATTTTTAAAAATTTTCATTTTATCGAGCAAATTCTTCGCTCGAAAAATAAAAAAACAAAACTGTGCCCCCGACGACACTCGATCGGTATATGAATTTTATTCTCATTCACGAATAAATCGATGAGAATTCGATTGTAAAAAAAAAAAAAAATCCTGAAATATTCCAGTTTTGTTTAGCACCGAAAAAATTCATTTGCATTCGACCAAAAACAGTTTTGTTTCGAAGAAAAATCGTCAATAATAAGTCGATCGTTGAATAAATTTTTTCAAAAAAGTCATTCACTCATTAAAAAAGACTGAAATATAAATTTTCATTCGAAAAAGACATAAAAAGAAAAAAAAACATTCATTGTTTACAATTAATATGAATAATATGTTAATCTGGGAAGAGCTAAAAATAACGAAACAAGATTTCATCAATGGACTTGAAACATCATAAACAATGCGCTGTCAAGTTCGTCATTAGTGATAAACTCTTAACAATATACAGTCATCATCCTGTTGCTTCTTGAAGGATGGATATGGCGATCTCAATCGAAGATAAACGCGGGAAAATACCCATGGAATGGTGCGTTTATTTTTTTTTTTTTTTTTTTTTTTTCGAGATGCAACTAAGGTTTGATTTACATTCGTAAAAATTCATTCTCGCCCATCGCGTAAAGTGGCTGTGCAGAGGGGGGAAATAAATGTAAATTGCGTTTGAAGGAATGTCGAGATCGAGGAGAAAAGATTAAAATGGTGGACATTTAAAAATAGAAGAAAAAGAATTAAAAAAAAAAAAACTTTCGATTTAACATTTCGAACAAATTTAGTAAAAATAATAAAATTCATAAGATTTTTCATATCCTTTCACCCTTTTTTTGACACTCTCCCGAACGCTTCAGTCCAAAAATGATTTAAAAAAATACGGATCGAAAAAAAAAATCGTCACAAATTTGAACGTCGATTTTTTTTTCAAATCTACCGTTGATTAATTTCTTCCAAAGAGATTCGTTAGGTCAAGGCTGAAAAAAAATAGTGTGATAGACATCAAGCGAGTCTCGTCTTCGTCGATGAATAATTTCGAGTCGACTTTTGTTCAAATCTTTCTTTCTTCTCTCTTTCTCTCTCCCTCCTTCCATCCTTCTCTTTCTCTCTTTCTTTGGATCGAATGAAAATACGTGTGAAACCTGTTTGCAATGTTTTGCCAAACTGGTTTAGCCGGGATGTGAGTGTTAAAAAGGATTTGTTGCCGTGGGCGAGTCTCCGCGTGTATTCAAATACGAACATCCTGTGCGAATAATTTTTAAATCGAAATAACAAATTGATACAAAAGAAAAAAAGAAAGAAAAAAAAATTACAATTCAATACAACCTGACCTCTAAATTTGCTTTTCAATCGTGTCGAATTTTTCGACTGGATTAAATGTGTCGTAACGTTGTGTCACTTAAAAATTGATGACGAGAGTTTTATTCATCGAGAGCACATTCGAATAACAATAAATCTTCGAAAATTCAAATTATCGTAGAATAAAAAAAAAATTAATTTAAAAAAAATAATAATTCAATCTTCATCGATCTTTTGAAATTGATGAAAAAGTCTAGTACAGAACGGAAGTACAGGAAAATGTACAAATTCGTTATTCAATCATTCGATCATTTCGATAAGTAGAAAAACGATGAAAAATTTTTTTAATCATAAAAATCAGGTCAAATCCTTCCTGGAAATTCCTTACGAGGTCATTTTTTTTGAAAATGGGGTTTCAAGAAAGAATGGATAACTGGTGAACATAAATGTCTGAGTTTGCTGTTTCGAAGAAAATATTTCGCTTCACAGGCATGAAATCCCCTCGGGGAATTTGTGCTCTTACGCAACGAGCGAACCAGGCGAATTGAAAATAACTTGGAAAGTTCAATGTTTCACGACTCATGTCTTTCTTATATAATATCAATACATATATATATATGCATAAATTTGCTCATTATTTAATTATTTTACTTGACATCCCATCACCATTCCTAGGCCTCAAGTTCAATGACTCGGAATTCATCTGGTGTCCCGCCCCATAAGTTACTTTACTCAAAAAAAAAAAACAAAATTTTACGATTTATGAAAAAAAAATGAATTTTGATCGATCCGTTTCTCATTTCGGACCCAAAAACTTCGAAATTGATCTCTGCTGATTTTCCAATTATTTTTTCAATCATGAAAATATTTAAAAATGATCGAATCCCATCGTGTGCACGAGTATTCGAAGATTTTTTATCGAAATTATTAAATTTATATGCTCCGAAATCCTGTTATCCGAATTGACACGAATCCATCAATCGATTCGATCAAAATTCGGATAATAAATTTTGTATTTTATTCGTTGTCATTAAAAAAAATTAATTCAGTCACTCCGAACGTGTGTTTACCTAGAAAATTATTTATATTTATCGTGAAAATTAATGTCAAGACCGCATAGAAATGAATTTATTACGGATGTAGACGGATTAACGTCCGTTTCGAATTTCCCCAACTGCTCATTTCGTAATCGAGCCAAGCATGTACCATTCCGGAGATTCCGTTTCCACGAGGACATACCCAGTGATACTATGACGTCATGGATAACGCCACACTTGTAACGTGACACAAACATTTCACGAAGATACCTATCTATCTGTATACACACTTAAGAATTCTTCATGTGTGAATTAAAATGACCGTGAAAGCCAGAGACACACTCATTCACTTTTAAAATCATTACGCATTACTCTACTCGTGCTCCGAGCACACTTATTGATCGTATGAAAACATCGGATGTGCAACGATCCTCGTAACAACAATTTTACCATTTTTTCGGAGTGTACAAAAAATGAGTTTCGATCGACGGAATTGAACTTTCGACTCTTCGGAATTCGGATGACAATTTTCAAAATCGTTATCATTTGATTCAATTGATTTTTATTCAGTTTCTATTCTCTTACTTTTTATTTTATTTTTCGTTGATTAGGTTTTGTTTTTTTATTTAATTAGATCCGAATTTTGTTTTTTCAGACTTCCCAATTTCAAACGGATAATTAAAATTTGGAGAAAAAATAAAAAAAATTTTTTCTATTTTTATATCGAGAAGGAGAAGGAAACGAATGCGGAATCGTTATTGGCTTGGAGTTGAACAATTCTTCCTCGATTACCAATGGATAATAGACCGAGCGCAGATTTAGTATTTAATATTCTTGTTATTGAAGGCAGCAGGCATAGATATCGAAACTTCTTTGTGGCAAAATAGTATAATCATCGTTCATTATAATCGTTCGTACGTTTATTACAGTCGAGACAAGATTGTAAATATTTTTCGTGATGACATTATACCGAAGGAAGACTGGGAATGTTTTTTTTAATTTTTTTTTTTTTTTTTTAATAATTTTATTTTCATAATTATACAAAAAATAAATAACGATGGAATGATTTTTATTAATTGGACGACTGATGGAATAAAAAAATTAGTGTTATTCGAAGTATCGAACTCTCAGCACCAACTTGAAAATGAAAATCCAGTCAAGTAAATTTTAGGAGAAATCGATTTATGGAGTAATAAATAAATCATGATTTTTTTTTTCGATTATTTTGTCGTCTATTAATTAAAGAAATATTAATTTCTCGTCATTCACTCGATGATGAATATTTTTTTGTTGAATGAATTGTAAACTTAGCACGTGTCGGAAAACCCAAGGTCATTGCACACTAAGATCAATGTTGCAGCGATAACTTTTGGCCTTTTGCATTTATATTTATCATCGATCGGATATTCCCGAGTGCATTAATTTTCTATCGGAAGCATAGAAATTTGATTTTTGCTCGATTCTCAATAGTTTTACAACCGACTAGAGAGCCTCTATCGATGTTGAACTTTATAAATCTAATAAAATACATAAAATCTAAAAAATTAAAAATGCACAAAAAAAGAAATAATTTTATAAATAAATTTAAAAAATTTTATTAATAATTTTGTAATTCTTCGAGAATACTCCACTCGATAATTCATTCACGAGCCTTTTTTACTGTTACACTTTGAATAAAACTTCAAATAGATAAAATAAATCTTTCGTATTGATTTTATGAATAAATTTGAAAAATTTATAAAACATTTTATAAATATAACTTTCTAAATCTTTGTTAATTACAAGTTTTATAATAAATCGAAAATGAAACAAAAAAATGTTCACGAAATGATGGAATCCTTTTTGGGAAAATAAATGAATGAGCGACGAATTTTTTTTTTCCTCAGAGAACATTTTATTGACTATACAGGTATTCAACAGTATTTAATTGAAATTTTGAGAATGGTTTAGTATCACATATTCAATATATATATATGTATATATATACATATATATTTCTTATTGTCTTTCGTTTTTCAGATTGCCATTTTTGGATGGAATCTATCGACGTATATTTATGCAATTGACATGATTTATTCCTCCGTTTTCCAGCAACGAAGAGTCGAACATGAAATTCGCAGAATTTGTTGTTGCTTCGTTTTTATGTGTATTTTTTTCAAATCAGCTTTTTTTTCTAGTTCTCCGAGTTTTATCGGGAAAATAAAAAATTACGGCAGAGGCGGTTGGTCCGCCATTGCAGAATTTTTTTTCGACGTTTCCCCAGCCTTCTCCTCCTCCTCGCTCGTAACATTTTTATTCTCTTTATTATTGTCGCTGTTGGCAGCCTCTCGATTTTCTTTGTTCATTTGTTCAGTCTTTCGGGCTTCGGCGAAATTGTTCAGGTATTCGACGACCTGAGTATGTCCGAAGGTTTTCGCCTCGTCGATCGGCAGATTGCCCCATCTTGAAAAAAAAATCAACATTTTTCGTGAGACCCGAATTTTATTTGGAACGACAAAATTCGGATAATTTTCGGCGCATTCAAAGTGCGCTCAGTCCTACAAAAATTTAGATAGTCAATCGCAACGAGCGGCATTCTTCGAGTCAGACCGAGCACTTTCCAAAACACTACCTATCGATCTCAGCAAGTCCATTCGGACCGAAATTACAGCGATTTGAAAATTCGAATCTTTTTCCAAAATTCGGACGAAGAAAAAAACAATTTTTTTCAATTTCTACACCATATTCAGCCTCATGTGAAAAGGCGTATGGGAATTTTACCTGTCCTTGGGATTGTCAGGTACACCACAATGCTCGATGAGAAATTCGACGCAGTCCAGATGGCCTTCGCTCGCTGCCAAGTGTAATGCCGTACGTCCATCGTAATCCGATAACGTCATGTCCATTCCGCTCAATCGATGCCTGCATCAAATATCCAAATAAATATAAATTTATTATTAAATTGACCAATAAGAAATTTACGAATAAAATGTTAAATAAAAATCTAAAAAAAGAACAACAAAAAAACATAAATAATAGCTGTTGGTATTATTTCATTTTGTTTACCTCCTCATAGCTGTTACGTCACCACTCGCAGCACTGAATAAAAGATTTACGATCGAGAGTCCCTTCGTCTCGTACTTGTGCCTTCTCGGATCTTTTTTGTGTGTCGCGTGTTTCAAATTATCGTATCTATAATAAAATTTCAGTAAAAAAAAATTCATAGATTTTCATTAAAATCAATTTTTCATTTTTTTTTTCAATAATCGACTTAATAATTAAATCAATTAATTTATTCCGATTGAAAAATATACCTATGGAAATTGAACTCATTAACGAGTTCCTCGCAAAACTGTACACCTTTGCAGGAATTGCCTAGAGGGTCAAGGGGCGGTGCCCACGTGCAAATCCCCATAACGTTCGGTATAACCACGAGAAGACAACCGGAAACGCCGGATTTCGCTGGAATTCCAACCTGGACGAAACCAACGAATAGCACGATTTGTTTCAATAATTATAAATAAATAAATTTATTTATTTATTTATAATTATTATTAATGATTAATATTAATTATTATATTAATGATTATTTAAATTATTATTAATTTAATTAATAATATTAATTACTATTAATTATTATTTAAAAAATTCATTCATTTATTTGTAAATAAAAATTGTAAATGATAAAAAATGTATATATTTTGTTTAAATAATAATAAAAAACATTAATTTATTAATTTACATCCAATATTGTTAATTATTTCAAAAAATCATTTATAAATTTATGATTAATATTACGAATGATTAAAAAATGCATAAATTTCGTTTGAAAAATAATTTTAAAAAACATTCGTTTGCATTAATGAGATAAAAAAATTATTAACAATTTTTATTTCTCAACAGGGCTTCGAAAAAAAAACTCACTTTGAAGGCAAATTGTCCACTATAATCGTACATTCCACAGCTATGCATGAGACTCAAAACGTCTCGAACGCCATCAGGTTTTAAAACTTTTTCTTCGGTTATCGGGCAAATGCCTCCGTTCGCCAGTGTTGCAGCCATTACTGACATCGTGTCACAATGAGCTTCCATCGAGCAGCACTGTCATTAACAAATAAAATAAATCAACAAATCTGTATTTTTTAATAAAAAAAAAATTTTTAAATAAAAAAATTTTTCACGCTTGTGCGTTAGAAAAAAAAAAATATTTCGACTTCACGTTATAGAACGTTTATAATTATCGATTATCGATACCTGAAAATAAAGATCCATGACTTCGCGTAAATTCGTTTTTTCGGGATAACACTTGTGTTCCCTCATGTAAAATCCGAGAGCATAATTACGATCAGCTGCTTCTCGTTCCGATAGAAAAACTGCGTTATTGAAACCCATATTTTCACCGCCAGCAAGACGCTTGAAATAATTCATCGTGAAATCAAATTTTTCGGCTAATGTCATTTCGGGCTTCACCAGAGTCTTCAATAATGATATTATCAATATTGCTCCAGCATTTATCATTGGATTGTGTGGCTTTTCTTGAAGAAACGAAAAAAATTTTTTTATTATTTTTTATTCCATCGTGTCATTTAAATTCTTAATTAATTAATTAATTAATTAATTAATTATTTAACGATATAACGAGTTTATTAATTCAAATTGATAAAATTAAAAAAAATTAATTTATTCATAATTTATTTACTTATTCATTTATAAATAATGAATCAATTTTAATTAATTGATTAATTACTATTAAAAATAATAATTAATTGACTAATTGATTAATTAAAATATAATAATTAATTAATTATTATTCTTAATTTAATTTATTATTAAATTAATTACTATTAAAAATAATAATTAATGAATTGAAAATTAATTAATTGATTATTATTTTTAATAGTAATTAATTAAACAATAAGTTAATTAATTTTTATCAATTTTATTGATTACGATTAATTCATTCATTAATTTTATCAATGTTTTTTTTTGTTCATCAATGAATTAATTTGTGGATGAACAAATGAATGAGCGCATGAGCGATAAATAAATGATTTTTATGATAAAATGACACGAGAAAAATGATTTTCGAATGGTCTTACTATTATAATCGAGTACGAGCTCATTAAAATTTCGTCCGGAAGGTTCTTGACCGACATATTGATGAACAACCTCTTGGCCAAGTCTCTCAAGTGCAATTGCATAAGTGAGAGGTTTGCTGCAACTTTGTAACGTGAATGGAATGGTCGTATCGCCGATACTGAATCTCTGGCCGTCAATAGTGCAAACTGAGACTCCCCAATAATCGGGATTCATACGTGCTAGTTGAGGTATATAAGAGGCGACTTTTCCTTCGGTATTCGATTTGCATTTCCAATAAAAATCTTCAATGTGCCTGGTGAAACCAGCCCAATCGGGAATTATAAACTGGTGCCTGAATGCTCGGGAAATTAGCACGAGATTCGGAGCAATTATTCTGTAATTCAAAAAAATTATTCATTCTTCGATCAGCCCATTATTTTTTAAATAAATTTAATTAATAAACATCCAAAAGTCGTTGATTAAATTTCAATTAACAATAACTGATTGCCCAATAATTAAAAAAAAAATCACGTTTATTTAAATGAATTTAATCAACAGACATTCAAAAGTCATTCATTAAAATTCAATTAATCAGAACTGATTAACTTGACAATAAATTAAATAATTATCAAAAAAAATCATGTTTTTTAAAAATTAATCGAATTCATTTGACATTTAAAAGTCATTAATTCAAATTCAATTAATTAAAACTGATTATCTCAACAATAAATTAAATAATTATTCATAAAATCACGTTTTTTCCAATTAATCTAATTAATTTGACACTTAAAAGTCATTAATTCAAATTCGATAAATTAAAACTGATTATCTCAACAATAAATTAAATAATTATTCATAAAATCACGTTTTTTTTAAATTAATCTAATTAATTTGACATTTGAATGTCATTAATTGAAATTCAATTCATTAAAACTGATTATCTCGACAATAAATTAAATATTATCCATAATATCACGTTTTTCAAAAATAAATTTCATTAATTCGACTCTCAAAAGTCATTAATTAAAATTCAATTACTAAAAACTGATTATCTCAACAATAAATTAAATAATTATCCATAAAATCACGTTTTTCAAAAATAAATTTCATTAATTCGACTCTCAAAAGTCATTAATTAAAATTCAATTACTAAAAACTTATCAACTCAACAATAAATTAAATAATTATCAAAAAAAGTCATGTTTTTTTCAAGTAAATTAAATTATTCGACATTCAAAAGTCATTAATTAAAATTTAATTAATAAAAGCTAATTAACCTTAAAAAAAAATCACGTTTTTTAGACACTATTTTTTCACACCTTCTAAATTGTTCACGATCCAATTTTTGTGTCTCGTGTGAAACAGCTTCGTGGCCACCGGTTTTGGCATGTTCCTGTTTCAAATTGTCAGTGAGTTCCTGAAGCCGAGGATCGTTTTTCCTCAATCCGGTCGTTCGCAACGCCTGAACAACAAATCCCCATTAAATAAAATACAAAAAAAAAACAAATTACCAAAATGCAAAAATACGAAGAAACAATTTTGAAGAACAGAAAAAAAATTGACTCACAGCCAAAAATTTGCCGACTGGCAAAAGCCCCGTTTCTTCGTTCTTGAACATATCGAACATGACGTCTTCGGCATTGTTCGAATGATCCTGATCTTTCGTACTGAAAAAAAAATCACTCAATTTCACGAAAAAATCATAAAATTTATCATGAACAATACGTGCGCTATCAATTTTTCATTTACGTTCCTAATTTCTAACGCACCTGCATGCACTTTGCCTACTGATAAGTAAAAATATAAAATATAAAATAAACGACAATTTATACATTGAAAAAAAAAAAATTATTTTTATTAAAAAATTTTTTTTTTTTTTTTTTTTTTTTTTTTTATTCATTGACTAATAAAACCTTTGGCTTTTCAACTTAATTACCCATAAATGCTCCAGCCTACGACAGCGCTTCGAAACCATTTGCGAAGTAACAAATTACATCTAAAACGTGGATGCAACAATGTGCTTTTTATTACAATAATAATACGTGAATAATAATTGCAACGATAATAATGATAATGGAATAAATGTATTGGCATACTGTATGTTTTGGGGTTGAACGAACGACATGCGTGAAGTGAGCTTTACAAAATTTTTTTTTTTTTTTTTTTCTTTCGATACCAATTATGACGTTGGCCGCCAATTAACAAATAATAAATAAATTCGAATTTTTCGAAACAAGGAATTTCTTGGAAAAAAAAATAATAATTCGGAATAAGTGCTACGAGTCAATCGTTATCGTTGGGGACAATAATAATTGAAAAAAAATAAAAAATGCGGTTTAATCACGAGCAGAAATAATTCGAATGATTTATCAACTTGGATGAATCAATTTTTTGATAATTCGACAGTGAAATTTCCATGCAATTTTTGTTTTTTTTTTTTTTTCGCATGGTACTCACTACATGTAGTGGCTGTCGTGAATGAAGCTGTATTCGCTGCAATATAATTATTTGAAGCCAATTAGAATAATTGTTTTTTAATTATTTTTCGTTGCTTAATTCTGATGAATATTCTGATCGTTTTGTAGTAATCAATTTTATTAAATTATTCAATTAATTAGGTCTTTCATAATTAATGATAAATTAATAAATAAGTTATTCATACGACTAATTAAAAGATAATTGATTAACTAATCATACAATTAATTCTGAATTAATTGTAAAAAAATTTTTTTTAATTAAATTAAGTTAAAAATTTTTTTTTTTTTCAATTAGAAAAAAATCAAGAAATTTTCGTATTTCATCGTGCCATCACTATTTTCGGACATAAATTCATAAGCCGGGAAATTCTTGAACGACGATAAAAAAAATTGTTTCCAATTTTTTTTCAATCGTATAAAAAGGTGCAATGAAATATTCGCAATCTGGCGAATTTCCAACTCGATTATTTCTCACTTCTCTCGATAAGTATAATACGAACGTATGAAAATTTGTAAACAAACATTGTGCAACCGGTTGCAACGGAATTGTGCAAATTTTTTTTTCGCGAATGCAGCAAAATTTTCAAAGACTTTCCAAGCTTCTTCGCCTCTCCCTCCCCCCCCCCTCCCTCCGCTGCCCCCAATTAGCATGAATTATCTTTGATATAAATAAGGGGCCTTGAAGAAAATTTTTTTTTTTACCGAGTCTGAGAATTCCTCGAGTCCAACAGACCGATCGGTGCATCCTGATAAAATTTCGTTGGACAAATTTTTTTCGACGCTGGTATTCCGGATCGTTTCTGAAAAACAATAAATCATTTTTTTGTTTTTTTTTTAATTTTTTTTTTAATTTTTTATTTTTATTTTTTTTTTTTTTTGTTTTTTTTTTGTCTGTCATTCCGAATGAATATTTCGAAGAATTATTGGAACGAATAATCCGGAAATGGTGAAAAAAAAATTTCAAAATAAATTTTTCGATAATTCATCGTTTTCGTTGGTATTTTCGTCGATTCAAACGTCACTCGACGATCGAAAGCTTTTCCGGTAAAAAACACGTGATTCCTGAGGGGTTTGGGAGTAACGAGGAGGGCAGAAAACGAGGAAACTCTGGCTCGAGGGGAGCCAGCTCGACGACCGTTGCCAGGGGTTGCTCCCGAATTTATTGATCGTTCGATGGTCTCGATGCAAAAAAAAAAAAGGGAAAACAGCTTCTTAATTCCTGAGCCGGAAACCTCTGATGTGCGAGGCCAATGCACAGAGATTTTCCAAGGAAAATTCGAAAAGAAAAAAAAAATTTATTCGGCAATTCTTTCGATCATTTTTAACGACAATTTTCTCATTTTTGTTATCTCTTTCAAAAATTTTCGACACCAAAACAGCTGAATTCGAAATAAAATATTTTCGAAAATTACCAAAACTGTAAAGTTCAACTTTTTTGTTCGGCATTTTTTTTTTTTCGTACCTTCAAATACACCGGCTGTACGGAGTGTATTTCCGTCACCGAAATACGGTCACTGCCATCGCCCACGTGGACACGCTTTTCGTCGAGGCTCTCACGTCAATCAATACCTTTTTTTTCTTTCAAGATCTTTTCCACCGATTTAACGAACGAAATTTTTGAATTTTACTTCAAGGTGACCTTGAGCTGAGGTGCAACGATGAAGGATCGAAATCGAGTGCACATTGACAAGCAATTATTTCGATCGCGAACATTATTTTTGCGTTGTTTTAATATTTTATTATTTTTTTTTTTTATTAAATAATTTTTTTTATTTTTAATTTTTATTATTTTATTTGATAGAATTTTTTTAAATAGTTGAATTAAATTTTGTTGAATATTCGTCTGATTTTTGTTTTATCGATGAATTAAAGGATGGAAATTTAGTTTTTTACCTTGCTGGACGAGTGAAGTCTTCTGAGAGCAGTGGAGGGCGGTTTGGAGCTCTTGATTAATCTGACAGTCAGAACAATCGACTCCCTTAACATTTTCGTCGAATTTTCTTCGAAGGAACGATAAAAAATAGAATTTTTTTTTTTTTTTCAAATTTAATTTCGCTAAATTTTGTTCTGGAGTTTTGAAAAAATTTTCTAATTGATGAAGCCTCCGATGACCAGTTTTTCATGCACTTTTTTTTTTTTGTAATCTCACTCACACAGGGTTGGGGGTCGCGAGGTACGTCTCTCGACGACTAGAAGTTACTGGGAGTAACGATAGTCGTAGCTGCCTCGAAATGCACACGTAACTGTACAGTGAAGCTGCTCCAATTCGAGAGCATGCGCGACTCTCTCGCATTCAATTTTTATTTTTTCATATTTTTTTGCACGATTTTTTAAAAATAATATTTTATTCGTATTCTTGAGAGAAAATATCATGAATTGGGTAGTCAAACTGTTTCTGCAGTTGGAGAAAAAAAAGCAACGAAAATTGGTCATTGAATCAGGAAAAATGAATTGGGCAAAAAGTCATTTCGATTGATTCGATTTTCTCGATTCATTAATCCAGTTATATCAGTGAATAAAAAAAATTTGTAAACTCAAAGATTTCTTGGCAAAATTCATAATTTTTTAAATATTTTTTAACGATTTTTCAGAATTTGAATTAATATTTGAATTCTTGACACGAAAATTCCTTACCAGGAAGTTGAATTGGTGAGCAAAATCGTTTCTGCAGTTGCGAAAAAAAAGAATTTATTCATTGAAGCAGTAAAAATGAATTGGGCAAAAAGTCATTTCGATTGATTCAATTTTCTCAATTCGTTTCACCCAGTTTTATCGGCAAATCAAAAAATCTGTAAAAATGATTTTTTTTTCCGTCAGATTACTGTTCGAATAATTCAACGAAATCGTTTGATTAGCATAATTATTTATTGTCTTATAATCGCTCGATGATACAATGATTTTTGTAGCCGATGAATCAAATCATCTGACATTGATCGATTGATGATTTTTTCGTATAAAATAGTCAAGTATAAAATTGTTCGGTATATTAAAATCTTAGTTTACGTATCATAGGTTAATAATTAAAAACAAAAAAAAAAACGAAATATCGAAGCTCATAAGGACTACAGATATTTAATACTTTGGTTCTCACATAATTATTTTTTTATGAATCGTCGTGTCCTTATAAACTATAATTAAAATTATTACTAATTTTTTTTTTTCAAACTCGTCGATTTTTTGCTTCTATTATTTAAAATAAAATTGTCTAGGAGCGAGTTGAGAAAAACCTATATTTTAATGCTAAATCACAAGCTTTTCGGGTGCCATTGCGATTGAGCGTCAATAAAAACGTACTCAAATGGAATAACTGCGTGAAAATTAAAAAAAAAAAAGTGAATCGTGTTTTTTTTTATCATACTAATTATGATTATTTGCACTGGAAGACTTAATGGTAATTATCTACTTGATAACATCGTTATTCCTGTTTTTTTCATTTTTTTTTTTCAAGTGATTCATAAAAAAAATTACCCGTTTGTAATGATGAGAAAATGGAGTGTGTCGAAAATCGTGATTTTCATCGAAATTGATGGTTTTTTTTTTCATGTACGATGAAACAACGATGAGGCAATATTTACAAATGATTTTGATTTAACGTATTATTTTAATCGAGATCGTGAGATTTTCTTAGTTTATTTTTTGATGTGTCTTTTCTATATCTACGTGAAACGATCGTAGTATTTTTAGGATATTTCTACACGTACTCAAAATTCTGGACTTGTCAATAGAAAAAAAAAAATTTGCAACGCGTGTTCATTTTTTTTTTCTTCGAAGTCCAACTCAACTTTTTCTTCGTTTTTTATTCTATTTTTAAGTAAAGCTTTGTAGATCAGTCAAAAATCCTGATGGATCGCAACGAGAAATCCATTTTTTCGTGCAGCAACACTTATTTCTTTGTTCTCTTTCCTGTTTATCGAAAAAAATGCAAATTTGTTCGGTGAAGACCGATTATTGACAGCAGGACAACAATATTTGACAGTTTCTCGGATTCGAGGTTCCGGAGAAAAGCTCGCTCTTTCGATTGACAGGTCTCTGATACATATTTTTCTGTCAATTCATTCATATTTCGCTCATAATTCGCGAGAAAACGGTTATTGACAGGGCCAATCACGTTTGGCAGTCTCCGTCGTTCTAGGTTTTGAGAAAAACGTCAACCTTTTTAAAACACTGCTAAAATGGTTCTGTCAATCCGCTCTCGAACGCGCACATTGTCTAATCGAAGGTCAAAAAGGCATCTGTCAAATTCTGTCAATAATTCGCTAGAAGGGGAGCATTGACAGAAATGAATGAGATCTGAAAGTCTCGTGTGTTTCAGGTTCTAAGAATTAGTCCGCCCTTTCGATTGAGCTGTGGCTAAAATTATTCTGTCAACCCGTTCTCGAACGCCGTCATTTTGACACCAGCTGTCATTAGAGTGGCTCTCAAATAACAGTATCTTGATAGGCAGGGGGTCCTCCGCTGAGGACGAACTGGCGTTGGCTCTGTCGAACGATATCGGTTCTCGTTGGGACTTGTGGAGTGGCGCGGACGCCATGATAGTTGCTGTAACTGGAACGAGCACTCGGAGGTCGATTGCCATAGAGGTCATCCATGTCATCGCCGTTGAGGCTCTGCGTGCTGGTCTGTTGGAAAGTGGGATTGCTCTGACCTTGCCATTGCATGGGGCTGAGTTCGTTGTTCTGCCAATTGTCTGTCAAATTTCTAGTTGACACGTTGTTGACAGCTGTCATCCAAGTGGACGGATTGTTGTTTTCGTTATTGGGGAGGAAAGTAGCAGTGTTTGAATAATTCGGATCGGGCGTCCACAAAGTTGGCGAGGAGACTGTCATGTTGACAGCCTCCGGCTGCCAATTAGCGTTTCTGTCGCGATCCCACGTGCTCGATATTCGATCGTAGTTCAACGTCGTTTGAGATATCGTCGTCACACCCGGACCTGTCAATCCGACCGCTATTGGCACCGTGTTCGCGTAAAGACTTTCTTGCTGCTCCATTATTCTATTGACAGGATTTTTTCGGCGCGATTGACGCAGCGAGCTCCGACGACTCGAGCGTCTCGTACCATCCCGCGATATGACAGAACGCCTCTTTACCCGCCTCGGGGTCATCGGCTTCGGGGAAACACTACTGTCATCTTGCAACGGCATTTCCGGCTGGGTGTACTCAATGCTGTACAACGGTCGAGGCTGCTTTTTCCGTTTTTTAGTTTGTACTGTCAAATGAAAAAAATCCTTATTCTCAATTGTTCCTTCATCCAAAAATCGCTTTTCAAAAAAAAATTATTATTTGTTTTTTTTTCTTTTCAAATTCATTCGGATTATTCAAAATGAACAAAATCGATTGTAACTCAGAAAAATAAATCACCCAAAGTCCAATAAACTACTGCCACAGAGTAAACACCTAAAAAAAAACCCACGACGAGAGCCAGAGGCGAGGAAAAAAATCACCCAAAATGTTAAACAGAAAGAGAAAAAGATAAAGAAAGAGAGAGAGAGAGAGAGAGAAGAGGAGAAGGGTTAACAATAAAACAATAAAATAAAGCAAGCAAGTAGTGTGTTGGCGTAATTGCACCTTTATTTTCTCTTTAACCATCGAAATTCCACCAAATTAGAACAAAAGAAACCGTGTAACAATCAAATTGACACAAATTTTTATCGAATCATTTTTTTTTTTTTTTTTTTTTTTTTTTTCCAAATCGTCCTCTTAAAATGTACTATGAATACTCGTATTTTATCGACAGTATTACAAACCGATCGACATTTCGTTTCAAACTTATCGAACGTAACAGCAGAAACATACGTTTCCATAATAAAAATTAATATTTTTTTTCATAAATAACTTTAATTTTTCGTTCGATAAATTTTATTCTAATCACTACTAAACACACATTGAAAAAAAATTAAACTACCATGCATTGATAAATGATTCAAATAAATAAAATTAAAATGATAATTAGTTACGAAAAATAGTCATCGAATTCATTTCAGGCACTGTTACGAAATGATTATTACTCTCGTTATTCGATATCAAGAGAGTGTAAAGTTTATAAGAATTCTAACAAATTTAATAAACATTCCATTTGTTTATAATTAATTTTAAAAAAATAATAATAATCATTTCAGCTGCATTTCATCGATTTTTTTTTGTGCTCTTAACAAATTAGTATCGCGACAAATAAAATACTGTTGAAAGGCACACACGCACGCGTACACACACACACACGCACACACGAAAAAAAAAATTGATTATTACAATCAATACTACGATGGGTGAAAAAAAAAATGAAAAATCATAAAGTGAGCGAAATGAGAAACATTTTCAATGTAAAAATGCACTCGTCACACGTGAACTAATAAATAAATCAAATCCATGCCTAAACTAAATAATAATTATAATTATAATAATAACAATAATGATAAAACGGAGGATTTTTGTTCGAATCCTCGATCTACAACGTGCAAATTTCAACGTTAAGTCAAATTATTTCGTTTCGTCGCTCGACGCAGTCCTGCATATCACAGAGAATATTTATTGTTTATTTTATTTTATTTTTTTTTTCAATTTTTGGTAAAATGGCAAAGAAAATATGAAAAAAGGGCAAAAAAATCTTTTTTTTTTTAGCAAGAATCTAAAAATACTTTTGTGCAGATTGAACAACAAATTCGTAGCCCATTTAAGTACTCGATTACGTTTCGAAATTCGGTGCATCGTTTGTGCAATCTTCGATATTATTGAAGTTTGATGAAAATAATCGTAAAAGCGTATAAAAGAATTTAAAAAAAAAAGAGAAATTGATGAAACTTGGATGATTGAAAAAATGAATTGTTTAGATTTTTTTTTTTAAATCTAACAAAATATAGTTTTCTATCGTAATAGCGATGAATGATTGGCAGTCGTTGAAAAAAAAATAGTATTTTTTATCAGTAAGTTTGAGCACCACTTGAATTCGTTGATTGTCAGAGTGCGATCGATAAATATAGGGCGAAGAAAAAAAAAAGGAAAAAAAAAATTTTTAGAAATCGTTTTCCAAAATTCCCTTTTTTACTTCTGTGATCGTTTGACTCTTCGAATTCGTTATACTTTCGAAGGTATTTTATGAATTTGATCGAAAGACTTGAAAAATTTATGACGAGGGTAGCGCGTTGACAGGAAAAAAAAAGCATCGAAAATAGGTATTTTAGGATAAGAATCGTTGAAATTGTTTTTTTTTTTTTTTTTTTAAATATTTTTTTCGAAAAATCTAAAACTTTTGATTTTTATTTGTTTAGTAATTATTTTGCGTACAGTGACGAAGGTCTGCCGTCCCTATTGGCTCGATTGGTCTCATCTTCCGTGTTAACCTCGCGAGACAAACGCGGATCGGAATAAAATGATCTTAATGGTTGTTCCCGAACGTAATCGGTAAAAACGCGTCGTTTGTTCGACGTATTTTTGGCGATCGAAGATCGCGATTTGGTGTAACGAGCACGACGCATTTTCGGCGAAACTACAGGACTGTAACGGGTGGAGGACGTTGAATTTTGCACTTTTTTGCTCATCTCGATATTGATTTTACGGGATAATGGTGAAGCGTTATCGAAATAATCGTATTCCTCGCAGGGCGACAACGATCTCGTCAATATATTCGCGTCTTCGTTCGTCCTATCGGATCTATCGTATTGACGATTTATCGAGCTACGATTAACGCTCATCGACGTCAGTGACGAGTCTATCGTTCCATCGTCTGTTTTCACGAACGATTGTTCCGAACGATTGTAACTTTTGATGGAATTTATGGTGGGATAGACGGGTGGCGGAAGTGCCGAGTAGCTAACGTACATTGGATGCAATGGCGTGTGACCAGCCAGACCAAAGTCATCGCCTCCCACAAAGTCAACTGCAAAATTTTCATTCTGTTATCCCCTAATGCTCTTCAAATGTGCTCCAAATTAACATTCGTCTCGTTTTTTTTCTTTCTTTCTTTCTTTCTTTATGAAGCGACTGAGAGATTAGTGATGAAGAACGATTTGACAAACATTTTAACTTTATTTTTAGACATTTTAGAAATATTTTAGACATTTTAGAAATGTTTTAGACATTTTTAGAATTATTTTAGATATTTTAAAAATATTTTAGACATTTTATAAATATTTTAGACATCTTTAGAAATATTTTAGACATTTTAGAAATATTTCAGACATTTTAGAAATATTTTAGACATTTTGGAAGTATTTTTGATATTTTTAGAATTTTTATTAAAACCTTTTTAAGATCAAAGTTATTCCGGGGATTGTACAAGTGTTCTAGACTTTTTTTTCGATTTTTTAGGAACCGTCGTTGCTTCGAGAATTATAGAATTTTTCAAAAACCCTGAAGAATTTAGGAACCCTGCAAATTGATTTCTCGATACAACGTTTTGGAAGTATTTCAGAAGTTTTTCCATTTTTTATACAAATATTTTACAAAATTAGAGTTATTTCGAAGATTTTAGAAGTGTTCAAAATTTTTTTAGATTTTTTTTAGAAATAGTCGATACTTTGAGAAGAAATTGAATTCTCGATGCAACATTGTAGAAATATTTTAGAGGATTTTTCCAATTTTTATTCAAATATTTTACAAAATCAAAGTTATTTCGGGGATTTTAGAAGTGTTTTGGATTTTTTTTTTAGAAATAGTCGTTACTTTCCGAATTCTAGAACTTTTGAAATACCTTAAAGAATTTAGCAATCCTGTAAGTTGAAATTCTCGATACGCTTCTCTCGACCGGATGCTTCGCAACGCGACGAATTTTACGTTTTAGAATAACGAGTAACATCGATGCGACAAAATGCAACGTACTAGTGAACAAATAATAATTACAAAAGAAAATTGAAAAAAAAAAACACATTTTTCATGACATTTATTCTGGATCGTTCTGCTCATCGCGATAAGCCATTCCTTCATGCCATTACGAGTTTTCTTTATTTGGTAATTTCAATAAAACTTACCAAAATGGAGGATCAAATCCACCAATGAAATCAACTGCAACCGACAATTGGCTTAATACTTTTTTCCCGTTTTTTTTTTTTTTAAGACGATCAGAATCGAACTGTTTGAGCGAATTTTACAATTTCTAGAAACTCTCGAATGACCCACGAGAAAATATTCGTACACGAGAATTTAGAACGCAATTTTTTTTTTTTTTTTACTTTCTAAAACCGGAAGTTGACGGTTCGTTCGTTCGTATGTTAATGAAATCATTAATGACCAAGCACCCATGAAATTTGCGCGAATAAAAAGTTTTTTTGTTGGTTTTTTAATTGTTAATTGACAAAACTTGATGAAAAAAAAAACGATCCAAATATACTCACAGCTGTCGTCTTCCTCCAAAAAAACTCGGCTCAAGCAAATTCCACCGACGATCGCCATGAGCTAAAAAAAAAAAATTACGATTTTAGAATCGAATTTTTTCGATTATTTTTCGTTTTTTTTTATTCTCTTTTTTTAACTTACTCCCAAAATACATTGGGTCGATGCGTGCATGACTTCGATGATCTCGTAACGTAGCACGCAGTCTGTGGCGTTCGGTCTCGATCTATAAATCTCAGGCTCTGTTATCTCGTTTACTATTTTGCATCCTGGACCGTTCGATTCCCACCACGAATAACTTCCGGTTCGAAAACTCAAGAGATCACTCTCCTGTAATCACAAATTCAAACACTTCATATCGCCCTCAGAAATTTTAGAAGTTTCTATAAACATTCTACAATTTTTTTAGACTTTCTAAACATTTTTACGAACCTCTGAAATGGCTTCTAGATCTTTTAGAAGCTCTCCAAATACTCGAAAACATTTTCAAAAACGTTCGAGAATTTTTTTTTACAAACTCTCCAATATATATTGAACACTTTTTCAACGTTTTCAAATATTTCGATCAAAATTTCAGATCTTTCAGATGTTTTAGAATGTTTCGAAATACTCCAAAAAAATTTCGTAAACATTCCAAAATGTTTTCACAGACTCTTCAACATTATTCAGCTTTTTTTTTGATTCTGCAATCGTTTTCAGATATTTTGAGTATTTTAGATCTTTTAGAATCTTTCGAAATATTCCAAAAAAAAATTTACAAACACTCTAGTTTTTTTTTTTTTTTTTTTAGAAACTCTTGAATACATTTCAGAAATTCTAAAACGTTTTTTACACTTTCTTCAGCTTTTATCATAACTCTTCAGTCGTTTTTAGAGACATTTCGATGAAACATCGTACTCAGCATTCGTTTATTTAGTTTTAGATGCACCCTGAGAAAATGAAAATGCGAGTTTACCTTATCCAGTGTGCCAACATCAAGGTAGAAGCATATTGTAAACACGTTCCATCCCAGCCAGAGTGTGTTCCAAACGCAATACTGCAAATGTAAACGAAAACAAAAATTGATAATCATTTTCATGATTATTATTATATCATTATTAAGAAATTATTATTTTCAATAATTCTTCAAATCGAATGCAACGAAACTGCTTGAAGTTTTTACCGATATGATGTATTTAGGCCTGTACTGGAAGGCTCCGAAAAATCCTAATATGACGAAAATAATGTTGAAAAAATTGGCCAGTATCGGGGCCCACATAAATCCCAAAAAGTCGAAGATTTGGCGCTCTATGGTGGTTATCTGTGCAATTAAAATAAAAATATTTAATAATTGGAGACAAAAAATGATAAAAAACAAAAATTATTATAAAAATGAAAAAATAAAATAAAAATCAACTCGACAATAATCAATTATTCATGATTATAAACGAACGAAAAAAATCAATAAAAATGATAAATAAAATAAGAAAATAAATTCTTGTTATTTTTTTTTTTTTAATCAATCGAGATCGTTCAAAAAAATTATTTAAAAAAAAATGCCTGCTGCATCTTAATATTATTCACAAGAAAAAGACGAACTGTTCTTAATTCGCTTCAATTGGCCTGCGGTCTAAAATACTCTCGTTTAATTGACGTTCAACGGTCGGAGCAACAATAAAAAAAAGTCGAAGAAGATCGTCTCCGGCGCAATACGATTATACTCTCGTTTTGTATACTCGCGGGAAATATGAGAAAGAGTTCACGGTGGAGTGAGCACACCGAGGCATCGTGTAATTAGTGGCCTACATTACATTGTGCCACAGGAATTCCGAAAGAATTCCAGATGCATGGGAAAAAAATGGGCCGATAAAAAAAAAGGGGAGGGGGAAATCTATTGAAAAAAAAAATTTGAATTCGTACGCGTGAAAAAAATCATTTGAATCGCTCTAAAGTTACGTAAAGAACGAGCTTCGCCACGATTATTTATAGTTTTGTGACTAATAATAACAGCAACGGAAGGGGAAAAAAAAAAAAAAAATTCGAAAATTCCTATGAAAAATAAACACTTCCGCGGCTTATCCGTTATCGGAGCAACGATAACGCATAAATACACGCACACCTGAATCCCACTCGAAAAATAAAAAAATACAATAAAAGTGAAGCTTTTCAGTAAATAGTTTTTTTTTTTTTTAATCACATTCGTAGAACACAATTTTACTATTTTTTGCGCTCCTTTTTCCTCCACGAAACGGAGTCGTAAAAATTGATTTTTTCGCCGATGAACACTTTTTTCTATGCGAATTAAGGATTTCCCTTTATTTTCAATGCTTTTTTCTTGATTTTTTTTGTTTTAGGCTCAACTCGGAATGCAAACTCACCAGTTGAAGACTGCATATTGTCAGTAGAAAGTGTCTTCTGCTGCAAATGCCCATGTCATTTGGGCCCTCCAATAATGCCCTCTATTTTGGGCTTTCAACACCAATCCTTTGTTTTTTTGTTTTTATCGAAATTAATATTTAGAGCAATCAAAAATTGTTATTATGTTTAAGAGAAAAAAAAGGGATTTTTCAACGCGAAGATTACGTCGCTTCCACGGACGATTCCCGATGCGACGCCATCTTTGGAACACTTGTTCATTCCCCCACCGCACGTCCCGCACTGAAAGAGTGACATATCCGTTCGAATTGACTCCGTAGCCAAGCAACCGACTAACTCCGCGCCTGTTTTTCCCCTTCTTTTTCTAAGATCTAGGAAATCGCGTCTGTTTTACCGACTGAGCCGAAATCAGCCGGGACGCATGAGCCGAGCGCCGGAGCAAAAATGGCGGGAGATTCGAATCCGTGTTGCGTTTCTTCGGATTCGTAATCACGACGAGAACAAAGAATCGATGCTTTCGGTGAAGCTCGAAGTCATTGATATCTTTTGTGATGAAAAAAAAAAAAAAAATTAGAAATTTTTTATCACGAATTATAAGCAATCGAAGAAATGTGATCGAGCTTCATTTTTTTCTGCTCATGTGACATTTGTTCGCGACAAAATGTTGACTCGAACGACAACTTCAGACGGTTACAAATATAAAATTTCACAATTGTAAATATTAAACTGAGCCGAGAATGAAAGAATAAATAAATTTTGTCAAAAGTTTATCGAAATTGCAAAAGTTTTATTCGAGTTTTCGCAACGCTTCGAAAGTGCGAGGAATAAACAATGAAATTCCAACCTCGAGATAAATATCGCTGCCCATAACGGATCATTTTGGAGAATTGTCAATAAAGTTTTTGAGCGTTGTTTGCTTGCCCTGTTTCTGTTGCGTTTGGGTGCTGAATCATATTTTCGAAGACGAGACGAGGAGCTCCGATGGTGAGATTTTCAAAACGCAATATGAATCTCGAAATAATAAAAAATCCGGAAAAAAAACAGCGTTATTATATATTTCATCGTTGTAAATCCTCCGTCGGTAACTTATCGACAGAAATCTGTAGATCCCTGAATAAAGATTCAACGAAATTGTCTTCCACCAGTGCGAAGCCTTTGCTCGAGTCTCGATGAAAATGATAATCAATCTTGTCAATTCGACGAAATTATTTACGATCGAGGAGATAACAAGAGCATCGACATTGTTGCTAATAAAAAATCCAACGGGGAACGCCAGCGTTTGCCCCTTAATCGACGAGTTATTAGCAGCAGTGCTAATCCACCAACCGCCGTTACTAAAAGATCACAGAAACAGCGTAAAAATCATTTCTCCGGCTATCATAAGAGAGGTTTGACAAATTAATCCACGAATTCCACCATTTGATCTTTTTTTTTTTCATTTTTATCGATTTCGGCTTTTTATCCGAATTTTTCCGAATTATTTTTATTTTTTTTTCTGTATACCGTGACCTTGCATCGTGTAAACATGAGACAAAGAAATCATCCGAAGAAAAATAACAATAAAATTTTTCGGAGAAATCTGTACAAAAATCGGCGCGCCGATTTCAACGAAATTGAACGATGTGTTTTCGGCGAAAAATCTTTATCGCAGTCACGCGCGTCTACGGATGCTGGACTGCTGATCCGAGATGCACAGTCTCGAAGCTCCTACCGATCGAAACAGACGCTTTTCCGTATTGTCCCGTGAATTGTTTTTTTTTTCTAACTTCATCGAACCCCACTGATAACGGTGTCTCCGAATTCAAAGCCAACGATCTCGCGACAAATCGCTTAACGTTTTAATCGGTACGGATAAGTGCAATCAGGAAACTTTCCGTTTTCTTCACCGATTTATACGGACCAGCTCCCAGCATCCGAAAACCGACATCCGTAAACAGACATCCGAAAACAGACGTCCGAAAACAAACATCCGAAAACCGACATCCGAAAACAGACATCCGAAAACTTTGTTCAATTTCGTGAAAAAAACTTCGAATTTCGAGCCGAAATTCAATCATGACTCCGTCGAACGTTGTTCGGACGATTTTTTTATGCTCCTACATCGTATTCCGAGCAGGTAATTACGGAGCAATGTAAAAAAAAAAATCGGATAAATATTTGTGCTCGTGTTAATTAATTCGGACGCACGAAATTTACTGAGAATTTTTGTTGAATGAAAATTTCGGAATTGCAAATATGATAACTTCGTTGTTGAATTTTGTATTGGTTCAGGCACGGCTCTTCTAAGATCATCCGAAGGCACGTTTCGCGTGCACAAAATATTCGGCGATGGAAATTGCATGTTCCGAGCAGTCAGTTACATACTATGGCAGAACGAGGAGAAGCACGGACGTCTTCGAGTGCTCGTTAGTATTTTTTTTTTTTTTTTTCATTTCTAAACAGTTGAATAAACGGAAAAAATCTCCAAAAATCGATTTCGGATAAAAAGGGTGATCCGAAAAGCACTGAGAAGTTTTTCTTGCGTTTTTCACAGGTGACTCAACACATAAGAGATCATTGGCGTGAGTACGGGCCTTTCGTTACGGCCGAATGGAGCATAAAGGATCCGATAGAGTACGAGAACTTCATGATTTCGGATGGCGTATTTGCAACCGAACTCGAATGTACGGTCGCAACGAAATTGTACAAAATGAATTTATCGATTTATCGAGAAATCAACAACGACGGTGAAATCGAACGAGTTTTTCATAACAGCGTAAACGCCAGTTACGAAATAGCCAGATTGTTGTTTACTGGACGACCCGAGAGTGGACATTACGACGTTTTGACCATAGTTCAATAGAAACAAATCGGAACAAACAAAAATTCAGCAAAAAGTTTGAAAAAAAAAAACTTTTTTTTTTTTTATACAAATCAATTACAAAATCGATCGAACTCGCACTGTTCGGTTAATAATTCATTCATTCCTGGCTCGTGTGTACAATATTTACAATTTTTGTTAAAAAAAAAAAAAAAATTATAGTCTTTTGACGTTTTTTGTTTTTGTCATGATTTTTTTTTTTAGTGCGGATATTCACAACTTTGACTGTACAGCCAGTGGGTGATTGTAGAGATTCCTGTGTGAATGGCGCAGCTGAAAGTAGAATGAAAGAACGAATAATTTTGAGGATTTTTAATTTTTTGTATTAGAATTTTGATCGAATGATTGATCGTGCAACGAAATATTCGTTTTGTTCATTGGGAAGTTGAAATGTAAATGGATCTATCAATAAACAGTGCGAATCGACTCTTTCTTCAGGAATTTTTTTTTTTCTCACCTTATTCGATAGAGCATCGTCGAGAAACAGCTCGCATTCAAAGTGCACTGGTCCCTTCTCACAGCCTCTACCACGGCCCTGGCAACTTGTTGTTCACTCTGGCGCAGGAGCCTTTGAAAAGTAAGGAAAAAAATCAACAAAACTGACGTTCAAGAATCACTGTTTCATTCATTAATAAATAGTCGACGAAATAATGATTTACCTCGGATCAGCTTTTGGTGCAACTGTCAAAAAATTCAAATTGCTACTTTGACTGCCGAATTCTTGGCCCAAGCTCTCCATCAGTCCTTTAAATAAATTAATTAATTAATCAAATAGTAAATTAACGAATTAAGAAAATTTAAAATTTAGCAAATTTATTAATCAATCAGGTAGTTTCTTAATTAATTTATTGATTAAATTCTTAATCAATTAAAATTAAATTAATTAATTGATTAAATTCTTAATCAATTAAAATTAAATTAGTTAATTAATGAAATTCTTAATTAATTAATATTGAATTAATGAATTAATTAAATTCTTAATTAATCAAAATTAAATTAATTAATTGATTGAATTCTTAATCAATTAAAATTAAATTGGTTAATTAATTAAATTCTTAATTAATTAAAATTAAATTAATGAATTAATTAAAGTCTCAATCAATGAAAATTAAATTAATTAATCATTTAAAATTAAATTAATTAAATTCTTAATTAATTAATTAATTAAAAAACTTATTTGTTTTTCCATTTATTTC
This sequence comes from Campoplex nolae, assembly GCA_037893425.1. Lineage (NCBI taxonomy): Eukaryota > Metazoa > Arthropoda > Insecta > Hymenoptera > Ichneumonidae > Campoplex > Campoplex nolae. The sequence goes on from JBBLXU010000655.1 coordinate 317,397, forward strand.
TTGATAAATTAATTAATTAAATAATCAATAAATAAATAAATACGAAAATAATAGAATAATTTGGATTCATTGCTCATTATTCGTCGTTGATGTATAAAATAAATAGAAATTTAATAATCACCAGAAATAGCAGCTCTGGAGCCTGCGTAAGCGTCCTCCGTAGACGAAGTTGGTGTAACCCCAATTATGTGGGCTTTTTTTTGTCTCAACATGAGTGGCAAAAAAGCTAAAACTGTCTGAAAAATAATGGAGATAAATCCTTGAAACGAAATATGTTTTAGCTCTGTTTTTATAAATCTTTAAGATTTCCTTCGAGAGATATACAACGAAAAAATGAGATATCAAATCGAATGAATCGTCATAGAATTATATATTTTTTCGATTACATAACGAAAAATAACAAACCCAATAATGGCTCATGAGAGTGACGTTGACGGTGTCAAGAATATCCTGACCGGAGTGACCGGCGCAAGTGACGAGAACGTCGATAGGCCCGACGTCGTTATCGACCTTCCTCGCAAGGTCTCTAATGGCCTTTCGATCCCAAATATCACAAACTAAGCTACGCGCTCGAATCTTCGAATTTTCGGTTGCTTCATCCTTATTCCTACGATCCTTCGGACCGATCTCTATTATGCTCGGATATCTCGAGGTCAAATCGTTCTCTATTTCTTTTAATTTTTCATCGTTTTTTCCATCGACACAAATGATCGTACAACCGTTGCGAGCAAATTCATCAGCTATGAAAGTCCCCAACGTCGAGGTCACGCCTGTCACCTGGCGGAAGTTCAAGTTCACCAATAATTTTTTTTTTTTTTTTTTTTTAATAATTTAATTTAAAAAAAATTTTTTTAATAAAAGATTTTTTTATTCATTCATTATTATTATTTTAATTAAATTATTAATTATCAAATAATAAAATACATAAATTATATAAAAAAAAAAAATTATAATTATAATTTTAATTTTAATTAATAAAAAAAAAAAGATTTATTGTTGACGATTATTTATCGAATTTTGGGCTCGATTTGGAGGGAACGTTAGAAATGAAATTTTCTCGGTGCTCTCTGCTCTCGAGAGAAAAAAATAAAAGAAAAAAAAAAAAACTCACCAAGACAACGTCGCCGGTCAGGTCTCTCGGTGGTTTCGGCAAAAACGATTTGAGGATACCCAAGAGGGCCAACGAACCGGTAATAGCAGCACCGATGAAGAATTCCGCAACGAGATAGAGCCAGGCAACGTACGATGGACTACCGACCCTTGGACACGAGACCAAAATTTCCCCGCGAATCGGTACCATCATTTTCTTATTTCAATGGAAGAGAAAAACAATTTAATTTCTCAAAAAAATCACCGAAAAAATTCGATCGAAAAGAAATGAAATTTTGAATTAACAAAAATAATTTATTTAGTCATATTTTTTTGTTTTCGACCATTCAAAATTTATTTCACTTATAATAATTTATTATTTTTATTAACAATTCATAAAAAATAATAATGATAATAATAATTGATATTATTAATTATTTAAATAAATTATAAATATTATTATCAATAATAATTATTGTAACAATTATTATTCATAATAATAATTATAAATAACAATTATTGTAATAATTATAAATAATAATTCTTGTAATAATTATAAATAATAAAAATTATAAATATTAATAATTATTATAAATAATAATTATTGTAATAATAATTATTATTATTACGAAAACAAATTGATAAATTGATTATTTTTTATTATTATTTTTATATATCATCATTCTTATTATTATTTAAAATATTTAAAAACAAAAAAAAATTTTTTTAAATTCAATTATTTATTAGTTTTTTTTTTTTTTTTTTTTTTTCTGAACGAAATCGATGATAATTTCGTTGCGTAATAATTCTCTCATAAATTTTTCCCGTATACGCGTTGCATGAAATGGCGTTTCATTTTCTCGAACGTTTTAACGACACACCACAACGGTGCACATAAAAACAGATCGTTACTCAAGCATCGTAATAAAACAAAAACGCGCGTACATTGTTAAGGTAGAAGGAGAAGAAGAAGAAAAAAAAAATGTTCAATGAAAGAAAAAAAAAGAGAATTAGGAAAAATTATTATTTATTATCGACACCCCGCGAGCTCTATTGCTTTCCCCGATGCGAGAGACCGACCAATTTCCTACTCGCGGAAATTTCACGCTCCGTTGAAACATTTTTTTTTTTTTTTCTTTTTTTTTTCAAGCGAAAGTGCAACTGGCGTGGGTTCCGGGTCTTTGGTTTGGGGCGCCTCTTATTTTCGCAAATCCAATGCGCACCGTCGCATATTAAATATCAATATATAGATATACACTCGAAATGGGCGAAAATAATCAGAGCGGAAAATCTAACGACGCCGCGTGTTCAGCGAAACAATTTCGCTGTTGTTGGCACAATAGAAAACACACGAATTTTCTCGAAAAATAATTTTTTTTTTTTTTTTTTTTTTTTTTTTTTCAAAGCAACCGCGTTTCGAGTGGTTCATTCATTTTTTTTCCATTCGAGATGGGAAAAATTATCAAACGATTCCTCAATTGAGTAACGATTTTCTTGAAAAAAAAAAAAAAAAAAAAAAAAAAAAAAAAAAAAAAATTCTTCGCTCCATTTGCCCAAATTTGACTGAATACAAAATTTTGTATTTTTTTTTAATTTGATTTTTTGATTTTCAATCGGATCGATTCGGTTGGATTTGACAAAAAGTTTTTTTTAATTTATTTTTAACTAATTTTTTTTTTTTTTTTTTATTTATTTATTTATTTTTTTCAATTTATTTACAATTTATTTAAAAAACGAATTTAGAAAATGAAGGAAAAATTATTTGAGAATACGTAACGCTCCGTCAGCTCGTTTGTATTAATTTTACGAATGACACAGTATCGAGATTTCATGCAAGATATAATTATCAGGGATACGGTAAGAAATATTTTAATTACAGGGATATCGCGATCACATGTCATTTAAATGCATAAGTAAATCGAGGGCGTGCCTAATAGCGGTTATAAAATTGTTGAAATTGAAAATAACCAGTTAAAATGTTTACAACGAAACTAATCAGTCTCTCTCTCTCGTGATACAAACCGAAGCAGCTATTTTTATATAACGATTAAGACGAAGAAAAAGAAAAATCTTCTCTATTCAATATTAATTTTAATTTTTTCAATAAATACCAAAATATAAACAATAATTTTTTCGTGATTTTTTTTATTTCTCACGCGACTCGATTCCTCCGAATCATTCGAGCAAATAAAAACTTTGACGAAAAAGCAACGAACAGGATGTGTACGTTACGAAAAAATCTTCACGTCCCTGTGAATTAGAAGAGCAAATAGAAACTAAAAATATTTCGAGTGCTCCTCGACTTTTTACAGAGGCGTTAAAAAGGAAGTTCCCATTAGTCGATTCGATCGTACCGAAAATTATTCTCACTTCAATGACGATTTCGAGAACTCTTCTAATAGAAAAATAAACCAAAAATTTCAAATATTAAAAAAAAAAATTTTTTTTTTTCATAATTAAAAAAAAAAAATAAAATCGACTTTTTTCTATTCAACAATCACCGTTTCCATTGCCTTGACCATTCGGCATTGATTGGAATGAAAAATCGATCGCGCGCATTAATGATTTCCTCCTTGAAAAAAAAAAAAAAAAAAAAAAAAAAAAAAATTAATAAATAATTATTTTATCGAATCGATGAGATCGATAAACGATTAGACCTTGATATCAAAAGCTGAAATCCTTACTCTGGGATTGAAAAAAAATAATAATAATAATAATTGAGCTGGAAAATAATTTTTTTCTTTTTTTTTCAATTATTATTATTTTTTATTTACGCGCGAAATTAAGGGTGTGTACGACACGTGCTGGTAATCAAACGTCAGGTGTGATGTGACCTTGTGAGACGAGTGCAAAATGAATTATGAAATACGCACATTCGATTGCGAACGTCAATATTTTTCTTGGATATTTCTTTGGTTGAGATCATTCGTTGTTTATTGTTTAAACAAATCATTGTTTGTCAATTAATTCGTAAAAATCGTGTGCGTTTCGATATTTTTTTTTTTCGATTTTTTCGTCGTTCGTCGTTGAATGAGCGATGGAGAGAGAGAGAGAGAGAGAGAGAGAGAGAGAGAGAGAGAGAGAGAGAGAGAGAAAAAGGGAAAAACAATTTTGAAGGTCGAACAACAATATCATTGATAAATTGATACTTTTTTCATTGAGAAGAGAAAAAATTGCAAGGTCGAGTGAATTACAAAGCGTCGGGAAGTGTAACGACGAAAAAACAAGTAGAAAAAAGCTCGTCGAAGATCGAGGATGACAAATAAATATTTTCTCGTCTATCAAACTGATAACGATGATGAATAAAAACGATGATTTTGAAAATTTTTCAAAATATCTCATCAAAAGTTATAAGTTCGATCAAAAAACGATGAAAAAAATAGGAATTTCGTTCACATGACCGTGTAAATAATTCGAAAAATCGAGAAAATCGAAATTCTACTTTAAAATAGTAGAATAATTTTGAGAAATTTAAGAATAGAATCGAAAAAATAGTTTCAAAAAAATGTGTCAATTGTAAAAAGAAAAAAAAAAATTTTAATTTTCGTTGGAAAAACTGATTTCGAGTCTATTTGAAGCTGAAAAATTCTTATTTTTATTTTTTCGTCATTTATCGTTAATTACCTTTAATTCCGGGCACCAAAAAAATCAATCGACAAAATCAACGAGCGATCGAGGATGGAAAAAAAGATTCTAGTTTTAAGAATTAAAAAATTTCACTATTCTCACCGCGTTCGAAGAGGCAATGAAATTAGTATTTTTCATTCATGAATCCTCATTATTGCATAAACTCATTTGTTTTTTTTTTTTTTTTTTTTTTTTTTCCATCGAAACAATCAATGACAGAAAATTAAAAATTAATTAATCCAACGAATTTCTCTACTATTCTCGTTTACAAGCTTCTTTTTCTAAAACGTCATGCACTCGAACAAAATTATTATTCCAATACAGCTTCGCATGTGCGAATAAATCTTCATTAATTGTCACGATTATGTACGATCCTCTACGATCTTGCACCGCGCAAGGCAAGTGAATCACTGAATCACAAACTCCCAGGTGGTCTCGTACCAACCTCTTCTCTTCTCTTCTCTTCTCTTCTTTCTCTCTCTCTCTCTCTCACACACACACACAAACCAACTTTTAACAAACGCTCGATTCAAACTCGCTGTGGTCGGGTACCTATTTTCATGAAATTACCGAATAATAACAATAATTCAAATATTTATAATGGCATCATTAGGAAACGTTTGAAAGCATTTCAAAATTGAAATCTTCTTTTTACATTTTTTGTTTTCAATTTAAATCGAACATTGGAAATATCGAATCGTTGAAAATGTTTGAAAACTTAAGTTTCTTGTTGATAATAATATAAAAATAAAAATAACAATTAAATTTGATCTCTTTGGGAATAAATCATTCACTTTTTTTCCATTTCAACAATGACGTTAAAACTGTTGTCCTCGAAGGCGATTATTTCGAAAGAAATAATTCGGGACAGCTGCTCGAGTCATTTGTACAAAAATATTTGAGAAAATTTTTCCAACAAATTGTCTCCAAGTTAAGTCCGAATGAGGCAAAAACGAAAGAAAAATTTGAGTCAATTCGAAGATGAAATAATTTCGATTTTCTCGATTTTCGAATTGACTAAAATTTTTCAATAAATAAGCCAACAATTTCGTGATTTTTTTTTTGGATCCTGATCATAACGATAATCGTAGTTCGATTTTCAATTATTTCAACAAAAAATCTATTCGATTTTTTATAAAACGAACGATTGTTGATTCGTAAAAATTATTTTAAAAATTCGTTGAATAAATTGAAAAAAATTTGATGATTTTTTTTTTCCCATCCTAATTATAAAAATACAATATAATAATGATGATAACAATAATAGGTCCATCCGGTTGTGATTAAGCTGTCTATGAAGTAACGACAAAGAGCTCTCTTCGACGTCACTCTCACTCGGGTAGAAGAAAAAGAAAAAAAAAAAGATGTTGAAAGAGCTTTGGCGTGAGAAATGAGAAAAATAGTCGTTCATTATACGAAGGCAAAGAAATAAGAATAATGATTGGTGAGACGAGGCGTTGTAAATTCGTTAAATCGGTTAATTTTATATTTCGTTATGTCAACTCTTTGATATACTGCAAAATAGTTGTTCAGCTAGGAACAATCCGTGGGAGAAGAAAAAAAAACGCGTAATTCTCTAATTGGGTGCAAATTATTGTTTCATTTGTTTTCTTCCGTTCTCTCTTAGAGCTGAATCATTCCTCGTATTTTTTTTTCTCCCTTTTTTTCTTCACTGTCGATGCTCGTTCGCGAGGAAATCGAGGATTCTCGTTTTTGCGGATTCAGGAAAAAGTCTGCCGAAAGAAAAAAAAAAAAAAAAGTATGAGATTTTCAATTTTTTTCGTTTTTCTTCATTCATTATTTTTCATCATTCAATTGATCAATGTTTGCAAGCTTTTATCAATAAATTCTTCACTTTTATTTATTTTTTTAATTAAGTTATTATTAAAAAATTATTAGAAAATTTTTCTTTTCTTTTTTTTTTCGAGATTAATATAAAGAAATAAATTTTAAAAAAATTTAAAAATGAAAAAATTCAAATTAGAATGATTGAAATAATTGTAAAAAAAAATTTTAAATAAATAAATTCGATGAATTGTGGAAATTCGCGTTTTCTCTTTGCCGCTATAACGATCGCTGCTGCTCGGAAATATGTTTTCATTAATTTGGCAAACTCTTTGTTGCTTCATTTCCTGTTGTTCGTACCTCATGAACGAATTGAGAGGAAACAAACATCTTGGGATCGTCCACTCGGTGTAATTCCGTCGCATCGCTTTGATCACTTCCTCGGCCGCATACTCCGCAGTCACAGCACGGAATAAGTATGGAAATCTGTTGTGTAACGAGAAACATAGAAATTAAAAAAAAAAATAAAATAAAAAGAAAAAGAAAAAAAAATAACAACAAAACGGTAAATTGCTGTTGAGGCCAATAGCTCGAGAAGATTTCATTCGAAAATTGAGCAAATTCAATCAAATAAATTGCTGTTTCATTAAATTTTTTTTTTTTTTTTTTTCGATATTCAATTACATTCATTATTTTCTCGAGTTTGCGTCGAAAATACCAATCGAATGAATTGCTTGAGATTTATTATTTTTTCGAAATTTAATTATATCCAACGAATCATTTGTTCAACGACGACGATAATTGAATCCGATCGGTTGCTCTTCAATTTCAATTTTTTCGACGTTCGCTTCGATTCTCCATAATTCCATTTTCAAGCGACGAATTTTCATCGAATGAAGTAGAAATTTTGATTTCGAATTTAAAAAAACGTTTTTTCAATTGATTTTCATACAGAAAAATCAATTCTTCTTGTCAGCTGGCCCAGCGTTTTGGAAATTTGAATTTTTTGGTAAAATCCATTAAAAAAAATTTTTTTTTGGGAGAAAAAAGAAATTCTTGTTCATCAGAATTACACGCGATTCTTCGCGTTTTCCAAAAATCATTTTTTTTTTTCCTTTCAATATATATTATTTTGAATTTATATTCATTATAATTAATTATTTAATTTAATTAAATTATTAAATTAAATAATCTTATTTCAATTCAATTTTAATTTAAATCAAAATTAAGTAAATCAAATTTAAAATAAAAAAATTGTTAAAAATTAAGGAATTATTCAATATTTCAACACTTTAGCGCAAGAAAATATTAAAAAATTGAATAAAATGAAGGAAAAAAAAAAGGGTAAAACTGTGTTGTACGAAATGTATTTTCATTTTTAGAGCTTCAGCTTGAATTCTCGAATTTTAATCAAATCGACATTAAAAATCACGTAAAACATCGTTCTTAGCGCTAATTTTTGTTCTTCGAATGGAAAGTCTATTTTTTTGTAAAATTTTTTGCAAAGGAAATGAAAAAAAAAAAAAAAATAAAGAAAAGAAAAAACCAGAAAATAGAACCAGCACCGCTTTCCCTGAGAAAATTGCGACAAAATATAAAATGTTGCTCGAGACAGAGAAGCTCGTAATAAAATTTAATAACCGCAATAACTTTCGCTGCTTCGTAATTATGAGCCAGGAGAAGTGTGTAATTACGTTTTATGAGTACGTAATAACAATCACACCTGTATTCAGGATCCTTAGCTAATCCGGTGGCAACGTAGAACGGATAAATCGTGGTTAAATTAATTTTCGGCTTGCCCGGATGTAATCGTAATTCTTCGCGAATGCTGTCCATCAAACCTGCGAATGAATTTCACGAAATTCCATTAATTTGATTCCTGAGAAAAAATTTTCATGAGTTTTTTCATACACTTTCTCGGTCAAAAGGCTATTTTTTTTTCATTCCATCACCCACCGAGATTTGGATAAAAATGAAAAATTATTCGACTATCGAAAAAAAAAAAAAACTTTTTTTTTAATAGAAATTAGAGATTTCGAATTAGAATTTTTTTTTTTTTTTTTTTTTTTTACTACGAGAAGAAAAAAAAGTGGTTTCTTAATAACACTCGCCTCGAACAGCATACTTGGACGAGCAGTAAGCAACTTTTTGTGAAACACCGAACATTCCGCACATGCTGCATATCGAGACCACGTGGCCTGAGCCATTTTGCAGCATCGTCGGCAAAAATGCTTCGATCGTCTGAACGTGCAAAAGATTATTCTTTGATGTAGAATCCCATTTTTTTTTTTTTTTTTTCCTTTTTTTTCACCTCTTCGTTAAAGTATGATTCGACGAACCCAGAAATTCGACAAAACGTTGACTCCGAATGTTTTCTCAATATCCTCATAATCGTGCTCGAGAAAAGGTCTTTGAATCAGAATCGCTGCATTATTTATCAGTATCGTTACTTCCGGTATTTTATTTCTTCTCATCATTCTCACGGTTTCGCGAACTTCGAGCCTCTTCGAAACGTCCACCAGGTAACCGTAAGCCTACAAATTTTTATACCAATTTTCACAAATTTATTCAGTTAAATGAAAAAAAAATAAAATTATTTTTTATCCAAATGAAATTGATGGAAAAAAATATTCAAAAATAATTCATTAAAATTTAAAAAGAAAAAACAAACAAAAATCAATGAAAAATTTAAAAAAAAATTATCAAATTCTCTACAAATCAGTGCGAAAGAAATTCGATTGATTTCTGTTGCTCTTGCTTTTTTTTTTTTTTTTTTGAATTTTTTTTAGCAATTAATTCACAAACGAATTTGATTTTTCAAATATTTTTTTCCATTTATGAATCGATCAATTTTTTGTTTATATTTTCTTATTTTCCTCACTTCTCCACCATCTTCGATAATTTTACTAATCGTGGATCGATTGGCCTCTTCATCGATGTCCCAACAAACAACGATGCAGCCGAGACTCGCCAATTTGATCGCAATCTCTTTTCCTATTCCACGACCAGCCCCGGTTATCTGTTTTGATAATCGAGTCCACGGGAGAAAAAAAAAATTTTTACAATTCTCCACAAGAATTTTTAAATTCTTCTTTTTTTATTTCAATTTTAATTTAATAAAAAAAATTTTTTATTCCAAAGAGCATTTTTAAATATCGAGCTCGAGTACGATAAATAATTATTTCGTTTTGTACTTTTTTTTTTTTTTTCAATTCAAATAATTTTGAGAATTTTTCATGAAAAAAATTCGATTTTTCAGGCGAAAAGTACAGTATCGGGTCCGAGAGACCCGGAAGTGTATTTTTCGTCTGTTTTTTTTTTTTTTTTTTTTTTTCGTCAAATACGAGTAATTCGATTTTCAAATTAGAAAAAAAACTTCTGATCGGGTCTCACAGACCCGGTGTACACTTCTCGCTGGGAAAAAAAATTTTGAATATTAAGAAATTTTGATTTTCGTCGATCATACTCACGACAACGGTTTCTCCGACGAGATTTTTCATTCTCGGTGGTACGACGAGTCTCAGAGCAGCGAATATGATTGAAAACGATATTTTCATCGTCAATAATATCAAATCACGAATTAATCTCGAACATCCAAAATAATTCGTACCCCCGGAAACACTCGAGTCTCTGAACGAAAAATTGGATTGATTATTTCAGTTCAAATGATAAACACTTCGAAAAAAGAGAAGAAAAAAAAATTAAAAAGTATAAATTTATACTCGGAATTGGAATTTCCATTTTGTTGGGCTTTGGGATCTATCCCAACGTTGGATACTTCCTCGTCGCTTAATTTTTTCATCGTCAATGACACAAACGTCAAAAATTACGCGCTGCTCTCAAAAGGATGATTTTAACCAAAAAATTTGTTATTCGAATCGCCTCTGATCGATTCGTTGGTCGACAACTTCGGACGTTTGACAAAAAAATTACAAATTATTCTTTCAAATTTACAAAAAAAAAAAAAAATCGTTTTTTCATGGAGAAATAAAATGACGAAAGCAAAAATTTCGTTGGTTCGAATAACTTTAATCAGAATTTGCAAAAAAAAAGCTTGAAATTTAAAAGTATTTGGAACTTTTGAAAACAATAAGTTTATTACAAAATTCGTGAATCTTTCGTTTCCAATTTTTATTTTATACTTTTTAAACTACTTTTTTTTTTCCATTTCTAGAATAATAAATCGCCTGAACACGAATTTTCATTTAAAATAAATAAATTTTTTTTTCCCAGTCTCAGATCTCCTCTTTTCATATTTTCTAAACTCTAAACTAGTTGGAAATCGATGAAAAAAGAAAAAACAAGGAATAGAATTGTAGAATTTGGAGAAACGAGAAAATTCAGTGTTTTTTCTTCACCGGCGATATCGCCCGTGATTTTTTTTTCCCACCGGACGACTGCTTTTGCTTTTTCATATTGGGAATTTTGTTTTTTCGCTGCTTCGAAGAGCTCGGTTCGGTAGGAGTTTTTTTCAGCGGCGAATTCCACGATCGAGATTCAGGTTCATCGGTCGATTTCACATTATTTTGATCTCGTGAATTTTCCTCTCGAATCATCAACGTTTTCTTCCTCTTAGAACCAGGAGCTGCAACTTTTTTCACCGCTTTCGATTTTCCTCGCCTCTTCCTCGACGCCGTTGCCTTTTTATTTTGGGTTTCCCAGTCAGAATCGTCGGAGGAATTTTCCGACAATCGAAATCTTTCGTCGCTGTTAGATTCCGGAGTTTCTTCGTTCCTTCGTCGCTTGGAAAAAGAGTCCTCCGATTCCAAGGATTCTTGGCTCCGACGATTTCTCTGAGAATCAAATGAAAATTGTGATGAAAAAAGCCAACGAAACGAAGCATCCGAATAAATCATTCCGATGGAATTCAATCGTCGTTCGAACGACAAAAAATCTTCAAAATAAGAAAAATTCAATCCTTGACATTGTAAATATAAAAAATTACATTATTCTTCGTGAAGCGTTCCTCCAAAATCGGTATTTCTCTCTTCCAAATGCCTTCGCTATCCGGCGAGTTGAATATTTGTTCGAGAGCTTCTTCGAACTCTGCGAGTTTCAAAATCTTGAAAATATTGTTCAAAGTATCGCGTTCGCTTTCAGCGAGTTCCAGAGCTCCGGCGCTTTCGATCACCGTTTTCATTGGTTTTGTAAGATTTTGCGAATAACAGATTTTGACGACGACCAGCGAAGGTTGGACGAATCGATCGTCGACGTTTCGTTCCAGTCGAATGGAAAATGTTTTGTAAGACGGATCGGCGTGAGGAATCGCGCAGTAGAGGTCCGAGCTCTTGAGAAAATCCTGAAGAAAAAACAACAAAAATGTTTCTTAGGAATGAATCTAAAAACGATTCAGTTTTCCCATTATTTTTGCAATGTTCGTTTCACTCGAGCGCTTACTTCCAATTTTTTGAATTGTTGTTTACGATAAGTGAAACGTTCCATCCAAGTTTTACAGTCGTTAAGAAATTGTTTGTTGTTCAAAGATCCGTCCGTGTATTCTGCTTCGAGTTCTCTTCTGTCGAAGCCCGGTGGCATGTAATATTTTTCGATTTTCAATTGATCCTCTTGGCAAGAAAATTTTATCCAAAATTTTTTTTTGTAACCGTCGACGGCGTCCCAGTCCTTGAACATCATGACGGGCCCGTCGGGTTTGTGGAGACCCGTGACGCCTGCGGCCGATTGCAAACGGCACGTTGCTCCGATCGCAGGATCTTGGAGCTTTCGCTCACGGGCTTGCGTCTCTTTGCGAAAAAGTTCAGCCGCGTCGACGTCCTGGAATCTGGCGAGACCTCCGTGCTCGGGATCTGCGGATCGATTTTTTTTTTTTTTTTTCTTTTCTTTCAGTTTAATTAAATTTGGGATAAAAAAAAGTTCTGGAGAAAAAATTGTAAAAACTTGAAAGTGGATAAAAAAAATGGAGATTTTCTGTGCAAAAAAATTGTACTTTTTGGTTTTTTTAATATTACGAATAAAAAGATTGACGTCGATGGGATTTGAGATGAAAAAATTTTCAGAGAGACAGAAACTTTGACGTTGATAAGAATTTGAATGAAAAATTGTCGAGAAAGAATTTTTTGATGCAAAAATTGAATTTTAGTGTCGAATGTTGCGAGACATTTGAGGTTATCCAAGTACGAATGAACGTTCGATCGACTGATTATACGCTTTTTACCTGGTTCGAGATTCGCCGATGTACTAGGTTGGTTTTTCGTACCGCCTGAATTTTTTTCAGACATTTCTTATCTGCTTTTTTGATAATGGACACTGGGAAAGTTGCACGACAATACTGGTCGAGCCGGTAAAAACACGAGAAAACTCGCTCGTTTGCTCTCAGCTGATGGAATATAATCCTACTTTTCCCGCGCTTTTTATTCACTTATTGGTGCTACTATATTTTCATCGTTGGAATAAAAATTCTTTCGACAAATAAAACAAGATTGTTTCGATGAATTTTTGTGGCTATAAAATTTTCAACGATTTCTTTCTCATTAAAAAATATTTATGAATTGAATAACTTTCGATTACGATAAATTATATTCTTCTGTAATTTTATATTCAATGTAAGAAATTACTCTAATTCTTTCTGACATTCAGATGAAATAATTGTTTTCTCGATGTTCTTCGAAGGTGCAGTAAAAATTTAAATTTGTAAGAAAAAACATTCAAATCCGTTGTCTGTAATGTCTGAAAATTTTTTGAAAAGATCTAAAGCAAAAATACAATTTCGGAGAATAACAAATCGAACATTTCCTCTATCGCATATACGAATTGGCAAATTCATTTTTTATTTATTTTTTATTTCGTCGAAAGTTGCAAGTAAAGAATTCCACTGTCTCGGAGGTTATTTGAAGGAACGCGATGGAAGGTTCGAATAATTAATATTCCCTGATTTCTCATTACTCGGAGTATTCTGTAGATGATTCTGCCTTTATTTAAACACGTTTCATGTGTTTTTTATCATGACTCTCGTGTGCATAGGTTTGAGAACATAGTTAGAATCGAGAATCGAGAAAACGCGCGGAAGAAAGAAGAAGCTTGGAACGAAGAAACGTAAACAGAGCGCGTTTGAACCTCGCTGTCCTTGATCTCTTCATAATTTTTTCATAAAAACGTATAAATATATTAGCGATAGATAGCTCGTCGGTCTGAAAAAATGTTTTGCGATATTTCGACACGTATTTAAATTCCGTGGCATATCGGTTCAGAAATCGCTTCGAAAATATAAACAGTTCTCGTTCACTCTGAAACGTCGAGTAACGAGTTCGAACGGTATTTCGTGGAATAAACAAAGCGTGTGCGTGCACGCCTCGAGATAAACGAAGCGTTGCCCAATTTCCCCGATCAGTATGCAACATCGTTGAATATTCGAACAAAGGGAACACAATAAGGAATATCGAATGAAACGAAATTGATCAAAAATGACGACTTTATTCATCAAAATTACAAGGATAAACTTATGATTAAAAAAAATCTTTTCACTCATCGGTCTATAGTTCGATCCCAATTAGTGAAGAAACTTAAAAACAATATAAATTATACATTAACGAATCAGCGACCCCTTGAAAAGTCCTAGAAAAATTGCTCATTGAGACTCGGGACTCAAGTAGACATTTTTTTTTTGCGAAATACGAGTCTCTTCCAATACTTATTTTTCTTACCAAACTTATTTTTCTTACTAAACTTATCTTTATCGCTAATCTTCTCCTCGGGTGCTCCGCTAGGAACTTTATTGGTGGAGGCTCCACCAGGAGCCTTGGTGGGCGCTCCACCAGGAGCTTTCGGAGATGCTCTACCAGAAGCTCCGAGGAGCACTCCACCAGGGGCTACGCGGTAAGCTTCGGCGGAGCCGTGGACTTGGAGTAGTTTGATGGAATCACTGAAGTTTTGGTGAGACCCGGTGAAGGTTGCACTGAGAACTGAGGGGACTCCACCGGGTGCTTCACCAGGGACTTTACGAGGAGCTTTGGTGGAGGTTCGGAGTATTTTGATGATATCATCGAGGGCTTCCAGAGGTGTGGCAGAGGATGCACTGGGAACTGAGGGGACTCCACCGGGTGCTCCACCAGGGACTTTACGAGGAGCTTCGGTGGAGGCTTGGGCTTGGGCTTGGAGTATTTTGCTGACATTATCGACCTCTCGGTAAGCGCTAGTGGAGGTTGTGCCGGGGTCTAATCCGGAGGCCAGATCTGGAGAATCTGTAGAATTCCGGGACGGTTCGTACAAGTTTGTGTCGTTCTCGAGTGGCGTATAGACGCCGGAGTCGTTGTGGGGCCAGGGCACAATCGGTACATGTGATGAGGATTGTTCAGCTGCGGAACGGTTGACAGCTCTGAAATGAAACGAGCAGTCGAATCGGATATTGAACAATTATTTCGAAGTTTATTTTTTTTTTTCTTTCGAGACAAACAGTTTTGTAAAAGTATCGACAAAAGAGAGGAAGAAAACAAAATTGGCGCTGGAATATCTTTTTGTCATCATGATTTTCGTTGGTCTTTTTTTCTTTTTTTTTTTTTTTTTATCGATATTTGATTTTTGATGATAGAGGAATGAAATCTGATAATAGTCTGATTAAACTGTAAAAACAATCGGATTTATGGGAGAATATAAATCCAACGATTCGATACTTTACCTCGCGTGTCTCTCTATCATGGGGAGATGACGGGGAGACAGTTCGATAAGTCCTTTCGGTGAGTCCTGTTCAAGAGAGACGTCGCTCGTGTAGCACGAGACGATGAAGATCGAGATGAGAAACGCGCTCGCGATGTACGTCGTCTGCATCTTGGAAAGTTGTGGTCTTTCCTTTACACTCGATTTTCAAAATCTTTTTGTGAATTGTTCAATGAATTTAAACGAGAGTTAGGAAAACCTTTTGATCTGGCGAATAATTGACGATGTATTTGACGGAGAATAAAAAATTCGAAGAAAAAAAAATGTCCGCCGAGTTGATCCGGCTTTGTAAAAGATCAACGGTCGTCGATGCCGATATTAATTCGTTTGGAAAATTAGTCGCGTCGAGCGTTTATAAATGCGAGAAAAGCGATAAGAAGAAACAAAGCCGAATTCTTTTATTTAAAAAATTTAGCAATTTTGTCACGCATCTCTTCGTATCGAAAGCGCGTGCCATTGTTCAATGCCAATTGGGCTATCGCGGGCTTGGCGTGAAACAATGTTACAAACAAATGCCATTTTTTTTTTACGTGAGTTCTTCAAGGTTCATCGATTTGGATAACGATTAAATGAACGTCGCTAAATAAAAGTTATTTATTTTATCATTATTCTTATGATATTTTGTAGGAAAATTATATTGTTTTTTTTCCACCAAATTATTTCGAATGTGGAAAAACGACGGAGATAAACTGCGATGCTCTGGTGAAGAAACCTGGAACAAAATATTCGTAGATTTTCGTATTTATGATTACGTTAAAAGACGAAGTTATCATCCATGAAAATAATGATAATATACTAATGAAGTATAAATAATAGTTAAAAATAAATGTGAAAAAAATTGTTTAAAAAGAAAACAAACAAAAGTTCCCGACTCAAAATGGCGTATTTGAAAAAAGAAAAACTCGAAAAAACAAAACTAGAAAATAATCATAAAAAACTTCTTTTCTAGACTGTGCACAAGAATTTAGGAGACGACTCCCGACATCCCCTAAATTCCATATCAGCTGCCATATAATTATCGTTCAATTGTTCATTTTGATAAATATTTTCAAATTGAAGAAAAAAAAACGAAATCCTGAGGGAATTGTTTAAGATTATTTTCTAGTTTTATTTATTTTTCTCAAATACGCCATTTTGAGTCAGATTTTTTTTTTTCTTTTTTTAAACAATTTTTACTTCACACTTTTTTGTTTATTATTATCTTTATTTATTCAATAGAAATAATTTCCTATATTATTCAAATAATCATTAGGTTTTGTATTTTCATGGAGAATTGGAAAAAAAATGAACAAAATATAAAAAATTTGTGAAAATCAGCTGATCGCCGTTAAACGCAAATAACTTCCGGCTTTTGCCCGTGCACAGGCGGATCAGCAAGTCTCTGGAAAAAGTCCCATTTGGGACTTAAGTGGACAATTAAGACTCACTTGTGAGTCCCAAATGGGACTTTTTTCCCCCTCACTCGGTGCGAGACGGGAATTTTGTCAAAGGTCAGTCTCAAAAAAAGACCCTATTTGGGACTCATGACGTCATAGGAAAAAGTCTCATTAGAGACTTATTTTGGGGCCGCGGTCCGAATTGTGCGAATAGCGCTCAAACGAACCCGATATGTATATACTCGCCGGGTTACGCTATACGCTTTGTACGCTTTGAGCACAATTCGGACCGCGGCCTGGGTCTTACTTGTCCACTCAAGTCCTGAGTCCCAATTGGTACTTTTTTTCGAATTTTTTTGGGACTCGCCGATTCGTCGGTGTGTAAGCAGTCGAAAGTTAAAAATTAACGAAAAAGTATAAAGTCATTTGGAATTGGGAAAGGCGTAAAAGATAATGAAAGGAATAAGGCCTGTTGTTTCTCGATGTTCTTCGAAGATGAAGTAAAAATTCAAATTTGTAAGAAAAAAAATTCAAACCTCTGCTGTTGTCATATTTGAAGATTTTTCGAAGAAAAATAAATCGAACATTTCCTCTATCGCATACACGAATTGGCATATTCATTTTTTTATTATTTTTTATTTCGTCGAAAATTGCGAGTAAGAATTCCACTGTCTTAGAGGTTATTTGAAGCAGGACGCGATGGAAGGTTCGAATAATTAATATTCCCTGATTTATCATTACTCGGAGTGTTCTGTAGATGTTTCTGCCTTTATTTAAACACGTTTCATGTGTTTTTTATCATGACTCTCGTGTGCATAGGTTTGAGAACATGGTTAGAATTGAGAATCGAGAAAACGCGCGGAACAAAGAAGAAGCTTGGAACAAAGAAACGTCAACAAAGCGTCCTTGAACCTCGCTGTCCTTGATCTCTTCATAATTTCTTCATAACAACTTATAAATATATTAGCGATAGATAGCTAATATAAACAGTTCTCGTTCACTCTGAAACGTCGAGTAACGAGTTCGAACGGTATTTCGTGGAATAAGAAAAGCGTGTGCGTGTGCGCCTCGAGATAAACGAAGCGTTGCCTAATTTCCCCGATCAGTGTGCAACATCGTTGAATATTCGAACAAAGGGAGTGACACAATAAGGAATATCGAATGAAACGAAATTGATCAAAAATGACGACTTTATTCATCAAAATTACAAGGATAAACTTATGATTAAAAAAAATCTTTTCACTCATCGGTCTATAGTTCAATCCCAATTAGTGAAGAAACTTAAAAACAATATAAACTATACATTAACGGATCAGCGAGTCCTTGAAAAGTCCTAGAAAAATTGCTCATTGAGACTCGGGACTCGAGTGGACAAGCCAGACCCAAATAAAACTTTTTTCCTCTCGCTCGATGTAAACCGGACCTGAAGCCACGAGTTTCGTCATACTGGGACTTATTAGTCCCCCGATTTGAGACTTTTTTCGAGCGAAGCAGCGATCGGGATAAGCAATTCTGTATCCCTATACCTATTTGTATTCCAAACAAGACCTCGAAGAGGCTAGAAACAACGATCAAGTCCCAAATTGGGGGACTTATATTGGGGGACCCAATTTCGCCGTTAAAAACACTTCCTATTTGGGACTCTGAGTCTCAGTTTGAGACTCATGAGGTCACATCCGGTTCACACGGAGCGAGTGGGAAAAGGTCCCATTTGGGACTCAATTTGGGTCTCACTTGTCAACTCAAGTCCAGAGTCCCAATTAGAACTTTTTCAACACTTTTTTCTGGGACTCGCTGATACGTCAGGGAAAATACAAATACGAAGAAATATAAATGATAACAAGAGCGATTATTATTGTTGAATAATTAATAGTAAACGAAGATGCAAAAGATTTTGTAAGTTTTGCAAAAAAAAAAAATTAAAAAGTAGAGTTACGGAGCTTATTTTTCTTCTCATTATTTTTTGGAACATTTCTCTTTTTTACCAAATATAAAAATCTTTTTCTTATCGTTCTTGCCACCGTCCTTACATTTCTCGTCATCGTTCTTGTTGCCATCCTTACTCTTCTCGTTGCCATTCTTGTCGCCATCCTTATCATTTTTCCTGCCAGATTTATTTTTCTTTCCAAACTTCTTTTTCTTTCCTAACTTATCTTCATCGCTACACTTATGCTCGGGGGCTCCGGTGGTGGTTTTGTCACGACCCGGGGCCCGACACGGAGAGTCCGTATTACAGACCAGAACCTTCTCTTTAAATATCCAACGTTTGACGATTCTGAAATTAAAACAAGAATCAGATATCGAACAATTATTTCAAGGTTTTTTTTCTTTCGACAGGGTTGGAAAGGCTGTTGTATCGGGTTCGTGGACTTTTAGACGATTTTCGCTGGTTTTTTTTTTTTACGATAGAGGAATGAAATCTGATAATAGTCTGATTAAACTGTAAAAACAATCAGACTTATGGGAGAATATAAATCCAACGATTCGATACTTTACCTCGCGTGTCTCTCTTCCATGGGGAGATGACGGGGAGACAGTTCGGTGAGTCCTTTCGGTGAGTCCTGTTCGAGAGAGGCGTCGCTCGTGTAGCACGAGACGATGAAGACCGAGATGAGAAACGCGCTCACGATGTACGTCGTCCGCATCTTTGAAAGTTGTGTGTTTTCGTTTACACTCGATTTTCAAAATCTTTTTGTGAATTGTTCAATGAATTTAAACGAGAGTTAGGAAAACCTTTTGATCTGGCGAATAATTGACGATGTATTTGACGAAGAATAGAAAATTCGAAGAAAAAAAATGTCCGCCGAGTTGATCCGGCTTTGTAAAAGATCAACGGTCGTCGATGCCGATATTAATTCGTTTGAAAAATTAGTCCCGTCGAGCGTTTATAAATGCGAGAAAAGCGATAAGAAGAAACAAAGCCGAATTCTTTTATTTTAAAAATTTAGCAATTTTGTCACGCATCTCCTCGTATCGAAAGCGCGTGCCATTGTTCAATGCCAATTGGGCTATCGCGGGCTTCCCGTGAAACAATGTTACAAACAAATGCCATTTTTTTTTACGTGAGTTCTTCAAGGTTCATCGATTTTCATAACGATTAAATTAATTCATTCATTAAAATGAATTTATTAAAATTCATCTCAATAAATGTTAATAAATTTTAATAAATTCATTTCAAAAAATTTATTAAAATGAATTTATTAAAATGTTTTTTTTTTTTTTTTTTTTTTTTTTTAAGTTTTTTGAAACACATTTGAATTTATCAAAATGAATTTATTAAAATATTTTATAAAATTTATTAAAATGAATTTATTAATATATTTTATAAAATTTATTAAAATGAATTTATTAAAATTCATTTATTAAAATATTTTATAAAAATATTAAAATGAATTTATTAAAATTAATTTATTCAAATATTTTATAAAATTTATTAAAATGAATTTATTAAAATTCATTTATTAAAATATTTTATAAAATTTATTAAAATTAATTTATTGAAATTCATAAAATTCATAAATTCATAAAATGAATTTATTAAAATTCATTTATTAAAATATTTTATAAAATTTATTAAAATTCATTTTAATAAATTAATTGATTTTAAATTTTTAAATAAAATTTATTAAAATTCATTTTAATAAATGTGAAAGGGGTTAGAAACGAAGAAAAGTGTTTACCAAATTTTCTTCAATTTAAAATAGAACGAAATATATGTAAAATTGCAGATGACTTTGGAATCGAAAAAAAAATCGATGATCAGAACACACGTGTCATCATTTTTTTCTGTCATATATTCGGCCATTTTCTTCTCATTTTTATTTTTATTTTTATTTTTTTTTTACAAATTATCGCATTCTTTTTCATTTAGGAAACAAAGCTCCATTGTTCGTTGACTATCGGAGCCTGTACGGATATAACAACAACAAAAAAACGTGAAAAAATGCGAATATGACACGTTTTGTGGCGAGTGCATGCGCTCCTCGGATGATCGAAATTTGTTATTTGTTATTTGTTTACTTTTTTTGGCCTTCGTGCGTATACCGTGCCATATTTCGACACGGTGGACTGATGAGTCGAACGATATTATGTTATTTTGCTCAATTGTCAAAACATTTGCGCTGACTCGAGAAAACGAAATACGTTGCCCAATATATTGCCAAAAAAATTTTACAAATTCTTCGTGTATATTTATATTTACATTTTCTCAATATCATGCGATTTTTTTCGTTGAAAAAAATTAAAAAATTCGAAATATATGCAACGGCCAGTTTGCTCTCCGCGAAACGAAACAAAAAACGATTAAAACGATATGTCAAAAGAAAAATCGTTTTTGGTTACTAATCCCTTTTTATAAAGTAGGGTTGTGACGCGTGAATTGGCTGTTTATTGTCATCGCTTTTCCGCGATTCTGATTGGTTCACTATGTCATAACACGTAGTCCAAGAACGCCTCTGAAGTTATTCTGTCTGCTCTCAAATGTTACAATGACAGCTGGTTTTTCAAATGTTCATGACAACTCAGATTCCTTCTTGACAAGTCATGCATCGGAATTAATGATAACGAAGAAAAATTATTCTCAATATATTTTACAAAAGAGAAATTTCATTAAAACTTAATCAGTTGATAAAGAATAATCTTTTGTGTACAATTTATTTTTTCAAATTCAATTAACGGTTCGAATAATGTTGAGGTTTGTTTTTATAATTAAAAATAACGTGAGACAAGAAGTTAACGCGCGCGAAGCGCGCGTTTAAATCGCCTAGTTCGAAAAAAAATTATCCAGAAAAAAAGTGAAGAAATCATTAATCTAAAGAAATGAATGAAAAAAAAAATTTTAATAAAAAAAAAAAAAATTTGAAAAAAATATTTTTCAATGGAAAAAAATTTGCCCCACAATCCTACGCCGCATCTAACATATTCTCGTGCTCCTCTGTATTTCTGAAATCTTCGAAAAATAAACTTCCGCCCAAAACTTGTCGATATCTCGAAAAGTATGGAGTATAGAAAAAAAAGTTTCCAACAAAAGTTGTAGAAAATATAATTTCGCACAAAAATAGTTCTCATCATTTTTATCGTACGAACCATCCGTTACGAGATATTTTCAAAAACACACTTTTCAAAATGGCCGCTCTCTTTTTCCATCTTTCACCCCATTTCTTCTCTCTCCTCGATTCTACTCGTTTTATAACTATAACTCTCCCGTTAAGATAAATTCTCTAAATAATCTAGATAAAATCACCGGAAACAAGGAAATTAGTCAAGTACAAAGGGAACAAGAAATTAAAAAATTAAAACTGACAAGCGTCAGTTGAACCCTCACATTCTGCCATGTTTTTTTTTTTTTATTTTTTATTTTCATTTCTTCAAGACCATCGACTTCTCACAGCAGGTTTTCCTGTAATCTATAATTAAAGAACTATTTTCTGTAGGCTCACTAGTTTCGGAAATAAGGGAGGAGGGGTGGAAGGGGGGGGGGGGGTAATGAACAATTTTCGACTATTTTCTTAAGTAACTTAAAAACTATTTATTTTAAAATGATAAAAAAATATATATTTTTACCAAATTTCAACCGAATCGATGCATCAGATTCGAAGCAAAATGGCTGATGAAAAATAAAAAATAAAAAAACAAATTGGATCCGTAGTAAAAAAATAGAAATCTTATTAAAAAAAGTAGAAGAAAAAAAAAAATTTTTCATTTACTACTAAATTTTAAGGGAGTGCTCAGCCTCGACAAAAGTTACATATTTCAAGACAAGAAAACTCTTTTTCTCGATAATTTTTCACGCGCGGAGGAGGTACCTGAGAATATTTCTAACAAAAATAATTTAAGCTCTTCGAGGTCGACGCTCAACACAATTTCTGTGTTGTGCGGTCCTGAGTCGTTGACGCTGACTTCACCGGTGTCGACTTTGTAATTAGGTGTCAATTTCGTGAGTCGCGATTCTTTTATTACATCAGAGCGAAGAATCGCTGTTATCAGAATCACCGCACCGCTGTCCCAGATCTTTTCATCCTCCAAATTTTCCCTCTCGACCGCATTCAAAAAATCCATCAGCGGTGACTTCCTCGTTCCCAGCTTGTTAACGCGCCATTCCTAACGTTGGATTAAAAAAATCTGTTCTTTATTTCAATTCATTAATTCATTCATCTTTTTTCTACGAATAAACGAAAATGAGTTTTGTTTTTTTTTTTTCCAATAAATTTTTACGATTTTTCAAAGGAATCAAAAAAAAGTCAAAAATTTCAGTAAAAATCGAGAATAACTGTCAAATATTTTTCTTCACATTTTCTTCAAAATAAATTGTAAAAAAAAAAATGAAAGAAAGAAATGAAATTATTTTACCGAGGAAATGGCTGTGTCCTCGGCGAGTCTTTGAGGAAAAAGAACAATTGGTTCCAAGGTCGAGTCTCGAAATGCGATAAAATTGGCGAGTGGATCTTGAGCGAAATTGAATTCGATCCTGAGCTCTGAATCTTCCTTCTCACCGACTGACGATCCCAATACATAAAACATCTTGACATTTCGAGCGAATTTCGGATCCAAAATATGAGCTATAGCAACATTGGTCAGTGGTCCCAGAGTCGCTATGATTATTTCGCCTGTGAAGAGCGAAAGCAGAAGTTGGAAAAATGAACGAAAAATTGCTTTTATTTTCGTTAAAAAATGTTCAAAAATCGTTTTTTTTTCTTTTTTTTTATTTTTCTTTCTAAATTTATTAAAATTTTTTGAAAATTTAAGAATAAACGAAATTCGAAAGGCAAAACCGTAGAATAAAACGGAAAATAAAATCGTAGAGAAAAAAAAAACAGAAAATGAAAATATGAACCTGGATGGCTCCGAGTTAACTCGACCATAACAACACTGGCTTGTTGAAATCGATCCGGGCGAAGAGAAATCTTGTAGCTGGAAAAAACATCGTCGAATTCATCGATTTCGGTCTTGACGAAATTTTTGAGCAACGGCCTGTAAGCACCCACGTATACAGGTATCTGCGAACGTCGATAAATACTTTTAATAACGGCCTCATTAAATAAGTTGAAAATTTGCAGTTCCACAATGAGAATCTCTGAATTTTTGTCGATCGATCGAAATGAATTTTTTATTCGAAAATTTTTCGTTCTCGCGTTCAATGTGTTTTTGTGAAAACCTCTTTCTCCGCGAGAGATTTTTTTTTCTTCAAAAAAAAAATTGCTCTTCTTCTCAAGTCATTTGGAAAATAAAAAAATTTCGAACTACGATAACGCCGAATAAAAATCATTGGATTTTCGATTATTATGAGAGCAGGCGACTCACGTCGTGACGTTTCGCAACCTTCAATATTCTCGCGACATTGAGAGTCGCGTTCTGTACATCGATACTGCCGAATGTACAGGTTATTGCGATGATCGTTATTTCAGATTTTCCTTGCTTCTGGGCTTCGAGAGCCAGCGCTATCGCGGTCGCGTCATCCTCACTGGCATCGGTGTCGATTATCAACTTTTGTCCCGTTGACCTGCAAAAAAAAACATCGAACGAGTTTCAGTATTTCAGTCGAAAAGAAAAATTTAACTTTAATAATCTAAGTTTGAAAAAATAAAATTAACAATAACGATAAAAAAATTTGAATTTAAATTTGAATTTAAATTTGAACTTAAATTAGCATTTGAATTTGAATTTTAATTTGAACTTAAATTTGAATTTGAATTTGAACTTAAATTTGAATTTTAATTTAAATTTGAATTTTAATTTAAATTTGAATTTAAATTTGAACTTAAATTTGAATTTAAATTAGGATTTTAATTTTCTATTTTAATTTGAACTTAAATTTGAATTTAAATTTGAATTTAAATTTAAATTTAAATTTGAATTCAAACTTGAATTTGAATTTAAATTTAAAGTTGAAAACGTATAAAAGCAAAATAATCTTGATTGATATTTGCTCGGATTTTTCAATAATTATTTTCATTTGACAGACTTTATTCGAAGTATTCAAAGATTCTTTCTCATCGTTGTAATTGTTTTTTAAAATTTTTTATTCCAAAATTCCATATTTCAAGATCCAAAATCGAGTTTGTAGCCGAATAAACATTAAAATAGACAAGAGTGAATGATAATTTAATACGTTACTTTGCATTCGCGGTGATTTTCGTCCAGCACAAGACCAAGAACATGGTAAGAAGCGTCTCGGCGAAAATCCGCATTTTGTGCAATTATTTTTTTCTTTCCAATTTTTCCAAACAATCCTAGAGTCACGATCGCCGACAAGAAAATGTGTCTCTCGATTGATTCCGAAGAGGCTTTTTGACTTTTGGAATAAAAAAAATGTGGAGCTCGTTTACGAAGCAAGTAAAAAAAGTTACTGACTGATTCTGAAATCATTCGGATCCAATATATAAACGCATGAAAAACGATAAAAGAAGCAACGAGATCTCTCTTGATTCGAACATTTTTTTGTTCAAAGTATAACTTCCTATCGAAGGAACGTGCTTTTATCGAGCGGCCCAGTTTCGATGCAAATGATTTTCCAAATGATACGAGAAATAAGGCTCAACGTGACTTTTATCCAGGATTCTTCAATGAACTCGTAACGATTCCGTCGACATTTGCAAAACAAGAATAAAAATGATAATTATTACAATAATTAATATTATTAACATTATTTTCGTAATAATTATGGAAACGAACGATTCTATTGAGTTAAAAAACAAAAATTTGTTTTATTCGAAAAGCAACTTAGTTGCGAAGCAACAAAATGGCAACAAAAAAAAATAGGCCAGAATCGATTATTTTTTATTTATTCTATGATTGGAGCATTTTTTTTTACGAATTATTATTTAATTTTTTTGTCGCATTTTCATTGTTTCTGGTGAAACTCAGAAAACTGAGTTTCTTATGGCTCAGTGGTCACCCATCCGAGTATTGGTCTCGCGAAGGGCTGCTTAACTTGAGAAATCGCCGAAGCTCATACATCGTTGTGGCTTATTAATTTATTTTTTGTTTATATATAAAATAAATAAGGTTTCGACGGGTCAACGATGTTGACATCGAATTCGTGATGGAAACGTCGATAAAAGAATATTCAGAATCAGCTGAATTGTAAATTTCACGAAAAAAAAAGAGCACGCGAAAGAGTGTTCTTGAGACATTCGGAGCGTTCCTTTTGGCTCTCCCAGAGGTTATTGCTCGGCTGATAAACGTTTTGATATTTCGACACGTATTCAATTTCGATGGCATAGAATGAGAAATTATCGAGAAAACACCAATTTTTTTTTTTGGCTCTCCGGGAATGGTGTAACGAGCTCAAACGATGCTTTTTGAAATGGTCAAAACATCACGACTCTCCTGTATTGAAATAACAAATAAATTTATTTAAATGCCACCAATTCAACAAGACGATTCGCCCCTGATCGGAATTGCAACGTCAGCGAATTTTGTTCGAGAATATCGAAGAGTAATCTGAAAATTTGCTGTCAACGATAAAATTGTTTCGTTTTTTTTTTTTTTTTCTTTCAATTTATTTCATTTGAGAATCTATTTTTTATTTTTGTTCATTGTTCACTATTTTTTTTTTTTTTCAAAGTAAGTCATTGATGAATCGCAATAAAAAAAAAATTGCAACGATGCACTGGAAATAATCGAAAGTATTATATTTTCGGAAGAAATTCAATTGCAGAATCGAGGAAAAGTTTGTATTTATGAGTCGAAAAACAAATCAACTTTCGACACACGACTTTTTATTATTTTACGAATATTTACAAGTCAACGATCGTCGTGTGTCGGAGGCGAATAGTTACCATAAGCTGGATCATTGTATCGATTAATGTATTTGATCAATTGATTCTCGACGAGTCCCGAATCAATTAAATCAATCGATGGCGATGATTTAAAAGAATTGAGACGATTAACTAAATTGATAAATTAATAACGGAGTTGATTAAATTTTCTTTTTTTGTTGGACAGCTCCTGGCAACGATTCTTGATATTGTCTAACCATTTCTTCTTGTACTTCTCTATCGCAAGGACTGTATCTCGAATATTCCATTGAAAATTCTCCTTTTCCTTGAGTCGATGATCTCAACTCTCCGGAATAACCGAACATCTCGTTCAATGGGACTTCAGCGTAAACTGTGAACCATCCTTCCATCGCATCCGTACCAGTTATTATTCCTTTTCTCCTATTCAGTTGTCCCAGTATCGTACCCTGAAAAATTCAACAGTTAATTATCAGTTTGTCCGTTCATTTATCCCATCACTTATTGACCGATTGAATCATTCATCCATTCATTTATTCACCGGTTGACTCATTCATTTTTTCATTCACTTGCCCACTTATTCATTTACCGGTTCACTCATCCATCCATTCCATTATTTGCTTATTCATCCGTTTTCAGATTCATTTATTCATCCATTTCATCATTTTCTCATTCATTCATCTTCGGGTTCACTCATTCATCTATTCTATCATTCACCCGTTTATTCATTCAGAGGTTCACTCATTCGCCCATTCATTCACAGGTTCACTCATTCACCCATTCAATCACAGGTTCACTCATTCATCCATTCCATCATTTGCCTATTCATTCAATCACGGAATCACTCATTCATCCATTCTATCATTTGCTCATTCCTTCATTTTTGGGTTCACTCATTCGTCCATTCCATCATTTGCCCATTCATTCATTTTTGGATTCACTCATTCATCCATTCTATCATTCACCCATTTATTCATTCACAGGTTCACTCATTCACCCATTCATTCACAGGTTCACTCATTCACTCATTCAATCACAGGTTCACTTATTCATCCATTCCATCATGTCCCCATTCATTAATTTTCAAGTTCACTTGTTCATCCATTCAGTCATTCACAGGTTCACTCATTCATCCATTCCATCATTCGCTCATTCATACATTCACGGGTTCACTCACTCATTTTTTCATTCATTCGCACATCCATTCATTTCCGGGTTCACTCATTCATTTTTTTATTCATTCGACCATTTATTCATTGTTTCATTCATTCGTTCAATCACTTACTGATCCAGTTGCTTTCCCATTCATTCTTTTATTCATGTACTCATTCATTCCAACAT
The DNA here is from genome assembly GCA_037893425.1 of Campoplex nolae. NCBI lineage: Eukaryota > Metazoa > Arthropoda > Insecta > Hymenoptera > Ichneumonidae > Campoplex > Campoplex nolae. Next base: position 345,019 of record JBBLXU010000655.1, read on the forward strand.
TCATTCATTCATTCATTTATTTGTTCATTCACCCGTTCACTCATTGACTCTACTATTAATTGATTCACTCGTTTTTCCCATTCGCTCATTAGTTCATTAAGCCAATAGTTCACTATCTCAACTACTTGTTCATTCATTTATTCATCCATTTATTGTCGATAATTTTTTTAAAATTTTTACTTGAAATTCCTCAGGGCCAGTAATTTCGACGGCCATAATCGGTTCGAGAATTTGCCAAGATCCAAATTCAAAGACTTGTCTGATAGCGCCTTGAGCTGCGAGGTTGAATGCCAGTTCCGAGGAATCGACGATATGATGATCTCCGTCTTTTAGGCGAAATTTCAAACCCGACAATTTGTGGCCAGTGAGTAAGCCTTTTTCGCACATTTTGTAAAAACCTTTTTGTATACCCGGTATAAATTGTTTCGGTATATTCGTACCGATAGTCTCGTCCGAGAAGAGCAACTGCGTGTTTTGTTGAGGTGGCAGCGGCTAGAATTTTTTTTTTTTCAATAGTTATTCGATTCCATCCACAAAATATTAAATCATCAACTTTTATCAATTTCATTCTCACCTCAAGGATTCCCTCCACCGCCGCAAATTGACCTGCACCCCCGGACTGCTTTTTGTGCAAATAATCAAACTCGCACGGCTCTATGAGCGTTTCTCGAAATGATACTTTCGGCTTGCCCAATACTACAGGACAATTGTACTCTCTCTCGAGCCTTTGAGCATAAATCTCCAGATGGAGCTCACCCATCCCAGAAACGACGCTTTCCTGTCGATAAATAATATTATTTTAACTTCAATCACTCAAATCATCAATAAATTATCGTCTTGTTTAATGACATTTGATCTGTTTGTTCTGGAATGATAAATTTATAGGAAATTCAAAAAAAAATTGATATCGAATGATTTTTTGAGCTTGCAGAATCTCAAAAAACTTTCCAAATTATTTGAAATCTTCGAAAAAAAGAAAAATGAATTTGAAATTCAGATTTTTTTGAACATAAAAATTTTTTTTTCGCAATCTTAGGAAAGTTTTGAAGATTTTGATTATTTTAGATAAAAAAAACTAGGCAAAGTATGACAAATGTTCATTGATTTTGATGAAAATTCTTGCAATTAAGATCGAAAGGGTGAAATAAAAAAAGAATAAATTTTACTTTATTGTCAGGATCGTATTGGAAGCGAAAGGTTGGATCCTCTTTCGTGAATCTTTGAATGCCTTTGGCAAAATTGTCACGATCTTTTGAATTTTTGGGTGCGATCGCCATGGTGATAACGGGATCAGCGACGTGAATAGATTCCATCGATATTTCCAATTTCGGGTTATCAGTAAAAGTGTCACCGGAAGCACAATCGATTCCGAACAGCGCGAAAATGTCGCCGGAATAAACTTCGTTCACGTCCTCCATCGTGTTCGAATGCAAACGAACCAATCTCGAGATTCGAACTTTCCTTTTCGTTCTCGTGTTGAATATCGTATCACCCTTCATGATTTTTCCTTGATAACAACGGAAATACGTCAATTGACCAAATTTTCCAGCTTCGAGCTTGAACGCCAAACCCACGAAAGGCATTTTATCGTTTCTCGAAGAATCCAACAATACTTTCTCAGTTTTTTCTCTGCAATCAGTTTTCAAATCGAAATTTCAATTAACGTAGAAATTTGAATATTTTCAAAAAATTTTGTTTTATAAATTTCTTTTCATATTTTTGAAAAATTCATTCAAACAAAATCATTCGCATGATCTCAATGCTTAAAAGGTCGAAATTCTACGAGTTTTCTCTCAAATTGTTAATTTCGATACAATTTCATTACAAATTCAATGAAAGTTACAAAAAAAATATTAAAAAATAGTAAAAATAATGAAAAAAAAAAAAAAAAAAAAATTACCCTGGTAATTCGCGAATCGCGTAATTAGAAACTTCGCCCGGATTTGGCAAGTATCGTAAAACCGCATCGAGAAGAGGTTGAACGCCTTTGTTTTTGAGTGCAGTGCCAACGAGAACAGGAGTAAAAGCTCGTTTGAGGCAAGCTCGTCTAACCGCATCAGCGATATCATTTTCAGTCGGTGTTTTTTCGTTGAGAAAAAAATCTCCGAGAGTTTCATCGACGTTGCTCAAATGTTCGATCAATTCCTGACGACGATCGTTCGATTCTGTAACAACAATAAAAGAACATTTGTAATTTTTTTTTCAAGTTGTTTATTTCAAAATTATGAAACCTCGAAAATGAAAAAAATTTTTAAATCGCTAAAGTTCCAAAAAATATTGAGCAATATTGAGACAAAAATGTTTATATTCCACCGTAAAAAATTCGATTTTCCGATTTTCCCGAAAAAAAACGTTCAGATTGTTCAAAAATGTAGAAAAAAATCGATCGAATGCAAAGTTAATCAGAAAAAATCAGCTCAATTGAAGAAAATTTTTGAAAAAATTGCAAAGAATAAGCGAGACGAAAGAATTTGAAATTTCTAACCGGTTCTCATGTCAGCAGGAATTTCATCGACTCGTATTTCCTCCCCGAAGGGGCCTTCAAAGTAAAGAGCTTTTTGGGCAATGAGATCGATGATGCCTTTGGTGGCAGCTTCGAGGCCGATGGGAATTTGGATGAAAGCGGCGTTGTGATGCATCTTCGATCTCATTTGATGCAGAACTCGACTAGGATTAGCACCCATTCTGTCCAATTTGTTGATAAACGCTAAACAGGGTACGGTGTATCTTTTCATTTGACGATTGACCGTCAGAGTCTGCGACTGTACACCGCCGACGGAGCAGAGCACCAGAATAGCGCCGTCCAAAACTCTCAGGGCTCTTTCAACCTCGACCGTGAAATCTACGTGTCCGGGAGTGTCGATTATATTGATATTGTGGTCTTTCCATATCGTGTAAGTAGCAGCCGATTGGATGGTTATTCCTCTCTGTCTTTCCAGCTCCATACTGTCCATTACCGCTCCGACGTTGTCTCTGCCTTTGACCTTTAATCGTCGGATTCATTAAATCATCAATTTTCAGAAAAACCATAAAAATGGGGAATAACTCGACATAAGTTTTGAATTCAGCGATTAGTATGACCGATGCAAATTTGACACGACGGTACAATCGTAATAATAATAATAACAAACAATTTTCTATCGTAATTCTCATTTTTCTTTTTTTACAATTGTTACTAATAATGAGTCAACAATAAATAAACTTACTTCGTGCATTTCCGAAATTCTGCCGGTATAAAATAGGATACGTTCGGTGAGAGTAGTTTTACCGGAATCGATGTGCGCCGATATTCCGATATTACGAATTTTTTCGAGCGGCTTATGTTCGGCGTATTTTTCATAAGATGCCATGAAACGTGAATTTTTCTGAAACACCATACGCGGATGCGATTCGATTGGTTTTTTCGTCGATTGTAACAATCTTTTTAAATATTTCATTTAAAAATGTATTTTGTGTGCTTAACCTAAAAATTTACAGGCTATGATTCTTACGTGATATACACTGGTTGGCAAGATTGACAACCTGCGAGGATGCACAGGGCACTTGAATAATTTTAATATCGTCATTTTTGGACTTCACTCGATGAACATTAGTCAGGACTATTATAACTTAATTCGAATTTTTTAGCACGAGCACGGAGCAGAACACCGTAATGGCAGAAATTAAAACTTGTTCTGCCGCCATTTTGTTTTTTTGTACTCGTTTAACGTCCCGCTTTCACTGCTTTTTTGATCGAGACAAAACAATTCTTATTTTCATTTTCTCGTTTTCTCTTGTGACTAAGATTCATTGTGAGTTTTTCTGTTGAGCAGCAAACGTGTACTTCTAGCATGTATTCAAATCAGCTAAGCACGTGAATGAAACGAAGAAAAAAATGAAATGTAAATGACATTTTTATTTTTTGAATTCCCTGGCGGTGTAGATCGAAACTAAATCAAATGGCGAAGGTGAAATTCGAAAAGGACATTTTCTCCGAATAAAAAGATCGTTTCTTGTGTTTCGTAATTTTTGTTTATTTCAATACGATTTAACAATTTATTATTTTCGATTTTGAGATACTCGTTGAAATGCTTTTTGGCGAAATAAAAAAGTCTGAAAAAATTGACCTCGATCTGCGGTGCAGAATTAACCGGTGCTGCCATCTGTACCAACGTTTAAAAAGCTCGAGCTCCGCATTGAAGCGCCGCCTGCCGGAAAAAAGCTTCAAACTCTTCAGTGTCAGATGACCGTCGAGCGAAGCACGTGTGTCCAAAAACATCAACAATTACATTTCGAACCGAATCTCAGAGAAAAAAAAAGTAAAAACTTTGCCACCAAAATACAGCGATGCAATTAAAGTTGAACTTGATAGCGGCCGCTTGCGAGGACATGGGGATCGGGATAAACGGTAAATTGCCATGGAGAATCAAGTAAGTGGCCTTGGAATTGGATAAACCGACGGTTTCCTGATTGTTACGATCATTTCATTATTTCTGCACGATCTCGCAGGAGTGAAATGGCGTTTTTCACTGACATGACTACGAAAACGAAGGACGAGAATAAAGAAAATGTTGTACTAATGGGAAGACGAACGTGGGAATGTATTCCAAAAAAATATCGTCCTCTAAAAGGACGAATAAACATGGTCTTGACCAGTCAATCATTGTAATTATTTTTTTTTTTTTTTCGATCGATTTAATCTCGAAAACAGTTTCTTTTTTTAATTTTTTTATTTTTCAATATTTTTTTATGAAATTTCGTAGGGATTTAGGCGACGAAGCGATCGTTTGCAACAGTATTCCTGCAGCTCTGGAATTCGTATCCGATTCAGAGCTGAAAGATCGAGTCGAAAAAATTTGGGTCATTGGTGGGGGCTCTGTTTACAAGGTTGGATAATTTACGCTCAAAGTATCATTTTCTTATTTTTTTTTTTTGCTCGTCACAAATTTTTTTCAAACTTTTCGACAATTTTTTCCACAATTCGACATTAAAGAAAAAAAATATAAATAAACAAAACGTCTGGAATCTCCAAAATCTTATGTAAATTTATTTAATTCATTCAAAAAATTAAAAATAAATTCAACAAAAATGAAAAATTAATTTTAAAAAAAATCTAAAGTCTAAAAAAAATCTGAGACCTTAAAAATATACTTTTAAAAATAACAATTTTGTATAAAAATAATTTATCCCAATCGAAGATCGGTTATAAAAATTCGTGCAACATGATTAAAAAATTGAAACAACAGTTTTAAGTTTTAGAATTAGATTAATATTTATTTTAGGAATCAATGGAATCCCCTCATTTCCATCGACTCTATTTAACGAAAATAATGAAAAAATTTGAATGCGATACATTTTTTCCGCAAATACCGAGTGATTTGGAACGAATCCAGGAAACGTCAGTGCCTCAAGGAATTCAGGAGGAAAATAATATTCGTTTCGAGTATCAGGTTTATGGAAAAAAGGAATAAGAGCTGCAAAAGAATGTTTTTTTTTTTCTACTTTACAATAAATAAATAAAGAAACTATTTTTTTAAACGCTGTTTTTATTATTCTTCGATCTATTCCCATTTTAACATATTTTTTTTTGAGGTTATCTCTTGTTTATTTTATTGTGGCGTCCGTAATGGCGCTTCGTTGAATCGACAGATGTTTTTTTTTTTTTTAACCCGGCGGCCATTCCATCTGCCGGCCACCCAACACATGCAGGTGCAAATGATAAACCGATTGTGCACCGTCACGACCGTCATTTATCACCAAACGAAATCCATTATCCAAACCCTCCTGTTTAGCTACTTTTTTCGCCACGTACATCAAATGTCCCAATAATTCTGAATCTGTGTCTTCGGATTTCGATAATTGTTCTATCGGCTTGCGTGGTATCACCAAAAAATGTTTCGGGGCTTGTGGATTCACGTCGTTAAACGCCACGCACTATTAATCAAAAGAAAATAACTTTACAAAATAATTGCAGATTTATTTTTGTTTTTTGAATATAATTTTTTCTGCTAATTTGTAAATTTTTTTTTTCAATTGTGGTGAAATCATTTTCAGCAAGGTTCATGATTTTTTTTTTTTATGGAATTTTTTTTTACACTTTTTTCGATATCATCAGGAAACGAGCAACCATCAATGTACTTGTCCCGACCTTTTTTTTCCTAGGTCAAAATTGGTTTTCTCATTAATCCGACAAAAATCGAACTTTTCTCAGGAAAATTGGATGTCCAAAAAATGTTATCAAAAATTCGATTAAACGTGAATACGTTTGAGACTCGATCGCTCTAATTTACGTCATTTAATTCCAGCGAAAATTCGTTTCCCATGGAAAAACAAAAAAATTTGATTCCTATCCCAATATTAACGAGAATTTCAACGAAACTTTTCTGTTAACGAAATTATGTATAAAAACGAGTTCGGGGCCTCGAAGTTCCAAGGTACTTCGCTGCCATGCGCAATTTCAGGTTATGGTGCCACTTGATCGTCGAATCTTTGAAAGATTATTATGTCGATGCAATTTTTTCATTGGTGAACAGAAACCTTGGAAATTTTTTATCAAATGATAAGGATTTTCGTATGAATATAAACACAAAAGTACCGAAACAAAGTGTCAAGCCAGGCTCAAAGGATTCGCGATGTTTTTCGACGAAGAGTATCGACAAGAAAAATAAATGTGTTGAATTATCGTAGAATTCGACGTACCTTGTCGTCCTCGTAAATAAACGTGCACGGAATTTCTTTTCGAAGTATTTTTCCAAAGATAGTGTCACCGCCGGGAGCAGCTGACTGTGATTTTTCAACCTCGGTCGCCATTTTTCTGAGCCGGTAAGCGGCGCCGCTGGGAACTGTACTACGGTCAAATATGAAAAAGCACTTTCTGGCTCCTCTAGCAACATTCAAAAATCTCATTTTCATTTAAAAATCATTAAGTTCGACTCAATATTTTATTCCGCTTTATCGCTGTATCAATCATTTCGCGATATTCGGGGGGGCCAAAGTTCGAGTCGCCATTTTGAAAAACACTTTGCGACACCGGGAAAGTCTCGAGGCGGGAAATTCAAACTAACTTTTCAGAGTTTCATCGAATCTTTCATTAAATAGCTTTTTTTTATCAAATTAATTATAAAAAACTCCACTTCTCAAGTGCAGAAACAAAAAACCATTTAAAAAAAAGCAAATTATAGTGTTTCGAATGAAAAATTGTCGCTTGTGAAAAGAGGAAAAAATGAGGATTCGTTTCTTCGGGTGTACAAAACTATAAAAATCTTTATTCAATAGTTTACAGTCTCAACATCAATCTCTGCGATTTTAAATCTTCATATACAAAATTCTATTGTTCATTAGTTATTCTTTTTTTTTTGTTTATAAATAAATTTACGATAAGGTACGAGATTATTAAATGTAAAAAAAGAGAAGAAAAAAAATTACTAAAAATACAAAATTTACGTATGTTTGTACAGGCAGAAGTACGCACACAAATATATAACATAAAATATAATATATTGAACTATAACTTAACAAAAATCGGACGAAACTGGCGCGTCGATTTGCGATATTTACGTATTTTAATGGCAGTGAAAATATCTGGTTATGTTTTTGTTTTTACGTGGACGATCCTATGATCGTTCCAGCAGTCCTAAGCGGATCACGAAGATCCCAGTCTTGCGAGACACGAAGAAAAGTCTCGAAACAAAAAAAAAAACAAAAAAAAAACAATACGAGATAATTAATACTAAATGATGAAAATTCGGCTGAGTTGCATTCGAATAGAATAAAAATGAATCCGGAAGCTTGTTCGAGTACCGGAGGAGGCTCGTCGCGTTCGATCGGCCTCGTCGAGAAGAATTGAGCAAATTTGCGAATTTTCATTATTTCTAACTTACAAAAATAATTGCATTACGTTTCGCTAAATGTACAAGTGAAAAATGAATGAAAAAAAAAACGGCGAATAATACTTAAAATAACTTACGTATCGATGAATCGTGAATATATGAAAAAGGCTTTTTTTCAGATTCAAAAGAAACGATTATCTATGAATGAAAGCGATGAATTATCATTTCGATACGAGGGAGAGATAAATTCAGTTGGGTTTTGTAAGGTCAAGCTTTTACCGGTCATGGATGGACGTGTAAAGTGCAAATAAATAAGAGATCAAAAGTGTAAACGTCCTGAGAATACAGGCTGAAGATTAAGATTTGAAACAGGAGATTTAGATCGAAGAAATAACGTTAATTAGTGACTACGACTAATAATAACAATAATAATACGAAGAAAAAAAACGTTAAGTGGGGAATCAGGAGGTCATTCCGGAGAAATATTGGTGCGAGAGCGCCTGCGCAGCGGTCAAACGCACGTGAGGATCGAATGTAAGCAAATTTTTAATGAGATCTAAGCCTTGATCGTCCAAAGTTGGAATTACACTCCTTAATGGCTTTGCTTGTCTGTGCGGAAACGCGGTCCAGCTGAGCGACACGTTTTCCGGCCAATTTTCGTGGCTGGGCGTTCCTATCAGCCTAAAATACAGATAAACGGATGAAATTGAGGTCATGCCATGAGTTATGAGTTTTGAGTTAATTTTAACTCATTTAGAAATTCGTACTCACTGAAAAATCTTGTCCAGTTGGTCGCCCTCGCTTGTGCCAGGAAACAGAGGCTGCAACCTGTTTATTTCGGCCAATATACAACCCACCGACCACAAATCGACTGGCGTAGCGTAAGGACAACCCAGAAGGACTTCCGGTGCCCGATACCACAAGGTCACGACCTTAAAATTAAAAAAATGGTCAAATAAGTTTTAATAGAGCGATGAAAGTTGGAAAAATCGACTGAAACTCATATCAACTTGGGTAATGTTGAGTTTTTGAAAAACGTGAGTTACTTATAAATCATAAGTCACAAAGAAAGTTTGCAAAATACGAAAAAAAATGTTATTGATTTGAAAAATGAGTCAAAATTGATTCTTATTTCAAAATGTAAGTTACCCATAGTCACAAGTCAGAAGAAATGTTTGAAAGATCAAGAAAAAAGGATACTGAATTTGAAAATGAGTTAAACTTGAGTTTTTGAAAATGTGACTTACTCAAAAACGATGACTCACCAAGAAAGGATGAAAAAGTGATTAAAAAAATAGTCTTATACGTTTGAAATTGATTATCCAAAAACGTGAGTTAGATGTGAATCAAAACTCACCACTGAGGTCAATCGCATTTCGAAATCATAAGTTTTAGCGAGTCCAAAATCAGCGATTTTGATTCGACCTTCGCTGGTAACGAGTAGATTTTGAGGTTTGAGGTCACGATGAACGATTCGATGGCTGTGAAGGAAGTCGACACCGAGAAGAATTTCTCGGGACATTTGTCGAACGAGATCGGCAGGAATGTTCGTGTTCGAACACGAGGCGATGTACGAAGCGAGGTCGCGCTCAACGTGCTCGAATACCAGCCACAGAGTCAATCCTCGATCAATTCTTTCCGTGTGACCCTCTCCTGACGGTAATTGCAAGTAAGAACCTTGGCAAACGTCCAGTAATCTCACCTGCAATATTTTAGTATTTTTACATAAGTTAATGACTCATCAATCAATCTCGCACACATCGATATTGCACGACTCATTTCCGTGCAAGTCAATTCTAAATAAATAAACTCTTTATTCATTTATTTCTTGTGAGTCAATTTTGAATCACTATTTTGATATGAGTTAATTTTTAATATGTTATTTACGCATGAGTTAATTCTACAGTCGTCAATTCCATTCCATTTGAGATAAGTTCATTGTCAATGAGTTAATTATTCATGAATCAACTTAGCAGGAGTTAACATCGTCCGAGTCGATTGCGAATAGAACTGTTTTGAATGAGGCATTTTTATATTAGTCATAATTCTCCAAATAAATTTCATTGAGTTAGTTCCGCATGAGTTAATTTTGTATAAGTTAATTTAATATGAGTTTATTTTAATTTCCATGAGTTAATGGAACGTACGAGGACAATTTTGAAGTTATTTTTGCATTAGTTAACATTCTGTGAGTCAACCCTGCATGAGTTACTTTTTTACTGCTGTCGAATGATAAAATGACTTAGCACGATTTTCTTCTTTTGGCATTAGTTGATATTCTGTTAGTTAATGCTGCATGAGTTAGTTCCGCATGAGTTATTTTCCTACCGCTACATTACTACTGTCGAACGATTGAATGACTTAGTACGAGTAACCGATAAAAAACCGCGAGCTAGTTGATAACGAGTGTGTTTTACGAAAACGAATATCGAATGAGTTAATTTAGTAAAATTACGCAATGAGTACTTACGATATGAGGATGTTCGAATCTCTCGAGTTGTTTGAGTCCGGCGATTTCGCGCAACGTCGAGGTTGGCAGGCCGTCCTCGGTCAAGGGTACGCGGACTTTTTTCAGTGCGACAACTTGACCGCTTGTAAGGTCTTTAGCCTTGTAGACGGTGCCGTAAGCGCCATCACCGATTAAGGATATTTCCTCGTAATGGGCGTGCTCGCCGACGAGGGAGCTCGTCCCGGATTGCGCCCTCGAGCTTTCCCCGCTTTGTCCCATCATGAATCGGGTCAAATCTCTGGTTCGTGTTTCCAAATCTTTTTCCGCAGTATCACCGGCGCGACTAGTCGAGGCGAATGACGCTTTCTCATCTTTTTTACTCTGCTCGCTCTCTTCGCTCGATGAACTTTCTGTACTTGGCAATTTTTCCGTCGTCTCTAAACCCTTTCCGATACTTTTTTCCCCGGACGACGAGCTTTCCTCCTCTTCCTCCCCCTCTTTTTTCGCCCTTTTACTCTCCGGGCTGCTACTCGATTCAGGCACAAGCTCCGGCACCGGAAGCGCACGTTTTTCAGCCATCACGACATCGTGAAAACTCAACTTTTTTGTTTAAAAAAAAAAAAAAAAAAAAAAAAAAAAAGTATAATTATTTATTTTCTTATAAAATAATCAATAATAATAACATTAAATTGAATCAACAAATACCAAAATTTCGGAAATAAATAAATTCTCCATAGAAACTCGGTCCATTGTTACTGCAGTAAAGAAAATGTGTAGAAAAAAAAAACACACGAATACAAAATATTGTTTTTATCGAATTTTTCAAGAATTTGAATCGCACGATCGAAACGAGCCCGCTGAGTTATTTTCGCTTTTGGAAAATCCGAGCACGTACAATTCTACGTTCGCCCGAGTGGAAAAACAAAACCGACTGACGAATATATTCCGCGTCTGAATAGCTGATTCTTAATAATAATAATAAAAACATAAGTATCATTATTGTTATGTTCATGACCATAATAGTTTCTATAAATAAAATGATCCACGTGGGGACATTTAATTTCTGGCATGTAAACAAGCGTTTGTACGATTATATGCGATTTAAAGTGCCCATTATCGCTGCTCGTGTCCCTCGAATTTCTTGCCCTCAAAAATGACGTTTAATCCCATTTTTACGTACAAAAAAATGAATTTTCAAGAATTGAAAATTCTTCAATGAATATCAAGAATTTTCTTCATAAAAAATAAATGAACTATTAGAAAGAAAGAAAACGTGTCGACGATGCAATGCTTCGATATCAAGAGGAAGCCAAAGGGCTCGAGACATCTGCGCCAACACCTGCCCCCTCCCTCCCCCCACCCCTTTGCTCTCCCCCTTTCTTTTTCTTAGCTATCGTGGAGATGGTAAAAACAGGCCCCGGTCAAACTCGAAACATCTTGCCACTTCACGCTCGCACACACGCACACACTATAAACCTCGTTTTAATATAACCAAAAAGGTCTTTGCCCCTTATTGTTGACTGTCAATATTTCTGGAGGAAAAAAAAATCGATTGTTTTTTTTTCTTTTTTTCGTTACGATTTTAGTGAATTCTCGACTAATTTTCGTGAATTATTCAACGAATGGGTCTGGGATGAAAATTCGATGTTTGGAAGATTCATCTTTGTTACGGAATAATTATTATTCGATTTTGTTTTCATCGGTAATGGTAAAATAAACTAGTTGTTGAAAAAAAAAAAAAAAAAAAAATTATTTTTTTTTTGTATTTGTGTACGAAGACGTATACACGCGTGAATTGATGGAAGAAAAAAAGGGCTTCCATAAATTTCCAGTGAAAAAAAAGCAGCGTACGAGTGTTTGAATAGCTTGAGCAAACAGAGAAAAATATTTCCGCTTCTATTTAACTATTGCGTCTTTTTTTTTTTTTTTTCTATTTTGTTTTCTTCACGTTCCCGATACGGGGGATTAGCTATAGACACGTAAACATATGTGGTGTACGTGCACATACGTATATAACTCTCGAAATCTTTTATCGGGCTTGAATGAAGCGAGAATGTGAGTTTTTTTTTTTTTTTCTTCATTTCGGTGATAAACGGAACGTATGAAGCGTGTGTGGTTGAGAAACGCGATAAAGACGAATCCCGAGGGCCGAAGGAACGAAATCGTGACGAGTATTTTTTTCTGCTTCCGGTTTGTTTGTTTTGCTCTCGGAAAAGCGTCGTTCGAGATGGAAAAAAAAAACGATGAGAGCTGGGAAAAAATGGTGGACGGGTCAGAGTTTAATCGTATCTTCGTATCCGCTTTCATTTCTTTTTTTTTCGAATATTGATACGAATCCCCGGGCGTGAGAAAAACGTAAAGAAAAATATTCGTGTCTAGAGCGCGCGCGCGCGTGTTCTTTATCGACTTCCGGTCGCGATAAGCCGAGAATAAAATGCTTTTCACAATATTTGCATCCTACTGATAATCCGAGAAAAAAAAAATCTACACTACAAGAGAGAAATCTTTGGTCCGAACGTACACAATTGAGCACGTACGAAAGGGCAACATTTCCACGTAAAGTTATCGCGACAAAAGCTTCCTGGAAGAGGGGAGGGAGAAAGAGAGCCGCACGGACGGAGAGGCAGGCGGGCGGGCGGGCCACGCGGTAAGCTGAGACGCAAGCGACGATGTAACCAGCGCGACCGCTCCCGACTCACTGGCGCTCTCTCCTCCCCCACTCCACCGGCTTTCCCGATGCGCGCGCAGCGCCTGTCCCTCTCTCACTCGCTCGCGCCCGCTACCCGCCGCTTCGTCTCCCGCTCTATCACACTCACTCACTCTCTCTCTCTCTCTCTCTCTCATTCGCACTCACACATTTTTAGGGTGCTCCTCGTGGCGCGTGGGAAAAAATACTCTCAAACAAGGATCCGACGATAACTCACGAAACCCTCGGAATTCCAAAGCGTGCATTAGCTACTTATCTCCTTCTCTCTCTTTCGCACGACACCTGATTTTAAATAAATGCTTCTATACCTCCGAAAATCTACATATAGATTTACTAAAATCAAACTTTTTCAACTTTTCACTATTCCTCGAAACATTTATCTACAACGATTGTTAAAAATATCAAAATGATAAATAAATAAAAACAATACTAATATTTACTTACCGACAAGGTATTCGCCTCCCAGGACTTTTCCCCAACGACCGGAAGTGCCGCTTCGCGAGACCACGTGAGTATATATATCTATATATGTATATATATATTTGTATTAAAATACGAGCGGGTGTCCCGAAGTCGTGCGCGTCAACGGGGGGAGCCCCAGTGTTCGTCAGACATCAAGAGAGTACGTTCACACGACTTGACTCGCCGTCTCTCCTCCGTCTCCCCCCACCCCCGTTTCCCCTTACTATCTCACACGAGGTCGAAACATTTTTTCCCAATGCACTATCGCGTAAAAAAGCCAACGAAGACAAAAAAAAAAAAGAAGCACTCACAGACGCACCGAAGAGTTTTTTAAATTTTTAAACTGAAAGTCAGACACCCGGATTTTCGAGTTCAGTCAAACGAACCGGAAGTTGAATAAGATAAGCAATAAAAATGCATTTTATTTCGCGCTTTTTTTGTTGTTTTAAACAATAATAATTTTTCCAACAAATTCAATTATTTATTATTATTTTCCCATAAATGTCGCAATAATTACGTCAAAATGTCGAGAGAAAAAAAATTAAAACTTTTTCTTCAAGTCTCTTTGATGGACTTGAAACGAAAATGAAAAAAAAAAACAAAACAAAACGAAATTAAATTAATGAATATTTCGAGAGACTCGAAAGCGAGTCCTCGTTCCTTTTTGCACTCTTTGGTGTTTGTCGTTCGAGGGGCGGTCGCAAACTGGTGCTTCGAAGCCCCGAGTACCGAAACATGAATGGAATGCTTTACCCGCGAAGAGCATGTACAGAGAGCAACAGCAGCAACAGCAGCAGCAGCAACAGCAGCAGTTCTCGTTTCTCTCGCGGTGGTGGGCCCCCCGATGCACACGCGAGACGGGCTCGGTATGAAAACGGGCCACGGGGTGGGAGAAGAAGGGGCAGCGAACGGGGGCGGGGTCTCCCCTCCCCCCTCCCCGTTTTGCGCGTCAGTTCTGAATCCAGGAGCGCAACGAGGTGTCCCCGGTACCCTTGGCCACCGAATCCTCAGGTTTTTTAAGCCCTTTTCCAACCTATGGGCCTTCCGAGTCAAATGTACCAGGAAGCCTTATTTTTTTTTTTTTCTGTTCCATAACGACGCTGAGAATTAAAAAATAAAGTTTCCGTGATATTTTTTTTGACTCGGTGCAAAATAAAATTGTGACACTTGCGAGCGTCACGTTTTTTTTTTCCTCGCTATTTTTCAATTAAATACATGACGCCCCGGCGTCTTGTCATCGAATGAATCACTTTTCTCAGGCACGCGAACGTATGAATAATGATATTCGAACGAGTTGTCAAGATCTTCGAGTTCATCCCGGAAATTGGTTTTTTTTTCAACTTTTTTTTTATTGTGTGCAGCGAATCAGCAGTGGCGAGAAACGTGATTCACTCGGGTCCAGTCATTTCGCGATTCGCTGCAAATCGTCACGAGCGATTCATTGACGACTATAATCCTATTACGTTTCACGCGATCGATTTAATTGCGGAAAATAATAATAAAAAATTGGAAAACTTTTTGGAAATTCTCTTTTCGATATTGGAAAAAAAAAAAAAAAAAATCGGGAAAAATCGACACGTGCCTGAATCCGTATATACATATATATTTGTATGCATAGTTAGACGTTCCGTTATAGAGCGAGAAGGAAAATACGAGAGTCGAGCTACTTCTGGACTTGAAGAACAAACATCGTTTTTTTTTTCTTTTTTTTTGGGTCCCTAAATTCCGATCTTGAAAGGGTTTTTTTTTGGGGTCGAATAAACGTCAGGTATTTCGAAATTTTCGTATTTTTTTGTGTTCTCGAGTATCGATCGAAAAATACATGTATATCGATTCATTTTTATTATCGACAAAATAAACAACGAGCACTAGCTCGTGGCACGTGCTTTTTTGTTATTCTTTTCGCAAGGGCTAACGTTTCTTAAGGGTTCGTAAATTCATTTTGTTGACCTCGAGCAAAAGTAGACGTCCGACTGGTTTTTGCCCAATTTAGGATCTTCCCCCCCCCCTCTTCCTCAGTCCACCGAAGGCATTGTTTGGCGTTTTGCTTTTGTGTACCGAATGAAAAATGGGAACGACGGAATAAGAGAAGGGAGCCCGTAATTCGAGACACATCACGTTGTGGGTGCGTGGAATTTTTGTTCTCTTTCCACCGGATTAAAGGCCTGACATGTTTTTTTTTCTTTTTTGACGAATTGCTTGAAATTAAATCGACACTTTTCTTGCTGCTCGATCTTGCATTCGGCTGCACCGACCGTTGGTAAGAAAAATACTTCAAGGCTTTTACCGACTGTTGGTAACGAGACCAATTATTTTACCGACCGATGATTCATAATTTTTTTTTTTTTAGAAATGATCAGAATTTGAAAAAAATCATTGCGATAATGAATTTTTTGAGTTTAGTGGATCAAAAAATACGAAATAACGATTTTCACGTATATTTTGGGAAAATATAAAAAGTTTTGTTCCTAAACGCTGGTGCGATGAAAATAATTCGTTTTTACGGCAAAAACTATCGAAATTTTGAAAATTGTGGCTCAAACGAGATTTTCAAAGTGTTTTCGATTCATTGCAACTACGCGATGAAACTATAAACATTTAAAACGCTCGAGTGACGTTATTCAATGTGAAACATAGCGAGAGCACACCTTTCTCGATGAAATCCTTAGTGGAATGCATTCCAGTCGAAGCCCCAAGAGCAGATCTTGAGAATAACCTTCGCAGCATCTTTGCGGTCGTGTGCTAATGGATCTCGCGTAGAAAAACACCTTTCTGACCTGAGCTCGAAGAGCCCTTTTGCCGGGAGTCGTTTTTTTTAATTATTTTTATCTACCGAAGACATTCCTCGTGAGAGGAGAATGAAAAGGCGGGGAGGATTTGAGAGGAAAAAAATGAATTTCAACCGGCTGTATACGGAACGATTTTTGTGGATGCAAATTATTTTTCGTTCTTCACCGTCCAACGGGCAAGCGTTAAGGGAAACGATCCATGCGCGCATATTTACGCTCGGCAGTGCGTGGATAACGTTCTTTTTTTTCTTCTCTTTTTCTCCGTCTTTCTCAATAATTAATAGGACTTTGACGTACGTTTTATTAATATGCGAAGATAGAAATGGACATCGAACTCGCGAGAAAAGAATTTTTATCTCGCTAACGGTACGAGATAAAAATTTGAAAAAAATTCACACGCTTCGGGAGGCTCGTAGAAAGATAAAAAAAAATCAGCGTCCAAATCCAACGGCTCGAATTTTTTTCGGCCATTTTACACCGAACGCCCCATACATCGTTAAAAAATAAAGTTTCGAAGAAAAAAATTTATATTTCATAAACTTTTGGAGATAAAAATCTGAAAAAAATACTGAAGCTTCCACGAACATTGGGGAACGTCACAAAAAATCAGCAACCTTAAGGATCAATTTTAAGGCCCTTTACCCAGGTCTCAAACTTCATGGAAAATTCTAAAAGTACAGTTTTCGACTAAAAAACTGTTCAACTCCCTTCTACTCGATCTTTTATTACTGAATTTTGAACTCATTCTCAAGAGGCTCGTCAAGTGCCTATGGGAACCTGTATAAATTGTTGTGCCAGGATTTTCCGTGCTCAGGTATGTACCAGGGGTCGAGCCGTGTTGGATTATAGTATTTAGTACAGTAAAAGCCTTGGACTTAACAGGGGGAATAACAGTGGGTAAGGTAGGGAGACTCGTCTCACTAGAAAGAAGTATATTTTTGTGTATATATATATATATATATATATATATATATATATATATATATATAATACGTGTTAATACAATGTCTAGAGCCTGAGAGAGAGCTGCGAGGCAAAACTCCAAACCGGGAGAAGCTCGTAACGTCCATGTGTATACTATATCTTCGTGTATGTCCCTCTTCGTGTGTTGTGTGACCGTCCTCGGCATCGGCCACCAGTCCAGAGTGAACGACCGCCACGCTAAGTTCGAGGTTCCGTGATTTTTCAATATTTTTTATTCCATTTAAAGTTTCATTGTTCAAATTTTTTTTTTTTTATATTTACCAAAAAAAAAAAAAAAAAAAACACGATTTATTACCGTTGTGGAAGCGAACTGAAATCCGAGAAATTGCATCAAAATTTTATCGGGATTCTTCTCTATTCTTTCCCCCTACGTCCACCTGTTTTGAAATTGATTTTTAAAAAATCAACACTTCAGATAACGACACGAATCGTCCGCCAGTAGGTTTTGAACCGCAAAAAGTTTTTTTTTTTTTTCCACGAATTTTGACGAGTTTTGTGCGTGAAACGATGAAAAAATTGTACGAAATCGTTTAGGGCCCGGAATTAAAGGCCCAAACTGAAATTTCCATTACGAATCAGTGTTATTTGAATATCGAAACTTCGAGTTTTTGAAAAACTGAAGAAGTGAGCGTAGTCGGAACGATGAAAAATTGAGTTTCGTTGAGAAAAAAAAATTTGGCGAAAAAAAAAATTAATTGAAGGGAGAAGAAGGAGGGGAGGAGAAATATCGTCGGTGCCGAAAAATCGAGTATATACTCGACTCGATAAGTGGGTCATCCGGTCCGAGAGAGAGCTCGCTCGTGAGCGAGCCGCGAGAGTGCGAGAGAGACAAAAAATACGGCGTTGGGCCTGAGGCCCCGTGACCGAACGAGAGTGCTCGGGTGGGGGAAGGGGCCGCCGCGCGTCGAGTGGTGGGGGCAAGAGACGACTGCGAGCGAGGCGAGAAAGCCGAGTAAATAAAAAAAATAAAAAAATAAATAAAGAAAAATTAAAAAAAAAGTTGCAACGGACGTCGTTGGTGCAAGAAAAAAGTCGAATCTCGGGGAGTCGAGGGAAGAAAAAAATGGCGACTGCTCGCTCCTCGGTGGGCAAGTTTCCTCCCGGTGGCGTTTATCGTTCACGCTTTTGCCGCTGTTGACGCCGCGCGGCCTCCTCCTGTCTTCGGACACCAAAATGGCCGCCATTGGCTGAATTCCAAAATTCCCTATTTTTATTTTTTTTTTTATTTTTTATTTATCATCAATTTTATTTCCGTTCCACTGCTTATACACGAAAAAACGTCGAATCAACGGATCCGGGAATTCGAACACGTGGATCGGTCCACGCAGTGCCTGATCGTACAGTGAAAATCCAGTGCTTCGACGAATTCAACTGTTTTTATTGTTTGTTTTTATTCCTACGAAGAAGATGACCCGCCGCCATTTTGTTCCGGTGTTTTTGCTCCTCGCAATTCATACTCTTGGTAAGAATTCCGTTTTTTCTCTTTTCACGCTCGAAATAAGTTTTTTTTTTTTTTTTTTAATTCTTTTTTTTTCAATCCCAAAATTTGTATTTTTCGAGAAAATCATTGAAACAGCGTTTTGCCCGGGGATTTCAATGCTTCGGGTCTCGGAACAGGCGATGTCGCTTCAATTTTTTTCTCGCAAACGATTCCACGTTCTGTCTCATTTGTACACAGATTTTTTTTTTCCAAAAAATGACTTTTTTCGATGGGTCGAATAATTCGCTCAGTTGGACGAAAAAAAAAAATTAAAAATCGTCATAAAATCGATCGAAAATTGTCAACAAACCGATGAACCATCATCATCGCCCATTTTCCGCGATTAATGAACTTGCATAATTGACGCACACGCGCCAACATCCGGTTTCATTGGAAAATAACGAACGTCACTCCGTTGGAAGAAAAAAAAAATCGTCACTTTCTACACGGATATCGAGGAAATAAAAAGCATTCGAAAGCTGAGGTGTTGCCAAATGAGACTCATGATTCACGTCAATGGCGAGGACGAAACGAGAGTTATTTAGTTTTTTTTTCTCTAGCCCAAAGCAGTTTTTTTTTTTTTTTTTTTAAAATAAAAAAATTGATCCAACAATTTCACCATTTTTCAATATTTATAATAAACGAACGTTCGTATTAAATGGTATAAAAAAAAAAAATGTTTTTTTTGTCTCGTTTGACGGGAGCCCGCATTCGTCAAGATTGAAATGTTTCATTTTCATCATTTATATCACTTGAGTCTGACTCGACTCGATAATTACTACGTACGCGTGTTCCATTTTCGTAATTGCGAAATTGGGAAAAAAAAAAAAAAAAGTTTGAGTTATTTGTCCGCGGAGGAAAAACACACACTGGAAAATCCCCTCGAAGACGACACATCCGGGAGATGATAAATATAGAAATATACGAAAGACACGAACAGAGCAGTTTCGTCATTCGACTTTCGCCTAACCGCATTAGCCGTGAAAGTGTCACGAAATCATTGCGTGTATTTCGCACTTTTTTTTTTTTTTGACTCACGCCAGGAAAAACCTATTCGGTATTACTTTTTTTCGTCGAAACAAAAATGTTTCTTCGTATTTTCCACTTTTACGGAACCCGAGCAACGAAATTTGTCGTCCAATTACATAAAGTAAATGAAACACGATTATCTTCACACTTTTTTTTTTTGTAAAATGTTCGAAAAATAACGTGGAAATATGCAGCTTGAGTCTTGAACAAAAACGTTACCAGGCAAGTCCTTTTTATTTGACTTTTCCTTACGAAAATGCGATTAGGTAATCCTATCGACTCAGCTGGTCATACTAATCACTAAATTCAAAACTTAAGTCTATCTGAATTTTTGACACTTGTAAAAATAATAATTTTGAATAAAAAAAATTTGTCCCAATAGAAGATCGGTTGTAGGAATTTGTATATAATTACAAAACTTGAATAATAGTTATTTCAGTGACTGGCGTAGTACTCGACAGCGCCGATACGCGCGGGTCTACACTGAGAAAAATGAATTCGTAAATTCAACAAATTTTTTGTTGGTTCGACAAATTTTCTGTTGGTTCAACAAATTTTTTTGTTGGTTCAACGAATCGTGGCGAACAAAATAAAATTTGTTAACCCAAACGAAATTCGGTTCATTCAAATACTTAATTTTTCACCACGACAAAAATATCGTTGAATCAACAAAAGTTTTGTTGAATCAACAAATTTAATTTGTTCGCCACAATTTCAAATTTTTTTTCTCAGTGTAACTTCTTCATCTCTAAAGTTTAAAAATTAGGTCGAAAATCGTTTTTTTTCCGAGACCATTGGATCGCTAGAAGCTTGAAGTACTTGAATCTGGTTTTTGTAAAATATCTTATGGATTTTCGGTAAGATATTTCTACTTTTAGTGACCGGAAGTCGCATTTTCCGGTGTCACTTTTAATAATTTTTTTTCTCTCTCAATTGGTCGGTAACCGAGCCTGAAATTTCGCGAGAACAATAATTGATCGATGAAGAAAGATATTAAATTTTTCTACGCGAATCCTATCACCGAAAACATCGAAAAAATTGAAAAAAATGGTCGAAGATAAAAAAAAAAAAATTTGACAATTTTTACAAAAATTGATTCAGATTTTTTTCCTGTCCAGAATCCGGACTCTTGTTGGTGCTCATTCGATCGGTATTCGAATGGCCTTGAGAAGGGCGTTTCGTTTCCCAAAATATCTAGGTTTTTCGATTTTTCCCAAATTTTTCAAATTTTTGATGAAATTACTAAAAAAATTTCCTCCCGTGTTTTCACTGCTTTTTCCAAGTCTACCAGAAACCTTCAAAAAACTCTCCTTTCAAACCGCCGTGAGATAATTTTTCACCGACCAGCATCGGCTTGAAAATTCCGAGAGATTGATGGATTTCCAAAAATCGGATTTTGAGCCAAAGACAAAGAAAAAATTTCGCTCATTTTCATACTCTTCCGAGAAAACTTACTTAATGACAAAAAATCGTGACAAAAATATGTTTCAGGATCAAAACAAAAAAAAATAAATAGTTTGAACGCCTTAAAATCGATGATAATTCCGAGCATTCGAATCGACGCACCATTCGAATAATCGTAACGTCCGAAAGCATAACGAGAATAAAAAAGTACCGAGTCGTTCGATTCTTTCAAGCGAGTTTGAAGAATAAATATTGGGCAAGGAATGAGGCAGTGAGAGAGAGAGAGAGAGAGAGAGAGAAAGAGATAAAATAAAATACCGTTAAGTCTGCCGTTACCGCCTCGAGAGAAGAGAGAGAGAGAGAGAGACGTGTTCTTGGCTACCAGCAGCGTTGCTGTATAATGCTCGGTGATACGCGAGCAAGAGCGTTGAGCGCGCGTGGTGTGCACGCCGCCGAAGTCAATTTCTCCATCTCCATCTCTTCATTTCTTTATTCTTTCATTCTTTCTTCTTGTCTCGCGAGAGGTATTGCGTGTGTGGCGCGCAACACAGTTCATGTATGACGTTTGATTCGTGCCCTGTAGGCTCAAAGATCCGTTTGTATGTAATATATATATATATGTATATCTATATATGCGGAGACGCACGGATGGGACCAGGAAAGGTCAGAGAGACGAGGACCGGTGTCGAAAGAATGTGCTTGGCATTGAAATCTCTTGGCAGGACAATTTACTGCGTGGAATATTCGGACTTATCATTTTTCGAGTTAATCAGAAACGCTCAGAGCGAGTGATCGAAATTTTTCAAATGTATATTTTTAGAAGCTTCGAATATGACGAAAAAAAAAAGCATTCGAATCGATGCCTCAAAGATCACTTTTGAGGTAGTGCATCTGCGAAATGATTTGAGACAGAAAGTTTTTATATTTGAAACTAATATTGTTCGGGTTATCCTGCAAAATTTGGTAAAATTTCACTGATATTCACCGTCCAGTTGTCGAAATATTTGATTTTGAAATTAGCGTTTTAACACGTGTTGCATAGGTGGAATCCTGTAATGTATGACATTTGCGTTGATGTAAATAAAAATGGGAAGACAGAAAGCGATGAAAAACTGTAGAATTATAAATAAGTATTGTACGACTGTTGTCGAAAAAAAAATTATTACTTTTCACCGTAAACTTTCCAAGTTATGATTGTTTGAAATAAGAAATATACGTGATAAAATTTGTTTGGCTGGTTCTATCGTGCGATGCAATAGCAAACCTGCGAATGGCGTTAAAAAGTGAGGTTAGGAGGACCCAAGCGGTAAACAGGTATCGCTAACATTTCGACTTTCAGATAGTCAAATATTTTACGTATGTATATCGAGGACAAGTTATTTATCGAATTTTTAAAAATTATTGCTCATCGTGAAATCTCGAAGTAGATTTTCTTTTGAAGGGGACTGTCTCGACCGTTTTACCTCGAAAATGCCTGTTAAAATGACAGTTGATTCAGAAGCCAAAATAGCGATCGAAATAACAGTCAAAATTGGGATAAAAATGTGCATAATGTCGTATCAACACTCGAACGGTTAAGCACTGATGAATGGACTAAAAATGAATGAATAAAAAAAAAGTAATACGTTTCGTTCTTTTATTTTTTTTTTTACAAAAGTGGAAAGTTGCCGTGTGCATGAAAATGCTCGTGCTCGGCACTTTTATTTAATAGGTTAGCGCTGCATGCGCACTTACTACAATTGAGAACGCACGGGCGGGAGCGAGCGAGCGAGAGAAACGAGAATAGTTTCTCGTTCTTTCCGTGCGCGGTGCTGAGAGAGAGACAGAGAGAGAGAGAGAGAGAGAAGGAGACAAGCAATTATTAACCGTAGCTCGAAAAATCGCGTCGTCCATAAACCGCAAGCGTTAATTAGTAATTAGTGATGAATCGGTGAATAACGCGGATTTAACGAGCGAAGCAAAATACCCTCCCCATTATTTACGAGATTGCACACGTTATTTTTTTTACTTTTTCCTCTCTTTCTTCCTCCTCGTTATAGATCAGCCTTTTCTTTTGCGATATTTCTTCAATGCACCGTGTGGTGTGTGTCTGAGAAATAAATAAACCGATTTGGCCCACATAGTGGCCCACACACACACACACAGTCGAGAAAATATATGGGAAACCGTTAAATTCCTTGGTGTGTCGTAGACGAAATAACATTCTTTTGGGTTATGTGACACGAAACACTGTAAACTCATTATTTTTCCTAGTTTTACCGTTAGGTGATGCCATCTTGGCTGCATTATCTCGAGATAAATCCATGGCATTTGTTATTTCTAGTTCTCATACACGATTTATCACCATTTTCTTTTTTTTTTTTTATTCGGAATTTGTATTTTTTTTCATTCAACTTCCTAATCGAATGATTTTATTCGAAACTGTTAAAATTTCGATCAAATTTACTTCGGCCACTTTCTCTTCTAAAAAAAAAGAAGAAAAAAACAATAGAATTCGAGAAATTAACGGAGTCATGTACGTCGATCCCATGACGTCAGCAACAGGAGCCGCAAAATCATTCTAAAACTTCATTTCTCGCGCGTCTTGTATTATCGCGTAAGTACCGCGCGCACCTGTTCGATCGTGCAGAGCGGGACAAGTGGGGAGAGGAGGAGAAGGGGGGGGGGGAGGGGCGCAGCCGCGCAGGCAGCGCGCCGAGCGTCATGCTACTCGTGCTGGTTCATTCGTCGCACGACTGCGGTGCGACGTGTCGTGTGACGAGCACCGTTTTCTTAGAAACTGTTCTCGAAAAAAAAAAAAATTTCCTCGTAAAATTTGGCACGCAAACACATTCGGGCTCAACTTTCACTCGATTTTATTTCGTCTTTATTTGATGCTTCAGCTCTCCCCGGCCCATTGTTTTCCCGCTCGATGTAGTTTCTCGAGAGAAACACACAAAATTCCCCCTCGAGCCTATTATGCACGCTCGGCGAAAGCCGGCTCTTCGGACATATCTCATTTATTTATCTTTCCGAGCTCTCAGAACGTCGCTGTATATTCATGTGAAAAAAAAAAGAGAAAAAAAATGTAAATAAAGCCGAGTATCGAGTTCTGAATTCGTTCTGCCCGATCGAACGTGGATCGATGGATCGAAAACATGAATTATTCTCGCGAGTATCTCTTACTAAATATTTCAACGACAACAAATATCCTTTTCTACTTTTTTTTTTTTTTTTTTTTTTTTTATTCTCTTCGAATCACATTTCCTCACGAATCGGTGCTCGACAGAAAATCGAGCGACGATTCTACGAGGCTCCCGCGCACGTATCGCGAAGTGCAGTGACCTTCTCGATCGCTGCTTCATCGCACACAGGGCGTGCCATATATGCGTCCAAGATCGCGAACCAGAATACCGAGAGCACCTTTCGAAGTACGTGAGACTGGTATAAACGGTTTCTGCGATCGTTGTTCTAGCCTTGTTGTCCACTCTACGTATGTATCGATATAAACACACACCGCGAATGACCTTCTTGCAAGAATTTAATCGAAAATAATTCGCGCCTCCCATCCCCGGAATTCCCGAAACTATATTTTTCCAGAAAATTCATCACTTTTTTACTCGGAGACTCAACTTTTTTGTTTCTAACCAAAAAGTCGTTTTTCAAGAGGTTATCGATGCGGGAATCGATCCCGAACGACGACTCGAAGAATGTCGCGCCATTTTTCTCCGGGAGCTGACAAGAAAGTACCGTTTTCTCCCGACAGAGGGAGGAGCCGGACCGAATTTCTCGTTCCTGTTGCGTCGAGTCTGATTCTATAACACTGCTGAACAAATAAATAACAAAATAATTGTAATAACGATGTAAAATATGATTAAATAATAATAAAAATGAGCAGTTAATAAAATCGAAGGCTAATTTGATGGAAAATGTTGAAATAATCTTTGCAGGAGCATTATCGATACAAAATGATCCAACGTCACTGAGATCGTCCCACGATGAGACGATTTTGAGTGCCAGCTCTTATTCCGGCCCTCTGAAAACTTCTGCCAACGAAAATGTGGACGGTTCTTCACATTTTCGTACTTTTCAACCCACGATCCAGCTCCAAACTTCCCGGAGCGTCGAAACCAGCCACGATAACGATTATGAAACTTTCGCCTTCAAAGTTATGAACCCCGATGAATCTTCCCTCGATTCACTCACCTCTTCGAAACACGTAGAACATTTCGATGGCAATAACATCGAAGTCAAGCCCGGAGAATATTACAGGTAAAGATTCATCCGATTTTTTAACTAATTTATGTCACAATTGACCAATTGTCGATAAATAATCCAGAATCGAAATAAATCATCCGAAACTGGTTGAAGAATTGAATGTTTTCGAATTTTTAAATCAGTTTCGAATTATTTTTTGCCATTTTAAAATTTTCTTTGATAATTTGTCGATCGAAGAATCAATCAATTAAAAAGCCAACAAAATCTTTGCTCGTGAGCATCAAAAATGTTTTTTTTTTTGTAAAATTTTTTTTTTTTTAAATTCTAACCGACGTCAAAAAAACGTTTTTGATGCTCACGAGTAAAAATTTTGACGACTTCTCCATTGATTGACCTTCCAACCGATAAATTATCAAAGAAAAATTCAAAATGGCGAAAAATAATTCGAAACTGTTTGAAAAATAAAAAAATGATTTTAAAGAATCGCTCATTAATGTGTTGTAAATTGACGATAAAAAAAAAAATGTTTCCGATGCAGAATAACGCCGACAAAGAGCGATGAGATTTCGGGGGAAGGGCAGGGGGCTCCGCAGGGACGAGATCCCTCGTCGGAGCCCCCCCAGCCGTTCGGTACGATTCAGGACGAACGAGATCGTCATTTGAGTTTGGAACACGCGATACGAAGAGGTCGCCAGGAAGGTCCGAGGATTTATAACGATAATTCGTCGCCTCCGATTTTGCAGACGGTCGCGCCAGGCACGAACCGTCAAGCGAATCCTGATATCCAGGACATTATAACCGGGATCGTTAAATTGTTGAATGGGAATGTGAACGTTGCTGCGAACACTGTGAGGCCTCATAAGCCGGTTCAGGCGACCAGGTAAGTCGTTTTTTCGTTAGTAAATCAAAAGTGACAATTTGCTGAGCCAAAAATTTATCAATTTGTTCGATTTTTTATCATTTTTATTCACTTTTTCAGAATAAACAATCGGGGCCCACCAAGAATCTCCGATTTGCCGCCACTGCCACCTGATTTCGACACGCCGGGGATGAACCCACCCCCTCCTCCGCCTCCGGATCGACCCTACCCGTTCGAAAAACCACCCGCACCTGAGAGACCCTCCATCAATCAACTTCCACCGGAAAGACCCATCCGACCTTACATCAATGGTGGATCCATCAACGAAGGACTTGTGCCCCAAGGAAATCGACCTTGGAATCGACCCTACAGACCAGGTAACATGATACAGCAGTTTGCCACGCTCCTGAAGTTAAAAAATTAGTCTGGACCTGTTTTTCCGGCGTAGATTTATTTTTTTTTGTTTCTTTGGGACTGTTCGCTTGATTGGTCGAGTTCGCAGCGGGCTTGCATCGCCTTTTTATTTAATTTTATTCGGATTCGTTTGGATGAATCCGAACTTTTTTACTCGAACCGATCCCGCGTGAGAACGATTCCATAAAAGAACAGTTTCCGGATATTTTTCGTAATGAATAATATTTTCGAAGGTGGTACGAGACGTCCGATACCGGCGTACAAGCCCATGCCGCCGCAGGACATAAATTTTTACGAGAACGAATCGAGTCCGTTGGAGAAGCCATCCCGTCCAAATTCCCAGAAGCCGAGTAATCCGAATTCTTCGGAGAGCCACGAAAACGGAGAAAAGCCGAGTTACATGGGTTCATCGGATCATTCGGAAAGTCCTGTGACGACGAATTCGGAAGAGGAAGTTACGAGGAAGCCCCAAAAGTATAGGCCACCGATGAAGGACGAAAAAGTTATAGCCGAAAACACGCTGATACTCGGTTCAGATCCGAAACCGTTTCCCATACCGAATCACAGCAGCGACGATGACGAGAACGAGCCCCGGCCGTCTTCGATCCCCCCGCGACCCTCATTGCCTCCAAGGATCGAGCAGGCCACCAAAACCGCAACCATTTTGAGCCCCAAGACCCAAGAAACAACGGAGAAAAACGTGCCACTCAAAACTACCGAAAAAAAATCTTCGCCGAGTGCCAAATCTACGGACACCAAAGCTCTCCAAGAATCTTTCACGAGCCGGACGATGACGACCTTGAAAATCGAGACCAGCTCTTCCGTCAATGTCATCGAACCCACCAGGATCATTGCCACTCAAGAAACACGAACGAATCGACCCCCACACGGTGACAAGCCCAGCAAAACTACTCTTTTGAGTGCCACCGATACCACCTCTCAATTTGACCTTGATCCCAGCAGACCCCCCTTAGAGGACACTTCCAAAACCACCTTCACTTCGACCCAATCCCTTGCTTCTTCTCTTCCTCCCAAAACTTCCACTTACAGCATTACAAGCACTCACACTCCGCACTCAAAACCGACTGAAACTCACGCTGCAAAACCCCAATCAACCGAACGTTATTCCTATCGACCCAGACCTGGTATCGTTCTCGATGACACTCTCGATTACACCGGAAGTCCGGGCCTCGCCACTCAAAGGCCCTACGCACCGCCGCGACATCCCCAAATCGGTGATATTTTCGATGTCACCGTTTCTGCGATTCAGGGACCCGGCGGCGGAGCCGGTGAGTTCACTCATTCAACATTTTTTATGATTAATTTGGAATCCTGGAAGTGTCACTTATAAATAGAGCTTTTAATAAGCAGTTCATCCAATGCTCAAGTATTTTAAATATTTTTTCCAATCCATAAATATAAGAAATTTCCATAAAGCTTATGTTAAATAGGGTGACTTTTGACTTTAAAAATATTCCTTAAAACTACGTTGACCCATCTTATCGTCAATGAATCTTAAAGGGAATATAGTTTGATGCTTAATCAAAAGTAGACTTCGGTTTCAGATTTTTGTCTGATAATCGTTCTAATAGTGGAATCTCTTTAAATCTATTCGTAGAAAAACACGTTTTTTTCGGACACCATTTCCACTAGTTAATCTTTCAACTATTAATTTTTCATTACCAGGCGACAGTGTCAGAGTTCCTATAAACGTTCCTACTGATGTTATTCTGACGACCGCCGTTGAAGGTCAAGGCTTTGTTAGCATCGATGGCAAACGGACTTATCTTAATCTCTTTGACAACACGGATCAACCGAGCTCAGCGACGAACGTGGCTCAGCCACAACCTACGAGAACTCAAGCTCCACCCATCGTTGGAACTGGGTCAGTAAAATAACAGAATTTACCAAAGTTCTCGGAGATCCCTCGAGCACTCAAAATAGCTAAAGAGATTAAAATTGTAAGCTCGACTTTGAAAATTCGTAGAACATCGAAAAAAAATCGTACAGCAAAAAAACCGGATGCTGTTTTGAAGAGAATTTTGTTCCGAAACGAATGAACACCTCCTGGGTCTCCTAGGCCTACTGGTTCTGGAGTTATGAGTCTTTCGATGATACCGTGCATCCATTTTTTTTTCTACATCTACACTTTTTCCCTTTTTATCCAATCAAGGTTTGCCGTGCCACAACCCGACGTAACTTCAGTCTCTCCACGCCCAAATGGACCACCCAGACGACCGACTTTTCATCGTCGACCCACTCAGCCTCCCGTAAGAATAGACACTTGTATCGTCGGCGACACCAGCACCTGCGACGCCAGTCAACACGAGGCTTGTGCCACCGTCCAAGGCGTTTCTGCCTGTCACTGTAAACCTGGATACGCAAGACTCTTGCACACTCTACCGTGTAAAAAAGTCGTCAGCATCGTCGTCTCCATCAGAGTAGATCGGATTTACGATTGGAAAGTCCTCTGGGATCATGCCCTCGCTGACAAGGACTCTGAATCCTATCAGACCATCGCCTACGAGGCTAATCGAGCGGTATTTATTTTTATTCACAATTTTTTTTCTAGAATATGCTTTTCGACCATTCATTCATGCTTCTAAAACGTTTCCATCACAATTTTCCAGTAAGTTCTGGAATTACCAGAAAAAAAATGTAAACTTAAAATTGTTGGATATCTTATTCGTTTACGAATTTTCGAAAATGTTCTCAAAACATCAAAATTTTGATTTCCAGCCTTTCTGATTATTTATTTTTTGCCTCTTAAGCGTTTTAATTGTAGTTTTCCAGCTTTTGAATGATGAAGAAAAAATGAAGAATTGTTGCATGAATTTTTTGTTTCAAGATCGAATCTGCCATGTCGATGACACCGTTTTCGGACGAGTACATGGGCTCCTCGATAAACAGTGTTTATCAGGGTGACGTGAGTCAAGGACAAGGTGGAGTTTTTGTTAACGCAACTTTGAAATTGACTTACGAACCGAGAACCGCCAGGCCTTCGTTGGCCGGCGAACTGCAACGACATTTACTCGGCGTTATTCATCGCAGAAATAATAACGTTGGCAATAGTGCTGTTTACGTCGATAGCCCTCCAGGCTCTATCTCCAACTTACAAGGTAAGCTTTGCGTTCAATCAATAATTCATTGCTCAACCGTTTTCATATTGAGCAAAATTTTTTATAGGTTTATTCCATTTTAATTGATTTTCGATTCGTAATTTGATTCGTTTTTCAAAAAATCTCCTGTTCGACAGAGAATTTATTGAACTTTAATGATTTATTCGTTTTTTCTGTTGAAATCGAATTTTTTCTTCCAGACTTGGACGAATGCGTTTCGAGCGAACTGAATGACTGTCATTCCTCAGCAAAGTGCACAAACACCTGGGGTGGTTTTAACTGCATTTGCAGTCCAGGTTTCAAGGACCCTCACAAGGACGAGCCGAACGAGGCTGGCAGAAGTTGTTTATCGTGTCCATCGAGCCATTGCAATAATCGAGGCACCTGCTCGTATCAGGCTAATCAAATGCAGTGCTCGTGTACCGGAAATTATTACGGTGCGCAGTGCGAAGTTGATGGCGAAGTTTTGGGTGTTGCTATCGGAGCTTCGGTCGCTGCCCTCATCATAATCGTTTTGACTCTCGTGTGTCTCGTTATGTGGAGGTACTTGGATGATTTTTTTCCAAAATTTCTCCCCCAATTTCTTTGTTCTCAACGATTCTTTGAATTAAAAAAAAAAAAAAAAATTTCTATCAAATTCATTGAGTTTACTGTGAAAGAATAATGAATTCGTAACGGTCTCAAATGTTTTCTCGCTTTATCCTAACCCTTTATTTTCTCATATTATTTTCTATTTCTCTCCCCGTTCCCGCACTAATTTTCCAAGCGATTACCGCGAATCTCGCACACAATCTTTATTCACGCTACTACCTTTTTTTTTCTCTCACAGTCGCAGATGGTCACGTGAGCAAAAGGCCGTAGGCTCACCCGTTTACGGGTATATGCAGGGCGGTATACCCGGGACCTTGCCGGGTAAGAAACGTTTTTTCATTACTTTTTTTTTTCTTTTTCAAGGAAATTTTCATCATTTTTCCAATTGGGTTGATTTTATCTCCCAGGGCTCGCGCTATCTCAACTTTTTGTCAAAACGACAATTTCTCGAAGGTTACAAGTTGTGGGGGCATTGGAAATTTTTTTTTTTTTCATCTTCAGATCCACTCTTCTGCTCGATACGATTTATTTTTTTATTTCAATTATGGATTTTCCTCGTTCTTATTGTTTTGTGGGGAATGGATTTAACTAAAAATCATAATTCGCTAATTTATCGTTGAAAAATGTATTTTCAGGTACTTTGGCTCGGGTTGGCTCGGTAGGGACTTTGGCTTCGGTCAAACAAGGCCCACCAACCAATTTGCCACCTTATATGTGGGCTCATATCAACGATCACATGGCCACTGCAAACCTTTACGCGGTGAGACAGTTTTCACACTGAATCATTCAGTTTTTCACTATTATTACATGTTTTCTCCATTTTTTTTAACGAATTTTGCCCGAAACCAGGGTGTCCAATTTTTAGGCCAATGAATTTGGCTGAATAATGAAAACACAAAAATGATTATGAAATCTCATTATGAAAAGTCATTTTTCATGACTTTTCAGATCGTTAGACACCCTTTAAACGAGCTAGTAGAACCTCAAATTGTATAATTAACTGTGTGAAATAGTTTCTCCATTTTGGAACTTGGAAAAAAAAAAAAAAAAAAAAAAACAAATCTTTTTTAAGACGGAACCAATGGGGCCAACAAGACCAAGTTCCGCGATGTTTGGATATCCAACGATGAGCATGCACGGTACTTTGAGGCCGGTGCCTTTGCCCAGGCTCCAGGCACCGCCGAGGCCTCGACAAAGGCACAATCAGCCAGAACCGGATAGTTCGGATTCCGAGCCACAAGACAAAGATCGTGCTGATTTGATTCCCCAGAACAGTGGATTTCACGTACCTCGACCTAAATCCCGATCTTCGTTAGCGGTAAAAAAGCAACAAAAAAAAATTGACATTTTATTCTATTGATTAAAATTTATCAAAATGCAATTCTGATAATCAAAATTACTCGAATTTCATTTTTAGTGTGTAAATTAATCAGAACCTCGTTCGAATTATTAAAATCGAGCGAAATATCATTTTCGGCATCGAAATTTATGAATATTTCATTCCGGTCATCGATGTCAATCGACATTGAATTTTGATCATTAAAATTTATTCAAATTTGGATCTTCTTCGCATTAGAAAGAATCAGAATTAAATTTGAATCGGTGAATTTAAAAAATTGCTGAATCTTGATAGTACTATCAATGTGCAATAAATTTTGGTTTACAGAATCAAAGCGGCATTTATTACGATGTCGAGTACGATCAGGGTGACGCGCAGCATTTGTCGAAGAACAATATTCCGATGTCGACTTACAGTATGGCAAGACCGTACTACAGGACGTGAGAAAAAAACATGGAGAAATTAAAATGAAATTTTAAGTGCAAAAAAAAAAGTGAAAAGTGTAAGCGAATCGTTGTTAAAGTACGACTGCGACGAATCGAACAAAGATACACACATAGCTCAATATTTTATCGAAGAATGAAAGACTAAAATCGAAGCCTTAGGTTTATATATAAATATTTCCATAATTTTTAATATTTAATATTATTTTTATATTTTATACGTAACTGCATGAGATGTAACGTGAATTTTGGAGAAAAAGCAATACCAACGAGGCGAAAAAAAATGAATGTGACGGAAGAGAAGACAAAACGCTTGAAAGATGAATTTCTCTTTTCATTTTCTCTTTGGTATTATTTTTTCATTCGAAATGCATGAAAATGTGAGAAATTATCATTGTGAGGGAATCCGGAGGGATCGAGATACGAGGAACAATAAAAAATAAAAAAACGTTTTTATCTTCTTACTTTTTTTTTTCAATATATTTTAAATTTCATAACGACGAAACGCAAAATTGGTTTCGATTTGAAGTCCACAATTCTTTTTTTTATCGTTTTTCATCGTTTTTTTCCCTCCTTTGTAATTAGATATTTTTATATATATATATTGTTTTTTTTTTGTTTGCGAGTTAAATACAATAAACATTTGAAGAGTCAACGCGGTCGGGTAATCGTCCATTTTCTCCGTTTTTTTTTTCGTTCTTTTTTTACTTGGTTTACTTTTCTTGATTTGAATTTGTTTTTTTTTTTTGGCCTCGGGACGAAAAACCATAGCCCGAATGAGCAAAGCGAGATACGAGAGTAAAAAATCACATCGACGCGTATTCACGATGTTGTGCAGCTTTTTTTCAATCCTGGTTCATTTTTTTATTACTTTTTTTTTCTACGTTTGTATATATATATTTTTTTTTTCAAGTTTTGGTTCTCGAAGCGGGGGCGTTTTTATTTCGCCGTTTGACAATGATACAAGAAAAAAGACGCCGACGAATATAAAAAACATTGTATAACTAATATATTAATATATATTGATATTAATATTTTATATATATATATTATGTATCATCGTCTAAAAGGTCATTTTCTCCTCCCAAATACTCGAATATATGAATATTTATGTGTATAATAAATACGAAATATTATTAAGTTTAAAACAGTATTATTTGTTAAAATGCCTGTTCGCGGGTTTCTTCATTTTGTTGCGATGTATAAACGATTCGGTCGTTTTTTGGGGCAAAAAAGTTCTTTTCTTTATTTTTTTTTTTTCGGAATTTTTTTCTCTTTTTTTTTTGGAGAAATAAATTTTGCACAAATTTAGAAAGCGAAAAATGACTGGATTAGATCGAAATGCTGAGCATTGAAAGGATCAGACGAGACGAATTTTCGAAAAGTTAAAAGTTTAAATCTCGAGATTTTTGGGTTTTCTTTAATTTGTTTTTTTTTTTTTTTTTTTTTATGGAAGGCAAAGAGCGGATGAACTTTTCGGTGCTTATACGACACGAGTCTTTAGCATTTCTGCTTGCTCGTTTGTTTGTGCGCGAAACCCACGAGAAGAGCGCTGCTTTTCTTTTTTTTTTTTTTTTTTTTTCAAATTTAATTTGTTTATTTGTATCTTGTTTAGTGGCGTTCGAACTTTGGCGGGAAATTTGACTAGATCGGGACGCGAGACATCTGGTGGTGATTTTTGGAAACTTGGAACGCGCACGAGGTCTCGCGGCCATTTTGTGCACGACTTATCAACGCCATCTTGTCGTTTTTTATCTAAATATTTGCGATCGTAGAATAAACGAATGAACTAAGCTAAATCACGCGGGCAGAAAATCGAGAAATCCTATACAAACGTGATCTAAAGCAATTCTAAATTGATTTGTTTGATTGTTCTTTTCTTTTCGTTGTCAAGGTTTCATACGAGGTTAACTAGAAAAATATATTCGTTGACTCGACGGTCGTTTTTTTTTTTTTTTTTTCGATGTTGGATATTGGTCATTTTTGTGTGTGTTGTTTTTTGTATACATATTTTTAAAATTGTAAATCGCTATTTTGTTTTTCTACATTTCGATAATTAACCTATAAAATTTAAGATGGCTCAATTCTGTTCCCACGTTTTTTTTAATTTCCCACTGCCAACGTACGAACGCCAAAAAATGTAAACTCCACTCGCCGGTGACGCGATCTCGCGGGTTCGCCGAGTACAGTAAAAACGGTATATATCAGAGTAAGAATTGGCAAAGGTATTTCAAAGTAGAAAGTGTAAAGTATCACAAGAATCACAATAATCGTAATTAACAATTACTTCTTCATATTTTTTTTGTATTTTTTTTTCTTTTTATTTTACTAGCGGGGAGTAAAAAACCGCGCTTTTCTAAATAGAGAGAGAGAGAGAGAGAGAAAAAGAGATAAAAACAAATGAAGAATTGATGCCGCGGAATCGATCCGCGCGATCAGTCTTTCGTACGATTTCTTTAGCTCGGTACGAGAGTTCGATAAAACGTTCGATCAAGATGAAGTTTTTGGAAATATGCAAGTTCCATATATATATTTGATATATAGACCTTCTTTAGGAGGATTAAGTGCGAGAAATGAGCACGCACGAGAGAGAGAAAGAAAGAGAGAAAAAGAGAGTGAACACTTATAAAAAACGCAAACAAAATGGTGGCGATATAAAGCCACCAAGTTGGATCGACTGTCAAAGTCTTGGGTGTTTTTTATTTCTCCCTTGAGAACGTGATCTCGCCAAAGGAGGATGGGGGAAAAAAATGAAGGAATTCCCTTTCGAGCTCGCTCTTCCGCCATTGTCGATCTTTTTCTCGATCCTTAGGCCACACGCGCATGTCGAGAGGGATAAGGAAAGGAGTAACGACGGGAGTAACGATATCTCGCGTTGGCTACTGGATTTTCGAGGAAATTCAATTAATGTTTTTTTCCTTATTTTTTTTTGTGCCTAATTAAGATTCAGCCTGAGGTTTGGTCGGCTGGGCCACCGTTGGATTAACGCTCGGTCGATAAAATCGATTCACAAGCTGCTTAAGACTCATTATCGTGCCCAATCCCGTTTCTTCGTCCATGTTGATGAACATGTCGAGATTATCCTTGCAGGCTGCGAAAATTTCATTGGTATCATCAAATCATCCTCATCCAAGAAAATCCAAGTTATTTCATTCTTATTCTTCGCTTTTCGCGATTAAGAGGCTGGAAGGGAGAAACAAGAACCTACTTGATGTACAAATAGGTGGATAATCAGGCGGCGTTTTGATCCATGTGCCATCCTCTCGTTTCATGTGTTGACGATTCGAGGCGAAATTCTGCAAGTAAACGCCGGCTGGCAAGAGCCGAAATCTTCTGTGATATTCGGAGCGCAAAGCGTCGTCCGAGCGGAAGGTCTCGGTCGCGTATTTCCAAAAGTGTGTTGGAAAAGGCAGCGCGCTGTCGAGATCGTAGACGACGGCGCGATCATCCGGTGCGTAAATCAATATGACGTGATAATCCTGCCATTCGTGCATTTAATCACACGTTAAAGAGATAATCGTTAATATAAATTGATGCAAAAAAATACCAGTCGATTGATCGTAGGATTTCGGAGAGAAAAGTTCTTTGCGATTTTTCTCTAGGTAGCACCGTTCGCCCGCTATTAATTCATGGAGGCGAGGCAATGCGCGTGGGACGCCGGGGGGCGTGGTCCGCCACGCGCTTCTCATTGGCTCTCGCTAATTATTCAATTATCTCATCAACGGTGCATCGTAGAGAAAAATGGCAAAAGACTTTTCTCTTCGGAATTAAGCGATCTATCAGCTCGCTCTACTTCAACCCAGACGTTTCGCTCATTATAGAATTTTAGTCGACTTTTTTTTTGCCAGACAAGTTTTAATCGCCCACGCGCATTCAAAGATTTACTCATTTGTGAAATGATTCGTGTTAAAAATGTCAGGCTTCAAGGCTGACTCACGTAATATGTTAATGCTTATATGTTCGTGTGTATGTGTGTCTGTGTTTATTATAAAACACCCACCCAAACAACGAGCTTATGCTCATCCTTTCCGGCTCGCTGACGCCACAATGGCACGCTTCTTCCGGGATTGCTGATAAAAGCAACGTGACAATGCTGCAACTCCGAGGCGTGCCTCGTCGCCACGTCCTGGCAAAGCTTCCACACGTTTTCCTCGCTGTCAATGGGTGCGTGAGACAAGGACAAGAAAAATACAATGAGAGACCTACATGCGGGTATTTGATTCAACGATTTTCCTCCCCTCCCCCTCCCCCGCTTGCCTCCCGAGTCCGAGCACTTTTTATTTGTTTCAAGAATCACGTGCTACGATACTCCGACGGAACGGCCGGAAAAACTGGAAAATCAATGCAGGCCGACGCAATACTTTTTTTTTAATTAAGTTTTTTCCATCATAATTGCCTATTTCTACTGTTTTTTTTTTCCTATATTATTCATTCTTAAGCATGACTTTCAACGATAAATATTAACTCTCGCGTGATTAACCTTCTCGCGTGCCTTTCGCATTAATTATTTACTGTCGACTGTCACGTTTATACAAACCGCCTTTGAAATCACGCTTTTTCGTCTTTTTACCGTTGATTAATAGAAAAATCGAGAATTTTATTCGACGAAAGGCGCGTCTCCCCGATTTTCCCGCCAAAAATATAATAAAAATTGTTCTTCCAAATACTCGGGTTGCTGCAGCCAAAATTTTCGATTTCGTCATTTTTTCGGGCAAAATATTCGGAAAAAAAAAATCTTTCAGAAATGAATTTGATCTTTTATCTAACCATCGAAAAAAAAAAACGCTTGTTCATCAATTCAGCACTTTTCCTCACGCGAATAAATAAAAAAAAAAAAAATTCATTCGAACGTTAATAAATTATTGAAAATGGCGTCCACGATGCTTATCACGCCGTCTCGCGTTCAGTTTGCGTATTTTTCGCCCTCCTTTTCCCCTGCAATCCATCCCCCACAACTTATATCGATCCAACGCGGGATCTGCCGCAGTGTAGCAAAAAAAAAAAAACAAGCTCTTTTTTGTTTTTTTTGACAGAATGACATTGACGATTTGGGAACTGGATAAAATGATGAAAATAATAAAGAACGAGTGATTCTTACCAGTAACAACTCGTGTAAACGCAATCTGCTGCTTTCGTAAAGAGAGGTATGAGAGGCTTGGCATTGCCCGTTGTAACACGCGTGTCAACGGCCATTTTCTTTGTTTACTATTATATTTTCACTGACTATATTTCACACTTGGGAAAAAAAAAAAACAAAAAACTCAAGTCGCAGCACAGTTCAAAGAAAAGAATCGAAAAAAAAAAACTGTTAATTTCTCGTATTATCTATCACAAAAATAAAATTCCAAATTCGATTTGTTTTTATTGACGATTCGTGTTATCTTTCGAAAATTTGGACACCAGTCATATTTCATACGAAAACGATGCAACGATTTTTCATTCGATATTAAAAAAAAAAAGTTACGCGGGGCAAACAAACGATTGTATACGAAA
Source organism: Campoplex nolae (assembly GCA_037893425.1). NCBI lineage: Eukaryota > Metazoa > Arthropoda > Insecta > Hymenoptera > Ichneumonidae > Campoplex > Campoplex nolae. The sequence continues at coordinate 382,586 of JBBLXU010000655.1, forward strand.
ACAAATCAAAACCACGATCGTCCTACAACGACAAACATTATTTTCCTACTGCTCTCGTGCTGCAAGCTGCAACACTTGGGCCGCGTGTCAGGAATTCTCCCCTCTACATTTCTCTCCCCCCACTCTTTTCTCGTATGTTTCTAGGACAAACCGCAGGTGCGCAAGCGTCGCATAACATTTCAACGTCTTTTTTTCTTTTTCTACACTACGAAATTCTTTTTTCTTGGTCGCGGAACTCTTCGAGGATGCTCGAATCACGATTATTTCGACCAACGTTTGAATATTTATCGTTTAAACGCTTAATCGAGTCTCTTCGTATCGCACGAAATGCAAAAACCGATAAACATCCTGAGCTTTTTCTCCAACATCGAAACGGTCTCGAACTGTCGCAGCTGATCAATCGACTCTTCTCTATTTCGATCGAAACTTTTTGTTTTTTTTTTCTTCAATTTTTCAAGAGACGGCAGAGTCTTGGGCCAAGTACATTGACAGCTCTGTCGTCTGCTGGCCCGAGGCTCGCTGAGACTATACTTTTTCTGAATAAAACGATTCGCGGTGGTGGGGGTAAATTTGGCATGTCATTTCGATTAATTTTGTTATTTTTCTTACTATGAATCCTTGGAAAATGATTCTCAACGAGTCGACAACTGTCCTGTTTTTTATGAAATTCCATGACTCTTTCAGGGCTGATTGTTTAATTTCATGGAATTTAAGGTTTTTCGTGACTCTTTTGGTCGTTAGACACCCTGCATTAGCTCGTACAACGTTTTTCATCAAAAATAAAATTCTTTGAAGTTCAAAATCGAAAAAACGATTTTGTCGGCTCGAATTTTGAATTTTCGCATCAAAACCTGATTTGGAAACCTTCGTAATGAAACGAACCGGAGACTCTGCTCGCAACAATTTCAAGGAAATCGATCCAATTGTGAAAATGCAGAATGAAGTTGTAGAAAATTTGACGCACAGATTTCACCACAGAAAAACCAGTCGGAAGGATCAAAAGAAATGCGAAATGTTGAGAAAAAATCTAGAATCGGCCAACGGCGGACTTTGCTTTTGTTTTTATTAGAAAATTAGAAAATATCAGTCGTCGACCGCCGAACCGGTGGTACGGAGCCTGCAGGTATCAGGCAGCAATTTTTTTCAAACGAATTTCAAGGCAATCTAACATAAAAATAAATATATGTACTTTTCAAAAAAATTGCTACCGTTTTGTCTCGTCGGTTATTCTACTTGGATCATTGTACTCCAGTCGAACCGAAGCCGCTCGCTCCCCTCTCGGTCTCGTCCAGTTTCTCGACTTCCTGGAGCTCCGGATAAGCAATTTTTTCGCATATCAATTGAGCCACACGATCTCCTCGATTAACGATGAAATCCGACGATCCATGATTGTAAAGTATGACGCCCAGCTGACCTCTGAACATTAAAAATATAAAAATTTGTAAATTTCAGATGCAGGAAACGATACTTTTGACGATTCGAATAAAAATTGTATCGAACAGGAAAAATTTCGAAATCATTACGATTCAACGATAAAAAGTTGGAATTTATTGGAAAAATTGAACGAAACGAGTCAAATTACGCTTGGAAAAATATAAAAATGTTTTTTCAATTCTCGGTTTAGTTGTCGATGGAATTTTGATTTTACCTGTAATCAGCGTCGATGACACCGGCGCCAACGTCGATAAAATTTTTCCATGCCAGTCCAGAGCGTGGAGCTACACGACCGTAAGTACCTTCCGGCACAGCAATTTGCAAATCGGTTTTGACGATTTCTTTTCCATTAGCAGGAACGACGTAGTCGTAGGCGCTGAAAGGAGGGAAATACCATAAAAATTTAAAAAAACAACGTCACGAATCGATTCTGAAATAAAAATGGAAAAAATTTTGACATAAACGTGCCAATTTCGAAACGAAATAAAAAATATTGTTATCGAATGAAGAACGAACGTGAAAATTATTTTTTCAAAACGTTACGAATCGTTGAGATATAATTTGGTGTGAAAAGGTTATTGCCAATTTTCTATGAATTTTTTTGCAAACGAGCATGGAAATTTTGAAACTTGAGAAACGAATAAAAACGATTTTTCATTATTACCTGCGCAAATCGTAGCCGGCAGCTTTTGCTGATCCTTTCGATGGCGAGAGCGCCTTGTCAGTCAACTTAGCGAATCTCAAAACGCAGGACGATCCGTTCGAAGCCATATTTTCAATGTTTCTTTATTTATGAACGTTGATACGAGAAAAATCAAAAAGAAAAAAGAAAGCAATCGAGTACGAACGAGAGTCGAGCGGTGCACAAAATCGCAAATGGCGACGAATCCGCCAAAAATTTTGGCGCTTCTTTTCTGCCCCGAAATACGTAATCATCTCTTCGCAGCCACCAATCAAAGTTCTACTTCATTCGACCCCCCCCCAGATGGCCTCAAGCGTCGTTTCTCCACCGATATATTTCAAATTTCTCAAAAATAATGATAAACAAAAATAAATAAACTAAATTCTCAGAATATTTATCGAAAAATTGTTTGTTTTTTCTATCATTTTCTCTTAAAAAATGCTCTTTTCGCGACTTTGACTCTGAGGCCGACTACTGGTACATGGCCGGCGACTGGATCTCTACCCTAGTCAAATGGGGAGCGGGGGGGGGGGGCTATCCCAGGGACATACTTCTTGAAATTATTTTCTCGAGAGCCTGATAAACCACTCAATAATTTGGAATGCGGTACCATACATCGCCGTACGACTTCCAAGAATTAAAAACGAATAAAAATTAATTTAATCCACATGGAGGGGTTAGCTCAGCGGAGGTAGAGACACGAGGCAGCAGCAGCAGCAGCAGCAGCAGAGGAGGAGAAGAGCGAGGAGCAAGAAGTGAGAAGAAAAAAAAAAGTGTGTGGCTCTTCGAGTTCTGCTGTGGTGTGGTTAGCCTTGTGTCGAACCAACGTCTCGGCGCATAAAACCCTCGCTCCCTACTCCCGAATGTTGTTACTTTTTTCTTTAACTTTTTTTTTTTTTCATTCTTTCCACGTTTCTAAAAGATCGTGAAACGTTCGCTACGGTAGTACCCCGAAAAATCGGCCTTTTTTTTTGTTTTTTTTTTGTCGCTTTCCCTATCGCGATAAAATAAGCACGTTCTGAGAAAGCCAGTGAAAATTTTCATCATATATATTCGAGGATTTTCCTTCGGGGCTACGCGAGATGGACGACGAGTGGGGTAAGGATTTATTTTCGAACGAGATTCAATGCTTTTGTCTGACACTAAAATTTGACACGTAAAGCTTACGCGTACATAAATCGTGAGCGTACGTTGTACACGGATATATTGAAAAGCACCTTTTCGCATTATGATTCTAAAGAGAAAAAACGTGCTTCTCGTACAACCAATAGAAAAAAAATTGTAATTTTTTTGTTTTTTTTTTTTTCGCCGACTCGTGTTACAGATGCTGACAATATTGAGGCGAAATTCGAACTCGCCATGAGAGCTAACAAGTGGGAAGGCGAGGACGAGGAAGAGGAAGTCAAGGTACGACGTTTCTGAAGTTTTTACTATTTTTTTTTTCTTTCTTTTTCCATAAGCTTCTTCAATATTTTCGTTAGTGTGGGACGCATGTATATATAGGTGTGCAATCGTCTTAACCCATTTCTCCCGACCACATGCTCGTCCCGCCATGCTGAACGCTATTTTATTTGACATTTTCTTCTAGAATTTTTTTTTTTTTTGACGTTCTTTTCGATGTTTTTTCAGCGAGAAATCGACAAAATTTCTTTGGTTTCTCACACTTTTGGTGAATTTCCCGAAATTGATGAAAATTTGCATTTTTTTTTTGTTTTTTCCTCTAACGCGGGAACAGAAAATTGAAAAATTTGATTATTCGACAAAAAAATGATTTTTAATGAAAATGTCTCAAAAATGCTTCTCGATTCTTCATTTTTTCTTTTTTCCTGATATTTACACAATTTCATTGGCTCTTTGTTTCGTCAACGCAGGACAGTTGGGAGGACGTCGGCGAGGAGAAAAAGGACGTGGAAAAACCTGCCGAAGCGCCCAAGTCCAAGCCAAAACCCAAGAAAAGTCTGTCGGAAAAGATCGAAGAGCGCGAGGTTCGTTGATTCAGCTCGAATTCATTTTTCCATAGTCGAAACGAGAAATGCGAATAAATTTTATATCATTCGATAATAATTGATTGAAATTCAAGAAAAAAATAATAACGAGTACAAGCGAACCAAGATAAGATCAAATCGTTCGATTACTTTAATGATCGGCAGAGAAAATGACGAATTTATAGAAATAAACAAATGTTCGTGCCGATTATCCAAATTGTTATAAACTTTTTTGCGATTTTTTAATAGAGAAAAGCTCGAGAAGAGGCTGAAAAGAAAGCGAAGGAAAAGGACGAGGCGTTGACGCCGGAGGAAAGAAGAGCGGAGCTTTTGAGGCGACAGAGGCTCCAGGAGCAGGCGGACCTCAGACTCGCCATGGAGACTTTCGGTTTGTCCAACCTTGTAGACTTTACTCCCCGAAAACCTGCCGACAAAAGCGAGAAAAAATAAGAAAAAAAAAAAAAAAAAAAAAAAAATGAAAATCGACATTAACGAAAGAGAGTTATAAGAGATGAAAATCATTGAGTAAATTCACTCGAAAAACCAAGATATTTGTTGTGATAAACGTCTCGCCTGATGAATCTTTCATTCAAAGAACAATATAATCAAACGAGATATTTAAATGAGCGAGTAGAATGAAAACTCTGAATCTGAACACGATTCGAATGTAAGAAATAAGTTTTTTTACCAGCTAAACTAAAATATAAACTGATAAAAGAAACCGAAAAACTCTCGATCGCGCGTTTTTTTTTTTTTTTTTTTTTTATTTCAAGTTTTACGCGAAAAGCGTAACGGTTAATCGATCGCGACACTGCACAATTCGATGAGGAAAATGTGAAATTTTTCTTTATTCTTTTCAATTTTTTATCTAAAAATGTGTGTGTGTGTGTGCGTGTGTGAGGAATGAGAAAAAAAAAATAATAATCCGTTCGAACTTGGCGCACAGTGTCAGGAACCGTACAAGAATAATGGAGACGAAAAAAATCGTTTGTAATAATATAATAAAAACGCGTCTTTTCGATTTTACTTATTTAACGAAACAAAACAACTGACGAGGAAGACTAAATGGAAAGATATAAATTACGTAAAAAAAAAAAATAATAAAAAAAAAAAAAATACTGTTACTGTATTGTAATAAAAATGGCAATTTAACGCAAAATGAACAAAAATTTGTGTTCAAATCAGTTTTTGTAATTACCTTTGTACATTCTTCTTTATTTATTTATTTATTTTTCTCATCTCTCTCTCTCTCTCTTCTCTGTGTCTAACGCAATCGTAGCACATTATTTCCGTACTGTTCCTGACTAACGTTGCAAGGATGAACGGATTCAAGAGTTTTCATTTTGTCAAAAGAAAAGAAAAAAATATTGAATCGAAAAAAGTTGAAATTCGAGCTCATTGAAAATTTGGTAAAATACAATTTTACATCGGTATCAATCTTGTAGAAATATTTTCACTGTTCCAATATTCATGCCCATTATTCATTTTTCAAGGCGTTACGGAGTCTACCGGACTCGATGCAATGTTGCCCGACACGAAAGAGGAGTTTGAACAGTTTTGCGAAATTCTCGCTCAAAAGATCAACAGTTTCAACAAGCACACCGAATTTCCTGGATTCGCTGAGGAGCTCGTCAATCGCATAGCGGTCAACCGTTAGTAAAAACATCATTTTCATCAAAATCGATAAAAATTGATTTTTCAACAAAAAAAAAGAATAAAAAATAAAAATAATTTCACGGTGTACACGATAAATCGTTGTGGGATCAACGGATTTGAAAAAATCAAAAAGATTCTTAAAGTTTAGCGTTGTCGTTACCGTCTGATGTTCATTTTCATTTTCTTTTTCTTCAATGTTCGCAGTACCATCGATGAGTTTGAAAAAGTTGAAAACAACGTTGGAAAATTTGGCGATAGAGAAATCGAAGCTGGAGAAAGGTGACAAGGGAAAGAAGAAGGGCAAAGGAAAAGCGAAGCTGAAGATCGAGGGCGAGAACACGCATTTGACGGAGTACGACGCGTACACTTATGACAACGAGTACGACGATTTTATGTAGCGAGAACGAGAGAGTGAAACGACGACCAGCCAAAAACAATTGGATATACCGTTTTTACATAAGAAACCCGATGACGAATCTAGTCGGTTCGAAAAACACTGAAAATTTGCAAAAACTTGAAACAATCGTAAATCCTAGAAAACAGTTAAAAGATGAAGAAGAAGAAGAAGAAAAAAAAACAAGCAGAATTTACGAGAAATTTAGTTATTCCGTTGTTTGTTTTTCTTGTACGTTTTCGTCTTCGGAGAAAATCGTGTAAAAACGAGATGAGAAAAGGCTCCGAGAGCAAATTAAATAATGTCGAATTAAAAAAATATATATATTTTTTTTTCTCTATTTTTCATTTTTCATTGCCTCGTTTTTGTTAAGTGTATAAAAGAATAATAATAATATTAATGATAAACGATTAATAATATTAACAATAATTCATTCGAGGAACAAATCCTCAGGCTCGAAATTCACAACGACAAACTGAAGCTATGTTATTATTATCCAATAATGCTATTATTCTCTTGATAAAAAATTACTAATCACCGAGTTATCGATATTTATATGTATTTAAATACTCATTTATCTACATATGAATATTCGTCAACGTTTAAAAAAAACATATATATATATATAGAGAGAGAGAAAGAGAGAATTGATTAACAGGATTAATTGTTTGATGAGTAGGAAAAAGGATTTCTAAATAAAGTTGACGGACAGTAATGAGACGAATTTTTCTTATAGTTACAGAACACGATTGAAATATCGATGGATACGAATCCTGATTCTGCTAACCAAAAAACGCTTCAGGTTTATCGAAATTCGTAATTCTATCACTTCCGATTCATTTTAAACGAAGAAAACACACATTTTTGTTATTTCTGGGTTTTCTTTTGTTATGAAATAACAAATTTTTTGATTTCTCATAGTTCAGGACACAAAAGTTCAAATTTTGTTGTTCTCTGATGTTGAAAAAAGCCGATTTTTTGGAAACTAAATATTTCTGGTGAAAATTATCAATTTTTTTTCATTTTCATTACTTTTTTTCGTACGAATACAACTTTTTTGTTTCAAATTTCATAAAAAAATGAAGTAAAACATTATTTTTTTTTTCTTTCTCACGGAAATGCCCTCGAAAAAGGTTCGCAGAATGAGGATGAAATCCGGATTGGATAAACGTCTTTTTATATTGAGTCGAAAACGTAAATTTTTTCTTCGATTATCGCCCACCGGGTCTGTGAGACCCGGCGACTTTTCCGAGTCCTGTGAGAGTTTGGTGCGAGATAAAAATGTTGTTTGTCTAGAAACCGGTAGAATTTCCCGAGAGTTTGAATGGCTGGAAAGGTGATTCGGGTCTCAGAGACCCCTGCGATATCGTACCCGTCGAGCATCAAGATTTTCATGTATTTTTGTAAACGTATGAGTCCGAAGTGCGATTGCGCGTTATCATCGACGCGAATCGAAGAAAATTAGTAGCTCGCGTTGATAACCAGTGGGAGGCAGGCGTTCGTTCGAGGCTGAAAAAGCTTCGTAGCCGAAGGGTTGAGAGCTTGCGCATAAGTCTCCGGGCGGTTTGAGGGTGCGAGCGAAAAGCGAGATACGCGAATGTAAGTCTCGTCGAGAACTTCGACGAAGTACACGGCTATGAATGAAGACCAAACCTTGTCACTTGGAGGTAATTAACGCGTCAAACGTCAGATTCATCGAATCCTCGATTCGTTGATCGATCTCGATCGATCCATTTTTTTTTTTTTTTTTTTAATTCCTTCTTTTTTTTCCCCCCCTCCTGATCGATAATTCGAGGGAAAGAAAAAAGCTCGAGTGTGGTGGGCGTCTCGACGCTTTGCGACGAGAATCTCCGTCGGTGTGTGCTCGTGTGTGCCTGTGTTCTAAACAATATTCCGTACCCTCGTGACGCATTGACATTTATCGATCTCGTGTGTAACTTTTTTTTTTTCGTTATTCTAATTTTTTTTTTTGACTCGAGTATCAATCGGGAGAGAGGAAAAGCTCGTGGAGATAATTCTGCATAAAATTCTACTGCTTTTCTCACTTTTTTTTTGTCTGTTTAGATTGTAGCGGTGCTACTTCTGTCTGTGATTCCCTGGCCAGGACCGACCGTCTTTAAAATATCATGCCCCCGAGATCGTGCCTCGGTCGTGAGGAAAATCGTTCAAAAGGTACAACATCATTCATTTCTTTTTCTTATCTTCAAACATTTTATTTACTCCGATTTTCATTCGTTTTATTTTTTCATGATTTTTTTTTTTTTTTTTTTTCACTTTGTTTAATTCGCTTTCTCGCGATTCTCACTTCAGTTATCAGCTCTTTTCGACATCAATTTCTTCGCATTCTGATTCATTTCCCCGATTCCCCGAATCGTTGAAAATTAAACGAGAAACAAAAATAATGATTTTTGGTAAATTTTTTGTTTTTTTTTTCAGAGATGGATACCAATATTGAAGAAGTATCAGGTCGAGTTGCCTCTGGAGTGTCCATTCCACGAGAGCAGGGACATATTTCATCCGCAGCAAGCGGCCAAATTTCAACACAGAACGTCACAATGGACATGCGGTCTTTGCGGCAAATCGTTCTACGCGGAGAAACATCTAGATGCCCATTTCGATAGCAGGCATCGGAGCAACATTAATATGGTGCAATTTTCTTTCATTTCAATTCTTAAAAAAAAAAAAAAAAAAAAAAAAAAAAAAAAATGTATTGACCGAGCCGGAAACTGCAAATACGATCGCTATCGATATCAAAAATTAATTTTTATCGTCGATTTTCTGTTTTTTTTCAGGCCGAAGATGCGGTCTGTTTAGCGAATTATTGCGACATAATGAGATGCGACGTATTGGGTGGTGTCGAGCTCGACAGTTCGTTGATCGACGATCCAACGGGTTCGTTGAACACGGACATTCAGGTATGGCGAGAGAGTAATACGGCAGGAAACGGTAGAAGAACGAAATACGGTGGGGGTGGTAGCGGTAGCTCGTGCGAGTGTCGTGACGTTGCGAGGATTCATAAAATGAGCGAAAAATCTGAAATAATACCGGCGATAACGAGATACCCGAGTAAACAGCGACATTGCAAGAGAGTACCGAGCTCCGGAAGCAGCCCCGAGGTCGTCGGCTCGACGAGCAAAAACTCTGGGGACACTGGCACGTTGACCTCATCCTCGTCGACCTCGACCTCGTCGTCATCATCATCATCGTCATCTTCCTCCTCCTCCTCCTCCTCTTCGTCCAACTCCCCAACCTCGACCTCGTCCTCATCGACCTCGAGCTCATCCCGCAGGGACAATCCATCGGAAAATGATAACTCCGCCTGTGATAATATCGAGGCTCGCGAGGACGATGACCTCGATGATATTTACCTCGACGAATACGACGATCCCACTAATCTCGTCGAGTCATCCTTACCCGCTGCTCTTGACAAACGGGAACGGGGCAAGGAATTCGAAATTCGAAAACTCAAGTCCAACTGCAAACCCGAGGAACTCGAGAAACTCAAGCTACAGTGTCAAGTCAGTAGTTCTTATAAACGAAACGAAAAAAAAAAAGAAAAAAAAAAAAAATTCATTTTTTTCATCGTTTTTCCTATTTTCTTTCTTCAAGATTCTCGTCCGCGACTGCATCGCTGGACTTCTTGCCAATCTCTCCGTCAAGGATTTTCAGGAGATAGAAGGTTTTATCTAAAAATCTTTTTCGATCGTCTCTGCTCTGAACAGCTTTTTTTTTTAACATCATTTGACCTTCTTTCAGGGGAACTCAATCGAGCCATTTGTTGGTACCTGAGCTGCGACAAATATTGGGAAGATTCGAGGAGGCAGCCCCGGCACACTCCCTGGTATTTACTCATCACTTTTCTTCTCGTATTATCCACCGGAATTTCCGCCTGTTATTACGTCATTTCTATTATTCTTGGGTAAGTCGATCTTGTTATAAAAATTTTTAGGAAAAATGTAATTTTTGACGTAAAATCGAAAATAAAAATTTTTAAATACGAAAAGTATGAATAAAAAGTTGAAAATTGGAAATTTTTCGTTAAGAAATTTTCGACAATTGAAAATAATGCAATGAGGATATAATAAGATTCGTTTTAAAGGTCCGGAGACGACAGTGGAATCGACAGTAACGAGGAGAATCAAGATTCGAACGACGGGCATCCGGGTGACCGTGGCTCGTTGCACGATCCTGGCGGAATACCGAGGCACGAGGATCATCGTCGTAGAATTGAAATTGGCGACGAGAGACTTCAGGTTGCCGCGACGGGGGACATGCCCGATCACTATATTTACGTCACTTATCCGCCTGAACTTAAACGTCGTTTGCTCGAGAGGTAACGAGAGACAAAAAAAAATCTGAACGCTTTCCGCATTGTTAAGGAGCCTCCGCTATTAGAACGATTGTTACATGAAAATCTGAAACTCAAATATTCTGTTGATTTCATCAAGATTCATTATGGTTTAAGGTAGTTTCAAGGAATATTTTCAAAGTCAAAAGTCACCGGATTTAACATCAGCTTCATGGATTGAAAAAAATATTTTAAATACTTGACCATTGGATGAACTGCGTATTAAAAGCTCTATTTGTAAATGAAACTTCCAGGATTACAAATTAATCATAAAAAAGTGGGGTCAACGAATGTTTGGAGAAGATATTAATATTTAAAATCGATAGTTTTTTTTTTTTTTTTTTTTTTTTTTTTTTTTTTTTCAAATCAAAAGTGGATCGTCTCTTTTTGATAGGAATTGTATCACTTCATGGCTCGAATCCTGTGTCGTAGCGTACCCCCTTAAATCATTATGGATAGATTTAAAAAATTTGAATAAATCGTTAATTTTGTTTTCCAGTTGCTACAACAGAACTACGAGATTGTAAATGGATGGCACACTTATCCTGATATTCTCAGGAAAGCACCGGATACAAAAGCGAACAAGAAGAAAGACGAAGAGACGGTTGAGGGAGAGAAGAAACCAAAAAAAAAATCCTGAAGCAATGCTCACACGAACCATTTCGCACAGAATAAATGTCACAAACTCGTCGGACCATAGCGAAGGAACGGATATGAAATCACGAGATTTTTAATGTCCCTTCGAATCGGAATCAGGAACGAGAGAGAGAGAGAGAGAGAGAAAGAGATTTATTTTTAAACGGATTTAAAATGTTTATTTCTCCTTCGATATTCGTTTCGATCAAGGATTTTTCAAAACCAATAAGTCATTTTAATCGACCCATCGGAATCGCGTTGCGTGTCCATCACGCTTGACTGACGAACCAAACGACGAGAAGCTCCTCCCGCGCTGCTCACACTTGAGCCCAATGTTCCTCGCGCGAATCCCGTTGTACCGTCGAAATTCGTTTGGGTATCAATGACCCGAGACGTTTCATCGTCCATGGGAGCTTGATGCTGCATTTCCAAGACCTCACCGCTCGACAAATCCTCGTACGATGTCGTGGCCGAAGTTGGTCTGGAAAAAAAGGATTTTTTTTACTCGATTCTCGTCGACTTTTTTTTTTCATTCTATTTTATTTATTATTTTTAATTCGTTGCTTTCTCACTTTACTGGAACACATCGAAGGCAGTCGGCGCATTTCCAATCCTTCCCAAAAAGTTCTCCCTCCTCGACCGTCTGTGGCAATCGGTGATGAAGCGTTTCCGGCAAACGGAGTCCTGACAAACCTCCGATTACCGAGACAGCGCCCAAAATCACGAGAGGAAGCACCAGATTTTCACGGCCCTGTGAGAAAATTATTTTTATTTTTTTTTTTATGTTTTTTCAATTTCTCTCATCTCTCTCGCTCTCTCACTTCTTTCCTGATTCGCTCGTAAACTTTTAAGAATATTTCTAGAAATTCACTAATATTTCGACATTTTCCTTCCCTCTCTTCTTCTCGTTCTTTCTTTACCTTCTTTTCATAGCAATAATTTGATCTCTTGTGTACTTTAATAAAATTCACCAATTGCTCGAAGAAAAAGAAAAAAAAATCAATAACAAAGAAATCAAAACAGCCAAAACTTTTCATTTTTAAGATTCAAGAGGTCACTTGCGTCCAGCCCTCGAAAAATCAGTTTTCAGTCTTCTCTTAAGCTCTGTCAGAAGAAATGAATGGAAATATCAACCGCGTGTAACCAGTCGTTGCTTTAGACTGAAGAAAACAAAACGATTTCGCATTTTTTGAGCTATTTAAGCAGAAAAAAATATATATTTTCATAGTAAACGCGATGAATGATCGAGAAATTGATGAATTTCGGAAAAAAATCACAGATTTTGGTTTGTACATCCAAATTTTAGAAATTCTATTAAAAAATAAGGAATTTTCAGTAATTCGAAGCTAGAAATGCGTTTTTTTCTCCAACAAACGACATCTGAATTGTTTTCAACGAAGTTTCTGAATAAAATGAAAAAGGGATTTGGCTAAGCACTGGTAAAACGATTTTTAAATTTCCAGAAAAGAGACAAAAAAAATATAAAAAGCTGACCGAAATTCATAATTAAAATTTTTTATCATTACTTTCTCACCGGCTGGAATATTTGAGAAAAGAAACGAAGAAAAAATGGATTTTTCGAGACCGCTGGACGCACGTAATCCCTTGAGGGTTGATTAATTCTTACCAGATAAGTGATGAAAGGTATTATGACGAGTCCAAGGCCGCTTATGTAAGCTGAGAAGCCGATAGCTATGCCCCGCAATTGCGTAGGATAGAGTTCACCCGCGAACGGATAGATGATGAGAAAAGAGGCAGAAATTGCGGACTTTGAAAGTAGAAAGAGCACGAGGGTGGTCGTAACAGCGTCTAAAAATATAATTATCGATTTATAAAGGGTTCTTATATACTCTCGAATGCATGAAACTTGTCGGTTTTGTTGATTTTTATATTACCAGGAGGTAAAAGCACAGTCGCGACGCAGGACAAACCAGCGGTCACCATGCAAAGACACAATGGCCAACGACGACCCCATCTGTCCATCACTACCCAACAAGCCAAATAACTTGGAATCTCCGCAAAGGACGAGAAAAAAAAGCTCAGATGTTCCTCGTTGCCCAATGCTGGCCCGTAATACGAGAGACCAACGTAGACCATGTTATTGGCGAACCTGTGCAGACGTTTTTTTTTCATCTCGTTAAATTATTTTCTAATCGGCATTCGATCGAGTCTTGGGGGAGAATGGATTTGAGACTTGAGGTCAAATTTAGTGCGCATATTTAGTGAATTTTCTAAGCAAAAAGATACAAATTTTTAGGAAAAAAATTAAAAAGTTTAAAAACGAGCTTCAAGAAGGTTTTTTTGAAGGATTTTTTCTTCCGAATCGATTGAAAACGATCAGAATTTCTGGGTCAGATGTAAAGGACACAGATGAATGTAAAATTTGGAGTTGATCGATTTTGTTGATTGATCTAAAAAAAAAAATGTCAGATCAACAGATTCTGCAAGAAAATGAGAAAAAAATGATTTTTCCAAAATTTCTGAAGCGGAGAACGACCTCGAAGCTGTTCAATTTCCAATTTTTATCTCTGCTTACCAGTTGAGCGTTATCAGGCACGTTTTTAATCTCATATTCGGAGTCTTGAACAGCGACAACACGCCAGGACCATTGCGCAATCGTTCCTCTTCGCTCTTTGTTCTCGACATCGTCATTCGCTGTTTCAAGCGCTGGGTAAACGATTCGGGAAGTTCTTTGCCGTTGACCAGGGCCAACGTCTTCAGAATCTCGTTCGCTTCCGCCAATCGACCTTTCGCCAGAAGCCATCGAGGTGATTCTGGAAGAAACCTGCACGTCCAAGTTCAGTCAGAATGAAACTTTTTGAGGACGTTTTATTTTTTTTTCTTGCTTTTTCCGATATTTTTTTTCTTTTTTTTTTGGGATAAACCACGTGGCTACAGACCACCAGTAGAAGGAGTATAGCAGAAACGGCGCGCTCGTTGTCGCCGCTAATATCCTCCATTCCGGTATCAAGTAGGTCACACCCGCCAACATGCACAATCCCATCGTGTAGAAACTGCAGGTCAATACCGTCACGAAAGATCGGTAATTCGGACCAACCAATTCCAGAGCTGTTGAAAAAACGGGGGCACAAATTAATGGTCAATGGAATTAGGAATAGTTGGAAATGAAAAAAAAATCTTTTTGTACTTACATATTATAAAAGGTATTTGATAAATCGCTGGTATCGTTAGACCCACCACGAAACGACACGCCGCCCATGTCCAAAAACTGTTCGATATCGAGGTCAAGCAACCTCCGGCTATGAGGGTTGCGAGGCACGTGAAAAAAGACAATTTTCGGCCGATTCTGCATTGGAAAATAAAGTGAATGAATATTTTTGAGAAATTCAGTCGAATTACGAGGAGAGGCTGTGCCTCATTTATACTTCTGGGCCGTCGGCTTCGTTGCGAGAAACTACAAAATCCTCAATATCTCGAGAACGGATGAAGCGAATTTAATTTTTTTTTTTTCATTTTGTTCGGGTTTTCGAGGTACAATTTTATTGCACATTCAAAATTTTGTGATCGATTTTTTTTGGTTACGAAAATCGGTTTTTACGTTTATGGGAAATATTCGGTTTGAAGCTTGGTCCACGAACCTGTCGTTCAGGGAGCCAAAGAGATAAACACCGATCGGGCCACCGGTGTTCAAAGCTACCAAACCGTAAGTAGGATAAATTGCTTTATCACAGACAAGGTCGAACTGTAGAATGAAAAATGAAATTTATCGATAAATATTGATGAAATTTGAAAAAAAAAAATCGTTAGAATTATAAATTTTCTTTCGATTTAAAGCTTTTGAGACGTACGTCAATTACGATGGACGACACAATCTCCGAAGTATCGTATTCCCATCCATGGTCACACGGAATAACTGGCCAAGAAGTGTTTCCCACAGTTATGTTGAGATTTTCAGGATCATTGCTGGCGATGTCGGACCAATCAATGTCATACCGCGTACATTGGCTGTACGAGCTTTCATTTCCATCCTACTTTGACAGTAATTATGGCTTATTTTTTAAAACTACTAAGCCAAACTTAAAATCATAGAGATATTTATTTCTGAGGTCATGGGCTATGGCTGCTCTCAATGTCATTCTGGACAAAGATAAAAAGCATCAAGTTTCTATTCCGAGGGCTTCTCGAACGAAGTAAAAATTTGTGAAAGGAGCTCGTGCAGAATGCCTCGCGTCAATGAACACAGAAAATGGAAGCGAACGAACTTACGTGATTAATAAATGCAATTTTGCATCCTAAGTAATCTCGAAATAAAAATTTGACAGTTTCGAATTTCCAAAAAAAAAAAAAAAACGAGATTTTCCAAGCATGTCATTCATGTTTTTCCAATGCTTCAATCCATAATTGTGGTTCGCGTGTTATAAAATAATTGTCAAAGTTACCTCGCTCACAGCCTTTAACAAGGCACGATTTTTCGGTAAAAAATTACGAAAAAAAACATTTTTATCCCCCAAGTCTTATATAGTCGGGCCCCGTCGATTCTCCTACGAGAAGCGCTTAGCTAGAGGCTTTACCGCGAGGCCACCTAGCGGACTCGCGGTAAAGCTTCCCCAAAAACCCTCGCTAGGATCACGACTCGGGTGAAATAAGCTTTTTCTCAGGATTCTCACGACTCAAGGATACTTTATTTGAAAAAATGAACGATCAGTCGGTTGAATAAGCACCTGATGAGTGGTGGGAATAGCTAGACGCCTTCTTCGTGAAATATCCAGTCCCTCGAGACCGGGAATTTTGCACCAGTGCGGTGGTGTCGAGGCCATAAAGAGTTGATTGAAAGCACAAAAGCCACATGGCAGGCAAGCCGGTAGGCAAACCAGCCACAATAATTTCTTCTGATATTTTCCAAATTCACCGACGATCGGCAACAGATCGTCGAGATCAAAAGCGTCCTACGAAGACTCGATTATAAATAATAAATAAAATAGCAATTATAACGAAAAATTACTGTTAAATCTGAGCCTCATCTTTTGCCATTTCAAGAAAATTCATTCGATAAGAAAAAAAAGTGAAATCCAGACGACAAACAACAATGACAAGACTCACATCTTCGTCGTTATTGCGTTTTTCATTCCTGGTTGACGGAGTAGCGCCGTTAGTTGGCGAGGATTTTTCGTCCGACGTGTACATATTATTTATTTATCTCCGTCGAACTCGCTTTCCTCGCGCTCGGGAACCCGGCGATACCCCGCGCACCAGGAGACCTTACAAGAACTTTACGTGAGCCGCATTCGTCCGAGGCTTTTGTGCGGTTCTGACGTCGAACAAGAATCAATTTAAAAAAACGTTTGTTTATCAATGCGCGATTATGAACCGTGTTCGAGGGATTCATAGAACAGATATTTAATTTCCAAATTCGAAGCTTCACACTATGCACCGATATGTTAAAAACGAGACTAACATTCTCGAGTCGGTTTCCCGCCTTTTTATATCGATATTTCGATTTATTTGAAATTCTTCGTGCTCCAAAAAGAAAAAATTTGAAAAAAAAAAACGAATTGACCGAAAAGTTGAGCTTTTTTTCGCGCGCGTTTCCGGTCGCGAGCTTCGAGCCTCTCAAGCTACCGATACGCACTACTCGGCATTGTACTCGGTCGATGAGAAAATCGTAACCGAACGATCTATACGGCGAGAAATAGAGAAAGAAAGAGACTTGGAAAGAGAGAGAGAGAAGGAGAGGGAAAAATGACGCGATAATACGAGATTAGGTTTATATACGTTGGAGAGCGCGAGAAGGGAACTTGTAGGCTGGTAATTCAATTGGGTTAAGGGTACTTAGAGGAGATTGAGGGCATTGCTGACACCGAGGGCATCCGATCGCTGCGGGGACTCCCAGTTCCATCTCTCTCTCTCTTTCTTTTTCTCTTTTCCCATCCCGAAATGATTATGCACGTGATGTAAACACAGGGAACGACATTAGCGTTCAACATTTCATTAAACTCTCTCTTTCTCTCTCTCCCTTTCTTAATTGGATCGAAACGTGTGTAAATTTGCTAAAGTTTCTTCGATAAATCATAGACAAAAAAGGGTTAAGTTTTGAGCAATATGGCGTCGAAATGGGTGCCATTTTGCGATCGGAACGACGCCATCTTGAGATCGAAACAAAGACAGGTCTAGAGGTTGTTTTAGTTGTGAGGAAATGCTGAAAAGATCGGGAAAATTGATATAAATGTATTTTTTTTTCATGGCCTTTAAGCACCCCTTTCGTTTATTCGTTTATTTTCCAGACTCTCGGACTCTCGTGGCTCAAAATTGTATTGGTTTTTTTTTCAATTTTTTTATTCTTTCTCTCTGTCTCTCTCTCTCGCTTTCTTTCTCTCGATCACGCAGCTTGCACAGGTACATTAAAACACAAGGGCAAATATGCTTTCGTACATACATTTATACATCAATCATATCGTAACGCTTTTTTTCACGCTCACGAAATTTTTTAATTGCTCGGATATGTATAAAAAATTGAAGAAAAAATTTAAAAACAAAAAAAAAAAAAAAATTAAAAATAAAAGCTACAAAATGAAAATATAAAGTCGCAGACTTTCCGGCAATCGTAATATTTCGTACAAATAAAAAAAGAAAAAAAAATTATTCTCTAGTGCCCTAAGTCGCTAAAAAAAAAAAAAAAAAAAAAAAAAACAAATTAGGCACACGAATTTTCGCAATTTATTTCTTATTCACTAAAACTTTTATTCACACTCTCTCGCTTTCTCTCTCTCTTTCTCTTTCTCGCTTAATTCGTACTATCACAAGCCCATTTATTCGAGGTACTCTCGTTTTTTGAATCCACGCGCGCGATTGTCCAAAGACACGAACGGCTAAAAAAATAAAATTCCACTTTTTCTCTTCTTCACCTTTTTTTTTCTTTCATTTTCTTTCTTTCGTTTTTTTTTTTTTTACGTATATATAATTTATATATATACATATTTTTCGTTCAAGGACACATTGGGGGTGGAAAATAATTGGAAATAACGGTTGAAAAAAGAAATGGTACTAAACTGGAGAAGAAATGAATCAGAAAAAATGGACATTGGCTGCTCCTCGCAAGGAAAAATGTACATTTCTCCGATATTTTTCGTCTCTCTCTCTCTTTCTCTCTCTCTCTCTCGTGTATTCTTTAATCGAATCAACAGGTAACGGACATTCGCTTTGCGAGAAGAAAAAAAGAATAATTATTCAAGCATACACGCGCTCACAAACGTACATTTTCGGAGGTTTGAGAAAAAAAGATAAGGAAAAACACACACACGTGAATAATTGTCGCCTGAGCCAGGCACGGATCAACCTTCGACTGGTTTTTTCTCTCTCTTTCTCTCTCCTCATCACATTTTTTCGGCTTTGCTTCCTTCGCAAGCTGCTCTCATGCACTCGTCACAATTTCTCTCTTTCTTCATACTCTCTCTCTCTCTCTTTTTCCTTTTTTGCTCCGACTTTGTGACTCCGAAACAAAAAAAAAATTAAAAATTTAAAAAAAAAAAAAAAAAAAAGACAAAATTCTCGTTCGATGCTCGAAATTGTTGCTTCGCGCATATTCTCGATTTTTCCTTTCCATTCTCGCTCTCGCTCTCTTTTTCTCTTTCTCTCTCTCTCTTTTGTCTCTCAGGCAACGCACTTTCACGCGCATCGTCCACGACAGATATTCTTGGCACAGCATCACGTAATTTTTTTTTTTCAATTTTTTTTTCTTTTCTTTTCAAATTTTCTTTCAGCTTCCACGATATTTCACTCTTTCTCGTATTTTTGTTTGCAATCGTAATTTGCACTTTTTACGATCAAATCGCCACTTTTTCGCTTTTTTTTTTTTATTTATCATCATCATGCACACACACTCTCTCTCTCTCTCTCCATTCGTCACAACTCGATTTCTCTCTCTCTCTCTCTTTCGTTCGCTCTTTCTTTCTCTCCTCAAGTGGATCTTTTACCCCCGGGGGACGAGAACATTTTCTCTCGAAAACTTGGTCGGTAAATTGTGTTTTTTTTTGTATGTTTTTTTTTTTGCTGTTGGCCAAAAAGCAGGAACACGCGCAGACATCCAAATTCAACCTCTCGCATCCGGTCATCATCATCCTCATCATCGATCTTCGCTCCTGTTATATATTTTTTTTTTTTCGATTTTTTTTCTCGCTTTTTCACCTTTTTGTCTCTTTTTTTTATTTTTTTTTTTGCTTTTTTTTTCTCTCGGAACTCACGCACATCCATCAACTCGCATCCGCACCATCCAATCTTGTTGTCTTTGTATTGTGTTCGATAGCTTTCTAGTCAAATCAATTTGCACGAGTGTACAATCTTGGGGCGATCTGCAAACAACAAAAAGCCAAAATGGACCAAGTGTGATTAAACCCTCGTCTTTTTAACATCTCAATCGCGGGTATATACGAGAAATAAAATTTGTAAAGAAGAAAAAATATTTAAGTTTTTGCACATTTTTTTTTAACTACTGGCCAATTTTTTCTTTTTCCTTTTTTTTTTTTTTTTACTTTTCATCGTTTTTGGAAATATGTCCGGAAATATTAGAGACATTGAGAGACACCATGGGAATTATTTCACGGGAGGATATATTCGTATTTTCAAATCCCTAAATTTATCAAATTTTCCATTTTCTGGAAAATTCTCTTTTTTTGTATTTTTTTTTAATTTTTTTTTGTTGATCGCGTTTACTTGGCACGATTATTTCTCGAGCTTATTGCTATTTTACTACTTTGTACCAGAAATGAATCCTTGAAGAAAAATAAATGAAACTGTAGGAGAAAAAAAAATGATACGAATCTTAAGGGGCGTAAAACCTGAATTTGCCATTTTTCGATCTCATCCAATGAAACGAATTTTTTTCGGAATTTTTACCAACTCTGTTACATTCTTTTCTCAGTTCTTCACGAAAAATTTTGTCAGGCAACGAAAAACCAACGAATTTTTCTGTTTTTCGTTCATTAGCCTTGGTCTGAACCTGATTTTTGTCGAATTGAATGCAACTTTATTGAACTTTGTTTCTTTTTTTTTTTGTTTTTTTTTTAAATTTGAAATTATTTATTCCAGAGTTTGCGATTCGCTCGAATTTAAATTTGGCGAAAAAATTCGAGTTCCAACGGAAAGTAATTGCGTCGGTTTCAGGAAAATTCATCGGTTTTTGAGTCTCGCAACGTGAGAATGAAAAAAAATGTTCTCAAAAGCTTAAAAAAATTCGGATATCTAGAATCTGAGAAACAAAAATGGCGAAAATGCCTCTTACAGGCATCCCAATCCAGGTTTTCCCTCAACGATAATAAATTCCCTAAAAATAGTGGACGAAAAAGAAGTTCTAGGATTAGTACACAAAAGTTCGACAGCAATCGTACTTTCAACTCGTATAAGTTTGTTACTTTACTCGTTATTTTCAGCACTTCAAAGTCGTCGTCAAAACTATGAAATTCATTTAAAAAAAAAAAAAAAAAAAGAATTCCATTCAGAAAATATTTTTTTTTTTTGATAAAACTAGTTTAGTTCGAAAAATCTTGTTTTTTTTTTTCGATAAAAAAATATAGACATGAAAAAAGTATTTTAATCCAATAATCATGTTTTTCCACCAAAACTATCATCAAGTTCGAAAAATCGAGTTTTTAGAAGGAAAAATATGAGTTTTATCGGAAAAAAAAAGTGAACTTTTCTGGACCGAAAATGAATAAGCGTTGAAAAAAGAAGAAAAAGGAATGAATAGAACTCACCAACTCGAGGCAGAATTGGCGGTTTTGAGTCTCCTGATTTCCTTGGTGACCCAGGTGGCGAGGGTTTTGGGTTTGTTGCTTCTCGCGCGTCTGCCTTTGGTAAGAAGTTCGGTGAGAGGTTCGGTTTCGACCATGGGAAGTAATTTGGCGCCAAAAACGGTGACGAGATCGCCGAGAAGGCCGATAGAGGCGGCCATAGCTTCCTCGGAGAGTTCGCGATCGAGTGCGATCGAGGTGATGAAGGTGATGATGAAAGGAACGTGAGGTTCGACGAGTGCGACGTCGGGGCTGGGGGTGGCACCGTCGCCGCGAAGGCCTTGAGTGATACCGGTGTACGCTTCGAGCACGCCGACTCTAAGCTCGTTGAGATAATCGACCATGTCGTAGTCGTTGCGATCGACGTTGGCCTGGGAGGCTTGAGCGAGGGTGAGGAGTACGACGTCGAGATATTTTTTGAATTCGGGCCCGATGGACAGCGCTACGTCGCCGAATACCGAGAGAATTTGTGGCTTTACGGATCGATGGACGGTATCGTTGCCGAGATTGTCGAGAAGAAGAGTCATTATCTCGTCGCAGTAAGGCAACATTTTGTTGCGAAGAGCCCGGCAGATGTCGCCGGTGAGGCCTACCGCCGCGCAGCAGACTTGATATTCGGCGTGATTCTTTAATCCGAGACAGAGATAAGGCTTGAAAGCGTCCATGTATTTGAGAAAACCGTCGGACAGAACTTCGACGAGTGTGGAAACAGCCATGAGAGCGTCTTCCTGGACGCCACCGACTTTGCACGAGTTTGAGGCGAACATTGCCAGAACCGCGGTCATTATAGCGTCCGAAATTTGCGGTGCATCTTCCGGGGTTACTTTACGAAGTACCGACTGCAGGGTCGCGCACAGAAGCGACTGGAGATCGTGGTATTGAGCGCGATCCGAGTGGTTCTGAAAGTGCGTTTCCATCTGTAACACCTGCTGCAATCTGTCGAGTATAACCATCGTTGTTTTTTGTACGGTTACGTAACAATCGCGGGGAGAATTTTTGACCATTTCCATGAGAGCCTCGTAAGCCGCGGAGCGTAAATTCGCCTGAGCACCGTCCGGACGATCGGTTGTTTCCAGAAGACGCTGGACTATGAAATCGAAAAATTGCGACATGCAATAAGTCTCGGGCTGCTGGCCTTCCTCCACAGCCGCTGCGTCGTAACTCGCTTCCGCTAATCCCGTGAACGCCCAACACACGTTCGCGGCTACTCGCGGCTCCGCCTTCAAACCGTTCACCAATGACTCCAGCAGGGGCTTCAAGTACGGAGGATTTATCGCTGCCTCGGGTATTATCTCGCAAATTCTTCCGAACGTCCACGCCGCTGTGTCACGCACGACGACGCTGTTGTCGTACATCAACTCGATCAGAGTCTGCATCGCTTGCTCGACCAGAGGCTTCAAAGTATTTTGATCCAAGCCTCCGAGAATCGAGCCGAACGCCATCAGGGCTGCGTCCCGGAAACGCCAGTCTGGATTCTTTATGTTGTCCTTCACGAAGGGCAACACGAACGGCACGATCGCCTCCTCGCAACACGATGCCAACAGCATTAGACAAACTCCGGCTGATTTTGACGGATTCCAATCATCCTCGTCGTCGAATTCTTCCTGCTTCGTCAATTTTCTCATTAATACAGGAACCAAATATTGTAGAGCTCCTTTCGCGTAATGACGCGATACTTTTGAGGGCAAACGACCTCCCTCCGTTGCCTCCCCCTCTTCCATCGATAAATCAACCTCTTCGTCCGCTACGTTTGACCAAAATTCTATTCCCTGCAACGCCACGTCGTCTATGTCCGATTTCATCGCTTCCAGCGTTATCTGAATCGATCAAAAACGGTTTATCAGTTGTGCAAAATCGAAAAATGTCAAAATACAGGTCAAAAATTTATTCAGCGAGGCAGAGATTCCAAAAATTGGATTCTCAAGACCGAGGGCAAAGGTTCATGACTTTTTAGGATTTTTGTGCCAAAAAATATACGAATATTAAAATTTGTTTTAGTAAATTTCATGACTTTTCTAGGGCTGAATTTAATTATGACATTTGAGAAGGTTTTTCATGACTTTTCGGGTCGCTTTACAGGTCGAAATGATCCTGAGAAACCAGTTTTGGGTCAGAGAGACCCAGTTCGTGGGAATAGACAGGAAAAAATTTGTTTCTCCGGATTTTGATCGCACTTGGGTCTAAAAGACCCGGAGTTTCGAAGAGAACAATAAAACAACGTGATTCTGGGACTAAGAATCCGTACTCACCGGAAACAGCGCAGGTCCCATGTAAGGTTCCATGAACTGATAGTACAAAGACATTATTTTGACGAGACACTGAAGAGCAGCGACTCGTACTTGTGAATTTGCTGATTGAGTCGCCTCGCAAACGACTTCCATTATGAAATTTCTTTCGGACTGAAATTCGATGAAAAAAAATTGTTTAAAAGAAACTTTTCCTTCCAGCAATTTACAGCTTTGCGCAAAAAGCTTGTCCTCGTAAAATATATTTGCAATATTTTTGCACAAGGCTGTAGATTCTGAGACTCCGGAATGAAAATTCGGAGGCTTCAAGTACCTCGATTTCGAAATTTCCTTTGGTAAATTCCAGCGAATTGTAGAGCGCTTTGGTAGCGGCGAGTCTGACAGGAATGGAGGTATTGGAGCCTTTCATGCCGTGGATTATGGCGGTGAGAATTTGATTGGACTGTGAGACCAAAACTTCGCTTTCGATTTCTTGGCAAATATAGCCGATGGTTTCGAGCGTAGCTTCTCTCATCATTTCCGTGCTCTCCGTTTCCGCTACGTTGTTTACCAGCAAAGGAATCAATTCGGTCCATTCTCCGACCGGCAATTCGGCCACGGCGACGTAAGCGACGCACTGCGCCGCCGAGCTCGGCCTGTTCGTCTCTGTGCCGAGCGCCCCGAGAATCTTGATTTCGGTGACAAATAAATCAATGAAAATTTGATATTTTTTCTCTTCTTTTTATAATCCTAATAAATCGTCGCAAAGAACTCACGTTTTTCTTAATATAAAGTCTAGTCTCAGCCGGAAGGGCCAACCATCTTTGCTGGTACTGAATTTTGAGCGCCGCGTCTTTGGAAGTCAGCTGATTTTTGAGTTGCAAGCCAGCCGCCATGCGGGCGACGCCGCTCGCCGTCGAGGTGCCCAGCACCGCGCTGAGTCGTTGTAGAAACTCATGCTAACAATAAAAAACGTTATTTTTCAAGATTTCGAGCATCGTGACCGAGGAAAAAATGAAATTTTTATTTTTTTCACTTTTATTATCGACTTACGAGATTAGAGAGGGCGGCTTGTTCCAAAAAATTTTTAGCAGCTTCGAGTTCGTTTTTGTCTGGAAATTACGAAATTCGTCAGTTTTTTTTATCTACATTGAAAAAAATTTTTTTTTTCTTCCAATTGTTACGAGAATTGGAGAATTCCGTTGAGATTTTTTGGTTAGTAACGAAAGCGCAGGGCGCCCCTCCCTGGCAACGCTCGAAATTTCAACAAAATTTTTTCAAATTATTCATTTTTCGAGGAAACAATATTCGTTTGATTTTTGAAATCAAGAAATTTGAGATATTTCGTGGGATCTGGACGCGAGAAAAGGAAAAATGAGGGTTTTCGAGGTGCAGTAACGATTGCTCGATATGACACGAGGCGAGACGCATGGCTTTGTAAGAAATCGTAGAACATCAATAAAATTGAATAAAGCGATCGAAAATAAATGGGACTCACCTCCCGAGACAGTTTTCTCGAGGACTTGTATCAGCTGCATCGCGGTCTGATCCATCTGCATGGTTGCTGTTCACGTCGACCCGGGGCCTTGTTAGAGTTCGAATCGAAATAAAAAATGTCTCTATAATTCTCAGGAGGAAGGAGAGAAAAATAAGAGAATGAAAGGAAATGGGGAAGAAAAGAAAAGAAAAAAAAAAACGAAAACAAAAAGGGGGGAATAAAACAAAAAAAAGAACCGCACGATACGATGTTTTTTATTTTTTTATTCACGATCGATCCACGAATTTCGTTCACGCTCCCGAATTTTGAGGTTTTGCGTCTTTTTATATATATATATATATATTTTTTTTTTTTCAATTTTTTTTATGCTACTTGGATTATTCGATCGGACGTGTGTGTTTTAATATTCGCGAGAAGTTTGGCGACCGGCGAGTACGAAGGTGCACATGTGTGTGGATGGGCGCACAAGCCGTTTTTAAGTTCTCGCTTCTTCTATCGCGGCACGCAACGCTTTTTTTTTTCACTTCGTTTCTCTCTTTCTCGCTCGCAATATCTCGCTCTATCTCTCTCTTTTTCATTAACCGTCCCTTCACCGAGACACCAATATACACACAGACGAGAACAAAATTTCTTACGAATCGCGCGGCGAAGAGGGACAAGGTGGGAGAGAAAAATGACGAAAGAGAGAGAGAGAGAGAGAGAGAGAAAGTGAGTGGCGAGAGAAAAAAAAATAAACGTCGTACGTATTAATTTGCGATTATTTATCGAAAGATATACGATTCGTTTTATTGTTATTATTTTTACTGGATTGTTATTATCATCGAGGCGACGAGATGCACATCGATGCTAGAACCACTGCCTTTTATTATTATTATTATTCCGGCCAGAGAGCGAGAGAGAGAGCGAGGGGGAGGGGAAGAGCAAACGTATATTCTCGCGGGACGGTGGCAGACCGGCGAACTGGTGGCGCTGCGAACTTCCGAGATTTTCGGGCGGCAGATATTTCGAAATAATGTTCACACTTTTTTTCTGTTTCAAATTATCGTAGTTTTATCGTTGACCTTTTTTTGACGTATTTTCGGTGCAGATGCGAATAGAGATTCGGCGAAAAAGTTGTGTCAAAGAGAACAAAAAGGATTTATTTTTTTTTTTGTCGTCAAATTCGAATGTTGTCAATTTTATTTCGAGAATAATCCGCAGCCCTGTGGCGCTGCGACGCCCACCGGCGAGAACCCGGCACACGCGCGTTTTCGGCCCGTCGCAAGGGGGCGGCGGAACGAAGGGGGGGGGGGAGAAAAAAAAACAAAATGGCGACGCGAGGGGTTTCTGCGCGCGCGATAGGAAACGCGATCGAAGATAACGTCTATATAGATATTTCGAAAACTGTCAAAAACCACACCACTTCCGCTTTATTGCTACCCTCGAAACCTCTCCCCATCGCGTTTCTCTCTCTCTCTCTGCCATTTTTAAAAACCTCTTTAAACTCGATTCAAGATTCTTTCCAGTTTTTAAACTTACCCTCTTTCTGCGACGAATGCTTTTTTCGATGATTATTCGATCGACGTTTTTATTTATTCTCGCCGGGAATCGCGATGCCTCGGCTCTTCGTATCACGATTCAAGTTTTATTACGCGACTTCGGTAGCTTGCCATTTTGACGAGTGAACGAGAGATATGTCGCAAAAAAATTACGCAGGATGACGCCACCGGTCGGATCCAACGGGTGCTGCCATCTTACGAAATTTTTCGAAAACATCCTGAAACTCGGTCGAAAAATCTAAATTCTGATTCGCGAACCGAAATAATTTCGTTTATCTTTTCTACTCGTTCGGTCCAGTTCGAATTTTCATTTTGATATTTTTTTTTTTTTTTTTTTCATTCAATTTTCATTTTCAAAATTTGAGAAAAAAACATTTTTTTTTCTGCACTTTTTTACTGTGCGCCGTCGCGCAGCGCGTCGACCGTTAAAAATTTCACCGATTCCGATTCAAATTTTGCACGTGCGAGCACGGCGGGGGCCGCCTCGGGTTGCAGGTTTTCAGCGCCGCGAGCGCTGCTGTCAGCGTTGGAAAGCGCGAACGTACCCAAAGTGGCTCGAAAATAAAAATAGAAAAACTTGACCATTTTTTTTTTGTTTTTTTTTTTCTTTCGTTTTTCAATTTATTATGTCATAATAGTAATAATTATCATAATTATTCGGCAATTTATCCGCTTTGTTAATCTCATATAAGCGCGCGTAAATAGAGCAGCTCGGTGTGTGGAAAATAAATGAATTATATATTTATTCTCCATACATGTCTTCGTTTTCTTTTTTTCTTCTTCTTCTTCTTCTTCTCGTTCTCTCGATATATAAACACATATACATAAAAAGTAGTAGTTGTTTTTTTTTTTATGCAACGTTAATTTATAGTAACTATTCTGGTAAATACATTTTTACGTAGTGCGATTCGTCATTCGAGCGTTCTTCAAATCGTCGCAGTTTTTTTTCTTCTCGAAATTCTCGCTCTTCTCACTCGTTCCACACACATCTTTATCTTTTTTTTTTCTTTTTTATATCTTCGTTTTTCTTGTCTCGTAAATCTGGTAACGGTGGTACATAATTAATAGTACGATTTTTCATAACAATAGTAGGATTATTATTATTATTATTGTAAATAGCGTTTAAAATAGTGGTAATCGTGATGGTGTTTGTTGCTTTTTCTTCTTCTTTTTTTTGTTTCGTTCTTCTTTTCTTCTTTCGTTCTCTTCTCTTCTCTCTCTTTCTCTCTCTCTCTCTCTTTACTTCGTGGTAACAGTAGCGCAAAATACGTATAAATAGGTTGTTTGTTTGTTTCTTTAAATATAAGTATATAACTTTGTTTATATATAATTATTAATAATTATAATTATTATTGCGTATGTTTTTAGTATTTTCTCAATGAATTAAAACGATCTCTCTCGTAGCGTAATAGGTAACTTTAATTTCATTTATTTCTTCTTCTTTTTTTTTATCATTGATATTTTACTTTAAATATATATTTATGTATATATATGTATATGTATCTTCGTGTAGATCAAACACAAAGAGATGCAAAAAAATTCATATTATTCGTTATACTTTAAATAATATCGTTATTTAAATGTTTTATTTTATTTATTTTTTTCCTTTTTTTTTATTTCCTATGTCATTACCTATTATCGTTAGATTATCGAAGTTTCTAGCTTGCTCGTGCTTTCGTGGTGTGCGAAAATCGATATTTAGAAAAAAAAAAAAAAAAAAAAAAAAAAAACAGGAAAATGAAAGTAATTTATTCTTAAATCACTAAAATCACATAGACGTCAATAATTATTATAATAATTCGATCACACACGCTCTTGTTCTCTCATTTTTTTTTGTCACTCACGCTTTCTCACACGATCATTCGAAATTTGTCTGAAAATACATTGGTCTCGTTCGCACTTTCGATTATCTTTTACATTAATTCATTATAAATATATATTTATTCGTTTATTCCTGATTTGCTGTATTTTATGAGGACGAGAAAAAAAAAAAAAATTTATTTTTCGTTCATAAAATACGCTGGGATCGAATAAACGTGTAAATATATAGATACAAAAATATATTTACGTATTTACCTTGTTCGAGAGCATCCCACGACCGATAATTTGGACAATAAACGCGAAAATCAGTCGAAAAACCGAGAAATTTGTCTTTTTTTTTCTTTTTAATTGTAAAAATTTATGGCTATTTTGGCCGATATCGTCGAAACGGTTAGAGATAGTGGAAAAATCTATAGAAGCAATTTTATAGACCATCGAATTTCTTGTAGAAAAGTTCCCGACTACATTTCTCTATTTTCGGTGGTTTAGTGCTTGGAAACGATTATCGAAAACGAACGATTTCGAGAGCTTTCTTCTATCCACGCTCGGGACTAAACCACCGGAGATGGAAAAATGCGGTCGGAAACTTTTTTACAGGAAATTTTCCACTCTACAAGATTGGTCCTATCGAGTTTTCCTGTATCTCTGACCGTTTGGTCGGTACGATCGATCAAGGAAAGGTCATCTCCCAATTCGATTATATTGAAGATTTCGGTCTTGAATTTAAAAATCAAATTTCATCGCCGCGATCGAGGGTCACCCTGAATACTCGTGTATCAAAAAAAATGAAGTAAATATGTAAATTTATTTTCATAGATTCGTATAGAAAAATTTGTTTCTTTTCTTTTTTTTTCATAGAAAGGCGGCTCGACGAAGCTTCCCGACTCGAAAAATGCAATAAAACATTTTTTAACAAAAAGGGTTTTTTTTTTTTTTTCGAGATCAATATTATCGATATTTGTTCGTATTTCGCTAGTTTAAAAAAAAAAAAAAAATTTTTTTTAAATTTATTCAGAGCTTCGCCGAACTGATATGTTTGCAAAAATTCAATAAGAATTCGTAAATGGATGAAAAAAGGAAAAATGGTTATTACCTAACGATAAGGCTCGGTTGTTTCTTTTTTTTCCCTCTTTTCTTTTCTTTCTTTGTTTTCGTGTTACTTTAAAAGGGCAAACTCCCGACGAACATGGTCTCGATCAACGGAGGCGCTGGCACCAGATCTTCCAACTTGAGATAAAAAATTCGTTGCAAACCCTGGACCGAGAGACTTCGGAGCTCCGGCAATTTGCCCAACAGCCTCGACAAATATTGCGTTTTACGCTGCGCCTCAGCGTTATACGTCACGTGATCTCGCAACGATGATATTATTTTTGTTTGCAAAAGCTCCACTCGATGAGGCTCCTTCAGACCGTATCTCTCTGAAAATTCATACAAAAATTATTATTTTATTAATTCGACAATGTTTTTTTTTTTTTTTTTTTTTTACTCATTTTCATTAAATTTTTTACAAATAATTTCTTTGTTCATTGATTTACCATTTTATTACTCGAGAATTTCTTTGAATCGATCGTTTTTCTGTAATTATTGTCGAATTTTTTGGATTTTTTTTTTTCATTTTTTTTTTTTCCAAATTATTTACCTGTGACCAGGGTCAGGGCACAGAGACACGCGAACGCGCTGATATCGACGTCCAGGACACGGAGAGCTTGACAAAAATCGAGAATCCCGTGTAGCCAGTCGCCGAAGCTTCGCTGACATTGGGCACGCGTCAAAACCACTCCGTTGCAAAACGTAAGACTCGTGTCCTCTGCCCTCGTACGGTACGCCAATCTCAGTACAAAAAGCTCCAAACTCGCGGACTGGAAAAGCAGTTCCTGTTTGAAAAAAAAAAAAAAAAAAAAAAAATGAATAATTAATCGTTATTTTTATCGTAACTGTTGAAATTCTTCGCAAATTTTGATTTTTCAATCTTCCGAGATGAAAAATTTTGATAAATTTTCAAAAAAATCGAAAAAATTATTATTTTTTTCGAAATTTGTCGAATTTTACCATTTTTTTTTGGTCAAAAATTTGACAGAATTTTTCGAGATTTCTGCATTTCCGAAAGGCCTAGTTTTTCGACAAAAATTCTGTCGTTTTAAATAGATTTTGAAATTTTTTTTTTTTTTTTGAGTTTAAAAGTTTTTTTGGACTTTTTTGCCTGAAAATTTTGTACCGAAATAACGTACTTGATCTTCTCTCGTGAGTTCCGAGAAGCCAGGAATTTTGTCAGCAAAATTGCGTATTACGTCGACCGACGTCATTAGAAGATTGTAAAATTGTTGAATTTTTTCAGCCTCGGTTATCGGCAAATCGGCTGGTCCCGGTTCCCGATACTGCGAATAATCGAGATTCGCGAGATCCGGTGTCGTGTCGACGTGGGCACGGACGAGGGCTGTTATGAGAGAAACCGGGGGACTCGGCGGTGATTCCTGCGGCGATTTTGGCTTCGATGGCAAACGACCGCGACGACCTTTCAACGAATCTGTTCTCACGACCTGAATTAAGAAAAAGAAGAAAAAAAAAACAAAATTAAAATAATCGAGTTCGATAAATTCCTGATTGAAAAACAAAAAATCACAATAAATTCATTTTTAAGAAAAAAAATTGAATAATTGAATGAATAAAATTTTAATATTTCAATTCGATTCGAAAATTCAATTAAAAAAAAAAAAAAAAAAAATTTCAATTAAATGAAATGAATTGAAAAAATTGAATAAATTTTGAAGAAAAAAAAGTGTTGAAAAAAGAGGCGAAAATTGCCAAAAATCGTGAAAAAAAAAATGACAATTAAATGAAATTAACAGAAAAAATTGAATAAATTTTGAAAAAAAAAAAAAAAGTGTTGAAAAGAGCGGCAAAAATCGTGAAAAAAAATGACAATTGAATGAAATGAACTGAAAAAATTGAATAAAATTTGAAAAAAAAAAAGTGTTGAAAAAAGCGAATTTACCTCTTTGACCATACCGACCATGAGGCACTTTTGAAATCGGCAAAATTGGCAACGATTGCGTCGTCGTTTATCAACCGGACAAGCTTTTTCAGCGAGGCAAACGTATTTCGAGCCTTTTTGTACGGTGCGTTTGAAGAAGCCTTTGCAGCCTTCGCAGGTACGAACTCCGTAGTGTTGGCAGGCGGCTGTGTCGCCGCAAACGGCGCAAAGTTGACTGGGGCTCGGTGGCGCCCGCTCGCTACCACCCGGCGATGGTATCGATGCATTTCCGTTGTTTCCGTTGTTGTTTATCGTGTTATTGTTGTTGTTGTTGGTGCTGCTGCTCGCTCCACTGCTGTTGCTCAATCGGGATTTCGGCGATTCCTGATTACTTCCGCTGCTATTTTTCGTAAAATAAAAAAAAAAAATTTTTTATTTATTATCCACCTTTCGATTTTAGTCTACGATCATTTTTTTTTCGCTTCTCAATTTCAAATTCTGGTTCAGTACTTTCGAGTTTTTAATTCTGATTTTTCTATTTTCATTTTCATTCTTTGACTTTGATTTTATTTTTCTGAGGTTTTTTTTAAAAATATTTTGCTTAAAATGAATTTTGAGTTTTCATTTACGATTCTGATTTTCTAATTTCCATTCTTTGACTCTGATTTTGATTTTTTAATGTTTTTTTTCTGGATATTTTGCTTAAAATGAATTTAAAATTTTAGTTTCAATTTTGATTTCCATTCTTTGACTCTGATTTTGATTTTTTAATGTTTTTTTTCTGGATATTTTGCTTAAAATGAATTTAATATTTTTAGTTTCGATTCTGATTTTCATTCTTTGACTCTGATTTTGACTTTTTTACGTTTTTTAAAAATATATTTTGCTCAAAATGAATTTTGAGTTTTTATTTTCGATTCTGATTTTCTAATTTCCATTCTTTGGCTCTGATTTTGATTTTTTAATGTTTTTTTGTCTGGATATTTTGGTTAAATGAATTTTGAGTCTTTATTTTCGATTCTGATATTCTGATTTTCATTCTTTAACTTTGATTTTGACTTTTTGAAGTTTTTTTTTGTTTTTTGTTTTTTTTTTTTTAATTTTGTTTAAAAAGCGAATTTGGTGGTTGATAAAAGAGACAAACCTCGCTGAATCGGATCTCTGAAGAGTCATACGCGTTCTTCCGGTCGGAATGACAGGAGGATTGTTGACGATAGGACCGACGAGATTATTGGCTTGTACGTAGGTATTGGCGATGGGTAAATTGGGGTAAGCGTTAGTGGCGATTTCGCGTTGCGGAGTCGATGAGATCGCTGCGAAATATCCTGGGGGTGGTAATGGCGGGGGTGGGGGTGGTGGGGGTGGCGCCGCGTTGCCGATCGAGGCTATCGACATCGGAGGTGGCGAGCCAGGGGGAGGCGATCTCGTTGCGCTACCAGCGCTCGTCGACAACGTCGGCGAAGCTGGGCTCAATGCACCCGGAGTTATCTGCAAACAAAAAAAAAACAATTTTATTATAAATTAATTTTTTTTTTCATCGATTTTTATCCGATCGCTTTTCCGATGAATTTTTCGTTCACAAAATCGTTAATTATCATTGATCGATCGATCGTTTTTGAAAATCGAATTGAGAATGAGGAAAAAAATTTCAAAAATTGAAAAAAAAATTGAAATATTGAGAGAACAAAATTTTTTCTCAATTTCATAGAAAATTTTGTACAATTTTACATTTTAATCGCGACTCGATAGAAGAGGAATAAAAAACGATAAATTGATAAATTTTCGAATTATCATTATTTGAGAAAAATTAAAAAGGATTCGATGAATGAATGATTCTGTAATCGACTTACATTGTGATGATTATGATTGTCATTCGGGCTGGTATGTTGATGATGATGTTGAACGAGGTGATGATGATGATGATGATGATGATGATGTTGCTGGTGATGTTGCTGTTGTTGATGATGATGATGATGATGCTGCTGTTGCTGCTGGTGATGTTGCTGCTGCTGCTGATGATGGTGCTGCGGTTGATGATGAGGCTGGTAGGGGACGGTCGTCGAAAAATCAGCCGTATAAGGTACCTCGTTGCAGGTATATTGCAACGAATCGAAACACTCGTCGTCCATTTTTATTCCGAGTCCCAAGAGCTCCTGGCGCGTGTAACGCTGCTGATGAACCGTGTAAGTCTCTTGAAAACTTGGCAATGGCGTTGGACTGTGGAAAAAAAAAAATTTTTTTTTCAATAAAATTTATAAATTGATGAAAAAATTATGAAAATTATTCAAAAAAATTATTGTTTTTATTGTTTTTCGTTGAATTATTGAATATTAATAATAATTCGTGAACGTTGCTTGCAATTATTTCGAAAAATAATGAAATTATACGAATTTGATCGAATTTTGATGAATTCGGTGAAAAAAATTTATTAATTTGAGAAAATTTTGAATTTTTTTTTTTTTATCAACAATTTAAGTTTTTTTTTTTTTTTTTTTTTTTTTTTTTTTTTTTCGTTACCTGAGAGAATCGGTTTGAACATCGACGACAGCAGCTATCGGAGGTCTGTGCTGAGTCTGCTGTTGCAAATTATGATGAATCGTTTGCTGAGACTGGTGCGAGGGCTCATCGGGGCTGGAGAGAGTCTGAGGATTGCCGAGCTGAAGCTCAGGAAAGGGATCCAGCTCTTCGGGCAAATTTCCCGCATCGTTCGGATCGTTGTAAGGGGCTCCGAGGAGATCCGCGAAGCTGCTACATCCGAATGGACTCTGAAAAATCAATTTTTTTTTAACATCTTTAATTCCTTCTTCTTGTGACAGCGAGATTAAAACTATTGAAATAGCTTGGAATTAAAAAAAAATATATATATATGTATATATTCGATAAAATTATTATATTACTCGACAGGCAGAATCGACCAAGTTTTTAGCGAGCCATTAAGAACTAACAGGGAACATGAACGCCCTATTAAATTAGTAGGCTCTCCTTCTCAGTTCCGCTAGATGTGACATTTCGTTTATAGATCCCTCGAGAAACTTCACAGACACTTTTATCGCTCATCCCCTTCGATTATCATCCCCCTGCTTATCCCCTCCCTCCCCTCTGCTCCCCCCTCCCCGTGCCTCTAAATCGTATCCTCGTTTAAGTCGATACGAGAATAGAAAAATTATTTGTTGAAATGTTTTTTTCTTTATCGAAATTTCGATGAGGTTTTGAAAAGTTTATTTAAAAACTTCAGTATTTTGAGCCCTTTCCTGGTCTCGCTAAACGTTTCAGCAAATGAAATTGAAAATAAAATAAAAAAAATAGCAAATAAAATTGAAAATAAAGTAAAAAATAGCAAATTAAATTGAAAATACAATCGAAAATAGCAAATAAAATCAAAAATATGAAATAAAGTTGAAAACAAAATGAAAAATAGCAAAAAAAAAAACGAAAGTATAAAATAAAATTGAAAATATTATCAAAAATAGCGAATAAAATCAAAAATAGCAAATAAAATTGAAAACAGAATAAAAGATAGCGAATAAAATTGAAATAAAAATAAAAAATAGCGAATAAAATTGAAAATAAAATAAAAAAAATAGCAAATAAAATAAGAAAAGAGTGAGAAAAAGGGAAAAAAAAAGTAAAAACTGATTCGATTGCATTTTTTTTCCAGTTTTTTTTTTTCACTTTTATTAAATTTTTGTGATCGGGTGTGTTAACCGAGTTTGATTTCATGGTCCACCCACTGAGAAACCGGTTGATTAAGAAATCTGAATTTGGAGGAGGATTTATTATCGATTGGTCTCTCCCGTTACGGGTCGATCCAGTTGGTTCGTGAAATGATAATTAAGTGTATTAAAATCGAAAGTTTAGGTCGGAATCGTCCAGTTCGTTTTATCATTAGAAATCATTATTTCTGGCGTTTTGAAGCTGCTGAATTTTGAAAAAAAAATTTTTTTTGTTTTTTTTTTTCTCGTAATTTTGATAAAAATGAAATTTCGTCATAATTTCCATTGATTCCGATCGATTTTAAGGAATTCTCAGAGAGGAAAGTGTTCGTGGGGAAAAATGGTGATTTACCTGCGTCTGTAGGAGGAGCATGCTCGACGCTACGGTAAAGGCGGTTGCCGTGGTCGTCGTCGAGGTCGTCGTGATTGCGGTTCTTGCAGCTTCAGATTGTTGTTGTTGCTGTTGCTGCTCGTTACACCCTACCAGACAGCGATTTTCGGCGATTATTTCGTTTCCGGAAGTTCGCTCGATCGGTATCGTTTGCTGAGAACCGTTGTAGCCTTTGACGCTTTCGCAATCGTTTTCCCCGCTCCCCGCGTGCAGTTGCCCTGTAAAAAAACGAATTTGACTTATAAAAAAATCGTCTCAAATCGTTGAATGATGAGTTTTAAATCGTTTCAATGACAATCGATAATTTTTTTCAGTATTTTTTTCTTGAAAGATTTTTTTCGTTTTTTTCGACAAGTTTTCCCAAGGGCTGGGATCGAACTCTGACCAATTTTAAGGTTCTCAAAGGCTTGGGATCGTTCAAATATATTTTTCAGCTCTCAGACTCTTTCGGGAAAACTCTAAATTTTTTTTTCATTCCTAAAAGCCTTTCATCATTTTTTTTTCGGTTTTTAAACCCCTTTTTCAAAAGCTCTGAATTCCTCGGAAACTTTCAAACCTGCCGGAAGCTCGAACTACCAAAATTTTCTAATTTTTTTTTTCATTATTAAAAAATTTATTTTTTTCATTTTTTTAAAAATGTTTTTTTCATTTTTTTTTTTTTTTTTTCACAACCGTTTCCTAAATACCTACAATGCTTGTAATATTGCGCCGGATAAGATCGATCCATGACGATCATGTCGAACTCCCTGAGATCCTCCAGATTAAGGGGTTCGAGGGAAGAAAGAAAAAAAGAAAAAAAAAAGCGAGGAAAAGTCTACTTTTTTGGATTTCGCGTGAATTTTTTTTTTTTTTCTCGTAAAGATCGTTTCAGTCCGCAAAATATCAGAGGCTGCTGTCCTCCGGCTGAAGAAGACACGCGCGCACCGTCGTGAGAAAAAAAAAAGGAAAAAAAAAACGAAAGAGAAAAAGAAGGAGAGAGAGGAAAAAATAGTGTTGGGGGAAAAGGTGAAGGGACGACGAGACGATGATACGAAAAATCTAGGCAACCTTCACTTTTATTAATCTCTCATTCGTAAATATATATATATATATATATATATATATATATATATATATATATATATATATATATATATATATATATATATATATATATATATATATATATATATATATATATATATATATATATATATATATATATATATATATATATATATATATATATATATATATGTATATATATGTATATATATACGCTCGTACGTATTTATATAAAACCCGTCGAATTGGCCGATTACGCGACACATGTGCGTATAAATTATAATTGAACATGGATCACGACGAAGCGTCTCGAGCTCATGTGTGTCTTCCTTTTTTTTTCTTAATGTTTTTTTTTTTCTGTATAAATATATTTATACATTTTTTTTCCATATATATATATGTGTGTGTGCATGAACGGATGATTAAAATTTTCGAAGGCACACTTTCACTGCGAGGCTCGTACGCTGCGAGAGCTCCAGGCTCTTCTTCTTCTTCTTTGGTTCTCCGTTTTTCTTTTGCATCTCTCTTTCTCTCTTTTTTACTAGCGTAATTTCATTTTATTCACGGTAAAGTCTGAACATTTGTAATTTTAAATTTAATTTATTTTTTATTTTTTTTTGTTTTCTGAGAAATATTGAACGATTTTCGAAGGCGGTGAATCGCGATTTTTTCGTCCGATCGATCGATAAATTAATATTTTGAAAAAAAAAAAAAAAAAAAAAAACGAGATTTTTGAATTTGAAGAATTTTTCGAAATTGTCGAACTTGCCGCACCGACGAACGGCCAAATGTGACAAACTCCTCGGTGCTCCGAGGCTCTTCATTTATACGCAAATCTCACCGCGCTAAACAACCCCCTCTCTCATATTTTTTTATTCCTCCGAAACTACCCCTGCCCTCGAAAGGGGTACTCGGAGAGGCGAACGCCTCTCGCTCGACTCGAGGGACGAATAAAATCGCTGGCATTTACAATATTACGAGGCAACGATAAAGCTTTTTTTTCCATACTCTTTTACCCCGCCGATTGAGCTCTAAGAAAATGGCGCGAAAAATGTCCTCGGCGAGAGCCAGTTTCGTGAGAAAAAAAAAAAAAAAAAAAAAAAAACAAAGAGATCGCGATCCGCTTCACTTTTCCATTCGAATCGCTCGGTCTTTCTCTTTTTTTTGTAGATCGAAAGCCAATTTTGAAAAAAAAAATTTCTGGATATTGAAACCGATGAAAATGGCGCGAATATTGGCTCCGGTAAGGGCCAATATCGGCGAAAACTTCTTTTCTTTCTTTCTTCGAAACGATTTCTTTTGTTTTTCTTTTTCATTGATGTAACGAAGTAGCGAGAAAGAGAAATGCAATAAATTTGAGAAATTGAAGAAATAGGGAGCCAGGGGGACCCGAAACTGGCGGAGTATGCATCCCGGCAGGGGAACCTTCTATATATATATATTTATATATTTATATATTCTCGCGTATGTAATCGATACGATTATCTGAATCGTCGTCCCTTAATCAGATGGTCACGGTGCATTATCTCGGCAATAATAATATGCGTCTAGCTGCTGCTGCTGCTGCTGCTGCTCTCTTCCGGGCGTTGAATTTAATTAAGAAAATTATTCTCATCCCCCTCCATAGAGTAACAATTTTTTATTTTTTTTCACCATCTTTATGGCGCTTTTTTACTAGCCGCGCCTTTCCACGCGGCTGCCCACGTGCCCGTCAACTTTTTTCTTCAAACCTTTCATTATTTTATGCCCCTAAAATGCCGATCGCCGGCTTCAGGCGCATGTGCGAAAACAAATTTTTTTTTTTTTTTCGAACAAATATATATCCGAATCGAATCGGAGCCAATACTTTGATGAATGAAAAAAAAATCAGACCAAAATCTTATTTCTGTTCGAAAATTCATTCGAAACGTGAAAATAATTTTTTGAAAAATCGTCTTACGAATGAAAATTCAATTAAAAACGAAGTTTATGCGTCGATGAACTTCTTTTCGTGTTAAAAAATATATGAAAGTGTAAAAAAAAGGTAAAAATGGAATAAAAGTTTGGAGAAAGCAAAATTAATGAGAAAATCGAGTCAAAGTTTCGACTGAAAATCTAAAAACTCATGAATAAATATAAAAATCAATGAATTGATAAATAAATGTATTGAAATCGAAGTAAATATGATAAAAATCAGAATTGAATAGAAATAATAGACGAAAATGTGTTCGAGGAGAAAGACGAATGAAGAAATAGACTGAAAATTAGGAAAACGTAAGAACAGACGAGAAAATCGTGTCAAAATAAGAATAAAGATAAAAAAACGAATAAACAACGAAGTTAATGTAATAACAAAGAGAGAAAAAAAAATGGATGGAGATCGAAGAAGAAAGGAGATTGGTACTCAATAGAACGTTGTAGGTTCAACGAAGCCAGCTCGTGCAGCATCCAATAGGAGTGAGCTGGTAGTGAACGCGCCAGGATATGTAGGACTCTCGAGACCTCTGACCTCACGCCGTAAGTTAGTTACGATATTGTACTACCGTGAGATCCGAGCTGCTCAAACGGCATCGTCGAACATCTCTCTTTCTCTTTTTCTCTCTCCCTCTCTCTCTCGCTCTTAACATACACAATTTTATACATTCTATCTTCTCTGAATACGTCTGCGAACTCCGAGGCTCGATGATTGAGCCAGTACTCTTATCGAGGACTCGAATCCGCGAGAAGATATTCCGCGAAACAGCGCAAACCTTTTAGTACTTCGGGAGATTAAAATCTCTTAAAGTCCAATTTATTTTTCATCTTTGCCGATCATTTCGAAGCCGCAATTTTCATTTTTTTACTCATTTTCAGCAAATTGGCAGTGGCCAGTATTTCGGCCAATATTTTTTTGTCTCTCTCCGTCGCCAAACCTTTTAGGCCTTCGGGAGATTTGAATTTATCAAAGTCCAATTTATTTTTCATCTTTGCCGATCATTTCGAAGCCGCAATTTTCATTTTTTTAATCATTTTCAGCAAATTGGCAGTGGCCAGTACTTTGGCCAATTTTTTTTCTCTCTCTCTCCGTCGCCAAACCTTTTAGGCCTTTGGGAGATTAAAATCTCTCAAAGTCCAATTGATATTTCATCTTTGCCAATTGCTTTGCTATTTTTAGCCAGTTGCCAGTGGCCAGTATTTCGGCCAATATTTTATTTTTCTCTTTTCCTCGCCAAAGCAGGAAAAATTCAGAGCTCGAATGATGAACTCAGGAACGAAACGAAGCGCTGTCTTCTCTCAATCGTCCTCGCGGGTTAGGTCGTCTATTAACGTCGCTACGTCGATACAGCCGAATTAACGGGCATTCGAGACAGCAGAGAGAAAAAAAACGGGGTTATTCGGGCCGATTCTCTCGGCGGGCACGAGAGAGCACCGCGCAGCATCGAAATCTCCGCGTTCTTCGGAGCCTCGCTATTCGCTTCCTCATTGACCGAATCGTTTGTTTTTCAGAGAAACAACGATGTTTATGAATAAAAATAGAGGAACAGATTTTTCGGGTTGCTTCGATTTCGGAGAGTCTCCGACGTCGAAAAATGTCGTTTGAAAATCGTAATTTTCGTTGGGAAATAGAGAAGAAAAAATGAAATTTTTGTGCGAATGCGTTTTTTCCAAAATTTATATCTCGATAACGATTCGAGATAAAGAGATAAAAAAATTCTCAAAGCTCCGAGACACCGTCAGGAATCACAGAAAAAATCAGGAACACGATGAACCCTTGTGGGGGCTCAGGAATAAATTGGTTCGTGGAGAAAACTCTTTGAAAATTGGAGACAGATGGCAACTGCGGTCTATTTCTTGAGGAAACGCGACGAAGATTTTACCCGCGACGAGTAAATGCAGTAATAGGTGGGCTGGATTACCCACCGGTGGGATTATCTCGGGCGAATTCAGCCGGGTATCGATTTGGGGGAGTGAAGTTTTGGTACGAGGGCGACGAGACATATTTATTGAGCGTCCCTGGAGCGGCGCGTATGTGGGCCGAAATAATTCGATCATTTGAAATGAGTGTTGATTCGGGTTGATCATAATTTTTATCTTTCGTTGTATAAATTAATATTTTACATTAGATTTTTTTTTTCCTCGATGTATGCGCTTTAATCAAACAAAATGTTGCCGTCCACTCGGTCGGGGACTCTGAGATCGAGAGAAAGAGAGAAAAATGATCACGTGGCGATCCCCACAGCCTCCCACTAAACGTGCGAGAGAAAGAGACTGACTGCGCTATAGATCGCGTTTTAAGCAGCTACCCGACCGAGTACCCGATATACAAGATTTCCAGACTTCGAGAGCGAGGAAAGTGATATCGTAGTACCGGTTCGTGCGATATCCAACCTGTTTTACTGTTAGTATACACTCTTACAACTCTCGGACTCTCGTTCGAACGTGAGACACAGTTATTGGACGATAAAAGTACAGTTTATTGGCACTGGTCATACATAAACGCTTGACGTTTATTTATTAACAGTGTGACTAATTGTGAGCCAATGGAAAATGAATTTATGCTTATTTTCATCAATTTTCTAATTTTTCGGTAGCCAATAGTGGGCTTAAAAGGGAATTGGCCCGAATACGATTGATTGGATTTGATTGAAAGCTTGCATATTTCTTCATAGTGCCAATGTGAACTTTGAGAAATTTTTTCTGATTTTTTCCTCCCCAAATAACGGAAATGTTGCGTACTGGCTCTAGTTTGTATTTCGAAAACTCATTTTTTTCGACAAATATCCGTGACTTGTGACTTAAAATGGTGTCTGCATTGCAGTGAAAAAAGAGACAAGGAAGAGAGAAACAGAAAGAGAGAGAGATAGAGTTAAACGTGCGATGATAACTGGTTTAAAAGCTGCGTGAAAATGAAGAGCGATCCCCTTTAAATTTAAAGCTGGGGTGGCGCGAGAGGAGACGCGGGTCGAAGGCGACGCCGGTGGCCTTGCCATCCCTCGTACGTCTCTCTTCTCGCCAGCAACCCTCCTGACTCATATACACGTATGTACACGTATATGTAAACAAAAGGTGTATATCAAGAGCGTTCGAGTTGACCCAGCCTGGTGATATGTGGGCCAGTATTGGTGCATGTCGGTGAGTTAGCATACACCGATAAACTATTATAAACCACCCCGTCTCGCTGCTTCGGTCGCCACCTGCTCTGTAGCCACAGCAATGACGTCGTCGCGACATATCCGCGGTCACAATGACGTCACGGTTGTGCCGCAGTTCCGCCGATCGATTGCCCCGACTACTGTAACCGAGGTTTAAGATTCACCACCACGTACGAATGGGAAACGATATTATTTTTTCACGCGAGTAACGTTGTCGCCAATTAATGAAGAATGAACGATTCATTTCTGATCGATATATTTTTGTATTCGTACGATTTAGCCCACTGGCAGCCAGTTTTTATGTTTTTTGCATTAATCATGAGTGTGACATAACGCAATTTGAAAAAAAATGGTTGATCAAAATATTGGCTCATCGTTTTCTTGGACTGGTTAAGCGCGAAGGACATGCTTTTGATTTTTATGAGCTCGACTAAATAATAATTAAACACGTCTGACACGAAGGTTAACGTGGATGTACGTAATCCGCCAAGTTTGGTCGGGTGCACGTTTTCTGCAAGACTCCCGAAATAGAGAAGAGGGATAGAAAGAAAGATAGAGAGAGGGAGAGAGAAAGAGAGAGAAAAAGAGACGTCCTTGAAGTTGGATATGACGTCCCAGATGAAGCGTTCAATAACGGGTGTTGGGTGGCACTGTGACGTCAGATTTGGACGTTGCCACCTGCGCCAGTTAGGAGAGAATCGGACGAAGGAATCCAAGAGGAAGAGGGAGGAACAGGAGATTGAGAGTTTGGACCGTCGAGAGCGGCGTCGCATAGTCTGCGCTCTGGCTTTCCGATGAAAGCGGTAACCCACCCCCGCGCTTATGACGCCCAGCTGATATGTTCGCGCGCGCGTTCGGCTTTTGTCGCGTGTTTGCTTTTGTCCTAGCTCCATACACGTGGGAGACGAGACACCCAGTTTTGCATGCTCTTCCTCGACGCCGTTCGTTCGAACGTCCTTCAAGTTACCTTGCTCGAGCCAGTGGCCAATATCTCTGTTATATTGGGAGATGAAAATTTGTAAAAAATAGCCAGTGTTGCTATGGGTATACGGAATAAGTGGGCCAATTTGCAAAAAGATCCAGTTGCCCGTATCGGAGAAACGGGCTGATTTCCGAGTATTGGCGCTAGTTTATTTCTGGCTAAAGCCAGTACCCGATATCTTGGTTGATATGA
Source organism: Campoplex nolae (assembly GCA_037893425.1). NCBI lineage: Eukaryota > Metazoa > Arthropoda > Insecta > Hymenoptera > Ichneumonidae > Campoplex > Campoplex nolae. Next base: position 424,950 of record JBBLXU010000655.1, read on the forward strand.
AGGGTAAAAATTTGCAAAAAAATAGGCATGCTACATCTCAGTTTCTGAAACAAGTATACGAAATTGCAAAAAGATCGATATGCAAATGGCCGGAATCCCCGGGAGGGAATCCTGGCTATAACAAATCCTGCATGTTCTCATATGATGATGTTGGCTACGTGGGTAATAAACCGCGGGGGCGTCGAACGTAGGCAGATATATGTACAGCGAAACCGTGCTTTCTGACACGTGTGTGGCCGTAACGTCACGTGCACCTGCACAGTTTTTCTTCGGGCACGGTATAAGAAATCGGGAGAGAGAAAAAGCGAGAGGGTTGTTTCATTATTATTTCATCCCACATCGCACACACAAGTGCCGTGAAAAAAAAAAAAAAAAATAACGAAAAAAAGACAACGTTGGCGCAGCCAAGAGCCAACGGACTCGCTCACGACGTCATCTCTTTTTTTTTCGTTACTCTTTCTTTTTCATTTTCTTCCTCGTTTCTCATCCCCGTGTTGTTACAAAGCTCATCAGTCGATACGTCCGCGAGTAGTATAGTGTGTTCTGCATATTTCATGCACTGGCTCTATCGCGTGTCGTTTTCGACGAGCTTTTACCTACGGAAAATTTAACTCAGTCTTTACTTCCGCATCTCCCTTTCGTTTTTATCTTTTTCATCCTATACTTTTGTTTTTCTCGTCTCTCGAAAACACGAGGTATACGATTTTTTTTTATTGGACTCGCAAGCCAAAGGCTCGTCGAGAGTATCTCGCGTTGAGAGGCCAATCGAGCCACCGCGTCTTTGTCGGATTATTTATAGGCGAGAAGAAGGGGCAAAACAATGCAATTTGGCTGCAGTAGGAAGCTCGCCGCGGAAGCTGCGTTACCGTGTCGAGAGAGAGAGAGAGAGAGAGAGAGAGAGAAAGAGCCCCGAAATTGACCGGCTGGTGATCACGATTAGACTATGTAATACTCGTTTATATAGACACGCCTAAATACGCGATCAGTGACCGCTCAAATCGCTGACCAATTCCCAACGCATTTACTTCCCTTTATCCCTGAGCTTTCGCTCCCAATAACTCCGATGCTATGAATCACGTGAGTATATAAACGGAAAAGCGACTTTGCCAATAGTCTCGAAGCAAAGAGAGCAAATTTTCATGCTGCCAAAGGCAGTTCTGCTCGTAAAATTTCGTAAAACACGTGTTTACACGAAAACGATGAAGTAATCGTGTCGTCGCGACGATTACGGGATACTGGCCAAATCTCATTCATGAAAAATGTCAAAAAATTTCGCGCGTCTCTTCCGACCGATGAAAAACGAGTGTTCCGCGAAGCCACTGGCACTTTAATGCGCCAGTACCCGCATACACAACAAAATTGTTCGTGTATATCGAGCGAGAGAGAGGTAAATAAATTCCTAGTGGATAGTATCGCGTCGGGCGTATTGCCAGACTATATTTATCTCTTTAACGAACCGGTTACACCTGTAAAAAGACCTGTCGCGCTCGCGCGCGCGCTCACGCCGAGATGGCTGAACGTTTCCCGAAGTATAAAGCCCGGCCCCGCCGCGCGCGCTCTCTTGATCTCCTCGAGCGAGAATCGATGATGACGTTCGATCGAGGCCGATGCTTTCGCGACAATCTTTTTTTTTTCAATACTCATCTTCCTTTCTCTCGATCGTCGAACTTGGACTTTGTAATAAATTTGTTTTTTTTTCGAGGTTCCATCGCGATTTAGGGATATCGAGAGATCGAAGGCCCTAGTCGGAGCTTTTGCCAGTACCGACGAATTATTTCGTGGCCCGTAATCCAATAGTTTGGAAACGCTCCCGATCGTTAGTTCCGCAGTGAGAAACATCGGGAGAAAATCAATCGCGACACTCTTCCATCAAGTTAGAATGTATCAACCGAGCAATAATTTATGTAGCTATGCTTATATTTTTTTCTCTACATATATGTATCCAGCATCCCAGGTACATAAATATACATATACTCGACGAGATATAACGGTAAAACCTCTCTAACCGCTCGGAGATTCTGCGTCAGACATGACTCGAACTGCTAAGACACGCGTGTAGAAAAAAAGTGGCTCGATAATCGATCTCGTATTGTTTTATTTTTTTTCCGCATAAGCCAGTTCCCGGACAGAATTTCCTCGCAAGCTCTCGAAAAGCGATTTTCCTCAGAGATTTTCAACTCCCCCCCCCTGTAAACCCTGAAGGAACCCTTACCGGAATCGTCCTTTCCCACCATATTTAATTCTGTTGTTGATAAAGGGACTTACACTTGGTCCAAGAGTGATTGCCGATACGATGAGCCGGGTTAGGATGCCGATCGTTGGACTCGAGGTTCCGATGATGATCGTGATTGTTATTACTGTCGGCTTGCAAATGTTCGTGCAAGTGTTGGGAGTAAGGGGAGCAAGCATGGGTACTGGCAAGGGTGGAAGCTTCCGGATCCCTAAGATTTTCCGGTTCATCGGGGCGCAGATTGTTGTTGACTGTTCCAACGGAGATTGCGGCCGGATGGACCGTGGTAGTTTTAGTTCCGGCTGCGGTTTCCCCACCGGTGGTACGCATATCGCCACTAGTGTAGCCAGCACTGGGGTTAGTGATTATGGGAGGGAGAATTCATTCGCGGACGGAGGGCCAGTCCGGGTGGAGGGTTAGTCAACACTTTTCGGGTACTGGCCGACATGGGAAGAGGATAGTTGGGGCCAGTATGAGGCTGCTACTGGTGTGGGGGCAACGAGAAGTGAACGAGATACTGGGGAAAAGATGGAGGGAAGGTGCGAAAGGTGCTGCCGGATGGATATTGGCCGAGTGTTCAATTGAGGAGATTCGATGACACGTGGGAGTGCGAAAAATAAAAGTTGTAGGCGTCTGATTGGATTGGTGGTGACGTATGTCTTTGTTTCTGATGCTTTTGAACACACAACCGACCTGTAAGAGTCGTGGCGATGCTTGATAAGGCTGCCTCTTTCCAGCTGTAATCCCCTTCCGGTAGCTCGTTCTCCTGGTAGCAATCGCCAGCGAGACTGGACAGCTCGACGAGGAGGAGATGATCCTCGTTGATGCGGATTTCACCACCGGGGACTCGCATAAATGGGTGATGAGTTGTTTGCGACGAAGTTGATAAGGCCAGTGGCAGCGGGGTTTGTGAGGTGAGAAGGATTGGACGTTTCGATTTGCGAGTCGGCGACGGAGCACCAGATTTCGGAGGGATTCCGTTGCTCGAGATTTGAACGTAGATGAGTAAAGAGCATGAGAGCTCGGTGAGCTTCGGTTGGTTATTGCCTCGCAAAGAGGAACTGCACGATCACGAACACTTGCAAGACTGCGCGGAAGATCAGTAGTCGATACTTCCGGGCTTGATTAGAGCGGCGATAGTCATTAGCGACGAGTTTAAATGCACCAGGACGTTTGTTTATATTTCACAAAAGGTCCGAAAATAAAGAAAGAAAAAGAAATAATTGGCGCGAAAAAACTGGCAATGAGACTCGTGACACTGGCCAGGCTTGTGATTAGTTATGCGACGAGCGAGTATCGAAGCTAATTGAGGTAAGAAGATGAGTTGTTGTTTGATTGGAAAGTCTCGGGTCGGTGGCACGCGCAGTTTGGTGCACTCGTAAGGCCGGCCACCGCGTAACTGAGTTCGAATCGGGTTCTGTACGTCGCCTATATTAAAACCGTACTGTGTGTATAGCGGCGAGAGCGGCGCTTACGGTGACGTCATCTCGGACGTCATAGAAGGCAGCGGTGAGGAGGTGAAGGAGGATAGTAGAGAAAGAGATCGAAGGAAAGGGTGGCGGGAGGTGGTGAAAGAGGAGGAGGAGGAGAGCGAGTGAGAGAGTGAGAGGAAGACCTCGAGGGAGCAGATCGATGGACCGTGCATCGGTGTGTGCGCACGCGGTCTTCAGACTCTTCAGTCAGGTTGGTGCTCTCTTAGCGGAGCTTCTTTGCCAGCAACGTCGCGGGCAACATCAACACACTAAACCAGCCGACATTGTCATACGCCACGAGTTCGCCACCGCCTGCTTCCCTCGCCTCCTTCTCTTTCTCTCTCGCATATCGTGACGTCGTTACGGTGACGTCATCGCTGTGCCACCCCAACAGAGCGGAGTTTCGGTCAGCCACGAGTTTAGCGCTAGCGAGACTATGGCAATCCGAGCCTATGCCTTTATCCACCTGTCTTATGGATTATTGCCACCCTCCTCAGTGTTATAACCACCGCTTCTCTCTCTCTCTTTCTGTCTTTACTTTCCTTTATTTCTCTCTTTATCAACTTCGCTCTATATTCGCCAATACTATTGTTACGCCATTTAGAATTCCGATTACATTTCATTCGACCAATCGATACGACGTTCCAGCCGCTATACACAACGACGACTATCATCCCAATAACCTGTACAAACTTCATTCCACTCTCGGATGTCTTCTCTCACCGAGTACCAATCCCCAGCCCATGTTACCGGGTCACGCTCTACGTGCCCCCCGCTCCGCCGCCACAACTCTTTCTTTCAATCCTCGCTTTACTTTCTCCATCTCTTTGTTTCTCTAGGTTTCCTCTATTTTTTATCGCCAGTCGAACCGTCCTCGTGCATAAGCCATTAATTGGCAGGATTTAACGATCTTCGACTTGCTCATAGGGATGCGGCGGTGTTCGTTGAGCCAGTATCGGCCAATTGGCTTCTCAAGATCTATAGACTCGGACTACTTGGTTTTTGGCGCCTAATTTTAGACACTGGGTCGGCGAGACCCGGGTTCACGACATTTTCGTTGGACCCACGGCTCAGAGGGTCGTTTTTATCACCAAAAACAATTGTCCCAGACGAAAATAGTGGGCTCTGCACTGTTCCGGGTCCCCGGGACCCAAGAACAAGTTTCTAGGGTCAAAAGATCGAATTTCCATTCATCAGTCATTCATCGATCGTTCATTCATTCGTCCTTCCATGCTCGGAGCCCCTGCACTCCCTTTCCGGGCCTAATGGCAGTTTTTTTTTTTTTTTTTTTTTTTTTTCATCATGCATGAAGAAAAAATGCGAGGAAAGAGCGCGTACAACACCTGCGATATAATGCTCGAACGCTCACGTGGTGATAATACGCGGAGGCGGAAGCGAACTTCTGCATGGAAGAGGAAGATGTCACGAGAGCACGTGCACTCCGAAAGGAGGGGAAAAGGGGCTCGAGGGAAAAAGCGTGGAAAGGATAAAGAGGGGAAAATATCGGACGCACTGGACCATGCAACGATCTTTTTTCCTTTCTTCCTTCCTTTCACCCCTTCTTTCCTTCCTTCCTTCCTTCCTTTCTTTCTTCCTTCCTTCCTTCCTTCCTTCCTTCCTGCCCGTTATCCCCACACACGTGGCAAAAAGCATGCTCAACCTCCGGGGCAAAGGGGAGGCCAAAGGGTTGCGACCACCCGCAAGCTCTTTGAAGAGCGCTCTTTCGCATCGCTGCAAATCCACCGGATAATATGTCTGTTCACACATAATGGCTTGGGTCATAGCCGAGATAACATATAGCGCGTTGCGTAGCTTATTTCCCGATCGATCCACTCGCAAACTCCGTTATTACATTCTCTCGCTGCCTCCCAAAGGATCTTTTTCAACGGGGAAACTTGAAAAATAGCGATGTTGTAACAAGTGCTTGCAGCGGGATCAATACGGCCCTAGAAGACCTATTTTTTTCGGATCTTTTTCGGACTCAAACTATTCGCGGTACTGGTCCACGGTTGAAAGAACATTTTTCATCCTATGGAGCTCCGATGAATCGACCGATTTCTTGGTCGGAAAGAATCCTCTCTTATTGGGGTCTACTCAGCCTCGTATGGGAAGTGGGATTTTATCCGAAAATGCATTTAATCAAAGGTCCAAATTGAAACGTGAGAAAGCATCGTTCACGAGATGAATAATTGTAAGAAATATTATGGGACGAGTGAAGAGAGGCCCCGAGGCTTTTTCGAAGGTCTTTGGAAACGAATTCCTTTAGAAAGTGGCGCACGTGAGGTAGCGGCGGCGGCAGCGACGACAACGACAACGATGAGTTCGTGGCGCGCGTTGCATCCGAGGCAAAATAATAGGCACGAGATACTAGTTTTATTTGTGTACATATTAATGATCTCGAGAAATAATCGTGTTTGTCACTTCGAGGTGATCCAGCACCAAATCGAACGGCCAGCTATTCTCTCTTTTTTTTTTTAATGCATGATGCGTTAACGATCAGGATGCCCTTGATCGGTACGCGGCAATACGCAACTTAACGGCTATTTATTTAGCCGGTTGAGCAACTTAATTCATTCATTCGTTCGTAATCGATGCTTTTGAAGGAGTGGAAAAATTCATGAATTTATTCACTTCCGTCCGATAGCCCGATCGATTCGCCGATTTTTTTATACGATCCGCCACGTCTCGGGTATGCTTGTGAATTATTTCGGATTTTTTCGCTGCGTATTTACCCAAATAAAAATTGGATAATCCGATATTGAAAAAAGCTGGCTTTTCGCGTAGAGAAAGTCTTTTTGGATAATCGAGCATTATTTTGCGGCTATGGACGAGTCGAGCCAGCGAAATTCGACCGGAAAGCGGCTGAAGAACCGCATCGAAAAATCAGGACGGCGGGAATCTTCGGTAGTAAATTATATATGGAGGAAGGGAGAGCGAGAGAGGAAATAGAATTCGATATTAGGTACGGCCCAAGGTCCAGGAAGCCAGAATTAAAATTGATCCGCGAGGACGACCACAAACGCGTCAAACTGGCTCCGCAAGAAAGCCTTCTTCATATAAAGAATAAATTAGTCGAATCAAAAAATCTCGATTTTAATGACAGAACTGGTGAAACTGGCGCGTTTTTTTTCGGCTCGTTGTCGTCTTTCGGTATTTTCGAAATAACCCAATTGATGGGATTTAAAAAATTGAACGATAATCGTCGAACTGTCAGCTAGGATCTGAAACATTTGTCATCCCAAAAATGGAGGTAATGCGTCTGTCAAAAAATGAACAATCAAAATTGCTGAACTGATCAAACTGGCCCAATGTTTTCGGCCAATTTGAGCGTTTCGGCATTTCCAAATAACACAATTATCGGATTGAAATTTTTTTACGATATTCCTCAAAGTGTCAACCAAGACCTGAGGCAATAGTTGTCCCAGAAACGAAGGTAGTGCGTCAGTAAAAAATAAAAATGAAAAAAAAAAAAATAAAGAATCAACGATTTCCGAAATGAATATTGGCACTAAAGGTGGAAGAGTTTGGGAAACGAACGACGGTGCGGAGCGCGTGTGAAAGGGAAAGCTAACCGAGAGAATTTAGTGCCATAGAGCCGGGACGAGTAAAGCCCCGTGGCTATTTCACTGCGGAGAGTTTAGCTGGCTGGTTGCCCCTGAGGAGGAGTAAGAGGCCGGGACAATCTGGTCGACCGGCCGGCTGTTCGGCGCTTCTCTTTCCCGGTGATCTCTTCGGAGACCGTTAAGTACGATGAGGATTCCTAGTTATTTTGTTTTTGCGAACAGTCGGTAAATAAGCATTGCGTAAGAGTAAAAAAAAAGGTGTTGAAACACCTGTCGATTGAATGATGAAAAAACAAGTAGTGGGTAGTAGCTTGGAAAAGGCTCGTCAATTGAAGGCAAGTAAAGAGTACGGCGAGTCCCCTTCAAGAGATAGATACGGGTGGTCGTTGGATGCTGGAATTTCCGGGACGTGGCGGCATGAATCGTTCCAAAATGGCGGCGGATACGTATAAACACATCACGAGGACGTTACCGGGACTTTCTCCCGAGTACGAGGAGAGTTTTTCGTACGAGAGTCATCTGCGAGGCAGTATGCATGAGATAGGCGCGGAGGGTATGCTTAACCTCTCCGACACACGGATGAGAATCGATGAGTGTTGGCGTTTTCGGTTATGTCAGAGTTTCCAGTAAGATAAAAGCGTTAGTTTCCTTTGTTCTCAGTTTCACGCGCATTGCCAGCTTCGCTATGGGATGGCGGTTAGTGGGGAGGTGCCCAGGGATGGGGACCGGGTGCCGAATTGTTCGGGGAGGTCTGATCGAGGTGGGGAAAGGACGATGCCAATTTGCCCCATCAAGGGGCCATGTGGGATGAAGTTAAAAGCGCGAATAATCTCGGCGTTGGAGCGGCGGGAGAGCGCACCTTGTGCTCTCCCGCCGCAAGGCAAGACATATATTTATACACGTTTGTAACCGGGGGTACAGGCGACACGACCTTTCGTCGAGGCATCTCGCGATGTACGCTCGTTTATACCCATTGGGTTGCGCACCTATTCGCCGGTAGGGAGCCGGGGGAGAAAGAGAGAGGCATCTCTCGCAGCGAAGAGAAGTCCCAGTGACTGGGGCAAGCGATCCGACATACCCGCAACCTCCGGATTATCGGGCCACTCGATGACCCGACCCGGACTTGAAAAAAAAACGGCTACGGATAACTCTGTTGACGGGGTCAAACGCTACCCTGAGTTTTGATGATGATGAGATCGAGAGGCCCAGCTAACTGGTTCTTCCTAATGAGCCAATTTCTTGGATCCATCGACCTGTCACTTAGTCACTTGGAGGGAAGATCAAAAATAACTAAATTCCAGCTGTAACCACGCCCTGTATCCTCAATCACTTAATCCAACCGATAAACGGTGATAAACGTTCGATTATTCCAACGGGGGCAGCAGGCTTGCTAGCAACTGTAAAAAGCTAACGAGAGGGATAAAAAGTGGAGTGGAATCCGGAAAAAGGCAACGGGACAAAGTTGCGGGAAAAAAAAAACGTCCATCGATAGTAAAACGCGCTGTTATTATGCCGGGGTGTATCGCGGGTGCGCGCGCGCGCCTTGCAACGATAATGGCTAACTATTTCATTTGCAAGAGTTAATTCCCGTGAGACATACAGACACTTATTCAACTCTGCTATAAAGAGTCTGCATTCGGATACGTGTGTATCGCGATCTGTATAGCTGGGTCGAGCGATCATAGAGTACCATACACGCGAGACCGGGATCCTGTTGGCCGAGGTCTGCAAGAATCCTTCCCTCGCGTCCCCCCCCCCCCTCCCCATCCTGCCACGGCCTCCAGCATATCCCGCCGCACGAGAAACCGAGACACGTTGATCCTCAGCCGCGTATAACGGCGCAATGTGGCCCGAGCAAGGAGGTCTGCTTTGCCTATCTCTTCACCATTCTCTCTTTCTCTCTTTATAAAAATTGGTAACAATTTGGACCACTTGTGACGACTCCCAAGCTAACAACAACTTCACCACTCGCTGAAGCGTTGTTATCAGGTTGGCTCGGGGGCTTTCGGACCTTTGGGCGACCTCTGCAGCCCTCAACCTCCCCGGCTAACAATCAGCAGTGATTGATTACCTAACCGGGTGCAAACCCTCGCGGCTGATGGTAAAAAAGCCTTCGCGGGGACTGTTTTATCGCAGATCTTACTTGCCAGCAGTTGGGGGTTGATTTTTTGAGGCTCGGGGGGTGTCCCAGCCGCGGTTGGACTTGGTACCAGAGAAAAATGGCTTCGGGAAGCTTAGCTATGGGAATTGGGAGGGTTCCCGGGTTGGGAAGAGCTGCTACCAGCTACTAGTGGGTCCGGAAGAGCCTGGACCAGGAAACGGAACTCCCAAACTCCAAGTCCATCGCCCAGGAACCATGAATCTCTTGGTAGCAGGTTATCCGGCCAAAAATAATGCACGAAACAGAGCAGGGGCTAGAAAATAGCGGTTAGAATGTTAAGACGTTGTTCCAAATTGGCACCAAATGTTGGGCTACATGTGGACGCACGATCCAGCTGACTTGAGCAGGTATGTAACGCGAGTCGTGTAGGTGTGCGTGGATAACAGGGAGAGAGGTGAAGGGCCAGAGATGGAGAGAAAGAGAGAGGGAGCGAGAGAGAAGGTGGGAGTGGGTGAGCCGACCTCTGACCCCGTAGGCGCGGGGACCTTGCCGTGTGTAGCCCCGAGAAATAGGGAGAGAGAGCGAGAGAGAGGGATCGAGAAAAAGCGAATGAACAACACAAGCAGCGGTCGGTTAGTTCGTACGCGTTCCACACTTGTTCGTATGGGTACGAACTGGTTACGGTTGTGTTCTAAACCACTATAGAGATATACACGTGCCGTGGAGAGAAGCTAGAAGCGGGGCATAAACTAGCTTGTGCTGCTGGAGCTATTATGGCGCACAGACTCGCCCGCCTTTCACTTCGAAGACGCCAGCAGTCTATAAGCTCATCTCTTATCTCTCTCTCTCTCTCTCTCTCGCTCTTTTTTTTTTTCTTTTTTTTTATTCTTCTTCTCTACTGGTCTCGTACTACACGGGGAGTGCCTTTTACCATTGCATGTTTGGTCCAGGCTCAACGTGTGTGCGGCACATCACACAGCCTCCTCGTGTCGTAGCAAATTTCTCAAAGCTCTCCCTCTCTTTCTCTCTCTCTCTCGCACTCTTTAATGTTTGTGTGTAGTATAAGGCGGCGTGCGATCTGCCGCGGGGCCAATTTTATTCCCATCGTATACCTTTTGCCTATCTTTCTGTATACTTATATTTATCATCTCCTGTATATAGCCGAGGGACGATCGTACGACATCTCTTTCACTATCGCTATGCGCCAACCTCTTCCCCGAACACATTTTAAGGCCCACGGCTCTTCGGGACCTCTCGCTTTTCAGGAATTTCACAAATATTGGCGAAAAATTGGCCAATATTCGACCGATTGCCACTTTCGCCAATTTCTCCATTTCTTTAACTATTGGCAGCCAATTGTTATTGGCTTGCGATTGAATTTTCTTTTCCGAGCATTTTTCGAGGCCCAGTGCCCTTCGGGACCTTTTGCTTTTTAGGAATTCGAAAAAAAATTGGGCAAAATTGGCCAATATTCGAACGATTGCCACTTTCGCCATTTCTTCAACCATGGCGGCCAATTGTTATTGGCTTGCGATTGAATTTTTTTTCCGAGCATTTTTCGAGGCCCAGAGCCCTTCGGAACCTTTCGCTTTTTAGGAATTCGAAAAAAATTGGGCAAAATTGGCCGATATTCGAACGAATGCCATTTCCGCCAGTTTTCCCATTTTTCAACTACTGGCATCGAATTTTTTATTAATTTTTGGTCAACGTTTCTCAATCTGATTGATTTGTTTTGTCAAGACCACAGCTCGACAGATTTCTACAAATTAATCGAGAATCAATATGTTCGCGAATAATTCGAAAAAAAAAATCGATCAAAAAAAACAAATTCCCGAGGACGCTTGAGAGATTCTTCGGAAGGACACGTTTTCTGGACTGGTCACTGGGTGACCTTGAGACTTTTCAAGTGTAGTACGGAGTCCAGCTACTGTAACTCGGCGAATCTATATATCTCTTTCATTTTATCACTAAACTGTACGTCAAAAATAATTCAAAAAAAGTAACAAAATTTCGATTATTTACATTCGATCCCAAAACTTTAGGTTGGATTTCTTTTCAACCCTCCGATTGAAAACCAGAAAAAACCTCCATTACGTGTGCACTGGGTCTAGAAGACCCTGACCAACCGAATTCTTCAGAAAACCAATTTTTTCTGAAATTTTAATTCGGGTCTGCCAGACCTAGTGTGGACTCTCATGGTTCAATCGACTGTACGCCATCTCCAAACGATATTTTATAGTAAATAAAAAGAGAAATGACTTTCTCCTAAACCTTTAGTTACCTCAAACACCCGTTCTGTCCACACTGGGTCTGTGAGATCCAGGGGATTCGAAATCTCTAATCGTATTCCGGAAAAAAACTTTTTCAGCAAACCAATCCCTCGAAAATTTGAATTCGGGTCTGTCAGACCTACTGCGTACTGACAGACTCGATCTCAGTCGTAATCAAATCGGAGTGAAGGGATATTTGAATATTTATTTTAAAAAACACTCAAATTTATGTAAAAATATTCCTCTTTTCGAATTATTTATACATTTTTTTTCTTTTTTAATTCCTAAAAAACGAAAAAATGCGAGTTACATAAATAAATATATAATTTTTCTCATATATTTTCAAATAAATAAGAAAAGTAATGGGTAACAAAAGAAATAGACAATAGAGCGCGTGGGCGCGCGCGCGCGCGCGAGCATCGCGAACCCTAACCCCAGCTGATCCCATATCCCGTTCTCTTAGACGCGCTCGCATCCACCTTCTTCGTTCGTCCTCCGTTGTTGCTCGCCGAGAGAGGCGCGGGAGGGATTGCGGACGATATATATGTATTTATTTGTGAATATATATGTGTACGAGTCGCACATACCGATCTTATGTTTTGTACGGGGTTTTCGAGGTTAGGAAAACAAAGGGACACTTGTATGCGCCATTTTGGATGATTGCCCCATCTGTGCTTCTCTTAGGTGTGCAGTTGGAGAGAGGGACAAAAAAATCTTTCAAAATATATTAATCGTCCAATTAAATGAGAATTGAAATTCAATCGATTTCGAAGGAAAACGATTGTTCATTCGAATTTTTTTCTTTTTTTTTTTCCACGACTGGCTCATTTGTATTAATTAGAGAGGGAAAAAAAAAGATTGCTCGTTCGAACGGATGACTGTCGCCACTGAGAATTATTGAAATCAGTCAATTTCGGTGTTATAATACGACGTATATTTGTTTTTGTTTGTTTTTCAAAATATATACGTCATTGTCTCGGATGTCCAAGGTTTTTTTCTTCTCTCTTGATTTTATCTTACTGGCAATCGGGAGAAGAGTCGCCGAAAGACGCGAATTAGCATACGGTCAGCTCCAACGAGATCCAGTCACCAATCGACTTCTCGTATTAATTATCCTCACGAACTTCTATACCGTATATTATTTGTATACAAAAATTAAGTGTTCCGGTTTCACATAATACACGTGGATTAATTTTTTTGGCCGATTTATTAACCGGGACAGACTCCTCGTTTATCGATTTGATAGATTCAACAAAAATCTGCATTTTCTTATCGCCCATTAAGTAATTTTTATCTTGGATACTATGGGAGATAAAAATTCGAAAAAAATACTCAAGTCTCGCACATCTCTGAGGAACCCTCGAAAAAATTGGCGACCCGATCAGAGCAGTCCTTCTTCAACAAAAAAATTACAAACAGGCAAACATCCTCACTAGAGTATCAAATTTTTGAAAATTTTTTATCTCTCCAGATGTTTGGAATAAAAATCTGAAAAAAATCTACAATTCTCATCAATCGTTTCTGAATCCCAAAAAAAATCAACGAGTCGATTCGACCCAGCGTCCCTCAGATATGCGCCCATTTCGGTCAGAGCTCCCCATACATACATATATGTATACAAAGAGATGCCAGAGGCTGCCGAGCCTGTTGCCTGTTGCATATTGCGCCTATTGCCTCTCGGCCACACTTCACTTCACCTCCCGTAACCTGCACCTTTCAGATCGAGTTGCCGGGTTGTGAAATGCAAAAAAAAAAAAAAAAAAAAACACGGGGAAAAAGGAAAAAAAAACTTTACAACGTTCTTCGACAGCCCCCGCGGACGAAGTTCTCCGTATGTAAGGTGGATATGTCCCAGTCATTGACACCACGAGGCTCGAGCAATAATCGCATTACAAGAGTATGGAAAATCGAGATAAAAATCTTCGATTCTTATCCACTTGACGAAATTATACAATTCTTCCTCGATAATGTTTTTTCAACATTTTTTTGAAAACCCAAAAACATGCAGAACTTGGAAAAAAAAATGCGAGGCCTCGGACAGACTATATTTTTTCGAAAAAAAAAATATATTTCTGGAGGCTCCCAACGAGTTTTAAAATGGTAAAAAAAATCAATATTTTCTTGTCGATTTTATAGCTAGCTTCGACCTTCTTTTTCAAAATACATTGAAATTGCAAATTCAATCATTTTCGGACTATTTGCGTTTGAATTTAATTTCGAGTTTAATCGAAAATGAAGATTTAATAATTTTTCGTCAATTTCACATTCGAATTAGTAAATTTAATAATTTTTGGACTGTTTTTATTCGAATTTTATTCCTAAATATAGAAAAAGGGAAAAATGGGTTCGTCGTATAAAAAGCAGGACGAACGTGCGACGAAAAATCGAGCGAACGACTGTTGCACAGCAGGGGATACAAAAAAAAATAAAAAAATAAAACAATGAAAAAAAAAATGAAAATGAAAAATAATAGCTATTGTGCGAGATCATCATCGATCGAAAGTAAAAAGAAATGAGGAGCGAGGAGCGAAGAGGGCGAGAGAGAGAGAATGTACGTGGACGAAGTGCTCGAAGTGTTGAGCGCACTGTCATCGTATCCGCCTCATCGAGATAGTCATTCGACGTTGCCGTGGGGCAATAGCAGAATAAAATGACGAGACGCTGCATACAAGCTTTTAATACTTTTTCATATATATATATATATATATATATATATATATACCTTCTCAGAATATGGGTGTGTGCTTATGTACTAGACACGAAATCATCATTATTATTATAAATAATAAAAAGAAATAAATTCTCGGCAGAATTTCGAAAAATTCTTTCTCCAAACCCACTCGACCGAAAAATCCAAAAAAAAATCAGGGAGGCTCCTCAGGTCGTCAGGAATGTGAAAAAAAATCTGCACTTTTATCCCTCGAGCTATTGCGATGTTTCTCGTTATTATTGTAAAATAAAAAAAAAAATTCTCACCAGTTTTTAAAAAATTATTTCTCGAAAACGAGCGATTGAAAAAATCCAAAAAAAATCAGGGGCACTCCTCACTTCCCCAAGAAAGTGTGAAAAAATCAGGCACTCCATCCACCGAGGTATGAACGAAAAAAAAAATTGAAGTCGTCAGTCTCTCTGGGCCAGATTAGAAAAATGAACATTTTCAAAAATTTATATCCAGCAAAGTATTGAAGATAGAACAGTAAAAAAAATCAGAGATGCCAAGCCAAGTCTGAGGAACATACGAAAAAATCAGGAGTCCCATGAACCGAGAAGTTCAGCCAAAAAAAAAAATGAAGACTTCAGCCATTGCCGTCTTTTCTTCGATTCGTTCGTAATTCGTCAGAAGATATGAATAGAAGCACACGAGCACACACCCATTGCTGGGAATAAAAGCCTGGGAGGCATGGGAACGGGATTATTCTGCGAAAGAAAAAAAAAAGTCATAATAAAAATAAATATAAATAATAATAGCAATATAAAAAAGGGATAGAAATGATAGGTAATAGAAAACAAAGGCAAGGATGGCCCGAAGAGATATCGCGAGAGCTTGTGTTGTTCGTCGAGCTCCGAATGATCGCGATAAAGAAACAATCGAACGTGCGTAACCGCCCTCTCGACTTTCCCCTCGCCCCCGTACACCGGTCCCAGCCCCCTTCCCGCAACAAAAAGAGAGTAATTTGCTCGGTATCGAGAGAAAATAAATCGAAGAAGAATATTATTGCGACAGACTACAAAGCCTCCGTTCTCATTTGACCCTCGGCACTTGGCGAGGGTGGTTTCGAAGCCACCCCCGCTCCCTCGTGCCCCGCGACAGTTATCATTTCGTCACGGAACGTTCCGCGCTCTTTCTGTGACGTCTCTTCGTAACGAATCGTTCAAGTTTTATTTCCTTTTGGCTCCCCACCGATACCGACTCGCTCGCCATTACGAAACGAGCTCGAACATATTTTTTTCGACTTTTCTGCAAACAGCTGTTGAAGGAAAAACGAATCAATCGATTAAAATTCATTCTTCGTACACGGAATCGTTCGATCATGTATTTCCAATTCGATTCAGAATTAATTTTTCGTTGCAAATAAATCATCAAAATTTCGTTTTATTCAATTTTGACAAATTATTCATTTTTTTAGAGATTTAATTGAATTTTTCAATTTCTTACAAAATTTTGACAATTTTTTTCATTACTTTTTCTGAATCGATTGACGAAATATCGATTTTGGACGAAAATGCCTGTGGATAAATATTCCGTACACCTACAACTCGTAGTGAGTGGTTTTATTTTTCTTTTTTGAGTGAGACGGAGAGAGAGAGAGAGAGAGAGAGAACGTCACGGAGAGCGTAAGATTGTAGCAAAGGTCGTGGTTGGTGTCTTGGATGCGCTCTCCGCGAGTTAAAAGCTACGGCGAGAGATCGTCGTCTCGAGTCTCTTCCGTGCAAAGAGGTCACACACAGCGATTGGTTCTCGCCGCTCTCCTACGTGAATTACGATCGAGCTCAGAGACATTTTTTTTTTCCCTCTCTATTTTTCTTCAATTTTCTCGATCTTCGAAACGATTTTTTTCACCCAAAAAATAGTGAATCGACTATTTTGGATAATTTTTTTCAATCGAATTATTATTCCTCGAATCTTACAAATTATTTCCCAAGAATCTTATCAACTTTTGATTTTTTTTTTTTTTCCTTTATTGTTGAGAACTTGAAAAAAAAAATAAAATAAAAATAAATTAAAAAAAAATCTTAAAACTGAAATTTATATTTACAAGCGACGAAGAAACTAGTTTTCCAGAAAAGAAACGAATTGCGTGAGCTTGTAAAGCTGATCCTCCGTCAAACTCGCGTTCGTTGCGTTGCTCTGCTCTCGATCGCATTTTCGTGGCTTCACCGTCGTGTCCTCGAGGCCCCAACCGCGATCGAGAACTGCTCTTCGCGTGTCCTCCGCTGTCAAACCCGTCATCAGACTCACAGCTGATAATTCGACCGAAGAATATGCTTCGGAGATCAGGGACATCGCTCGCTCGCGAACGTTTTCTGCAAAAGTATTAGAAGTTTATTAATTTCAACATTCCTCGTCTATTTTTCATTTTCACGTCGAACTTTTGAGCCCGAAACGTAATCGTTCAATATTTTTTCACAATTTTTCCGGTTTTATAAAATTTTTGAAGATTTGAACATTTTTGCGCTTATTTCGAGTCCAATAAATGACGATAAAAAATACCACGAAAATTAGACTCGTTGGATCAAAAAAATTGAAAATATTTCCAAAAATTAAAAACAAAGAAAAAATAATGAAAAATTCTTTTTTGACGACTGGCAAAAAATGAAAAAGTTGCATAAACTCTCAAACGAATGAGAATGAATGTAAAAAAATCGAAAAATTGATTTGTCTTGTCGATCTATTGATATTGTTAGGAAATTACGAAGTTTTCAGAAAAAAAAAAACGAATCAGGGAAAGAAACAAAAAGATTTTTGGTTTTGAACGGATTGAAATTTTTTCTTAACTTCTATACGAAATAATGAAAACACAAAAATGATGATGAAAACTGCAGAGACCTCGTTGCTGAATGTAATTTCATGACATTTAAGGTCTTTTATGACTTTTCGGGTCATCAGACACCCCGAAGTTTTATCTCTTGACGTATTTTGTATAAAATCGATAATCGAACAAAGTAAAAAAGAAAAAAATGTTCAGAAATTAGAAAAAAATGTTAAAGTCAAACCTTTCAGAGCGTTCATGATATTTCGAACGTCTTCGCTCCATTCGCAGTTAAGAGCGGCATGAACCGCGGACCATTCCCGTTTCCACATTTTTTGTCCGACTTGCCAAATTTTCAGTAATTCCGGAGTGCTCGTTTTAACATTGGCAGGAATTCGTTTCCATAAAAACTTGGCGTTGCAGCTGGGGAATTGATCGAAGAAGGATTTAAACGAGTTTTTATGCGTCAAAACCAATAAATTCTGACGGAATACACGAAAGGTTACTCACAGATCATTTTGGTAAAGATAAATCGCCAAAAGTTGGGTGTAAGTTTGTGCAGGGAGAGTTCCCGTAGCAGCCTTGAAAAAACGACGAGGAAAAAACAATTTTGAATCGGAATTACACGAAGAAAAAATGATAAAAAATCGAAAAATAGCAGAAACGATTACACAAAATTTGGAAATAAAAACACGATTTTATCAAATTTTCTATAATTCGATCGTTTTTAATGATAAACGAATCAATAACAACAAATATTTTTGGTCAACATCTTTTTGTACATCGCAAACTATCGAAAAACTTAAATTTCGAAAACTAACCTCCAATTCGGCTTTTTCGAGCTCGCCGAGCAGATTTTCAACTTCGTTCAAAACCATGACAAGATTATTATTGTTTATTGCGAAGAAAATCAACGACTTTTATAGCCAAAAGTCAGAGAAACGACCTGCCAAAATTGTAGAACAGAAAATGTGATTTCGTGCAAGAAAAATCGAAAACAATGGGAAAACGAGCAATTTCTCAGCGGAATTTACAGTCAGCGCCATGCTGCGTCAGAATATCAAAGTTTTGCCGGGAAATTTGAAAAACATTTTTTACTTAACTGGTATATAATTGTATTTATTTTCAATAATTTAATACACGATTACACTGATATATATATCTGATTAGTGAAATAATTCGATAATCGGTTATTTTCGAAGGATTTTTCTCGAGTTTCTCATTATTCAAAGCGACAAAAAATGATAAATAATTTTGTGATTCCTTCGATGGATGAAATATTTAAAAAATTTATCACACAATTCTCGAACGAAGATTAAAACAAACCGAGAATACGAATCGGAGAAATTGAGAGAAAAATCGAACAAAAAAAATAATAAATATTGGAAGAATCGAATAGATTTTTTGACTAATGAGAAAGCAAAGATTTCACGAGGAATTGGATGGGATCGTAGAAGGGAATAACGATTATAAATGCATTTGAACGAGGCTTATAATACGATAATAAACGAAAATGATGTTTTCCTCAATTTTCTTTTGTTCCCTGAGTCCTTTGTCTTTATTGCATATGCTGGCGTCTGCGAGCAGCTCGCTGCTTGTCGAATCGCAATTCCATTTCCTCGAGTACTCGAGGCGTGTAACGAACCACAAGTTTGACTGAATTTTGCGCTTGTTTCAAGAGCTCCACAGCTTTTTCATGATTCTCGCCTTCGACGCACTGAAATTTCAGAGCAAGATATAACGTCAAAAATGCCTTTGTGCTTCTTTCGAGAAAATTAACGAGTTTTTGAAAATTCAGATAAAATCAACTAACCACTCCGTTCACTGACAAAAGCTGATCTCCTCGTTTCAAACCTCCGTGACGATCCGCTACTCCGCCGGGAATAATTCTTGATATGTAAATCGGTGAATTCTGTTCTTTGCCACCCATCACGTTGAAACCGAGGCCTTCCTCGGTTTTTGGCAGCTCCACTACCCTCGGATGCGCATGGCCTTCGCTAGCCGCAAAAGCAGCAACAGTTGCTTTTGCGGTCGCAGACGCGCGGACATCTTGAGAACCCTTCGATCGATGATAATAAAAATAAAATCATTTCAATTTGATTCTTGTCGCTGTTTCATAGAAATCATTTTTTTTTTATTTAAAATTTTTTTTTTTATTTTCCAATTGAAAAAAAAAAAGTTTTTTTTTCTTGATTTTAAGAAAAAAAAAATGTATTTTCTGAAATTCTTTTGATTAATACCTGAATATCAACCGTCTCGTAAACGTGTTCATAGACTTCTCGTACTGCGTTCAAAAAGTCGCTTTGCAATACTTTTTGGAGAGTGGCCAATTTAGTGCTGGGAATTTCTCCTCCTGACAGGAAGAAAAATAGAAGAGTAGAAAAAAAAAACAAAAAACAAAAAACGTGCGAATTTTTATAAATAATTCGTCGAATATTCACCTTTTTGCAGTTTGTCCAAAAGTTCTATCGAACGTTTGACGTCTGAAAGGTTAGAGAAAATTTATAGTTTCGTAATAATGGCGGCCATATTGTTTTTAATTTCGTTGTTTCGCGATGAACGAACTTTTGTTTTTCGAGGATATGGGGTCCAGGGAGCAATTTCAATTGTTCAGTTACAATACCTCTTGCGAGATTCAGACGCTCGCCAACGGTCGCCATTTTTTCGCGATCAATAAAAGAAGCAGAACGCTATTTTAAATCGCGAGAAGACAAAAACAACACTCCGACGTTTGACAGCTCGTCGCACCAAGATTTTAACACTCGCACATCAATTTCAAGCGCCCAAAGGGACCGAATGCCGTATTTTATCACGATTTTTGTCAACGATGTCAACGTTTTATTCGCAATTCTTAGATCCCGGGCTAATTAAAAATGGCTCGGTCTAGCAGAGATGTTAGCGAAGCATCAAAAAACGCTACGAAATAAACCGAAGGTCCCTGTCGGAAAACCCACACTACCCACGTCGATAATACAGATTTTTTTTGGACTTACCGTCAGTCGGTAAATTATCTTCGAGAAAAAAAATTCCATTATTAATGAATTTAAAATAAAAATCAAGAAACAAAGCGATTTTTGATTATTAACAGAATGCAATTTTTTTTCCAAATTTCTATACAAAATAATGAAAACACAAAAATGATTTTTTTTTTTTTCCTTAATTTCTTAACATTTTCCTTACAACGTATTTATTCGAGTAATAAAATACAATGAGGCATGTACAATTCATCGTTGTGATTTCTTAATCTCGCGCCGAATTGCAAACAGTAAAGAATTCAGCGGAGAAAAAGTGAGAGAGAGAGTGGAGCGAGAGAGAGAAAATCAGAAATCTGACAATTATTACGAAGCGACTTCCTCGGTGGCGCCTTCGAACTCCAGCTTGACCTGGCACTCTTCGTGTAGTCCCTCGACGTCGACTTCGGATTCAGGAGCGTTGAGCATGTTCAAAGTAACTTCGGCTGATTTTCCCATCAGTCCTTGATTCGTAGCGGCGACAGTGGGCTGCGGTTGCTTAGGTTGGCCAACCGGAGTCGACGGAGTTCTCATCGGTACGCCAGCTTCCTCGAAAGCTTTTTTCTTTAGCGTCGAACGAATTTGCGAACTGAAATTAGGAATCGAATCGACCGGAATCTCATGAAATTAAAAATTTTTCAAGGAAACACTGACGCAGAAATTGAGCGCCTTTGTCGTTCGATATTTTCTGTCCAAAATTTTACTTTTTCTCTTATTTTCATTCAACTTACACCGTCCTTCCTTTGATCCGCTGGCTCAATTTGTTCAAATCTTCTCCGAATGTCTTAACCGTCTGTCTCAGCATCTCAATTTCCTCGTCAGTCCATTTACTGTTGGGTACGACGCGTGCGAAAAAATGTATTTGAAAATTTTTTTTGTTACGACTCGCCGACGAGCTCAAGAGAGCCAGGAAAATTGGAAAGTTTATCGAATTTGATTTTCTTCGAGGATTTTCAGAGTCGAATTTACTTTCAGCCGAGAGAATTTTTCTCCAGATTTTTAAGACCGGCGCTCGAGACGAAAAACTTGATTTCAACGCAGTCGAGTCGAGAAAAAAAAAAATGAGAAAATGGATGAAAAAAATGTAATTTTACCCTGCGGGCGAATCAGTCGTCGGATGCAATTGCATCGTGAGTTCTCCCAACTGATTGAAAGCTGCGCCGGCTGCAGCAAAGATTTCTCCAACCTGGAAAAAAAATTATTTTCCAAAAAAAATGAATCAAATCGGATTTTTTTGATATTCGAGTCAACAAATTTATCAAATTTTGGATCAAATGATTTCATGGGTTCTCGAAAAATTTAAATAAATACAGAAAATGAAATTTTTGATGGAAGAGTTTGCCGCTCGAAAACAAAAACAAACGAAAACATAACCTCTAACCTTTCTTCCACTTCCGGGATCCATATTCGCGAAAAAATAGTCAGCTTTCAATATCTTTAATATATCGAAACGAAGAACGACAATATTCGGTCGCGAGACATTAATTTTTCGGGGAGGACACAATTGTTTTTAATTTAAAACAATAATAACAAAAACTTTGAACGTTGCACAGTCGGAAGGCGCCCGATGCATTCGGCGCTTTTTTTTCAAGCAGCAGCGCCATCTCGGTAACTGTCATTTTCTACTTTGACGACTGTACCACGAGTAATCAGTTTGGAGAAATGGGAGAGAAATAGTTTAAGAGTATAACAAAAATGACAGCTTTTCCTTCGACGAAAGAAAAATAAAGTGTAATTTATATATTTTTTTTATCAAAGTTTCTACGAAGGAAACGTGCAGCTGAATTTTTAGTGATCGTGCAAGTGTGTTTAAAAAAAGCAGCGACTGGCGCTGGCAGTCTTTTCCGTCGTGTCATTCTCCGTCTGAAATATCGAACGACCGAGAACATTCGCGCATGTTTCGCATCTCAATGCCTCTCTCTCCAGGCGTTATTCCTCAGTCTATAATCAGCAGCTGTCTCGGACTGACGTGTCTTTTCTCGTCCTATATATACATACAATAGCCTAATCGCTCACGAGCGAAATTTCGTTTCGAACGAGTTTTTCAACGTTTGTCAAGATTTTACGAAAGAAGAAGTATGAGTATTAGTCGCATGTCGCTGAGTAATTGGAAGATTAGTAAAAACGACGAAATGCCGAGTTTAATATCAAGTAATTGGTGAGTAAAATGACGAATAGATAATTTTAAAAAATAAAAAATAAAACAGACATTCGCCACGAGAGTACTGCGCCATTTTTGTTCTCGCGACGACGCCATTTTGTATATCGTTACCTTTATTAAGAATTTATTCAACTAAATCCTCGTTTCGTTAACGATTTTGAGCCTGATCCATTCGATTCTCAAACGTGATTATTATTTTTTGCTCGTTTATAACGAATCTTCGCGAATTCTTCATGAAAATCGGAGTAATAATTCAACCATCTTTTTCTTTTGTTTTCCTTCGATATTGTTGGCATTTATCGAACAAATAAAGAAAAAAAAAAACATAAAAATCTATAATTTCGAAAAGTAGAAAAAAAATTCAAACATTTACAGTTTCTTGCGTGAGAATATGGTATCCCGTTAGGAAGGTTGAATCAATCGATTCGTACATAACGCATAGGCAAACTCTCACGTATACACGCGCTCTTATAATTGTATAGTTGAACCACGGGTTCGCGACAATTGACCTCCGCAGCTTCAGAAAATTAATAAACACGACGTTACGAAAAAAAAAAAAAAAAAAAAAAAAAAATTGTGCAAAATTCATCGTTTTTCCTTTCTTTTTTTTTTCTCGAAATTTCTGAAAATCCTTTTCCAATTCCTCGGCTTTCCTGTCCATCCAAAAATCGTATCGAAGGACGATCGTTTTTTTTTTCTTTTCGAACTGCGTCGCGACTCAAAAAATTTTTTATCTGATCGAATTTTTTTGACAGTACGATAAAAATAACGGAAAAATTGCCAAGTTCGTGCTTTTTTTTTTTTTTTTTTTTTTTTTTTTTTCTTCAATTTTTCGAGATAATAAATCGAAGTTATCTCCCTTCCTTATCAATTACGAAGCGTTTAGAGAATTTTTCGTCAACAACGAAGATTTTATTCACATTGATGTACATATGTATTTATTACTATTTATCTGTATTTGCGCGAGCGTTATCGAGTCTCTGCACACACATGTGACAAAACGCGCGTCATTCTCCACCAGTTAGAACGAAATGTAACATTTTACTTTTGTTTTCACTCTCTGCGTCGCATTTTTTTTTCTTCTGGCTTATCAGAGTCGTGACCTCGAAGCGTTGAAACACGACTTTCAGCTAATTGAGGTACGTGCTCCGTGACCTAAATACGCGTAAATTGAAAATGTTTTTTTCTTTTTTCTTTCCTCTCTTTTTCGATCGTTTTTTACAGTGATAACTTTTGTGAACTTGCAAATTGACTCGTATCGACACCGTTTATCGATCTTTGTGATTTTTTTGTTCATCTCGCTTCGATCGATCGAAATGAAGCATTTGTATGAGCGATGAATCATCCGTTCGCTCAAATGTCGAGGAAAATCTGAATAAAATTTCGTAAAATTCGATTTTTTTTTTTTTTTTTTTTTTGTGAAATCCTTCGAAATTTTATTCGTCCGCCATTTTTGTTTTATTTTAGAAAATGAACACGGAAAGAGAATCTCGAGTGAAACTCTTGAATCAATTTTTTTAAAATAAATTGAACAAAAAAAATTCGATCCTCGAATAAAATGTTAGCGAATCAAAAATTTCTTGTTCAATGGTGAGAAATGAAACGAAAAGCGAGTTGAAAAAATGAACATTTTTATTTTCGCGACAAATTTTTAGCCGAAATGTTTCAAAAATTGATGAAATTAATTTTTTTTTTAAATATTGTTTTATACGGAGAAAAGAACGCGGAATAAAGGAACAAAAAAAATTGGGATCGAGTTTTTTTTTCGATCTCCTGTCTCTCGAGCGATTCGTAGAAAAAGTTTCGCCAAAAACGCGTTTTTTTTTTTTTTTTTTTTTTTTTTTGTACGTTACGGTAATGAAATGAAATAATTGAAGAAGCCTGAAAACGGATTGATAAACAGTGCGATAATTTTCATCGCGAGACCCGCCAAATATTTCGCAAATTATAACCAACTATATAGAAAACGCGCGGATGACTGTTCGAGAGAGAGAAAATAAATAAGAAAAGAAAAAGATGAATGATGAAAACACGAGTTTGGCTGATTGCCCGTGGCGCTGTTTGTTTGGATCGAGTCCCAAGAATCCCCCCCCCCCTCCTCCGATTATCCGCTCCGTGCGCACTTGCAGCGACTTTCTCTCTCTCTCTCTCTCTCTCTCTCTCTTTCTTTGTCAGCATAAAAAGCATCGAGACTCGGTGAAAATTCGACAGTTTGATATTTTGCCCATACCGAAGCCGGTTTTTGCGACGCAGAAATCTTCTTAGATAGTAGACTATTTTTTTTTTTTTTTTTTTTTTTCGTATCACTTTCTCGGAACGAGCCCCAGAGCTCTTCGTCGAGCCTCTTTTCTGTCATTTGCGGAGGAGAAAAAAATACGATGAGCCCACGATCCCGGTACAATTAAAAAAAAAAAAAAAAAAATCGATTTTTTTTTTTTTTTTTTTAATTTCTCGAAATTCGTTAAATCTCGATTAACTACGTTTTTCTACTTTTACGTAACTCCCGACTCGTAATAATGAGGAAAAAAAAAATATTTTTCAAGTGAAATGTTGTACAACAAGAGCATTGAGGAATCTTTGGAAGAAGTTTCGGGAGAACAACAATGCTATTCCATAACGCTGGGTGTGGGGCCTCTGTGGTGGTCCTGATGCGCCCCATGCCGCATTGTCTGTATCCGCAGTCAACGCAGAGAGCCGCGGCGTGGGGATTAAGCAGAGTCAGCTCTCTGTGAGCTCACACATTGTACAGGTAAATAATTGTTTTTCATTTTTTCAATATTCATTCATTTTCATTCGTTAGCTATATTCCTTCATCAGACACTTTTCCCACTTTGCACATTTCCGTATTATTTCGAGACTCGCCAATTCATCTGGGAGTCAAAAAAAAAGTCTTAAACGGTCACCCATCACAGTACTGACCTCTTTCGGATTTGCTCGAATCGAAAAATCGACAAGGTCACGTCACCACCCTCGTTTCTGTTGAATTTCGATTTTTTTTTTCACTTTTTTCATATATTTTCATGCAAAAACTCATGATTGTTATTAACTTAACAAAATAATAATTTCGTGATTTTCAATGAAATTGAAATTTCAAAGTTTCGTAGAATCGATAAATGGATTATCGTTGTTATTGAATCGTTGGATATAAAATGAATTTGATTTGAGGAATTATGAAAAATGATGAAATTCTTTTGCTACGATTGCAGGAGGATGAATTAATAAAAGCCGTAAGAAGCAACGAGTCTCTACGTTTACTCTTTACGCTACACCTGACCGAGAGCACATCGGTCGAGTGGGAAACACTGATATGGCGTGGTACACTTTACATTCGAGTACCGAGCTGTCTTTTGCCGGAGGGTTCCAAGGAGGGATTCGTATCTCTTCTGGAATACGCCGAGGAGACGCTCCAATGTAACAACATCGTCGTTTGTCTCCGAAAAGATCGTACCGACCGAGGTAGGTTTTTCAGAAATGTCTCATTTTTATCAGAACCAAAATTTCACGATTTTAAACGACTTTTAGGCCAAGAAATATGAATTTTTTCATGACATCGATGAGTTGCTCGCATGAAAATACAAAAATTTTCTATTTTATTTCCTAATTACGAAGTTTTCAGAGAAAAAAAAAAGAATCAGGAAGAAACAAAACGATTTTTGATTTTGAACAGATTTAAATTTTTTTCAAAATTTCAATACAAAATTATGAAAACTATATAATTTTTTCAAGAAATTTCATGACTTTCAGGGCTGAATGTAATTTCGTGACATTTAAGATTTTTTAATGACTTTTCAAGTCGTTAGACATGCTGGTTTTGAAAAATCGAAAATTCTTCGATATACTCGATGTAGAAATCGATTTTTCTCGAATAAATGAGAAAAATTTAATATTTTTTTTTGCTTTTTTTTTTTTTCGTCTGTCTAGCTATGCTCGTTCGTACTTTCATGTTTTTGGGATTCTCGATTTTGCCACCGAATCACGCACTCGTACCACCGGGTTGCGATTCCGGCAATCTTTACATGCTCTACGCCGTTGAGTAATTCCTCAATCTCGAACGTCGTTGCCATCTCGATTTAACGTCAACAGGTATTTTCTTAATTATTTTTTATACAAATTTTTCCATTTTTTTGTTTTGTTTATTTTTGAATGAAAAAAATGGGATTCTGTCAATAAATCTCAATAAAGTTTTTTTTTTTCTTTATTTTTGCAGATTTTCCATCACACAGACCAGCCCAGGCATAAAACAGGAGAAAACAAAAAAAATTTCCTCTTGAACTTCAATTATTTTTGATTTTGCTGCACGCGCCTCAAGCTGCAGTTTTCAAAGTTGATTAATTTCGTGTGAAAACTGCCAAGCAGCAATTTTATCTTCATTTACATTGCAATTTCATTACGAAATAACAGGAAGAAACGCCATTATTTGGTGGCTACGAATTCAACTGAAAAATTAAATCGGGAGGCAATAACGTTGACGCGTCAAGAATAACGAATAGTCGAGAAAAATAGGGCTCGTTACTCTAAAAAATGCTTAAAAAAAAAAAAGAAAACGAATCATACGGTTTTAAAAGATTAATTCTCTTGTACGAAGTGTCCACACTCTTCTTAATCGCATAAGCCAAGCTTTTATTCCATACAAACACTTAAGAAAAACAGATCTCCCTCGTGAAACTTTCAAGATCGAAAATTATCGAGAAAAATCATTTAAAAAAAATATCTTTCTCGCCAATTATCGTTCATCGAAACATTTTTTTATCGACGCTCCTCTGAACTCGGATCGTGGCAGATTGGGATAAGCCAAAAAAAATGAAAAAAAAAAAAAAATTGCAACTTATTCACAAGAATATTACGTTTAAGTTTCAATCTTTAGTATTATTTTTTTTTTAATACTTTTATCTCTACGATATTCAACGTCATCTTTTGCAAACTCGATCACGGACGTAATTACCATCGAAAAATGGAGAAAATTTTTTTTTTTTCCTCTTTTCAAATTTCCAGATCGCTGTTCAATTGCAATTTTAATATATTCATGTATTATATTATACGCGTCTTTTATTTCTTTAGACTAGAGAACAAAAAAAAATGCGGCAAATTCCCAGTCGATCGGAGCTCGGAGAATCGTTGCTAAGCAAATCGTGACTCAGTGTTGATTGCGTGCGAAACAGCGAATATAAACTCACAAAAATGTAAAAAAAAAATGAAAAAATAATTAAAAAAGTAACAAAAAAAAAACATGCAGTAGGTCACAAAATATGAGAAACACACACACCTACGTAGATTAATTAGTGTTAAGTGAAAATCTGACTGTTTCGGTGTATCAGTTAATGATGAACGATATAAAAACAGAAAAACATAAAATCAAGAATCCAAATTTTCTTTCGTCTTTATTCTGTCGAAGATTTAAAAAAAAAACGGTTAAATAGACATAAATAAATTTCTTCCCTCCACTTTTAAAATCGGCTTTAAAAAATTAAGGGATAAATAATAATGAAATCAGGAGACCAAAACACCGAGCACCGTTAATCTTGTATGCTACATTTATTATTTCGTAAATATATAAAGAAGGTAATTGCTAAATAAAAATTTGTTTGAAAGATTTCACACACGAGAATTTTCGAGGCTGCTCTTCTTGCTCGAGATAAACTATTTCGAGAGCTCGAACATCGTTTCAACCACGGTTTTCCGTTTTTCTTGCTGCACTTTCGATACGAATTTTTCCACTGGACGCGCAAACACTTTGCTGCTTTTATTTTATCCTTTCCGGTATCGAATTCGTATTTTTGCGACTTTTTTTTTCCTATCAATGTCTTTCGTACCATCGTTTTTACTCGATTTTTTGATTTTGTTTATTTAAAGTACTTTTTGTTATGTACTCTTCGGAACGAGACCGAGACTGTCGAGCATTCCTGATTGCTGCTCCTCGCTCGGATAAGCCGATCCTCGTTCGCACTTGATCAAATGATTCGCTGAAAAAAAGAGAAAAAAAAAACAAAAAATTCCAATTTTTCTTCCAATATTTTCTTCCCTTTCTTCGTTATTTCGGAAATCACTTCCGGCTTTTACGCACCCAATAAATTTCCATCGTCCGTCGAAAACTCGCCGCAGGAACAACTCATCCTTTTCTCTAGTGGAATATTTATCAATGGGGATGGAACTACCAGGCTCGTCAGCGGACGCTCGTTGTGAATTTGACGCTGATGCTCCTTGAATGCTCGCCAACAACATGTCACGTAACGACACTGCTGACAACGCTGCTCTCCTCTGAAAACGATCGAAAAATTCGATTTTTTATTTTGTCACTTTTTTTTTTTCATCAAAATTACGAATTTGCAATTTAATGTACGAATAATCGATTTTTTCAAATTTTTTTAATAGAAAAAAATTAAAAAATCAGTTCAAATTACGAATTTTGTCATATTTCCAGAATTACGAATTCTGGGTTTTTATGATTTCCATTCACTATGCGAATAGGCAATTTCTCAAGATTTGGTTGTTGAAAAACATCAATTTTTTTTTTTTTTAATTTGATTATTTTTTCTTTGGAATTTGAATAAATTGAAAAAATGAATAATTCGATTTGAAATGAAAGTAGAGAAACTGAAGGAGTATTCTGGAAAGATTTCGAGAGAAAATTCGATGAATTTGAAGAAAAATGGGAATTAATTTTTTTTTATAAATTACGGATAATGATCAGGTTCGTTGATATCCTCTTCGCATTCCTGACAGCTGAGATTATCGTTAGAAACGATGATAGAAATGGGCCCGTCGTTCCATTTGGTGAATTTCTCGTCCTCGAGAAATTCCGGGGGCGGACTTTCAATTTCGTTGCGTTTAGTGTTAACGAGTCTGTGTCTCGAGATCATGATGCCTGTGCTAACTTTCGAGCAGGGTGTTACTCCTGTAACAGAAAAAAATCACCGAATTCATAGTTTTGTAAAAAAATAAAGAAAAACATTAAAAAATCGAGCAAATTTCGATGAATTAGAAAAAGAAATGTACTCGGTCCGGTCACGGTTTGATGGAGCTCTTCGAGATGATTTTTCAGTGAGCTTCTTTGATTGAACCATAAACAGCATCTCGAGCATTTGTTGCCCCGTCCTTGTTCCCTCCTGACGATGTGTCGTTGCATATGCAACAAATACGCGTGAACGTTCGAAGAGTTCGCACGTCCATCGACCATAAATTGAATCACCTTTGAACAAACGAAGAAAATTTTTCTCAGTTTCATCCAATTTCATGATTCTTTTTTTTTTGTTAAAAAATACAAGTTTTAACAATGAAAAACGTTATTTTTCCGACTCTCATCCAACTAGACTATTTTTGAGTGAAAATTACTCATTTGAGAAAGACACAAAAACGATTTCTTTTTCATTTTTCATTTTCTTTTTTTCTTTTATAATTTATTAATTTTATTATTGAATTAAATTGAAAAATAAAAAAATAATAGAATAATAATAATTAATGAAATTAATTGAACGACTTTCAATTGAGAATTGTGGGATTAAACGCTCGAAAAGCGTTTATCAACGTTTTTTAATCTCGCCCTTTAATCCAACTGTACGAGTTTTGGTTGAAAAGTTTTTTTTTTTTTTTTTTTTTTTTTTTTTTTTAATTCTCACCTTTAGACAATATGGGCACTGGAGGCCTTCGCCTTTTTCGTGAACTTTGTAAAAATGATCGATCACGTCCTTGTGACTGGAGGTTCGATAATTGCAGCTTTCGCAACGATAAGGCATTTCGGAAGGACAGTGCATTGTTCCCAGGTGATTGACCAACAGAGCTCCATCGTTTCCTACAAAATAGTTTAAAAAAAAAAATCATGATAAATCGAACGAATCGTTTTATCAATTAATCAGAAAATTTAATTACTCCGATTGCTTGGATTTTAGAATTTCATCGACGATCAATATTTTATCGAATTTATATGAATCTATTCTCAATCGTCGTTGAGCTTACCGAAGAATTTTTGTTCGCAAATTGCGCAAACGACCATCGCATCGCCGTCGCTTTGTCCGAATTTCGTGTGGGTTTCCGATACGTGAGTAACCATTTGATGTTTGGAGGAAAATGCGGCGCAGCAGTATTGGCAAACCGGAGATTCCTGCTGGTCCGGAACTCGGGCTGGCACGTGACTTATCATGTGCGCCATTACTTCGGTGTTGCATCTCATCGTCGCGGAACAGAGGAAACACTGGAAATAAGAATTATTATTTTTTTATTTTTTTTTATTTTCATTGTTTTCAATGTAAAAATAGAGCTGGACGAAACAAAATTCAACGAATCGACTGATTTTTTTTTTTTTAGTTCAACTTAAAAATTTTCAAAAAATGAACTTTTTTTTTTTCACCTTAAACGAGCAACAAGATTTGGTCTCTTTGCTCAACAAACTTTTGTCGCCTTCCATAGTAGCGTAATAAAATTTTTCAAGGTGAATTTGTCCCTCGAATTTAAGAGCTTCGGGAATATTGTTGGAACGTTTTATATCAGGCTCGGGACTGGGCGCTGAATTCGTGGGTCTCTTTTTTCCGCGTCTCGGTCCAGGCTTGAACTGCTGCGATCCGATAGGACTCGTGACCGATCGTCTGGTGTTGTCGATCGTCGTCTGAATTCCACGAGGCCCTTGCTGGCTCAAAACTTGGGGGATCGGTGTACCGACCGACGTCGTTATTATCGCTCCCGAACTCGTTCGCGGCGAATACGACCAATCCTTGAACGGATTCGCCGATATTTTTGCCAAACGATCCAGTAAACTATCGGCTGTAACAGGAATTGAGAATTTTATGGATTGTGAAAACAACGCTGACATCCTATACATAAATATCTAAATTTGGCAATTTTATTAACGAAAAATCTAAATTTAGCAATTTTATTAACGAAAAATCTAAATTTGTCAATTTTATTGACCAAAAATCCAAATTAAGCAATTTTGTTTACGAAAAATCCATGTTTAGCAGTTTCGTTACCAAAAAATTTTAATTCAGCAGTTTTGTTAACGAAAAATCCAAATTCAACAATTTCATTAACCAAAAATCCATATGCAGCAATTTCATCAATGAAAATTCCAAATTTAGCTGTTTTATTTCCGAGAAATCTAATTTTGACAGTTGAATTAAAGAAAAATTCAAATTTAGCAATTTTATTAACGAAAAATCTAAATTCAACAATTTTATTAACGCAAAATCCAAATCCAAATTGAGCAATTTCATTAACGAAAAATCCAAATTTATCAATTTTATTATCCAAAAATCCATATTCAGTAATTTCATCAATGAAAATTCCATATTTAGCAGTTTTATTTCCGAGAAATCTAATTTTGACAGTTGAATTAACGAAAAATTCTAATTTAGCAACTTTATTAACGCAAAATCTAAATTCAGCAATTTCATTAACGAAAAATCCAAATTTATCAATTTTATTATCCAAAAATCCATATTCAGCAATTTCATCAATGAAAATTCCAAATTTAGCAGTTTTATTTCCGAGAAATCTAATTTCGACAGTTGAATTAACGAAAAATCAAAATTCAGTAATTTCATTAACGAAAAATTCAAATTTAGCAATTTTACGTATAAAATCAAATTCATTAAATTGATTTTGGAATACTTTATTTCGATGATTGATTTTTTTTTTTTTTTTTTGAATAACAGTAATAAAAACTTACGAGAATCGATTCTGGTTTGTTCAGCAATGTGAAGAATAATATTATCAAAGGCGCGTGTGGCGGTAGCACCGAACATTTCCCGCCACACGAGTTCGTCCAAAAATTGTTGTATCATTTGTCTGCTTAGCAGACTAAGAGTATTTTGAAACATGCGAGGTACGATTTTACGTAAATATTCCATCATGTGATAGTTGCTCTTCATGTTGCGGGGATTTTGATCGCTGAACGCCGATTGGACGACTTGAGTGAAGCCCATTTCCTGCAGAGTGCTTCTATCAACCGTGTAATCCGTTATTATTTTAGAATCTTTGTGAACCCATTCTTTCAACGGATGAAGAATATTATTGAAGCGACGTTTGAACGAGCGATCACCGTCGTACAGTGGCTCGCAAGCTCGTAATCTTATTTCCGATGTTTCAGGATTCAAAACACCCAAAACTTCGACTTTGACCTGAAAAAATTCAGAAAAAAACCGAATTTGTTAAAAAAAAAAAAAAAAAAACCAGAATTAAAATTTTTTTGACGAATTTTCATGAAAATTGAATAAAATTTATAAAAATGATAAACCTGTCGTAAATTTCCATCTTGTGATGTGGTACCGAGACTGATAACACCGACTTGGATCATCGAATGTTTGCCGCCCATCATAGTAGCTTTATCGGAAACAGCGGCGGTGCAAATGCTTCTTAAATTGGTATAAAAATTTTTCACATAAACATTTGAGACTTTGACCCAGGAAATAACATTTTGAACGTTAGTTTGACAAGCCCAATGATAAATAAGTTTCAATATGACGCTGGGCACGTGAGGAGATCCTTGGAAAAGAGAACCATTGAAAACAGAGACAAAACGATCCGGACAACAACTAGAGATCCAAACGTAACCACCCGAATATGGAAATGTCCCCGAAGAATCGCTGTACATTCCGAGCTTCAGTTTCATTTTCTGCGTTCCTGTACTGTGCAGCGGACAGTACTGTTCCGATCTTACTAAACCACGCTGGATCAACCATTCCGCGAATTTTGTTGCCGAATACATCAACACGCTTTTGACTCGTAAATCTAAAATTTATTTACATTTTATTAGAGATCGTTAAATCAGTTGATCAATTTGACTCGATTTTCTGATTATTTTTAACGATCGAAGAAATCCAAATATTTTCTTTTCAATTATCTTCTTATAATTGTTGTGATAATATTGTTTCTTCATTCGTTTACTGAAATTCATTGAGAAAATTGATTTTCGAATGTAATGCAAGTATCAATGATTCATATTCACTTTGATATGAAATCGAACAACGAAAATAATGGTTCTTTGAATACCTAAATCGGTACGTTCCTTTTGTGAGACTTGGGTCGATATGTCTTTAGTACGTAAATGAGTTCGTGCAACGACTACCAAAGATGGAAAGGTCCGACCACCGTTCAATTTGTTGAACGTTATTTCCCGACCGTCGGGCAAATTTTTCTTCGATTCCTCGATTTGATCGGAGGCTGAAAAGGACACAACGAAGGAATGATTTCATTCATGAATTTACGATTTTCTAATTCGATCTAATAATTTTTATTCGTGAGATAAAAATCATTTGCGTTTCTCATTTTTCAAGCTCACCTGCATTTTTACTACCGACGGCAATTCCACCAGTGCTAGTTTGTTCCGTTGGCCAAACGGTCGTATTATGAACCTGAACCGGTGGCTTATTCACATTTTTGACTCTCAAATTTCCTCCGCTTTGCGGTGCTGAACCGACTGTAAAATATTGAAACGAAATCCGATTAAAAATCACCTTTATTTCATCCAATAATGTCAAAGTACAGAAAAATATAAAAACTTTATCGACGGTCGAAGAACGGAATGAAAGAAATTTGCTGCGACTCCGTTCGATCGATCTATTGATAATTCGTCATCGACAAATTGCTCTGAGAATCGTCTTTTTTTTTTACCTTTGTTCGTCGTAACCACGTGAGTCGCAGTTCCACCAGTATTTTTCACCGACCTGTTCCTCGCAGCCTGTAAAAAAACCATCAATTTTTATAAAACACCAAAGAAAAATCGATAAAAATTAAGTTTTCGTTGCAACTCTTACGCCGTCGGACTGATTCATTACGGAGGAAACTTGTACGGTGGGAATCGAGGACGCGGTCGTCGTCGTTGTCACACCTGTGGCAAAATCGACAAAAAAATATGAATGATTCAGCTATTTCGATGATTCTTGTAGTCTGATTAATCGATTCTTTGATTAATGACCTTGAGCTCCGGACGGAGCGACCGTTCCCAACAAAATTCTTGGATTCATGAGAAGTTGAATGTTTCCCTGGCCCGAGCTGTTCTGCGAATTGTTCATAACGTTCACTTTGATAGCCTGATTTTTCTGTTGATTCTAAAAAAAGAACAAAACGTTTTTGATTCGTCAAATTGCTCGTGGAAAACTGACGAAAGAAAATATCGATCGATCAATAATTTTCTAACGTTGCTAACGACGTTTAAGGGAATTCCCTGCTGATGGCCCATCGGCATGAGTGTTTTCTTCGTGCCAGGACTGTCAAAAACAAAGAAAAGCAATTTTTTTAAATAATTTTATACTAAAAAACGATTAACTATATATTTCGAGAGTTTGGACCGATAAATTTTTCTCTTACAGCGTGTAATGATAACCGCTGACTAGTCCTGCTTGGCAAACTTTCTGAGCGCCGTGTTCCTTCACCATTTCGTCGAGTTTCGCGACTACCTGTTTTGTTTTTTTCGGATAAAAAGTTACAGAGACGTTAGAAAAAACGAGTCGTAAAGATCGAAGAAAGAATCTGAATTAAAAAAGTGAAAATGCTGCGATTTCTGCGAATTTTCATTTCGCAGCTCCGGTAATATGAATTTTCAGATAATTACAGAATTCTCAAACAGAAAATTTGCATCGCTTCGCTCTCCGGTGAAAAAAAAAACGATTTTGAGTTTCAGAAAGATTTGTTTTATCGGAGCTGGAAAAGAAATTCCAAAAATCATGATTTTTTAGACGTTTTCATTCGGATTCAATGTCAAAAGATCCGGTAACCACGGCGGAACTTACTTTGTCATAATTCTCCTTCATTTTCATTCTCGTCATTTGTTGAGCTTCGCTCAGGGAATCCTCGATACAGTCGAGATTGAGAGTCATTTCGACGGGCCGGGTACTCGTTACGGAGCGTGTGATCAATCTTCCTTTTGACATCTTCGTGCTCTGATACGAAAAGACCAAAAATTTTTATGGAAAAGTAGAAATAAACGAAGAGAATGGAATGAAAATGAAAAAAAAAAAAAAAAAAAAAAAAACAGGAAATTTGTGATTTTTTATTAGAAAAGTTGAAAAAACGATTGTTATTTTTTTTTTTTTTTTGGAGCAATTAAGGAGCGAATTTTCATAACCTCATTTTTTGATCTTACCTCGTTCTGATCCTCGATAACATTAAAACTGGCGAGAGTGATAACCGAGTTTGTTGTAAAACCGGTAGAAAAAATAACGAAGGTTGTTCACAGCGCGGACATACACACACGTATACACAAACGAAGGAGCGAAAAACGCAAGAGAGCGCGAGGCGTCTGGCGCCGCGAATCACCGATCCCCCTCTTTGATGTTCTCGCGTTATTTCATATTTCCCCCGGTAACGAACATGCTCACTATTATCCGGCCATTGAAATGAAGCGGTTTCAGTTCAATGACTCGATTCACTGGACCGGCTAAGCTATGCGCGAATCCCGTGGGAAGAAAGAAAAAAAAAACACGACGACGGATGAAAGAAGACAGCGGAAATCCCGGGCGGAGATTGAGAGATTTTTTTTTCGAGGTTAGATTTTCTCTAGAATAATTTTGCGTCGGGCTTAGTTTTATTAAATTCCGCGAGGGAGTGCTGCCGCGCGGTTCCAGTAGGTGGCGCGTCAACTTGCAGCGATTTGTTAAAAATTTTCGGCACCGCGACTATTTTCTTTTAAAGATTGTTTAATTGTTACGCAACTTTAATTATTCTTCAATTCGAATCGCTGTCATTTCTTTGTTTCGTCATTGTTTTTCGGGAATTTTTCAAATTTTTGTGAACCTTCTAATTTTCATTCTCCTTGGATAATCGCGCGAGAAATTTGCAAAATAGAGCTACACTCCACTGCACATGCGCTCCACCTGGACGCATCGCGAAACTCGCTCCTTTGCGCACTCGCGGCGCGGAATACCTCCGCATAATTAGCAGGTAAAAATAATGAATATTTCGGAAGTTTTATGGTTATTTCAATTGGTAGCACACAATTTTGATCGCGATTCATACACTTCTCTTGACACGCTTTTTGTTCATTCGAAAAGCGAAAAAAACAATTCGAACCAAAACAAATTTGATGAAAATGATGCTTAACCTGATAATTGTTCATTTTATCATCGATCAGTGACATTGGAAATGCATTTTGACGCATGAAAACATGATGTTTCATTCTATCAGGAATAAAAGATGGTTTTTTTGTGTGAATATTCACGAGAAATCCTTTGTGGACTCCCTGAATTTTTTTTTAACTCAATCAATGCCATTATGATCGAAAAATTTAATATTTTTCGGCCGACTCGTTTCGTTTGTTTATGTTCGTGGGTCCTAGATTCGTTTTTTACGTTTGCGCGCTCTCACGCTCGAAGTAGGGAAGTAGGGATGGTAGGGATGCCGCGAGCGCGAGCTGGACCGGCTGAGTGGCAAGTGGGAGAAGGGTGGGGGGCGAGCGACTTGCTCGTTCTTGTTCGCGAGTCGATGCACTGCGCAGTTGCCTGCGGGACGCGGGGCGATGAGGATCGCTTGGTAAGAGAATGAAGGCGAGCGTCGGTCGGTCAATGGGATCGTCGTTATCATCGTTCGTTGATTTTTGATGAAATTGAGGAAAAATGACAAGCGAAATTCTACCTGATCCTCAGCGAATGACGATCCATAATAATCCTGTTGCGTATGTTCGAATTTTTTTTTTTCCAACTAAATAATAAACGAATACTAATAAATATTGAATGTATGAACAAATGAGGAATAATTTCATGAAAATCATTCGAATTTTGGAACCGGTACACATATACAGTGAGTGTAAAAAGTATTCGGACACTTTACATAGAAAATTGTATTTAAAGTGTACGAATACTTTTTACACTCACTGTAATTCTTATTTCATTTCGCTTTTCGTGAATTGAATGCAAATATAGAAGTTATTGCTCGATAACGCAATGAAATGAAATTAATTTTTTTATTTCGTGCATTTTTTGACGCAATATAAAAATATATACAATTATAAAAAAAGTATTAAAAATAATTGATTTTGGATTTTTTTGGGGCATCGAGGTAGATGAATGACAAAAACTTAGAAAAAAGAAATTGAATAATATAATTCGATAAAGTAAAAAAGCAATTAATTTTTTTCTTGAATCAATACTTTCGGTTGAATTTCAAGATTGAGGTTATTGGCTCTAGTGACACGTTCGATTCTCGCAAATCTCGATTTGTCTCGACGAGCACTCGTGAAGTTTCTATTGTCTAAATTCAATGAATCGAAATCGTTATTAATTTTTTTATCCGATATCGTTGCTGCGTTATGATTTATAAAATACGATTCGTTCGCGTGTTTCGCGATCGTTGTATCGAGCGAAATATTTTCAATGCTACCGTTCGCTGGTGTTATGAAAATGCGATGAAATTTTTTGTACGTTTTTGTGCGATTAGTCGTCGAACTCGGAGAAATCAAGCCACGTCTTTTCAAGTGACTTTTGTACGGTTGAATACGAATAATCGAGGAATTGATTGTTTTTTCGGTCGTTGAAGACGAATTTTTATCCCGATCTATTCTCTCCGGTGTTGTCGAACCATTGTTTTCTCTCGTTTTGTTTACATCTCGCTCGTTCGAGTCACGACGATCGTTGGCTAGCGCCACCGAGTCTGTTGTGTTGGGCGGTGGAATGGGGTGCAGAAAAGCAATAGGCCAGCGACGCCCTTCACAACAGTTCCGAGAATTTTCCTCGCTTCTTCCGTTTCCCTCGAAACGATACAACGGACGAGCATTTCGAGTATGAAAATAATCGTTATTCGGTGATCCGTTAATCGCTGGTCGTGGACTCGGTAAATAAGGATAATATTTGTCGCTGCACGGTCGCCATTGGTCCTCCGAAGATCCGACATAACACCTGCGTTTCGTTATTAAATTATTTTTTTAAATTATGTTCTTTTCGTAACCAAATTATTTTTGTAATTAGATTATTTCTGTAAATTAAGTTATTTTTTTGTAATTAAATTATTTTTGTAATAAAGTTATTTTTGTAATAAAATTATTTTGTTTTTGGAATGATTTTGGCCTCATTTCTTGAAAAATCTGTCACAACGATCAATTCCAACGACCGAAAGGCGTGATCAGTGTGAAAAAATCTATTGAAAACATCTTTTTACATTCCAGTCACAAAATCAAGGTATTCTAGTGTGATTGGGAACTCGAAAAATGGTAATTTACGTTTGAATGACTCACCATGGATAATTATAGCCTTGAGAAAATCCGCAATGATGATTAGGCTCGCAGCAATAATCCCAAGATCCGAATTCCGAGCCCTCGGGCTCACAGGACCAAAAACCAGCAATTTTATTGATTTCGCATTTGGTGCCTCTTTTGCATGGATAACCGTTGACTGTGTAGTGACGATTGAAGCTTTCAATTCCATCAGCTGTGAATTTGATCGATTAATTTACGAAGACCATCGACTTTTTGAATCTCGAGTGAAGTTGTGATTGAAACTCACGATAATCGGGCACAGGGAAATATCCGTTGCCATTTGTGTCGTGATTTGGCAAATATGTACTCGTTGGATGCTCCGGGGGGGTCGGAGATTCCGGTCTATCGGAGTCCAGGGGTCGTACCCCCAAGAAAAGGGTGTTATAACTGTATAATCCTGATCCCCCATGGCCCAGAACGGGTGGAGGAGGATTCGGTTGAACCACAGGACGATAATCGTCGCCACCTGAGTCGTAATTATATTTTACGTCGTTTGGTGGCGTGTAATCGTATCCTGGTCCAGGTGGAGCAGAGCATTGAGGTTCCAATTCTTTCCATGCGTACATTACGTAGTCATCGTCGTAAGAATAGTCCAAACCAGGTCTGAGATCGCGTCTTGGAACGTCGCTGAGGTAACAATTGTCACCGTGCTTCTCGTCGCCGACCCTGATCCAAAAATATGAGATTCGGATCAGTAAATCTTATTAAAAAAAAAAAAAAAACCTGGTCCCAGTGACTAAATATAACGTTGAAGTCAACTGTCCTGACGGATCAGCGAGTCCAAAAAAAGCTGGGACGCGCGGTCCAAAATAAAAACTGAAAGTAGTCTCATTTGGGACTCAATTTGGGTTTCACTTGTCCACTTAAGTCTGAGTCCCAATTAGGGCTTTTTGGAGACTTGTCTCAGGGACTCATTGATCCGCCAGGGTGAAGAGTTTGGACTTCTACTTCTTCCAAAAATTATTTTCGCTGGGATTAAAAACTTCGAAAGTCAGTGTTTCACGTTTACCTGAAACTGAATGACATGCAAGTTGGAAGATGCTGGTTGTATCGCATCCTCGAACATTGTCGGCGACATTCCGTTTCGGAGTCTACTCGACTCATTGACGAAACTGCGGAATTGCTGAGCTTGCAGCCAGCTCGATAACCCGACCAGCAACCTGCTGAACCTGTAAATTTATCATGAATCGAAGGTTCCAGGATTAAGCGAGAAAAAAGATTCGATCAATACCTTGATCAGTTGGTCGCCTTTTCTCTCCGATATTGACTGAATTGTAAATCGGCGCAAAGGGAGAAGCCTCGCAACCGCGACCGTAACTTCCTCGCTCGTAGAGTTCCATGTCACGATTTATGCTGATCAAACTGGTGTCAGTTTCTATGGCCGCTATTATTTCCCTTGTTGCACAGTCGCTTAGGAAGCAGTTAGGTTCTCGATCTCCGTCAGAATCGTATCTAATCGGAAAAGAATCGTTAGTAGCAAGATTTCAGGAGATCAGAAGTAAATTTAGAAAATTTAAGGAACCTGAAGACGAAGCTTCGGCAGGTAAAGTGGCGCGCAGTGATGCAGGCTATTTGGCACTCGCCCAGACCGTTCTCCGCTCGTATTTTCTTTCGTGTCAGACTCGGTGGCATCCCACAGCCACTTTGGACTCTCCAGAAACATTCTGCAACCGTAAAACATGTTTAAAAAATTGAAGGCTCCACTATCACAGTTGTTGGATTTTACCTTCGGAAGAACGTCTATGCGGCTCGATCTGACCGGTATCAGTTGTTTTCGATTCTCCTTGACATTTTTTCGGGTCGCCAACTATCGCGTAGATATCGTAGTCCCGATCAGGCTCCAAGTCCGTGTAGAAGTTCAGCCTATCGAAGGGTAAATTGCTCAGCAGACAATTGTCCGTTGGTGCGGTGGCTACCAGGGAATACCTGTAGGCAAAACTGAAACAATCCGTCCGGGCCGAACAAAGCATTTCGCATTCTTCCAAGTTCGCTGTCGTGTGACTCGCCACAACGATCTTTCTCGTCATTTTAAAACCCATCAACGATCTTACTGAGCAATCTTTTCGATCGCTCCCAATCCACGGCTGCCTGGGACGAGGTTTCCA
The DNA here is from genome assembly GCA_037893425.1 of Campoplex nolae. Classification (NCBI taxonomy): domain Eukaryota; kingdom Metazoa; phylum Arthropoda; class Insecta; order Hymenoptera; family Ichneumonidae; genus Campoplex; species Campoplex nolae. The sequence goes on from JBBLXU010000655.1 coordinate 465,505, forward strand.
GCTGGATCGGTAAAAATCATCCAACGATCCTTGACTGGAGTGGTATCCGTAAGCTGGTCCGTAATTGGAACCGTAATGACGGTCCTGATGATCAGGAACCGTTGGCTTTCGCGGTGATCCGTGTACCTTAGGCCAATAGTCGTAGTGATTGCGTACCGGATAGTCCTTGGATCTTTCATACGGATAGTAGTTAGTTCCGTATCCGTAAGACCCACCGTAAGCAGGGCTCGAATGCGGTTTCACAATGTCATTCGGTCCCGGCGGCTGGTGACGCCAAATCCGTTGATCATCCACTCTTCTGTTGGGATAATAATCCCGTTCCCCATTCTGAGACCCGTAATAGTAACGGTGTTGACCAATTTCATTGTAAGTCGTCGTTCTCTGGGGCAAATAAGAGCCCCAAGGCCGTTGGCGATCGCCCATTGGGTAATAGTCGTAATCGCCCGGACGATGCCTTGCCGGAACGAATCTCTCTGGTGGATAATAAGATCGCGTGCTTTCCGCATACGATGGCGGATCGAAAGGTCTCCCGGACGCAACAGAAGAGGGAAATGACATCGGGTGCCAGTCGTTTTGATCGCTGGGACGTCTTCCAGGCAAATTACTCGACCAGTCCCGTCCGTACGGTTCCTTATGAACTTTCCCTGCCGGACATGTCCAATCTCTCGCATAATAGTCGTAGCGTGGATCGTTCACGAAATCACGACGCGGATCCATCCTGCCGTTTGACACTGACGTTAATTGGCACATGTATCCACGTCTCGGCTCTCCATCAACCGATCTTCCGTAATTCGGTGCGGCTTCCATGCGCCTAATCGCGTTGACAAACAACATTATTAATTCGATAATCTTCTTCAATCTTCTTGGTATGGTCACCAATGTTTTCTTTGTGTTTTCAAAGGATAGAGCAAAATTTGATTACCCATAATTGAAACCCTCGCAAACGAAGGTACTCTCGTACTCGCAAACTCTATGACACTCCTCGATTCTGTCGCAAGGTACGTTTCGCCTCACGTGATTATCCAACATTCGCTTTCCTGACATCAGCTTCCGATAGCAAGCTGCGGATTGGTTGAAAAATTTAAATGATCGAAAAAAAAAATTTTATTCGTTGGTTTTTAATGTTAATTCTAGGATTTCTGATCATTCGGTTTGTTACTTTTGCGAATTTGAACTTACGATCGCAGCTCTCATCTCGAACGATAATCACGGAACTCTGCTGGCTTTCCCGCCATGCAATAGACACAAATATCCAAACAATGCACAAACACCGATTCAATGAGATTCCAGTGTTGTCAATAATATTAACACCACCGGTGGCACCCATTTTTCGATAAAATTATTGCCTCAACGAATCATCTATCATCGTTCACGCTTTCGTATCGCGTTGCATAAAAACGCGCGCGGCGGCGGCTTTCCCGGCAAAAAATGGAGAAGTAATTGCGGCTGCGAGTCGTTTTTATATGCCGGTGAAGCCATCGCGGGAGCATCAGCTACGAGTCCTCAAGGTTTTCTTTGATCTGCGTCTATTTCGACCGGCAAACATACACGTACAGTGGGAGAGTTGTAAAGCCGCGAAGAAGGGATCAAAACGTTACTGAACTCTCTTTGTGCTACTCACAGGAGCCCACGCTTCTTCCTTCCCCCTCTTTTGTCTTCATCCTCGACTCTCCCTTCACATCCCAATTTAATAGGCCACGGAATCTTACTGATGACCTTGAAGAGATTATCAACCGTCCCAATTATTTCAGGTAGACTATTTTACGTCACGCATTAACGCTTTACTTTGTCCGTGAGATTTCTTGAGGCTCGATTTCCTAGGGTTACGAGGCATCTTTGTTTCCGGTCTTTACCCACGCGTTGCAAAATGAAGAATGTTTATTTTTTAAGAAATTAATTGAGCGCGTGATCCTCAAATCGTAGTTAACCGAATCCTTTATTTTTCTCTAGAATCGCAGAACCAAATTTCCTTTAGTTCGAGTTACTTCCAATAGGTGGCGGCGGTGCCAAGTCGTTCTCGCGAATGAAACGAGGCATCCAAACCCTTATAAGACTTCGTCAATGAAATCAATAAATATTGAATCTTTCAATGCTTATCAGTCGCATTAACAGTCCTGATTAATGCTGACGTAAACTAAAATACCGCGTGACTGCAAAGGCGTGAAAAAAAGAAATAGCTGACTCGGATCGGACTAATAGCGATGATCTTTCCGCCCGGTTATGTGATAATTCATAGGTATATCTATACATTTTCGTATAGAGGTGAGTGCTCTATTGTAAAAGCGTGAGTTTGATGGCGTTTGCAACGGAAGTCGATGCAGATTACTCGAAAAATCGTGTCAATGCCGCTTCGAAACTCGTGTATACATGTATACACCCATTACCTGCGCACCAGCGGACTATTAACGCAATTCACCGAGATCGCCGTAACTGATAAGTCCGTACCTCCGTATTTTCACACACAAACATATACGTTTAAGTATAAGTGTACATTACGCCCGTTTCGCATCATTATTGTTTGTTCTCCGAACGATTAATCGGTATGGTCATCGACTCGTGCTAGAACACGAGACTTTGTGTTTTAAAAAAATGGTCTTGACCCCAAATATCGAAGTGGGAGCTCGAGAGAATGCTTACCTTTTGATTTCTCGAGCACAGGATCGATTTTGGAGCCAAAATCGTTAGAAAAATCGGTTGATCCCGGCAATTTGTTTCGGTATCGTGGCTCAGAGTCTTCCGAGGGTTTAAGTACCGATAGAGGGTAGAAAATCGGTTGAGACGGAGCTGGAAAAAGACTGGTCGATTTGCAAAATATCGGGAGCGTGCCATAATTCTTTGAACAAAGATCGGTATGATCTTCTGGTTTGTAGGATCCGGTTGAAGGACTGGGGAGTTCGTAGTTCCAGGAATTATGGTCTCGGAAAGGTTTGCGATCAGTCAAAATGTCGTAGAGTCGCGTGTCTTCGTCGTCGGCGATCGAGCCCGACCATCCTCCCCGAAAAAATGATGGCTGCCGATCATTCTTCGACAGGTTCTTATTCGAAGTAAAAAAAGGATTGCCGAAAGGCATTCCTTGCTCTTTCCTTCTACCAAACGTGGCATTTGTCTGACGAACAAACGAACCGGTAGCGTTACCGATGTCCCTCCCGTAACCGATCTTTACCAGACGATCGTGATCGCAGCCACTCGGATTTTTAGTCCGCCTCTCGTAGACGTCGTAATCTCGATCGATCGGCAAATCTTGCAGTCTCTCGTTCATTCCCAATCTGCCGATCGTACACGTACGATTTCCTCTCGCGTCCACCCTGCACTTTCGAGCCAACCGATTCTTTTTATCCTATCTTCATCATTCTTTTACTCTCAACTTAATACTATTTTTTAATAAATCGAAGAATTTCTCACCCGAAATCGAAAACATTGCAGCGCGATCGGTTCGCCGAACAAACCGATTCGCAATCGGCCAATTCGTTGCCCGAAACCGTCGTGAATCCACTATTTTTTGGCAATCGCGAACCGATCGCGATCCTCGTGTAACAATCTGCGAAAACAAATATTCGGGCTGAAATATCGGTGCGATCGTTGCATGACGAAAAAAATCGGTAGTCCCGATTCTCAGAATTACTAAAGAAAAAATCTGAAATATTCTTGCTCCTTCGAGCGTTTAAAAAGCATTGAAATGTGACCCAAATTCCATCACGGTTTAAAAAAATAATAAAAAAAATCGGTCGTTCACCCATGACGTCAGTCTCACTCGACACTCGATGCAGCGTAAAAGTATATAATTGCACGTTACATAGCTAAAAGACCGAGTGAGAAACGGGAATCGTCGACTATTAGCAGACTCTTTAATTACCGTTCGTCACAATTCGTAACTGACTGTCGATCTTGAAATCCTGTCCACTTACGATCCGAGCGATAACGATCAGGATCCAAACGAATCCGATTTTTAACGTTCTTTTTTCTCGCGACGATCGGTCTCGATTCATTTTTTCTTTTTAATTTTAAATCAGAAAAAAATTCTTCAATCCATAATAAGAAATAAAACTGAATTTCAAAGGCTCATAAATCTTTGTAAAATCGTATGTAATCGGACAATAAATCGGCACTCCGCATCTCATAATCCACTTTGTAATACTGAGAGCCCAACGAAATAGTAACACTGTTTTATACAAGAGCAATCTCGTTGTTTATTCCTCATCGTCTTATACTTATTTTCGTAATCCTATTTCGCAATACGCGCCCACATCCGTTGTTCGATGCGCAATGAAGAATAACGCGTCCGATACTCGTCTTTCCGACCGATTGTCGACTCGTCGGGTGCGGTCACGATTATTTTTCTTTCTTCCCTCAATTAGCGATTTCGTAACGGCTTACGAAATTTTTGCTTTCTGCTCTGAGCTTTTTCGAAAGACTTCTTTTTTTGTTCCGTCCCATTTTGTTATTCGTTAATTTGTCGCTCGAACGATTTTTTTTTTTCAAATTAAACTTTCCCCTGTTTTTCGACTATTTTTTTTTTTTTTTCATTCACGACTATTGAACCCTCAATTTTTCGTGCTTTTGTTTTTCATTTCACGCGACTTTTCAGCCTCTGACGAACACGTCTGATTAATCAACATCCGGTAAGATGAGAAAAATCATAGTCATGCTCAACGAGCGACGTTTATCTTGTGACTAAATCTACAGGAAAAAAAAAATATATAAATGAAATAAAAGAGACAAACCAACCTCGTCATCGCTAACGCGTTCTCATATTCGTACATTTTTTTTTTCTGCCAGCTCCGTGAAACTCATCTTTTACTACGAAATTCCCGTGCCACTTCGGTCACCTTCAACTCGCTCCTCGGATCCCTTTCATCCTTAAGCTATTTTTCGTATACCAGTATCATAGACACGAGACAATAACGAGATATTTTTCTCACCACTGAACATTAATTCCATATGAATTTCCTCAATGGCTGCGTCCGCGAGAGCGCTCTTCAGGCATCTGTTACTTTTTTAATGTTCACACACTCTCTGTATTTCAACGCCTTTTTTACTTCATTATTGTTTGGGCACTCCACGGGCTCTTACACACGAGGAAATCAACGCGAATTTCAGAGGCCTTCGTTGTAGCCTCGCCGAGCGATTAATCATTCTTTTCCTTTTTACAAACAAAGTATTTTTTTATTTATTTTTTATTTGCATATTTATTAATTATCTTACTGGAGCCTCGCGAAGGCATCTTGTTCAGTGTTCTTACAAAAATAAGTCGAGATTTTTATCGCTCTTTTACGCGCTACTGAAAATTCCATCGTAAATTATTTTCTCATCTTAAACTAGGCAGACATTTTTTTTTCCTGTTTTCTTCATTCCTATTCCTTACAAAATTAATTTCTATGCGCCATGCCACAATGCTACAACCACGGAAAACATGGCGCATTTGACGATTCGCGCATCGGCAGCACCACGGTTTATCATTCCAGCACATAAAAAAATCAATTGGATTGGAATTTTTATGCTTTTTTTTGTCTTACGACGTAAACGAATTTATAGTGAGATCTTCGCACACGTCGGTAGGTTTTTTTTTCTGCTGACAATATGACGAATCAGCAACAAGCAGGCGGTTTTTCGTTTATTCCGTGGGCGATCGAGGTTTCGGTAAAATTTTCCTCGCTCACTGGAGTGTGATGAAGAATGTCAGAATCGGTGAGACAGGAGCTGGTTGTCGTGTCGTAGATCCTCAGGCTCGTTGAAACTTCGAGATTTCCGGCGCTCAATCTACAATTTTTTTTTTTTTATTGTTGTAAATTTTTTTTTTTTTTTTTTTTTCAACTGAAGGCTTTGTTTCGAGTGTAGAAATTGTAATGAGAAAAATAAAGAATAATCGTAAAATTGTTTTATTGACCTCTTGAGACCCAGGGCCGCCGACAGGAAAACCTGCTCGATCCCTTCGTCCTGATAGGCCGATGTTTCGTGATAATTCGCACCTATCTGCGTAGCGTATTTTCGAGCCTCCTCGGCATCGACCTCCCGTTCATGTTCAAGGTCGTTTTTGTTACCGACCAGTATAAGGAGCAGGGCTTCGTCGATGTTTCGATTCAATTCCGTAACCCAACTTTTGATCTCTGCAAATGTTTTGTATTTCGTAATATCGAATACGAGCAGAGCAGCGTTAGCGTTTCTGTAATACATCGGCGCCATCGAACGGAATCTCTCTTGTCCCGCCGTGTCCCATATCTGTGCTTCATGAAAATTAGAAAAAAAAAATTTAGTTTTTAGCTTCACGAACAATAATGGGCAACAAAATTTGTTGCTCGGAGGATACTTCGTTCACTCACTTGAAGCTTTATTCTTCCATCCTCGAGATTTATTTTACACGTGAAAAAAGATGCTCCTATCGTTGGTCCGGCATGAGCGTCGAAAGTTTTGCTCACGTAGCGATTTATCAAGCTCGTTTTTCCAACACCTACGAAACATTATTCTCTTTTTTAAAATCATTTTTCGAACAAATTTTCACTGAGTTTCTTTTGGTTTTGAAATTTTTTTTTCATTGCAGCATGGACTGGGAGTTGAAAAAAGTTTGGTGGACAGTTGTTTTTCAATTGTTCGATCAAGACAATGGTAATCGAAATATTTATTTCTTCGCTCATAATTATTCGTCGATATTTAGGGGAAAAAAAAAATTATGAAGAAATTCGTTCGAGAGTGATTAAAAATTATTGAATTATAAAAAACGAAAAATTTTCATGAATTTAGTTTTGAAAATTTTCAATAGCAAATAAATTTTCAAATTATGCAATAAAAAATATTCCGGATGCGAAGAAATAATTGAAAATTATTCAGAACAATATAAATTTACTTTCAAACGAACTTTTGTTTTTCCATCGAAATTCTATTCTCCATTTCCATAAATAATTTTGAGCGAAAAAAAAAAGTAAGAGTTACGCGATATTTCGGTGTGACGAAATTCTTGATTGGATAATCGCGGGATAATCCCCCACTTCTGGCTCCGGACACGTGTTCCTGATAATTGAAAAAAAAAAAGCGTAGAGACCGTAATGACCGACGAGAAACTTTGAAGCGTTGCATTCGTTGAAAAATAATAAGCAGAATTTCATTAAAAACTAAGCGAAATTGGGTTTACGCTGTTGATCGTATTCGCGAGAGACGTTGTTTCAGTGTCGATTTGTTGCGAAACAAGTGACTAATTTTGTTGCACATTTTTCCGAGTCTTTTGTGTCCGAGAGACAGAGAGAACAGCGGTGGTGGTGGGGCAACACGAGATCGGACTCCTTTACAGGAGCGTGACGAATGAAAGTGAAAATGAAGAAAACAAGAACAAAAAAAATGTTTACAAAGTTTAGAGAACACTGGAAAGGAATAAAGATACTCACACTGGGAGCCCAAAACGACGACTTTTCCTTCGACAGTTTTCATGGCGTTGGTTCTGCTCGGGCAAATATACAGTTTATGTGTTTACGAAGAGCGATCACATGATAAATCGAAAAATCTCAGTCTATTCGATAGCAAAATAGCTCCGAATCGGTGCGAGTAGCACGATCTCTCGTTCGATTCCTGGACGCTGCTCTTATTTTATTTTATTTTTTTTTAAATTTTATCTCGGATAAATTACTCGATGATAAACGAGGCGATAGCGAGAGTCGAAATTCGACAACGATTTAATGGGCTCTGCTCGACTTTATTCAGTGTTTTGACGTTTCACACGCTTTAACCAGAGACCGGCCAAAAGGAAGAGAGACAGAGAGATTTTGTTGTTTGCGAATAAACTAATGAATGATTAAACAGTGGATCAGCGACGCCACAGACAGCGTCCCCTTGGTAAAATGATTCTCGAGAGCGCCGTCGATAACGAAGATCAGTGGGTTGTTCAGGCTCCGGATCATTCGGGGATCTTTGCTTCGGGCAGACGAATGGCGACCTCCGACGGACCTGGTTCTCACCAGAGCCGGATCCCGTCGTCGACATTGTAGTTTTCTCGGTGGCAAAAGACTCCGAAATGATCTTGAGAGCAGCCAGAATGATATTTCTATTTTAAGAGAGCTTCATCGAGCGAATCGATAGCCAAATTCCAAACTAGCTCTTACGTCATCCCCGAGAGAGTTTGTTCTTGAACCAGGATGTATCCGCGAGTTGATTGCTTTTCACTGGATACAGAGAGAAGACTTTGGCTTTAGGGACTCGAAATGTTCGGCTGCAAGAGGGAAGAATATCGCTCGCATATTGCAGTCACGTAAGGTCGAACGCGGACTCGTTTTGTTTGCATCTTACCGTTTCATCATCCCGAGAGCTCCCCGGGATCGTATATATAAATACCGAGGGGTGAGCTCGTGATGCCTGGTTGAACGATCCTAAAATATAATATCGCGGCTGATGAAGAGTTTTCCCTCCGAATTTCAAATGAAAAAAGTTGCCATTTTGTCGGTCCCTCTGCTGCCGCTTAATTATTTCGTAAAACTTCGTTCCAATTCATTAATCGAATAGCCTCTGCTGAACGTCGTTATCACGATAACTGAAAGGGAAATACGTGTGCGGCGAGAAGTCGGGGATCGAGCGACTGACCAGAAGTCTGATCACGAATCGAGACAACAAAGCACCTCATTCCTGTCTCTCTCTCTCTCTCTCCTCCCTTTCCCTAATACACGACACCCTCACGGGCGCAGTCGTCGTCTCCATTCGTACTCTCGTTATACTCCCAAAGTTTCCTCTCCCTTTATTCACCTCCCTTACAACCTCCACAAAACCCAACAAACCAGCCTGTCTTCGTGGTCTCTTACTCCGCCTGCCCACCCGCTCACTTATCCGACGCCATTTTACGTTGATTACGATGCGGTTAGCTCCTTCCACCCTGTATCTCGCGTCGAGCGAGCCAGCATCATCCCTTATTCGCCGCACCACCCAAAACCTTTTTTGCTTCTTCTTCTTCCTCTTCTTCCTCCTATCATGGGGAGAGAGAGGAGAGAAAGAAAAAAGTATCTTTTTAGTCCTTCCGAGGCTAAACTCCGACAGAAATCACCACGAAACTTGATGGCCGAGCGGGCATGATCAAGGGACAACGACCCTCTACGATAATCAGGTTCCATTACATAAATTCACCAGGAATTATGATTAATGCGGTGGAACAAGAAAATACTTATATTCTGCGTTGAATTCCGGCCGTATTCTCCGATACCCGGATCAATTCCTGATGCGATGCTTTATTATTCCCCGGGATATATGTATCTGGAAGGGAAGAAAGAGAGCTTCATCCATTACGGTGATTTGGTAAGTTGAGAGGCGTTTATAGCAGTCGGATCGTTACGACGCCAGAAATCGTCGAGGAGAGGTGGCGTGGCGGAGGGAATTCGCGCAGAAACCTTACGATAAGTTGGGTCAACTTTTCTCTTTCCTTCGCTCAGCTACGTAACGAATGAAAAGGGTGTGCGAGCGAGAGAAGGAAATAGAATGGTAGAAAATGTTACGGAGACCGGAGAGCACGGATCGAGCCGGGGGGAGAGATAGAGAGAGGCGGGTGCTAGGAAAGTTGGACGTAACGTGGCGCGGACGAGACGCCCTCTGCCGACTCTCTCCCTCCTGTTTTCCTCTCCCCAGATCCCTCAGCTTCCGCAACGTTCTGCGACTTGATTGTCGCAGATCTTATTATCCCTTCTTCCCCATCCCTTTTCATCGTCCACCCGGTTAAAGCCTCACGTGTGTACCCTACACCTAGATTTAGTACAGATATATACCAACAGTCGTGAAAACTATATACACATACCAGAACTATAGCCGCAGGCTCTATGTGCATGAAACTCCTCATAGGAACAACCCTCTCTTCGGCCCAACCATCCGCTTCCCAAGTCACAGCCCCAGGCTAAACTTGTTAGCGCTAATGACGGGGTTTCGCCCCGCGAGATGCCGCCATTTCCAGTCTCCTCTACTCTCTCTTCTCTCTCTCTCTCTCCCTTTCTCGCCACTTTTATTTTCCTCCCGGCTGAGATATATCTGAGAAAAAATAAGAAACGTTTGAGTGTCTTAATGCTCCTCCTCAGTTGGGCCTCGGGCTCTAACAATTTAATTTCTACTGGGAAGCTGCTGCTGCTGCTGTTGCATCGTTTGTAGAGAAAAAAAAAGGAAACGACGAAATGGATCTGGTGACAAAAAGTAGTCTCGTGATCAACGAGGCTGTTGGAGACTCCGGGAAACAGCGATTCCGAACAATAAATATATATCGCCTGCCTCCCTCCGGTTCTCCAACGTTGTTATTCGTTCGTAACGCCAAAAGAGGGATGAAGACGATCTATGCTTCTTCCGCACTACGACAATATCCATATATGTATTAACTGGCGAGAGTATAGCGGACGGGGTGGAAATCGCGACGGCAGGAAAATGACCATTAGACCGGAAAACGAGGTTGAAGGAGGGATAGAGAAAGAGATAGGGAAAGATAGTAGCAGCCAGAGAAAGAGCCATGGGCGTCGGGCGTCTGGAAACAAACGACGCCCGATAGCGAGTGAACAAGCAGTGAATCACCCGAGCACTTGTTTACCAAGGGAATCAGGATTCAGGGTGGCCCGTTCGCCGCGCCGCTCCAAGCACTGGAATCTAAAACCTCCCTTCCGCCATTTCACTCTTCTCCTCCCTCCTCCTTCTCCTCCCACACATCGCATCACCGACGATCTCCCTCGCGTCCTCATCCTCCAGTCTCTCTTTCTTCCCCAGGACTTCTCTCCGATCCTCATATTCATCCGAAAGCGCGCAAGAGCTCAACGTCTATCCCGTATCAAAAGCAATCCCCCTCCCTCCTCCCGGATCCACCGAACTCACTCCCATTCCTCCGCGTCTTTCTATACCGCCGTAGAAAAGCATTTGTCGCGGTCCCTCGCGCTATCCGTACATTTTCTCGAAGCTCAAGCAAACGTCCCCGAGTCGAGTGGATGAAGAGCAGAATCATACAGCATTCTCCTCCCTCCTCCATCTCCTCTTCCTCATACTACTTCAGCGACCGCCCTGCGGAATCGCTAAATGTAATTCGGTTAAAAGGGTTTTAGCAATACAATGCATATAAACATGAGTGCCCCGCTCGCTATATCCCACTGCTTTGCTGCTCAATCTCTCCTCCCCCTCCACTCCCTCCTTCCACTCCCCGGAAGTCTAAGCCATCGCAGATCGTCGGAAGACAGAAAAAAAAGCATTATTCCGCTGCCATCATTCAGCTTTTTTTTCTATTCTACTGTTCACCATCCCCTGCGTGGCTCTCTCTTTCGAACATACACGAAACAGTTTTATCCTCGAGCAGGGATCGTCGTTTCATGTATTTTCTTTATCCATAAACTCACTTTTTTTTCATTCCGATTCCAACCGAATTCGGCTCGCCTTTATTTTTTCTTTTGAAATTTATCGATTTTTCGAATTTTTTACCTTCCGGATTAAGCGCTGGACAAATTCAGAGCTTATCAGCTCTCCGGTGAGCTTGACATCGTCTCTTCTCTCTGACATTTCCAAACGATTCGTAATGTCGGGTTGCCATGACGGAATCTCTAACGGGGAATTAGCATGTCATAAATACCGATGTGTCCTTCCATCCTCTATAACTGTATTCCTCCCATACCCTCCGATCCAAATCACCCGTTTATATACGCCCCCAATCCCGCCTCGATCTACCGATATATCGCTTATACTCGATATATACCAAAGCTAAACCGAAATATGCAACGCTAACGAACGATTCCACGCCGAAATCTCTCATTCGAAAAATTCACTCGACTTGCCACTTCGGATATAATTGTTAGCTCGAGTTTTCTCCTTTGCTAAGATGGAAGTCAGTGTCGACTTCCGTCGGGAGAAGAGGCCGAAAATATTTGTGTTTTTGAGCTTTTTTCAAAGCGGCCAATAAGGAAAGGCCTCTAAAAAAGCACCGCTGCGTCGTCGATCGCGAATCGGTTGTAAATGTCGACTGAACTTTAAGAACCGAGAAATCTTCAAAAATCACTTTATCAGCTATCGATTTAGGATCGGAAATTTGAAAATTTTGAAAAATAACAAAACTTCGAGCTTTTTGAATGGAAACATCAAATTTTACTCAATTTTCGTGTACACGAAGATCAATAAAATGACTGCCGGTCGATTAATCGGAAAACGGTCACGTAGGACGATAACGAGAAGCCTTTTTCACAGGATAAAGTTTTTTTTAAGGCGATCCGATTCTTAGATTTCTAAATTTCATGTGCACCAGTTGAAAAGTGTAATTTCAAGAAAGGGAAACGCTTTCAAAGTTTGATTTTGAGAATACTTAGAGATACGCAAAATAGCAATTACTGGATAACAGAAAAGTCGTGAATCATTTATCGTCTTCTGCAATGTGAAAATAGTCCCGAGACACCCCTCGACTGAAAACGTCCAGTAGAAATGAATTTCGTTGTTATTCTCATTTCATTAAATATTTTATTATATAGGAACTTGTTGCAATACACGGTGTTTTTCATATACCTCTATGTCTCGTCGTAACTGTTTAATTTCTAAGTTAACACAAGAGCTCCAATTACAGTATATCTAACATAATATTTACAAACAGTTTGAGAGTCGATGGTTGATTTTTTTTTGTTTGTTACGATTTCATCCCTTAATCTCGAGCTCCCGTATCTGTGACTTGATTCGTTTTTTTTAAATATTTACAACGCCTCCGGCAAAGGGTTCATTATTATCGTTCCGAAAATACGAAAGTTCAGACTACGTAAGGACGATAAAGAGGTTCCTGCAATTCGTTTATACTTCTGTTGGGATTATCGTTTTGCGAAGTATCCCGGGACTCCTCGTTCAGTATCGCCGGATTGCTGCTCCCTCCTCCACGTGTCTCGTTCTCCATCATTGCTTGATCCCGTTCGGTGCTACGACGACTTCCAGAAACCCCCGCATTATCATCGTTCTTGGCCCCATTGGCGCTACCCGAACTCCTCGCTTCCTGTTGAGCCTTTTTACTCCTTTTCCATTTCATCCGACGATTTTGAAACCAGATCTTCACCTGGAACAAAGAAATTTTTGGTTACGCACCTTTCCCGACGGAACTTTTGGTTCCTCGTCAAATCCCCCCCCCCCTCTCCCCTTTTTTTCGTCCCCCACTCCAGAGACTGAGATTTAAAGGAAAATGTGTTTTTATCCACGCCGGACAGACTCATCCCCATAAATTTATCACCGAGGACTCCAAATGGGGAAAGAAAAAAAAAAAAATAAAAAAAAAAAAACAGACAAACCAAGAAGAACCTCCGCTCTCGAGTCTCGATTTCCCTCTACGCTACCCGTTTTTCATGAGTTGAATGTAAATCTGTCGGACAACATATCATATATGAGCTCACCGTACTTTTCTCCTGCCTTTGCTCTCCCTCTCTCTCTCTTGTCGACATACACTCTCGTGTGTTTTAGTTATACAATCCGTTCGCGCCGTATTAGTCCAGGGCGGAAAATGCCACGATCTCTTTTCCACCCGGTTCTCTGACGTACGTACACGCTCTCTCATCCCCATAATTCATCTCACCTCGCACCTCTCTCCCTCCGCCATTACGCACCGGTACCTCCGGTAGAAACCACCCTTCGTCATTTCTCGAGGTACGAAAATGCTAAAGCTCTCTCGCTTGTGTGAATACAAATTTTATGAATCCTCGCCCCCCCCCCCCGCCCGCCCCCTCACACCTACTCGAGTCTCGTAAACCCTCGCGAACAATTGACTCAAAAATCTTTATGTTTTTATCTCATTCTTTCCATTGGAACGAATCAGCTTCGTCGAACTTATAAAAAGTTAAAGAATCTTTTTCCGTTTGGGCTCTTTCCATGACTCGAATGGAAATGAAAATTTAGTTATTTTGCCACTTCGCAAAAGTGATTGTAATTTTTTTCATTCGAAATCGAAACTGATTTGGTGGCTCATTCGCTTCGTATTCGGATTCTCTTCAAAATAACGTTTGATTTATCAAATTTTCGTTATTTTTCGATTTTTCACGAATTTTCAAATATTCTGATCGATTTTTCGGACCAAATCGATTAAGCTATCGGGATGGATCCCTTGTCATTTCTGAAGTGCATCAAAAAACTTTTGAAAAATACTACTGTAAATTCTTGTACGATAATTTTTCAACGAGTCGTGACGTTTCGAAATTTTGATATTTTTCATTTTTTTTTTCTAAGATGTAATCGAATTCTTTTGAAAGCTGAAATGTGGCGATTAAATGAGAAGACACGATGAATAATGCGAAATCCCAACCAACAAGGCACGAATATATTGAAAACGTGACGAAAAAATTTATTTGCAGTTTTCCCATGAAATTACTGGTTAGAATACGCGCTACAGAGTCTCAAAATACTTGAAAAAAACTTTATAAAGCATCGACATTTTACATGTCGTAAATCAGGCTTTATCTCTGTATTTGCGGAGCAGTCCGTCATGCCTTTCGCATAAGCTTTCGAGAGTTATGTTTAAGTTGTTGAAGTATGACGCGGAGATTCGGAGGGATACGGAGATTATTCAGGGATTTCACTCGAGCGTTCTTGTCTCTAACGTGAGTCGGTGTGCACGAGTTATGCACTTTTCCGACGATCTTCAGTTCAAAGATTCATACGCGTCAGAGTTATTAATTCGAGAGAGAAAAATGATTAGTAAATTACCTGAGTTTCGGTGAGCATCAGCGAAGTTGCGACTTCGAATCTCTTCGGTCTGCTGAGATACTTGTTTTGACGAAATTGTTTCTCAAGCTCCAGTAGTTGTTGAGACGTGAAAGCGGTTCTGGGTCGTCTTGTTTTTCCAAGCAGTGCGTGCTGGGCTGCGCAACCTTTAATCAAACGACGATCGGACTTTAATGAACGATGCCAAAGTCGATGGCATCCATTCCCTAATAAGCAACTGTCATTAACCGTGAATTAGCTCAGCATCTCAAGGAGTTTCGGTACAAATGGCCAAATGTTATCATTTGCTTTAAATTTAAACAGTATATTCTTTGACTCATACCGGATTTACTGTTCAAATTTTAAATCGATCGTCCACACCGTTTTTTTAAAATTAAATATCAAAAAAAGCCTTTTTAACACGGTGAGATACCTACGATCATTAGTGAACTACACTTTTCCGAATGGAATAGTGAGAAAAACCAACGAAAGATTGTTGAAAAACTGTCAAACCACTAAGAATCCTACTGCAATTTCGGTGTCCAAAAATTAAATAATTTGTCCGAATCGTTTATTAATTATTGCACTTATTCATCAACGAAAACAGTGAGTTTGCCCCCATCGAGCGAATACAAAGGCTTTTTTTGTTTGTATTCGACGAAATATTGCTCTCTGAAGTTTGGGTTTTGCTTGAAAACAACGAAATTGTACAAAAATTCCATAATTGGTTAATTTCAGCAGGTTGTTTTTCTTACGAATTTTCGTAATCGGGTAGGAATTGAGCGGGTGCTCGATATGAATATTTTAATGGATATTCCTTGGAAATATATTGATGCATTTTATTAATACAGTTAGGTTAAGTTGAACGGATTCGAGCATGTGTGGAGAGAGAGAGAGAGGCAGCACATTCCCCCAGATGATCCAATAAAAATCATTGGATGCTAATGTAATTATCGCTCCCGTAAATCCCTGTGGGTTACGGATAGATGTGCTCGAACGCAGGGAGCGATTCTCCCCGACGTATAATAGGGGAAATTCGGGGGCTAAAGGACCGCTGCGCGTCGGTGATCTCTCCGAGGAAGGTTGGGGTCGACTTGAATAGTCGATTGCCAGGGCGAGAGCAGGACAGAAAGAGGAAGGACCATAAGCACCCGACGCCCCTACAATTAGCACTGCGAATGACTCTCGTCACTCGTTCCTTGTCCGATGCCACCACCCAAAACATTCAGCCCCCCAAACACCAGCGTTCAAACTTTCCCCGCTCTCTGCTCCTTCTCGATCATCCAAATCCTCTGACGCAACCCTCGCGCTCTTTCTCTTCACCATCTCATTCCCGTTTGTTGACGCGTCGTCTTCTCCTCTCCCCACCCAACTACTACTTTTATTTCTATATATGCATTATAACATGCCTCATTGGTTTTAACTGTATAACCAAAGCGCAAGTGGCCCACCGGCTGTCCGTGTTTGTACACATGGCCTGCCAAATTGGCTGCGATCCAATCCACCAATCATCACTTCTAGGCGTTATGCCCTTTCATCTCTATACATTGAATAATCTTACCCTACGCTTTCTGATATCGAAAATTAATTAATCTTCTCATTTGATTGCCTTTTCTGAAAGAAAGTACCAACGTTTTTAAATCTATCTAGGAATATTTTTGAAGATGACAAATTTCGCATTTATCGACTGATCAATGTCATTGTGGCCTACCCGCAGTGCTCGACATGTGTATTATCGCCTTATTTTATTATTTATTTATTTTCATTTATATTTCGTTTTTTTGTTTTCAATGTCAAACATAATTTGCCAGTTTTTTTTTCGATAGAGCACTCAAAAAAAGATTGTCCATTTTTTCAACTTTTTATCATTCCATGAAAATTGCTGTAACTTTTTTCTATTGAAAATTAGAAGCTCATTTTTGCTTTTTTCGTTCGTTTTCGAATTATCTTCAAATCGGTAATTCATTTTCGTTCAAACATTAAAAAATTAAAATTCTTTTTCTTTCATTATCGTAAAAAACGAAATATCAAAATATCGTAGTTTGAATATTGATCTTTGATGTCGTGAAAGATTCATCGTAATCGGTTCAGCGATTTTCGATTGAAAAGCAGCCAAACTTTTTTTAGCGGACAGATTTATACATATAGAGAAGTTTCAACTTTTCGTTCTGCATCGAACGTTCGTAATGATTAAACGTATTTCTCAAGTTTCTTGATTTTATTGATTCTATCCTTTAACCAATATAAATATGATGGATGCGTTGAAAAAAAAAGTGATGAAAAATAAAGTTTCGAGTGATGGCTCGTTGACGGCGGCGCCCTCTACTCATGAAATAATAATAGCTTTTTTCTTATCCATATGCATGCCGGCTTGGTGTGAGCAGGTTTCATTCAATAGCTGCTATTATTGGACTTGTTATTATTTTGGATTGCAACGTTTAGCGGGCTATTTGTCGTCGAGATCGAGCTGATGGTTAACCCCCGTGGTGCAGGCCATATGGGCACCCAACTTCAGTTCTTCTGCCCCTAACGCCGCTCATAATCGCTCCCCCCGACTCCCTCCATTGTCAAATTGTCCAGGACACCCGTGTACACGCTTCCCGCGCACCCCTACGCCCGATCTTCACCGATACATAATAATATCTGTTGCTAATTTAGCCCTCCAAGTTCTGCGGCTGATTTATATTTATTGCTCGAATATTTTTCAATCTGCACACATTACGATTTCGGTATGAAAGGGAAAGCCACTTTGCCAAGTGTCACGCTAATAAAATATCAACAACCTCGCGGGTGGTCTTTCTCGTATCTCGCCTAAAAAAAACTCACTCACCAAATGGCGAATTGACAAAAAAACGTTATTATAAAAATATAACGTTGGTGGACGATGAATAAGAAAATGTTTCCGAATTTCCTGGAATATCATTGTGTCTTTCTTCGAAGATCAATAATTAATGAAACGTTTGTCTACTCTTGATGCTCACTGTTTTCCAAATTGGAAAAACCTGGTCGAGGGTCTTTGGGATAACTGTGCAGGGCTAGATGAGAGCACGGGTCCGATTCATACAATAAACGCTCTGTGACAGATGTTGGTAAACAAGGGGTGAACGAGAGAGGAACTTGCTCGTCGGTGAATCCCGATGTCGTCGCACTAGCTTGGGTGGAAAAAAAAAATCAGGGCACACTTCTCCGGTTTATGGTGTGGACTCGATACAGGGCAATCGACGCGCCCTTGATCCTTATTACTACGATTTATACAGTCGACCTAATCACCAGTAATTACCGGTTCGATTTAGAATTGCTAATTGGAAGCGGGTCGTTTGATTGTTCTCTGGACGATTTGCACTCCTCGGACAGGATCATCTCCAGCCATAATTTTCATGGTATTTTGCTTATCACGTTCTCCAAAGATTTTCCAGGCTCTGATTAGGAACCTGGCGATGTTTCAGCTCAAAAAGTGTCAGGCAAGTAGTTAAAAAGTCCTAAAAATGTAGCACCACGAAAGCTGATACTTTTGCAAATATACAGACCGCCTACGTGTGTCTGGTCGGTCTTATTGCGCGGCCAGCACTTTGCCGCATTTTGCGGGGGGGTTCGGAAAAGCAAGCTCCGCCCTGTAGATCGAGCACCCCAGCGCAGTTACGCCCCGCCTTTCCATTATCCGGATGGCCCCTTAGGCGAAGCTTATCCCCGGAATAGAAGACGATCGTATTGTCTACCATGTACGCGGTTCTGTGTACGGATAAAGGGTTGAAAACGCTTTCCAGACACTTGTTCATCGTAGCGGCGGGGGAGCGAGAATAAGGCAATGCTTCGAAAACACGACGCCCTCTACTCCTCTCGCAGATCATCTCTAATTTTTCTGGATCCTCGCTCTTCAGACACGCTATACACTCTCTCCGGCGAGTGTTCTCTCATACATAAAACCCCCCTTTCGTTTCAAAAGCCCAACAACTCCAACTTTTATCGTCCTATTTTCCTTAACCCCGTTATTGCCGAATTTAATCCGAAACTCTCGGATCCCCGGGTACACCACAAATCACATCGTAAAAGCCATCTTATCAAACACTTTTCGCACTTTTCTTCTATCCTCTCTATATTCAGGTCTCGTTGGCCGAGCTTTTTTATCAGGCTCCGACAAGGCCTTATGACTCCTGGTTAGAGTTTTGTTCTTCCAGGGTTCCGTCTCACTCGAATCATTGATTCTAATACTCAACTGCTGGGCTGCTCGTTTCACTATTTTTAGCAGGACAGTTTTGCTCCTTTACACTCTCATCGTTATCGAGTTACAATGTAAATACGTTTTGTTTATAATTGGACATTATAAGCAGGTCAGGGATATTGATCATCGGTCATCGTGATTATTGCATTACTCCGCTTCCAGCCAGCCAACGCGGATAATGCTATTATTGTTACTGCAACGGAATATAACAGCCGCCTCTCCGTATAATGTGTTTTGTGTGGACAATGATGCCTGCTATCGGTTACACCCATACTATTTCCCATCTTCAATCCACATACGAGACACACGCGTTATCTGTCTATGTATTTAGGCGGATCGTGCTGGTAAGCGGCTCGGCGAATGGGGTGATTCGACGGTTTCGCGAAACGTGGAACGTTACACATCGGCTAACCAAGATCTGTTTGCTTGCGGACGGCCAAACTAGCTGCTGCTGCTGCTGCTACTGCTGCTGCTACTGCTACTGCTACTGCTGCTCCCAGCTAATTCAGAAACACCATTAACCACCTACCTATACTAACGGATTTACCTATACGACGTACATTGAGCTATCTACTCCCGAATCCACTCGAATCAAATGAAAACCATGTTTTTCCTTTTTCATTCCGCATCTCATTGATGTCCAGGTGTAATCAAGCATTTGGGACGTTTGTTCATCTTTAGAGGCTGTCAGAGAGGTTCGTTAACTCATTTAGGCACGCAGCAACTTCTCGGAGCCAAGTATTATAAAGAAAAGTTGGAATTTCTTGGTCAAGAGGGTCCGATCCCCTCGTGTTAATACTCAAAAATTAGCTCTTTTCCGTCATTTTTCAACTTCGAGTTGATCTGACGCGAAAATACTTCAATTTACAAAAAATATTCATGTGGTTTTACCAGTCTGATGCAAATTTTTCTATCATTCTTTTTTACAATTAAAAATCTTCAACAATGGCCGATTTTTAGATAAAATTATATATATATATATATATTGACAGTCAGGTCTCCATGGTAACGCTCAGAATCCACCATTTACCGACCCATCTCGTGCGGAAAAACGAGGAGAAAAAAATATACAGTCCACAGGGGATGAATAGACGGATGAATGACGCACAATTAACTAATTAAATCATCCGTTCGTATACCCCGGGCAGAGAAGCAGCCCCCAGGTCCATTGGCAGTCGAGTCGGGGAGGCCCCGACTTCCTATCACATCCGTATACGCCTCGCGACTTCTCCCGCACCTCTTCTATCCCGTTTTTTTTTGTCTCACCCTCTTTTTCCTCCCTTTGCTATATCCAGCTTATTCTCTTCGAAAAAAAAAGAAAAACAGATAAAAAAGCACTGAGATCGAACACCGAGATAACTAAACACGATATTCTTTGTTCGCGATGAATCGCGAACGTCGTTATGGACTCGCCATTAACAGTGGGACATAAGTAATTCCGTGTCTTTATCATCGACCATTCAAATATTAAGATTTTACTTATAAAACAATATTTTAACGGGCCAGGATGAAAATCTCTGAACAAATGTATCAGTTTCGTTGATGGCATTCGCCAAGAGTTACATAAAAATGAAGTGAACGTTTTCCTTCAGTTATTCAATTTATCTGACAATCCCGACGAGAGCAAAGATCCACGGATGTCAATGAAATTTGAACAGAGATGCAGGTTTTTAGACAGAGGAATTCGTGTATACCCTGGTGCATGATATTCCTTCTCAAGCAGGTATTTCGTATACAAGCTACACAGAAGTTGTAGTCGTCAAACCGAGAGGGCACTGGCTCGCTCCCGTGTACCCATTTAAGGGGGTTTGAGCGAGGGGGTTGTTAAATTTCGATACATCGAAAACGTGTCAGAAACGAGGAGAGAATAAGCGGGTGCTGTTATCGCCGATCGTGTGTGACCAGAAATATATATAGACCGGAGTTACCATTCGAAAATAGATGAAACATGGTGTCGCATCTATCGTCGTATCTCGTTCGACAGCCCGCGATCGTTCATGTACAATTGTAGCTCGAAATATTTCCGCGAAACAAAAAAACAACAACGAGAACAAGCCAAATAAAAGAATAAAAAAAAACGAGACGCTACACGATCGTTATTTATAACCCAGTGATGGCGGCTACCGCGGTCTGCTACCACACGCAAAACTCCTATTTTTAAAAATTTTGTTTTATTTCTTTATTCCATCTCGTAGTCACACGCCGCTTGTGACGCAATGCAGTGGACCCCCGCAGCCATTGTGTCCCTGCTGGTGGAGGTGGATGAGTCGGTGGTGGTGGTGGTGGTGGTGGTGGTGGTCCGCCAGGTTGTCGAGGTTTAAAAACGTGGGGGCAGCTAAAAGCTGATGCCGTTACCTGTTTTTTTTTTTACTCGTATCACCGCGGTGGATAGATCAGCAACTACCAATCAGGATCATCTGACAGGGCGAACGAGTGAGAGAAGCACTAACGCTTGCTTCTGCATCGCTTTTTCGTTCATTTTACGTTGTTGGAAGTCCTGCTATCGTATATATACCCCTTCGTTTTCGCGATCAAGCTTCCACGTTCATCCGCCAATTTGTACTATCAAATCTCTCGACTGATTGGACTGACAAAACCCTCGCCGCACATGCACACCCACTTTTTCTGAAATCCAAACGTTTTTCAATCATCCCTGATCAGCCTCTGGGCTTTTGTTTTCGATTTCGAGGTTTTCTTTTGTCTTCAAGCTTTTATTCGTTCTCCAAATTATAATGCTCTTTGCACAGCTTTGACTCCCTTGCGTCTCGAAGCCTTATCTCGAACCCAATAGATTACGCGATCATGAATGATAACAGTGTTAAAAAGTACTCAACGCTTGTATGTACACGATGAAGAGAGAAAAAGGATTGCCACCCAATATGCTCCCGAACAGACTGTAACATTAGGTGCATTAAGCATGTCAACATCAGCGTCAGGCTCTTCCTATCTGCTGGCTGATGATCGGGTCTGCCGACAATCTGTCTTTTTTCCTGCCTTTTCTGTTACTTATCGCGGGACAAGCCACCGTGTTTCTCTTTCTAATAGCCACTAATAGCTGTCAAGAGCTAACACAATACGGGAACACGCGTCACTTTTCGAACTCGAGGGGTTGAAGTGGTTGGAAAGCGATGGTCCCTTGAACGGAACGAATCGAGACCCATAATCTTATCGTCTGGTCCGTATTACCTAGAGTTTACTTTTGAACACTCACTCCCAAACTTTGACGCTCTGATTATAGCGTTTCCAAAAAACGATATGTCATCTTTGCAGAATGAGAATCATGCCCGTCGTCATGTATTTCCTATCAGGAGGAGCATAATCCGCGATATGATTCCTCGTTATTGATTCTCAAAGCCGATAGTCAGCTATCGGTATTATTCTTGTGAGAGCTATTTCGAACCCAATTACCCCGGCATTAATGGAACGATTTATAATGTGTAAAGATCGATATCTCGGTGGATTTAAACGATCGAACCTTATCGCGACCTCAATTTGTACTCAAATTAACGAAAACTCCCCACGCGAGGTCCGCGTGTGTAGTCGATCGCCTCCAGATGGATCGATCGATCCAGTAATCGCGAGATTAGCTTTCAGCGATTGATGTTGGTCGATAACAATAACTGATGCGTCTTACCTGCTAAATCAGCCGGCAATCTTGGATAGAGCATTCCCGTTCTCGCCAGCCATTCCAATTGTAACGGATGTATGTGATGATGTTGCTGTTGCTGGGCTTGCTGAGGATGAACTCCTGAGGTTGGCCCCGATTGCGGATGACCAACACCGGCACTTTGTCCTTCCTTGTGTATCGAGTGAAACGCGCTACCGCCGCCTGCACCTCCTGCACCAGCAGCACCAGGATGGTAATACAAACTTCCTGGATGCATCAGAGCCGCCCCTGCACCCGGGTGAAGCAACAGGCTCTGATTTTGACGTAAAACCGCTGTAGTTGTTGCCGCACTCATGGGTCCGCCTAACGGACCCACGTAATTGCCACTTGTGATGTGAATGGACGGATGTTGACCGTGTTGCTGTTGTTGCTGCTGAGCATTGACGCTGGCGAGTGCCATCGCAGTTGCTGCGATAGAATTTCCGCTAGCGGTTGGAATACCGTTGCAACCAATTCCCATTGCATGTTGATGATCCTCCGAACCTGGTGAAATTGGCGGACTCGAAACTGGACTCGCACTTCCTCGATGATTGCTCTCGGGACTGGCGCTATTTATTTCCCTGCTGTTATGCAACATTCGTGAATTTCGTCGCGTGTCGCTCGATCCTAAAGCTCCCCCGTCCATCTCCACGTCCACGTCGACATCCACATCAACATCAACGTCTACCATACCCTCGGGATCCTCCTCGTCGTCGCGGTTACTCGAACCTCGTGTTTCTCCCTCGCTTCTGTATCGTCCCCCGAGATATCTCATGTGAGGAAGATCCTCTCGTTGATAGGTAGCCGGGGATGGGTGCGTCTGAGGATGGATCGGTTGACACGGCCCTAGAGGCGACGGCGAAACTCTCGGGTCTGATAAACCACCGGGAACACGATTACTCCCAGCTTCGCTTTCGAAAGAATGATGCTGTTGGATTTGATCATCTTCCCTGTAAGATCTACGGCAGGTTCTGTCCGACTCCGAGGAATAAACTGTTTTGGTTCGCCGCCGGAAGCCCCGGGAGTCCGTCCCTTCTTCATTCTCGTCGTCTTCATCATCCTCGTAATTGGTCAAATCATCTTCATCCTCATCCTCATGCTGCGGCTTCCTTCTCTCTCTTCCGAAACGTTTAACAACCGACTTACCGTTGAAATGAACTTCTTCGCCCGAACGAATCCGACGGTCCCGTGGGCCATCGTTCCCGCGAGCCGTATTGCCGATTGATATATTACCGACGTATCCACCAACTGGCCTTCCTAATAGAGCGTCGATGCAGAATGATGTTTTGCCAATTGATCTCAATGGCGATTGCCGGGAAACAAGCTCCGTTCTCTCTATTTCACCAGGTGACAACGAAGCTCCAACGTAACGGCTTTTGGAGCTTTCCTCCTCTCGACAGCGGTTCATCTCCGCTCTCAACATCTCCTCGACGTTGACAAGGCTCACTCTTTTCTCTCGTTCTCCTTCAATATCTTCTTCCTGTGAATGCACTCCGTCCACCCTTTCTTCGTTGTCCTCGCAGCAGCTCTCCTGACTCGTTGCTTCCGCGCGTTTAACACTTTCACCACTCGGACTCAACGACGAGATTGTTTCGTGATTAGAATCTCGCGATATCCCACTTGTCACTTCCTGATGACGCAGTCTCTCCGGTTGTTGCGGCTGATGCTGAATACCAAACGTCAGTCGTGATCCACGTTGATGAAGGTCTTCCGTTGACAGTTGCGAGTTGTAGCGCATCGCTGCCATTATGTTCTGGTTCCAGCCAGGTGAAAGGGCGCCCTAACCAGGCAGCTTCGACCTGTACTCTCGGTCAGTCATCCTAAGAATATATACACGCTTTATTGACGCTCTGGAATTTTGATTTTTGATTTATCACCTCCAAACACCGCAACGATAATCGCCCAGCAGGTCTTTCCCACCGGATGCTCACCCGATGACTAGTCGCACATTAGACACCACCAATTTGTTTTTCGACCGGACACAGAGATTGCTGACTGGCGATGATGGTGGAGGAAACCGTGACACGTACACTCGCGCACCCACACACTAACACCCACACCGTACACTCACAAATCTGGTTGGTTTAGTTACGCGGAACCGAGAGACTCAGATAGTGATTAGATCGGTGTCGCTTAGCAAAGTGAAATTGTGAAGCAGCCTGTCCCCAACGATCTCCCAGTCGAGTCGCGTGTCCAGCCGCCCAAACGTCGCTCTCCTCTCTGCCTCTCTCCATCTCTGTGTTTCTCTCTATAACGCTAAATCGCGTTTCCCCTCTACTAGAGACCACGCAGAGCCAGAGAGATAGACCAGCGCGAGGGAGATGAATATAGCCGATTAAATCGGGGGTGCCCCGCCCCAGTCGAGTTTCAACGTTGCCCCACCGTTCCCCAGACCAAAGCGGAGCTCCGCCCTCTAGCAATCCGTGCACCATATCCACCGCGTCGAGAGCGCAACCCCTCGCGTCATCAACTACCCCTCATACTGCCGCCTCGTATACGATATGGGCAAATCGGGGGTTAGATCGAGAGGCCAATCCTCTCTCCTTCTACTCCCGCTTAACCAAGTGAGATAAGAGATTCTTGACATCCTACCAAAGAGCTCTCTTTTCGTATTATTGGTACATAACACACTACTTCTCTCTCCCCCAGTTCCTCTCGCTTGTCCTCGCATCTTCTTCTGCCTTCGCTATGATCCTCCGCTCTCATATTCATCCCCCGCGACCTCGACAACGCGTTTATGCTCACCAGCAATCATCCTCAATCAGTTTCTCCATCATTTGACCACTTGTGCATCACGATAACATTCTCTTCACATGGCTCCTGGATCTTCAATGCTGAATTTTTTTACATTCCTCGCTCTATCCACAAACCTCTTTACTCCCCGAATTCTCGGCCCTCCGGCCAACCAGTCTTGATCAAACAAGGTGTGAGTCAACTTTTCATACGCGATAGGTCCCGTATCGCTTAGCAAAGCGTCGAAAAAAATGATTGATCGCTCCCATCATAGTTGAGGACGATTAGCCTCGCGTTAGCTCTTTTCCCTCTTCGTCAGTCCGCTTCACTGTACATATATGTGCATTTCTACCTACTCAACACGCAGCTACCTCTCGTTTTGTTGGCGCAGTGTCGATAGCATTGATTGCCCTTCCAAGAGGGCTGAATGCCTAGCATTTGTTTGTTCGGGCCTGGAGGCACGTACCAAAGCTACTCCCATTAGCTTCCCTTCTTATCCATATCTCAATAAACTCGGTATTAATATGTTTATGGAAAGAAAGAAAGTTGTAAATGGACATTCTCAGGAATTTGGGTATTCAGCTTTGTGTAAACGATTCGAAAGAACCTGAACGAACGATGTCATGAAATTCTAAATTCAATTAATATCGTTATCTCTTGGTGAGCGAGCGTGTTATTGTTGTTCTTTTTTTTCTGATATTTCGATCGAGTATTTGAACGATAAGAGATTGCTATGTACGAATCGAGGACTTTTGATCGCTCATTTAATCGTAATACGCACATTACCAACACCCTCAAACAGGCGCTCACAGATATCACTTAATCCAGAGGATTCGTCAGCGCTATTCGCAATAAGCGATTCCGAGCATGGCCCGATTATCAGATTAAGGCACGATTCACCGATCGTACTTTTTCACTTGAAAAAAAAATGAAGAAAAAGAAGGCACACTCGCATTCTCTCTTTCTCGTTGATCGTTAAATCGTTAAATCTTTACCAATAACGTTTTAATTATCGGAGATATGAACAACTTATCGAATTGATATCGTTGAGCCTGGTTGAACGTTTATATTTAATCGATGATACATCTCGCTCGCCTTATCGTATTTCTCCAAATCTGGCATTAACGATTTCAATTCCATTTTTTTTTCCCCCATTGTTTCGTCACTTTTTCTTTCAATATTCAGGCTTATACAATGATAAAAAAATCTACTTATCAATTAATTCAATTATTTGGATCAACGACTTTGCTTTTAAAGATGCTTGCAGGCTCTCGAGTCCCATAATCGGACTCGCAAATATCGACATCCGAGGCAGCTTCTTCGTCCGTCTATCTCTTCGCAGCCCCGCCATTTTCACTCGGTAATTGCAGTTTCTCCCCAACTCCTCCCCGATTCTCTAAGCACCATTCTCCATCCTCTCTTTCCTCTATATGTATGTATAAAGCCGGGAACAAACGGGAAATAGTTATTCTCTCTATCTCTCTCCCTCTTTCTCGCTCTTGTCTCCCTAGATTATTTCATATATATGTATACGTGCGCGCACAGAGGGCATTATGAGCGTCATATCCTTCTAGAGCGCCACCTTCCTACCGCGTCCCCGAACCCTCCTGTGAGACGCCCGAGTCGGCCATTACTTTTAATGGCGTTGTTAATGAAACTAGGTGTCGCCAAATTAACCTCTCGTTTCACCAGCGCTACTCAACCGACTCATTTCTCGCTGCTTTATATTCAATCAATTAACCTCATTCACTGGTTTTTTTTTCGAAATTCGGTTGACTCCAGAAAAATTCAAGGATCAATGAACAAAAAGATGGATTACTCCAAAACAGACAAAAGCTTTTTATTTTCATATCCTTCAGAAAAGCCAGAAAAACCATAGTCCATCATTCGTTTTTGTTCCAATATATACGAAGCAAAAATATGCTAAATGTTTTCATCCTCCAACAGCTTTTTCAACCTCCACCAAAATACTCGGCTCAGTGTTGAGTTCGTTTGAAAACCACTGGACTCGGCTGATTACCGCGGTAACCATCCCCCAAGCGCCAATTAATCTTAACTTTTACGGGGCAAACACTTTTCATTAAGCCCTCTCGTTCGGCTTCGTCCCACCATCTCGCTTCTCTCCCCACTCTAACCTCACCCACCCCCCTTTTATCTCGCTTTCTCTCTTCCTCTTTATCTCGGCCTCTTTCTTCCTCTACCGTTTCGACGTTCGCGAAATTCCCCATCATCCCAGACTCGCTTTTCTCCAGCCCCTGACTAAAGCTCATCCCGTAAAGCAACCCTCACCACTCCAAAGATATACGTAATCGTGTATATACTCATATACATTAAGGCGATTCCGGAATTAAAAAAAAAATTCATAATCGTTTTTTATCAATGAAGGTTTTCGTAGTTTATGAAAAAGTCGTTCTAGAATTTAAGTCTCGTGAAAATAACTCGGTAGTCGCGGGAAAAATTTAGGATTTTTTACCGTTTATTATTTTGATGAAAAATCGTGATTTAAAATTTCTTCGATAAATGAAAAAAAGTTCTACGATGTAAGGAAAATGTGTAAAGTAATTTTATGTCATATAATTATGGCAAAATTAATACACGTGGCATAAAAGCATAGAAAATTGTAGCTTGTAAGTTCGAAGACTTGTCTTTATTGTTGAATTATTTGATTTTCAAATTTCTTGTTGCAAATTTCGTTTGAAATTCGAAAAAACTATCGAATAATCGACGAAAAAAGGACTTCAATTCTAAATTTTTCTTTTTCAATGGATCCGAATTCTTTCATCATAATTTTTAACAAGAATTAGAAAAAAAAAACATCAAAAATTCGTTTCAGCACCCTGGATTTTTTTTTTTCAATTTGAATTCTAGAGAAGATTACTATTTTTAGATTAAAAATTGATAATTTTTGTCGCAGCACCAAAAATTCGACATTAATATATCATAATCTCACTGGAATTAGAAAAAAAATACTACAAAATTAAATCAAAGATTACTAAAATTGTTTTCAGAATATTTTCATTGAAAAAAAGTGATTTTCAAAAATCTAAAATCCTTCGAATGTTGGGAGAATTACTTTTTCATCAAATAATAACGTATTTACTCACCACCCAAAAGTCGTGAGTAAATACGAGCTAAAAAGCTAATAACCTGATAACAACAATTAATAATAATTAATAAGAGCTAATAAGTGAGTTAGTCGCGTGGTTGTATATAATTCAAAGGAGGCGTATCGCAATTCGCCCAGTGGTTACGTGACAGAATGCGAAGAGGAGAGACGAAGAAGGCTGAAAGTGCCTCCCAGGACAAGCGTTTAATTTTGCTCTAATTAGGAGTTTAGGCCGCTCGAAATGCGAGCGTTGCAGCTCTCGGGAGTTTCTACTTGAACGAATATGTGCTCGAGCCCCGTTTAGAGCTATCCCAACGGCTGTATTCGGCACTGTTCACGAAGTTTCCTCGTTTGCCCCTCGCGGTAATTGACGTTCTCCGGCGTCGGTAAGCTTGTACCGAGATTTTAGGTTTCGTCGGTAATGCAGAAAATCGCGGATAAGTTGTGTGCGATTTTTTTGCACATTTTTTTATGTTTTCTGTGGGAAAATGACGTCAGGGATCAACTAAATAAATGAGAATCGATAAAGACTACAATTCGTTTATTTGAAATCGTTACGAAAATCGAAAACTAATAAAAATTCATTAACTGTACGATGAAACGCCAACGAATTTCGGTCGCGCATAAATATTATGATACAAATATTATAACGCTTAAATCTAGTTAAATATATAGTACAAATGAAATAATCATAGAAATTCGCGTAGGTTCGAAACGCTCGAAAGTCTTTGGAGGTTTTCACATTCATCGAGCGTCTTTGCTGATCGATTAGAAATTTATATTTTTTTCACAAATGCCGTCATGAGCATATTACAGTCGGTTCTGGAAGTTTTTCCAGAGTCCCCGCGAGACAGTCAACGGATCGTCTCATTTCAGATCTCGTCATTTTCGTTCATTTTTTGTTTATCGTTTTGTTTCACTCTCTGCTCTTCTTTTCGAATTCATCAATCTCAACTCATTACTTTGTCTATCCACGGCACGAACTTTTGTATGTTCGTATAAACACCCGGCAAGTGCTCTCGACCGCAGCCGATTCCCCAGGACACTAAACCGATCAGAACGTGCCTCCCCTCAACCGCCATCGTCAAGGGGCCTCCCGAATCTCCCTGCAATAAAATCATCCCAATTGTCCTCATTTTTTTCCCTCATGCAATGCTCCCTTCATTGCATATCTTCAAAATCTTACCTGACAAGAATCTCGGCCCCCTTCTTTGTATCCAGCGCACAAAAAAACATCGTGAATGGTCTCCCGTCGACCAGCAGCC
Source organism: Campoplex nolae (assembly GCA_037893425.1). Classification (NCBI taxonomy): domain Eukaryota; kingdom Metazoa; phylum Arthropoda; class Insecta; order Hymenoptera; family Ichneumonidae; genus Campoplex; species Campoplex nolae. The sequence continues at coordinate 495,102 of JBBLXU010000655.1, forward strand.
CTGAACCATCTCTGGCATCGCTCGTTCGGTATAACCTGCGATTAAAATCGTTTATGTACAATAATAATGAAGCTCGGAGTGCCCGGATCTCTGGTCTCGATAAAAAATACTTTTTCTTCATTCTGCTCCTCATTTTTTTTATCTTCCACCCAAGTAGTTTTTCAGGACGGACCAGCCCAAATATTTTTACGATTTTTTTTTCGTCACGTACGAATCATAACTTTGGAACTACGCGATAGAAATATTTGAGTCACTCTCGTGCCGCATCAGAGTGGCGTAAACGAGGTCAATAGAAACGTCTTCGAAAAAACATCAGATCCTTAGTTTTCTGGATTTCATGTTCACGAGGTTGAAAAGCGGAATTTTGAGAAAAACGTTTTTAAAGTTTGATTTTGAGAGTACTTAGAGACGCAAAATAACAGTCGCTGGATCGCAGAAAAGTCTTGGTCCATATTTCGTCTTTGTTATTGTGAAAACGGTCACGAGCACACACGACTTCTTTGGCTTGATGAAGGCCCTTCATTAATAGATGTAGCCGCGTGTAAATAATAATGGAAAATCACCTCGACGTCGACCTCCTGAAGTACCGATGGTGCGGTGCTCTGACCGTGACGAGTTCTTCCCCAGCCGGCCACCGTGGCCGTACGACCCGATAGTTTGAGGTTTCTTGCTGGTAGGCAGACCGGGACAATGTGCTGTTTGAAGGCCACGACCCTCGAGAGTTTAACGAGGGCCACATCGTTACGAAAATCGGTTGGTGAATATTGCGGATGTACTTCTTTCCTCTCGATGTTGTATTCCTCGTGTAAATACTTTTCCGCAGCGTCCCGAACGTCCCATTCACCGAGACGAACCTTCAAATTGTTGTTCGGTGTCCTGAAATGAAAAATTTTCCCATAAAATCCAATTTTTTTTTCCGGAAATGAAAGAATTTCGCGATATGACGAAGCATCAAGAAAAATACTGACGTTGCCACGCAGTGAGCCGCCGTTACGACCCATCGATTGTTCAGCAAAGCCCCTCCGCACGATAATTTCTTCGACAGGAAACCCGATTTAATGATCGCCGCCTTTTAAGGAAAAAGAAATCGTCAACATCGTCACACGAAATAGCGAGAGCTTTTAAAAAGCGAAAGAAACGCAAATTTGGGAACCGGAAACGACTCTCACCTGCCACGGATGGCTGCCGAATCCCGAGCTGTGCCCACCCACGATCCTGTTGCTTCGCGTGTATAATTCGCCGCAGCCTGAAATCCAACAAATCCCCTTCGATTACTCGAGCTTCCCAGTTTTCCATTTTCCCATATTTATGTTTTCAAAGCCCCTGAGAACTCCAGGATTGAGAGAGAGAGAGAGAGAGAGAGAAAGAGAAAAACATTGGACTATATATAGCGTGTCGTTTTGTGCATGTGCCTGAAAACAAGTTCTGTGAATACAAAACACACCAAAGTCACAGAAAAACGAATAAACGCGCATCGATCCGGCGATCTTATCGCAGTAGAAACGAAACTTTTCCAGCCCAACACTTCGAAGCAGCAGCAGCAGCAGATAATCTGGGCCAACACCGAATATGCCATACTTCGTTGCAGTTTACAGAGTGTGTCGTTGCTTAGTGCTTATTATCGTGCCTGGAATATGATTTTTCAAGAGAACTTGGTTTTATATCCTTGTGAACCATTACCACGATACGGGGAGTGATAAGAAGGAGGTTCCTGGTGCTGAGGCCGATGGAACGGTCCTGAGCTCTCGTAATCCTCCTGCTGCTGCGAATAATCGTCGATCGGCTGATAAACATTGATTTCCGGTCGATCTGGCTTGTTGTACGGACGATCGTAGCTCAGATCGTTTGGACGATTATCGTGCTCCCAACTCCCCCCGAAACTCTGCTCGTACGGCATGCTCGTTGGCTTTATCGCATTTATACTCGTGTAAAAATGCCCTGGTGAATTATTCACCGGCGGACGCGTCCCCGGCGACATCAAATCGTGATGGTAATGCTCCTGAGGCTTTGGTCGCGTCAGGCCAGGCCCCGAACTGTAGATATTCACCTCCTCGTCAACGTACGGACGCTGATTCGCCAGGTTTAACGAGAACGCTAAAATTCATCTCCCACTCATTTAAACACCAGCGATTCCATCTTTTTTCCCCCATTTCTTATTCACCCAACTTTTACTATCGTTTTGATCTACTTCGACGCGTTAAGGAGTTCCGGGACGATCCTACTGTTTTCAAACAAAGCGCCAACTTCCCATGGCAATATTTCGTCGAAAACGAATAAAAAAAAAAAGCCTGCACGCTCGCTCGAAGGGGGCAAAACTCACCGTTTTCGTTGATGAATAAGTGAATAATTAATAAACGATGCGGACGAATTGTTTCATCTTGGAACACCGGAATCGGAGTAGTATTTTTAGTGGTTTGACAGTTTTCCAATAATCGTTTTGCAGTTTTTCTCACTATTCCATTCGGAAAAGTGTAGTTCACCAATGATCGTAGGCATCTCAGCGTGTTAAAAAGGCTTTTCTTGATACTTAATTTTGAAAAAACGGTGTGGACGATCGATTCGAAATTTGGACAGCACATCCGGTATAAGTCAAACAACATATACTGTGTGAATTTGAAGTGAATAGTGAGATTTTGCCAATTGTTCCGAAACTCCTTAAATATTGACAAATTCACTTCTGACTGTTTCGAGGTCATTCTACGAAGTGGCAATAACTAATTATCATCGCAATTTTATTTTGCAACGTGCTCCAAAAGAAATAATGTGCGAGTTCACGCTGAGATTAACTTTGATTCCTTTTCGAGAGAAAAACAATGTCGAAATTGGTTGCGATATACGCGATTTGCCCGCGTACGCAAACCCATGAAGGCTCTGTAATTTTGTTGTCTTTTTTGTTTGTTTATTCGTATTTACTCATACACGAAGTTCCTCTACGAGTTTTTTTTTGCTTTTCTAATAACCCTCATTACTCTCGGTTTAGTGCGTGGGAATTAGGCACATCTTGCCAAATGCTAACGTCACGCTCAACCCTCATTTTCTTCATGAAACTTTGTTTCCTTTTGATTTTTTCATACTTCCTCCCAATAATTGACTGACGTTTTACTCTCAAGCAATCGCATCGTGCCATCGATATACCGAATTATAACTATAATTTCATTGCGATCAGAACTTACTCGCATTTTGTAGCAAACCGACACTCGGTCTAGGAACTTTGTCAGGAATGTCGTCGTCGTCGACGCAACAGCTCCAAATTAATCCACCTGAACACAGATCGACCGGACGACCACCACCGAGAACGCAACTTATGCTCAAACCACACTCGAACTTTGCACCCTTGTATTTGCAAGTTTGCGGTATCACTGAAATACAAAAAAAAAACTTCTTCATTATTCAAATTTCACGACGATCCTTCCGACTCTAAAACAATCAAACTCCCTTCCAGACAAAAACATTTTGAATATTAAAAATTTATCACGACTATTTCTCGGGAAACAATAAAACTTTTTTATTTTGCGATTAAATTAGATTTCCGGTCATTTTCGACCTCGGTGACCTCTGCCCGATCAAGGACGTACTTCTACCAAGCATATCCATTATTCCACTGTTAACGGCGTTGTTCGAATAGCCTCGATAGTCATCGACCCCCCCGGCGCTTCCGAGGCTCGTGTAATTCCGTTTTTTCCTGAGTGTCTCAACCAGCAGTAAGCCTTGCTCGTGGCTCGTTAACTTTCTTCTCCGTCCTCCTCTCCGCCCTGGCTCGATTCCATCGCCGTTAAACTCTTGAGAATTAATTTTTCGAGTGTCAGCTAAATCCCTGAGAAAACCTGCCAGTTTTTCGGAGTTGCTCAGCTCCTCGGTGTTCTCCTCTTTGTTCCAAGAGTCCAGTGACTCGTCCAGCTCGAAATCGTTGACGAATCTCCGGGAATTGGCATTTTCGGGGGTCTGACGCCTGACTTGAGAGTTAGTGAGCCTCGGCGAGTATCCTACTGGCTCAGGATTCTCAAAATCGTTCTCCAAAGCGAGTCTGTAGGTCTGAGGCGGTTCTTGGTCGTCTCTGGACTCATAAGAGACGCTCCGAAAGTCCCTAAATATCGTGGGCACAGCTTCGTTTCGTTGATACTGAAAATTTCGCCTTGCTGCGTTCGAACTCGATCCAATCGCCAGGAAAACGATTAGCACTCTCATGCAACCGAGCCTTCGCGATTCTCTAGCCGTCGCTTCACCAGGTCTCGATGCCTTCACCATTTTATATGCTCAAACCACATGTAGGAACTTTAGGGATACTCTCAAATGCTAACTGAGCCTCGTCACATTATCCGGTCAACAATCCCTTTAACCTGATCACTTTCGGGGCCCCAATTATCGGGTTTTTACCAACGCAAACGATCGCGATTCCACTCAACCTGAGTCCAGACCCCCGCGAACATGTTCCAGACCCTTTCGATCAACTTTTCCAATACTCCTCGCAACTTCCACCTCGATTAAAACTCTTCAACACTCCATAAGCCACGATTCCAACTGGTATCACTTCTTCAGAACGTTCTCGAAGACTCTAAACCTTAAAACAACACCGAAGCTCCTCGAAGCGTTGACCGCTCCAACGCGGGAACAGATTAAGCCTTTTTACTCCAGCGCACGATCTCGTTTCCGGACAATTGTCACCGCGACTCTGTGTACTTTGCACTGTGCCGTTGAGCCTCTCCGTTCCTTCAAAGTCTCTCCTCGCAGTGCAAGAAAGAGGGAGAATAGCTGCGAGCCGAGCAACGCCTCGCTCTTCTTCTCTGCTTTCACCGTGAGAGAGCCCCGTCAAAGAGTTTGGCTTTCCCGCACGAGAGCGTGTCAGCCACGAGCACACTAAGTACTCTCTGCCCCGGACAAGAACGTCCAACTCGACCGTTCAATCTCAACCGCTGCCCTATTCCTCAGCTCGCTTTTGTATGCCTGTCTCACCACGAACAGTAACTTCTTTTCGTGCCCCTTCTACACGATTTTTTCATTATTATACATGCACAGCATGCATAACTATTCTTTTCCCTTTCCTCGACCCCGGGCATGCTGCTTTCTTTTGCTTTTCGATCTCCCACCATTCATCGGCGTCTTCGATTCATTATATCCGAACTCCTCCCCCCCCCTTCCGGGCCATTCCGGGGGAAACGACCGTTCCGAATAACAATTTTAATTGCTGGCGAACGTTTCGATTTATTTTTCAAAAACAATTCAAACTGCTGGAGTTCCTGAAGCGCCTTCATTAAGTAGCTAAGTCAAGGCATACGCCTTGAAGAACTGGCCTACGGAGGCCTGCATGGTCCATTACAGGTATAAAGGGAACCTCCCCTTTGAGCTCGGGACCCTTTTTTGGAACATCTGCAAACAAGAGTTGCCTCCTTGGAATGTTGAAGACAATTTCTGAAGCTGTGAATTTCAAGTCAAGCAAGTCAGGTGAAATGCAGATACGCTGATAACCGATACGGCAATCGGCCCTTCATCTACATTCGATTTCCTGATAGTTGCCAGCGAATATGTTGATCTTCTTAGTCTTTCGACGGCTCAAACCAGAAAAAGGAACGATTTGGCAAAAAAATGAGAATGAGCTTCGGAAAACTTGTTGAAACTTATTTCTTGCTTATGCAAAAAGGCATGTCAGGAAGCTTGTGTATGCAGAAAAGCTGGATTAAAATGCTCCGTTATCTGTACGATTCGTAACCATAGCCTTGATAATTCGTTACCTCACCAGGAGATGGAAATGAAGAGGAAGAAACAGGCACTGTTCTCGAGTCAATTAATTACGAAATCGAGGAAGAAACTGATTTTATCAAACCTGAAAATCTTAATCTCGAAGGTTTTCTTTCGAAAATTTTGCTTTTTCGGTTGGGGACCACTGTTTTCCGGGTACCAGCTTTCCGGCGCAGTCGAAATTTGGCACGGTTCATCATTGTCCAGAAGTGGTACCAGAATCGAGTCGAAATAGTTTTTACTTTTATTCCTTAGACTAGTGAAGGAGAAAAGTGGCCGAAAAAATCGATAATCCAAGTTTATCGTGTTGCCTCTTTGTTAAAGAACATCCCTTCCATCTGCTTTTTATACAGTTGCTCACAACATTGATACAGATTAAGAATACGCGCGGTTTTTACATTTCGGTCGCATGGAACACCCCGAAGGCTGGTCCCCGACCATAAGCTTATTCCCTGCGCTGTTTCATCCATTCTTCCTCAACTATGTGAGACAATTTATTTGTCTTCGTTTTCAAAAATACGTGCCTGTTTTTAAAGAATCTACAAAAAAGCAGAGAAAATTTAAAAACAAAAACTCAAGCAATTTTAAAACGTCGATTGCCTGAAAATCGTTCAATCCTTTATTTGCTTCTCTTCAACGAAATCGAATCTCTCTCGATCCTCAATGAATAATCGAGTTGAGTTTACTGTCCATTATCGAGCTCGGGAGTGTTCGAACGCGTGATAATAAACGGGCACTCGACAAGAATCGGGCCTTTCTCTTTCGTGCGAAAGCAATAAGTAACTTGGCTTCGTTTTGAGCGTACTGCTCGCGCACACGAAATAAAATAGACTCGGCAGATGGCTCTCTCGCTTCCGCAAAGCTTACAGATACATGCGACATGCACACGACTCTCGGGCCCAGCACATCCGCAAGTACAAAATCCGTGTATAAACTCGTACGTAAAATACATGACAAGTTTTAGTGATATCTTGATACGCTCTACCTTTCTCGAGCACGGTGACGAGCAGAGACAACGCGCGGGCTTGTGACTCGAATGCCGAGTCGGTTGGAACCGCGCCTCTTTATCGTCACCGCCAATCCTCACACGCGGTCACCAATTTTCTCATTCTTCTTCTTCTTTTTTTTTTCGTTGTTAGCTTTGTTCTTTTATAACTTACGTTCAAGCTCGTCGAAGAATCTCGACTCCTCGACGTAGGGCTCGATCTCGAGGTTACTTAGTTCGTTCGTCGACTCCTCGTCCCCTGGAAAATCAATGAAAAATCGTTTTTTTTATCAAAACTATCGGTGTCAAACGGATTTATAGGACTGCGATTACCTTCTGATAAATATCTGTCGTTCCTACGACTTTTCGAGAGCTTCAAAGACTCTCCGTTTATCCGAGGTACACTTATCAGCAACAAAATCACCAAAATCTTTGAGATCGACCGAAATCTTTCGGTAACAGTCATATTTCGGCGATAAATTAATTTTTATTCGCATTCTCCTCTAATCGACATCTTCAGACACGTTTTTCTATGTCTTCTCGATCAGTCCATTTTTTCTCATCTTTTTTTTTCAATTTATACTCGTATTTATATTCATATATATAAACACTCTTAGCGTTCTCGCTTCTTTAGTACAGTCCCGGACAAAAGTGGGACACGAAACCAGGCCACTGAAACAAGTGGAACGTCTTTTAGTGCTTGTACAAACCATCGCGTATCCGAGAGAAGCAAGGATCGTGCCGTACGATCGCGCTCGTTCCTCTCTCTTATTTCAAACTCCTTCGCGCACCGGCCTTTCATTAACGAATCAAATTATTCCTCTTTTCCATCAAATTTATCGACCTTTCTACCTTTGCTCTTCAACGATTCGAAAAATTAAAAAAATCCCCACCTTCGACGTTTGAATTCGAAAAAAAATTCAATTGTTTTAATTACATAAATAAACATTAAAAAAAGCTTATATTGGAAAAAAAATTGTAGGCTTTAGAATCTTCCATCAAAAGTTACAACGGAGGAATGTTTTCGTGCAGTTTTCGATCTTAAAAATCCCCTCGAATAAAACAATTGGATTCGAAAGAGCCCGTATATTTCGAGCATAATACTTTCGCGCATAACGCTCGTTTCTTTAATTCCGTTCGAAAATCGTAGTCGGCATCATCCTCGAGCGGATACTTAAGTACGAAAGACTTTTCGTCGTCAGTGAAAGTTTTTCCTGGCTCTCTGTTCTGACTTTCGACTTTTACAGCGGAGGGTTTCCTCGCCTCGCCCGTTCGTACTTGTTGCTCAAACGAATATATTACGATATATTATTATCTCCTGTATTATCCCTCTTTCTCCGAGGTTGAAAAGCCGAGTTTTACACTTAGTTGCATCTTATAAAAACGAAACGCGATATTGTTCCGAGATACGAACTGCTGTTGGGAGCAAAGAAAGTAAACCACGCCGTTTAAAACGATGATTCGTGTATTTATGTATCTTTATCGTTCTCCGCGTTCGGGATTTCGGATCGTTACAAGGGCACACACTTTCACCGCAACGCTCAAACCTTGCTCATCCGAATCGGGGATACAGAAAACGAGCGAATCTCCCTTTTGCCATCGCGTTGCCCCTTAATTAACCTCGGCGAGTGAAATATCGACTCGAAAGCACCTTTTTTTTCGTGTTCCCCACTTGCATTTGACCCTGCCAATCGTCCGATCAAAGACTGCCCCCCTTTTCTATTCCTATCAAACGATTTAGGGGCCCGAACACTTTCTCCCCGCTGTTCATTCAACCCGGAGCGTTAACTTGGACTGAAATGTCTTCAGAAATGTATCCGAAGCTCTCGAAATCCTATTGAATCTTAATAAATTCAAATTTCACACGTTTCCTGATAATAATTACACGCTTTTTTCAGATCAAATACCACGAGCCTGCCAGATGTGGGTCACTTGGCTTAAACCCGATATCTCGGAGCGACGAGTCCACAAAAAAAATTGCTATACACACGAGGAGTCTTTGATCGAACGATGGATCAAGTTTCCCTCTGGGATCAAGGTCAAAACTCTTAATCAACGAATCACCAACGCCAGGATCAATAATTCTCTCATTTTCCACAGGTTTTCAGTGCTGGAATCGTCTTTTAATGAAATAAGGAAAAACTCACCTTAGTCACTTGGAAAATGGCACTTTAGATCTGCTCCCAAGACACACGCTTCAAGTGCCAAAACTTTTGGCTCCACTATTATCAATCGCCCAAAGATTTATGAATGGAGCTTCGCAGAAAAATCGACGATTCAAATGTTTCAACTCCGGATTCGGCTGGCCAATTCAACTAAACTCGATACCAGGTCCACGAGGACGTTCCCTCTGAAACTCGTGGATGCTGTGTGTAAACACGCGCTCTCTCTCGCCTCGCGAGAACACGACGCCGCTCTGACTACTGATGAGGAACGGATACCTCCGCGCACCGGAGTTCGGTTCCTCGCATCCTCACGCACACACCTTCAAACAATCTCCTTCCTTTTATCCTCGATCCCTCTCATCCATTAACATCCGTCTCACTCTCACTCGAAAACCCAACTCGCTCCACGTTTCCGTCACCATGTGCAGATACATACGTTTATATACACAAACGTATGAATATCTTGCCACCTTTCTCATTCCTCCATCCTTCTCGAAAGCCAAACTTTCGGTCCATCACTTTTGAATCTCATCCCCCCCCCCCCCACCTTTCCTTTAATCACACTAGCGAAAATCTCTTCATTCAATTTGAACGTCAACGATCCGTTCAAATATCTTTTCATAAATCTCTCTTTTTTTTTCACAAATTACGCGTTCTCGCGATTTTTTAAATAAAAATTCATTACAAAATCTGTGTTTTACACTCATTCACCATCCTCGATAGATGTAATTATTTTTCTAATTAGAATAATTAGAATAATTTTCATAACAATTACTAATTATTATTATTTTTATTACAATTCATGATCAATTTGATTCGAAGTTTTTTTTCATCATGAATAATCATTATCAATTTTTTTTTCATTATTTGTTTATAAACTTAGTGAATACATTTAATCGAATGTGATTTTTTCATTTTTTTTTTTTCATTAATTACCGTCTCTGTGGGTAAAAAGATTTTTAGGCAGTAAAACTTTTTTCTTCGTTATCACGCAATGGTTTTGGCTCGAATTACTTTTTTACCGATTGATGGTTGAATGAATCTTTCTTGAGATACGAAACCGGATTGCGAGTGAAAAGAGTTTTCGTGAGATGACGCCACGCGTCTTGTCCCAGCGGAGCTTTCGGCAAATCTTTTTTTTAGCCCGGAGCTGTCAAAAAATCGAAAAAAAACCGAAGGAGTTTCTCGGTTATTTGCGTTGTGTTATGGATCGTTCCCGCAAAATTCTCGCTACTTGAGACTCGTTTTATAATAATAATAAGAATAATTTGAATAATTACGATATGGGAGAATCGGAAAAACCATTCGCTTGTTCCTCGCCAGGCTGCAACATGGTGAGTTTCGTTTCTATGAATTTTTTCGAATATTTTACTCTTTCGAATTTTTTAATTCAAGATTTCATGTATTTTTACATTATTATCACGTTGTCAGAGCTTCACCAACGAGGATCATCTCGTGGTGCACAAAAAAAAACATGACATGGTTTTGAATCTCGGGAATAACGGAAAAAACACTTTCGTCGGTATGTTTAACAATTTTTTACTATTTTCTACATCGTTCCTCCCATTTTTCTCTTTTTTTTTTATTTTCGATCTTTTGATTTTGAGCTTCAATCATTTGTAGCCGATCAAACTCCAACGCCAACCAGATTCATCAGAAATTGCGAAGAAGTCGGACTCTTTCAAGACTTGCAGAACGTCAATCCTTTCGAAGAAACCTTCAGACGCGCTGTCGAAGATGGAAAAACTGTTGCTCTCTCAGAGCCAGAGGTCTGTCAAAGTTTTATTAATGATTTGTCATTACGATGATCGATTAACGACACAATTCATTGAACATCATTGGCCGAATCGATTCGATTAGTATTTTTGGATTACGAACTTCCAGGGAGTTTGCACCGACGACACGCTGCATACGCCACACATTTTTCCCAATTTGCCGGAATCCTCTACGACCACCATCGATCCGCAAGTTGCCAAAAATTCCAAAGAAAATGAAACTCTGCCGTCGGAGCATGAAAATGACGGCACTAAAAATGAGGACGCTGCGGAGGAGAAAAAAATCGAAGAGACCGGAAAAGCCGATCCTATCAACAGAATCGTCGTTCAAGAAGCTACCAAATTTATTGCGCCCAAAATAATTGAAACGACAAAAGCTTCGACGAATTTGTAAGTTCTCATATTGAAAAGAAAACACTTTTATGTTTAGACTACTAAAAAGTGTGATCGGATTGAACGGATTAACAAATTTGCAGATCTATCAATGGACAGGAAGTCCAATTGTTGCTCAAAACAGCCGACGGAAAATTGATGCAGCTCTCCGCTGTTCCGGTCTGCGAAAATCGTGCCGATGCCATTGAAACTCGAAACGTTCGGGCCAAGCCTGAAGAATCTACGAAAGAAGTTAAAAAAAGTTTATCCAACAACGGGAGCAGACTAAATTTTGCAAAAATGGTGAGCCATTTTCATTCGTTATTTTAAATCAATTGAACGATCGTGAAAAAAGTACAATCGATCGACAAGTAGATGAAAAAGTGAATTAATCGATCTGGATTTTCAGCGGCTAAAACAAACTTTAACAAAAAATGGCTCGCCGAGTAATGAAATCTCAAAAAGTTCATCCGAACACATGGAAAAACTGAAAAGCAATAAAAACAGCGCGGAGAAAAATTTTGCCAACTCGGAACAATGCAGAAAACAGGATGTTCTTGCCAGGAACCGCGCCAGCTCGATGAGAGCTCGAGCCAAAAGAAAAGCTTGGATTCAGCAGCTACAAAAAGCTGCTTCTAATGCTAACGAAAAAAACGCGCTTCTTCAACTCGAGATCAAAGCCCTCAGATCCGAGGTGGCTAAACTTAGGACTTTGTTGCTCGTGCATCAAAACTGTCCAGTTACGAAATCGATGGGAAAGGGTAACATCATTTTTGTCATTTTCATTTCTTCGCGCAGCAAATTTCTTTGCTAAAAAGTAAAAAAGCGTTTTTATCGTCGATTAAATTTTGTTATCAGATCCGTGCCATTTTTCAGATTTTTCTACTTCAAAACGAATAAATAAATATTTTTATGCATTTAATTATAAAAATTCGTTTTTTTCTATGAAATTTTCTTTTGAAAAAGCTTCGAAAAATTTATTTCAAGAAAAGTATCAAATGGAGCTAATTTTTCTTATTTTAATTTTCATGAACTTATTCAAATCTAATAATTCGAATAACAAACCAATAAAAGACGGAAGATTTTATTGATAATTTTGTAAATCGCAGGTGTCGCCGTGGGAATGGGAGCAAAGAATACATCGATAGTCGAAGCGATCGTTAACACGAGTCAACCGCAGATTTCGAACCGTGGAAAGCGAATTAATTCCGGTGAAACTCCGATAGCGCCGAAGATTCAAAAAATTTCATCGAATCCACCAATTTTACCAAAAGTTATTGAAGCAGCAAAGCCAAGTTTCGTCGTGAAGGATCTGTCGTCTGTAAAAATCGTCGATGTCCGCACGATTTCGAAAGATGAAATGAAGAATATTGTTCTCGTCGACAGTTCGCCCAAAAGGATAGAATTCGTAAAATCAACTTCGAGACAACAAATTATACACATAAATCCCACGATTTTACAGATTGAAAACGCTGCCTCAAAGTGCACAGGAACTTGATCGAATTATTGAGAAAAAAAAAAATCCTCGTCCAGGATTTCTGCTTTCAGCTTTCTTCATTCCCAATATCGAGCTTGATGATTTTCCCTCCCAATCGTCACTGTAAAAGGATTTGAAAAAAAAAAATATGCATTTGCCATAACTCCTGCTACTGTTACATTCGATTATACGGTATTTCCTTTAACTCGATCGAGAAATTAAGGATTCTGAGAATCTGGAAATTCCTTTATTAAGCGAAATATTACAATCGTTTTTTATTTTTGTTTACAAAGAATTAGAGCATAATTGGATACAAAAATTATAGCTTAAAAAGTTGTTACGAAATTGATAAACGCAGTTTATTCATTTTTTCGAATTTTATTAAGGGGCTACCTTAATGCAAACACAAAAGAGAACTCCTGTCATTTTTTCCCTCAGTTCCAATAAAACAAATTTTTAATAATTTTGCGTCTTTTTATTGAATATTTCGATATTACACAATTTTTATGTTAAAAAATATCGATTTATCGTTCGAACGAAACAAACCTACGAATCGTCTTATTTTCGTAGATAGGGTGTCAAATTTTGATCTTCAAAGGATTTTTAGGCCAAGAAATATGAATTTTTTCATGGCTTTATGGTTGGGTTGCTGGTACGAAAATATGAAAATTATCAAAATTTTCATATTTCCATTCTGCTCTTTGATAAAATGTATATGTTGTACGCTAACAAAAAAATATACGAATATTAAGAAATTTTTAGAAAAGAAAACTTAGTTCGTGAACAACAAGATTTTGAATAATCTGTAAGGAGTGAAAACTTGTATTTCGTTTTATTTTATTCGCTTGAATTTTTTATATCTTTTTTTTTTATAGTTAGGTATTTCTAGTCGACATAAATTGATTTGTTTCATCGATCTATTGATATAATTAGGAAATTACGAAGTTTTCAGAGAAAAAAAAGAATCAGGGGAAGGAACAAACCTTATTTTGATTTCGAACAGATTGTAATCGGGTTTAATGGTAATTTTTTTCCTGAAACTCCATGACTTTTCCAGAGCTGAATGTAATTTCATGGCATTTAAGATTTATCATGACTTTACAGGTTGTTAGACACCCTGTTCCATTTCGTATACCAATTCCGGAAACAAATGGTTCCAGGAAAACTGTTTCTGGCGTTTTCATTAAATTCGATACTTTTTACAGCGATCGAAGGCCTTTCGTATTAGCTCAATAATTTTAGAATTATTTCATTTCCATTCGATCAATCAAAATTATGAAAAAACTGATTTCAGGTTCCTCCTTAAATTTTTCTGTGTTTATTTTCGCTTTCTGTTTTCCACATTTAAAAAAAAACATTCTCAAAACTTAACATTGTTTTTCTTTTTTTTTTCTTTCACTTTTTCCTGGATGTTCTTCTCGGGCCAAGTGTTTCGGTGCTTTTTATCGAGTGCCAAGAATATTGGATCAGCGCAGAGAAGAAGTGTGATGATTCTGCGACCCTTGGGCCCTTATCAGTTCTCCGTCCAGTAGCGAATAAACATAAACACCGGACAGGAGAATGATAAGGGACTGTGGTCACGTTAAAAAATCCTTAATAGGATCCAGTTTCATAGGAGGCTACGTGCAGCTTCTTTTTTTTTTTTTCTCTTCTTTTAGCCATTCTTGACGCAGCGACTCATCGAGGCCACAGCTCGGTTTTCCCATTTGAAATGTAATTCCCATTCTCAGCTGTAAATAATTAGAAAACGTGTCATGAAATGTTGATTCATAGAAATAGAGAATAAATGGACAAAACAATTTGCGAACAAAATGTTTGATCTAATTTATATAATTTGATTAATTAAATCGATTTTTTTTAATTGAAAAAAAAATATATAAATAAATAAAATTGTTTCAATCGATGCCAACGATGATTTTGTACGAATCGATTGAATGGGCGTGAGACTAAAAAAATATTTACGTATTTGTTATAAAATTTCGTGCAAAAATAATCGTTTTTCGTATCGAATGCTCAGGCAGGTTGATTGGTTGAAAAAATAAATTCGTATATTCGAAAAATGGGCGGGAAAATGACAAAAAAATTGGGATGAACGAAATTGATAGCACACAAATCACTAATTTTTTTATTCTTCATCGCTCGTTTCGATATAGATAAGAAAATCTTGGAACGTAGCCGATGGGAGGGGGATTGAAAAATATCGAACGATTTATTACGAAAAAGAGAAAATTTTGAATCACGAATCATGAAAAGGTGAACAGATCGAAAATAATTTAACTTTGTCATTTTTTTTTTTTTTTAATTTCACTTTCGAAAAGTTTTGATTGATTTATCATCGTGTATAAGCGAATGCAACGCGGACGAAATATGAAAAACGCTGCAAACCGTTTTCCTGTCCCGATAACACGGAATCATAAGATGATAAGAAGTTCACAGAAAAAAGAAGAAAAAAACGTTAAAAAGTAAATGAAGGACTCTATTGTCAGTGCGTTAATAAAAAATTTGGATTTCCAGATGAGTTAAGAGAAGAAAAATTCTTCTTTGAAAATGTTGGGAACATTTGAGAAAATAAAAAATTGGAATTTTGCCGGCGACGTTAAAACTAAGAAAAAGGGGATGGGGGTGGGGCTTCGATCGTTCGACGAATCATCGCAGACAAAGGGTGAAAAGCACACAAATTGCCAAATTTTTTTTCCAACTCTTCGAGAATAACTGAAAATAATAGTCGAATGAAATTGAACGTGAACGCACAAGTGACTAAAATAGAAGACCCGGGGGTCACGACAGGCCGAAATTAATCGGTCGATTATTACGCTGAGAATTTCGCAACAAATTTGTCGCGCCGGTCACGTGTATTGCATTAAATGTATTTTTCTTTTTTTTTTTTTTTTTTGTTCCTCACACACGAGAATATAGAACAACGAGAGCGCCGGACTTTAGACTTTATACCTGCGAGGGGGGCTGTGTGCGCTCGAAAAATCGTAGACAACAATCGTTAAAATTGTTTTTCAACTTTCCTTCGCGTCACGATTGCGAACAAAGACACTCGATAAAATTTGTCAACGATTTATACGAAATTCGAAAATTCGAAACTCAAGATCAAAGTGAAATGTTAACGAGTACGCGAACTTGCCCGCACGAGAGACGATCGTCGACTGACGAAGCTGCGAACTGCGATTCATGCGATTGATGCGAAGCTCCGCGACGATTGGCTTTGTCGCACGCGCGGCTCATGCGCGCGCGCACCCGCGCGTCCTTTTTCGGAAGCACGCTCACGCGCGTGATGAACTCTTCGTTTCGCCATCTTTTTTTTTTTCTTTCTTTTTTCCACATTTAAAATGTATTTTTTCGCTAATTCATTTTTTTCCGAAAAAAATTGACGAGAATTTATCGACTATTTCAACCGTATTTGTGAAAATTCGACACTTCGCGGTGACACACAGCGAGAAGAAAAATTGTTTTGCAAAAAAAAGTATCGGAGAGACTTTGGAAGCAAAAATTTAGGATTCGCGGGGTCCCAACGATTCGATCGCTTCGACGTTCGTTCTTCGACTGAAGCGAGACTAATTTTGTTGTCATTTTATAAAAATGTGCGCGTTTCAACGAATTTTTATGTCGCGTACGATGTGCGACAAGCAGGTTTAAGTGCTCGAGTTTCGGAAGTGGGGGGGTCATGGGGATCAACTTTTGGCGGGACGAGGACGCGAGTTGTCCGTTTCGTGATTTTCCGACACAAAAAAATGAAAACAGCTCTCGTAAATTGACAGTTTTTTTTTTTTCGGCTCGACAAAGTGTAAACGAAAAAAAATCGGCTGCAAATCGAAAAAGGCACCAACGCTTTCTCGCTCTCAACGACTTTTCAACTTTCCAGGAACGCCCCGCGAGCCTCTCGCTACAAGGTAAACAAAGCAAAATCTCATTATTCTCCGAACGCCTTGCTGGCTGCTATTGAAAAAATGAAAATTGTGTTTTTTAACGTAAACTTCGAACATAACAGGAAATACGTTTATTTTATGTGAGGCGATGAAAAAAACGATAAGCTCTAGATAATGTGGGCCGTAGGTAGGAATTAGTACGGTCGTTTTTTTATCGCTCTCTTCATATACAGATATAGAAAGATATGTATATATATATATATATATATATATTTTTTTTTTTTCGGGTTTACTCGTTCAGGGGTCGAGTCAAGGTGAATACACTATCAAAATATGTTTGTATATATATAAAACGCACAACGAGAGTTGGCCTGGGACAGACGAAATGCTAAATAGACGAGGTTTTTTTCTTTCTTCCATTTTTTTTTACTTCTTTTTTATTCTCTTTTCCATTGTATTCAAAAATGTTTGACTGTGTAAATCGTTCGAAATATTCTTCGTCACGTTTTCGAGTCCCCCCCCCCCATACGCGTTCGATCGAATTCTGTTAAAAATTGATTTTTTTTTTCTTTCTCTTACCCCAAAATCATTATTCTTCGACAGATTTCTCATGCTTAATTCATTCGAGTCGAAATGACTGAAAATAATACAAAAATATATTCATTTCTCTCTACAGCATTTGTCACGTTAATTCGATGCTTTTTTTTTTTGTTCTTCTTTTTCCTTTATTCTGATGCCTAACCGTCGTCGCTCTCTAACACACTAGTAGCTTCGAGCATATGGAAATGAGACGTTGCCCCGGAGCTGCTGGCTTGCTCGATCCCACGTGTTGACCCCTATATCTTTGTTACACGTACTCGCCGCTCGACCCCACGGATATACGCGTTTCGTCTCTCGCCCTTATAGACCCGAATATACGCGAGTGTATATCTTTTTTCTACGGAGTCTCGCACGCACAAGAGCCCGCGCGTTATCGCTCGATTGCACAACGCCAGTTTCAAATACTCCCGATTAAACGATAAAGAGTTCTTTCAAAAGATTCTCGGGCACGGTGATCCTGCATTTTTTTTTTTTTTTTTCATTTTTTTTTTTTTATTGAAATTTTATCGATGCCTTTTGCAGCTTTTTTTTCTGGTAGTAATCTGGATTACCGTGAGTTCGTTTTTTATCGCATTCTTTTACATAGTTACAGAATAAAATTTGTTTTTTTTTTTGTTTTGTTTTTTTAAAATGTTTTTCATTTTGTATGTTTTTGACTGATTTCAGGCGACTCGAGGATTTTGGCATGGAAACATTCAACACGTTTTTCGAATTGCACGAAACGTAATAAAAATATTCAGAATCGCATAAGCTCAGTTTCGATGCGAGCACCTCTCTCGAGGTAGCGGATCTGAGAAATGATCTGAGACGAAAAGTTTTTATATTCGAAATTAATATCGTTTAGGTTAGCCTGCAGACTTTGGTAAAATTTCGATTATATCGACCGTCTCGTTATCGAAATATTTGCTCTTGAAATTAACGTTTTAACACGTGTCGCATAGGTGGAATCCTGTTGTATATCACGTTTACGGTAATATGAAAAAAATTGGGAGACGGAAAGAAGTGAAAAACTGTGGAATGATGAATAAGTATCGTAGAAGTGTTGTGGAAAAATAATTATCACTTTTCACCGTAAATTTTCCAAGTTATGAGTATTTGAAATACGAAATAAGTGATAAAATTTGTTTGGCTGATGACGCTAAAAGATTTCGACTGCAGACAACGGATCTGTCGAAAAAACTGATTTTATCTTAGTCACTGCGTTATATTTCGACTTTCAAATAGTCAAATATTCATTTTACGTATGTATATCGAGAATAAGTCATTTATTGACTTTTTAAAGTCATTGCTCATTGTGAGTTGAGAGAAGTAGGTTTACCTTTGAAGGGAATTCTCTCGATTTAACCCGAGGGGTTTGAAAAGTTCCCTCCGTCAGAGGTTTGAGTCATGGGTATGTAGCTTTTGCGATTAGATATATCATCAAAAAATTCTAAAATCTTCGTAAAGTGATAAGAATGATTTTTGAACGAAAATAAAAAATTGGGTTTATCGAGCAATTATAATAAAAATCTTCGATTCAGTTGAGTTATTACTGGGAGTGTCGATGTCTTCTGCTACTACAGCTTCGGCAACGTGTAGATGTGACAACGCTACATATCCTCGAATAAAACGAAACCGCTTCGAATATATGCCTCACGAGACTTTTTTCTGTTGAATAATGAAACTAAGGAATCTTATCCTCAAAACAGGATGCAAGAAAAAAATATGCCCCTGAATCATATCTGACAAATAAAAAAGTCTGGTGAAATTTAGTATTTTGCTCGGGGACTCGACAATGTGAGTCAAATCACATTGATATTAAAACACTTTATAACGAACAAAGTTCCACGAATAATCATGGCACACATTTAAAAAAAAGAGAAAAGAAAAAATCATCGACTTTCGTAATTCTATTGAAATAATATCTAAATCAATGATTTATGGATTATTTACAGATTTCAACACAATGGGCTGTCTCTTGACTAACTGCTGCGACAGATCAACCTTAAACAGAAAGAAGAAGACTAAAAATTTTGAGTTACGACACTATATATCGTCGAACATCAAAATGTTTTCATATTTAATATCGCATTCACGATCATATATACTCAAACGTCATCGTACATCATTATATATTCATCAATACAAAATTTCATTCATGTATAATCATCTCTGTTGATTTATCAACGGATATGATTATGAGGAGAAAAAAAAATGGAGGAAGCTCGAAAAAATCGGCATATTCGTGTATATAAGAACGCGGGAGGGCTCATCGCGCTGGCTTTTTCTTTTAATACTTCGAGTATGATGAAATATCCAATCATACATGATCAAATCTGGCCAATTTTTGGATCTGGTCATACATGGACAGTCGATCAGATGTAGTTGGATATGACGACTCCTTATAATTATTTTTTTTCGGGAATATAGAAAATGAGAAAATCCGTTTGTCACCCAATCGACTTGAACGGAGATTCTTTTTTTTTTGGATAATTGCAACCTTTTTAGTATGAATTTGTGAGATTTATTGAAAGATTCGATTCGACTTTTCTTAGGGCCGATTCAGTGGAACGTTTTTCGCGAAAATTGTAACTTTTAGTTGTCAAGGTATCGGTATTTTTGGAATTCGCGATATTTCTGATAAAAATTGGATTCGGGCGAAATACCGAGCTGAGAATCGAGGGATTATTTGGTTTTTTTTGGTCCAGAATCTGTTGAGAAATCGATCATCAAGCGAAAAGTTAATTAGAGGTTTTTGTTGCTTGAGAAGGTTAATTGGGTCGGATTTCGAGATTCGAAAAGTCTCACTGGTTGACCGAATTCTTTTCACGGTATCGATGATCACCGAGACGTAATTTAGGATCGAGTTAGTTCGGCCTATTTTGGTGGTATAGAGCGATTTGGTCTGGAAAATACGAAAATGACACTCGACTGAGAATCCCATTTATCCGGGTCGAATCAGGCGGCAAAAGAGACAAAATCGGATCATTATTTTTCCGCTGGTAAGCGTCCGGATCGATGATTTCGAAGCGAGTAGCAGCAGTGGAAACAAGAAAAAGGTTCATAATTATCGACCTCGAATGGCGACAAAATCCGGGCGTTACTTTTGTTCGAACGCATTGAAAAATTCTCGAGAGAAAAAATACAGAGAGAGAGAGAGAGAGAGAGAGAGAGAGGGAGATAAAGAAGAAAAAAGAGCGTTCGTCGTTCCGTACCAGCGCCGGGGGACATTGGTGTTTTATCTCCTTATTAGAAACTCGATTCCGCGCCTTTCGTGTAATACAGACTGTCGCACTATCAGGCGTGTGTGCGTCCCACTTTAATCATTTTTCTTTCATACATTTGACTCATTCTCATCGCACAACCGAGATAAAAAGAAAAAAAACGAGTTCATCTGACTAAAGAATTGTAATTGGAATAGCTTTGGCATTCCGAAGAATCGAATTCAACCGTCAAAGCAACAAAAAAACGTGTGTTTGTCCATAAAAAGCAAAACAAAGTTAGGTGAACCAGCAAGCCGGACGATCCTTTCATACGAAATAATGTTTGTTGATTCTATAACTCTCGGAGGAGTGAATCACTAAACAGTGTGACAAACGCGATCTCTTTTTACTCCCAGGGAGAACGGAGAACGTTTAAACACATGGCAGAGGGTCTGTCGCACCGAGAGCGAGAGTAAATGGATATTAATATACATATATATACATATATATATATGCTGCTCTCGTCCACGCACTAACGTAGTTGGCTGCATGCTGGAGATCCCCCTCCCCTCCCCAACCCTCTTTCCTCACCCCTTTCCCTCCTCTTCCCCGTGGGCTTATCTCCGGACTACTTGCACCTCGTGCATGTGTACATAGACATAAAATTAAAGTACATTCCGGACTGTGCTCATCTCTGTACTGGGAATGAGGAGAGCGCGAGCGGTTGGTCGGTCCCGAGTCATTCGAGGAGGACGACAAAACTGAATTGCCACTCTCACGTTTAACCACACCGAGAGGCCCATATGTCTGTGTACTCGTGCTCGTGTGTATATATCTTATCTTTGAGTGTACACGGTATAGTCGTCGTCGCCCTAGACTCGTTAAGATCCATGACTATAATCTGATCGGCCTCGAAACCCAGCGAGGAAAGACTCGAGGTTGTAGAGAGAAAGAGAGACAGACAGACAGAGAGAGAGGGAGAGAGAGAGAGAGGGAGAGAGAGAGAGAGGGAAAGATAGAGATAGAAGAAACGCGTGCGTAAAAAAGATGGAGGAAAGTCTGTCGTTGAATTGGTGGTAATGACTATGCACGCACTCTGCAGCGCGAGGCGTTTTGTAAGGTCAATGTTTTTGGGACTGTGGTCTGGCCTGGGCTAAGAGAGCAGTTGCCATGCCAACGTGAAAGAGAGACGTGGCAGGAGCAGGGGAAGAGGGTACAGTGAAATAGGGGAGGCCAGAGAGCTAACCCAGACTGCTCTGGAAAAGAGAGAGAGAGAGAGAAAGAGAAATCGCGAGAGAACAAGAGAGATGGCATGGTACGAGCCGAGATCAGGGTGAGTGCGACAGCGACGATAACCAGTAGAGACTCAAATAAAAAGGAAGATAAAGAGAGTGAGAGAGAGAGAGAGAGGAAGAGTGAGAAAGAAAAAAAACGGAATATTAAATAAAATACTCTGATCATGGACTCATCCCCCTGGCACATTTCCTGCACAATTGAATTTCGCGCTACTGTCATTAACCCCTGAACTCTATTCGGATCCGGAACCTTGAAGAAACAACCTGAGATTAGCGTGACACGAAGATGAGTTCGGTACTTGTACCAGAATCAAAGGAAATAGAAGAAATTCAAACAAATGTGGGTTGCAGAAAGGTTGAGCTGGATGGAGTGAGGAAAATTATGATTGAATCGTAACTAGTTGAGTTAAGAGCCAAAATGGGCTGCAGAAGCCTTAAACTAGTTTGCTGGTTCGATCGAGTGAGAAAAGTGATGTTTGAGTTCCGATTATTTGGATCAAGAACCAAAATTGACTGAAATATACTTTGGTTGGCTTTCCGGTTTGATTGATAAAGAAATATGATGATCAAGTTCCAATTACTTGAATTAAGAACCAAGGGATGTTGATAAGAATAGAAAAGTTCCTTGAGAGTGCATGATAAAAAAGGAATAAATTCGATTGTCCGATTGAAAGAGAATTTTTCTGGTAGAGAGACTGAATGAGTGAGCAACTGGGCATGATTCGGTTCGATACAGGACGAGGCAATTGGGCCCAATCTTTTAATTCGTTTGTAAATGAATGGTGCGCGTCTCCAGCGACGTGATCTCGGTGTGAATGTGTAGCTTGTCGTACAGTTGAGAGTAAGAAGACTGAGCAAGGCCGGGAGAAGGTTCGAGGCAGTTGCGGCTGTTGAATAATCTATGGGGAGAGTCGAACAACGAAAGAGAGAGAGAGAGAGAAAGAGATGGAAAAATGAGAGTGAAAAAGCAGAGTTTAAAGAAGCGGTGTCATAGTCAGGCAGGTCTTGCGAAAAGACGGTCTTATGACTCAACGTAAATCGCATTTTTTTTTTCACTCTCAAGTATTTCGGCACACTGAGCTTGAAGACGCTTCGAAGCATCGAAGCTTCGAAGCTTCTATCTTCTTTTCCCATGTCAAGAGATCCAGGAAAAGCTCCAGATGGAAAGAGAGAGAGAGAGACTCAAGTATTAGCACGCTAAGCCCATCGTTCCGATATGAACGACGGAAGATGTGTGCTACTCTGTTTGTGTGTAGCTTTCGAGTAGGTTGAGATGAGATCCCCCAGGTACACAGCCTCCCCGTGCATTGCGCACAGAAAACCGAGGAACGTTTTCAGGTCGCACAGACCCGGAGAGTACCCTTCTAGCCTTTCTCCATTTCCGCCTCAGCCTCTCTCTCTCTCTCTCTCTCTCTCTCCCTTTCTCATTCTCTCTCGTTTTCTCGTTTGGCCCGGTTTCTACTCTCTAACCACTGTATACCTCGCTACCTCTCAGCCATTTTCCTCCCTCTTTGACTCCCCCGGCCCATATATGTAGCACTCTTGTTTCCTGTCCACGAGAACAAGCCTGATAGTGGGCTTCCTAGTGGCCCAACACACGATACATGTACCAGACGTTTTCTGGCTTATGGAATCCCGAAGCTTCTCTTTTCATCTCCCACCCCTACGCTCCGCTTTTTCCATACCCTTGCAAATAAACCTCATCGCAGCCTCGTTATGAGACATACCCGAGAAATATATTCGTCCGGATATATTTTCTCCGCCTGCTGCTGCTGCCATACATCCCAGGAAACCATAACCACCTCCCTGCCCAGGTTACTGCCACAACTACCCGACCACTTCGTGGTCCAACATGTGCCAGAGGTGGAAAGCGATAACGGTTCGTTGATAAGGGCTCCCATTTACCTTTACGCGCCCCCGTTCCCTGCATTTTTCTATCTCCCTCCTCAGCCCCCATCGCCCCTGAACTACCCCTTTGCCTTTCCCTGTGTACCCTTCGAACTCTTTCGCTCTCTCAACACCCGCAAAGGCTCCTCCTCCTCTCTTTTAATATCTCGGCAGGCACACCGGCGTCCTCTGCCTTTTTAATTATCTCCCCCGGTTATAATGGAAGCTTTTGCATCTTTCGACGAAATAAACGTAAAAGCACGGATGTATTACGGGCTCACGAGTACTGAGCGGGGGAGCCCTTCCTGACGCTGCTGCTACTGCTGCTACTGCTGCTACTGCTGCTGCTGCTGCTGCTGCTGCTGCCACCCCAATGTGCGCGGCTAATGTTGTTCAGAAACTGTTGCTCCGTTATGGCCTTTTTCATTCCCAGCCTCGGAACGTCATCCTTTTTTTTTTCACTCTTTCATGAAATATCAGATTTTTAACTAATCTCATGATTGCCAGGTAGACTTTGCGTTAACGCAATCACTCCTTCATTTCTCAGATGCCCCCAAAGGTTATTGCATTTTATAGACTTCCCGGAGCCTCCGAGGTTTACAGAAAGAGAGAGAGAAATCCCTGCTACATGAACAGCGACAAGCTCCCTCTCCCCCCCCCTACCCCAAATTTTCCCTGATTCTCCAAGGCATTAAAAGGTGTCGAGATGACTTTTCGTCATATTACGACGACGTGACTCTTGAATCCATTAGGGCCTTCGTCTTCTTCAGCCCAAGGCACTTTTTCTCTCTGCCTCTCTCTCTCTCTCTCTCTCTCCCGCAGATCTCTCTCGTTCTCTCGTGCTTTTTCGAGTAAAACGGTCTGTCGTACCTTCATCCTAGCAATTATTCTGTCGCCAGTTCTCTCCTCACTCTCGCGCGGCCCTCTAATGCGATGAGCAAATCACACGAAAGAGGGAATAAAAATTCTGCACCTATATCGCCTACGAGTTGAGTTAAGTTTCTACACCAGCTTCTTTTACTCTTTTACGGTTTATTTTTCACGAAAATTGTATTATGTCTCTGAGTCAGTGAAATTAGTACTTCGAACATTCACCACTTTAGTCCGAGCCAAAGAAAAGTCGTCTGACCGAACAGAATTCAGATTCTTGATTTATCGATTAAAATCTGCTAGAGGACTAAACTCAACCTCAAATTTTTGTGGCTAGGGGGCGCGACTGTTGACTGCTATCTTGATAAATGCATTTTTACGAATATCTCGCAAACGATGCGTCGTAGGACAAAAATCATAAGAATCTTTTTTTTAGGAAATTGAATTCTTTAGAACTTTTTTTTCGAACTTGATCTTCTATAATGTTTACTTTCGGAATTAGAATGAATTGAACAATTTCTATGATGATTTTTGTTCAATATCTCGTCAATGCTTGAGAAAACGATAAAAATAGTGGGAATCAAATTTGTAGAGCTTATAATTCCCCACAAATTTTATCCGAAGCTTTTTTCCGTTTAATCAATACCTGACGAGATACAGCGTACTAGAAGTTGTCCAATTCCTTTTCGTTAATATTTATATGCCCAAATTTCGAATAAACGATAATGACTGCTCCCGGAAATTTCGAAAACTTAAATAAACCTCCCCAAAAAGTTGAGTTACTGGTATTATTAACAAAGATAATAACGAGAGCTCGATAGACAAAGGAGTTTGACAGGGAGAATAAATTGGCTCTTTTGGATGAGGGCTGCTCCCGCTGTTTCACGCGGGTCATAGGTGTAGCTCGAAAATGAGAGCCGACCATTTACCCGTGTTTGGGTAAGGGTAGAAAAAAAGGTGATATATATCTCACCCATCTGGAGGTGCGCGTGGCCCGGAGTTCCCCGAGTTTCATCTACTAATGACTGTTCGCTGTTACGCAGGCAATCATTTCTTACGTCCGAATTTTTTCTTCCTCCCTTTTTCATCGTGAATCTCCATCGGTGAGGCGCATCGTTCCACAAAAATTCGAGTCCGATAAACGGGCTTTTTTTCTCGCACTAAATATCGCCGCGTGTTCCAAGTTCCACGTAATTTATCATTCAATCAACGAATCTTTATCGCTCGTTTAAAACTCCCGAATGGGTTTAAATAGACGACGCACTTTTCCGCAGCTCGAATTTCAGTTTCTCCGCGCTATCATTCGAATAATAAATTTTAAGTACATCACAGTGTTCGAGTCCGTTAATATTATTAGCAGCGTTGAAATTTATAAGCGGCTCTGACACACGGTCTCAAAGTCCCCGCGCCCGCGCGCGGCCACGCAGGCGGGCACATACAGGCATTTTAATTGAGAGTCTCTGCCGGTTGTTAGGTCATCGCTGTTACAGCTCTTAGCGCTGCTGCTGTGTGCGCTGGCCGAGCCGTATCCACCAAAACACACGCTCGAGAGCCTGCACAGCTCGGTTTAGTATAATTTCGAATGACACAGAGAGACGGAAAGAGAAAGAGGAAAGAGAGAAAGAGGGACAAGGCATCAGCAGTCGACCACGAGGTTTCGCGCGAGATAGGACGTCCGAGATAGCCTCGCGGTTTAGCCCCACCTCGTTCCCCCATTAAATACGACACGTACAACTAAAAAGTTGTATTCGTACGAGTCCGGCAATGAAACAACTCGAATTTCCTCATCAATTAAACAAATAAACAAAATATAACATTTGAGCGAATTGGGGCCACTGGGAAATGTGTCAGACGCCATTTCGTCAGGGATCATTGACATCGAGACTGAATTTCCGGTCCAAATATCGCGGAATATCCCGGAGTAAAAAAGATCGAGAGCAAACAGGATAAATAATGCGCGAAAGCGTAAGAGCGACGTCTCAGCTGAAGACGTTCTCAGTTAAGACGTCGTCGTCGTCGTTGGTTGTCGCGAAGCTGTTCAGCCTCGAGAATCTGACCTGCTGCTGGGGCGCATTTTCGATGGGCCGCAGCTGTTCCACATTCGAAGGATGGATTCTTCGGGCTTTGTCAACGAGTACAAAAGAACGAGAAGCTCCCGGGCCATATTTAACAAAAGCCTCACTCTCCACACATACACACACACACACACACACACTCGCCCGAAACCCTACACCCAAGAATCTTCCCGCGAACTCTCTTCCTAGACCATTTTATGCTCTCTCTCTCTCTCTCGATCTCTTCTTCTCGTACACGATTTTTACACATTCACCCCGCGTGGTAAACGAACATGTACACTCCGCACGAGGCTCAACTAGTCCACCGACTAAGCGGAGATCTCTCGAAACCGCGAGAAACCACGAACCGGGCTTATGCCCCAAGAAAGCTTTTTCCTCTTCGTGCTTCAACCGTTTTCAGTC
This sequence comes from Campoplex nolae, assembly GCA_037893425.1. Lineage (NCBI taxonomy): Eukaryota > Metazoa > Arthropoda > Insecta > Hymenoptera > Ichneumonidae > Campoplex > Campoplex nolae. Next base: position 521,795 of record JBBLXU010000655.1, read on the forward strand.
GCGCCTCCATCTTTCCAAATTCCCACAATCGATTCAACCCCCTTATTCCCAAAGTCGAACCATCTTTTTCATTGTTTTTTTTATCTTCTTCAATTTCCTATTGTTTTTTCATTTTATTTTATTTTTTAATTTTCTTTTTTTTTTTTTTTTTAATCATCCGTTTATCGGATTAACGACGAAACAAAAGTAGCGAAACGATGTATCGATCTTTCAACGAATTTCGAGCTTCGAAACGGGCTCCGCATTGATATTCCTGAGATTTTTTATCTCTGATGAGAAATCCGATCCACTCCGGCATCAATTTCGTCATTATAAACTCGATAGTTTGAGAGTAAGAACGCACGAGGGATTATGGAGGCACGGAAACGAGTCGTTTGATAGAAAAAAAATAATAATAATGACGATTTTCCTCCCGATCGTTGTTGAAGACTCGAGTAAAACAAAACGGAGTCGCTGGCTCGATCTCTCGTTCGATCGAAGACAACGGTCCGGTGCTTGCTTGAGAAATAAAGAGCGTTTATATATATATATACAGAGAATATAAGTGCTCGAGGTGTATTGAGTCTCGGGACGTCAGCGTAGTGCACAGAGTGACTTGAAAAAAGAATAAGCAGCAAGAGGAAGTACGAAGAGGAGTGAGGAAAAAAAAGCGAAATGAGCGCGAGGAGAGAGAAAATAGAGAAAAAAGAGCGAGGCGGGGGGGGGGGGGAAGTGCGTGGGAGAGTGAGGAGAGCTCGATAACATTGGCGAAGGAGGGAGAGAGTCTCCAATTCGCAACAATGCAACATCTTTGAATACTCTCTGAATAGGAATTTGTTCCTCTCTCTCTCTCTCTCTCTCTTTCTCGCTCGCGGTCGCCATTAATGGGCAAACTTTTTATTCGGGGTGGTAAAAGTGGGAGAGAAAGGGAAAGGGCGAAGTAAAACGCCAGAGGGAATGAGGAAATATAAAGAGGTGGGAGGAGAAAAAGAAAGAAAAAAAAAAGCTTCGGAGCTTTTAATAAATGATAGGAAAGCCCGAGGGATAGGACACTCCGAGATGTATACAATTTTCTGTTTTATATATATCTACGTATATTTATAAATATGTGTGTACGTCAGCGCAGGGGGAAATAAGGGCTGGGATTCCTTTTCCGGAGCTTCCGAGGGATGCAAAAAGTTGCATCTATACTTTGGAGCGTATATATATATATATATATATATATATATATGTATGTTGGAATACGATATATCTCGACTGTGCGGAACGAGAATATGTGTGACGCTTCGAGCCTATATCGAATATTTTCTCATTCCAAACCCTCCCGATCCTTCTGCCAGCCATTACAATTTCTTTTTTTTCTCACTCCCTCTCTCTATCTCTCTCTGCCCCCTTCTCCATCGGTTTGCTGCTCTTTCTCTCATTTTTTTTTTTCATCCCTACCAAGCTCTCATCGTCTCCCGCACACATTGTCTCCCGCGGCAAGACCTCGCGACGTTTGCTTCTTTCGTTTTCTCTCTCTCTCTCTCTCTCTCTCTCTCTCTCCTGCTCCTCTCAATAAACAACCAGGCAACGATTGCAGCCGCAAAAAATCCTTGGAGATGCAGCAAACTATGTGCGCCCACGCCAGGAAACATTAACGAGGAATACGCGATGATTGAAAAGAAGAAAAAACAAACAGGAAATCAACCTGGGACGAGCTCAAGCTCGTACTTCTTTTTCTTCACGAATTTTTCAATATTGTTTTACCCTGCCCCCCACCCCCACCCCTCTCTCTTGCCCTCTTCCAACCTTTTTTTTTTCACCGTGGTTTCAAACTGTTTGACACTCGAACTGTTGCTCTAGGAGCTAAATGCTGACGACACGTTCCAGATGTAGCCAGAAACATATGGACTAACGGCTCGGCCGGGAGGAGAGGGAACGCTTATCGTGTGTAGGAAGGCTGCAAAGACAACTCACGGAAATACCGAATTAGGCGGGTTAGGAAGTCGTTCTCGGGCTAGCGGGCGTGAATGTTTGGCATTTTAATGAGGAAACGAGCATTTACCTTGCAGCTCTTGTCGATGCAGCACGCGTCAGCCTTGTGCCCCTTGCCCCCCCCCTGCCCCTCTCCGCCCCCCCCCTTTATTTCTTTATACCTCCTGTCGCTTACTACTCCTGGACACGGGTCAGCGACGTTCTCTTTCTCCCTTTAATCTCGAGCAATGCACACGTACGTTGCTTCTTTCAAACAATATTGGCTCTGCAAACTTCCTTATACATTGTCTCCGTCTCCGATACCGGTTCAGATTTTCATGCTAATTTCAGGGTTCGGGGGGCCCTCAGACTCCGGCAAAAATCGCTGGATCCATAGAAATCCAAGTTTTCCGTTCTTTCGTTAATTGCTACCATTTTTTTTTTTTTTTTTGGATAATTGTTTTTTTTATTTCTTTTATCAGAATCCTCTTTCGGTATTTCTTGTGGAAGCATTGATACTAATTTCAGGTTTACCTGGGGGTACCCCGGGAAAAGTCGCCGGATTCAAAGAGATCAAAGTTGCTCGATGTTTCTCCGATAATTGCAACAGTTTTTGTTGTTTAATTTCGTTTTTTTCCCCATCTTCTTTATCAGCGTTCACATATATTTCTTGATCTCCGATTGGTCTCCCCAACCAAAAGGTTCTCTTTGATCCCGGCATGCATGACGAATCTCGGATGCAAGATTGTGAAAAGAGCTCAGCCGGAAGTCGGCCGGCCGATTGGCCAATGGACACGTTTTCTTTGTCGATCGGAGGCCCCAAGTTTTGTATAATATCACAGGCAAGTCTTAAGGGTGAATGAGACAAGAGGAGGAGAAAAAAAAGTGCGTATAAAGGAGTGACTCAAGACCGGCGACTATTTTTTCTTTTATGTTTCGCCTCGAGGCCTATCTATTGTTCGAAAAAAAAAAAAAAAAAAATCTTAAAAATCGCAATGCATATCTTTGGGTTCGAGTCTCTTTCGACTTTTTCCTCATAAGAAATCCGGTTTTTTCAACCACTTTGGCGATTGTCCTCGCGACCCTATGATGATTATTTTCTTTTTTTTTTCGTTCTCTTCCCTTTGTCAACTATTCCTGTGCGAGATTTTTTTTACCAATTTTGCCAACTTTAAGTTTCTTTCGAACATAAATTTCTTTATAACGAGATTAAATTTGAATTTTCTGAATCGAAAACTTTTGAATTTTCATCGACCACATAACGTTTTCTCAAATTCTCGGTGAATACCGCCGCTGAGTTCGCTTAGAGCGATCAAAATCCCCAGTGATTCATCGCTCTTGCGATGTATTAACGTCGAAATTTAATTAAAAGTTGAATTAAAATTTAATTACACATTATCGAATATCGATACAGCGTTATTACGAATTTATCACAATAAACTAAAGCCTCGCGATTTTCAATCCCGCCTTTTTACGTCTCCGATCGCCTTTCGTTCGAAACTCTATTTTATTTTTATTTTTATTTTTTTTTCAACCTAACGAGTTTAATCTAAAGATTCATCGGGGTTGCAACCCTTTTTTTTTACACTTTCTTGTCCAGTACTCTCTCCAACTTTACCCTCGACGATATCTCCTTGTTTACAGCGTAAAACTACCGGAACAGAATGAAAAAGATTGAGAGAGAAAGAGAGAGAGAGAGAAGAGAGAGAGAGAGAGAGACGTCGATCGATGCCCGAAGCCCTATGCACGTGTATCGAACTTTTATTTCGACCTATTTATTCAAATGCGTCCAGTGCACGTAGGTGAATTCGTTTTCATCGAAAATTCATTTTTCATCTCGAAATCAATGATTCGAACTTAATTTTTTCTCCAATTTTTACATTAAATCAAAATTTCGAAGCAGAGTACGAATTTTTTGAGCTTATTTCCCAATCGAATGATACTTTTCGATATTTTTTTTATCTACCCTCCCCCAAAAACGTAATACTCGATTCCGAATTGTTCCGTAACTTTCGTGGCTCTATCATACAAACGGTTTTTTTCTTCTTTTTTTCCTACAAAGAGCCGGAAGTCAGAAAAGCCCGAGGAATGTTATATCGGAATGCGAACGGTAATCGATATCGCGTTCATCTATTTCCCTCTCTTCTTCTCTCGTTCTATCTCTCTCTCTCTCTCTCTCTTTCTCACAAAGGAAACTATCGACTCTGTCTATGTGTGGAAAGGATGAACCAACATTGGGGATTCGAACGGGAACGTTCTACCGGAAAAATATGCCCCGGGGGTCCACTCCCGAGCGATCACACATCGAGCTGTCGACATTACCAAAATGTCATTGAATGTCAACACACGGTGTAGAGCGTTTGCGATCGTTCTGGGTTAGTAGCAACGCGTTTATTTGCACATTGTCATATATATATATATGCACATGAGCAAAACGATAGTTTCGATGGCCTGAATAATGTTAGCCATCATATTTCGAGGCTTAGGAATTTGAAAGAGAAAAAAAAAAAAAAGCTGCTCGTGCAGTGTTTTTATCAATTTAATTTCTGGTTGATTAAAAACTTACCTGGAAACGAGCGCAGTGAAAGCATCGAGGCTTTGGAATGAGGGGAAATAATGAAATAAAATGAGTGGAGAATCGCAGCTCAGGAGGAATGAACCGCAGTCGAACGAATAAAATAATAATTCTCGATTCGTATAAAAACGTGACCTATGCCAACGCAAATTAATGAATAAATAATTGAATCGTTTTTATTTTTCCCCTCTAACCACACTCCGCACAGGCTCTTCCTATGCCTGCTTTTCTCTCTTTTCATTCAATTCAGAAAGCTTTTCTTCGCTTCTCGCTCGAAGCATATTTATAAAGAAGAGAAGAGAAGAAGAAAAAAAAAAAAACTAAAACAGCTAAATCCCTCGCACTCCTCTGGAATTCGATGTAACGCGTATATGAATTCTTCGATAATGGACGGTACTAATTAATAAGGTGGAGGCGAAAAAAGGCAGTCCGGAGGTCGGGCCTCCTCATTACCCACTCCAATTCCATATGTATACAACGCTTTTTTTAATTAGTCTCCCGTAGTCTTTGCGTCATACGAATAACGCTATCCGTATCGAAAACCACGTGTATGGGTGTGTGTGTGTACGTAGCGGTACCTTTTTTTTGTCTCGGTGAATACGCAACCCTCATTCTATCGGCAGTCTCGAGATTCATACACCTTCGTATATACATATGAATGAATATATTGCTATTGTTTAAAGCCCGCCGGAAAAATTCTGTGAATTTTCCAATGCTTTCCACCGACACATTTATATGGCCTTTTCGCTGTCTCGTTTCAGCGAGTCTCTTAGCCTCAAACTTTATTACTGATCATTTTTTAAATCAGAATTTTTTCTGTTCGATCTACGAGTCCTAAAAATCAACGATAATTCATATGCTTTCTCGATCTTTACGTCTGGCTGTGGATTTTTTTGCGAAGTTCTCGTTCACGAATTAGCGAAGAAATCCCGAATTTATTGAATTCCTTGAATTCAAGTTTTTAGAATTTTTTTATGTTCGATCCGCGGAGTCTAAAAATCTAAAATAATTCATACGCTTTCCCGATTTCTATGTCTGGCTGTGGATTTTTTTGCGAAGTTCTCGTTCACGAATTAGCGAAGAAATCCCGAATTTATTGAATTCCATGAATTCAAGTTTTTAGAATTTTTTTATGTTCGATCTGCGGGGTTTAAAAATCTGAAATAATTCATAAGCTTTTCTGATCTTTATTCCCAAATGTGTAATTTTTTGCAAAGTTCCCCTTTACGAGTCAACAAAGAAATCCCAAATTTCTCAAAATTTCAGGTTCCAAGATTCTAGAATTTTTTCAGCTCGATCAACGTGATTTAAAATTCTGAAATAATTCGTAGATCTTTTCGATACTTGAAGCTAGTCCTGTGATTTATTGTACTCTTCCCTCTTACGAATTAGCGAAGAGTCTTCTAAAGGTGTAAATAGTAGATAAAGAGGGGTTGGGTCGCGTAATATGAGTTTGGAGCCTGAGGCGGCTCATTTAATCCTGGAGCTCGCTAACCCACATTCAGTCTGCGAGAGGATCCTGCCTGGCGGGTTCCTCCGTTATCCGTCATTCCCTCCCATTCTCACTTATTCAGCATCCGACTGATCTGTAACTCACAAAGAGCTTGTGATTCAGGGTTTCTTTGAGTTGATTCTTCAAAGGCCTGATGTACATGGATGTCGATCACGAGAGTGATGATTGCAGAGCGGGTCGATTAATCGTGTCCCAACGTCTAATGATTCCCGATTCGGATGTTCTGCTTTTGATAAATTCTATCCGAAACATCATTATATTTTCCATTAAATCAAAGCCTGCAGAAATACTTTAACGGGATGAAAATAACAGCAGAGTAAAAGCCCAAACGAAAAGGGAATGTTTGAAATCACTGCGGGAGGATTCCTGGCGCACGATGCTCTTTTAGCATCTATATCATCTCTCTCGTAACTAACGACGCCATTGTCAGAAATTCCTCGCATTGTGAATACGTATACAGCAGCAGAGTGCAACGGTATAGCTTGCAACCGCGGGTACATTTTGCTCCCCCCCCTCTCCTCCTCCTCTCCCTCCTTGCTCCCTCCTTCGAAGCTCTGTGCCCTTAACGAAAGCCGCAGCTTCTATCCCACCCTCCGAAACTCCTTCCTTCTGCACGTATATACATTTACCGTCTGCGAGAGCCGCGAGAGAACGAGATACGAGTGAGTTATATACTCTCGTCGGGATGCAGCGATAGTGGCGCGTCTCGTCCTTCCACGGCGGGAGAATGCAATTCCCAAAAATCTACCTCCTACCCCTAAAAACGTCTTGAAAACTATTTTTTCTCACGTTTTTATCCTCCCCGAGCCCCGTCCAATCCTTAAAAAACTTAAAAGTAAAGCTTTTTCTTTGAGCACCCGAAGGGTGAAAGCTCTCGAAAGCTCCAAATTCTTTTCACACCCCTTTACAGCGAGAGCCCCGTAAAAATAAACGCTCCGGAGCTCATTTGTGACACGTTTTTCTTTTTTTTTTTTTTATATATATATTTTTTTTTCACGCATGTCTACCAACGTGCAAATCCGAACGTGTGTTATAACGGGCTGCCTGCGTATGTACCTATCGATCGGGGTTGGAGGCCTCGAAGGGGGTTCTCGGGAATCTACGTGGAAGCCGCCGGCCCGAATCACTTGGCTGCACCGAAACTCTGAGGGAGAGACCGAGAGGGGGAGGAGAGTGTGACGACACCGCGAGGTTAATGGCCGCTCGGACGCGGAAATTTAGCGCCGACAGTTAATTCTCACGAAGAGACGAATAAACCTATCGAAATGATAGATTTTTCACACCGATTTTACATCAACGAACCTCCTTTCGTTGCGTTCTTTTTTTTTCTCTTTTACCAACACAGTCGCGCGTGCGTGCTCTCGTATATAGATATATATAAACATTCGTAACACGCAATACACGGAGCAGCAGTAGCAGCAGCAGCAGCAGCACGTAATGTACGAAACGAATAGAGATGTCGCTGATTACTCGACGTGGCTCACAAGGTCGCGGCGTGCTCGGACTCCGTTACCTCATCATTTCTCATTAATCCGCTAATTTATCTCGCGAATATGATAAATACTTGATTTGAAATTTTTTAATTTTTTTTAATCAATTGCTCGATAACTGTCTCGTGAAATTGTCGTTAATTAAAAACGATTGAATGAAAAATGAAGGAGATTTATGATTTTGAATACGAACTTACCGTTCGGGGGGAGGGGGGTTGTAACAATCACGTTTTCGGATCCGGAAACTCGAGGATCCGGGGATGCTGGTTTTCTCTTCTGGTGTTTTCGGCTCCTCGTGCTCTTGGCGCTCTTAATGGGGCGTAGCTCGACGTCACAGTCCCGTCGAGACAGCCGTTTGGTCAGTTTTTTTTTTTTTTTTTTAAATAAAAATTTTGAAATGTAAGTTTTTGATTCTAGTTATTCGGAGATCTAACGACGAAACGTCGCCGCGAAGTTGTCAAAAAAGCAGTGGAAAAATAATATGATCGAGTGTTCGGTGTATCTTGTGTCTGTCGGGAAGCGAGTGCGAGCGAGATGAAAAATAGAGATTGGCAGATGTAGCACGCTTATTGTGTAAATCTCACAGCGGAGTTAACGATACGCTCCTCTCGGACGAACTGAACTCTCCCCCCCTCGCGTATTCCATTTATAGCACCCCCACCCCTCCATTTTTTCCCCTACTATTTCCCACCTCGCACTAACATCCCTTCCAGATCAGAGACTCTCGCCCCAACGAGTGGGGACATAGACATTTCTCTGCCCCTTCAATTTCACCGCGTATTACTCCTCCGATATTATACGAATCCACACGCTCCAGCCACCTACCTCATAACAATATACTTTCCTACTTTTTCAAAGCCTCCAAACGTTCTTTTCTCAACATTTTTTTCTTATTCCTCCCCTCCAAAAAAGTTACTGCTCGTTATCTATTTTTTCAACTCAACTTTAACTTCGCCTATTTTTTCATCCTACCTAATTCAGACTCAATTAATCAAAAAAGTTGCCAAATTTCTTGATCGAAACCACTAGAATATAGTTCAAATAATTTTTAGTGCCAAATACTCGAAGATTCGGTTCATTCTGTTCGATGAACAGATGTTCTCTCCTGTTTCTGTAATTTCTCGAAAGGTTCATCAGGTATTCGGTTAATTTCGATGTCTTGAAGTCGAAAGGGTCAAAATAAGGGAAAAACCATATTTCTAGTGTTTTTTTTTCTGGTCCAAAAATATAGGTTCGAAGTTTGTTGTAGGCTCGGGAGTAGAGAGAAATGTATTGAAGAGGGCTGGTAGGGAGGGAGGAAGGGTTGAAAAGAAGGGAGATTTTCTCCTATCTCGGTGGCTGGTTTGCTCTCCGGAGTTACTTGATTTCTCGATCCCGCCAGGTGCCCAGGTGTAGGTCAATGTGGGTATCCGCAAGTATAGGAGCGCAGGGGTAGGGAGATCGGGAGGGATGCTGTAGCCATGGCGACGCTTAAAATGTGCGTCAGAGTGGGGAGGCAAAGCTTCGGTGATGAGTTAGAGAAGGAGAGCTCTCGAGGGGAGTGGGGCGAGCGGTTGGAAAAGGAGAGAGACTCCTCGAGAAGCGGTGGAGCGACGTGTATATATCTCGCGTTCGCAACCCCCTCGCGCTCGATCATTCGCGATCCTTGTCTCGCTCCTGTGCTCCTCGTGTACTCTGGCATTGATCGCTCCGAGCATGGACCATGCGTCCACCACCACCACCACCACCATCACCACCGAGTCCCCAACTTCTCTGTAACCTCAACACTCCGTCGCGAGTCGCACACCGACGTAAACCACCCCTCGGTTCACCTCTTCCCCGAGAGGCTGCTGCTGCCTCTGCCTCTGCCGCTGCTTCGTACACACACATACGCTTCGTGTGTCAACTATCGTCTCAAAAGTACATCTTATACCGCATTAAAACACTAATAGCATTTCACTCTCATTGTCCCTCTCTCTGCGTCCGTAGCCCGCTGCCCGGCGTAGCCGTTAAAAGCACATCGTCTTTTCAGCCTCTTTGCTCGCGCGTCACCCTTCCTCCCCCCCCTTCCCCCCTCCCGCGAGCCCTGAGATGCTGTATTAAAATTCTTGGCCTAGGAATTTTTTTACCCTCTCCATTAATCCCGATGCGGAGCAACGTGTGAATTAGAATTCTCTGCATTTTTTTCCTGACTTCTGCTGCTTCTATGATATTGTTTTCGGGCCTCGGGAATTAGTTTGTTTGTAAAATCGCTGGAATATCGAGTTGTATAGCTGATAGTCTAGGCGCGAGGAAAAGTTCTCGATGGCCTCTTTTTTTTTCAGTGATCGAAAAACAGGAGAGCCTGCATGACAGGGCGCTTTCACCCTGGTAAGCTTCCACTTGTTCAGGATTCTTAAACCCCTCGTTATAATCGTTCCATCCCCTCATATTTCTATTTCTCTCTCCCCGGGAAAAGCACACATGCATTATTATACGAAGACTCCTTGGAGGATGGAGAAGAAACCGATTGAAATTGTGGCTCGCCTCATCCATGTGCGTTTGCCCTTGTCAAGGGATCGAGCATCGAGTCCTCGCACGGTCTTCCACACTCCCCAGGCTTGTTCTCGATGCAAGCGATGAATGATTCCCGCGACACGCTGCGTCAACCGATATCAGCCAGTTTCCAGACACCCCGCGGACACCTTCTCTCTCTCTCTCTCTCGCACTCCATCGCTCATCACGATCCAACCCTTATTCAGCAACCTCGAATGTCCCATTTTGCCTCGCATATCCGCCTCTGAATTCACGCCGTTTGGATCCTCGCTGATGCTGATTCCTGCCATCGTTTTATCCTCGTAGAACATCGGGTCGTGCTAATTGTCCATTCGCCGATTAATCAACTCTCTAATTTCAACCAAACGATTCAGAATTCTCGTTTTTGCCTCGAACGAAGACAAACCCGAGGTAAATAAGTCGTTGAATCTCTTTCGCTCGCAACATTTCTACCAAACACCTCGAGTCTTTTCATTCCTTCCTTTCGTGGCCTTGAGCACACTCGGAGATATTTTTACCGGTGCAATATCCCGCGATCTAATGTATATAAAAGCGCCCTTCTCCTTTCGTCTGCCCCGAGATCGATCGGCTCTTACAAGAGTGCGTTATACGATGTGTGTGTGTGTGTGTGAGAGTTTTTTTTTCTATTTTCCCCCAACGACTCCCTGTAAGATGGGTATTTTAAGCTTTCCTTTTTCTCCCCGGTTAATAACATGTTTCTCCGGCAAGCGGAGAGCTTCGATTCACCTGCGTAAAATGCTTCTTTATCCAGCCACGCTAATAAGGACTAAACTCATTAATTTTATCACCCGATTCATCGATTCCCCCCAGCATAATCCCGGAAGCTCACAACCATGAGACATCCCCATTGCTCAGCACATTGAGGAGAAGAGGACATCTCGGCTTTTCGATTCCAGGCCGAAATACTACGCCATCGAATCCATTCGATCCACTTTCTTCTTTCTCTCCCAACTATTGGTTCATCAGCAGCTCAAACGTGTGTTGATAGAATTTATTGTATCCAGATGTAAGAAATGTGTAATGAAATGTACCACAAATAGCTGAGAAAACTAATAAACATCAATCAATCAAGAAATATTTATTCATAAAAACTAAACGATTTAGACGCACACTTTGCGCCGGATAACTTCATGCCTAAAGTTACTTTTAGCAATAGAACAGACCTCAACCTCATTGAAACTGTTGGAACGAATTCCAATTAATAAGTTCCACAAAAAAGATGATTTCTTTCATCATTTCTGTGAATACCCTTCCAGCTTTTTTCACTATTCCTTTCTATCGCTTTAACCTCACTTTTTTGCTTCTTTTTCCACTATCTGTTCCTGGGAGACGTTGCGTAAAAAATAATTATTTATCATCTACTTACACAAATTTTAATATTTTTCTCTTTTGAAATGTTCCGAGGATATTTCTTCTTTGCTAGGGTTCTTTCCTATTCACGATCCGTCAAAAAGAGTAGTGACGTGTAACACATCGCATAGGGAACCAATAAGAATCGCGGAAAAGCGATGACAATGAACAGCTAATTCACGCGTCACAAGCAGCCTAATTAATAAAAAAAATCAAAAGGGATGTGCCGGAATCTTTTCACCCAAGTGGTGAGAGAATTCGGGCTGGTGGAAGGGTAAAGCGGGGAACGAAGCGCGATCTCGATTTTCAACATCCACAACTATATAACTACTTAACGTATGCTCCCGCACGAAGCCAAACGAAACGCTTACCACTTTCAAGCCTCGAGTACTCGTAGCTATACATATATGTTTATTTAGAAGAGATATATACGTCGACCAGGATCGCGGTAGGCATCGGATTTTTTTCATGCAACGTGTACTAATTAAAAAATTCCACGAAGATAGAGATTCCGGGGGCTGGGGAGGGTTGGGAAAAGCTCTGTATGGATATCCGCGACGCATCCCGGAGCTCCCTCTCCCCTTTTCTCTCTCTCTCTCTCCTTGTGGCTTTTCCTCTGTTGCAAATGCTCTCCGATATGTGTTACCGTGAGTGTAAAACCGCTCGTACACACGCTCCCGAATAAATCGAATACGCCGAGCTTCCGGCCGCTTCTTTTTTCCCCCTCAACCCCTAACGTCCATTTAATTCGTTACCAATACCCTGCGCCTCTCTCTCTCTCTCTCTCATCCCCGTTTTTTCCTCCACTTATAGATGTGTACCTGTATACACGTCGCGTACGCTTGACGTTATACCAACTTTTAACGGTTTTATGTCATTCCGCACACTTTCCCAGTCGGTGTCGAATGGTCCCGGGTGTATTTTTGTGTCGCGATCAGCTATTTCGAGGAAATTAAACGCTCTGCAACATAGCAGGAACGTTCTTTGGATCTTTGTCCCGCGACGGGGAATATAAATTTAAGGAAAAAAATCGAAGATCATTGATCGGATTTTTCATACCTGCTGTTTAGCGATCTGATTGAACGTCATTTTCTAGAAATCCTTTTGTTTTTCTATACAACGAAGGTTTATTTGTGAGTATATATTCGTGTTTAGTGGTCCGTGCACGCAGGAGCAATCTGCAGGGGAGTTTGCTGCTGCTGCTGCTGCCTTTGGCAAGAATTTGCTGGAGTATTGCGAGAGCTCCGGAGAGAACGGGCCGGGAGAACGGCAAGGGTGGCTTTTCCACACGGATATATAGTAGCGAGACGAATGCGACGGAGGAGTCGGTATCAATTGACGGGTGAACGTTGATGTTTCAATGTGCACAAAGGTCATTTCCATTTGAAATAACAACGAGAGAGTAGACAACGTGGAATATTATTTTTAGAATTCTCTTTGAGAGGAGCATAGGCTCGAGAGAGAAATTGTCGAGAATCAGGCCGGCAGAAAATAAAGACTTTGGACTCGATCTATTGGAAGGGTCAGGGTCGGCGGGAAGGGACTAGTCGAGACGAGATGTCCTTTACAGGCACACGTTAAGATCGACCTATTACTATACAGTCTTGGTGCAATGTAGGCCCATTGTTTCGTTGAGACAAAACAGAGGCCACTTTCTCTCTCTCTCCCTCTCTCTCTCTGTTTCGTAGTACAAAGTGGCTATGCGTTCGTACAAACGTGTACTCGAACATCGGAGTACATATAGAACAGGAGGAAGAACGGCTGCACGAGAGCAGCTCGTTTTCGTGCAGGGCTCAGGAGTGTGACGAAGAGATTCGAAAAGAGAGGCAAACTCCGGTGAAGCTTTGTCTTTCGTATGTATATATATACATATATTTGTGTGTGAGCGCATTTTCCTGACATAGAATACACACGTGTGGAGCTGCTCTCTGCGTCGAGAGGCCCTACCAGTCACTGTTTTACACAACATTGTACAGTTGAGCCCTGATAAAACATCCCTAGTTGTTCCAACGTATTTCTCCTCGTAGCCTCTTCGTACGTTTTACTAATCAAGCGAACACTCTACTGTTTTTACTGCATTTACGCTCACGTAGGCTGTAGTTTCTCTTAGTTATAGTCAGCTCTCGTGGAAACTTCCCCTTTTCTCACTCGCTCCTCACTATATATACGGGTTTTGTTAACCGGTGGACCCAGAGAACTGCTCGAGAATCAACCTCCTATCAGCACAGAAAAGAGAGAGAGAAAGTGCTACGTATTGTCTACAGAGCTAATCAAAACCCCGGTGTTCCCTTTCAACGAAACGCCATCAAGAGAATGAGCGAGAGAAGAGAAATTTCTCTACTCTCGATCCTCCCCCCCTCACTCTCTCTCTCTCTCTCTCTCTTTTCGTTTCGAAACTCAAAGCAGTCATGCCGGATGCACTAGTCAAGAGAACCGAGCTAAAGAACCCACTTCTTCAAACCGACGAGCTTTCCCGACCTTTTTGATCCATTTTCTTGTTCATCCTCCAAGGAAATTGGACTCTCTATTGGCAATTTTGGATCTCTCACTTTGCCAACGACGATCGCATCTCGGAAACTTCTAATTTTTGCGTTTAGAATGATGAAAAAATACGGGAAAAAAAAACATAAAAACAACATTACCGTGCTCGAGCGTAAACACGTTCGATACGCGAATCGAGCTACCATGAGAAATCGACTGTGCTCATCTTTATGAATATTTCAATGGCAAATGGAAGTCGGAGCCACTGAAACGAGAAGCTCTTCTTCAGCTTGCCCAACAGCACACTCCCCTCCTCCAACTTTTTCCTGTTTTTACCACCGAACGCTTTACGCCGAGACCCCGAGGAAGCTATTTCGAAAATTGCACTCCCCGCGCCTCTCAAACTCTAGACATATAGATTTACTTTTATTTCCTATAAGGCCCAGCATCCAAATTGAATACAACTTCAATTTCGACATTGACGAAAAACCTGCGCTATCGCCGAATTCGTGTCGCGGCTAATCTGAAGAGAGAATCTGAATTAATGACCCTTTTCCCCCACATAAAGATTATTCGAACAAATGTTTTACACAAAGAACTGAATAACCCGGCGGAAAAAAATCGCAAATTTTTTTCTAAATAAATGAGATCGAAGCTGAAGATCTTTTCAAGGATTCTGAGCAAAAACTCAATTTCTCCATTTTTTATGAGTCCAGCCCCCGTCTTTTCAAACTAATAAAATCGTAGATGACAGCAATTTTCAAAATCACGTACCAGCTGCGAAAAAAAATCGAATAAACTAAATAGAAAAAGGGAAATAGAGCTACATTGGTCTGCTTCAAAACGCCGTTTGTTAAATGAGCGAGCTTACGATTGTTTTTTGGTCGAGATATTCAACGTTTTGTTCGTACAGAAAAGGGCCAGGGTGCTTTCGATCTCTTCACCGAGTACAGATTCGAAGCGTCGTAAACCATTTATCAGTGATTGATGTAAATACATATTTCTACTGAATGTAAATCCAGGACAAGGCCAAGTACATATTTATCTAAAAGTAGAAGAAAAACAAAATAATGGAGAACAGACGGGAGCGAGATATTCAACGACTGCTGGTTGGTGCATACTCGCTCGTCGTATATTACATAGAATATTGTATATACATTGAAAAGCCTGAGGAGAAAAAGTAGGCTGGCTGAATACGTGTATTCGGGGTGTCAAATAAATCTACTATTAGAGTATCCCTTGGGAAAAGTGGGGCTTGGCCCCGGCCAAGAGTATATCGTGCGAGCTTGTCTGGCTCGAAAGGCCATAGGGATCTTGTCCATGGGCTGGGGCGCGGCGGTTTCTCTCACTCTCGATTCGCATCTCTCGATCCTGATCCTCTCCGGAACACATACGTGTTGTTACCTTTCATATATATCCACGTGTCCTTTTATACGAACGCGTATACACTCCACAAGTTGGCCAGCTGGCACGCGACCCTCCTAAACTTGGCTTCTACCCTCTCCTGGTGCTGCTTGTTTTCTTGCCTTTTTTTTTCCTGCGTTGTGTCTTTTTCCTCTTTTTGTATCTTCGCCTCACCGAGGCGTCTCCGGCTTATGTAGCATCTTTACGAAATCCCAACGTGACGATATATTTTTGTTTTACTAGAAATCTTGCGGGACTCTGATTCATCATTTTCTCCCTGTTATAAAGATCGTCATACTATGGGCATACGGATAAGCGTGTGTGGGAGAGCGTCGGTGCATTGTTAAGAAATTCATGACGCGCGTGGGATTAACATATCGCGACGCCATATCCATTAGATGTACAGAGCTTGATTCTGCGGATAGAAGACAGGGCTGCTGGCTCTTCGAGCTGAGTTAGCATAGCGAGTGGCATTTCGGATTTTGGACTGAATGAGAGAACGACGTTAAATCAATTAAAATGGGTTTTAAAGACTATTTCGCTGCGGGAGGAAACTCTCCTGGTTTCTCAAAATTTCCATCAACGACAATGGCCCTTTTCGATTGAGTAGTAAATACCAACAGTCGGTGTATGAAAGCGCGCACACGTCACGACGAATCTACTGCTTGTAGAACTCCGGCGGCATATATGTCTGCAGGGGTATTTTTCCATACCACTCACCGCGCTGCGGTTCGTACATGCACGAGAGAAGAGAAGCAGTAAAAAAAGATTCAGCACACGAGAGAGAAAGATAGAGAGAGAGAGAGAGAGAGAGAGAGAGAGAGAGAGAGAGAGAGAGAGAGAGAGAGAGAGAGAGAGAGAGAGAGAGAGAGAGAGAGAGAGAGAGAGAGAGAGAGAGAAGCGAAAGAAAAGGAAAGAGGAAGAAGAAAAAAATCGAAGCGAGTGCTTACCGGAGAATAAAACGAGAAAAATTGTCATTGTGCTGAAGAGGTGGACGATTCCGAGAGGAATAGCGGGGAGGAGAGTACAGAGAAGCTAGAGCGTTGTATTGGTATAGGGTAAAAAGGGAAAAGAGGCACGGGCAGAGAAGCGCATGCACATAACAATGACAGGCGCTGACGCAGCTACGCTTTCTGCTACAGATCATCCCCTGGATATTAAAAAAGTCGGCTTCCATTCGTCTATCGCGCGGGTAGTCCACCCGATACCGACCGCGTCGCGCGTTTATATATATTCTCCATCTTCCTCTTACTCTCTCTCTCTCAATCTCTCATAGTTTGCTGGTACTAGAAACGCGCCACGCGCCCGGCCATCCGCCACTGTGGAAACAATGCAACCCAACAGCGCCCCGGGTACTTGGCATCTCGATGCTTTACCTCCTCGTTCCCCTGCTCCGGGAGCAGCTTTCTTCCACCCCCGCAGTTTCATACCAGCCAGCATCGACTCTCTCGAATTATTCTTCCGCGACTCTTCTTCTTCAGTTCCAACTGCCAGCCCCCCGCCTGCCGCCCCCCCTTCCCCTCCCCCCGTTGCGCCGCCACTATTTCCCTTTATTCATCTTTCAATCCGTACCAACCCCTTGTCCCACCGTCATTTTGTTCCTTTCCTAAATATACATATATACTTATATAGGTGTATATATGTGTATGCATAATCGAGCTAATCGTCGGAACGATTAGCGCCCCCGTACTCACGAGTACCTGTCTCCATTACACCGATCTATATGACTCGCGGACATAGACACTTGTATGATACATCGGTTAGAATTCGTTCCTGTTGAAATAATCGTCGCATATATCGATGCATCAAAGTTCTTTTACATTTCTCTATATCGGATTACATAAGAATCAATATTTCACATTAAAACTCGAAGGGTTTATCGCGGTATATACGACTAATGGAACGAAATATCTTTGCCATTAGCTCGCCTGTCGCATATATTGCTCCGAGCAAATTAATAAGTCAGTTTCGAATAAGGATAAAATGAAGCAGGGGAATATAATTGATGCATAAACCGAAGTGATTTCCATCTGTCGTAACGTCCTTTTATCGTATTGGCTACAGAGAAAAGCTCGGTAGCACTCGGTATACGTATGTAGCATACGTTGAAATTTTCGAGTGGTCAGGGCATTTGTCGAGCAGTGTAAAGTCCACCAGGCGTTGAGAAGTGGGGTTGATGCACTCGCGCCAAGAGGCAGGAGAGAATTTGGAGGGAGGGAGAGAGCGAGAGAGAGAAGCGTTACCAAAACCGAGTCGAAAGCCTGGCGACGATTATCATTGCAATATTACCCGGGGATAGATGTTGATGCGCGTTTACTCGCAGCCCAACGATCCTCACGTATCAGCACTAAATGCCCTTACACGAACAGTGTTGCGATTCAGTGGCAATAGAGAAGTTATCCATACGCCAGCCAGGATACAGAGGGAAGTACACGTGATACAGTAGTAATGCAAATGTGACGGGTGCGTGACGGCGGCGTGGCTGTTGACGTCTAGTGGGCTGCCGATGACGTTTACTGCTACAACCACGCCCCGAGCCCAAAGCAACGTTAGCTTCCCTTCTCGTCCATCTCTCCCCGCTATGTCAAGCTCTGCGAGCCGTAACAACGAACCAAATCGCAGCGCCCTCTGGCGGACTAGTACATTATAGACTTCCGATGCCGTTCCTATCGGCTCTTCCTCTTCCAGGACGTATTGCATCGCTGAATATCTCTCCTGCTATGTTAGCCTCGCACTATCCATCCTCCCCAGACTATTAGATGTGTCTCCTCAATTATCTTATCAGCCAAGAACTCACCGACGTTAACCACGACCAACGCAGCACATTGGATATAACTCGGTATTACTTCGCGTCTATCGAAGAATAGATACGAATGTCGCATTCAACCCTTTTACGACACAATGCATCCCAGATTCGAGGGTATGCCGGAGTGTGTTCTTGCCACAAAGCCTTCTTATTGACGATAAGACCCGGCCACTAGTCCTTTTTCGAGGATCCGATAGATAGACTATACCTCGACTAGTTCCGGTGTTTCGTATCACGCTCAAGTACGGAGCGAGGTGTTCTTCGGTCTCGCATGGATTCCATTTTCGTTATAAATACATGTATGCAAACGCATTGTTACCACATGAATGTGTTGCGTGAAAGAAACAGAGAGATGTTTCTGCGTTATTGACGGGCCTTCGTCTTCCGTTCAATATTTCATAGTAACCCGGTCCTCGTCGTAGGTCCTCTTATAGGCGCTTCGTCTGCTCGCAGATCCCAGGCCAGGAAAACCCCCCTGCATCCTTCGCTCCCCCAACGATATTGTCGCGTGAGAAAAGGAGAAAATAAGGTACGGGAAAGGGACGAAATTCGCCAATTGATACCCTGCAGACGGCGGATGAGAGAAAAGTCTCCACCAGGGCGAATAGTACTCCCGGGAGCCCCAACGGCTTCGGCCATTCTCCCCAATGTCCGAGCACACGATGAGCTCCTTCCAGGATCCTTGCGATAGCGAGATCGAGAACTTTCGACCACGCTGCTCAATGCGCCCTCCGACCGTGTGGCCCTCACCGCTTTTACCAAAACTCAATATATATATAATCCTGGATATTCCTGCCTCCGATGAATTTCCGTCAGACTCCAAGGCCATCCTACGACGTCCATCTTGATTCCGAGCCACAGAGACCATTTCCCCTTAGTCCCATTCGTCCGGCTCCCCGACCACGACCAGAATGACACGCTAAATCCTTTTGTCCCTTTCTACTTTTCTTCTCTGGCATTTCCCATCGAAAAATCAGACCTGCGGCTAATATACTCGCCTCACTTGCTTTAATATCGCTTCTTTCCCTTAATCGCCAGTGCCCGAAGAGTGCCTGGTGTTAAATATTGCGAAACAAGAGCATGTATTACGAAGAAAGGTGGTACACGTGCGTTAAGCGTTAGTGGGATGGCTCTCCTCGTTAGCCACCGACCTTGCTAAGTGATCTCGTATACAATGAGATTTTATGCAGAGTGCATGCTGCTTCACGAGAGCCTGGCTCTGTCTCTTCTGGCATTGGAGCGCCACCAACCTTTTCTCTCTCTCTCTCTCCGCCTATTATCTTCCAGGTCAGACCCGCGCCTTCCTTGGATCCTTTTACTCCACTGATCGTCAATTTCACGAGTGCTTTTCCCAGCCAACTCCTCTCTTTAGCTTCTCACCGAAGGAGCTCTGTTGCAGCAGCACTTCCTCCAAACTTTTAACTCAGTCATTTATCTCAGGTGTCTCATCCCCCATAATTCTCGATGGACAACATCGAACAGGCTCCATATCGAGGCGGTTATCCCGATACTCCGGAGACACGTATGACGACCGGGAGCTTTCGGATTATCACACCCCCAGATATGACCGAAAGCCCCGTTTCGTCAAAGGTCATTAATATATATTGGTAAATCAGATGAGTTTGATAATGAATTTGATCTCCTCTTGGTAAATTAGCTCTGAAATATTAAACAGGAAAGTTGGGTCGATCAGGCGGCGTCAAAACGGACGGTGGTGGCCTTATACCGAATTAATCATCGCGTCTTGTTTCCTCGAACTTCATCTCACGTAATTAAACGTTCTCACCGATTTTTATGTCTCGATTCCATACTCTCCTGTCTCCTTCAAACTGCCCATCAGAAATTCTACATGAAAACACACATGGCAACACGTGTATACAGCCATGAACGACGGCTCAGCTCGTTTCGTTCCGTTTTATCCCTTCTACCTGCTCAACCTCTAATATACCATGCTTACAAATGGCGCACCTACAGACCTGCCTGAAATTTGTTTGTCTCTCGTTTTACGACTCGAGCAGACCTGCTCTCTACCAGCTTATTGGATTTCCCTCCGAATCTCGTCTCTGTACATGTGCCATTCACCACCAAACTTATTTACCAGCCCGAGCAGCTCCCCCTGACCTCTTTTCTCATACATCTTAGAAGACATGTGCGATCTTAGGGCCACGCAGTCATCGCTCCGGCCGCTTGATTCCAGCTCCCCCCCCCCCCCAGCTTCTCGATGACTCGCTTCAATTGTTTTTCGACAAAGATCCCAAGGCTCGATTCAGAATTCAACTCGCATATAACAATAACGTGCTTTTCACCAGACCAGAATCTCCCTCAGGAAAACCAGATTGAATCTGGTGCCGGTAGCAGCTCCGTGTGCTGTCCTCCGGGAGCATGTGTCCCGGGAAAACAAAACCCGGGATGCGATATCGCATCGGAGACTTCTGTCTCGTCTTCGAGACGTCTCGAAGCGGAAGCTCGGTCTTCTAGTTAGGAACACGTGTAACGTGTAAATGAGAAGAAGATAAGATAGTGCGCGGGTTTCGAAAAGCGGTTATCAATGTCGAAGTCTCTTTGTAACGAGTTTGTTGGCGTAGACCATTCCGCCGGCAGAAATTCCTGGCTTCTCAAACCGTCTGCATTCCGTCTCCGCGCGGGAGTCTGTAGTTCTGCTCGAGAATTTCGTGGCGTAGATGTTTACCGGAGGATCTGAGACACCTAAGCCGAGCAGGCCTGGCGCGGAAGCACCTGGTGCACATTCCCCCAGAGACTCTGCTTGTTATTCCTCTCGCGGAGCTGGACGCTTTTCTTACCTCATTGTTTTATCTCCAGCTCTTCTTCTCTTTTTCTCTTATTCTAACCCGTCAGTCTTGCCTCTTCCGGGAGGAGCCACAGGATGTTTTCATCCTTAGAGACTTAACGTCAAGGTGAACGCGTCTAGACGCCTCCGGAGTCCCGCCACAGCCTCTTGGCAACCTTCGAAAACTCATTCTGGTAGGATTCTCGAAAGAGACGCATTTCACGATCTCTTTTCCCAAAGGAGGTAGGTGGGGGGAGGGGGGGGGGACCAGCAGCACGAATGTTAACCAGCCATTCTCCTCTGCCCGGATGATTAGAGTCTCCTCTTGAGCCACCGGGATAAGACCCACGACTCGAGAATTCTGTAACTCTGTACAAAAGAATATATAAAAAAAAAAAAAAAAAAAAAAAAAAAAAACGAAAAGGGTATAGCAACGGTACAAACACCTTCTCAGAATTGACAAAACCCCAGACAGTACGCTCGTAGGAGAAATGCAAAAGTTTAGGAGCTCTATATATAGGCTAAAGAAAAGGGATATCGAGTATCGGATTCCGGGCATATGGAAAAGCATCGGAGCCTCGGGCATTTTGGCTCGAAAATGCGCACCGCCAGGAGAGACTCCCAAGTTTTCAAGTATACCGCACTCTCCAATAATAATAGCAGTAACAATAATCATAATAATAATAATGTACAAGATGGATTTGGTTGAGGCTCACTCCGTGAGCAGCCAATGGGAATAGAAAGATTTTCCGGGTTACGTAGTTGGGCGATCGGGAGGCTGCTAGGAGGGACGTAGGTGGAGCTCCGCTGAGGAACGCCCAGTAAAACAGGTGGAAAATACAGGTGATAGCACCGCCAACGGGGGCCACCAACCATCGCTCAGCCTTTACACACCTTTACCTTTTGTTACGTATATATACGTTTATACTTCTTCTCCGAGTATAAGCAGCCCAGCACACTAAACTTGCCGATGCTGTTCTCGTGTCTTTCTCCACCCGACCAGGCGGTCCCCCCTGCTTGAGCTGTAACTTTACCTAAGCCGAGCTATATCTATCGCTCGTTCGCTACCAGCCACTCGTGGACCCGCAATTACTCTTTCTATCTCTCTTCCCCTCTCTTTACCGATCTCTTTTTATATTTTCGTTATTTCGCGTGTACGTGCCCGTACTCCACTATTTATCAAGCTCCGTCTCGCCGATGCGGAGCTCCTCTCATTTTTTTTCTCTCCTCTCTCTCTCTCTCTCTCTCTCTTTATTTTTCCCTCTTGCCTTAAGCTGAAGAGATATTTGTTGGGCGTATTGAAGGATATCTCTGGATCAACATCGAGGCGAGACCGATCCACGAATAATTCTGGTTTGAAACGACACTCGCTCGCGTTCGCTCTTTCGAGTCATCAAATAATGGCCGAATTTACTTTCTCATTTCTTTGATCGGGAATGTATACCGCGGAGAGATAAAAACTCTAATGTCGGTGACTCGAATTCAGCGCGGTATTCCCGTTTCGCAGAAAGACTCTTTTCGCATCACTCATCCACTGAAACTAAAACTCTAGTCGTCCTCCTCATCCGCGGGGCGCGCGCGGTGTTTCTTGTCTTTTTCTCCTCGTCAACGGGGATGATGCTTTTCGATAACGTGAAAAACAAAAGATGAAAGATAAAAGTTCCGCGCATCGTTTCGCTGCTTTTCTCTCTTTTTTTTTTTTTTTTTTTTTTTTTTCCTTTGATGCAACGAGAACTTTTTTTCTTTGTTTTTTTTTTTCTTGCTTTATCCACCGACAAACGCAGATGCATTAGACGAAATAAAGGAAAATACTGAAAACACGAGAACAACGACTAAAATGCAGATATAAAACTAGCGGGGAAACAAAAAGAGTCGAAAAAAAAAAAAAAAATTCTCGAATTCTCTCGCGGTGCTGCGTAAACGAGCGTGACGTCCAGTCAAAAACTAGAGTAAACAAACAAAAATGTGCAAATTTATTCTACTCCTTCTTTCGGATCTTTCGTTTTTAAACATTTTTCTCCTTTTCCCACTCGAAGCCGCCCCGACATCCAGCCAAGTTCACTATTAATTATTTTTTTTTTCTTTTTTTTTTCTACATTCCGAAAAGACCTTCCAGACAGGGAATGAAAGAGTAGAGACTCGTAGCCACACGGTTCTGGAACATGCGTAATCCCGAGAGTCCGTACATTTCTGCGATTGTCAAGGTGCGATTATAATAACGCTCGTGCGAGCCACATTCTCTTATATATATGTATATATATATTTTTTTCATCCCCCTGCTTTCCCAAGCAAGAGTTCGCGCCCTTTCTCGTTTAGATTCTTCGATAGAGCCTCCCTCGGTTTGGCACGTTCGGGCATTCCCGTCTCGTTTCATCACTCTCCTAATATCTATCGAAAATTGAATCACGATAACGCACACCAGCTTTTTAATCTTAAACTATTAAAACAGAGAGAACAAGGCGCGGGTAGACGCGAACGAAGATTCGATCCGTTCAGCACGTTTTTTTTCGTCTTTATTCGCATTTGTTTGTAATTTTTTTTTTTTTTTTTTTTTTTTTTTCGTTGTAAAAATAAATTGACGTTTTGAAAATTAGCCTCCCCTGTTTTATCCGGCTCTTTACTTTCCTGTAATCCCCCGCCGACGAGAAACCTTTCATATTTTCCATCCCTTCTAACACGCAGCTTCTCTTCCGCCGCCCTTATTTATTTTCTTCAATAAATTCCATCCACTTGGACACTTTAATCCGTAGAAATTTTGCGAGTGGCTGTCACTTGGCTCCCGCGCCTACTTATTCCTACTTTAAGCGTTTTAATGGACAAGTTATTAGTCTGATATATCGAGTTTTAAGCCGCTCCAGGAGACAATCTTCGAGTCTCTTCTTATCGTCTCGTCTCTCTACCTTCCGGAGAAATTCATTTTGTTCCTTATCGTTTATGGTCGTTTCCTCTATATTTTTTTTTTTTTTTTTTTTTTTTTTCCCATTATTTCGACATCGCTTTTTCTATTTTATTTTTACTTTTGCCAACAAATTTCTTACGACCCCACGGAATAATTCATCGAGCTACGAAAAATAAATATTAATACCGGCGAACCCGGCTGTTGCGAGGAAAAAAAATAATTCAATTATTTGTGCCAAAGAAATTTTAAAATAACACGGAACTGAAACTTTTAATTAAAAGCTCTGATGCATCCCGATTGCCAATTAGACTTTTGTCTAATTTTGTTGTAAAAAAAAGTATCTTATTCTTCGATCTCCTCTTACTTCTCGATTCACCAAATGATCGAGTTCTGCATCAGAAGATAGTCACATTTGAGGAAGTAGTCCGGTGTATCATAAAGATTTGAAAATTATGAGTTTGAGAAAACGGAAAGATTGCTCCATGCACCAGGCATAGCTGATTAATTTAAATATATTTTTTTAAATAAAAAATCTGTTGTCATAACTTTAAACGAGTTTTTCTCGAAACCACGTTTACGAAATTTTGGGGAAGCACTGACTGAAAATTATTCAATCGATTCGGCTAAAAATTTTACCCCCTATTTGAGACACACATAGCCAAATACCTGACTTTTGAAACATTCAATTTTTTAATAATAAATTTATTTTTTTCAACAACTTCTCTGAAGAAAAATTCGATTTTTTTTTACCTTTTTTTTTCACAAGTGTGCCTGATTTTTTTTCTTTCCTAAATGCATATTATAGATCAGTCAATTAGAATTAAGCCTCCGGAACAATAATCTCTTTGAATTTTTTTTTATTTCAGATGACTGCGGAAGGCTGTGTGCTTCCCTGAAGCAACCCATCGTTTTTTTTCGAGGACTCTACTTTAACATAAAAAATAATAAACAAATTAATGTCAAATTCAGTGAAGAAATTTTTTTTTGTACACTTCAACATACCAATAAAAACATGCAGAAATTCCAGAATAATCGCATTTTATTTTCTTGTTTAAAAAAAATTCATCAGCGGACTTTCCATAAATCCGTAAATATAAATAAAGGGTTATAAACGTGTTTATAAAATGTAAAATTAAACAAATGCCAAGTGTCGTAAGACATCGAGGCACCAGGCTTTTTCTTCGAGTCCGAGTCACCCTTTTATCGATGAAAAATGATAAAATGATTCGGCTTGAACCGCGTCGACTTCATTCCACTGGCTGCTTCCTCATAATCCATTAGAAATATTCTTCGAATTCCATCATTTCGATGAAAACAATGTTTATTCTGATCGGTGGAAAATAATGCAAAAAATCAAGCAAATAAAAAGTGAAAATTCTGAAAAAAATAGAATTTCCTAGTCAAGTTCAGATGCTTATTTCAATAATTGCAGGTTTATAGTAATTAATAAAGTAAAAAGAAGTTCAATAGTTAACAACTTTAGAAATGGAGAATGCGGAGGTATAGAGAGCATCGGAGCGAGTGAATACAAGGACTATTGAAATTCCGAGTGGGGTTTAGGGGTAGAAAAATGTTGCTTACCCGTTCCTCTCTCGCTCGTAGAAGGTTGGCCTCGAGTAGGGAACGGTAGCAGCATCTTTTGGTAATGCGCACAGCCGATATGCATCTACGTGCCTGCCAAGAGCAGAGAGAGCCTCTCTCGCTCTCCTTCAACTCGTTTTTTTCTTCGTGTTTTTCGCCGGGGTGCTTCCACTCCCTCTCTCTCTCTCTCTCTCTCTCTCTCTCTCTCTCTCTGGGCTTATTAATATTAAACAGTACGTAACCCGGCCGCGGGAAATGTTCGCCTTTTCCATCGCACTTCAGTACACCAAGAATAGTCACTTTCCTCCTGCTCCTTCTCCTGGAGACTTTTACACGAAAAACGATCGTGTTTCCTCCACCTAGACTTTTTCCCCTGCTCCCAACTTTTGTATATGACTTTCCGAAGAGAGAGAGAGAGAGAGAGAGAGAGAGAGAGAGTGGGATAAAAGAAGAGTTTGTTACAGGGGAACAAGCCAAACCCTTCTCGGATCCCCGGCGTTAAATACTTGATCCTTTGGCGAGTCGAGCTACGACGACGACGACCCTAGACAAGGGGTCCCCGAAGTTAAGCCTCGAGAACCACCCTCCACGAGTATCGTTGCATCCTCCTCTCTCCGTTTCCTACGTCATTACCGCCTTTTCGATCTTCGCTCACACGTCATTGAATTCATTCGTAGAGAAACAGAGAATAATTATTAGAATCCTTGCATACACCGAAAAAAAGGGCTTTCAAGAGTCGTCTCCGAGGTTTTCCTATTTTGGCACCAGTCCCCGTCGCCTCCACCGAATTACTCCGTTCCTCATTCCCGAACCCGGAGACTTCTACCACCGGAAATGATAATTACGGGCTCTTGGTTTCCCTTGACGAATTTATCAACAAAATGTTTTCTCCGGTTGCTAAAAAATTCTCTAGATAACGCCGAAAACATGCGTTTTTCGTTGCTTTTCTTTTTTTCTTCTTCATAAATACGAATTTCTATCGTACCAGCGTTGTTTCTACTCCGCAAGTAGGCCGCGCTCCGACAGCATCCACAGAAAAGTAGCGCATCGGGAATCTCCCAACGCGAACCTCGAAAGCATCCGAAGCAATCCTCCCCGCACGAACCGGAGCAGAGAGAGAGAGAGAGAGAAACAATGACAAAAACACCAAACTGCAGAGAGTGAGAGAGAGAGAGAGAGAGAGAGAGAGAGAGGGGAGGAAAGAGGGAAAGGTAGGAGTTATCTGTAATGGAATAAGTTGGTAACAATGGAGCATTGTTGGAGCAGCCTCCTCGGTTGTACGCCACGAGCCTACCGTTGACGGACATTATCGCCGGACGTCGCGTTTCCGCGTTTCCGCGACGTCCTCTCCAACCGTCTATATATAAAGCTACATCATAACCACACAAATATATGTTTTTGTAACATTTATATATATATATATATATATATATATATATATATATATATGAATATGAAGAGTTTCGCGACGTTCTTCTCGCGACGCGCTAGATCGGCCTCGCGTCATCGGAGAAACGCAAGAGAGAACACGCCATCGAACGAGAACACCAAGACGTCAGGGACCACCCTGTACCAACGTACACGCTCACAGAAAACGCCAATCGTTTCTCTATTTCATACAATAATCACTGATGTTCTCTGCTCCGGTCTCTTTCTTCCCTGTATGTATTAGCAAGGTTATTTATAAAATTTTATTATTTTTATTTATCGGGGTCGGAACCTCGCCTGCTGGATCACTGTTTTCAGGGCTGAATTTTTGGGATCGAATCATTTTATGGCTGTTTAAATTGTTTTTAAACTTTGGACAGGAGTTTGTGGATTCTTCAAAAACGAGCAAATATTTTAATTGGAGGGAGCAACGTTTTTTTTTTTTATTTGGTTCTTTTGTGCGATTAAATGAAACGGCGTGGGGGGAAGAAAATTGTGATCAGCGATCTTGCCGGAAATGATATTTTTCGATCGGACGAAATTTTTTATTTCTGAAATTCGTTGACTCGAACTTGAATTCGAGGCGATTCAGTCACAAAATAGTTGTTTAATCAACAAGCTTCGTTCCGGTAACCTCGATTCGTTGATCCAATAGAAATTTTGTTGAATCAACGAATTTCTATTCTATTTGAGATATAAAGATTGAAAGCTTTTTAAATCTGTATCGTTGTTTAATAATTGTATCGGAACCACTTTTATCATGATCTTTTTGTACGTTTTTTTGCTTTTCTAATGGTTGCAGAGATCAAAATAATTGTTGTTTCGATTAAATCCTGATATTTTCGATGAATAACGATCCACCGAAGATCTGTGAAAAATTTCATCTCAGTTATCATGAAATCGTGATCGTCAATCCCACGAAACATCAAAATACTTTTCCAGAGTCCTTCATAAATGTGGTTTTTCATTTCAGAAAAAATTGTACGTTTTTTTCTTTTTTTAAAGAAAATCACTAAATTCGTTGACGAGATTCCAGAAAGAAAATTTGAACAATTTTCGATTTGGTTTATTTCGAAAATCCTTTTCAAACATTTTCAAAAACGATAAAATCATGAAAAAGCTTTTTCTGACAGCGCGTAGCGGTTTTATGATTGGCAAAAAAAATTTCTTATTGTATTGTAAAACAAAATCTCGATCCCTTAAAAAATTAGGAAACCATTTTACTTGGCTTTTCAGAGCTCCATTCGACGAGAGTGTGGATAAAAAATCAAACTGCCACGAATTAGAGAACAAGGTGCCTGCGCCAATTAGATTTATAAGCACGAAAGTCAGGTATATCGCATCGAACAATTGTTCGAGTTTCGAATGGCGTTGAAGTTTTGAATTTGATTTGTGAACTAAATCGAGAGTTTCTTGCGGTTTGATGCTGTTGCTCAGGCTCGTTTCTGCGATCTTATTCGTAGCGAGAAGCAAATCTCTCTAAGCTCTACAAGTAGAGGAAAATCCCTCGTTCTAACGCCATACAAGCGTGGTGTAGCGAGACTTATACTACGGGGATTAAGACGCTGAGCCTTCCTACTTGGCTTTCGCGATCGCAGTTTCTCGCCCCTCCTGCTTTTTCAATCTTCATCTTCTCTTCTCGCTCCTGCTTCTCTCCAGTTTCATTGTCCTTCCAGACAGAGGATCCCATTATCAGGGAAAATCAAATCTTCGTGTATTACTCCGGCTAAGTCATTTTATCTCGCACCCATAATGACTGAACGTTCGCGTTGATCCTTCGTGCTGGCTTCACACCGATTTTCATAGCTTGTTTCTCCGTCTCTGAATCCTCTGATTCTGATTCATAACCAGTGATTTCTTGATCTCGAACACTCATCGAATGATCCGTCACCTTCGAACGACGATTCCGAAGTCGCGTTTTTGTTACAAAATTGTCAAAATTCAACGATTTCTTCAACACTCCCATCTTCCCCGAATGATTAAGAGGGAAGGTATAGTTAGAATTTTCAAAAAACCAATTGTTTTTTTTATTTTCTAAAAATTTAATATCTTACGAGTATTTTCCGACCAATTGAATGTAAATCGGACCATTATTCGCCGAAATACATGTATTCGAGTCAAGAACGCTAACCGGCGATTCCTGGAAAACACTCGAGAGGCGAGGGTAGCTCGGTGACAGCTGAAAATGGCTTCAGTTGCAGCGAAAAAGTGCAGGAAGGTGAATTATATGGCCCAGGAATAGACGACTCTATGTAAGTTAGAAAAAAAAATTTTTATCTGCATGCAAACTCGAAACTATGTTTTCGAAGTCGGTGATCACTGTAACTCGAGAACTGCTTTACCGATCGGGTTGAAATTTATATCACTTCTTCTATACATAGTTGTCCTCCGGATGAACAGAGGAATTTTTTTTTTTATAGTCAAAAATGTAAGTGAAATTTTGGTCAAAACAACACTTTTGACTTTCAACGTCCGCCATTTAGTGAAAAATGGAATTTTTTTAAAACCCTTCGTTAAACCGGAGCATTATATCATTAACTAAAGATCCCCTCCCGATTTTTTGGTTTCAGATAATCCGTTGCAGCACGAGACTGATCACCGGAAAATCTGTTTTTTTTTTTGCAGCGTCCTCGACCATTGATGATTATTGGCTTATTTTGAAATATATTTCTTTGAAAAAATTGCAATGTTTACATTGAATATATATCTTTTAAACGGAAGAACTTTTGTTGTAAATTATTTTATCGTTTGGCCAAAAAAAATCGGAAAAAAGGCCTTTTTTTAACGTTCTAACTATACCTCCTCTCTTGAACGCGAAAAAAGAAAATTGATCGAAAACGTTGCTGTAACGTCTTCGTATCTCGTGCTGAAGCTAAAACTCAGATACAGAAGGAGAACGAAAGTGAGAAGGTTTGAGGATAATCGAGCAGGACTTTTGTTTCGCGCCTTAATAAAGTGTGTATACATCAACGGTATCTCCTCTTTGTCGAATAATTCGTCGGGGTGATGCTGAAAAGCGGATTACAAAGCGTTCCCCTTTTCTTCTTTCGTTGATGAGTGAAAGAGAGTATGAAAATCACGATGTATCAAAAGTCGGTCTTGGATATATCCAACAAAATATAACGGAAGAGTAACGGGAATGCATAAACGAGAGAGAGAGAGAAGAAAAAGAGAGAGAATCGGAGTTTAGGAAAGAGCGGGAAGCTCGTAAATATTCGGGAGCTGTTGGAAAGACAGAAGAGACACGAAATATTCTCGTATTAGACTGTCCTGTCCTTCATCCAACTGCATAAAGTAGAGTGTCCCAGGAAAAAAAAAGTATCAAGATACGTACACCCTTTTTTCGTCTGGATGTATAAGTGCGAAGCGAGGTTGCTGCTGCTGCTGCTTCTGTGTGTTGTAGCTGAAAGAAATGAGAGAAAGGGAATGGAGGACTGGCAGAGAGAGAGCAGAGTGTATAAGTGCTCCGATGGCTGGGCTCGTGAAAATATAGAGAGGTAGTGCGAGGAGAGATGAAAGGCGGGCAGCAACATGCTCGAGGACACGACGCGACGATGACGACGACGACGACGACGACGAAACCCGGAACATTCACATTTTCCTTGTGAAGATCGGGAAAATGTAAGAGGAGGAGGAGGAGGAGGAGGAGGAGAGTCAGAGAGAAAATAAGAGAGAGAGAGAGAGAGAAGGGAAGCAAAGAAAAAAATGAAAGTAGAAGAAGACCGAGAAGAACTACTCGCACGTTTCTGGCTCTTTCTTTCTCCAGCTTTCCCTCGGGCTTTCCGGAGGCCTAGCGTTCCTCCAGAAACTCGCACTTGCCCAAGCCCCGAGGCACAGGGCCAGGGCTTTCTCGCTCTTCCACTTTCCCCATATATTCATGCTCTCTTACACATGCCCTGACGGGGCCTCGGAGCACTCTCTTTTTCCTCAAGCGCGCGCGCGCGCGCGGGTACCTCCGCACTCGTAAAAGCCTCAGGATGAGGCGCTCGCCGATCATCAAAACATCATCGTCATCATCGCCAGGCAGCCCAACGCTGCCCTCTGGACTCCTCGACATCCCGATTAAAGCCTCATTCGCATCCGCCGCAGTTTCTATCGATAAAAAAAAAGAAAAAAATCATATTTCTAGCCTAGAATTTCATGCGGAAACGACACAGAATTCTTCAAGCAGTCCTCCAAATCAGGAAAAGAGTGAAGAGCAGCCGCGAAAAAGAGAGCAGAAAAGACTCGGAGAGGATTATTCCTCCAGGCCCATGAAACGACGCGCGCCAAACATAAAGAGGGCTGCGAAAAAAAGGGTTGGGGGCAGCGGAATATGCTCCGCGAGATGCTACCGTCGGCCCTGGAGAGGCTTGGCAGAAGCAGCATCGAAGGACGGCCTGGAATTAAGCATCTCGCCTCAAGAGACTCCGAGTCACTTCAACTCCCTCTCTCTCTCTCTCGCTCACTCTTTTTTCTCATCCTTTTTTCCTCCTCATCCCCCATACTCTCGCTTTCTCAACCACACTCCAGACCGACACGGATTAAAATCTGCCTGCCGTGGCTTCTCTCACCCACTCCACCGAGGGCTGGGGGCACAGACGCAAGGGGCCATGTCCCATCAGCCACAACGCTACGTCGAGCATCGACGAAGCCCTTTTTCAGCCCTAGCAATACACTCTCTCCCGCATCGACAAACACCTACACCGCCTCGCTATCCGTGCTACCGAACTCGTCGATACCTTTTGACGTCATCCAGCATCAATGTCGAGCTGCCATCATCCCTCTTTTTTCATAAAATTATCTCACAGCTTCTCGCTTTCGAAATAATCCGAACGAATCGGTCATTTGTAAGAAATCCTGGAACAATTACTGAACCAACAAATATATTTGTCGAAAAACTACTAAATATCGTGCTTCACGATCTCTTTTTGTGGAAAGAAACCCAAACCCAAAGCTGTCACGATCAACAAAATCTTGGTACCAATCTTCTTTGGCACAATGAGAAAAGAAATTTTTGTTGAATCAACAAATTTCATTTGCTCGCTACGAACAGAAAATCTTCTTGGATAAGCAAATTTTATTTTTCTCAATGGCATCACACCACAAGATAAAGAAATATGTTGAAGCAACGAATCGTGGGAAATAAAATAAGACCTGTTGATTGAACAAAACTTTTCGTTCACTGGATTCATGATATTGGGCGAGTGGGCGATTCATCGATGCAGCAATTTGTCTGAAAAATATATTTTCTCGGTGTAGAAAAAATAGGAAGGAAGTAGAACATCGATAGCCCGTCTTTTTTTTATGAAATCAGAAAATCGATTTGGTGACGTATGGTAGGTGGATTGAAAAGAGCAGTAAAGTACGTTGGTATTTGGTATAGGTGTGTCGAAGCCAAAGGATCACCATAAGGTGGGATATTCGGTCGGAGCTCCCGTATCCGCGAAGCTTCGTCGGGCTTTAGAGCATTTATTATCTTGGAATTTTCTTTCTATATCGATATAAACATTACTACAGATCCGGAGCTGTTATTTTACTTTTTTTTTCTCTCAGCGTAGTAACACGCGGAGTAGACCACATATACGAGAGTCATTCGAGGCTGGGACTCTCGGTGGAGACGTTCGTTCGGTCTCGAGGGAATTGCAACATCGTCCGTTATATCCATCCAGACCCATTCCATTATTACGTTATGGCCCTAATTCGCAAAATATATATACATCCGTAAAAAACTCAGTATACATAGAAATTCAATGATTCTGCGGCATGAAGAAAGGAGGGCATGAAAAATCATGTGGAATACATCCCTCGGATGCGTTTACCCCACTGATACACTTTCAGCGCGGAGCAAGTATTTCTCGTGGGAAAAATCAGACTCTCCCTCCATTGAATCCGGCGTTCCCGCCCTCATCAATCTCCCCGAAAGCATCCAATCTTAGTACTCTCATTTGCGGCAACAACATTTTTTTTAATTCGAGCTCAACGTTCCGGAAAAAAATATATGACTCCGGGGGTGGCTCGACCCCGACAACGAGTTCTCGTGTTTTTCGGACCTCGTAAAGGGCTCCAACGCAGGCCAGCGCAGGCTCATTCGCATCTCCCGCACTAATTCACCCAGACGCTCCCGCTCATTTGACTGTCACCGGGAACGATTTAATCGCGTGTTCAGGCTCCACTCGTGCCCCCCCCCCCCCCCGCCCCCTCGAGCCTATTCCCATTCAGCAGGTCGCTCTCCGTTCTTTTTTTTTTCCCTCGGCGTTTTCCGGCGTCGACAGAAAAAAAAACGCCGAAGAATAAGTAAGCTCGACTAGTTCGACGAGTCGTCGTCGCCGCCGCCGCTTCGATAGACACACGTGCGTACAAATTCATAGCACACATCCGAGGATTCTGCGGTGCGCGGCAGCGGCGGTGGCGACTAAACGTTTATGGGCACTTGGCGTAAGTTTTCCTCGCGCGCAACACCGCATGAATAAATGATAAAACGGCGGTCTATCTCGTGGCCTCGATGGAGCGAGGAGCTTTTCCTCTCGTGTATGGATCGCTGTATCGTTCCCGAGAAATAGGCGGCGGGGGCGGGGACCAGCCGGGGGGGGGGGAAGAGGTTCAAGGATCCGTATGCCGAGTATAAATTCCGAGTCGGTTGTCCTGGTCCTGTTCCCCTGGGGGTACCGAACCCACCACCATCTCGAGGCTCCTATCCGCACACGCGGGAGAGAACTCTCTCTCTTTTCCGCGTGTTATACGACTCGTGTGCATCAGCCCTTTGGCTCAAGGGATGTCGCCGAAGCGTTAGCTCCGAAAATGCCGAAAACTTTGATGCACCATTCGCCCAAGCTTCCAGAGCCTTCCTCTTGAGCCACCACTTCCGGGACACCCTGTGACCGGTACACGAGCATTGTACACACAACCCCAACCACAACGACCACCGCAACCTTTATATTTGATAGATACGGCCAACCTCTAAGTGCTTATCGTATTTCTCGGGTCACGAGACTCTCTCGGCGTTTCCCTACCCCCCTCGACCGGAGCCGTTACAGTCACGCTGCTTTCCCCTGCCAGACGAGAGGAATCGCCTTGAACTCGAAGCCTCTCTTTTCTTCAGGCCCACAGCCTCCGACTCACCTGTAAGTTATTCCCGTCATAACTCCATCATTTTTTCGGCGAAAGCCTCTCTTTTTTTCTCTGTCCCATATCTTTCGTTAGGAAAATATGAATTTGCGGAAAGATTCGAGTTTTTTTCATGAAGAGGGTCGAATAGTCGCGGTTGCGGTTGTTTTTTTCGGGATATTCGTTTAAAGTTAACTCGTAAAGTGCATTTGAGCAAGTTTGAGCTTATCGGAAGGTTCTCGGCGGAGGAGGCGAGAAAGAATGAGAAGAAACGCGTGCGTGTGTGTTGGGATATTTGTGTATCGCGATATAGGCGCGGGGGCTGGAAAGTAGAATGCACGCAGAGGGAGGGCGCGGCACGCATCTGTGCTCTGGCCGATTAGGCGATCCGCGTATACATTCAGAAAGAGCAAGGGGAAAGGGAGAAAAGGACAACTGTTCGCGGTGGCGCTTCGAGAAAGACCTCGCCCGAGCCTAAACTTCGCTGTATATACAAATCCACCAATATACATGTATATAAAGGGGAGGAAAGAGAAAGAATGCCACAGGGTGGCAATGGGTAGGGGTTGCTTTCAATTAGGAGCCGGTAACTCTCCCGGGCATTGTTCATTTCGCTCTAGATTTGTATTCACCGTTCGTTTGTTTCCTTCTCTCTCTCTCTCTCTCTCTCTCTCTTTCTCTCTCTCTCTCTTCTTTCCTCTTGTTTCTTTTTTAACTCTCTCGTTATTTGCGCGAGACTAGAGAGTCGCGCCGCGCCGCGCGCGCAGTCAAAAAGCCCGCGCGCGTCTGGTGCATCTCCGCTGGTTCGTTCGTTTGTGTGGCTCATGTCATGTGCTCCTCTGCGGGTGGCTCACTCCTCAATATCTTTTATTTTTCTCCATCAACGTTTTTTCTATTCGGCGACTCTTCCAGCCTTCGAAAGCAGCTTTCGAAAAAAACACGCTTTTTCCAATTATTGTTGTTGTTTCGGTTTTTTTTTGTTTTCTTTTTCAGCCTTTTTGTTGTTCTTTCTTTAATCAACTATTTATTCGCAGTGTCACCCTCTTTAAACAGCTTTTCCTGCTGTTTTTTTTTATTCTCCCGATCATCCACTCGCTGCCTTTCCCCGCTCTTTCAACCCGATCACTAGTTTTTTTTTTTTTTTTTTTTTTGGGCACGGTTCTCCTGCTCTCGGGTTTTAATCAACGATCCCAGGTATCAGATTAATCGCAGCCAATACAGCTCCCATACGACCTTATCCAACTTTGTTTATCCCAGAAACTAGTTATTTAATAATCATCAACCGTTCCCAAAGCCAGGCCCCGAGCTGGCAACCCCATTTCAAACCGACATGGCGCCAACGGCAACAGGAGCAACAACAACCTCGCGAATTACACACTAATAGGGTTGATTGGGCGCGATTCTCACCTCCCAATTCGCCCACTTTCCCTAACATTATTTCATACAAGAGTCTTGCCTATACCTGTGCATTATTTAAGGGGCATGTAAACGAAGTTTATGCACGTACAGACTCAGCTACTTAATGTCTTTATGAGAATGGGCGCGAGTGAGCTAAGGCAGCCTGTGCTCTCTGGCCACCCGCGACCCCGCGTCTCAAGACTTTACGGATCACAAGAATGAGGGAGAACGCGACAGAGCTGGGGGGTGAGCAGGAGGAGAAAATCGTGTGCTGGGAACCTCGTAACCAAATTCTCAACCGTATTACACCGGGCTAGAACCAATTCGCGCCCCCCCCGCCCCCCTCCCCCCAACATTTCACCCTTCCAACTTCCGCTCTCTATTTCCTTCGCAGCTACTCTCACATATTGGGCAACATCTGCACACGTGAAGCCGAGCTCTTCAATTATCAACGTTCCGTTATATTACTGGAACCGAGTCACTTTAGCTTTTGCCAAGATTCATTCAACTTGGGAAATCAGTGGAGAAAAATACTTTTTAAAAGTGGAATTGCCATCGAAGGGTTTTGTGACTGAAACAAATTTCGTTTCTGCGGAGATCCATTTGATGACTGAGACTCGAGCTTATAATTGTTGGGACAAATGGACAGAAGTTGTTCTAACAGAATCATTTGGCTTCGGAATAGTTGGATCCCCGGAAAAATGTTATCCAGCAAAATGGATTTGGGTCGATGACCAAATGTGTTTTTTTTTGTCATTTGCCCAATGTCGTTGGGGAAAGAGTAAGAAAAAGTGGAAAAAAATCAGATTCTGAGAAGATTTTTGTGGGTTTCCAGCTGGGGGGGGGGGGGTCAAGATGCAGTTGAGTCAGAGTTTCGGAAAGTTGGAAAAAGAAATTTTGCAGAGCGTTCGATCAGTTCCCTCGGGCCAATTCGCATTAGCGCTGGAACAAAAGAACGCTGCAAAGAGAGTCCGTGCTCGCTGTCAAAGTCCGGAGGCCTGAAATGACGCGCGAATAGGAATTCGACGAGTAAAACTGATCCGAAAGTTAATTTACTTCCGAAAGGTGTTTGCTGTTCCTCGATAAAAGGTCGATCAGGTAAGACTCGCTTTTCTGTTTCTCGCTTTTAATTTCTAGCGATAAATTGCCTTTAGGACTTTGGTCCATCACGGAATTGGCTAATCTTCGTAATTCAACGCTACACTTCCGGTCCCCGTGAATAAAAAAAACTAGCCTTTCCGGATGTCCCCCCACTCTTTTCGCTTTCCTCTCACCTCGAACCCTTCTCGCTATGTCCCAGCGCACTTTAGCCGCTATTTTAATAACCTAATGGCTCTTACCCCGCTACATTACACTCGGCAACGTTCTCCACCGCGTTATTACAATAAAGAGCTCCGGATCCCCCAACATTTTTATTTATTTCTTCCCTTCTTCCTCGCCTCCCCCCCCCACACCCCACCTTCTGCAGCCCTTTTTTCTTCTTTTCTCTTCTCCTTACGCTTCCTCGATTTTTTTTGCCATTCTTTTTTACTCTCCAAGCGTGTAACCTCCACGAGTTAACCGTGAAAATGACAAAAATAAGCCTCCTCGTACACCTCCAAGCTCCACCCCCTCAACCCCCATATTCCTCTTCCCTTCAATTCCTCTTTTTCTTCTTCTTTCTCGACTTTCTCTTCTTCTTCTTCCTACCCAGCTCCGCCTTACTACTGCATACTTTTATTTCGACTTTTCGCTCTCCCTTATCGCTGTAACTGCCTGGGAGGATCCACTACCCTCCCTCTACCCCCCCCCTTCCCCACCCCGAATTTTTCTCTCTCAATATTTTTATATCTATACGTTCTCGTGTCCAGATTTTCACTCGGTCCGGTTTAACCAACCGTTAGCATCGACAATACCCGCTCGAATCTCGACCATCCTCATCTTCCTACATTTTCCCATTCATCCAGACCCAAACTTCCTGTCCCGATTGTATCGCCCTCGTCTCCGACATACACCAGGCTCGCGACTCGCTCTCGAAATCTTTTTCTTACCTCCTCTTCCCCCTCCCCTTGATGCATCATTATTTTTTACACAAAAAAATGAATCAATCTTTCCATTTAGATAAAGTTTCGATTGAAATTAAATTTCGACAAAATTCTGATTCTTTTGAGATACAAATTTGAGAAAATTTTGATAAATTTTACGAAATCAATTCTCTCTCGAGCGCAGATTCGACTGCGAGCTCATGAATACTCGGAAATTCACGTCCAGTTGGTCACAGAATCGATGACGTTTGATCGAGTCCAGGAATATTTGGAAATTCATTTTTTTCAGTTAGAAATTCGATTAAGATAACAAATGTTCGAAAATTAAGGGTCTTTAATTTGAAATTTGGTTTAATTTAGAAATATTTGAAAATTGAGTTTTATTGAGTTACTGATTCGATGAAACTCGATCAAATTCATAAATATTTGAAA
The DNA here is from genome assembly GCA_037893425.1 of Campoplex nolae. Taxonomy (NCBI): domain Eukaryota; kingdom Metazoa; phylum Arthropoda; class Insecta; order Hymenoptera; family Ichneumonidae; genus Campoplex; species Campoplex nolae. The sequence continues at coordinate 559,520 of JBBLXU010000655.1, forward strand.
ATTCATTTTTTTTAGTTAGAAATTCGATTAAAATAGAAAATATTCGAAAATTGAGGGTCTTTAATTAGAAATTTGGTTAAATTTCGAAATATTTGAAAATTGAGTTTTATTGAGTTACTGATTCGACGAAACTCGATCGAATTCATAAATATTTAAAAATTCGCTTCCTCTTAATTAGGAATTCAACGAAATTAATAAATATTCGAAAAAAATGAGCGTTTTTTTTTTTTTTAATTACAAATATGATTAAATTTCGAAATATTTGAATATTCGAAAATTGAGTTTGACACAATTGCAGATTGGCTGAAACAGTAAAATACTTGAAATTGACATTTCCTCATGGAAATTAATTGAAACATTTACTTTTCAAATGATTATCGAGAAGTAATAAACCGTCTCGAGATTATAGCGAGTCCTCGTGCCCCCCCCCCCTCGTGCCCCCTTATTACGATGCACCAAACGCCACCGGCGATAATTCACTCTCTCCGGCTTCGAGCTTTACGATCGGACGTTTTTTCATTTCCCTCTCCTCCCAAATGCCACCCCGCTTTTAACACTTTCAAAGGGCTCGAGGTAGAGAAAAAGTGAGAGGGTGCGAGAGAAACGAAAATGCAAAATGTGACAGTCGAGTTATGTCCAGCCGGGGGTCTGGAAAAGCAATTGAATTTACGAGCAATCGTGATCCTGAAAAAAAAGCCTTTTTTTTCTCAAGCCATTCCCAAAGAATTTACAGCTCGATTAATAAATTTCGTTCAATTGTTCAAATTTGTTTTTTTTTTTTTTTTTTTTTTATCAAAACGATAAAATCTACAAATTTTTGCACAAAAAATCTAAATCGAAACTAATTAGATGCAAAAATCAAACATTTTTTTAGAAAAATCCAAGCGAAATGACGATTTTTCGACGATTGTCGTTTCTGTCCTGGACCATCCTCCTGCTAATATCCGCCTCGCGATCCTTCGGCCTCGCAGCGAATGATCGAGCATCCGAAGAATTTCAAGAATTGCCCGAAGACGCTTCCGGTGTAAGAAAAAAAAAAAAAAAAAAAAAAAAAAAAAAAAATTGCATTCTCAGTTAGAAAATGAGAATTAATAAATTGGACTCGAAGGATTTCGGGCCTTCGAACAAGAATTTTTGTCGACCGACTGGAAGCCCTTAAGCTCCTCCGGTCTCAATAATTTTCCTTACAGTTGCCGGTAACAAGCCTCTAAAAGTTTTGGGGATTGTTACGAAGACGCGCCCGTTCTCCTCCAAGAGCATCTCTCAGTCTTCTTGCTCGTCTTCGTCTTTTCTCGCTTTCACCGTACTCGCACGCTTCTGTCCAATGACAAAATGACAAAGGGACCCTCGTATTTTCTACCACCCCCCCCCTCCCCACGGCCTTCCCCGGGGTGATATTACCGCAGTTTCTCTTTGGAAACTATTCCAGCTAAACCCACAACCCCCCCCTCCCTCCCCTCCCCCGAGTCCATATTTCCTCCCCTTCCTGTTTCTACTAACGAAAATTCTCGCTCTGCCATACATGATTGATTATTCGCGTTTTGCCGCTTCCAAAACCAGCGTGTTCACAGCGCTCAAACCATTCGCGCTCGTTCGAACACACACGTTTCTCAATTTTCTGGAAAAATTTCTCCTCGAAACTATTTTTCTTCTCTTTTTGTTTTCAGTGCTTTTTGTAACAATTTTTTTTCTTCGCGTCGAAATTTCGGTTGCTAACGATCGACAAATGGGGCCTTTGAAACTCTTGCAAATTCGTGAAAATGAAAAATCGATTTTTCGACATTTTTTTTAATGACAAAGTTCGGCGTTTTTGAAACTTTCAATCGATCCTTTTTCTCTTTTTTTTTTTTTTGATAGACTTTTAATCCTGATGTTACTGAACAAAACTGCTCTCAATTCCTTGCGAATTTCTTGTTTTTCGGGTCGAATTTTTTTTCGAAAATGTGCTCAGAATTCGTGGCCATGAAATCGACTTTTCGTATATAGATTTGAACAAAAATCTCGAAAAATTGTCAATTTTCGTGAAATATCGTTGCGCATCGCGAGAATAAAATCGGCGAGAAGTTTCAAAATCAAATTTTCAACCAAATCCAAAAATTTTCAATCGAATCGATCGCAAAAAAAAGAAATTAAAAAATGGGGAAACGATAACAAAGCTCGACGAATAAATATCAATGAAACTTGATCGTTCGATTGATCGAATGAAAATGAAGATTGAAAAAAAAAAAAAAAGCAAAAAAAAAAAAATAAATTTCACAAAAATGAGAGTAGCAGGCTAAAACGCAATCGAGGAATTAAAATAAAATCAGTGAAGAGTCCCATAAGCGTGTCTCGCAAAATGGGTGTTTGTAATAACGAGAATATTATGGGGGTAAGAGACAAAAAGCGAAAGAGAGAAAGAGACAGAGCTAGACGGTGGCGGGAAGGGAAGGGGGGGGGGTGAGGAGGAAAAATTTACGATGGGATTCTGGCGTGTGACAAGGCAAGAAAGCACAAGGAGTTGTACAACCTGGAATGAGATGCAGATTGCCAGAGGCCACTTCAGTCTCGCTGGAGGGAGTGAATTTTTAATAACACCGCCATACCTGAGGCACTGCTGGCTTTATATGTTGATAACCATTGTCTTGCACACGAGTGAATCTTTTTTTCACTTTCTCTCTCCCTCCCTCCCCCCTCCCCTCCTCTTTTCTCTCTTTATCTTCTCTCGCTGTGCGTGTTGCAGGCTCCGGGACGACGAGATCCTACCGAATGCTACCGCAAAACTAAAGCAAACGTACTTCTTTACACGAGCCCGAATATCCTACGAAGCTTTCCAACCAAATTTTCATCCTCACAACTTTTTTCATCATTTTTCACATTTTTTTCCTATCACAATCTCCTTAACGATCAAAAGTCACAAAAAAAACTAATTTAAATTAATTTCGAAACTTTACAAATTTGTTGTTTTTTTTTTTTTTTTTTTTTCAAAAAATAATTTTTTTTTTTTTTAATTCATAAATATTATAATTTTTTTTTTAATTTTTATTTAGTTTTAAAAAATTATAAATTTTTTATTTTTTTATTTGAGCAGATTAAGAAATTTTCGCTCATTTTGAAATTAATTTTGATTTTCTTCGTGTTACTTCGTCGATTTGACTTTCGATCTCTACACCCGTGTTCCGGATTTTCTTCACGTTTTTAGTGAATAAAAAATGTTTTTTGGTTGTAAAAAAAAAGTTTCGTTTTATTTTCATTGAACCGGAATGATTCGGCGCAGAGAGAAAGTCCAAGAGATTCCGTAAGAATAAGATCGAGTAACAACAGTCCCGCGCTTAATCACTTTTTGACGGAGGTACTGAACGCTCAGAACGATTTAAAGTGGATCGACCGAGCGGTTTATCAGCCGGGAAATCATCGCAGCCGCCAAGCTCAGGCTCGAAGGTATTTCCGCGCTTATTTTTCCGCATTTTTTTCTCGACCCGATTTTCTCAGCCCTCTCATCTTCTCATCGCACGCTCGATTGCTCCCCGATTAATTTCTTTACGAGGTATAGAAATAACGAGGAAGAGACCGACAGAGAAAACTTCGAAAAAGAGCTTTTCGGCGATGAAGATTCGAAAATAAAACGAGAAATCGAGAATGCGATCGAAACCGACGATTCCAAACCGACTCTCGAGTCCCTCAAACGAACAGTCGTCGAGCTAAGCCGAAGCTTGGATCCTCACGAAAATAAAGGATCCAAAATTCGCAGGAACGAGGACGGATCTCTCGATGGAATGAGAAAATTACTTTCCTCGCAAAACGCCAGATCTGCTGTGGGAATCGCCATCGAATACTACGATTACGAGGACGAAGACGATCCCTCAGCAGCAGCAGTCATGATGAATCAGCCCTCGGGGCGCGCTGTAAAACGTACACTTTTTATTAAAAAAAAAAAAAAAAAAAAAAAAAAAAAAAAATTCATTTCATTGGCGCAGATCCGGTTCTCGGGAACGCCGCCGGTCCAGAAACGGCCGGAAATACATTATCGATGAAAAAAGATGAGCACGCGGAAGAGGAGCGAGAGAAAGAGCTGCAGCTCCAAACTCTAAAGAACAAAATACCGAAAGAAGAATTTTTGAGTAACGAGCCAGGCTCGAATTCCGAAGGAGAAAAGCCTCGAGGACCTTCCTCAAAAGTGCCCTCGAATCCGGCAATGAGCAGGGAAATATCGGCCGACGAAGATTCGGAATCGTCCGATGATCGCCGGTGGTAAACAAAACAAAAAAAAAACAAATTTTTAAAATTTTCCTTTCGTCAAGCCGAAAGGGGCGATCGAGTATAAAGGGGAATCAGATTGTTTCAGGAATCCGGAGGGATCGAGAGACCCGAGACATTCGGACGATCCAAATTCATCGGTGGAATCCAAAAGCTTCGATCTTTGGGTCAAAAACGAACCGAAATTTTTACAAAAACGTACTTACCTACTGCTCTCATCATCGAACGAAAAAAAAACTATAAAACGTAGCGTCGATGTCACCGAAAATGAAGAAGAAAAAAAAAACAAATTCAGACTCAATTCGGACGCCGATAAATCCGCGAGAAACTATGCCGCCCTCAAAAGCACCGATGACATGTTCAAAGGTGGCGTCGAACAGAGCAATCCACTCGACGAGGATAAGCTCAGCCCCGTCGAGGGTACTCGACTATCTGTTCTTCCCACTTCCTACAATTCTTTAACTCTCCTCAAATCCTTCAAGACCAAGACAACCAACGGCCCGGAATGGAAAGTCTTTCAGGTAACTGTTCCGATTCGGTTTTTTTTTTTCAATTTTTAATTAAAGGCTTTCAGCGGACCGGAAAGTGCAGTTTTTCCCAATTTTTTCCACGTTTATGATAAAATGCAGCAAAAACGCTCAAAATCGAGTAGGAGGTAAATGGCGGCAAACGGTCGCCAACATTTCATCCGAACGCGTTACCGAAAATTAAAAAAACCCAATGAATTCGAGAAGGATACATAAATAGCTATGATGCTACGTAGGGAAATTTGAAAATTTCGGAAATTTCCAGAATGGCAATCTTATAAAACAAAGATTTTTAATTTTTTGCATTATTTTAATTCAAAAAAATCGATATAATCAAATTTTCTGAATGATTCGAAAAATAATTCCGTAGGGTGATGAAGGAATGTGTTTCCTTGCAAAAAAAATTTGATCCAAGGCGATCAAATTGTTATTTTTTTTGTTTTTGTGTACACGACACTGAAACTTTCTTTTTTTAAAGAAAAAAATCAGTTTTGACGTTCGATTTTGTGAATTTTCAATTCTTCAACATCATAAACAAAAATCCTTATCTTTTTATCCTTCGAGAGCTCCTAATTTTATTTAAAAAAATGGAAAAAAAAAAATAATTTAGAAAAGAATTAACACAAAACTCCAGATGAACGGAAGAAAAATAGTGCAGCAAAAATCATCGATGAAAATCGGTCGTCATTTGGCTCAAATCGGTCAGGCAAGTCGAATCGATAACGCCAGCATCTCAACAACATTTCTCGTCCCTTGTTCGACTGAAAAATATTTCAACAGCACGATTTTCATGGCGGAAAGTTCATCAGTAACGAACGTAAGAATAACTCGAATATTTATTATTTCACGAATGAAAATCTAATCGATTGTGCTTAGATGATTGCCAATCATACGAGCAACGCCGAACCAACGATTTTCGCGTTGGAAAAAGCCTCCGAGACTAAAATCCAAAATAAAACGAGACTGAGAAGACACGCCGGATCCTTTAATCGAGAAAATATAAAATCTCGCATAAACAGAGCTCACAAACGGCGCAAAGAACGCGAGGTAAATTCGATTCAATTATTCCGAGTATAAATGTCATCAACGATTTTTTTTTGCTTCCAAATCTCACAGCAGTCGAAATAATCAGACCTGTCATTTTTTTAACACCAAAAGTTCATTTTCTGTCATAAAAGGGTTTAAATATGCTCATTTTTTTCGTTTTTTTTTCCTAACTAATAACGTATATTAAAAAAAAAAGCGAAAATGACGAAACCATGAAAGTTTTTCTAACTTTTTACACTCAGTGTGAGTTTCAGGGCTCAAAAAAATTGAGGAAAATAAAAATTTGACGTTTTTTCAAGAATTCGCCTGCGAGCAAAAATAACTCGGACACGAGCGATCCTCAGCAACGTAAATTGACGGTTCTCCTCGCAGCTGATAACATCAACGACGAATCCCAAATTGATTTGGCCGTGCACGGAGAATTGGCTGGAAAAATAGTTGAAAAAATATTCGAAAAAGTAATTTTTCGAGTTTCAATTAAAAAAAAAAAAAAAAAAAAAAAAAAACCGTGACGAAAAAATCGAATGATTTTTGTGATTTGATCAAATCTCGGAAAATACTCGAGTTTGAATAATGAACGAATGAATAAAGAAAAAAATTTATCGAAAGGTTCAAGAAAACGAGGGACTCAAAGTCGCTCTCGGTCCGGGTCTCTCCCGAAAACAGAAGCCTCAAGAATTCAGTAAAGCTGCTGGCAAAAAGAATCACGAGGCTCCCGACAAAGATGGAGCAAGTTAACATTTTTTATTTTTTTAAATATTTTTCCTAAAACGAATGAATATTTAAAATGAAAAATCATCTTTTCGAATGAAAATTTATCGTCGATTATTCAATGAGAAACGAAACTGCATCAGGTGAAAGAAACGGAAACGATGATGAAGCGCGTCATGGAGCTTTTGGGTCGCCTCGTTTTCGATGAAGTTCGACGAAGAACTTGCTCTCCGCTGTCACCGGATTTGCGACAATTTTTACTGTGGACTCTCGGCTTCGATGACCTCAGCGATTCGCTCTCCGTACAAGTAAAATTGAACTCTTTTCATCGCGACTTTCAACGACCGAAAGATTTCGTGTTTTTTTTTTTTTTTTTTTCTCGAATTCAAATCAATCCAATAACGTTTCTAGGTTCCTCCTTTGCCGGGAATCCCGGAAAACAAAACCGCCGAAAAAACAACTGTTCTTCCCGAAAAATTTCTCTTCCCGAATACTTCGAGCGAGCAACAACTCGACGATTTAAAAACACAGAACTTGAACGAGCTCGCGAAAAAAGTCAATCTTCTCAGAGGGCTCATCACCGAGTACAACGCTCTGAGCGAACGCGAAAAAACCAAAGTTCACACTGTTCATGATTATTTGGTAATGATATTCGATAATTCAGTGCTCTCATAAGACCAGCATCGAAAAATCGATTCGAGACTCAAATCTCCCACAAATTATCACTCGATATTTTCTTCTTCGGTCTCTCGAATGAATTTTTTTCTTATTTTTAAAAATCTTTTCAACGCTTTTCATCTTTTTACACTTGAAAAAATTTTTTTACTTCTCTTGATCTTTCGATTTTTGGGCTTTTTTTTTTTTACTGCTCTTGATCTTTCGATTTTTGGGCTTTTTTTTTTAATTTTCTTGATCTTTTGATTTTTGTGCTTTTTTTTATTTTCTTAATCTTTTGATTTTTGTGCTTTTTTTTTATTTTCTTGATCTTTTGATTTTTGTGCTTTTTTTTTATTTTCTTTATCTTTCGGTTTTTTTGTGCTTTTTTTTTACTATTCTTGATCGTTTGATTTTTTTCGATTCTTCATCACGACCCCTTAGAATTTCTGTGAATTTATGAGAATTCAGAAACCAGCAGAACAGCTGTGTTATTTGGAAGAAAAAACCGCAATTTTTCGGGAATTATCGTGACTGAAAATGGATAATTCCGAAAATTTCAAAGCTCATCGATCTCTTTTAGATCCAGTTTTTTTTTTTTTTTTTTTTTTCAGTCCAGTTGCAAAGTTTCTGGATTCGAATTGAATTTTCGATGCTCGAAATACATTATCGAATAATTGAATAAAGATATTTTGAAAAAACATTAAAACGAATGATTTTTCGAACTCATCAGCTGAGACAGTTGACGTTGCTGTTGAAGCACATAGAATCGAAAGAGAAAAGCGAATCCGGAGGAAAGTCCGGAGCCGACGGAGAGAACGCTCCACAAATTCTGCAATATCAGGGTCAAACGGGGCTTTCGAGTTCGAAAGAAACGCCGAAAAACTCGACGAACACGTCGGTTCTTCCTGATTCGCGGAGTTCGATCGGTCGCCAACGGGCTTACGCGATGTTCGATGCTAAGCCGGTGCTTTTGCCGTATCCTAATCATTATTCCGGAGGTCAGTAGAATTCGCAAATTTCATTGATTTTCTCGGGAACAAAAATCCGAGAAAAAAAAAGCTATTTTCGGTGAAAATTTGAAGAAAACAAAAGAAAAAAGAAAAAAGTTTTTAAAATTTTTCCCGTTAAATTCGCAGCTTCCCGAAAAAGCGGGCTTTCGTGGAACGATCGTAAGAAGCGAAGAATCGAAAGTAACGCCGAGTCCGAGCGAATGAAAAAAAAAATGAATTCGAGAAGCTTAAAGCCGAACGATTCCGTCGAAGATAAAAAAAAATTGTTCAACGAAATAGTATCGTTGCGTAGAAAGAAACGCGCCGATCATTCGGGATTCGAGATCCCGAGAATATTCGTTGAGCCCGCGGAGCCGAGGGCGACGTCGTCGAGTCCGTTTTCCTCGTCGCTTTGGCCGAGTCTCCGAGCGGAGGAATTCTCCCTGATCCCGAAAGCTTCGAGCCTCAATACGTCGATCCCTGTGCGAGGCAAAAATCGCCTCGAGGACGAAGTTCTCCTGCTGAACAAGCGGGAAGCCTGGAAAAAGCAGAATCAACTACTCCTCGAAGAAGTAGCTTTCGGCAAGGACACGAGAAACGACATCGCGCCGGATCTCAATCCCGTGGAAACCAACTCTAACGAGACCCGAGAGAAACGAGCTTACGAAGAAAAGCCGAAAAAATCGTCCGAATCGACGGAAAATTCGGTTCCCCAATTCCGCAACGCTTCCAATCCGGCTTACCGCGATCTCATCGAAGAAAGAATCAACGTTTTTCCGGTCGCCGAAACAACCCAGGCCCGAGGATCGAGCGACCGTTACGAGGAAGCTCCAGTCCGAAAATCCTGATGAAATGTTCAACGTTACGTCGGCGTCTGGAGTCCGGAAAGCAATAAAAAAAACTTTTCCACAAATTCTCGCAGTCCATTTTATTTCAGTCCTTCAAGTCCTTTTCATCGTCTAAAAAACAGAACAGAAAAGAGCTTCCCTGAATAAAAATTCCGCGCCGAAAAGCCCGGTTATATCCGTAATCTCGAAAGCGGCAATATCCGGAAATATGATGAGTACCCGGAAGTGATAAAGAAAGAGTGTCGCGAGTGTGAAGGAGAAGCCGGAGGTGGATTTTCCCCAGAGATATAACGGAACCAATTAGAGGCATCCAGCGTCTGTGCGGTTGGCGAGGGAGTCTCGAAATTCCGCGTCAAATATATTCTCCAGGTAGTTGGTCTTCCCCGAAGCTGGAGCAGGTCTCCGGTAGGGTATAAAAGAATCGGATGATTGAGAGAATCGCGGAAGTCGTTCCGCCATTCCCAGTCGCAGTGCCCTCGAAGCTCTCTCGACAGTTCTCTGCTCTTTTTTTCTTCTTCGCAGCGAAGTTTTGTAGCCGGATAACAAAGAAAAGTCTCAGTTTGCCAGTCGAAAAGCTTCGGTCCAGACTGGTTTCCAGTCCGCGTCAACCTGATATTCGGGACTCCGATAAAAAAAAAAAAAGCAGCTTGAGAGAGGAACAGTCGAGCGGCATTTTGAAGTATGACGAATCGAAAGCTGCATACGCGTGACTCACACAATTTCCGCGCCCCCACATCGGCGTAGCAGCAGCAGCAGCAGCATCAGCAGCAGCATCAGGAACATCACACACTCGCAGAGATTTTAGTAACTGGTTGTACTGGCTGTCGTCGTCGTCGTCGTTGTTGTCGTCCGATGCTTGTGGATGGTGGGCAAACGCGTTCCAATGACAGATGGTATTTTCGCGTATCGCGATCGTCCGCTGTCCCGATTGTCCTGTTCCCAAAGCTTCGAAATGCTGGCATACCTATGTCCCTGCGATAGGATCCTAGAGAGAGGGAGCAAGAGAGAGAGAGAGAGGTGGACACACGTGTTTCCCCATAGAAGGAAGCTCTCGATGGTGCTGCAGTGTTGTCTTGTTCGACCACACACGCCAGGCGGTTGCCACTGCTATGCCGGTCCGAGTCTCTATATTTGTAGATATCATTGAGGGATGGAGTGGCCTGGGGGTGGGGAAGGGGGGGGGGGGGGCTGGAAGACAGAAGGGTGTACTATTACGAGACCAGACGACTCTGGCCACTGGAGGAGTCCGAGAGTATGAGTAAGAGAGAACCGGAAGTGTGGGATGCTGCAGGAAAAGGGAATAGACGTTGGTCTTGTCGGGCAGAGATTGGCCCAGGGTTTTGGCGAGGTCGCCGCGAGGGCCTGAGAACAAGAATATATTGGAATCATTCGAAAAAGATTCAAACTCTTCGAGAAGAGATTTTTGTTCAGGATCTGCTGATGATAGGACAGAACGTTTGAGCAGTTCTTTGCTGGTTTCTTTTTTTTTTTTGGTTTCGGGCGAAATAAATTAGGAAAGTAAAGAGGCCTGAAAAGCTCCGGAATTGAGCAGCGAAGTGGCTGATTACTGGAAGCTGGCCGACCATTGTAGGACTTTGGGGCAAGGGCGCAAAGCGGGAGAGAGAGGCATATCATCGACATGTCGATACCAGGCTGGCCATATATGCCCCGGTACAGAGCTTTCCTATATAGTTTAACGATGTTGAGGAGAGATCTCGCCTCTATACAGACATAGAGGGTGATCGAACTGCTGCTGCTGCTGCTACTGCTGCTGCTACTGCGGGGATCCTGTATTCTCGAGCACGCATCCAGGGGATGGCCCTCTCGTTCGACCGCTAAATGCTCGCGCCCTTCCACCAGGATATCTGCGAGAAAGGGAACGACAGAGAGGCAAAGCTAAAGAGAGAGAGAGAGAGAGAGAGAGAGAGGGAGAGAGAGTGCAACCCACACATCGTCATCTCGATCGAATTCCCCGTTCCATCTGGTCGGAGCCTCCATCAATAATCCTCAATTATTGATACCACAAGCCGCATTTATACCCAGTTATATTCGAGCCTCTCGGACTCACATTTCGTAGGACTGCTACAAGGGGGGCTCGGGGGCGGCCTGGGGGGGGGGGTCGTCAGAAGCGTGTCTGTAAGCGGAAAGTCGGGGTTCCTGTTCGTATTCTCTGATTTCATTAGTTATTTTACCTCCTCCAGGTCCTCTTGGTCCAAAAAGTGTAAAAAAAAAAAAAAAAGAATTGCGAAGAGTCTATCGCAGGAGCTTCTGGGAATTAACGAGCCCGTTTGATAATTAGTTGAAAAATAAGTTTGCCGCTGAATCGGGGTTCGAGGATATCGGATCCTGAGGCCGGTAAGTCGAACGCCAGGAGTATCTTTTAAGCTTTTTGTTCTGGGGACACGAGAGTCCGGGCGAGAGAGGGACTTGACAGAGTTCTTGACGGGGCGAAGCTGACTCCGCTGCGCCTCCTAGACATCGACTGTCGCTTTTCTCCCTTCCGGGAGCACCTATCCCCCTATCGCCGGTAGGAAGAAAAGAAAGAGTCAAAGTCCCGAAGAGAAAAACTCCCCACTCCCCCTCACCCCGTTGAAAAGAAACGACTCGAAGAAACGCACGCGAGAAACTCAAGGAAGAAGCTTCGAAGCCTCCGGGCCAGAAAGACTCCTATTGAGAATACTTCGGCCCCGACGACGACCTGGAAAAGCATCGCACAATCCACCAACCTGCCTCTACCAGCCCCTTCCACCCTCGCCATTCCTCATTCACCCGCCCCCCCTCCCCTGCCCCTCGAGCCCATACTCTCTAACCTCACTCCTTCCTACCCCGTTAATGGCACCCTCGGGCCATCCCCGGAGAAGCCTCTCCTATTTATTATTTAGCTTCTCCTGCCAAATGGGGCGAGCCTCAGAGATGGACCTCGGTATCTTCGTATTCTAACACCCCCCCCCCAACCCCACCCCCACCCTACTCCCCAATCCACCGGAGTACCGACTCAGTCCAGCTCTCCCATCACTTTTTCTCTCTCATCCAAAGACCTCATGAGATGAAAACATCCCTCCTCCTCCTCCTTCTCCTCCTCCCACTTCTCAACGCGAATTCTTCGCGCCACTGGACTTTCGGACAGAAAAAAAAAATAAAAAAAAAAAAAAAAAAAAAAAAAAGAAAAATACGTTTCGTTGATTGCCGAACCTCCGGAACTATAAAGCCGGGGACTCTCGCCATCGGTATATACACACGCTCGGACCACCTGATATCGTGATAAATTGTCCTGAGGACTAGTCGACCGCGTATCAACCTGTATAATCGACTTTGCCCGCTTTCCTTCAACGCTCTATTTCATCGAACCTCCTTAACTCGGTATACATCGGTAAATACACTTGCGGAACTTGTACCAGGCTTGTTGGGGGCAGAAAAAAATGGATCGAAATTCGGAATTTGTGTGAAAATTCATTTTTCTTTCTTCCGTTGATGTTTTCTCGGCATCTCCTTTCCTTGAACCTGGATCCGCCGGGTTTTTTGTCTTGTTGATCAAAAAATTTTTTTAAATTCGGAAAATCTCGTTAAATTCATTCGAAAAATTGACAGTTACTCTTCAGAATCTCAAACTTGATGTTTGAATCATAAAATTGTAGAAAAATTATTTTTTTTAAATGTTTTTTGTTCAATGAATGAAGGAGCTTAGAGTCTTGGCTCGGACACAGGCTCACAGACGAAGAGATTATTGACTGAGAATAGAAATTCGATGATTCGACAATTTTTTTTGGTGGGTCAACTGATCGGAGGAAACGAATGACATTCGTTGGGTCCAATGAAGTCTCTTGATCGACCAAACTTTAGTTTGGATCTATGAATTTCATTTTGTTCGCCACGATCTCTGCTGATTCGACCAAAGTTTCGTTGAACAATCTTCATTTCTTTTCTCCATGCAGATTTTTGATTCAGAAATGAAATTTCTTTAATTTTTTCAACTTTTCCATTGTGGACTCGAATCTACACTTTTTATTTTATTTATTTTGTTCATTTTATTTATTTTAATTGATTTTATTTATTTTTATTTTATTTAATTTTATTTATTTTGCTGAACGTTTTTTCGAGGTTTCCCGACGATTTTCCGCAGCCGCAAAATCAGCCATTTGATAACGAAATGAAAATCGTAATCACACTTATTTTTCCCTTGCAGAAATCTCCCGATTTTGCTTGCCACCCTCCAGCAGCCTCGCTCGCCAACAATCAACTCTCCTCGTTTTTTTTTTTTATGTCCCTTTTTTTTCTCTCATATTCGTGTACATCGGTATCGGACTCTTGGCTTTGCCAAAACGCATGCTTCGATGCCACCAGCTGTGCCACGTTATTGATACTACATTTATCCCGATTTGACGAATTGCTCTCCTGTTCGAACTAATGGCCCGAGAACCGAAGCGAACCTCCCCTACGAACCCCATTAAATATATATGTTTCTCGAAGCATCGAATTCCCCATAGTAATTCGATACTACATCGCTTCTCATTTTTTTTTCTTTTTTTTTTCTTTTTTTCGCAAAAATGTCTCACGCACCTTCCAAGAATCTCCGAGGCCTCCTCCTATCGATGCGACAACCATAAACTAACGATTTCGGTCATTGATTATGCAGTCAGGAACCAAAATCTCGTCGTTTTGAAAAAAAAAAAAAAAAAAAAAATGACTGCAGATACAGCTCCGAGTATTTTGAAGCCTTTTTTTTTAACAAAATTTTACAGTGATAAAAGAAAAAAATTCATAAATAATGCGGAAACAACCGATTCGAATGCATATCCAGGAACCAAAATATTGGCGTCTCGAAAGAGAGCTAATGCAGCTTCATTTATTTTGGAAACTTTTTTCAAACGAAATTTCAAGGTGGATGAAAAAAATCCATTAATAATGGATTCACCGAATTTGATGATTTCGAAAAAAATGTCGAAAAAAAAAAAAAAATTAAGGAATTTGGCTACACGCAACAATGTTGCCATGTTAAAAGCATAGGAAAATTCGAAATGATTAGAATTTCATGAAATTTGGTGAGCATATTGTTTTGGATTAAATATGAATATACAAATTTTTTTAAAGATTTTTCTTCTACATAGTTTTCGAGCAATTTAACACTAGAGTTTACATCCGTAAGCATAGGATTCTTATATATATATATAGGTATATCTTTTGCATATCTGTAAACTCCAATTATTCGACAACTATGTAGACGAAAAATTTGAAAAAAATTTGTGTCATTGCATTTGATGCTAAAGAATGTTATCACTAAATTTTATTAAATTCTTATCATATCGTCGCACGTAGCCACCCTCCTTAAAAAGCATTCAAGAACAAATAATCTTTTTTTCCAAAAAAACAACGAAGCCTCAAATCCGTTCAGATTTGTTTTCAGATTCGAATTCTATGATACCAGGATCTTCTTAAATTTGATGTGGAAAATTAAATGAAATCGAAATGCATTTTAAAATAAAAATCCTGCTCATGAAAATAAAAAGTAAATAAATAAGAAAAAAAAAAATTGTGTTCGACAGAGCGAGAAATTCGATGAATTTCAACATTTCTACCGAAGGATAATTGAGTCGATCGGCGAATTCCGACGTTTTCATAATTCGCAAGATAATTAAATAGCCGATTGAGAAAGAGTCGATAACTCGAGTCTCGCTCCGTGAGTATGCGGAGCGCCATTGCTCGTCGTCCAGCGTAACTACGAATCAAGAATTTCTGCTTTACCGACCTTCGAACGTTTCGAAACTCCCACGCGAAATGCTCCGGAAGAAATGTGCCAGGAATAAACAAAATATATAAAAAAAAAAAAAAAAAAAACAAACATAAATAAGGCGATTTTGGTGAATGATTTTCCGAAGAAAAGATTCTTCGCTCCTAGCCGGGGACGATCCCCGATGGGAAAATGTCAGGGAAGAAACTTGTTTTTTTTTTGTTGTAACAGGTAGAAGGAGCAGGTAGAAAAAAATGGTTAAGAAATCTGGAAAGAAAAAAAAAGAAGAAGAAGAAGGCGGAGAAGGAGAATTTTCCTCTTTTCCACCAGGTGCAATGGCTTTGTTGTGATTGCAGCGAGCCGATTCATAATGAGATGGTTTCTCAGAGAAACCGACGCTTTTGTCGAGCCCGAGATCTTCGGTCCAGACTCTCTCTCTCTCTCTCTCTCTCTTGCTTCTCCGTTTTCAGGCCCATGGGTGGGCCTCACTTTCCTCTCTTTCTCTCCCCCTCTCTTCCTCTCACTTTCCTCTTTTTCTTCTCTCTCTCTCTCTTTCTCTTTTTCTCTCTTTCGGTCCGTGCCTTCCCTCTCGTTCTCACGTTCGCTGAGCCGGTCGTGGGACCGCGTTGCAAAGGGGGCCCCGAAGATCGAGCTAGTGGCCAGGGGCACCGGGCGAGCGGGGGGCAGTCCCCGAGACGCGCATTCCACAGCTGAACGCCCGGCGGTAAAGGAGCCGAAGAATCTCTCCGAGCTCGCATACACGCACGAGGTTTACTCCGCTCGAGTCGCGATTCTTCTTTCCCGGAATCTAATATTTTTTTTTCTTCAAAAATTTATCCAAATTTTCATCCGAAAAGGTTTCTCGCTGAGGAAATTTTGAGTTTCTGATCCGAAGTGCAGCGAAGAGTGATTTGTTTTTATTCCGGTATCAAACGTCGTCGCGGTGTGTGTACGGTTTTCCTGCCATTTCAGTGTCCTTTAAAATGAGGATTGAATCGAGCAGCGATTGAATTTCGGATGTTCGGATTATCCGAATCGATCCGAAATGATTCGCCTCGATTCGTGAGGATTTTTTGTTTCGATCGGTGAAAATGGCCCAGGAGGATCGATCGACGTCGCTCGCGGCTGGACAGCGTGAGGATCCTTTCAGATTTATGGATCGATCGTCGTGTCGCTGCGTCACCGGGAATAGCGAGAGTGAAGTTTCGTCAAAGTGCGTGAACCCCGGGGAGGATTTGGGCGGTGAAAGAGTAAAGAATTCGGGGGATTCTCCGGCTCTGGGAGCGGAGAGAAGTGGTGAAAAGCAGGCTCGGAATTTCGAGGCTAAAAATCGTAGCGTCGAGGAGTCTTCGTCGGATGAGAGGGAGCTTGAAAGCCGTGGAATTTCGGGGCTGAGATACGAGAACGAGATCTCTAGGAGTTACCCTCAAAGCTGTGAAATACAGTTGAATCAAGAAAATGATAATTTTGGCAAGTTCGAGTTGGAGATAGAGCCGCCGGAGGAACGAGAAATCCTGGAATACCGCCGCGTCAACTCTTCTCCTGGAAGAACTAACGAGGAACGACCCAGCACAGCTGCCTCCTCGATCTCATTCGCCACTTCGTCCTCATCCAATGATCCCAACTCGCGCCTTCATCCCCGAATCGAAACGAAACTCAACGAGAGCCGGAGCCGGTCACCGATCCATCATCAACTACCCATCGTCAATGCCTTCCCTTTCAACCGATCCAACAACCTTCGATCACTTCGGGAAAACCGTAACAACGCCGAAAACAATGCCGAAATCGAGGAAATCCATCGCATCAATAACGCCAATCCCAATAATCACAACGCCGTTAATTACAGTCCCGGATTTCGGAACCTACATCCTGAACACATACTACAACCTCTTCAGCGCGGAACTAATCCCAACGCGAAAGGGACCTTCGAACCTATCCAGGTCAATCTTGAAATACATTTTTTTTTTCTTTGGAATAGATTCGTCGTGCTGCTAACAGTACTGCTTTGGAAATCTTGAAGTTCTTGCGGGAAGTTCTTGAATTTCATTTTTTATTGAAAATTCCTGAAAAAGTTTTTGAATTTCATTTTTCATTGAAAAGTCCTGGAAAAGTTTTTGAATTTCATTTTTTCTTGAAAAGTCCTGGAAAAGTTTTTGAATTTCATTTGTTTTTGAAAAGTCCTGGAAAAGTCTTTGAATTTCATTTTTTTAGTGAAAAGTCCTGGGAAAGTTTTTGAATTTCATTTTTTATTGAAGTCTTGGAAAAGTTTTTGAATTTCATTTTTTATTGAAAAGTCCTGGAAAAGTTTTTGTATTTCATTTTTTATTGACAAGTCCTGGAAAAGTCCTCGAATTTCATTTGTTCTTGAAGAGTCCTTGAATTTCATTTGTTCTTGAAGAGTCCTTGAATTTCATTTATTCTTGAAGAGTCCTTGAATTCCATTTGTCCTTGAAAAGTCCTGGAAAATTTTTTGAATGTCATTTCTTCTTGTAAAGTCCTGGAAAATTCTTTGAATTTCATTTGTCCTTGAAAAGTCCTGGAAAAGTGTTCGAATTTACGAAAATTCTTGATGTTTTTCGATTTATTTTCTCCATTTCTTTGGAATACGCTGGTATCAGGAATTCTTTTACCTAAAATTGATTTGTATTCCCTTTTTATTTTAAATTCACTTTGGAACGAGATGAAATAGGACCAATTTTTGTTATTTCCAAACTCTGAATCGATTTTCCTGGAAAATACATGAAAAATCCTTAAAAAATCCTTAAACTTGGTTTTTTTTATCGGGCTAGACACTGTGATAGTCCCGAGACATTCCAAACCAAAAATAAATTTGTTTCCTGGAAAAAAAAAAAACACAATCATTGAAATTAATTTCTTTCCAGTCGATGTTCGAGTATATTTTTGAAAAATCCATTAAAAGCTAGTTTGAATCGATAATCAAGGTAAAAACGTATTGATCGAAACGTGCTTCAGGTCCCGAGCGAAAATACGATGGAAAAGGGAAAATGCCAGTGTCACCAGATCCAACAGCACCAGCATCAACAGCCCCAACTCCTATCGCAGCTTCCTCAAAGAGAGCATCAGCATCATCATCATCACCATCATCACCAGCAGCATCGTCACAAGCTCAGCCAACAACGATCCCATTCCCAGCAGCACCAAAATTATCGCCACCATCATTATCACCATCCCCATCAACACATCGGACAACAACAAGAACTTCGAACCTCTCAGGTCGATCAAAATACATCTCGAAAGCAGATCAACGGCTCTGGACCGGAAGACGAGTCTGATGAGATGATAGAAACGAGCATGGGCAGCCACCAACCACCGGCGCTCCCTCCACGACCACCACCGAGACCGAACAGAAGATACGAACAAGACTCGATCGCTGCCTACGAACTTGGTAATTTTTTTTTCTTCAATTCTTCATCAATTTCGAGTTTTTAACGAATCTGCTTGCACACTGAATTTTTATTTTCAATTTGAATTTCAAGTCAAATTTGAATTTTTAACACTGAGAACCTCGATTATTATTTTTTTCTTTTAATTTTTTCATTGTTTATCGAATTTTCGATAAAAAAATATTCGATAAATAATATATATAAATAAATATAGACTTTTTGATCAAAAATTTTTTATTTCGAATTTTAAAAAAAGTTAAAAATGAATATAAAATATAAATAAAGATAAAAAAAGTGAAAACAAAGATTCGATAAACGAATCTTTGCAAAATTTCGAAAAAGGCTCGATATTTTGAGAATTTCGTTGAACCGCAAAATTTCCAAATTTCCACAAAATACCTAAAACGAGCTCTTTAGCTTCGTTTTGTTT
This sequence comes from Campoplex nolae, assembly GCA_037893425.1. NCBI lineage: Eukaryota > Metazoa > Arthropoda > Insecta > Hymenoptera > Ichneumonidae > Campoplex > Campoplex nolae. The sequence goes on from JBBLXU010000655.1 coordinate 578,094, forward strand.
CGAAAAATAAAACGGTCCGCTGATTAAAAAGTGTGAAACTCAAAAGAGAGCGCTGATAGCGCCATTTTCTACTGATTTTCGAAAGAAAGTAGAAAAAAAATGGAGCATCCTGTCGCAGAAGGCTTTTTCGCGATCGTGGCTTAATCAGAAGAAACAAGAGTTGATTAAAAGCGAGAAAAGTCGTTGCAACGATCCGCCTCCCCCTCCCCCCCGGGGGGGGCAGAAACACGGGCGCAATCTCGTTGAATTTTCACTTTATCGAAACGCGATTTTTTTATTTTTCTCACCTAAAACCGTCAGAAAAACGTCAATAAAAAACGTGCCAGCGATTTACCAACGAGCGATTCTCGGCTCGAAAAAAAGAAAGTTACTTTGCGAGCGCATGGTACACGAAGAAAATCCCAGCAGCTATAACCGCCCCGACCGTGCCATCCCGCGACAGCCCTTATCGCCAGGCCTCACGAGGGCGCTGCAGTTGCCACATATCCCGTATCGACCGTGACCCAAAAAAGCTCCGAGCCGTCAAAGGGATGCTGCGACTCCGCAAGAGCTTAAAAAGTCTCCGAAAATCCTAGGAATCCCACGGACTAAAAAAATCGAGAAAAAACTACTGACCACAAACCTGCTTTTTTTGACAGTTTCTCCCCCAAATATTGGGGGGCCCCCCCCTCCTCTTTACCCCCCCCACCCCCGCCGGAGGAATTTTCATATCCCGCAATTATCTGGTTGACAATCTTCTCCCTTGATTCAACGATTCCAAGGGTTTCTACCCCCCCCCCCACCACCCCCAACCCCTCAAACGATTTTCTCCAACCCCCGAGAAAATCTTGAGAATTAAATCGTGCTCGTCTCTCTCTCCAGTTGGCAAAGTCGAGATGAAATATCGTAGGATATCGAGCCTCGGTGAATATCCGAACTGGATCAACGGCGCAAGTCCACCAGTCGCCCCTCTTCCCCCCCTCCCCCGGGGGGGGGGGGGGTTCTCGCGTTCTCGAGTGGACATCAATTCGCGACGAGATAAAGCTCGCGTGCGCACGTATCGGTCGTAATCGTAGAGTTTTGTTTTGTTTTGTTGTTTTTTTTTCAATTCGAGGGGGGCGGGGGGGGGAAGGTTTTCGGATGGAAAAATTGAGGTGAAAAATAGATCGGAGATGAAAAGTGATAAAAATTCGGTGAAACTGCGATCGTAACGTTCGTCATTCTCGCATCGGTCCCTTAGGGAACAAATAAAAAGGAAAATGGATACGAGTTTTTAGCGAATAATAACGAGAGTGCTAGAAATAATTGGGAAAAACGGCGAATTATTAGAGCGACGACAATATGGATGGATATCCGGTGCTTCAAATCGTTCGCTGCCAATTCGGCAGCGATATCCCTCCTCTAAATGTCCCTGGCAACTCCGCTGCTGCTGCCGCTGCTGCTACCGCTGCTGCTGCTGGCTATCCCTTCGGAAATACACACTCACACTCTCACTTGACACATCCACTGAGCCATGCTCACTTAACCGCTTACCGCTGTCCACCGTCGCATCCTTACGGTACGATGATCATCTGTGACTAACCTTTTTTCTTTGTTTTTTTTTTTTCTTTTTTTTTTCTCTATTATTAGTCTCCACCACTTTATCGCTCTTGACACATCTCTCAATGTCAGTTATAACGCTCAAGGTCTTTATGCTTTACAGCTCCGATCTAATCAACCGTTAACTAACGAGATTCTGAAATCGTTTTTTTCTTTTTTTTTTCAAATTTTTCTTGTTTTTCGTGATTAAACGGTTGACGATGATTGGGAGAAAAAAAAATTTGGTGGATTCTCTTTGGAACGGGGCTGATCCGAATCGGTCGAATCGATTTTTTGGGTCGACGATTTATTCGCTTTTGGATCAACGAATTTTGAGGTTTTTTTTTCGACTCGATAAATTCTGATTGATTCAGTAAATTTTAATGAAAATTTTATGGATTTTCGTTGATTTCATCAATTTTCGATTAATTTAATGATTCTTTCGACGTATTTGTCGTTCTTCTGATTAGGATTGGTCCGAATCGGTCAAATCGATTTTTTGAGTCGACGATTTATTCGCTTTTGGATCAACGAATTTTGAGGTTTTTTTTTTCGACTCGATAAATTCTGATTCAGTAAATTTTAATGAAAATTTTGTGGATTTTCATCGATTTCGTCAATTTTCGATGATTTTATTGATTCTTTCGAACAAACTTAACGTTCTCCTGAATCTGAAACGTTCGAATCGATCGAATAAATCGTTCGGTTCATCGATTCATTCGTTTTTGAGTAGAAAAATATTCAGATTTTTCCAACTCGATGAATCCTGATAAATTCAAAGAATTAATAAAAAATTTCATGAATTTTGCACTGATTCGATCGATAAGAAAATGATTCGGTTGATTCGTCGATCAAACCGATCGATCGGTTCATCGATTTTGAACGTTTTTAACCAGAAAAATATTAACTTTGTTTCAACTCGTTAAATTCACAAAAATTCAATCGTGTGATCGAATTTTCTTGATTTATCATCGTCGATTCAATCGATCGGTCGATTAGAAAATTCGAAAATTTTTTTTTTTTTTTTTTTTTCGAATTCCGATTGCCCCCGATTTCTTGCAGTCTCTCACGGGGCCACAGGTGGTTGCAAGAAATAAAAACGCACTTTCGAATGTTGGAAAAAAACGTTTTTCTTACTTCTTTATCGAGCTTAATTAGCTCGTTAGTTAAATACGCAATTTGAAACGTTTTTTTTTTCTTTTTTTTACTTTTCCAGGACCCAACAGCGGGGATGATGCAGGATGCTGCAAAAAATACGTCGTGCTCTGCTGCCTCTGCGGCGGTCTCAGCGCTGCAGTCGGAAGCCTTTTTCTCGCGGTTCACGCGGTACTTTCCGCTCACACGGCAAGTCTCGCTCTATTCGAGACTGTGCCTTCTTACATACCGGGAACAATGGTAAAAAATAAATAAATAAAAAACAAGTTTTTTCATATTTATGTACACGAGCCTCGAAATACGAAAAAAAAAAAAAAAAAAACTTTTTTTCTTCTGATTTTAGCTCATCCTCATGGGACTCTTCACCATACTGCTCGCGAGAAGAAAACATCGTTACGGTTTTCTGGTGAGCAGCAAATTTTTTTCAAAATTTTTTGAAAAAATTGGAAAATTTAATGAAAAAATAATTAATTAATTAAAAAATATGAAAAACAGAAATCGAGTGGAAAAAAATAATTTTTTTTTTTTCAATCTTTTAAACGAGGTTCGAGATTGGAAAATAATTTGAGGGAATTTGAAAAAATGGAGAACGAATAAGTTGAACAAAGTCGGGGTCCTTCGGACCCAGTGAAACCAGCATTTCTCGTGACTATTTTTTATACTCCTTTTTCACAGATGAAAATGTGTGGCTCTGTTGGCGTCGTCTGTGCTCTGGTTTGCGTTTTGGTCACAGTTACAACGACCGTCGTTCATATGTCCAGACTACAAGGCTTGCGGGAATGCATTTACACGGAAAGAGCCAGGTATAAATTCTGCTTTTTTTTTCTCGTCGATTTTCGTCAGGAATAATTAATTATTTATGTTGTTTTTATTTTTATTTTTGATCTCATTCGTTCTATAAATTTTATTCATTTTATAAATTTTATTCATTTTATAAATTTAATTTATTTTATAAATTTTATTCATTTTATAAATTTAATTTATTTTATGAATTATATAAATTTTATAAATTTTATAGATTTTATTCGTTTCTTTTAAATTAATTTTGATTTTATTTTGACTGATTCGAGTTTTCATTTAATTTTATTGATATTTTTGGAATTTCCAGATCTTGTACTTGTTACGGATCGACGCAGGGTCGCGTTTTGTCCGATCCAGGTGTATTGTTCGAGGAAACGCCGCACTGTGAGGCGGTTCACGGTGCTTTGTACGATTGTCTGAGAGCGTTATTCGGGGTTTCGGTGGCTGGAATTTTGGCTTGTATTTTCTCGTGTATGCTTCTGTATCAGTTGCTTAGTCACGAGAAGAAAAAAATGTATTGGGAACAATTGCAGCTAAGGTGAGAACGAAGGAAAAATGAAATTGATGATGAAATTTTTCAGCTCGAATATCGATTTAAATTTGAACATTTTATAGATGCAGATCTTTGTACGGTCAGGGCGGAAGTGGAGCTGTTGGAGCTGGAACCGGAGGCTCTTGCGGCTGTTGCAACGACTGCGGGGGTGCGAGCCCGTGGTGGGCTCAAACTCCCGGAAATTTGTACACTCCGAATCCGGATTTAGTACCTTTCAGGTAAAAAGGCGATGAAAATATGATTGAAAAACGCTCGAAAATTTTCGTGATCAGAGATCGGATGGTAAAGTGACGATAACGCCGAAAGGATTGGAGATAGAGCAAAAGCCCATAGGACCAATATTGAAGAGCGCAAAATTTCCTACAAAAATGCTCTTAACAAAATTTTTGTATCTCCAGAACTTTAGCCCCGAGAACAGATAGAAAAATACTTAGAAGCCGTTCGCTCTAAAAACCAAGTAATACTTTCGATCATCTCCCAGGCCAAAATTACCGACTGTACAAAAAAAACCGTTGAAATCTTTATCGTAGAAAATTTTCTTCTCTACAAAATTGCTCCCTTCGACTTTTGCTCTATCTCCAACCGTTTTGGCGCTACGGCCCATGAAATAACGCGCTGCCACCAAACTCCAAAAATGAATCACTCACCGGCCTAGCGACCAATAAAAAACGTTACAGAAACTTTTCTCCCTGGAATCCGATCCGGAAGTCCGAATCAACGATCCCCAAATTAAAATCGAAAAAATTAAAAAACTCAATAAATTCGACAAAAATAAAAAATAGTTTGAAATTCATTCTCAGCCGGAGATGGCGTTTGCCATGGTCCCGTTCCCGAGGTCCGGCTCCAACCCCGGATTCGAATTACGGTTTCCATACGCAATCTCGAGGCGCCGTTGTGATGAGAAGCAGCGGAAGCAGCAGCGGAGAACCGGGTGAGAACACGCCCGGGCCTTACACCGTTTTGACGGACGAATCGCAAAACGGAAGCGGAGCTCCTTACAGTCTGATTAATTCGACGGGTTCAGCGCCCTACGGAGCTTGCGCTTCCTCCGTAGCGTCGTACAGCCTCCTGGATAACGGTCCCGTTCCAGCGCTCTGGGGCCCACCGCCACCTTACAGCGATCCGAACAGTCCAGCTCGAAGGCCACAAATGACCGAGGAACGACGAGGCCCCGCATCAACTATTCGCACCTCAAACTCGACCGGTACAACTCCTGTCAATGCACCTGCCAATAGAATTTCCACTGTCAAAAGAATAGAGAATTTCGAACCGGTCAATTGCGACGGTAAGATCCAAACAAAATTACACAAAAATCCGATTTTTATTGTTTTCAATTATTTATCAATTACTATCATTAATTCATGATCATTTGTCAATTATTTTCAATAATTTATAACGATTTATCAATCACTATGAAATTCAACTAAAATTTATTAATTATTACGAACTTTACAGTTATTATCATCAATTGTTTTTTTATTTTATTAGTTTTTATACAATTCATAATAATTTATCAATTACAATGAATTTTAACAACAATTTATGAATTATTATAAATTTTATGATTATTATTATCAATTATTTTTTATTCAATTTATTAATTAGTTATGAATTATTTAAAATAATATTTTCAACTTGAATTCGATTAAATTATAATGAATTCTGAATTTTTTTTTTTACGTTCTCCTATCGAATTGAGAATTTTCATAAAATCAGCAAATTCAAAAAAATCCATTTTTTCAAATTGAAGCCTAATAATAGATTTTCATTTAAAATTTGAATTGAATCTGGCATAATTGAAAGTAGTTTTGAATATAGAAAAAAAAAATTGTTTGTGTCCAAAAAAAAGTGAGAAAATTCAATTCTTTTTTTTCTGCTAGTTTGAAATATATATTTTTTTTCCACACAGAATACAGGCAACAACGCGTGACGAATATGCGGCCATCGGACAACTACGAGAACACCGAGGAAGTCCTATTCGCCGGGACCGAGCCGGACATCGAAATGGGAAATTTGCACCACCACAATCATCATCTTTCTCAACGACAGCAGGATGACGATGGAACGAAAGGGAGACACGTGAGAAAAGCTCTTAAAGGCGTTGAAAACGGTGGTTTTCAACAGGAACCCGGCAACAATTCTCTCAACAAACAATCCGAAAGCGAATTGTACTTCGGTGATGTTTCATCGTGCTGCGGACCCGAAAGCAGCTTCTACGATTTGGCTGTCGACAAGGAACAACAATCGAGTACGAAATTTTTCTTGTTTTCTCTCGTCGCGATCGATAGAAATGTTTTTTCAAATTTCCATAATTTTGAGCATTTTTATTTATTTTTTTTTTATTTAATTTGCTGCAAACACGATAATTTTTTCTGGACTCGTTTCTTCGTCACCCTTTTTCTACTGTCTCAGGCCTCTGCTAGGGATTTTTCGATCGTCGATTTCGAGTTTTTAGTAACTTTTCGTAAAAATATAAAGATTGAAGCTCAATTGGGGTGAAATCGAGACACCGAATCCTGAAGAACCCGAAAAAACTATCGTCGATGACAGTAAATTCGTTTTTCAAAATTAATCTCATTTGCATCGAGAAGGCTTTCAAGAAATCTCCAATTTTCCAATTAACTCTTTCTCTAAAAACGAAACTTTGTAAGAGCATCAATTTTTCACGAATTCAGACAACGAAATCGAGCCGAATCAGTCAAAAATTCAGTGTCGAATGTAAAAACAAGGAAAACCGTCGAAAAAAATTAATTTTTATGTCTCTTAACAGTTCGAAACTCTCTCTGAGTCACTGTCGACAATCGAGAAACGAATTTCTCCTTTTTTTTTTTTAATTTAGTTTTTATTACAATTCTCATGCTAAGTTGCTCCAAAATAGCCGAGTTCGCCGGCAGCAAAAACTTTTCTTTAGATTTTGTCAACGAAAATAGTTGAAAATTTATTTTTCACAAATTTTTTTTTTTCTAATGTAAAGAAAATAAAGATAAAAAAAAAAAATTTCACAAAAAAATCACAAAAACGGAAATTTTTATACAAATTGTATGCAATTTTTTTTTTTCAATTTTTTCACCTCATTGTGAAAAATGAGGTAAAAAAAAATTCAAAAAAAAGGAGAAAACGGAAATTTTTTTTTTCACAACTTTTTTTTTATTTAAACAAATAAAAATAAAAAAAAAAAAATTTGACAAAAAAAAAAAAAACAAAAATAATCACATAAACGGAAATTTTTATACAATTCGTATAAGAAAATAACAAAAAAAATCACATATAAACGTAAATTTTTATACAATTTGTATAAAAATTTTCGTTTTAGTTATTTTTTTTCGTTTTCGTTATTTTTTGAATTTAAAAAAAAAAAAAAAAAAAAAAAAAAAAAAATTCCCGTTTTCTCCTTTTTTTTCGAATTTTTTTTTTCACCTCATTTTTCACTCTCACTTTCGTTTTTACACAATTTGTATAAAAATGATCGTTCAATTGTGAAAACTCGAAAAACGATGAAAAAAAAAAAAAAAAAAGAAATTTGAAAAAAAAATTTTTCCCGCAGGCGCCCTCGATCCTGCGGACAATATGATGGAGTATCCGACGAGCAATAGATTCAGCAAGCAGCGTCAATCGTCGAAGCGCGCTCGTCAGCCTTTGCCTATGGGATCATCGAGTCATCCGGAAGCAGCAGCAGCAGCCTCGGTTGGTCCGTTGAGTCCGGAGAATTATTCGCCGTTGAACAGTATTTCGTTGGGGGATGAATCGTCGAGAAGTTCATCAGCCCGCGGTCCATTTTTGGCTCCGGATGCTCAGTACGAAGTGATCGATCAACAGACGCGTTACACTTATTACAGTCCGAAAAATAGCGGCGTCGTCGGTGGCAGTAACAGCGGCGGCGAGCACGTGCTCGAAATACCGCTGTCGTCGCTCGCTTCGCTCGCTTATAGAAACGGAACGTCGAGCGAGCAGCAACAAATGGAGCTCGACGAAATCGACGGATCGGCTGCTGATTACGGAATCGAAAGATTGAGCCTCGACAATTGCAGCAACAAAGTAAAGCCCGGTACACCCGTAGCCAAATCCCCGACGCCGTCGATACTCGCCGATATTATTCCTTCGTCCCCCAATCCACTGGCACAAAGATCCGGCAACGAATCCAACGGAAATTCACGCGACTCCTTGTGGCCGGGTGATCTTCAAAACAGAACTAACGAAAACGTCTGTCCCGTAAACGTTTGATCACCGAATTCTTGTCGGACGAACGAAAAATCTGGAAAAGAAAAAAAAAAAAAAATAAATAAAACTCGATCGTCCTGGAATCAGGAATTTACTGGATTCGAATTGCGGATTTTTTGACACGTTTTTTTTTTTTACAAATTTTCCCCTCTCTCTTCAGTAATTTTCGTGGATTCGTCGCCGTTTTTTTTTTTCCCCCGAACGAATCCATTCGGGATTTGAGAAAAAAAATAAAAGTCTTGTTGGCTACCGGAGAAAATTCGGTTGGAGCGAATCGTTGAAAGCTTCTAAGCGTCGAAACGAAGGGGCGAAGCTCGACGCTGGAACGAAAAACGTCGAGGAGAAAAAATAGAAAAATTTTGAGTTTTATGCTCGCTCGACTCGATCATATATTTTTCGAGTTTGTCAGAAGAGAAGAAAGAAGAAAAAAAAAATGGGAGAAAGCGTCGCTCGGATTCTTGCCGGAGAAATGAATTTCGCAGCGTGTTTTAGCGCCGCGTTATAAATTTCGATTTTTAATTTAGAAAAATAATAAAAATACAAAAAAAAAAAAGGAAGAAAAGGGTGGAAAAAAGGTTGATGGAAAAAAAAAAGAGAGAGAGAAGAAAATGGGACAATAAGATGAGCGGACTGGCGTGACTCGCGGCTATGGCGAAACCTCTTTTTCCTACTCGCTTGAAATAAATGAAGAAAAACGAGAAAAAAAAAAACGTTATTTAAAATCTTTGTATTATAATAATTGTTAAAGGATATTATTGTAAGGATAGAGAAGGATTTGAGAGACGCTCGTCAGAAACATTTAGAATCGTTACGTTTTCGCAGTTTTTATTTTTATTTTTTCTTTTCTTTTCTTTTCTTTTTTTTTTTTGTCATTCAAATCCAAAGAATTAAAATTATGTTTAAAATGACTGAACGAATGATATTCTACGTTCGAAAAAATTGCGATTTCTTCGTTTTCTCAGCGAGTCTCTCGGATTAGTGTGATAATTAAAAATATTTTCAATGTTCACTTTCAATATATTTAAGGATGTTGTGTTGAGATCGATGTACACCCAAAAAAAAGTGTCAAACGATCCTTACAAAAAATTGACAATTAACTTTTAACTCTGATTATAAAAGCAAGCTTCCTTGATACCAGCTGGAGACCAGTAGCATCACGTGCTTCTGTGCTAATTCACTGAAAACGAAAATTTTGTCGAAACATTAAAATATTTTGTTGCACGTATTCAACAAAGATTTTTTTTTTTTTTTCTGTTAGCCAACAAAATTTCGAATATCACAACAAAACTTCTTTGTACCAAAACGTAAATTTTGTTGAACTTATTCGACAAAATATTTCGAGGTTTCGACAAAATTTCGTTTTTTTTTTTTTTTTCAGTGAATTCCGATGCTCGTCTCTTGTCAAAAGTTTTGTGACGCACAGCTGACAGGATAATCCATGTACGCATATGGATTTTATAAAAAAATTCTCGAAAAGCAAAACGCGAAAGAATCGTTCAGTTTTTCGTTGCCACGAATTCAACATTTTTTTTTTTTTTTTTTTCATTCTTATTCTTATTTTTTTCTATCATTCTGTGTCTTTGAAATCCTTTTGAAATTAGAGCACGAATCTTGCTCGATACTCGAAGAAACGATTGTCAAATTTTCATTCGATTCTTGTTTTTTTCTCTCTATGACTCGGATGATACAATATATATATATATATATATATATATATTTATCAGAGTCACGATGTCATCATATTTTTAACAATTCCATAGAAGAGATCGTGCCAATCGATTGATTCGATAACTTTTTCAAACATTTCTCTTTCTTTTTTATACCGTAAAAAATATTTTTAAGCAAAAATTTTATCGAAATCTCTCTCTCTCTCTCTCTCTATTTTGATGTAATAACACAACATCCTTGAAGAATCGATCTTAATTTATCGTCTGCGCGTAAAATGTTGAAAAAAAAAACAAAAAAAAAGAAAATGATAAGAAAACAAATGACAAATCCGTATTTTAATGCCGAAATAAATAAATATTTATCGATGTTTTGTACATAAATTCGACTGTCGAATTAATGTTTTTTTTTTTTTTTCTTTTTTTTTTCCTTTTTCTTCTATTCCTTAAACTACAGCGATCCCGCAATGTCGCGTGCTTTAACAAACAGGACAAGTCGAGTGTGTCGAGTTTATCATTGAGCAACGAGCGAGGGAGAAAGAGAAGGAAGATGCTTTATGCCGGATCGTCGTTCGACTTTATACGGAGCAGCTGAAACGTGAGTTCGGGGCACGCGTCCCAACGGTCGTCGCAGCTGGCTCTAAAAATCGTCGAATCGTATGCTCCGTTCAGCCAAACTTCCATACCCTCGAGCCTGCGCTCACATGTCGATGTATTTTCTTATTTTCATCGCTTGAGAAACGCTCGACGAATGTGAATGAAATAACTTTGCGAAAAAAATTTTAAAAAATCGCAGGAAATTTTCGCCACTCGAGAAAATCATGAAAATTGTTTTTTTTTTTTTTTTTTTTTTATATGAAAATACGACTCGACCCAAGAAAAAAACCCTTCGAAATGACGTTAGTTACATTCCATTATCTCCAGACTTTTTCGAACTTTTGTCCAGAAACTTGTCAATTTTCATCGAAAAAAAAAAAAAAAAAAAAAATTCAAAATCCAATACTTTACGAGCCTTTTTTTTTTATCAAGTCCATTGAGATAAAGAGTTTCGTCGAGAAATAAATGACAGGAATAATGATTTGTACCGGAAAAAAAAAAGCGAAGAACGAGATCGATCAATCGGCGTTCAATCAGAGAATTGAAAAAAAAAAAAACCGGAATCGAAAGCTGAACTTTGAGCAGAATAAATTTGAGAAAAAAAAAAAAAAAACAGTTTCGCTTTTCAAATTCTTTTTTAAAGAACAAAACTCTGGTCGAGTCGAGTATATAGCTTCGAGGAAGATCCGGGGGCCCGAACGGTTTCGATGGAGCGTGAGTATGACGAGAGAGGGAAACTGGAGATGGGTGGTGGAGGGAGGGGGGGGGGAAGAGCGTGAATGGGGAGAGAGGGAGAAGAAGATTGGTGCCACCGGGCCCCGTATTGTTCGTGCTTGTGTTCGTTGCAACCCCTCGTTGGTGGACAAACAGGCGAGCGAGAGCCCCCCGTTTTTCGTTGCGAGCATCTGTCTCCGTCGAAAAACGGTCGTGGCCTTCTCCGGGGGCGCCCCCCTCCCGCCCCCCCTGCCCCCTCTACCCTTGGTTATCCTCCGGACGAGCAGTTTCCTTCGAGAGACGTTCGGGAGCGAGCGTTTCGTAAAAGTGAGCTCCGCGATATAAATCCGTAGAAACAAGTGCCAGCGAAATCAGGATTTTTCTTTTGTTTTTGTTGTTTGTTTGTTTTTTTTTTTTTTTTTTCACGTAAAATGTGCGAAGGAATCGAACGTCGAAGGAATAAGAACGAATCATTGTCCTTCTACCGAGTAACCAGGAGTTTTGCTCTCGAAACTTGGCAATCGAGGGCTCCGTTCGTCTCCAGTGTACTTCTAATCGTCCTCGACAGCCAGTCACCCAGCAGCCCCTTAAATAAGCCCCCAAAAATCCTTGATTCCGGTGTTGGAAAGTGAATCGACGAGCATATTGGCACCTCGAAGGTATTCAAGGAGCTCGTGCCCTCTCGAGCAATAAAGATCCGAAGGAAGGAAGGAAACAACGAGAGATTTTAGTTTATTAAGAGGAGCCCCTTAAAGTCGACGATGGCTTATACGAATCCGACGTTTTGTCAGCAATCCGAATTCGTCCAGAATCATCGGATAGAGGAGCTGCCACCTCCGCCACAGTTCCAAGGGAGCGAGGACCTGCCACCACCCTCGCCGTCGCCTCCCCCTCCGCCCCCGATCATCCAACAACAGCAACAACAACAGAATCAACAACAACGTTTTTACAACTCGGGAAAATCCAATCCGGGCTTCAACTATAGAATCGACGAGAATTTGGGAAATCGTGGAATCGACAATCGTTACGGCTATTTGAATGAAAAGAAGATGGGGATCGGTGCAACTTTTCAGGACAATTACACGGTACAGATAAACGAACGTCGGCCGATAATGCACGAGCGGGAAGTCCATTCTCGCTACGAGTACATTCAGGACGACGATGAAGATATGATCGATGATAAAATACATGAAAATCGGCCACGAACACCGGATCAATTGCTACCGAGAAACTCAACGAGATCATCGAGGTACGGATTCATCGAAAATCCAAAGAAAATCAACGCCGACAATGTTCCCGCTGTTTTTGCTTATCAGAGACGCCCTGATGCCACCACCAAAACCGATATCTCACGCTACGCCCTAGTTCCACTGAGTAATCACGATGACGAACACAAAGAACGAAACAATTGGAATTCGCCCGGAAGTAATACTAACATTGTCATCTGTCAGAGATCTAACTCAACCAGAGGTGAGAAAACTAAATCTGATTTCGCAACATTCTTATTTAGAGGAAAAAAATATTTTAAAAAAAGACCATTTTTAAGAGCATCAACCTCTTGAAGGATGGTCAATTTTTATCTATTTTCTAAAACAACTTTAAAACCTCTTATTTTGAAATTATTTGAGACCCTAACAACAAGCCCTTTCATTCGATACGTCACACGATACAGTTTGCAAAACTTTTTATTTTTTAATTTACCCCCCCCCCCCCCCCCAAGTGACCCTCATATTCAAGATTTTTTATTTGGTTTGTTTCGTTGTTGGTTTATTTCGTTTGGACGTACGGGACCCTAAAAATGAGTTTTTTTGCCACTTTTATGTCATCGTTTCATGATCCGTTGTGAAATTCCATTTTTTAGTTCCTGAATCCAAAAAAATATTTTTCGAGGTTTTTTTTCGAATTTATATCGAGATTCGATTCAGAAATCGATTTATCGAAGAATTTTCTTGAAAAAGTTGATAAAAAAGCCGTGAAAGCCTTTTACATGTCAGCTGATATCTCGCGATTTTTCGTAAAAATGGCAAAAAGTTTCACGAGCTACGAGGAAAACTATTGGGAAAAAAAAAATAAAAATAGTGTTTCGCTTCGTTCTTTGCTCATCGCATCGGTTTTCGTTCTCCCCAGGTCGTTACGCTCAAATACCCAGCCAAGACGTTTTAGATCCGCCCTTATTGCCAGAGCGAAATGTCCGTGAGCAGCAGCTTGTAACGAGACATCCGGACGAAATGAATTATTCATCACCGAAGAACAACGTTGCGACGCAAAAACTTCACGAGATACTTACGACCCCGAGGAAGCCACGTTCTCGGTCGGAAGAGAGAACACTTTCGCCGAGCAAAAGGCAACAACAATATGCCGGTGTTAACAGTGCTTCTCAGCGAGGAGCGATGACACCGACGGGGTCCCCTTCAGGTATGAAAAAAATTACCTCAATTCGTTTGGCAAGTGGTATCCTGATTGCTAATTTGACAACGATGTATAAAAAAAAAAAAAAAAATGGAATAGTACCTTAATTCGAAAATCCATGGCCCCTTAATGACGAATGATCGTTTTTTCGAATGATTCCTGAAGGTCGTTTCGTGTCGAGTCCATCCTCGGGTTTCGTCTCAGGAACATTGAGTTCGCGACGTGATCAACGTCAATTGATTCACGGATCATCGCAGCGAGGAATCGATTCATCTCCGAGTAGTTCAGGAACATTAATGGGCCCGCACACCTCGACACCGACGAAGGAACCTTCTGCGCGAAGATGTCTTCCCCTTAATCTGGACAATTCGTCGAGCGCGCGAGCTCGTGACATTCGCGATTCACCCTCTTGCCCGGCGAGTAATTGCGGACGTCAACGATACCCCAGCCGGAGCAATTCCTCGGTTTATACCGTAGTTGGCTCGCCGAGTGAACCACCACCACGATACGCGTATCTCGATGGTCTGACCGAAGCGATTCCGATGGTCACCGGATCCCCGAGGTATCAGGTCGTACCAACCAGCGACGAAAAATCTGTCGAAAGTGCTTTTATCGCAAGAACTGCTGTTGTAAGTGTTTGTTAACAATTATCTCGGTTTGTTCATGCATTCATTCATCAATTTTTTGGTTCATTCATCGGTCATCCATCAGCCAATAATCGTTCATCCTCATCATAATGAATTAATTCATCCATTAATTCATTCATTAATTCATCCATTAATTTATCCATTTCTTCATCCGTTAATTCATCCATTAATTCATCCATTAATTCATTCATTAATTCATCCATTAATTTATCCATTAATTCATCCATTAACTCATCCATTAACTCAACCATTAACTCATCCATTAACTCATCCATTAATTCATCCATGAATTCATCCATTAATTCTTCCATTTCTTCATCAATCAATTCATCCATCAATTCATCCGTCAATTCATCCGTCAATTCATCCGTCAATTCATCCGTCAATTCATCCGTCAATTCATCCGTCAATTCATCCGTCAATTCATCCGTCAATTCATCCGTCAATTCATCCGTCAATTCATCCGTCAATTCATCCGTCAATTCATCCGTCAATTCATCCGTCAATTCATCCGTCAATTCATCCGTCAATTCATCCGTAAATTCATCCGTCAATTCATCCGTCAATTCATCCGTCAATTCATCCGTCAATTCATTGATCCAGTAATTCATCCGTCCATCATTCATTCATTGATAATTCATTCATTCACTGTTTAATCAAACTTTATTTTTCATTCAATTCGATAAGGTCCCACCTCTATCACCTCCAAACAGTGAAGCAAATACAACGTTGGCTAGTGGCATAGAAAAGAGTGAACGCCGGAACGCGCCACTTCTTCTTCTACTCGTCGGTGTTCTAACCTGCGGTCTGGCGCTCTATCTCTCCTGGAGCCAGGGTCGAAGGTAAACTTTCAATAATTATCACGAATTCGCACCGAAACTCCACCGCTCTCCATTCGTCCATTCTAAAATTTTCATAAAATGTCAATTATATATATATTCCCATAAAATTTGAATACGAAATTCGACAAAGCGGTTGACACATCGACGCGAGAAATCAGCATTTTTAAAAGGGACCACGAATGTTCGCAGATATTACTTCGACAGCGCAGCTGGCTGCGGGGCTTGCTGCGCCCTCGCCGGAGCTTGCAGGAGTCTCAGGAGAACCTGGACCGG
The DNA here is from genome assembly GCA_037893425.1 of Campoplex nolae. Lineage (NCBI taxonomy): Eukaryota > Metazoa > Arthropoda > Insecta > Hymenoptera > Ichneumonidae > Campoplex > Campoplex nolae. The sequence continues at coordinate 593,524 of JBBLXU010000655.1, forward strand.
TCTCGGCCTCGCTGGCTTATCAGCACTGAGCTGCGCAGGTCTTCTACTCCTAGCAGCCAAAGCACCGAGAGCTGGAACTCCGCTGCACGACGTTACGGCCGGCGCACTGTGCGGCGTTTCCCTCCTCGGTGCAGCACTCGCTCTTCTCGCTCTTCTGTCACCGAAATGCCACTTTGCTCGACACCGACGCGTTCACTCTTGGATACCACGATTTTCTCCCTGAATTCCAACCACCGTCTACCAGGACAACGTCACTTCTCATTTTATACAATTGTAACTCTAAGAAATTGTATTTTGTACATTATTCTACTTGTTGAGTAAACTCCGAGATAAATTTCATGATGAATCGATAAAGTATGTTTTATGATGCTCCATTATGAATGATTATGATATTAATAATGAATATTTATGTACTTGAAACGCTCCTGTTATCGAATGAATAATAAAGGAACAATTTTGACGAATCGCTTTGATGGATTTTTGAAGGAAAAAAAAAAAACAAAATTATTTCCTCGCCCATCAGGACTGAACTATTGGTGATGGAAAAATGTCGTCGGCAGCTTTTTCCAAACTGACTTTATACTGTACAGATTTAGCTCTATGCTTTTTTTTGTCGTACCTGCGATATTTCAGGGGTGAAAAGTGATGGTCAAAAAAGTTTCTGGTTCCTATGGAATCGTGGAACCAGCGATTTGCAGCGATTTTTTTTTTTTTTTTTTTTTTTTTTTAATTTTTTTTATTTGCGTTCATGCCCTACGAGATTGATCCGATGAACTTTGATGTTCGATGAATCGCGTCAGGTAAAATGGCTCTGGAACGATCAACATTCTCGAAAGTGACTACGAAATCGACAAATTTCGAATCTGGAACTTCATCTTGTCTCGCTACTCGTGACAATATTAAGTTTATTCTTCAAAAAATTCGTTTCTCGTTACATCGGTTACATATGAAGGACTTTTTTGGAAATAATTCGAAAATATTAATATTCGTCGTCTCAAATAAAATCTGATGAATTTCTTGATTATTTGATCATTTTTTCAGATTGTTCATTTTCATTTTGACATTATTATATTAGACCTTTTGTGGAGGCGATTTTTTTAAAAAGTTCTCGAAACAAAAAAACATGGTATTTTTATTGCTCCGGTACTCGTTTGAAATAAGAATTATTATTTTCTTCGAAATAATTCGATACGCGAACAATGGCAATTCTCGGAGGGAGTCTGCAATTGGCACGTGCAATTCCATGAATCCTTTCTTCAACGAATCAGGTTCCAGAGCGCACCCAGAAAAATCATTTATTAGAAATTAATAAAGGATTATATTTACGATAAATTTCTTTGAATTAAATACTTATTTATTGAATGTCAAGAAATATTTCTTCTTCTCAAATAACGAGGTTTATTTTCTATAAATAAACAATTTTATTTCATTCGTTTTCGATTGATATGCCTCAACATAAATAAAATTTTATTTGCCGTGAAGAAAACGGTTTATTTGCGTTGTTGTTTTTTTTTTTTCAAATAAATCGTGTATTAGAAAGTAATAAAAAAGTATATTAGAACAGATTTCGTTGAATATAATATAATTCGTTATTAAATCCCCAGAAATATGGATTTTTTCTAAATAATGAGGTTCATTTAAAATGAATATATAATTTTATTTTATTCACTTACTCATAGAAATTAGTCATAGAACTTAGGATAAATAAAACTTTATTCGCCGCCGTAAAGAAAACGATGCATTCGCCTCGATTCTTAAATAAATTTTATTTTTTGATTTTGAATAAAACAGTCATTCAATTTGAACAGACTGTTTATTCGTTTTGAATAAACTGCCTAGTTAATTTGAATAGCCCGTTTATTATTTGTACCACGCGACCGCGGCGTACGTACAGTAGGGATGCCGGATTGTTAGAAAACAATCGATTCATCGCATCGAATCGAATTGTAGTTGACCGAATCGATTCATGTAATTAATTGGTTACAAAAAATTGATTCAAAAAATCAATTATTGGTTGGACAAAATCGATTTTTGCAAAAATCGATTCTTGCAAAAATCGATTCTGACATACAGCTATGAGGATGCTGGCTTGTTAGAAAAAAATTGATTCATCGTATCGAATTGAATTGTAGTTAAACGAATCGATTCAGGTAATTAATTAGTTGAAAAAAATCAATTAAAAAAATCGATTATTGGTTAGACAAAAATCGATTCTTGCAAAAATCGATTCTGACATCAGCATCCCTACCGCCTATCTTTGGAGATTCCCGTTGGAAGCGCTCTGCCCTCGGACTGAAGTTCGAATGAGACAAGACATTGCCAAAAGTGGCAACAAGAACGAGGAATATCGCTTCTGCACCGAGGTAATTTGCCAAATTCATGTTGTTGCTCTTTTTCGTGTTTCGAATCGCCGATGATGAATTTATCAACTGCTGGGTAAGTCGAGACTCTGTCGCGTTCACTCGCACCGAAGATCAAACCGACTTTGAGCTTCCGTTACAATTTTCAAATCTTATAAAAAAACCTGGACACGAGTGCTCGTGAAAAAAATGAGAGAGTCAAGTTCTGCTAAGAGTATGAAGATTTTCTTTTGTATTCGGCACGTGCTGCTCAATGCTCGCGCCATATGTTTCAGCTGGACAAAAACAAAGCTCCGAGAAATAGAATTTCGAGAAATAAGATTCGAGGTCGTGCTGTATTATAATATAATAATTCTACGAACAAACACCTCATCGATGCGCGACAACAGAATTATCAAGAAATAATCAACAATTCATTATCGTTAAACGAATTTGTGAATTTTCTAGAATACTCGAGAATTTGTTCATTTTTTGTTATTCTTTCTGGAAACAATGCCTCCTCGTTCTCCATCATTTATTTCGTGATGAGTCCCCGACACGATGAAGCGATCGTTCTGGCCTACAGAAACGTTCATTTCACGTTGGCCACGAATATCCCTTTTTTTCAAAAATCACTCGGTACACGAGTAATCGTTGATACTGTATATCCATGCAGTCGACACGTGCGATTCTATGAATCCTCGTCGTCGATGAAACTCTATTCCTTATCAGCCAATTGTTTTCTGCAAGCTTTAACCGTTACGTTATCTCAAGGCCATTTATTGTTTCTCCTCATCGTTCAAGGCATACATAAACTGTCCTTGACTATGAAACAACGTTGCAAGGAAATCTATACCACGAGTACAGTCGCTCAATTATCGGATAATCATCAACGAATTATTGAAAAAATATTCGTTTCAATAAATAATGATCGGACGATCTTCTTTTTCGTCGTATCAAATTGCTTCAATCAGGAATTAAATATGTTATTGAGCTCGGGAAAATAAAGAGATTTTCATGATTTTATCTAGCCAACACCATAAAATCATTTTAATGAATATACAGCATAAAGTAGAAATTGCTACATATTTCGTGGCAAATAGATGAATTTTTTGTCATGAAAAGACGTCGATCGTTCGAGAAAATACTGCCGTTTTCCCATAAAACTCTAACAAATTTTGTTGAAAAAAAACACCGAATTTCTTTTTTCAAAGTATTCCATTCGTAAAACATGAATCGTCGTGCGAGAAGTCTTTTTTCATTTTTTATTTGACAAAACCGGTGTGTGGAAGATTGCGATTTTAAATCCGAATAACGGCACGTTCGGTACAAGTTGAAGAAAAAAAACTGTGTATAAATTATCAAGAAACGGTAGCATTTGGCCCGGTGTCTCTAAACTGCTAAGAAAAACATGATTCCATTCAATTTTCTCAATCCGAAAAATCAAAATTCCTAAACAAATGACTTTCTGTAAGTATATAAAGCAAAAAGAATTTTCATCCCTGAATAAAGAGTATAATCGCTTGTCTTATTTCTAGACATCCCCATGAGTTAATTTTTTCAAAAGTTCACTCGTCCAATGGGGTTGATCGATGGAAAATAAATGTGCAGCGTTTCTGACAGGCACTTGGATGAGGTTGGGAGCGACTATTTCGACGTAGCTGCAGCGAGTCGTCCATTTTCATCTCGCCAGTTCCTTTCTTTTATATTATAGTTTAACGGAATTCACAATTCAAATCACGTTTTTTAATCCTTCTCATGATTCCCGAAGATGAAATCATCAACTGTCAGCAGATCGGTCTAATCGGCAAGGTATTTGGGTAAAATAATTTTCTAGTTTATAACCAAAGATCTCGGTACTCGTGACGATAAGTTTATTCTTCAAAAAATTTCGTTTCTCGTTACATCGGTTACACGAATCACTCTTTCGGAAATATAATTCTAAAATATTATTATTCGTCGTCTCAAATAAATCTGTTGAATTTCTTGATTATTTGACCATTTTTTCGAATTGTTTATTTTCATTTTGACATTATTATATTAGACCTTTTGTGAAGGTGATTTTTTAAAAAGTTCTCGAAACAAAAAAACATGGTATTTTTATCGCTCTGGTACTCCGACGCGATCGGACCTCGTTTGAGGTAAGAATTATTATTTTCGTCGAACTAATTCGATACGTTAACAATCGCAATTCTCGGAGGGAGTCTGCAGTTGAAACGTGCAATTCCATGAATCCTTTCTTCAACGAATCGGGTTCTAGAGCGTTCTTGCGATCCCACGAATCATTAAATCATTTCTATTTCTCGATATTTCTATTGTTTCTTCTTATTTCTAATTTTCTATACTTCTATTCTTCTTCTTATTTCTATTTTTCTATATTTCTATTGTTTCTTCTTATTTCTAATTTTCTATACTTCTATTGTTTCTTCCTACATATATTTTTCGATATTTCTAATTTTCTATATTTCTATTGTTACTTCTTATTTCTATACTTTTTTCTTATTTATTTTTTTATTTTTTTTTTTTTATTATTATTTATCGTTATATTCTTGCTTGGTTAAATGGATTATTTTATCACGTTATCTGACCGTTATCGACTCCGCCATTCGTCAGTTGGGTGTTCGTTTCTTCAGTTATTGAGTCAACGAAATATCGTATCTTTACAGAGATCCACGGACGAATTTTTCTAAAAGCTTGAGAGTCGATTTCGGTTGATCGACGAAGATGTAATGTCCAGCGTTTCTAACGAGGACTTCGGCGAGGTTGCCAACTTTTCTGATGTAGCCAGCGAGTTCGCTATGGCCGACTCGCCATTCTCGTCTTTCAGCGGTTCTGAATCTCTCGGCACCGGACCATTCCAACTTATCGAGCCAGTTCTCCATGGACCGATACGAGCGGAGAATGTCGAGGTTTCCGGTGTACACGAGGACTCGATAGTCCGGGAGGAGTGCTTTGACTGCATTCGCCTGTGACTTCATAGATTCATGGTCATGGTAGCACAGATCTGTATCGCCAATCAGGCTGAAAGGTTTTTCGCCAACGTGGAGAGCTTCCCGAGACTGGGTTTGGTTGAACCAAGTTGAAACTGACGTCATGATAGTCCATTCCACGTCGTGAAGAACGTTTGAAGGAGCTGCGTATCCGGTCAAGATTTTGAAGCGATTGCCGATGAGATCGTTGTAGATATTTGCAGCCTCGGAGTATTCATTCTTGCCTATATGATCCCGAGCTTCGTTTTCCTTATTGACATACTCATCTCTACCGTTCCAGTCGAGTAGTCCAGTTTCGTGCAAAAATTCTCCGAAGATTAGCTGATTTACCGGGTCAATGAAAGCGCTCGAGAGCGCGATTCCCTTCAAGTTGATCTTTTCGTCGGATTTGGTCGTTGTATTATGATTGTGCTCATGGATCGACTTGGAAACCGCTGCAGCATATTTGGCCCCATGATCGTGGCTGAATACGAAGAAATTGTTGGCCCGGAGGGACGGAAACAGCTTGAAAAACTGCTTCAAAGCTTTGAATAAGGCATCACCGGCTTTGTCCCACGAGTCCGGAGTACTTCCACCGCTTTCTGTGTAACTGTAACCCGTATTGACAGCGTGGTCGAGGTAAATAACGTTGTGCTTGTTAGTCAAGGACTCCCGATGCCGATGTAAGTTGCCATGCTCATCTATCCGGATTGGACCGTTATGCATAAATACACTAGCGGCCAAATCATTACTGAGGAACAGAACCACCGGAGCTGTCGTGCTATATTCCTATGAAAATATTTTCATTTATTTGAATTGAAAAAATCGAGCGAGACAAATGAGAGGGGTGAGGATAGAGTGCGAGCGAGCTAAACGTACAGCGTTTAGCAATCGCGAAGCAGCTTATTTTTTATTTTTTGAATCACCGATCACGAACTCCGTATCACTGAGAAATGGAAATTTGCTGATTCGAGATAAATTCATCCTATTAATTGGCACGAATAATTTTTTCTCACTACAACGAAAACATCGCTGTTGATACAACGGGAGTTTAGTTGTACCAAGAAACTTTATTTTTTCGCCACGATCAGTTGAACCAACAAAAAAATTTGATGAATCAGCAAATTTCTTCTTTCTGAGTAAGCACTACCGTCGGAAAGTTTCCGAACAAAAGACGGAAAAAGTTCCCACATTCTTTTTCATGTTATTCCGTCGATAACGTAGATAAATTAATTTGATTTAACGGCATTTCAAAGGAGAGAAATCCCATTTCATTTCGCTTTTTTTGAAAAAATTTTGCGATTTTTTTTACTACCAAAACGTCATTTTAAAAACGACCATTTTCGTCTTTTTTTTTTTTTTTTCCTTTTTACAAAGCGACAGCGTTTTCAGTGAAAAATTTTTTTTTTTTCTTTCAATTTCTTTGACCGGATCTTGGAAAGGCAAAGCTCAAGCTTTAATTTCGTTTTTTTTTTTTTTAAATCCGTTACGAATTTTTTCGAAAAAGTTATCATGTTTTTGGCGAAAAAAGACGAAATTCAGAAATTTTTGCGTAACACGAAAACTATTGCATTAAGAAAAAAATCTCAAAGGAGTGAAAAGTTGCCTCCGAGATTGTTCTGGTCACTTGATTTTTTCCAGATTTTTTTTCCGAAATTTTTATCTTTTTTTCATCGATTTTAGTCCAACTCCAGGTCTATCAATTTCTGTAATTCGAAAACTATCGGTTTTTTGACCAAAAGTCCAAGTACAAAATAGTTTTATTTCTTTATTATAAACGTTTTGGAATTTTTTCAGATTTTTTTTATCCGACGATGTTTATCATCATCGTCAACATCGTCGGATAACAAAGTTCGAAAAAAAAAAATTTGAAAAAATTCCAAAACGTTTAAAATGAAGAAATAAAACTTATTTGTACTTGGACTTTTGGTGAAAAAACTGATAGTTTTCAAATCACGTAAATTGATAGACCTGGAGTTCGACTAAAATCAATGAGAAAAAAAAAAAAATTTCGGAAAAAAAATCTGGAAAAAATTGAGTGACTAGAACAATCTCAGAGGCAACTTTTCACTCCTTTGAGATTTTTTTTTTAATGCGATAGTTTTCGTGTTACGCAAGAATTTCTGAATTTCGTCTTTTTTCGCCAAAAACATGATAACTTTTTCAAAAAAAAATCGTAACGGATTTAAAAAAAAACGAAATTGAAGCTTGGGCTTTGTCTTTTCAAGATCCGGTCAAAGCAAAGAAATCGAAAAAAAAAAATTTCTACCGAAAACGCGGTCGCTCTGTAGAAAGAAAAAAAAAAGACGAAAAATGGTCGTTTTCAAAATGACGTCCTAGTCGTAAAAAAAATCGCAAATTTTTTTCAAAAAAAGTAAAATGCAATGTGATTTCTCTCCTTTAAAATGCCGTTTATTAAATGAAACTTTTCTACGGTAGTATATATTTCATCCTCATGCGTCAGCAAACTGAAAATTCTTTGCGTCTTGTTCCACGCATTTATAATCAAAATTCAATGAGACTAAAAATGAAAGTGTGTAAAAAAAAAAAAAAAATCAAGAAAAAGCTCGTTTTTCGACCTCCAACCCCTCAATGAAATAATCGATCGATGGAATCAATAAAGGAAATTAGATATTCTTACCCTAGCAGGAAAATACCAGAAGAACAAATGGGATTTGGTGTCGTCGTCGACGTCAAAGAAACCGGCGTAACTCTCGATGTTCAATAACTCGGGATGAGTAACGTTGGCTTTTTTTTGTACTTCTCCAAACGCCTTAGTTTTCAAATCAGCTGTTACGTCAAGTAGATCCCTGGGTTTCCGTGCACTTCTACTCATTAGCTCTGGTCCAGATGAACTTGGCACTGTTTCAGTCGTCGATTTTCCCTCTGCGTCTGTCCCCGAGCCACCCTCGTGGTCTGCCTCTCCGACTACCATTGGAAATTCCCGTTGGAAGCGCTCCGCCCTCGGACTGAAGTTCGAATGAGACAAGACATTGCCAAAAGTGGCAACAAGAACGAGGAATATCGCTTCTGCACCGAGGTACTTTGCCAAATTCATGTTGTTGCTCTTTTTCGTGTTTCGAATCGCCGATGATGAATTTATCAACTGCTGGGTAAGTCGAGACTCTGTCGCGTTCACTCGCACCGAAGATCAAACCGACTTTGAGCTTCCGTTCCAATTTTCAAATCTTATAAAGAACCTGGACACGAGTGTTCGTGGAAAAAATGAGGGAGACAAGTTCTGCTAAGATTATCAAGATTTTCTTTTGTATTCGGCACGTGCTGCTCAATGCTCGCGCCATATGTTTTCAGCTGGACAAAAAAAAAAAAACTCCGAGAAATAGAATTTCGAGAAATAAGATTCGAGGTCGAGCTGTTTTCTAATATAATAATTCTGCGAACAAACACCTCATCGATGAGCGATAACAGAATTATCAAGAAATAATTAACAATTCATTATCGTCAAACGAATTTGTGAATTTTCTAGAATACTCGAGAATTTGTTCATTTTTTGTTATTCTTTCTGGAAACAATGCCTCCTCGTTCTCCATCATTTATTTCGTGACGAGTCCCCGATACGATGAAGCGATCGTTCTGGCCTATAGAAACGTTCATTTCACGTTGGCCACGTATATCCCTTTTATTAAAAAATCACTCGGTACACGAGTATTCGTTGATACGGTACCCATGCAGTTGGCACGTGTGATTCTATGAATCCTCGTCGTCGATGAAACTCTATTCCTTTTCAGCCAATTGTTTTCTGCAAGCTTTCTCAAGGTTCCGCATCAACCGTTACGTTATCTCAAGGCCATTTATTGTTTCTCCTCATCGTTCAAGGCATACATAAACTGTCCTTGACTATATGAAATAACGCGACGACTATCCTGGAACTCATTATGTAGAACAAGATTCTGGAAGCTTCGATGTCGCCTTGGAAATATTCCAAGAAGACGAATTCTCCGCTCCACGATTCAGAGTCTTCAGGTCGCGCGTTAATTCATGCCAGCAATATCGTTCGATTATCGGAAAATCATCGACAAAATGTTGAAAAAAAAAAAAAAAAATCAGTTTTCTTTTAAAAAATGATCGGGCGATCTTCTTTTTCGTCGTATCATATCCCTCAAGGAATAACCGTCATTATTTTGAAGTCAAAAATAAGCTCGAACAAATAAACGAGCCATTCTGATTCGTGTCGAAAATCAATATTTTTTTTCCATTTTTTGTTGATCCTAACGGGCGACGATCGTGATTATGATAATTAATTTACAAAAATAATAAAACTGACCAATCAGATTCTCAATGAAACCGGAGTCACGGAAGAGTGTAAGATTGGTTCGCTGATTGCATATAAGTTGTTAAGCACGGCCGTGTACCAAATTTGTCACTGTTATTCCCTTTTCAACCGGAAGTAGAAACTTTTTTGTAATATTAATCCGTTAACAAACCGGTGAGGTATGATTTAAAATTTTTTTACAACATTTCTAACGTCAAATCCTTCAGAATCCAGTTTTTCAACGGTGAATCATGGCGTTTTGGATGAGAAAAACCGTGTTAACGGCACTTCCGTCCGACCGTTTCCATAAGACCACGTGTTTCGGTGGCCAAAAATCCTCGACTTTGCGATTTTATTGCGGACATACCAGACGGTCAATCTTCTCCAAATTTTGCCAGCAGACGCGTAAACTGTTGGTCCAGATCATATAAATATTTCAAGTCATAATATTGAATTTGACGTTACGATCGTATTTCCTTAATTCAAAGACAAAATCAAGCAGTTCTGAGCTCGGGAAAATAAAGGGATTTTTATCATTTGTTTCCAGCCACCATAAAATCATTTTATTGAATAAAGAATACAGTAAATACAGCTACACATTTCGAGGCACTAGAGTTAATTATTATTTCACCAAACATTTTTCACAACCCAGAAAAAAATATCCCCATTATCCTAAAAAAAAAAAAAAAAAAAACCCCACTAAAAAACTAGAAATTTGATTGAAAAAAAAAAAACGAATTTCTTATCTCAATGCATTTCCTTCGTGAAACATCCTCTTGGGAAGTCCTTTTTCGTACTATTTATTTTGATTAATTATTATTATTTATTAATTAATTATTATAATATTATTATATTATATTATATTATATATTACATTATATATATAATAATATTATAATATTATTATATTATAATATTATAATATAATTATTATAATAATTAATATATATATATATATATATATATTGATTAATTATATTTGACAAAAACCGTGCGGAGCATCGATTCGAAATCCGGACGTTCGGTCCGGTATACAAGTTGAAGAAAAAATTGTAAGTTTTTAAAAAATAATAGCATTCGACCTATTGCCCTTAAACTTCTAAAAAAAAAAAAAAACCATGATTCCATTCGATTTTCTCAATCCGAAAAATCGAAATCTCTTAAACGAATATAACTTGTTAAAATAATGGTATAAACGGAATCTTTATTTCCTGGTATAAAGTACATTGAGAAAAGAAAATTGGTTGGATCAACAAATGGTGGTGAACAAATTGAATTTGTCGATTCGACAAAGCTATTACTAAGTATTCGAATGAACTGAACTTTCGTTTGGGTCTACAAATATCACTTTGTTCGCTATACGATTTGTTGAACCAACTAAAAGAATTCGTTGAATAAACGAATTTATTTATCTCAGTGTATCATTGCTTTTCTACTCTATAGGGAGTTTGTGAGTGAATTTTTCCAAAAGTTTACTCGTCCAATAGGGTTGATCGATGGAAGCTAAATGTCCAGCGTTTCTGACAAGAACTTGGGTGAGGTTAGAGACTTTTTTGACGTACGCGATCAGTCGGTTTTCATTATCTTTCCAGAACTTTCTTCCGGCTGCTTTGTATGCCTCGGCGTGATTCCAGGCTAATTGACGAAAGAACTTTTCGGTGGAGGAGTAAGTGCAGAAGGCGTCGAGGTTGCCGTTGTATACGAGGACTGGATACTTATGGAGAACGGCGGCGAATTTATTGGATTCGGACTCGATCAAGGTGGGATTGAGCTTGTTCCTTGCGTGGAGTGAAACTTCTTTGAACTTGTTGTCACCGACGTGAAGGGCGCGCCGCATATCGTACCGTTGGACCCACTCGAACGGTTGCCATTTGTCGCGTCCGTATTCGGGGTCAAGGAGATTGAAGGTTGAACAATATCCGGTCAACTTTCTGATCTTAGAGTCCAATTGTCTGAAGAGAGTAGTCGCCCGGTTGTCGGTGTTATTAGTTACGGGGCGGCTTGGGGATCGGAGCGTTTGGATTTGGGCCTCGAGCGCAAACAGCTCATCTCGGCCGCGCTTGTCGACGAGCCCAAGGTTGTGGGTGTAATTTCCGTAGGTGAGCTGTTTCCTCGGGTCTATGAAACCGTTGGCGATCACCATTCCCTGAAGATTGATCTTGGAACCAAGATTGATCTTGGGATCGGAATAAGAATTCTCCATGGAGATCAGGTGGGAGAGGGCTGGAGCAAATTTCCCCGCGTATGACTCGCCGAAGACGAAGAAATCGTTGCTACGGAGATTCGGAAACAGTTTAAAAAATTGGATCAAAGCTGCCCGCAGGTCCTTGGCGACCTGCTCCGTCGACGTCGCGTAACCGGCCTTCGAATTCGTGAAACTGTAACCGGTACCGATCGGACTGTCGATGTAAATCATGTGATGCTTCCTGCTCCAGGAGGCTGCCCGCATACGGAGCCGATTATCCTGTCCCACCGCGATCGGACCATTCTGCAGGAATATACTGAAGAAGGATGAGACTCCGGGACCACCCTCGATGAAGAGAACCACCGGAGCTGTCGTTTCATTCTCCTATGCAAAAATATCATTCGCGATTGTTCTTTAACTTGGCAATCAAAGAGGAGGAAGAGGGGGAAGAGGAAGAGGAGCAGGAGGAGGAGGAGGAGGAGGAGAAGAAGGACGAGGAGGAGGAGGAGATGCAGGACGAGGAGGAAGGAGAAGAAGGACGAGGAGGAGGAGGAGGAGATGCAGGACGAGGAGGAGGAGAAGGTGGAAGAGGATGAGGAGCAAGGAAGGAAGAGGAGGAGAAAAAGGATGAGGAGAAGGAAAGAGAAAAAGGACGAGGAGGAGGAGGAGGAGGAGATACAGGACGAGGAGGAGGAGAAGGTGGAAGAAGAAGAGGAGCAAGAGGAGGAGGAGGAGGAGGAGGAAGAGGAGGAGGTGGAGGAAGAGGAGGAGGAGGAGGGGGAGGAGGAGGGAGAGGAGAAAAAGGACGAGGAGGAGGGAGAAGGACGAGGAGGAGGAGGAGAAAAAGAACGAGGAGGAGGGAGAAGAAGGAAGAGGAAAAGGAGCAAGAGGAGGGGAAGAAGAAGGAGGCGGAGGAGAAAAAGAGAAAGAGGAGGAGAAGGAGGAGGAGGAGGTGAAGAACGAGGTGGAAGAGGAGGTTCAGGAGGAGGAACAAGAGAAAGAGGAGAAGGTGAAGGAGGTAGTGGAGGAAGAGGAGGAAGAGGAGGCGGAGGAGAGATTAAGGTAATCCTATCGACTTAGCTATGGCCATACTAATCACTAAATTCAAAACTTCAGCCTATTCCAATTTTCGATACTTGTAAAAATAATAATCATTTTTAATAAAAAAAAAAAAAAAAAAAAATTTGTACCAATCGAAAATCCCTTATAGTCAAAACAATGTCAAAACAATGTCCGATGCCAGAAACTCCATTTCAACTCAATATTCCATAAAAACTAAATCGACAATCTTTTTTTTTTCCCTGAGACCATTGCTTTGCTACAAGCTGCATGTATACTTGAATCTGGTTTTTTTTAAATATCTTATGGATATTCACTAATAAAATATATATATTATTTTCATAGTAACCGGAACGGTATTAAATTTTTTCACGCGAATTCTATGACCCAGTAACCGCGATGGGATTACCTTAAAGAACAAAGTTTTTATAGTTTATAGCTACTGAAGAATCGTGTAAGAGACATCCGAGAATAGAATAATAATTATCATAATCTTGTTGCTTTTTTCCAACTCTTATTTATGTATATTTTCATTTTTTTTTTTTTTTTTTTTTTTATATTCATTTATTTACTTATAGCCATATTTTTCAGTTGTTTCAATAAATATTCGAACGAATTTTTTTTTTTTTTTCTTCTACTTTTTTAAGTCTCCACCATTTTGGTGCCCGAATTCGGCTGAATATATTTGCGTTCGAAAGAAACGAAATTTGTTTCGATCCAAATTTTTTTTCTCAGTCTCCATTTTTTTTCCATTTATTTTCGTTGAAATAACATTTTTTTTTTTTTTTTTTTCGGTCAACATCCACAGTAAAATAAATTCGCGAAACGCCCTATTTAACGGCCTGAAACGCCGTTCAGAGTTCTCGAAAACGATCGATAATACGAATATAAAAATAAAAACGAAAATTCTTACCTCTCTTGCAGGAAAATACCAGAAAAACAAATTCGATTCGAAGGTTTTGTTGACCGTGAAGTAACCGGAGTAGCTCGTAATGTTCGGTAGATGCGGATGGGAAACTCTAGCTTTGTGCCTGGCGACATCAACGCGATTAGCCTCCAAGAAGGGCGTTATGTAGAGAGGTTTTCCCGAGGGCGAAGTGACATTGTTCTGCTCCTCGTAATATATGTATACAACTTTCGCATCGCAAGTGACAGCGATAATCATGAGGGTCAATAATGCACCGAGATTTCTTCGAAAATTCATTTTTTTGTCGTTTATTTTCGTATCTTTCGATTATCAATTTTTATAATGCTCTGAAGGAATAAAACCGAGTCGGAAATGCACTTTCGCGATGAAAATCTACGAGGCTCTGAGCCACTCTTTCGACTTCGGTAACTTTTATAAAAACTCGGACAAAACGAGAGAGAGAGAGAGAGAGAGAATTTTTTTTGTTTTTTTTTTTTTGTATCGATAAGTTGAGCTTATTTTACGAAGAAAAAAACATCGATAACATTGAAAAAACGGTTTCAAGGTCGTCACGTTGACAAGGCTGCTCTGTTTTCAGAAATGATTTTCGCATATCGAAAAGTGAAAAAAATAAAATTGCGACGGAAAAAAACATTTTCGAGAACTAATAGACAAGTTTTATATTCTGTTCCAAAAGTCATTTTGGAAAACAAGATAATTTCGATCGTTTATGAAAAAAACATCAAACAGTTTCATTGAAATTAATGGATTATTTGAAAAGTAATCGAACGATGTACTTTTTCGGGATACAGAATGGAATATGGCGTCGATTCGTTTTAACATTTTTTTCGATATTTTCGTCATTTTTTCTCATTCTCTGCTACTTTTTTTTTTAATCTTATATTTATTTCGACTCTTCTGGAAGGCGGTTTTTGATAATATATATTCATTGGAGTTCGAAGAAAAAAAAGAACAATCCTTTTTAATCGCTCCGATTCCCAAGACCTGATCGGAACAATACGTTTATCGAAACTCGCAAGAATATCGCTTTATTCATTTTTCGAAGTATTTTTATGCATATGAACACAATCACAATTCTTTGAAATGCTTGCACTGGAAGAAATAATTAATATAATAACGTGTACGATTTTGCAAGTCGCCTTGATGCCTATTAGGATCGATTGTTTCTTTCGAACGTTTTTTTTTTTTGACGTTCTTGACACGCTGCTCAGGATCGACATCACTTTGTTAAAACACTCTCATATATTTTCGTAAGTATTAAGTTAAATCTTTCTAGAAGCATTCAAAAGTTTAAAAAAGTATATAAAACTTCCGTGTGTGCTCTGCTTGGCTCTGCTCTCTTCACCGCACGATTCATAAACATGGCGATCATAACCAACAAATCGAATAACTGTCAGTTGACAACGATCGTAGTCGAATATTAGATCGACTTGGAGCAACATTTATAAAATTCGTGCAATTTTTATGTTTTAAAACGATATTCCGATCGTTCGCATTTCTTTTTTTTTCGTTTACGATATTGAAATTCTCGTTCGATAAAATTTATCGTAAAAATGAATTATTCTTCGTTAAAATGTGCAGTTTGAGGTTACCTGCTTTTTGCGTAACATATTTATAGCTCATGAATCGCCCATCAGGTAATATCAATTCTCGTAGTTAATCATTGACATTTCGTAATAATCGAAAAAAAAAAAAAAAATGGAGGATCCTGGAACGAATAACGCGTCGATCGAGAGTGATTTTCGCTTCGAGGATTCACGAGATCGTACAAACAGTTCAGAAACCGTAACTTCGACACCATCATCGTCCTCCGATTACGTTACCGGGGACGCGGATGACAGTTCCGAGGGCAAATTGGTCGTCCCCTTCAGTCTGAAATCCGTCGAAGCGCTCTTAGCTATTTCCAGAGCTGCCTCGCACCTGGATCTTTTAGAAATGGTAGAAAATTGTAAACGCATGGTTCTGGAAAGCGAGGAATGCTCGGAGGAGAGAAAATGGCTGGTCAGACGTCTGATCGAACTGCGACTAAGAGCTCAAGAGCTGCGAGAAACCAGCGCTGAAAATGTGACGGAAACAAAAGTAGTTCTCGGACATCATTTGATACCGCAGAAATATTATATCGCTACGACTTCTCCGACTTATTGCGATCGGTGTAGCGGAGCTATTTGGACAATTTTACAATCTTGGTACATGTGCAGAGGTAAATAAATATTATCAAGATTAATCCTCCAAAACCAAAATATGTCGGCGCCGATTCAGAAAAAAGTGTTTTTTCCATTAGTCCTCTTTTATCGCGTATTCCGCCAAAACGGTTGGAGATAGAGCGAAAGTTCATAGCACCGATTTGGAAGAGGATCAAATTTCCTAAAGAAAAGTTTCCCAAGGTTTTTTTTCTAACTACGGTAGTTCAGTCCTGAGAGCTGCCTTTTCGAGTGCCTCGAGAAGAACAATTTTGGAGTAGTTTTTCTATCGCCTCTCAGGACAGAACTACCGCAAATGGCAAAATGTCGTAGGGAGCTTTTTCGAAGAAAATTTGAAGCTCGGCAACATTGATCCTGTGGACTTTTGCTCTATCTATAGCGGTTTCCAAAATAATACCCGATTCAAGAAACAATTTTTTTCAATCGACGTTCTCATCCGAACAATTGAATAATAATACAACAATGATAAAGATTGCAGTTTTTGTTGTCACTGGAAATGCATCGACGACGTTAGACGAGTGTGCGCTCATGTAGTCGCTAGCGAAACAGGCGGCTACGCTTACACCACAGACATTTGCCCCGAGAAAGGACTTTCGGCTCAAGCGTATCGCTGCGCCGAATGTCAGACACGGATTACTTTCAGTAAGTTCAAATTTGTCACGACGGTCTCGATATTAAATAAAAAACGATATTTCTCATGCGAATAAAAATTCTATTTGATTCTACGCAAGCTCTCTCTAAAGGATTGTCACTGTCCTGTTTCGGCAGTCCCTTTAGACAATCAGGTACAATCAGCAGCTTTTATGAGTGTCGAAACCTTTTTTTGTCATTCCTCTTTTCAAGCGCGAACGTTTATGTTTTGTGACTGAAAATTGTCGATCGTCGCTTCTTTTTTTTTTTTTTTTTCTCATTTTCCATTTTCATTCCGCAGAGTCCGCCTGGATCGAGCCACGTCTCTGCGACTACACCGGCCTCTTCTATTGCCAGCGATGCCACTGGAATTCAACGGCGGTTATTCCAGCGAGAGTTATCAGAAACTGGGACATGGAGCCACGAAAAGTTTGTCGCTCATCCGCTCAAATTCTCGCTATCCTAGAAGATCGACCGGTCCTGCAATTGGAAGAATTGAATACAAAACTTTTTGGTCTCATTCCAGATTTGACGTTGATCAAGGTGAAGATCCTTAAACTATGCTTTCGAGACTCTATTGCAATTCGAAGGAAAAATTCGATTTTCTTGATACAAAAAGTGAATTTACAGTTTTCAATCATCATTTTTTTTACTTCGAACTCAAATATTTTTGAAACATTGATCAAAAGCCAGAATTTCATGAATACAATCGATCAATTAATTTTTTTTAATCAACCAACGTTGATTTCGAAGTAGATTATTCCAAGATAAATCGTTCCGAAGTCACTTTTTTTCACGAAAAAAAAATTCTCAAGTTTTACACATTTATAAAGTTTCGAATGAATCAAGAGTCAAATAATATTGGAAAACAGAATTTTTGACAATTTTTTTTTTTTTTTTTTTTCTTTTCGTTTACCAAAACAAACGGTTTTATTGGAAAATTTAATATTTTTTTTGTTGTTTCCCCGGAGCCAGCGCCTTCGAGAAGAGTTACAAATGATGAAACGTTACTTGGTATTTTGTCCGGAGGCCGACATGGAAGGATTGCCTTGGCGAGTTGGCCTGCGAACACATTTTATCGAGAATTCAGGAAACTATTCGATGAGGGATTTGATAGATTTGCAGAACGGAGTTCTCATGGACGAGATTCGATCGGCTTACGACACGATGCGAAATCACATAGCGGAGTCTTGCGAATTGTGCAGAGCGAGGTATTTCATAAGTTTATTTGAAAATTTGAGATAAAAAAAAGAAAAAGATGAAGAAAAAAAAACAGGAGTAAATAGCTTTTTGTGTTTAAATTGAAACGAATAATCGCAGAGGTCATCTCTGCGAGATATGCGGCAACGATGAAGTCATTTATCCTTGGGAAGCGAGCGCGGTTTCGTGTCGGCAGTGCGGGGCGGTTCACCATCGAGCGTGTTGGTCAAAACGCAATAATTGTTGTCCGAAGTGTGCGAGGATCGAGCAACGCATGGCCCTCGAATCGAGGGGCGATTCGAAGGATCCCGAAGACGAAAATTCGACGAGCGACCCTCACTGAGGTCGTATTTTATGGCAGAGAGTGAGAGAGAGAGAGAGAGAGAGAGATAAAAAGCGTAAAAATGTGGGTTTGAGCTTGAGAACGAGAAAGAGACGGAAACGAGTCTTTTTTCACATTTTTTTAACGTCTTAGACACAGAGAATGAAACGAGTTTGGGAAGAATATCGTAAATTCGTCAAAATACGTAAATATATACGTAAACTTGCATAAATGAGAGATTAGATACGATTTGCTGGCAACTGGATAAATATTAAATGCTTTCGAACAATCTTACCGAGAAAGCTTTATTTCCTATTTTTTATATTATCATTTAACGGTATACATATATATATATTTTTTTTCTATCTTAAAATTCTCATTTCGATAAAGCTCAGAAGTCGTTAAGATCCTCTTATCTTATTTACGACGTAGAACAAAAATAAGGTCCTCGATATTGAAGACCTTGGGCTTCTCGAGACTCTTCCGATTCTTTCGAGCTATCGTTGAAACGTTTACTTGTTTGAATATTTTACACTAACAACTTTGTTCTCGGAACGAAACACGATTTATGGCACGAAATATTGACCAAACTCGTGTTTACTTGGTACTGAGCTCTTTTTTTTGTTTTTTCTTCGATGGAAATCGATCAAAACTCACTCGTAAATAGCTTTAATAATTATATTTATAGAAATAATCTT
Organism: Campoplex nolae; assembly: GCA_037893425.1. Classification (NCBI taxonomy): domain Eukaryota; kingdom Metazoa; phylum Arthropoda; class Insecta; order Hymenoptera; family Ichneumonidae; genus Campoplex; species Campoplex nolae. The sequence continues at coordinate 612,328 of JBBLXU010000655.1, forward strand.
TGGATTGCGAAGCAAAATGTAAAAAATCAAAAAAAAAAAAAAAAAATCTCTTTTGTAAATTATTCTTCAATTTTTTTCAATCTTTCGAAGACTATTGTTTTACACATTTTATGAGCCGGTTATCGAAAAATATAATTAAAAAAATTTTCAACGATTAGTATACGCTTGATCGAGATTTTTTTTTATTCCAAAAATTCATGACTATTCCGACTCGAAAATTCTCGTCGATACGTCTTCAGATTCGGAGAAATAATTTTCTACAAATTTTGTATTTTAATATCGAATTACTTCGATATAAATCGAATCGAAAATCTTGGGAAATTTCATTATCGATAAAGGCTCTCAAATCGAAGCTTCAACTTCACGAAAAATCTCTTATCCCGTGAGAAGAAAAGTCTGTTTTTTTTTTTTGCCAAAAAAAAAAAGAGACGATCGAGACTTTTACGAGAACAAAAAAAAAGCGACTAAAATTGAATTTCCCACGAATATATCGATCTGGACAACGAATCCAATGTATTTGAAAATCTTTCGCTCGATAGAATAAGAAAAAAAAAAAATAAAATAAAAAATTGAATAATAAAATCCTGGAATTTTTGTTGACGTAATAGTGGCTTTTTATAACTGAGGAAAAAAAAAACTATTCGAGCTCGAGCGATTAATAACGATGATAATACGATAAGAAATATGAACAATTATGAAATAACATTGAAGATTCATACGAGAGCCTCGGGAATCTCGCGAGCTGGATCCAAAAACGTGGCGATAAATTCTTTTCCTCTTCCAATCTTTGTTCTTCTATTTTGTCCCTTGAAGCGGATATTTTTGTTGAAATAATTTGAGAAAAACGAGACGACAAAATAGTTTTTTTTTCTTTTTTTTTTTTTTTTTAATTTCCCAAAATTCGAATAATTTTTTGATAATCGAATACGAAATGAAAGAAGAAAAAAAAAAGAGGAGTGAAAGAGAGCGTTATTCGAATGGGCTATTCATTGACGAGAGTTCAGATGAGAATTGCACAATCGCGTGGATCGAGCGACCGGTCGACCTTCCCCTACGAGCGAGCTCAGGATATTATATAGAAAGAAAAAATCGTCTTGAAAAAATTCAACGAAAATAATCGTCCGTTGTTTTTCGAAGAGAAAATAATAAAAAAATTACAAAACAATTTTTTAAAAAAACACGTTCGTTGCTTCACGATGAATATTAATGAGAACAATTTTCTCGTCGAGCGATGAACGTCGTCGCCAGCAGCAGCAGCAGCAGCCGCAGCAGCAGCGAAGATCTATTCCTCGACGAACCATTATATTTTCTCATTGTTTCTATCGAATAATTGCACCTGTGGATATCGCACACGCGATATAAATAATTGAGGTATAGATCGATCGTTCCAAGATACGTGTTTCTCATCGTTTTATCACTCAAGGTCAGAAGCTAAAACATTCGAAATATTCAAATCGAAAAGGATATCCTTTCGTTCGAATATTTCCATTTCACTACTTTTCTTTTTTTTTACTTTCGGTCATTACATTTCTCGGACCAATTATTTCTGACGCGATAAAACGCGACCAACGAGTATATAGAGTTTTAAAAACTGTACAAACAACATAAATATAGTAAAAGAAAAACGAATGCAGATGCGACGACAAAACGCCTCCGAGTCCATATTCATCGGACTATTTTTCTCCCTCTTTTTCTTCTCTCTCCATATTTGTTTTTTTTTTTTTTTTTTCTTTTTTCTTTTTTCACTGTCCTTACATATTCTATTCAATTTGCGCAGGGTATAAAAGAGCAAGTTTCGACTTTGGAAGTGTTTCTGTGTCTTCGAAGGAGTTTATCCGTCGTGTTCGAATCGTCTGGCGGTTGATCGAGAGTGTGAAAAATCGTTGAAACTTCGATAGCAGCGACAAGTAGGTATGAGCCAAATCCAAAAATCTTATCGAATTTTTTTTTTTTTTTTTTTTTTTTTTTTTTTTCATCGTTGTCGATCAGATTTTTTAAAACGAACGACCCAATTACGAGAAGGATTCCGGTACCGATAAACCCTCTCGATTTTCCAACTTCAAACTTCAGTTTCGACATTCGTTGCTCGCTATATCTTGCATCTGATATGAGATTTCCAAAGCCTCGAGAGAATCCGAGCGCCAAGGATATGAGCAATGCTCTGCGTAACGAGAATTCCCCCCTTCGCCAGGGATTTCTTTTCCCAATCATCGCATCCTTATTTATACCTATGAAGAAAAAAAAATAATAATAACAATAATAACAACAATAACAATAACAATATTTCACTCATTTTATAAAACAATAAAGAAACTCTAAAGCGAGCCCATTTCTCACGGGACCCCTCGAATCGTCTTGAGTATTCTCGTTAACAAATCAAATTCTTTTCTTTAAACATTACCAGGGTTGGCCGAATTAAAATAACAATAATAATAATAATAATAATAATAATAATAATAATAATAATAATAATAATAATAATAATAATAATAATAATGATAAATGAAAGAAATAATAATGACAAAATGAATAAATAAATAAACGACAGAAATAATAATAATAATAATCATCATAAATGGAAAATCGATCATTATAATCAGAGTGATTGTCGATTCCCATTAATTAATTTTGATGGATCACTGGTTGATTAGTCGATTAAAAATAAAAAAAATTAATCATACGAATGATTGGATCATCGTTGACAACAATTGATATGAATATTTTCTATAATCATTGAAAATTGTGATTGAATAAGAATAATTTGAATAAATTGTAAAAATTATTCAATTTTAATGAATAAAATGAAGAAAAATTCGTTCGATTGTATGAAATTGTTATAAAATGTTTTTTTTTTTTTCTCGAAATTCATGAATATTGAATGAAATACAAATAATATAAAGTGACGAGACTGACGAACGAGCGAAATAGTAGTGACGAAGTGTCAACGATTGATACTCAAAATTGTGATTGAATAACAATAATTTAAATAAATCGTGTAAATAATCGAAAATGGATCAATATAATCAGCAAAATTTCATATTATCGTATGAAATTGTTATCAAATATTTGTACAAAATTCATAAATATTCGATGCGAAACGAATAATAATAAAAATAATAAAAAAAAATAATAAATGAATGAAATAATTGTTACGAATTATTAATAAAAACGAACGAAATCATCATTAAGATGATTCAAATCGAATAAAATTAAATTGGATGATTTCGATTCTTTTTTATTTTGATTTCAATTTTTTATTTTTATTTTTATTTTTTTTTTCGAATTTGATAACGATTTCAATTATTTTTTTTTTTTTATCTTGAATTTGACAATGATTTTGAGATTTGACGAATAAGATTTTCCATATTATTGAAATCAGATTTGTCCGGTGAGAGTGACGAAATCGAGGAAAAAAAAAAAAAAAAAAAAAAAAACAAAAATGTTACCGGAACGAGGTCGAACCATTTTGTTGATTTGCATCGCTCTCGGAGTGATCGTCGAATCGTATGGTCAGAGCAGCAGCGAAGAAGATTCTTCATCGAGAGACGAAAGCGGCGAAAGTGATCTCGTTCCAACGTACAGAACACCGATCGAACGTTTGTTGCAAGGATTTTTAGGGGTCGTCAGTGACGTCCAGGGCCGATCTTCCGACTCCGAGGGCAATGGGATCGGTGGATTTATCGGTAAAATCATACCGAAACCCATTAAAAAAGCAATCGAACCGGTCGAACACGCGACTATCAAAGGCTTCGGTCAATTGCTCGATCTTTTTGAGAATCGATTCCACGCTATTTATCCGGGTACGAAAAATTTAAAAAAAAAAAAATACTTTTTTTTTTTTTTTTTTTTTTTTCCAAAGTTTATGTCTTCATTTCAATTCCTCCGCGGATTATGTTTTCAGGAACTCTCTGGTGCGGCGACGGAAGTGTCACGAAAAACGAAAGCGCGCTCGGCTTTTTTGCCGGAACCGATGCCTGCTGTCAGGCCCATGATAGTTGTCCGAATGATATTCTAGCAGGAAGTAGTCTCGGACCTCTTCTAAACAACGGAGCTTTCACCAGGTGAAAATTTTTTTTTTCTGAAAAAAAAAAAAAAAAAAAAAAATTAATAATTTTTTATTATTTTTTTTTCTGAAAAAAATAAAAAAATAAAAAAATAAAAAATAAAATAAAACGTTGAAAAACATTATTGATACTTGAGAAACTAATGAAATTTTTGTTTTTCGTAGATCCGCTTGTTCCTGTGATCAACAGTTTTACGATTGCTTGAAAAATGTCAGCAGCCCCGTTGCTATCAACGTCGGTATCACCTACTTCAATGTCTTGAGGCCTCAGTGCTTCAGATCCGATTATCCGATCAAAAAGTGTGCGAAACGCGCGAGGTTGATATCAGCCAAACGAATTTAAACGCAAAAACTAATTCAATTTCGAAAAATCGTGAAAATTGTTTTTTCAGAGAAAAAAAAAAAAAAAAAAAGATTTCGTTGTGAAAAAATTGGATTTGAGAACAAAAAAACGTGGAGAATGAAGAAAAATTTTGTAAAAAAGTGAGAAATCTCGTTTCTAAAAGAGTACGAAAATGGCAAAAAATGATGGAAAATAGGGACAAAAAAATTGTTAATGTCGAGGATGCAAAAATGAGGGAATCGATTTTGAAAAAAAATTGACGTTTCGAGAAAATTGATATTCAATCGATTCGAATTACAATCTGAATTGAACGCTTGAAAATGACATATTTATTTGTTTTCAGGAACAGAATCGTGGATCGAAAATGTGTTAAATACGATTTGGACGAGTCGAAAAATAAGACGCTGGAATGGTTCGACAATCCTGACTGGTGAAAAGAGACAAAATTAAGAGTCGTCGAGCTCACGTGACAAACTCAAAATCGACGGTGGCGCCTCTCATAGTAAAATATATCTATATATAGTATAAATATAGTCGCTGACACACGTCAGACGCCTCGCGTATATTTTACCGGATTTTTTCGTGAGTTTTTATTGAAATTGCGATAAATAAATTTCGTAAAATGCAGGGAAGTGGCGTGAATCCGGCTCTGGTCTCTTCAGTTGTGGCGAATGTGTGTACAATTTGTAATAAAATAATTATTGTGAATGGCGAAAAAGCTGTCATGGCGCGAGTAAAGCGCCTTGTATTTTTGTTAATTTATTGTCTTGATAAGAGATATCTGATCTTCGAAAAGGGAGCACAGCCGGAACCGGGTAACTAAACCGAATTTTTCGATATTTTTTATATTCGCGTAATCATAAAATTCGCGACGAAATCCGGTAGAATAGAATTTTAGTTTGCTTTTTTGGCACCTGGCGCTGCGTATGCCATCGTTCGAGTCAAACGTTTTTTGTTTAGTTTTACTCGCTGTTGTTAATAGAAATAAAAAAGAATTAAAAAAAAAAAACAAATTTTTCATTATCGTGTTTCTCGAATCTTTTTGTTTCTCCTAATTTCTTCGTTTTTCGAAGAAATTCTATGAAACATAATTTCAAAGAGAAACGACGTTTTGATAATTTTTGTAAAAATTAAAATTCTCATCGATTCGGTTTATACCGATGATACCTTTTTTTATTTATTTATTATTTCTTCTTCCTCCTGCTCTTCATCGTCCTTTCCATCGTATTTCACTTCGACTTCGCACTTCTTATCCGGAAGTCTCTCTCTCTCTCTCTCTCTCTCTCTCTCTCTCTCTCTCTCTCTCTCTCTCTCTCTCTCTCTCTCTCTCTCTCTCTCTCTCTCTCTCTCTCTCTCTCTCTCTCTCTCTCTCTCTCTCTCTCTCTCTCTCTCTCTCTCTCTCTCTCTGTATACTTGTATACTAAATGCTAATGCCCTAAAGCGTGCTGGGGCTAAATAAACTAACTATCAACTATCAACTATCTCTCTCTCTCTCTCTCTCTCTCCATTCTGAAATCATAAATGAAAAAAAAATTCAACAAAATTTATCGATGAAAATTGAACGATTTCGATCGGCAAGAAATAAAATAATTGAAAATTCGTTTAGCAATGAAAATTTTAATAAAATTTCACAATCGAGTTTTATCCAAGGAAAAATCCAATCTAAATTTTTTGCTCTCCCTTCGATCCCAGCTTCGGATTTCTCAACCTTTTTTACACTGGATCTAATGAGCGCCGCGAGGATATGAGTAATTCGTCGAGTCCGATGATGCTAGGAAAATCCCTGACAGGGACTTTCCTCGTCGCATCATCCAAGGAAAAAAAAAATTGAATGCAAAAAAACGAAAAACGGTTTATAAAATAAGAAAGAAGCTCAAAATCGTATCCATTCTCACGAGGCTGCTCCTCGAATCGTGTGTTTTAAATAAAAATTATCAAAAAACTAACAAAAAAAAATCGTCTCGATATTCAATTTAGCACAAAATAATGAAAATATTTTCACAAATTTTCAATAAAAAATCACAACAATTGATTCCTGTATAAAAATAAAATATTCAAATAGTTTTTGTTTCTTTTTTTTTTTTTTTTTTGTCTTTTTTCAACTGATTTTAATAGTGGAGTGAAATAAAAAAGTGAAAAGCTAAAATGTTTTTCGTTCGTCGTGCCTCTGTCTCGATTTGCATCGTCCTCGCCATGATCGTTCGTTCGAACGGACAGATCGACGAGTTTTCACGAAACGATGAAACCTCCTCGATCTCGAACGATCTCGTACCAACTTACAGAACCCCTATCGAACGTGGACTGCAATATCTCGCTCATACTTTCAACAGCGTTTCGAAAATATCTACGAAAAGCAGTGAAATCAAATTAATTTCATTATTTCACAAATTAGTACCGAACAGCATGAAAAATTCTCTAGTGCCTGAGAGAAAAAGAGCGATGCTCGGAGGTTTCGGTGATTTCCTGAATCGTTTTGCTGATCGATTTCACGCCATTTATCCAGGTAACGAAACAACAAAACGAGAAACGCGAATCGACGAATCTTTTTAGTCGAAGAAAAATTGGTTTTTTTTCCCTCTTTAAAAAAAAAAAAAAAAAAAAAAAAAAAAAAAAATTAATTCTTCACTCATGAAGTTCAAAGATTCAGCATTTTACGAGCCGGTAAGATTACGATTGAAAGGAAAAAACACAGAATAACTAATCGATCCACGGTATTTCCTCGCAGGATTCAGCGTTTTTTTTTTTTTTTTTTTTTTTTCCTATTTTCTCATCTCATAACCTTTTTTGTTTTTTATTTTCAGGAACTTATTGGTGCGGTGCAGGAAATATTGCGAGTGACGAGAACGACGTTGGTCTTTTCGGGAAAACTGACGCCTGTTGTCGCGCCCATGATCGCTGTGCAGTCAGTATCGAAGCGGGTAAAAGTCTCGGACGTCTTCTCAACAGCGGAGGCTTCACGAGGTGAGTGACTGGAAAAAAAAAAAAAAAATAAAAAAAAAAAAGTTAATAACTTTTCCTAAATAAAATATTGATTAAAATAAATTATTTTTAGACCTATTTTGAAGTACAAAAAAAAAAAATAATGAAAATATTGATCGTGAAAAATTTGCTGCCTCTTTTAATTGGTCAAAACCAAAAAAAAAAAAAAAAAAAATGGTTGAAATAAATTATTTTTTGACCTATTTTAAAATACAAAAAAAGATTGAATGAAAATATTGATCGTAAAAAATGTGCTTGGCAGATCTGCTTGTATCTGCGACCTCGAGTTTTACAACTGTTTGAAGAACGTCAAAAGTCTATTTTCTAACAAAATTGGATTCACGTATTTCAACATTTTGAGGCCTCAGTGTTTCAGCCACGATTATCCGATCGAAAAGTGTTCACAACGGGCGAGGTAAGAGTGATAAAAAGTGTTTTTTTTTTTTCTTTTCTTTTAATTTGTCGATCAGTAGCCGGGATCTCGAAACAGCAAAAGTATCTTCGATTAAATTTTTTTCTAATGCTAATTTACCATGTTTTTTTTTTTTTCTTTTTTGTTTTGTAGCAAGAGAATCATGAAAGCAAAATGCATAAAATACGATTTGGACAAGACGAAAAATAAGACGCTCGAATGGTTCGATACTCCGGACTTTTTGGATTGAAAAATAAATATTTGACACAATTTTACTGACTATTATTCTCGCTGTTATCGTCTCGTTAATTATTTATAGAAATTATCTGTTCGTCAATCAAACTAAAATACAAATGTAGAGGAATTTTTTTCTAAATTCTAAACCAAGCTGAGCTTCTAATCAAAGAAATAGAAAAAATTTCGTAATTTATTATTATTATATTATTATTATTATTATTATTATTATTATTATTATTATTATTATTATTATTATTATTATTATTATTATTATTATTATTATTAATGATAAACTGATAAAAATTATGAGAATAAAAAAGTTTTTGAAATATTTTTTCGAAATTTTGTCCATCAGCTTTGCCCCCTTCGAGCCTCCGAGAGAATTGCATAATTCCAATATTTTGAGGTAGTTTTTCTCGGAGCTTATCACCTTGACGACAAATTTTCTTCCAGACTCGAGTTGACCTTGTCGAATTTCCGACAGCTGGTCCGTAGTAATTCTTCGATCGTTTCGTTTATCTGTAAAAATGATGAAATAATATTAGCTATCGAAACAATACTCGATTTTCAAGCATACACGAAGAAAAATATTCTTAGAAGCTCTGTCCTTGAAGCTTCGAACAGACTGTCGAGCTGATTAGTTTCGAAATATAAACAAGAATTGATGAAATTAAAAAAAGAAAAAATTTTTTCTTTCGTTTTCGTTGTTTTATATTTTTATATTTTTAGATTTTATTGAAAATTTTTCATTAAAAATTCAATAAAGAAGAAAAAAGGATTCCCTGGTGAGCGCGCGACTCTCCAAATATTTTATGCTCCTGTTCATTGGCGGCTGATCGTTTCACAGATAATTAAATAATAAGATAATTTTATATATTATCGATTTTATATATTTTTTGAAGAAAAAAAATTTTCAATTAATTTTCTTGAGAAAGGGAATAAAACTGAACCTAAAATAATTAAATGAGGCGCATATTCGAAAATTGACAAATCCCAATGAGGAAACAAACGTTCAAACAAAAAACTGCAAACACAAGTGTTTTATATTTTCATTGACCCTTTTTTTTTTATTTCTCTATTCTTTTCTATGATTCTCCTATATTCTACTTCTTGTCACAACCTATAAAACCACGAGTTTTAACGGATGAAGTATAATTTTGCGATTGAGCTGATCCACGGAGGTTTGGCAGCTTCCTATTTCTCAGCTTACTTCACTGCTGCTCAAGTACGGTGAGTCAAAGTTTGAAAAAAATTACTGTTTCATTCGTTCCAATAAATACTTCTAATACTATCAACGATGAAAAAAGCGATTGATCAATCGAATCGTTATTCAAACATGAGAAAAATTTGAAAAAAAACAAAAAAAAAACAAAATTAAAAGCAAGTGAATATAAAACGTTTTTTCAAAAATGAAAAATGTTTTTTTTTTTTTTTTTTTTTTTTTTCATCAGATTTCAAGACTCGCTGACGAATATAGGAAAGCTCAAATGTTTCACGTCGGCCGAATCGTTTTCCTGATATTCATTTCACACGCGACAATCGTACGCGGCTATTACAGTCCCGATGGGTATAATCTCCGGGAACCGATAATATCGTCGTTCGAGAGTATTTTGCAAGGATTCATTTCCGGCGATACAACTTCGGGCGGATTTGTCAGAAGAAAAGTCGCCAAAGTTGGTAAAATTTTTGGTCGACTGAGAAATATTTTCACCGGAAATCGCGACGAATCTGCGTACGATGATTATACACCAAAAACTTATGGTCAAGTATTGAATCGTTTCGCTAGCGAAGTTCTCGCCTTGCAGCCAGGTAAAACAAAAAAAAAAAAAAAAATCAATTTTTTCAATATCATTACCATTCAAAAATCTAATTTTTTGTTAAATTTTAATTCTGATTATTATTTTGTTATTTTTTGTTAAAAAAAAAAAATTCATAAATGTTTTTTTTTCTCAACATTTCGTTTGAATTTTCACAAATTTTTCGAGAATTTAAGAACTTTTTTTTTTTTAAGAGTATTTTTCGTGATGGGATCGAACAAAATAATTGATGAATGACGATTTTTTTATTGGGAAATGTCAACTTTTTTAAGTCTGATTTTTTTGTAATTTTTTTCAACAGTTTTATTCATTTTTTTTTTTTTCTACTCGATATTTTTGTAACGTTCCCGTACTGGGGGATTTCGAGTTTATAATTGTTCAGAGACGATTAGAATTTGGATGAAATTGATTGGAATGAAAAAAAAAAAAAAAAAAAAAAAAAAAAAAAATTGATAAACAAATATTTCAGGAACTCATTGGTGCGGCAACGGAAATATTGCAACGGACGAAAATGATCTTGGTCTTTTCTGGAGAACCGATAGTTGCTGTCGCGCTCATGATCACTGTCCATACTCCGTTGCAGCCGGAAGAAGTCTTGGACCGCTTTACAATAGCGGAACTTTCACGAGGTGACAATCTGGAATAAATGAAATTGAAAAATATAAAAATTATTAAAAATGATAAATAAAAAATGGAGATATCAATGATTGGAAAAAAAAAAAAAAAAAAATGTATATTTTGCAGATCCTCGTGTCAGTGCGACTTCGAATTTTTCAATTGTCTCAAAAATGTCAACACCATCGTATCGAAGAAAATTGGAATTACGTATTTCAATGTATTGAGGCCTCAGTGTTTCGATTATATGAAACCGATTCTGAGATGTATACGATACTCGAGGTAAAAACGAACAATAAGAATTCATTATATTAAAGCGAAACAAATGTATTTTATTGATAAATTGAAAATTTGTAAAATTCATTGAAAAGATAAAATTGATTTTTGCTATTTATTCCTGCGACTTTGAATCGATTTTGTGATTTTGTGATCATCATTTTTCATTGCGTTTTTTTTTTGTTCTTTTCTTTATGATAGGAGAAAAATTTTCAATCCGAAATGTCTGGAGTACGATCTGGACCCCACGAAAAATGCAACCCTCCTATGGATCGATACTGGCGACTTTTTGGACTGAAAAACGACATTCTCACTGATCTCTTGCTGTATACGATGAAAAAAAAAAAAACTTTCTCACTGTGTACTTGATAAATCGTCAAGGAACCGATGGATCCAGAAAAATTAGAAAGATTCTCAAAATATAGCGCTGTCGTTATCGTCTGACGTATGAGAATATCGAATTTTTTTTTAAATAATCAAATTGTAACGTTTCGAAATAAAATATGCATTTTTTACGAAAAATTTGACTTTTACGAGATATCTGACAAATTTTCTAACATATTATTTTGATAAGTCGAACGATAAAAAAATTGTAAGGAAATAAAAATTTTCCAATCATTTTCGGACATGCATAAATTATAAAAATTTTTTCAATGAGTTGAATAAAAACTTCTCAACGACATTTTTATTCAAATTTCAATAAATACGTTTAAACGAAAGAAAAAAAAAACAACAACAACAAAAAAGAGCAACGAAATCCAACAAACAAGTGCAGAAGTAACGAAATTAATTCGAACACACGAAACTAGAAAAGAACTGTCGTCTGTACAAATGGTAAAAAGTTTTTTTCAAATATCAAGACAAAATATTGAATTTTTTTTTTTTTTTCCCTGTTTTTCGCCAAGAGCATGAGCTTTCGTGAAGAAGTCGTTTAACGAAGAGAAAGTAAACCGAGCAACGAGCAAAAAAATACCCAAAATTAAGCTGCAAACACAAGTGTACTTTTATCGATCACCTTTTTTATCTGTTCTCTTCTATTATTTTCACATATTTTACCTTTCTTGTCGCAAACTATAAATACCCGAGTTTTACCTGCACGAGCTATAATCTTGTGCTTGAGCTCACCTAGCGAGTTTGCGAAATCTTGGTGTTCCCAGCTTGCTCAATTGCTGCTAAAATTCGGTGAGTCGAATTGTAAAAGAAAAAAAAAAAAAAAATAATCATTTTTCCATTTTTTTTCCAATAAATACTTCTAATACTTTTCGATAATTATACGAATCTTTGATAGTAAATATTTGATCGAATGAGGAATCGAGTCGTAATTTAGTCTCGATTACAATCGAGCGATACGAAAATTCGACAATTCTGTTTAGAAAAAAAAAAGAAGCAGATTTTTACTTTTTTCACAATCGATGAAATCGTTTTTAATTTCCCTTTTTTTTTTTTTTTTTCTCAAATTCTCGTTACTGCCAAGTCTGAGGTATCGAAATAAAAAATTTGAACGACTGAAAAAGCGATTGATCAATCGAATCGTTATTAAAAGATCAAAAGTATTTGAAACAAAAAAAAAAAAACGTGAATATATAACGATAATAAAAAAGTTGTTGCTCGAGCGAAAATGTTGAATGTTTTTTTTTTTTTTTTCATCAGATTTCAAGAAGACTCGCTGACGAATCTACGGACGCAAAAATGTATCTCGTTGCTCGAACCGTTTTGCTGATTTCCATTTTTCTCGCAATAACCGTTGATGGCCAATATCCATCGAGCAGTTCCAGGTCGAACGGACTTATCAGCACGTTTATCGGTAGATTGGTTGATGATGTACAAGATCATTTCAGGAAAGTGGATCTCGGCATTTTTCCTGGTAAGAAAAATATCGAATTATTTCAATACCTAAATTTTCCTCGAAATCTAATAATTGTTTCGTTATTTTTGTTTTATATTTCAATTCAGATTATTATGTTGTTATTTTTGTTTCAATAAAATTATGATTTTTTAATTAAAATACTCGATTCTCTCGGTCGAATATTTCATTTTATAATTTTAATTTTTTTTTCAATTTTTAATATTTCATTTGAAATTTGACAAATTTTTTTCATTATCCACAAAATACAGCCAAAAATTATTTTTCTATCAGGACTTTTCTTTCGAACAGCATTTTCCGTGATTTGAACAGAAATTTTGAAAGATAGATGACTTTATTCGAGAAATGATTTTTCAATCATTTTTCTCAAACGATGAAATTCGAAACGTTTCTCATACGTCAAAAAATTTCGAGTTGTAATTCGAATGAAAATTATGTCGATGAAACAATTGTGAAATAAATTTTTCAATCGAACCGTCTCGGTGGTTTATGTTTTTTCAGGAACTTTATGGTGCGGCAACGGCAATATTGCGAGAAACCAAAACAACCTCGGTGAGTTCTGGAAAACCGATAGTTGCTGTCGCGCTCATGATCTGTGTCCATACTTGATTGAACCAGGCAAAACTTTCGGACCTCTTTACAATAACGCAGCTATGCCGAGGTGAATATCTGAAAGAAAAATAAAAATAAAAACATTTTTTTTTTTTTTTTGAGTTTCTCAGAAAAAAAAAATCATTATATTTTGCAGATTCCTATGTCGCTGCGATTTCGAATTTTTCAATTGTCTCAAAAAGGTCAACGATTTTGTATCGTGGGAGGTCGGAAAAATGTATTTCAATGTTATCAGGCCTCAATGTTTCGATTATAGCCATCCGATTAAGAGATGCATACGATACTCGAGGTAAAAACGATCAACAGTAATTCATTTATATTTAAAAAAAAAAAAAAAAAAAAAAAAAAAAAAATGTGAATGTTTGTAACATCATTTTTCATTGCATTTTTTTTGTTTTTTTTTCTTTCTGGTAGGAGAAAAATTTTCAACCCGAAATGTTTGGTGTACGAGCTGGACCTCACGAGAAATGCAACTCTCCAATGGATGGACACTGGCGACTTTTTGGACTGAAAAACGATATTCTCACTCATCTCTCTCACTCGCTGTATTTCACTTGCCGCTACCGTTAATATCAGCAGTTACTGGAAAAAACATTTCGTTCAGATATTGAAATAAAATATGAATTGCCCATGAAAATTTTGTTTATTCTCGAACCCCTTGAATGGCTTGATTTGAAAAAGAAAAAAATTAATAAATAAATTTAAAAAAAAAAAAAAAAAAAATAAAAACAATCAGTCAAATTAAGTAATTTGTCGAGAAACGTTTTTCGAACTATTTTCGAATTCGCAAAAAAAAGTTCTGGTGTTATTTTTGAGAAAAAGCGTCGAATAATTTCAACGAGATTCCTCGAAAGCAGCGAACACCTGAATTCTACAAATTTTTGCTTGCCCTTTGTCATACCACAGTGATTTCGACTACGAATGAAACGAAAGCTGTTGCCGTCGATTCCAAAATTTGCTGTTTTTTTTTTTTTTTTTTTTTTTTGCTCGATCGAGAAAAATTTTCAATTGATTCCCCTTCGAATGTTGCCCTTCGACGATTACGAGGTATATTCAAAAATGAAACTAAAAACAGACGAACAGTTGCGTCAGACATTAGAAAATATTTGTTCAGCCAACGTCGCGAATTTTATGCTAATTTAACAAATTCGTATTCGTAAAACGCAAAAAAGTGTTCGATTTGAAAAAAATAGTCTTTCTTTCGTAAAACAATTCTGTAAAAAAAAAAATCCGATAAACTCTCGATTACAAAATGCTGCCGTGAAAATCGATTGTTTTATCAAATTTCTATGATTTTTTATGGAATAAAAATAACGGTAAAAAAAAAAAAAAAAAAAAAACAAGAAACGTTGTTTTTTAAAGTTAGTTCAAACGAAGCTCGAATAAAAATAGAATTGTGGAAAAATTGATCTACCATTCCACCGTTAATTCTTTCATTCCCAAATTTGAAACGAAGTTAAAAAAGCAACGAGATTTTTTTCAATTCCATTCCGTCGAGCCAAAATTATTAACGATTCAATAATTCATGATGTGCTTATGGCAGTTTCGACAGGAAAAAAAAAAAATTTGATAGATACAGCTGTTTGAATCGAAAGAGTAATAAAAAGCAGCGTGTCTAATGAAGACGTTCGCGATGTGTGTGTGCGTGTGTTATCAGTCTTATCTGCTCCATCATTTTTCTATTGTTGTTCCCTTCGAGCCTCCTATATAAGTACAAATTTCACTTTCCAAAGATCCAAAAAATTCGAGGATTTAATTCGGTGAGTACGAACTCTGTCGCATCTTGTTCCTGAGAGTCCAGAATCCCAGTTTCTTCGATCGCTGTAACAATTCGAAGGGCCAAATATCAGAAAATCTTAAAACTGTGGCTTTTTTTTTTTTTTTTTTTTTTTATACTTCGCTAAACTTTTGACATTTTTTTGATAAAATTTAAGAAATGTTTGGGTGCTTGATCCAAACATAAATCGATTCTCTCAAATAAAATTAAATGAAACAAATGATTGTTCTCATTGTCAAGGGCATTTCGGGCAATAAAATTATTGCGATTAAATTTTTTCAATTAATTCATTAATCGATTGATTTACATTTATTTAAAAAAAATTTCAAAAAATGCAATTTTTAATGAATCGCTAATTTTGATAATTTAATTCTTTAATCCAATCAGCTGATGAATGAAATTATTATTATTAACCAAATTATATTTAATGATTCGAAAAAATATTTGAAAAACTGCAATTTTTAATAAATTGCAAATTTTTTCAAATAATATAAGAATGCCGAATTTTGTTAATTTCAATAATTCAATTCAAACTAATTAGCCAATGAATTAAATTATTATTAATTGATTAATTATACAAATTACATTTAATAATTCGAAAAAATATTTTAAAAATTGCAATTTTCAATAAAGTGCTAATTTTTTTGAATGATATAAGAATGCCAATTCAATAATTCAAGTAAAACACTTTGATCAATGAATTAATCAATCAATCAATTGAATTACATGTAATAATTTTGAAAAAATACAATTTTCGATAAATTGCAAATTTCTTTGCATTTTTTTTAAATAAAATAAAAATGCAAATTCAATGATTCAATTAAAAATTTTTAATAAATCAATCAAATCGAATGTAATAATTTAAAAAAAAAAAAAAACAATTCAAAATGCAATAATTTCAAATGAATGTAAATATTGGAAGGAATCGTGTATCAACGTAGTTTCGAGGATTATTTTCAAGATCAAAAGTTACCTTATTTAGTATTAGAATCTCGAAAAAATGTCTTGCCTTTATGGATTGAAAAAAAAAAAAAAATATTGAAAATACTTAACCATTGGATGAACCGGGTATTAAAAGTTTTATTTATAGATGAAACTCTCAGGATTCCAAATTTCTCATAAACAAGTTGGGCTCAACGTATGTTTCGAGGAACTGTCAAAACGTTGCCAAACGTTTCAAATTAAAAGTGAATCATCGATTTTTTGTGGGGAATTGTATCACATTGTACGATTTATTGAAAACTTGATGTCAAACGAAAATCGTTTGACATTTATACCAATTTATATTTGAATTTGAATTTTTTAATTAATATTTCATGCCTGTTTTTTTTATTTTTCTTTCTTCGTAGGTTTGGTCTAATTCGAACAGGAAAATGCACGGCATATCATTACAACACGACCGCTGAGAAGAAACTCCAGTGGTTCAACAATCAGAATTTCTAAATCGTATAAAACTCTGACAAGTTCAATGTTTTTTTTTCTTACTTTTGCCTGCATGCCGGAAACGTTTTTTTTTTTTTTTTTTTTTTTTTCTCGTCAACGTTACAAATTGTTTTTGGTTATCGTTGTCTGATTTATTGAAACTCCCATTTCGAAACGTTCAGTTTCAAGAATACAAAAAAACATATTTTTTCTTGATTAACGATAAATGGCACTGTTCGTTATTAATTATTTTCATTGTGATACCGATATTTTGACAACACCGTTGGAAGTATTTGGTGGAACGCCTCGTTTTATCACGTGAGGAATCTCTTTTGGTACCATTCTGAAATTTTTGATAAAAATTTCTCCATCAAAAACATTCATCAACTTCATTTTTTTTTTCAAATTCTTCATTCTTTTTGGAAACTAATGTTTAGATTTTTTTTTCAAATAGTCTACTCGAACGTTTCGCGAAAATAAATTGTCAAAAAAAAAAAAAAAAAAAAAAAAACATTTTCCACTTTAGAATTATTATTTTTTTTTTCTAGTTTTCTATAATTGAATTTTATATTCTCGAATTTCAAGTATTGAATTATGGTTTGAAAAATTGATCTCCAAAAAAAGTTTTGTCAAAATTTTTTTTTTTTTTTTTTTTTCATTATTCTCATAAAACTGTGTAGAAAAGTATGGATTGTCATTTTTATTCTCACGTTATGCAGTCGATGATAGGACAAACGGATAGACAAAGCGTGCATCCGGTGCAGTCGTCCGTGACGAGGGGAATGTGAGTTTCGGCGTCGAATTTGATAGCTTGATATCCCGAATCGGCGCAAGCCATGTAACATTTTCCACAATTGATACACATGTCCTGAAAATTTATAAAAAAAAAAAAACGACACACAAAAGCGTGAGAAAAATCTGAAAAAATGTGTGTTTTTTTGTGTAAAATGTTGGAAAGAAAAAAAAAAAATCGATCTCACGTCGTCGATCAGAGCAACGACTTGTTCCTCGTTGTTCAATTGTTTGTACGCGCCGATGTGGGCCAAAGCTTTTCCAATAACGTTTTTGAGCGAAGGTACAGGAGCCACGAGATCGGCGATCGGTCTCACGGGCTCGGGAATCTCGTCCAATGGATTCGTACGGGATTTCAATTCGGCAGTTTTTCTATCTCGCAACAATTGATAATCACCGAAGTAAGGAACGTTCTGAAATACAAATAGAATTTTTGGAATTTTCGAAAAAAAATAAAAAAAATCAAATCGTTTCGGAAATTATGGGAAAATTAATTTTTTTAAGAAAATCCTTATTCGCGTAGCAAAAGAACAAAAAATAATTTGTGAAAACGAATGATTATAGAAATTTCCGAAATAAGCCATTTTTCGTGAGTAAAAAAAAATTGTTATTTTACACAGAAATAAAATTTTTTTTGAAAATGTGTAATTTTTTGAAAATTTTGAAACAAATCACGAGAAGGATTCTCGAAAAAAGGCAATTATTGAAAAAAAAATAGTAAATTACAAAAAAAAAAGGGACGATTTAGAAAATAATTGATCGGAAGGATTTTCAAAAAATTGTAATCATTGAAAAGATAGCATTTTTTTAAAGAAAAAACGATATTCTTTACAACCATAGTGATTTCGAGATGAAATTATTTTTGAAAACGTCATAATGTAAGAAAAAAAAAAAAAAATAAAAAAAAAAAATAGTAAAACGTAAAATTTTGTACTTTTCCGAGAGCGTGTTGAAGGGAAACGGGTTTTCCTTTCTGGTGTTTGAAGGTCGGTGGACTTTGTCCATCCCATTCTTTTTTATCGTCCAGACTGGAGAGATACAAGAGAGTTTTGAGTCCGACGGTGTAATCGTCGATTAGAGTGAAGTCCTGATTCTGTACAGCGCTGCCAATTTGCAGGGCTGAAGCTCCGCAATGTAAAAATTGAAGAGCTACGTCGGCCGAGTCGATTCCCCCGATTCCGAGGATCGGGAAACCCGGCAATTTTTTCGCTATCGATGAAATCGCTCGCAGAGCCTGGGGACGCGTCGCGTTTCCTGACATACCACCGTAAGTCGTTAATTTCGCGGCTCCGATCGACGGCCAAGGAGTCCCATCGCCGTGCAATCCCATCAATCCTTGCACCGTGTTTATCGCCGAAACACCGCTCGCCCCACCCTCGTAAGCAGCCTCCGCGATACTCACGATGTCCGTTATGTTTGGCGTCAGTTTTACGAAAAATGGTATCTTCACCGCTCCTCGAACCCATCTCGATATATTTTTCACCAACACGGGATCCTGGAACCAAAAAAATCCGATTCAGATTCAGAAATCGGAAATTTTTTTTTTTTTTTTTTTAATTCATCAAAGGAAAAATCAGTTGAGACGCTCAAAAGTCCAATTTTTTTTTGGTTTTCAAATTTTGGTACAATTCTTTTCAGAAAAACCTTAAAATTTCATTCAAGATTATTATTATTGTTATTATATAAATATAATTTATAAATAAATTATTGAAAAATAATAAAAAATAAACTAAATTATATAATAATAATTTTAATTAAATTGTTAAAATTAATTTTATTAATTCAATAAAGGAAAAATCAGTTGAGACGCTCAAAAGTCCAATTTTTTTTTTGGTTTTCAAATTTTGGTACAATTCTTTTCAGAAAAACCTTAAAATTTCATTCAAGATTATTATTATTATTATTATTATTATTATTATATAAATATAATTTATAAATAAATTATTGAAAAATAATAAAAAATGAAGAAAATAAAATAAATTATATGATGATAATTTTAATTGAATTGTTAAAATTAATTTGATTAATTTATCAACATTTTTCAGGGAATCAACCATTTTTCTTTGAAAATGAAGCTCTTTTTTCAAAAGTTTTCATATTCGAGGATATTTGAAAAATAATTTTGCATAACGTGAAAGAAAATTAATGTGACAAAACGAAATTCTTCGGTTTGGGAGAATTGAAATTGTTTTGAAATACCAAAGTTTTTCGTTGTCTCGAAATAGAGTAAAAAAAAAAAAAAAAAAAACGTGGCAAAAATAACACTTTTTTGGTGTTTTGTTTGCCCCTTAATTCTTAACATACTTGGCCACAAGCGAGGCCCATCCCGGATTCGCCCATTCCGTGTGGACACGACAGATTCAGTTCCAAGGCATCCGCACCTGTTGCTTCGGCTCTCCTGGCCAGAGTGGTCCAATCTTCTTCATCGTAACTGCACATTATGCTGGCGATAACGACCTGCAAATAAAAAAATAAAAAAATAAAAAAATAAACTAAATAAAAACTAAAATAAATATGAAAATTTGGTGGTAACGGAAAATGGATAATTAACCTTCGTTGGAAAATCTCTCTTCAATTCGACGATACTGCGACACCAATAAGCTTCGGATTTTTCGGAAATGAGCTCGATGTTGAGAAAACTACCCTGTTCAGGACCGTAGTGGTGACGGGAAGTCGTGCCTTTTATTATTCTCGGCGAAACGTTTGTCACGAGATCCTGAAAAATGAAATTCAAAGGGATCAGTGACATTTCAACGAATACTAACGAATATAAAATCGTTTGAAAATTCAAGAGATTCAAATTTTTAAAGAAATTCAAACGAATAAAATTTGCGAATTTTCAAAAGAATTTGAAGAATTTTTTGAAGAATCGAATAGAAATTTTCTCACAAAATCGAACGAATGAAATTCTTGAAATATTTTCATAAATTTTCTCGTACTTTATCGAGGCTGTAAGTTTTCGTAACGGCGAAAGCCCATCCAGCCTCGAAAGCTCGTCGAATCATAGCGCTGGTCGTGGCCGGTGGTGCGGAGGCCAAACCAAACGGATTTTCAAATTTGATTCCGCAAACTTCGACGCCGAGATCGACCTCGTCAATGGCGGTGTAAAATTTTGGTAATTCCGGTTCTTTCGGTACCGGAGAAGCATTCGATCGTTGTATGAATCTGTGGATATGCCAAGCAGCTGTTTTACCATCGTTCACAGATTCAACGGTGGTTTGTGCGACTCCGGCGAGATCGCCGCCGCAGAAGATTCCCGGAACCGAAGTTTCCATCGTTTCTACATTAACTTCCGGTAAGCCCCATTTGTTCAATTTCACCGGTTCCATCGCTCCTTTTATTCCTTCGTCATAGAGTCCTGAGCCGAATGCCGATATAACAAAATTCGCTTTTAATCTGACGACTTGATCCTCGTCCTCGATCCAATCGCCGCTCTCGCTTTCCTCCGTTCGGTTAAATTCCATTCCAACTATTTTCGAGTCTCTAACGATCACGCGCTTCGGCGATTGAAACGGTACGAATTCGCATTTTTCCTCGCGCGCAAGCTCCATCTTTGAAAAATCATAAATTACGATTTAAAAAATCAAGTTTTACAAGAATTTTGATGCGCTGTCAGGAAGATATTGAAAAATCGGAATTTGGACGTATCTAACGATCCTTCGGACTCGGGAAAATCATTTTTTCAAATTCTTTTTCAAACAAATCATAAAAATGTTAATATCGAAACGATTTATGATCGAAGAAAAAACTTTTGCACTGTGTACTCGATAAATCTTTGAGGAATCGATGGATTCAAAAAAATTAAAAAGATTCTCAAAATATAGCGCTTTCGTTATCGTCTGACGTACCGAAATCTCGAATTTTTCGAAAATAATTGATTTGTAGCGTTTTGAAATTAATTATGCAATTTAAACGAAAAATTTGACTTTCTGAACGTTTGTAACAAATTTTCTGTATGAAATATCTGAAAAAAATCGTTCGATAGACCAGGGGCAAAAGAGTTTCGAAATTTTAGGGAAAAAAGTAATCATGAAATAGTGAAAACTCTTAGAGTTATCGTGTCGAACCTGGCGCAGATCACAGATTCGATAAAAACGTTACCAAATTTTCGTGATCAAAAATTCTGAATGGATTACCTCTTCGGGAACGGCTCTAACGTTGGTAAATCCTTTTCTGAATACAACAAAAACTTTTTTGGCTCCGCAGCGAAGAGCGGAAGTGGCGCAATCGAAAGCGGTGTCTCCGGCTCCGAGAACGATCACGTTTCCGTACAATTCGGGCAAATATTGTTTGCTATTTTTGCACGGACACATGCCGGTTTTGCTGCCGAGAGAGACAGCAGGAAGAAAATTTTTCGAGGTGTAAAAACCCATATTTTCATCGAGATTATCGAAAATTGAATTTTTTTTCGGTTCCGGAAGTCCGATGCCCAAAAAAATTACTTCGAAGCCATCATCCTTGAGATTTTTTATCGTTAAATCATCGATCGACAATGATCTACCGAGCACGATCTTCACTCCGAGATCTTTGACGAGCTCCGTCTCAAAATTAACGACGTCGAAGGGCAAACGATACTGCGGAATTTCGGAGGTGCTCAAACCCCCAAAATAATTTTCCTTCTCATAAATCGTTACGTTTTCATAGCCCAGTCGAGCCAAAAACGTCGCGCAAGAAAGCGACGCCGGGCCACATCCGATCAAAGCGATTTTCGTTTCCGGATGATCGACTCTCTGCCCGGGAATTCTCTTCTGGCGAATATTCATCTGTTTGAAAATCTAAAAAATATAAAAAAATCTTTGTAAATAAAAACTTTCGAGTCACCGAAAAAAAAAAAATTACAAAAAATTCAATAAAAATCGAGATAAAATTGAATTAAATCGATTTTTCGCGATATTCGGATAAAAAAAAATATTTTCGAATTACTCCAAATTACTCACGAGTCGATCGGCTCATTTTTAAATTTTTATTTTTATTTTTTTTAATGAACAGAAAATAAAAGAATTTTTGCACTCGTTTTCGAGTCAAAATTTTTATATTAAAAAATTTAGCTCGAAATTTTTCTTTTCAAAAACTCGTCAAATGTAATTTTGCCCTTTTGCAGAGTGCAAAAAAATTTTTGATTTTCTGTTCAATTGAAAACAAAAATGAATTTAAAAAATCAGGAATAAATAATGAAAAATTATAATTATTGAAAGTAAATGTGAATTTTGAGAAAATGATGGAAATTGCTCGAATTTATTGAACGATTTTGCTTCGATTAAATGGTATAGAAATCGAAATTAAATGAGCTAACGTCAGTAGCAAATTGCTGTAGTCCTCCAATATTTATCGGGCCTTCTTCGACCGCGGCGAGATTGCATCCACCGACGCAAAGATCGCTCGTCGGACAGACCATTCCGCAAGTAAGTCCCAGAGGATTGTCCGAAAGGATCGCTTTCGCAGCTCCATAATAATTTTTATTCGAGATCGAAGTTATGAAGGATTTGACGTCGAGCTGCGTGGGACACGATTTTTGACAAGGCGCGTCAGCGCACTTGAGGCAACGCGAAGCCTCTTTGAGGGCTCCGCGCTCGCTCAGGGTCGTGTGTTTTATATCGTCGAAGTTCTTCTCCAAAGAGATACAACTCTGAAACAAAAAAAAAATGATTTGTGACTATTATAAAAAAAAAAAAAAATTCCAGAAGAAAAAAATGGTTTTTTTGCTCAGTGATCTCATTTTTTTGAAAAAACGAAAATCTGAAGTGAGAAAAGCAATTTTTGGTTTCTCGGATCCAAAAAAAATTCTGGCAGCAGAAAAAAAAGGTTCAAATTTCAAAAAATCGAATATTTTTCTTCCTCTGTGCTCAGTGACCTCATTTTTTTTGAAAAAACGAAAATCTGAAGTGAGAAAAACTATTTTTGGTTTCTCAGATCCAAAAAAAATTCTGGCAGCAGAAAAAAAAGGTTCAAATTTCAAAAAATCGAATATTTTTCTTCCTCTGTGCTCAGTGATCTCATTTTTTTGGAAAAAACGGAAATCTGAAGTGAGAAAAACTATTTTTGGTTTCTCAGATCCAAAAAAAATTCTGGCAGCAGAAAAAAAAGGTTCAAATTTCAAAAAATCGAATATTTTTCTTCCTCTGTGCTCAGTGATCTCATTTTTTTGGAAAAACGAAAATCTGAAGTAAGAAAAGCAATTTTTGGTTTCTCAGATCCAAAAAAAATTCTGGCAGCAGAAAAAAAAGGTTCAAATTTTAAAAAAGTCGAGTATTTTTCTTCCTTTATGCTCAGTGACCTAATTTTTTTTGGAAAAAACGGAAATCTGAAGTGAGAAAAGCAATTTTTGGTTGTTAAAATCCAAAAAATTATCTGGCAGAATAAAAAAAAAGGTTCAAATTTCAAAAAATCGAGTATTTTTCTTCCTCTATTTGAAAAATCGAAAGTCTAAAGTGAGAAAAGCAATTTTTGGTTGTTAAAATCCAAATAATTATTTGGCAGAATAAAAAATGATTAAATCACCAAAAAATGTGATTATATTTGATAGTTTATTGAAGTTTTGTTTCCGGGCAAAACTTACCCCACACTTTGGAGCAGGATTCCGTTTCCAGTGAAGTTTATTTATCTTGGTACGAGCAGATGGAACTAAATTGGTAAAAGCTTTCGTCCTCGGATTGAGTTGAAGTAAATTCTAGATAAAAAAAAAGGGAAATAAAAATGATTAAAAAACGATTGAACAATTGGACGGAGTGGTTGTAAGGACGAAAACGAGTTTACGACGCACTTCGATATCAGGCAAATCCTTGCTGAGCGTGACGTCTGAATATCCGGACATTTTATTCGAACGAAAAAAAAAAGAAGAAAGAAAGAAAAAAAAAGTAATCTAGTGACCTCGTTTCGTAAATTGAAGTCTCTCAAAGTCCACGCGCGACTATTCTCGAGCTCTCTCTCTCGAGAGTTTGTAAAACCTTTTGGAAAAAATTCAAATAACGATTGTAACTGAAGCAACTGACTTCGAGTTACGAAAATTCACTCGAAATGAAACTTTCAAAAAAAAATTATAGCTCCTAAAGATTCGACGAAATTTTGTAACATCTCGGAGAGATTGTACACTCTGCTCATATGCCTCTGCGATGAAAACACTCGACTGGCGACTGACACGAGATGGAATCTCAATGTTCCCTTGTCAGAATATGGAGAGGGAAACGTGTCTCTGGCTTATTATCATTATACGAGAGATAAGGAACGCTGATCTTTCTCAATTGAACGAGGTTCTGGTCGACTCGAGAACTGCTCCCATATTTTATCATTTTTCATCGAACAACAACTCTTTCCAATTGTCGATTCAAACCTTTTTTTTTTTTTCATTTTATTCACCAAATTTATCGTTCGAATCACCATTTTTTAATTTTCTTCATTTTTTTTTTAATTTAAAAAAAATTTTTTAGCCCGCAGCCATAAAATGTATTCGAAAAGATCGATTAAAAAAAAATGTTGATCGATCAATTATCGAATTATTATTTTCGTCGGGTAAATCGAATCTGATGATTTTTACACTTTCAAAAACGATGAAATTCACGTTTTGTTTTGTCTTCTTACATAGTCCAGGAAATGGTTTGATTTTGACAAAAATACTAACAGGTAACCGTGAGTGCCATCACACGCGGAAAATGGCGACGATAAAAATTTTCGAAAAAACGTCTTTTTTTAAATTTTCTCCGTTAATTGTTAATCGATCGGGTCGTTTTAGGGCTCATTCTTTTCGCATTTTTATTCTCTACATTTCGTCTATTGGTTGCTGGTCCATAGCTTCATTGGTTTTCGTTTTATAAGCAAAAAACTAAAAAAAAAAGTGCATTTTTTTCACTAATTTGTTAATAACAAATAAGATACTCGGAATCTCGTGTCCAAAACTATGCAGTTAACATCTGGGGACCTTTCCGCGTGTGATGGCACTCGCGGTTACCTGTTAGTATTTTTGTCAAAATCTGATGATTTTGTATAGCTTCGTTTCCTGGCCTAACAACACACTTTCGTCTTCGAAGTCTCGCAAAATTCGGAAAAAAAAAAAATTAAAAATTCAAAAACAACTTTAGAGTTTGAGTTTGAATACGAGCGGAATAAAAGTCACTTTTGATCAAGTTTTCTCGTTCAACGAACATTTGAATTTTCGCAGAATTTAATTTTTCTAACAAAAAATTTCTTTTCACCCATTTCGGGGAGGCTATTCGAGCAGCTTTTCGTCGAAATGCTCAGAAAAATGGTGGCAAAGATGTAAAAAAAAATTCGTGGTCATTGACCCTTCGTTGATTCAAGCTCAACCGAATCGAACGAATTCGTTGAGGTTCCTATGAGAAATGAGATAAAAAACAACAGTTTTGAATTGCCAAGTCGTGTGTAAAGTGGTCAATATAATTTTCTGTTTTATAATTAAACGCCTGAACGTCGAGAGCTACGATTATCTCGTCCGTCACGTATCGTGTCCCCGGAGCGAGAGAGAGAGAGAGAGAGAGCAGTCGTCGCTCGGCCTCGTGAATAATAAACAAAGTTACAATCGTTCCCTAAACGTTTTAACACTGTAATTACCGGTAAAACAGTGGGTGTATAAGAAAGGTTGAAAATTCATGAATATTCCGAGTCGTTAAAGCCTCGAGAAAGGTCAAATTTTCCTCACGACTGAATTTTCTATCTCAGGACTGATAAAATGTATATTTCTATTTCCGGTATTCTCGTATTACGGTTAATTTTCTTATGACAGATGTCTACTACAATAATTTTCTTAACGTTCCGCCCCAAAACCGAGTCGATTCGAGAGTCATGAAAGAGGCGAGTTTCCTCCGGAGTAAACTGGCTCGCACAGAGCCGAATAAAAACTTAAAAATAAGTTTAAAGCTGTTGAGTTACATCGGTAATTGGCGACCGGAAAAAATATCAAAAAAATATTATTACGTCTATTCTTCGTTGTTTTTTACTCTCGTGATAACGTTTTATCTTATGGTTCAATTGGCGTTCATCGTTTCGGTTTGGGGCCAGGTCGAACGAATGATCGCTGGCTCTTTTCTTTTAATGACGAATACCGGCAACGCTTATAAAATGATGAACGTTCTTGCGCGTCAAAAAAGAATTAAAA
This sequence comes from Campoplex nolae, assembly GCA_037893425.1. Taxonomy (NCBI): domain Eukaryota; kingdom Metazoa; phylum Arthropoda; class Insecta; order Hymenoptera; family Ichneumonidae; genus Campoplex; species Campoplex nolae. The sequence goes on from JBBLXU010000655.1 coordinate 638,643, forward strand.
AACTCGTTGATCTCGTCGACGGTGAAATATTCTCTTCGGAAAATTTGGGTCACGAAAAAGTACTGTCGCGATACAGCTGGCTCGGGATTTTTCATCACGCGACTTATCAGAGCCTCGGTACAGTCTCTATAACTTGTTGGGCCCTCGGATCGATCCTCGATATCCTCAATACCGGCGTTCGACGTCTTCCTGTCGAGAGCTGGTATCCTTACGACGTAAACGTTTCTCCCAACTTCGAAATCACCTGCGTCCAACAAATCTTAGGCCAAATGATCCTTTGCCTTCACAACATCGCTCTCGATACTCTCGTCACTAATTTTCTCAACGTCGCCTGCTGCCAGCTCGAAATCCTCAGACTCAACGTACGATCGATCGGACACGAATTGCCTGCCGATCCAATTTCCTTCGACGAGAACGAGCGAGGCAGGAAACGTCTGAACGCCTGTATCGAACACAACAAAGCTATTATATCGTAAGAAATTTCTTATCGACGACAAACATTTTCAGGGGAAAAAATCCTCCGAGGACACTTCCGGGTCTGTGGGACCCTCAAAACCAAACTCAGGATTGCTGATTCTGCTGACACTTTTCTTGAGTTTTAAGATCTCTTTTGAGACAAAAATACGCGTTTCTTGGGTCTCACTGACCCAGTGTGTTCGTGAGGGATGACAATAAATGTCCAAAATTCATGATTTTTAATTGGTTAACTCATTTTCTTGGGCTTGAATCTCTTTTCAGATTAAATACGCGTTTCTCGGGTCTCGCTGACCCGGTGTGTCGTGAATTGAGAATAATTTAATAAAAATTACTTGTTTCTCTTCAAATTGTTCAGCTTCAAGAAGGAGATCCAAGAGATTTTTGGCACCTCGATTCTCTTTCAGTGTTTCGTTAATTGCGCGATTATTTGTTTGACCGCGTTTCATATAACCCGGATGGACGTTATCGCGCCCGCCGAAATACTCGGGACTGGCCTCTACCTCTGCGGGATGACTTATCAAATTTTTATTTACTGCTGGCACGGCAACGAGTTGGCTCTTCACGTGAGTACTGAAAAAAAAAAAAAAAAAAAAAAACAAAACCATCGAACGAAATTCAAGCCCTTTTTTTTACAATTTCAAGCGTGTTTTTCAAGATTTTTTCATTTCTCGTAGAAAAAACATCGAATTTTAAGAATCTCGACGATTTATTGAATTCGCGAGAATCCAAAAAAAGATATCAAAAGATTCGTCATCTCTCAAATTTGAAATTTTGTACTCGTAGAATGTTGTTCAATTTTTTATTTTTTTTTTCAAAGAGTTGAAATAACTTTTCGGAGCTTTGACAAAAAGCACGAAACTTGACAAATTTTTTGAATACGTGATAAAAAAAAAATGGAATAAAATTTAAAAAAATAAAATAAAACCCAAATTTTAGAGCGAACGCATAGCTTTTGCAGCTTATTCCGGTAATTGGTGGAAATTTGACAGTCGTTTTAAGAGCACGTTGAAAATTCTGATGATTCGTTCTCAGAGGCCTCTCGTTCTAACAGCCGGAAGAATCATGATTGTTTCGCTCGAAACGTTTACCTCGGTGAGTGATAAAAAAAAAAAAAAATGAATAATAACGAAAAAAAAAAAAAAATTGGTGACGGATGACTCACGAAAAATTTTCAGATTCTTCGAATGTCTTATTCGCTTTTCACGGTTCTCCAAAGTTCGACGATCGACGAAGACTGAATTCTCGTGTGCTTAACGTCTATTTCAAACTGTATATCTTTGAAAATATATACATATATATATATATTCGTCTAATCGTCGGAGCAATCGTCGAAAAAAAAAACCATTCCTGAAATAAAATTTAAAAGTTTCATAGTTTTATTAACGTTAAAATGCATTTGTCATCACAGTGAGCTCGGAAAGTGCGAAGAAAAATAAAAAATATATAAAGAAAATAAAATTAAAATATTCGTATTGAATAGTAGGGCTGTGCGATTAATCGATTAATCGAAGTGATCGATTAATATTGTTAATCGAAGTGATCGATTAATGTTGTTAATCGAAGTGATCTATTAATGTTGTTAATCGAAGTGATCGATTAACCGTTAATCGATTAATCTAAGTGATCGATTAATTGTTATTTCGTTTAATCGAAGTGATCGATCAATTGTTAATTCGATTAATCGAAATGATCGATTAATTGTTAATCGATCAATCGAAGTGATTGATTAATTGTTATTTCGATTAATCGATTAATTGTTATTTCGATTAATCGATTAATCGCACGGTCCTATTAGATACTATATATATACGTTGAAAATTCGAGGATTTTTCGGGGCGATGTTCGTTCTTGCTCTGGCTTAAACCGCTTCAACCATGATTGCGATTCCTTGGCCACCGCCGATGCACGCCGAGCCGATTGCGAACTTTCCAGCGTTTCTTCTCCTGAAAATAATTCCAATAATTCAATGAATCATTCAATTTTTACTGAAATTAATGCAAAAAATCAAATTTATTGATTCGAATGAAAATTCAATCGAATAAAATTCATTAAAACAGTGAAATTTATAATTAATTCGCCTAAAAATTAGTTGGATAATGATAATAATAGAAATTCAAAATCTCAATTGTTTTTTGATGGTAAATCAACTGACCTGAGTTCGTGGACGATGTGAGCAGTGATTCTCGATCCGGAGGCACCCAATGGATGACCCAGGGCAATCGCGCCGCCATTAACGTTCAATTTTTTCATATCGAGTCCAAGATCCTTGACGCACGCGAGAGTCTGAGCTCCGAAGGCTTCGTTTATCTTGAGATGTGAAAAATTCAATAAAAACTTATGAAAAACAGCATCAGGATAAATAATTTTTGTAAAAAATCAATCATAAAAATTATAAATAAATGAAACAACATGGATCGATGATAGAAAATGATGAGAAATAATAATTATCGAAATATTTGTTTTTTTAGATACGTAAAATTGAAAAATTATTCGTAAAATTTCATCGAACTTGATTTGTATTTATAGAGATGGAAAAAAATTTGTAAATTAATTGAATGATTTTTATTGCTTCATTCGAATTAAACTGACCTCGACGATTTCCATGTCGTTCAAATTTTTTCCGGTGAGTTTTAAAAGATTTTTAATCGCCGGGGCTGGACCAATTCCCATGATGCTGGGATCGACGCCGACGGTGCTGTAGCCAACGAGACGAGCGAGAGGTTTCAGTCCCTCGGATTTAACGGCATCCTCGCTGGCGAGGATAACCGCGCCAGCTCCGTCGCAAACACCCTGAAAAGTGAAGATTTGAAAGGATTCGAACAAGAATCGTGACTGATTTATTCTAGGGATTTTAATCGCTATCGATTGCTTTTTATTTTTTTTCAAGACTTACGGAAGCTGAGCCAGCTGTGACGAGTCCGTCTTTCTGGAAAATCGATTTGAGCTTCGTCAGATCAGCTATTTTGGTTTCTGGACGAGGATGCTCGTCTACGGCGACCTCGACGTCTTGTTTCTTTATTTTCAGGGAAACTGGCGCCATTTCAGCCTTGAAATGACCGTTATCGTTCGCTGTAATTTATTAACGTTGTCAATTGTTATTTTTTTTTTCTCGGATTTCATGCTGACGATTTATTGTTCGTTTATCTTTGGGAGGCCGCACTCGTTTAACGCTAATACTACCGAAACGGCTGGAAATAGAGCAAAAGTCTATAGGGTCAATTTTGTAGAGCACGAAATTTCCTGCAAAAAAGCTCTTGACGATTTTTTTCTATCTCCAGTAGTTTGGTCCTGAAAGTCAATCAAAGTATTGCCTCGAGAACGTTCGTCCTATGATTCTTGGAAATCAAGTACTCCGTTCGATCGGCTATCAAGACTAAACTATCGAAGATAGAGCAATAAACCAGAGGACTAATTTTGTAGAGCACAAAATTTCCTGCAAAAAAGCTTCCGACGACTTTTTTCTATCTCCAGTAGTTTGGTCCTGAGAGTCAATCAAAACATTGCCACGAGAACGTTCATCCTACGATTCTTGGAAAGCAAGAATTCGTTCGATCGGCTCTCAAGACTAAACTATCGAAGATAGAGAAATGCCGCCGGGAACTTTTTTGCAGAAAATTTTACCCGCTACGAGATTGGTCCCATAAACTTTTGCTCTATCTACAGCCGTTTTGACAGAAAACGTGATAAAAGACTCCTAACTTCAAAAACTCAATCAAACCGAGCAGGAAATCGCCTGACAGAAAAACTCTCCGAGACTTTTCGACCCGAGATTCAGCCCAGAACAGAACAGAACAGTCCACATTCATCATTATTGATTTTTTTTCCAAGTACCATTTTTCCAGAGCTGTTGGCTCCTGAGAGCAAATTCGTCGACTTCCTGTCTAGTGATTCCATATTTAGCCCCGAGTTTTTCGGCCGTCATGCCCATCGGAAGTCCGCAATACGTGTCGGCGAGTCCGACCCAAAGGGCGTCCTCGAATTCGTACTTTTGTCCCAGAGCAGTACCGAATCGAATGTTTCTCACGACGAAAGGCGTTTGGCTCATATTTTCAGCTCCACCGGCAAGAACGATTCTCGATTCACCAGTCGCTATGCTCTGAGCTCCATTCACGACCGATTGAAAACCTGAACCGCACAGTCTGTTCACACCCAGAGCCGGCTTCTCCAACGGTATTCCACATTTGAGGAGAACGTGACGTGGCAAATAAATGCCATCGGGCGAGGTCAACTGCGAATTCAAAATAATTCAATTAAATTAAAAAAAAAAATAAAATAAAAAAAATTTAAATAAAAAAAATAAAAAAAAAAAACAAATTCAATTAATTATTCGTATGATCCAATTTTTTTTTAACATTCGAGCTTTTTTTTTTGGTATTCCTTGACTTTGGATTCATTTCGAATTGATTTTCGATTGAGTTCAATGAATTTTAATTCTCAATTTTTCAAATTAATGAATCAATTGATCGACTGAATAATTGATTTTCAATTAATTTTTTATTGATGAAACTTCCATATATTTTCGATTAATTTTCAACTGATTTTACTTGATATTTTTGAAAATCAATTGATATTTGACTTTCGATTCATTTCCAATTGATTTTCTAATTGAATTTCAATCGATTATAATCTTCAATTTTTCAAATTAATCGATTAATTAATCGACCAAATAATTGATTTTCAATTCATTTGGTAACAATTGAATTTCAATCCATTTACGATTAATTTTCAACTAATTTTTCGATCGAATTTTCTTTTTATTTAAAATAAAAAAAAATTTATTCATTGATTAATTAATCAGTTAATCAAAATATCGATTTCAAATAAGTTTGGATTTAATGAATTAGTAAAAAAAAAAAAAAAAAAAAAAAACAATCCAATTAAATTCAATGAATTATTCGCCGAATTCAATTAAATTTCATTTTTTTAACATTAAAATGAATTTCATTTGTTTTTGATAAATGTTCAATGAAAATTTTAAATTGATCCTTCATCAATCGATTTATTTATATAACAAAAAAACAATTGAATAAAATTCAATGAATTATTCGTCGAATTCAATTAAATTTCATTTTTTCAACATTAAAATGAATTTCATTTGTTTTTGATAAATTTTCAATGAAAATTGAAACTGATCTGATTGAATATTGATTCAAACCTAAAATTGGCAAACACAGAAAAATTATGAAAACAGTATCAATTCCGTGGAGGTACAAAAACATTTTTTGTAAGTTAAAAAAAAAAAGCAACAGTCACCGTGTTCGTTCGTTATCGCCGCGAGATAAGAAAGCAAAAGCTCATTTTGTTTTTTTTTTTTTCTGCTCACTGTAATTGAGAGAAAAAAAAATGACTTACGCTCATGACATTACCGAATACGACGTGATCGATTTTATCGGGAGTAAGAGAAGCTTCCTTGAGGGCAGAGTTCGATGCGATCACGGACAAATCGGTAACGCTTTTATTCACAAACATTCCTCCCATTTTACCGAAAGGTGTTCGCTTAGCAGCGACGATAAAAATTCCTGTAATTATTATCATTTATAAGGAACAACGTTCCGGAAAAATGGAAAACATATTTATATTTTTACCTTTCGTTGCTACCGACATAGTTTTTCAAAGTGAACGCGAACGTTGATCTACGCGAGCGAAGAAGCAATAATAACAACTGGCCCCCGCGAGTGCTCGAGAGATCGAGCCGGTTCGTAATGATGAAATGTATACATATATAAAAATACGAGAAGAGAACGAGAGTACAAAGTCCGGCTACTCCCCCTTCTTGACTTCAGGCGGAAGGAGGGGGAGCAGGAGAGGGGCGGGGGCTGAAAATTTTCGATGGAAGGAGACGGCTGGCGTTGGGAGGGGACGAGATGGAATTTACACTTTGAAGCTTCAAACGTCACGAAGTTTGGCAACTCGAACATATTTTTTTTAATTGCTTATACACGAGGTTCCAAAAAGAAAAAAAAAACAAAAGAATAAAATCACTTGAAAATGAAAGAAAATTGAATTATTTCGATCGTTGATAATCCCTAGGGGAGTTTTTTTGGGTTTGCCACGAAAAGTAAAAAATTTTCTTTGTTTCGAAATGAGAAAAAAAAAAAGATCTCAAATATGTTGGTGTTGAGAAAATTTTTTTTTTTTTCCTTTCATTCGAATCGTTATGATTCTTTGAATCGTTCATCATCAATCGTATTCCGGAAATTTTGTTTCGATATCGTTTGAAGGTTAGAAATCGCGAAAGAATCTTTTCGAATAGTAGTAACGCTGATTATTTTATCGGAAATTAAAGAAAAAAAAATTGCTTGTTGTCATTTATAAATAATGGAAATATGAATTTGATAAAATTTGAACTCTCGTATCTTTCGTCGAGAGAGAGAAAGAGAGAGCCGAGTCGTCGTCGCTCCGTATATATGATTTGCCCTTGCAAAACTCGCGACTTCGCCTCCGTTCGGATCTTCGGATCAAGAGCTCAGAAGCGTTTAGTTATAACTCGGGCAAGAGGCGCTGCTCGCAGCGCCGCTTCCATGCTTCTGCTCTCCTGATCCCTTTCCTCACTTTCCTACCTCGGATCATTTGCACCAAAAAAATATATAGTATCTTTTTTTTCTAAAGCGTTTGCCGCCGGTGCAGGAGAGGGGGAAAAAACGTGTTCTTTCGTTCTCGTGTGCTCCTGATATCAGAGAAGAATTTCAATACCCAAATTCACGACGTATTCGATGCTTCGAGGACTTTTTGTGTAAATCCCCACAATATTTTATTTCAAGATTTCGAGACTTATTTTTCGCGGTTATTTGTCGATGAAATTTCAATTGTTTCCAGATAAACTGAAGCATGCTTTTGTTGATATTTTTTTTTTTTTTTTTATTTTTTGAAAAAAAAAAATAATTCGGAAAAAGAACGTCAAACTTTTTCTAACTAAAGTGAGTTGAAGAGGTTATGCTACGGCGCAGGATATATTACGGCCGAGACTCTCGAAATAAATGATGGAGAAAGAGGAGGCATTATTTCCAGAAGGAATAACAAAAAATGAACAAATTCTCGAGTATTCTAGAAAATTCACAAATTCGTTTGACGATAATGAATCGTTGATTATTTCTTGATAATTCTGTTATCGCGCATCGATGAGGTGTTTGTTCGCAGAATTATTATATTAGAAAACAGCTCGACCTCGAATCTTATTTCTCGAAGTTCTATTTCTCGGAGCTTTGTTTTTGTTCAGCTGAAAACATATGGCGCGAGCATTGAGCAGCACGTGCCGAATATAAAAGAAAATCTTCATACTCTTAGCAGAACTTGACTCTCTCATTTTTTTCACGAGTACTCGTGTCCAGGTTTTTTTATAAGATTTGAAAATTGTAACGGAAGCTCAAAGTCGGTTTGATCTTCGGTGCGAGTCAACGCGACAGAGTCTTGACTCATCCGGCAGTTGATAAATTCATCATCGGCGATTCGAAACACGAAAAAGAGCAACAACATGAATTTGGCAAAGTACCTCGGTGCAGAAGCGATATTCCTCGTTCTTGTTGCCACTTTTGGCAATGTCTTGTCTCATTCGAACTTCAGTCCGAGGGCAGAGCGCTTCCAACGGGAATTTCGAACGAGAGACAGAGAGGCAGACCACGAGGGTGGCTCGAGGACAGACGCAGAGGGAGAATCGACGACTGATACAGTGCCAAGTTCATCTGAACCAGCAGAGCTAACGAATAGAACTGCACGAAAACCCAGGTATCTACTTAACCTAACACCTTTCTTGAACAGACCTGACCCGGTTGCCTTGGCAAGAAAAAAAGCGAAAGTTACTCTTCCCGGGTCATTGAACATCGAGAGTTACGCCGGTTTTTTTCACGTCGAGAAAAGGGTCCGCGATTCCGATTTGTTCTTCTGGTATTTTCCTGCTAGGGTAAGAATATCTCATTTCCTTTATGGATTCCATCGATCGGTTATTTGATTGAGGGGTTCGAGGTTGAAAAACGAGCTTTTTCTGTTTTTTTTTTTTTTTTTTTTTTTTTTCTTTCAAGCACTTTCATTTTTAGTTTCATTGAATTTTGGCCATAAGTGCGTGGAATAAGGCGCAAAGAATTTTCAATTTGCTGACGGATGAAATATACACCGAAAAAAGAAATTTACTGATTCATCAAACTTTTTCGTTGGTTCAACTAATCATGGCAAACAAATAAAGTTTCTTGTTACAACTAAACTTCTGTTGTATCAACAGCGATGTTTTTGTTGTAGCGAAAAATAATTATTCGTGCCAATTAATAAGATGAATTTTTCTCGAATCAGCAAATTTCATTTCTCAATGATACGAGTTCGTGATTGGTGATTCAAAAAAAAGTAATGATGCTTCGCGATTGATAGCAGATTAGCCTCGTACTTAATCGAGAACAAAAAATCCAATAACATCAGAAACAAAAAAGTTTGTGAATAAAGAAAATTTAATAAGTGCCAATAGCAGATCCAATTTTCGCTTTAGCAATCACGAAACAACGACGTTAACTATGAATTAAGGGAATGCGATTAAGGATGTGCACATTTTTTTATTTTCTATCGACGCAACAAGATTAGAAAAACGAAATTAAAAAACGAGCCTCAATAACTTTGGCCCCTCCCTTCCGGATCCCATTTCTTAGATACTTCCTTTTGTGGTTTCATTCTTTGATCCCTTCTCTCTCTCTCTCTCTCTCTCTCTCTCTCTCTTCCTTCATTGAAACTTTTATTCAAAAACTTTTTTTCAGCTTCCTTCAAATATTTACATTTTCATTTTTCCTTTTTTACCTCTCCCCCCACCCCTTCCGTGACTCCCTCGATCCTTCTCCTATTCGTTCCTATATTCGCCGTTTGTTTCGTTTTTCTGTCTTTTCCGCTCTACCTTTAGGCTCGCTCCCGCTCTGCTCCTCACCCCTCGTTTGTTTCGCTTGATTTTTTAATTCAAATGAATGGTATAATATTTTCATAGGAAAATAGCAGGACAGCTCCGGTGGTTCTGTTCCTCAGTAATGATTTGGCCGCTAGTGTATTTTTACATAACGGTCCAATCCGGATAGATGAGCATGGCAACTTACATCGGCATCGGGAGTCCTTGACTAACAAGCACAACGTTATTTACCTAGAGTACCCGTCCACAGCGGGTTTCAGTTACGCGATACGCCGTCCTTTTAAAGTGTATACGTACAGTGCCGCCGGTTCCGCCTTACACGAAGCTGTGAAGCAGTTTTTCAAGCTGTTTCCGTTGCTCCGGGCCAACGATTTCTTCGTATTCGGCCACGATCATGGGGCCAAATATGCTGCAGCGGTTTCCACGTTGATCCAAAAGCACAATAATGATACAACCATATCCGACGAAAAGATTAACTTGAAGGGAATCGCGCTCGCGAGCGCTTTCATTGACCCGGTAAATCAGCTCTTCTTAGGAGAATTTTTGCACGAAACTGGACTACTCGACTGGAACGGTAGACAAATGTATCTCGAAAAGGAAAATGAAATTAGGAATTATATAGGCAAGGAAGAATACTTCGAGGCTAAAGAAATCTACGACAATCTCACCGGCAATCTCTTCAAAACCTTGACCGGATACGCAGCTCCTTTCAACATTCTTCACGACGTGGAATGGAATATCATGACGTCAGTTTCAACTTGGTTCAACCAAATCCAGTCTCGGGAAGCTCTCCACGTTGGCGAAAAACCTTTCCGCCCGATTACCGAAGACAATCTGTTCCACTTTTATGATGAATATATGATGTCCCGAGCGGATGCGATCGAAGCACTCCTCGCGAATTGTCGAGTCCTCGTGTACACCGGGAACCTCGACATTCTCCGCTCGTATCAGTCCATGGAGAACTGGCTCGATAACTTGACATGGTCCGATGCCGAGAGATTCAGAACCGCTGAAAGACGAGAATGGCGAGTCGGCCATAACGAACTCGCTGGCTACATCAGAAAAGTTGGCAACCTCGCCGAAGTCCTCGTTAGAAACGCTGGACATTACATCTTCGTCGATCAACCGAAATCGACTCTCAAACTTTTGGAAAAATTCGTCCGTGGAACTCTGTAAAGATACGATATTTCGTTGACTCAATAACTGAAGAAACGAACACCCAACTGACAAATGGCGGAGTCGATAACGGTCAGATAACGTGATAAAATAATCCATTTAACAAAGCAAAAATAACGATAAATAAGAAAAATATGAAAAAAGTATAGAAATAAGAAGAAACAATAGAAGTATAGAAAATTAGAAATAAGAAGAAACAATAGAAACATAGAAAATTAGAAATAAGAAGAAACAATAGAAATATCGAGAAATAATTTAATGATTCGTGGGATCGCAAAGACGCTCTGGAACCCGATTCGTTGAAGAAAGGATTCATGGAATTACACGTTTCAACTACAGACTCCTTCCGAGAATTGAGATTGTTAACGTATCGAATTATTTCGATGAAAATAATAATTCTTATCTCAAACGAAGTCCGATCGCGTCTGAGTACCAGAGCGATAAAAATACAATGTTTTTTTGTTTCGAGAACTTTTTAAAAAATCGCCTTCACAAAAGGTCTAATATAATAATGTCAAAATGAAAATGAACAATTTGAAAAAATGTTCAAATAATCAAGAAATTCAACAGATTTATTTGAGACGACGAATAATAATATTTTTGAATAATATTTCCGAAAGAGTGATTCATGTAACCGATGTAACGAGAAACGAAATTTTTTGAAGAATAAACTTATCGTCACGAGTACCGAGATCCTTGGTTATAAACTAGAAAATTATTTTACCCAAATACCTTTCCGATTAGACCGATCTGCTGACTGATGATTTCATCTTCGGGAATCATGAGAAGGAGTAAAAAATATGATTTGAATTCCGTCAACTATATACAAAAGAAACAAACTGGCGAGATGAAAATGGCAGACTCGCTGTGGCTACGTGCGAAACAGCCGCTCCCAACCTCACCCAAGCCCTTGTCGGAAATGCTGCACATTTATTTTCCCCTGACCATTAGAGAAACCGAAATTTTTGGTGTCGCTTTTTTGAGTGTCAAGTATCCGATTAAAGAACGAATTCAAGAGTTTCAACACTCAAATCGGGTGTCGACAACCTCAGTTCGGGGGTCAAAACCGAATGACTCTTAACGGACACCATCAAAGAAACTGGCATTATCAGTATCTAATATTGATGTCGTATTCCGGTCACGAAAATACAATTTTAAACAAAGCGAGTGTCAACAATCAAAAATTCGTTCTTAAATCGCATTGTTGACACCCAATTTTCGGTGTCGTGATTCGTCAGGGTACAGATTCGTTGACGATCCAATTTTTTTTAATTTTCCCCAATTATTGTCCTATAAAATACTCATGTATCGGTAACGATGTTTATTAAAATCGATAATACGAATATTCAACATCCGGTAAACGTAAATCGTAATAACTCTGTGTAAAATGAATTTCGGCTCTTTTTTGACTCCGAAGTAAAAGTCGATCGTCCTTCAGGTATAATAATATCGACTCAGCTGATCATACCGATCACTAAATTCAATCATTGTGCCTATTCCAATTATTTGGATACTTGTAAAAATAATAATTTTTAATCATATGATCTAGCCAGCCTGATGAGAATTACCTTGAACCGAATGATACAACCGACGACCGGAAACAACGTTTATCAGTACAGAAAATCCATGTTTTCGATGAATTTTCAAAATTCAATCGATTTTTCGTACCTCGATCGAATGAATTTTGGAATTTGGAGAGCAGGATCAAGATTTAAAAAAAATGTCAAGAACTCTCGTTTTCGTAAATGATAAATTTTGGTTTATTCGTTATTTTGTTGTTGTTGTTTGTCTTTTGCAAAATTAGGTTAACGGTTCACAGTGATTCGCCCTCAGTCTTAAAACTTAATATGGTACTAAGTAATATTAAATTTGAATAATAATAATAATAATAATAATAATAGTTAAGATGAGGAAATGGTCCGTTTGGACGCCTATATATTTGCCCAAGATTTTTCATCGTTCACGGATTTATCTAGAAAACGCAACATCGTCGAGATGGCGCGAATACGAATCGTTGAAGGATTTTTTTTTTTTAAATATACAGACTCCATTAAAAATGAAGAGAAAATTTTACACCTCGTTGGCAACTTTTCGTCCAATTTATTCATTTATTTATTTTTTTTTTTTCGTTTCTAATTATTATTTCCTTCCATTTATTATTTCGACGTTTCTCGGTGTTACTCGATTCTCGGATCGTAATACGTTGCTTCGCTAATGTCCGCCTGTTTCGCGTATTCCTGGCCCTTTGAATAAAAATTTATTTTACCATTAAAAGATAATAATTATGAATAAAAAAAAAAAAAAAACCAAAAATTTGATACAAAAAAAAAGTTGATTCGTTCGGAATCGCATCGACTGAATTTGTAAATTTTACATCTACAAAGAATCTCATAATTTTTTATTCTTTGGGGCTAGAAAAAAAAAATGAAAAATGAAAAAACTTACGTCTTGAAAATTCATGTACATCGCCTGAGCCAATTCCGAAGATTCAAAAACCGCTTTGAGTGATCTCCTCGTCGGTGGAATTGGAACTTCGTCGATTGCGGTCCATATGCAGCAGTTTTCGTTGATCTGTGAATAATAAGAGATGAAATGAAATTCATAAAAAATCGCCATTTTTCCAGTGTTTCAACAAATTTCTCGTTTTTCATTACCTCCATTGTCGTTTCCATGCTGATTACCGTATTGCTGAATATTTCACCGGTGTTATCAGCTTCGACGATTATTTTTGCACCATAAATCTCTGAATCGTACAAAATTTTGAGATTTCCCGTGCCCACAGATTTCCACGTGTTATCCTCGAGGGTCAACAAATCGGCGCGACTTGCAAATATCATCGAGTGCTCCTCGTCGTCCTCGTCTTCCTCGTCTTCGCCAACATCGTCCCCGTCGTCTTGTTCCTCACCGTAACATTCCGTCGAATCGGCCTCGTTCACTCTACCTGTTAATTGTCGAATGAATAAAAAAAAAAAATAAATAAAAATTAGTATTTTGCAAGTTGGACAGCTTGGAAAGAAAAAAATTATTCGTTATTCGTCTTTGAAAATTACAAATAATTCATCGAGAATGGTCTAAAAAAGATATAAAAAAAAATGAAAAATTATGTTTTTGACGAAATTGACTTTGAATTGATTTTCAGAAGGTTTTTTTTTATGGAAAATTGAAAACTTAGAGAAAAAATCGTTTTTTTATCGACAAAAAATTTTTTTCCAGCAACATTTCGATAATTTAAAGTATTTTTAATTCTTGTAAATCGATGCTTTAAAAAAAAAGTTTCTATTTTTGACGAATCTTTGAATGCGAAATGCCGATCGAATAGACTTTTGTCTGAAAATGTGTAAAAAAAAAAAAAAAAGAAAAAAAATGTGAGAATAATATTAATAATAATTAAAAAATTTTTTATTTTTTTTAAAATTAATAATAAATTAATAAATTTATTTATAATTCTCAATTAATTTTTATATTATATTATTAATTATTTAATCAATCAATTATTTTTTTATTCAATTTTATAATTCATTGAATAAATAATTAAAATAATAAAAAAAATGAGTAAAAAAAAAAAATTGATAAAAAATAATCAATCAATTAATTAATAATCAAATAATTAATTAGTAATAATAAATGAATGATAAAATTGATAAATAATAAAATTATAAAAATTAATAATTAATAATAATAATAAATAAAAATGAAAAAAATTAATAAGTTTAATAATTGTTAACCTTGTGAGCTGGTGTTTTGACGTTCCTGAAGATCGGATTTGGCTTTATCGACGGAGTCTTTGAATTTGTTGGCGAGTTCAGGATTTTTGAATTTAACGGCTAATTCCTCGAGGGCGAATGGTTCTTCGGCGTGATTGAAAGCGGCCCACATCCAGGCGCGATCGGAGCTGTGAAGTGGTCGAATTTCGAGATCGGCGGTGACGAGTTGATTGCAAACGACTTTATGAACTTGTTCGCGTCTCAGAAGAAGCCGATAAGTACCGTGACCGGAATGATACAAAAGTTTCATTTCACCGGTACCGCGTTCCTTCCATTCTTTCGTTTCGGATTCGTATCTGTAGAGCTTAGCTCTCTCGCCGAATATTTTGTCCTCGTCTTCCTCGCCGGTGCGAACTTCGATCGCATCGGGAAGGGGAATTATCGGTTCAAAGTGAGGATCGTGCTCGGCTTCCTCGGCTTCGTCCCCAGCGCCGGTCTCTTCCTCTTCGGCGCCTTCGGTTTTTTTAAGACTCGGAGATTTGACACCGAAAACAGTGGCGCCGGCGCCAGCGAAAGAGAAATTCGGATCTTTCTTGAACGTATTCGCCGGCGTCTGGGAGGCCAAAGTCTCGAAGGTGACGCTGCTGGTGAGCGGCAAATACGCCGTCAAGTCAGTCTTGTCTTCGTTATTTTCCGGATTTTTGCCGCTATCCGAATTCGAGTCTTTCGGGATTTCCTGCTGCTGCTGCTGCTGCTTCGGACTCGCGGTACCGAAACCGCTGAACGCGTTGTCCGAATCCGGCGAGCCCGTTTGACCGAAGACGTTACTCGGTACACCGAACACGTGAGTCGCACTTCTTCCACCGAATATCGAGAGTCCGGTGCTCGTGGAATTGCCGGTTAAACCGAAATTCTGAGAGCCGAAAGGGGAAGGAAAAATCGGATTTGATCCGCTGATGGAACTCTTGATTCCACCGGCTCCGAAAACGTTTTGAAACGGAGAGCTCGCCGCGCTCGATTCCGATTCCTTCGGAGTTTCGGACCCCGCCGCGGTTTTAGTAGCGGTTCCACCGAACATGGAAATTCCGGTGTTCGGCGTGTTGCCGAAGATCGATGATTGTCCGGAGGAATTGGTCGTGCCGAACAGCGGCGTCGACGCTTGTTTCGCCGAATTTAACGGCGTCCGTTGATTCCCCGTTGGACTACAAATGCTCAAATTTTCCACGTTGAAATTGGTGCTCGTCGCCGAATTATTTTTGGCGACTTGATCAGAACCCGAAAAAATACCGGGCGTACCGTTAGTGGCGCCGGTCCCGAATACGAAATTCGATGAAATTTTCGATTCCTCCGAATAGCCGAATTGCGAAATCGTTTTCTGGCTCGAATCGTTGCTCGTTTCGGACGAGCTCCTGTTACCGAAACCGGTGAATTTCGGTGGTGCGATTTTCGCAACTATCGGCGATTGCGTAACGGTTTTCGGTTTTTCGAAAATCGGCAATTCCGGTTCCTGACAACCCCGGCAACCGGGACAATCTTGCTTGAGTTTGTAGGCGTAAAAATTTTCGGGCAATTGGAGCTTGAGCGCGGCCGCTTTATCCTCGGCGCTCGGTTTCGCCTCGTAAATTATTTCGACTTCCTGGCGCGCCGAATTATTCGCCGTAACTAACGATTCCGCTGGTTCACTCGGTTCGGGATCAGTCTTCGTCGCAACTTCGAGGGCGTCGCTCAAATTTTTACGGAAATCTTGAGCTATTTGGGCGGTTTTGAATCGACAAGCTAATTGGAGATATTCTATGTCACCCTCGCTGTAATCGGGCGCGTTCCACAACCAAGTTTTATCGTCTTTGGCTTTGAGTTCGAGTTCTTTGGTGACCGCGTGATTGAGACAAAGCTTTAGAGTCTGATCGCGTCTCATGAGCATCCGAAGTTTCATCGTTTCAGGATTTCGTAATATTTTTATATCACCGAGTCCTCTCTCTTTCCACTCTTTCTCGTTGGAATCGAAGCGGAATAGTTTGGCTCTGTGAGAGTAAACGATTTCCTCGTCCTCCTCCCCGGTTTTAACTTCGACTTTGTCCGGCAACGGTATTACCGGAGCGAAATAAATATCGTCGGATTCGGCGACTTCGTCCTCGCTGTTTTCTCCCTTCGAGGCCCGATCACCGGGCGATTTGGTTGGCGATTT
The DNA here is from genome assembly GCA_037893425.1 of Campoplex nolae. Classification (NCBI taxonomy): domain Eukaryota; kingdom Metazoa; phylum Arthropoda; class Insecta; order Hymenoptera; family Ichneumonidae; genus Campoplex; species Campoplex nolae. The sequence continues at coordinate 655,057 of JBBLXU010000655.1, forward strand.
TGAGGAGAACTGAAAATCGAAGGATTTACCGGGCGATCCGAACGCGAAACCGCCGCTGCTCGGCTGCTCGGTGGTGTTCGGCGGCGTGCTCGGCCGCGCTGTTGCTGGTATACCGAAGGAGAAACTGGTGCTCAGACCCAAAGTCTTGGAGGCTCCAAAAATCGAAAAGTTTTTCGAATCCCCGGAGCTGGATTTGTCCTCTTGCGTAGGCATTTTGAAGGTGAAACCCGTACTCGGTACACTCACTGCGTTAGTCTGCGGAATTCCGAAGGAAAAGGTCGAGGGCTTGGAAGGCTCGAAACTGACTTTCGGCTTGGGAAGCACCGAAGGATCTTTCGGGGTTTCGCACGAAACGCAGTGCAACGTCGTTTCGTTATTCCGGAGAAAACAGCCTTGACACTCCCAGGAACCGGCTGGCGGTTTGAACATTTCGGCGAGTGATTTTTCGGAGGATTTTTGAGGTACTCCGAAGGTGAAGGTGTGCTTCGGCGGCTCCTGGAGATTGAAACCACTGGGCTTTTGCTTAGGTGGCATAGTCGGATCTTTGGGAGTATTGCAGGCGACGCAATAAGCGTTTTCTTTGCTGTTACGGATGTAACAGCTCTGACACTCCCAGGATTCGGGTTGAGGCTTGAATTGATTCCAGAGATTGGGTTTTTCGCTCGAATCGTTGGTCTTGATCGGCTGAACCGTTTTCTGGAGACGATCGGCCTCGCAGGCGATACATTTTCGGGCAGATGCCTCGTTCCGAGTGTAACAGGAATTACATTCCCACGAATCTGAGGGAGGTTTGAATATTTCGGAGAGAGAAGGCTTTTCGAGAGCCGAATTTTTTCTCGAGCCAGCGACAACGACGAATTTACCTTCGATGCGGATCGAGCTCGTGGGCACGTGATCGTTGGTCATTTTTTTCGTCAACGAAGCCCCAAAATCTTGAAATTGTTTGGCCGATTCGGCGTTTTCGAATAAACAGGCAACGATCTCGGGCTTTCCTTTGGCGCTTTCGGGCACGTTCCAATTAACGACGTTGTCGGTACCGGGTAGCAGTGTGAATTTGCTCTTATCGCTGAAGATGTAATTGCAGAAGGTTTTACCGGTTTCGTCGCGTTTTATGAACAGCCGAATCTTGCCGGTTTTCGGATCGATGAATATTTTAGCGGTTCCCGGACCGCGATTTTTCCAGGCGCCGGAATCGCCGCTGCAGCGCATAAGAGTAGCGCGTTTTTCGTAGAGCAAAGCTTCGCCGTTTTCTTCCAAAGTGCCACGAATTTCGGCTCCCATTTCGGCCAGTTCCCCGGGCGAGGGTGCGTGCGGACGTCTCAGAATGGATTTAGTCTCCGTTTTATTATCCGGGGTCGTCGCGCTCGTTACGCCCGTTTTGAGGAACGAGAATCCAGGGCTTTCGGTGCTCGAGCTTTTGGTGAACGAGAAATCGGCGAACGGACTCGGCTTCGTAGTTTCTTCCTTTTTAGCGGGCATCGGATCCGGGATTTTTTGAATTATCGGCTCCGAACTGAAAGTAAAACCTCCAACGGTAGTTTTAGAATTGTCCGCTTTGATCGAGCCAGTCTCAGGCTTATTCGGAGCCTCGATACTCTTAGCGGAAACACTTTCCAAGCTGTTTTTAGCTTTGTCGAAATTCTCCTTGAAGCTCTGTGCCTCCTCGACGTATTTGAATTTGATGCATAATTTTTCGAGCTTAACTTCCTCGTCGGCAAAGTCATTCGCGACCCAGATCCAGGCTCTCTCGTTATTAGTCATTTTCGTCAGTTCCATATCCGGAGTGAGCATGTGATTGGCGCAGATTTTAAGCACCTGTTCGCGTCTCATAACCAGCCGAACTTTGCCTTCCGAATTTTTCAACAGTTTGACCTTACCGACGCCTCGTTCTTTCCACTCGTGTTCGGACCACCGATACAATTTAGCTCGAGCGCAGAAAAGCGCGTCTTCGTTTTCCTCACCGGTAGTGACTTGTACTTCGGCGGGAAGAGGAATAACCGGAACGAAATCGGGAAGCGGATCGTGTTCGACTTCCCCGGAGCTTTCGCCGGAATAATTGTGTCCCCCGGTCGACAATACGCTCGTATTTTTCAACTGATTTTTCTCCTGTTCCGCGACAGCTGCGGATATGCTGTTGGTGATCGTTGTCGAGAGAGGAGGAAGGTTTACGGTGGTGGGAATCATGGCGTGAGAAGGCATGGAAATTTGATAGCTGTGAGGGGCGCTCGTGGTGCTGGTGACCGGAAGAGCAGCGACGTGATTCGAGGCTGCTCGATATTGCGCAGGAATGGTGACGCTCAGAGTCGGTTGGACCGAGGGCACGGTTGTCGGGAGAGTGTCCGAAGTCGTGATTACGACGTTGACCGGAGGTTGGCGAGAAACGCTGCTGCTGCTGCTGCTAGTTTCCTTGCTCATCTGAGGCTGCGAGACTGGCGGCGTTACGTCCTTAGCCGGTAATTCGTTTCTGGTTGCGTCGAAACTTTGCAACCGCATAGAGAGCTGGGAAGGAGCTGCCAAGGGCATCGCAGGCGTTTGTTGAGGAGGCGGCGTTGGCAACGGTTGTTGAGGCCCGGGTTGACCGACCATTTCGCCCAATTGATTCATCAGACGATTGGTGAAAAGGCCTTGCATGTTTTCGGCCATTTTGGGGAGAGCTCCGAGGGCCGGATCGAGAGGAGGACGAGGATAAAAGGGCGGCATTTGGAAAACTCGAGGACCCCCGTACAGGGAGGAGATGTGCGAAGCGTGGGGATCATTGAAAGGCATCGCGGGAGGATAATAAGTTTGGAGAGGCTGCGGATAAACGAGAGGCGAATATGGATTCCTTTGCTGTTGCTGTTGCTGCTGAAGAAACAAATTCGCCGGAATCTGAGGCTGTTGGATGGTGCTCTGATGCTGCGGTTGACCGTAATTCAAATCCGCGTAATCCTCGTCTCCGATTATGTATAGATCGTCCTCGATGTTGTTCTGATTCGCGCTCACCGAACGTGCTCGAGTCGAACGCGATTGCGCTGTCGAATCCGTACAAAATTTGGCGAATTGACGCTGCAGCTCTTCTATCTTTTCGTTCATTTTTTTACTCGACTCCACCAGAGATTTATTCGTCTCCAGGAGAGTCTTGTTCTGCTCCAGTATCGTCTGGATCATGTTGTCCTTCGAGTGAATCAACTGACGGATCTGAGCGTCCAAACGCTCCGGACTTGGACGTGCCTCTTGCTGCTGATCAAATAAAATGAGAATTTAAGAAAAATAACTTCAAAATACGATATTCTGAATTTTCAGTTATAATTCTCAACGAATGATGCTTTTCGTGCTTCTATTTTCACATATTCGTGAAAAGATTTCTAATTTAAAATGACTTAAAACGAGAAGTTTTGGAAAAAAAAAAAAAAAAAAACGAAAAAAGCAGATTTCTACCAACAAAATTGTTTTACAAAATATTTTGAATTTGTTAAAAAAATCCAAAAAGTTTCTTTACTTTTGTACAATTACTCTGGGAGTCTGAAAGATTTCTATAAAAAATTAGATCCGAAGACTTTCTGTTCGAGTATTCTTCAGGATTTTTTTTTCTTTTCTTAGTAAAAAGCAATTTCTTTTCAAAATTTCTTCAAATTTTCATACGCGAGATGTTTTCTTAGCTTTACTCGAAAATTCATCATCCAGAAACTGTAAAAAAGTTGTTTTTTTTTTTTTTTAACTTTGAGCCGAGAACTCACTGCGCTTTTCCTGGTCAATTCTCGAATGTCCTGATGCTGAATCCGGCAAGGAGTGCTCGCTTGTTTGGGGGTGCGATGCGCCGAACATTTTTGCGGTGTTCCGCCCATTGGAATAGTGCTGCCAAGGCCACCGGTGAAACTGTTCTGAATGACCGGTTGATCGCCGCTGTGGGCGGACGAATAACTTTCTTCGGACATAACGTCGCACTCGTGTCGATTGGCTGTGAATAAAAAAAAAATCGAGAAAAATATTTTGTCGATAAAAATTGAAAGAGAGAAAAATATTGAAAATCAGAATTATTCGCGTATTTACAGTCGCCGAGCCACACGTCCGGGTCGATTCTTTTCAAATCGTTCTCGATGTCTGCGATTCGCGTTCCTAACTCCGAATTCAACGGATGCTTCGGATTCATTCCCGGACTACGGAGACGATCGAGCGTCAAGTAATAACAGCCACGGGCTTTCGACAGCATCACGATGTGCTGCGATCTCATTGCCGATGTTAAACTTTCTTTTGGCAAATTACTCATTAGCTCGTCAGCGAGACTCTTGTAGATCTGAAAAAATTTCAATTAATTATTCAAGTTGCAGATTCAAGGAGCAACCCTATATGCAGCGCTGAAAAACTATTATTTTTCTCAATTTTTTCGATCTTTCGAACACTTATTTTGTGAGCAAAAAAAAAATGAAAAATTTCGACAATTTGAGATAATTAAAGAAATTTGAAATCGTAGACGATGAAACTATATAAATATACGAAAAATTCTTCAATTTCTTCGTTTTCGGGATGTTTTTAAGAGTCATCGAGCTCACGTGACCAACTCAAAATCGACGGTGGCGCCTCTCATAGTAAAATATATCTATATATAGTAAAAATATAGTCGCTGACACACGTCAGACGCCTCGTGTGTATTCTACCGGATTTTTTTCGTCAGTTTTTATTGAAATCGCGATAAATAAATTTCGTAATGTGCAAGAAAGTGGCGTGAATCCGGCTCTGGTCTCTTCAGTTGTGGCGAATGTGTTTACAATTTGTAATAAAATAATTATTGTGACTGCCGAAAAAGCTGTCATGGCGCGAGTAAAGCGCCTTGTATTTTTGTTAATTTATTGTGTTGATAAGAGACATCTGATCTCCGAAAAGGGAGCACAGCCGGAACCGGCTAATTAAACCGAATTTTTAAATATTTTTTATATTCGCGTAATCATAAAATTCGCGACGAAATCCGGTAGAATAGAATTTTAGTTTGCTTTTTTGGCACCTGGCGCTGCGTATGCCATCGCTCGATGACTCTTTCGAAGAATTTATTTTCGATTAATTGATGTTTTTGTATAAAAAAAAATTGTTTTTTCGTCGTCAGAATACGTTTAAAAAACAGCTGAAAAGTTTCGAAAAGCATCGTTTCATGGGAGCCAGAAAAAAAAATTGATTTTTCAGCGTTTGAATTCTCCTCGAATAACGAAAAAAACGTACTTCTCCCTGCATGAACGAGGCTTCGGGACATTTGAGTGCTTGCAGCGCTTCGATGGCTTCTTCGTGTTGTTTGTCGCGAATATATCTTTGAGCCAAAAGTAATCGTCCTTCTTCGAGAGCATTCGAGAGCTCGAGATTGTTCATCTCTTTTCTGCAAAGACGAGCAATAGAAAACAATTTGAAAATCATTTTTTCCCGTCTAACATAAACGAAGAATTAATGAATTTTCTCGAACAATTAATGTAAAAAAAATTATTTACCCCTGATAATCGAACAGCTTGGTGCTCGTAGTGCGGATCGCTTGGTTGTTGAGCAATCTTTCGAGCAGAGGAACAACGGTGGACCAGTAAAGTTCGCATCTCGCTTCGACGAACGGTAAATCCGAGTGATTCTTGTCTTTTTCTTTCAGCAATTTGGCCTGAGTAAGAAAAATAAAAACAGAAACAAAAATATGAATAAACGTCGAGAGAAAACGAAAATTAAAAAAAAAAATTAAAAATTCTCACGAAACGATAGACTCACTCTGTGATGAAATATTCGAGCAAGATGAACGAGAATAGCGGGATGCAAGCCGTGATTACCGATGCAACGAACGACCTCCAAGCCTCGTTGCAATTCCTGTCTGATTTCGCCCAAATCGCTCGAGACCTCGTCTTGTTTCCGATAAATTTTATAAGCCAAAGTCCACCTGAAAATTCAATTATAAAATCGTCCATTAAGCACTGTTTTTCACTTCAAATTTCAAAGTTATTGTAAAAAAAAAAAAAAAAAAAAAAAAAAAAAAAAATACTTTCGTCTCTTATAGCTTGAAAATAATACGAAAATTACCCACCATTTCTCTTGGTTACAGGTGCAAAGTGTATTGGTGATGTCTGCCGGCAAAGTTGGCAGTCTGTCAGGGCTCAAGAAGCCACTACGCTGTTGTTCCTCAACAACCACAGAGGCGCACAAAACTGTTTGCACAATCATACGTATGCAGTCATACAAACAATGTTTCTTCAACTTTTTCTTTTTTGTTTTTTGTATTTCAACGAGAAAGTAACATAAGAAAATTCAATTAAATACACATTATTTTTTCGATATTTTGACAACGATCAAAATGAGAGTTTAAGGAAAAAAAAAAAGAACGATCGCAAGTTCGAATTGGAAAGAAAAACACGATCATTTTGTCAGCGTGTGCGAAAGTATGAAAAAAAAAGAAGAAAAAAAAAAGCAAACAATTCATTGACGAAAAGAATTAAAAATAAACGAGTATTTGGCGATTGAACGAGGAAAAGAAAATAATGATGAAATTCGCGTACGTCTCTGCGCTCATTCATGAACTTTCGCACACTCCTTTCGCACCAATCTCGCGCGCAGTAATCCTTTACCAATTTTTTAATAACTATTTCTGCTTTTTTTTTTTATTTATTTATTTTCGAATTCAAATAGCTAAATATCGACTGACCTGCAGCGTTGAGGAACGCGTCGATGTCCAATTGCCCCAGCGTGTCAGGAGCTGCTTGACTGAGATTGAAAACCGAAAGCTGAAGTGACGGAAATACGTGACAATGCTGATGCGGACGAGGCCCCGAATCGTCGTAGATGTTACTCCGATTCGACGATCTACCGTTCACGATCCCCAGCCACACGTGATGGTGCAACGATGCTGGCCACACATCTTCCGCGACTGAAATCAATTTTTTTTTTTTTTTCTTTTTCATTCGGTATTTGCAAATAAACTTTTTTTTGTTTTCAGAAATTTTCAATTTTCGTTAAAGATCTCGACATAATTTTTATTTTCTCTTTACGAACCGAAATAATCGAAAAACTTTTATTTTGTTCTTTTGTTACGAAATTTTGGCGAATGAAACTAAAATTTTAAGTCGATACTTTGAAAATCGAAATTTCTTTTGTTAAAAATGTTAATTTTTTTGAGAAAAAAAAAAAAAAAACCGCACCTTCGTCATAAATTTTCATTTCTGTAGTTGAGCAAAGCCGAAGTGGTGGATTGGGTGTGTTATGATTAGCGAAATAAGAAGTTGCGATATGAGCTTTGCTGACGAAGATTCTCTGATAGATTCTCTCGCGCCAGGTACCAACGCAAAATTTATCGATTTTGTCCATCATTCGTTTGACGTCGTCTCTCGCATAATTTTGCAAAACGTGACCAGCCTGGCTGCATCTGTAGGAAGCTTCTTTCTGCCAAAGCTGAATTTGCGACTTGGTCTGTTCTTTGAGACTGAGGGCCCAAGTCGAAGTCGGATCGATCGGTTGGACGTGCATCGCGACCAACAAAAGAGGCGCGCAGATCCTTCCGGTGTCGCTCCAACTTCCTTGCTCGCGTTTTGTTTTTCGCAATAACAAACAAGCCAAATGATAATGCAATTGGCCCCACATGTGCGTAAACATTTGTTCCGCCAGATTACCGTTGTTCAGAAAATTCTGAAGCTTCGCCTCTGTCAATGCTTGATCGAAACTGTAAAAATGAAGAAAAAATTTATGAAAAAATCTATCAAAAACTTAAGTTACAACATTTTCATTGACAAAATACTTTTTTTACAGAAAAAAATTCGATTTTTTGGTTGCTAGTAGTTTAAAAAAATTTTCAACTACGAAATCTCAAGATCCGCAACGTCGCATCTTATATATTTTTACAATTTTCCAATTATCGAAATTCTTATTCAACAAAAACTGCATTTCTTACTTTCTTATTTTTTTTCTCAAACTATCAGAATATTTGAAATCGCAATTTTTGTACAAGCTTTCAAATTTTCCTTCGGTTCAACAACAAAAGATGGATCGATGGACTCGACGGAGGCAAAATTTTGAGTGAATCGTAGGAGAGCGAGCTTCAAAATTACTTGAAAACAGCTTGGGCAGCTTCGGCGATGCTTTTCTTCACGACGTGTCCTTGTTCTTTGAGAGCGAGCGCTGCGTATCTTTCCAGAGAAGAGACGTAAAGAATCCAAAAGGTCCATTTGGACTGTCTGCCGTCTTTGCACTTTGACAAAAGATCGCAAAGAGCTTCGTACCAAACGACGCTGTCCCTGTGAGCATGAGTCGATTCTACTTCCATAGCGTGCTTGTAAGCCTCTTCCAAACGACTTTTGTCCATGTAATATTTCAGAAGTTTTACTCGCAGATGAACGTCCGACGGTCTCGCAGACAACTCCGCCGCTATCAAAGCCTCCAGATCCTCGCTACCGCCGTTGGACTTGTCGACTGTCAAGAGCTTTTCCTTGAGCTGGAAAATCGTCGGATGGTGAGGAAATCTCTCGTCCGCTCTGTCCACCCAATATTTTACTCTGTTTACGTCATGACCGATGTCCATGTCAACCAACAGCTCGCAAACTACGATGAATCGACAACAATCTTTGTTAAAAACTCATCGTTTCCATTTTTTCTTAAACTAATATTTTGTTTGTAAACTTTTCATTATTAAATGCGAGTCGAACACAACTTTATCGCTAATTCTTTGTTATCGAAATACAAAGAAAATTCTATATAATGGACTCTGTTATCGCACGCTCGGAATATTTTATGCTAATGAGAGAATCGACGTGGTTTTGGACCGTGTCGTTGAATTTGTCTTCGGAGGAACAAAATTCATTGATTTTGGCTCGATAATTGAAGCGTGTGAGATTTTTCCAACATTCAACGATTCAAGAATCTGTTCGATACTTTGCCTGATAAAAATTAGGTGTTTGAAAGATTATTTTGCGATTTGGACGAATTTCCAAAGAATCTTCTCGAAAATACGATTTTTAGAAAAGCGGAGAAAAAACATCTTAAAGGAAAAAACATTCCGGATCTTCTTCGTAGAAAAAATTCTAGTCGATCGAATATTCGATAACACGAAGGTCTTTGGCTACATTTTTTTAAAATCCAATCAAAACTAATCAATTTTCGCACAATTTGAATATTTTGAGGCGATTTTTAAATCTTTTTTAATACTTCGAGAGGATTGCAGAGCATTTTTTTCCCGTTCGTTCCTTGATATAAAAATAAAAACTGAAAGAAAATGACATAAAATAGATTTTTTTCAGAATGTTTTACGAAATTATAAAATGAATAAAAATAAATTGATGAACTTTTGAAAAATTGATCTCTTATCGCTGCGTTTTTGAAAAAATGACAAAATACGAGTAAGAAAAGTGTTACCTTTGAGGACTAAATCGTCCTGCCGTGGTTCGAGCTCCAAAGATTGTTTGTATTGAGAAAGAGCGGACTCTTTTTGGCCGAGAGCTTCATAAATTTTGCCCAAAAGTTTATGAGGGGCGGCCTGGTCGCCCTTGACTTCGAGATACGACGAAACGTAGCGTCTCGCCGACTCGTAATCCTCGACTTGGAAATATAGCTTGGCTATGTTGTAACATCGTAGGGTTCTCTGTTTTTTGAAAAAATAAAAATAAAAGTTTCAAAAAAAGTGTAAAAAGATGAAGAAAAATTGGAGAAAAAGAAAATTATGATTTTACGATGAAATCTCCGAGAAAAAATTTCAAATTTTCATTTCGACGAAAAAATTTCAAAAGAAATGATACTTTCGGACTGAAAAGCGAAAAAAAAAGAAACAGATTTTTGAGATACTGGAAAATCGAAGCGTAAAAGCCGGCGTTTCGACAGCGCGGCAAAATCGTGCTCCTCGAGACTTAACCTCACTTTAATTGGTACATTTTTCGTTCGAAACTCACCTCGTTTTCGTCCTTCACCTTTCTGAAAAGTTCTTGCACATGGCGATCGACCGCGAGTTTGGTTCGAAACATAGCGATTCCAATGATTTGCGTCTACGTTTATTCGAGAAGAGATGTATCACGAGACGATTTTTTTCACACGCTGAACCATTGGATGCGCGTTTTCGGCTTATTCGGATTGATAATCGTTCGGAAACCTCGCTGATATGAGAATGTTCTCGACGACGCGCGAATTCTCGCGCGACCTTCCGCTGTGTATGATTCAACGACACAGTATTGAGACTTTTTTTTTTTTTTTTTCTTTTTTAATTGACTACGAAAACGCACTTGCTAAAGCGCAGAAAAGCGGGGAACGTGTAAAATTCGCGACGCGAGATCAGCGAGATTGCGCCGCGCGAGGTATTATATCTCTATCTCTCTTCCGCCGAGCCCTCTAACGGTAATTTTCAAACTGTTTCGGCGGTTGATTTCAGGCGCGCCAACATAAACAAACAATTTTCTTTTCACGCTTTTCGAAATTCAGTTTCGCCAACGCAGTACAATTTCGAAACCCGCGACATTTGAATGAGAAAACAAACTCGATCGATCCTAACCTCAAAATCGTGTTTCAAGATTCTTTCGGTATTTCAATGAAAAATGATTTTTCGAGTTATTTCAAGACGCGAATAGATCTGTTTTCCCCCATAAATCCAGAAAATTACATTTAAAATGAATTAAAGCAAAAAAACATGACACAAACCGTAAAAATTTTGAGGTACAGCGAGAATTTTCTCGTTCTCGAAAAACCCTTCGATATGGTCATAAACAGTAACGATCCTGAGAAGGTAAAAATGCCAAAGAAAAATAAAGAAAAACCTAAATATTATTCGTACAAAAAAATGAAATGAAAAAAAATTGACAGCAAAGTGTGCAAACGGAAATTCGGAGGCTTTTTCCAAATCTCGTGAATCCAAAACTCTGCCACGAATTTTATTTCGTGCACAGACTGGATTTCGCTACCAGCGGTGTAATGTGCTTGGCTCTGACTAAACAATCAGCCAGAGCAGCCTCTTTCGCCTTCGCCGAAAGATCAGCAAAAAAATATTATTTGGCTCTGGTTCACGGACACCTCCGACAAGATTCCATGCTCGTCGATAAACCCATAGGCAAGTGCCTGGCGACATTGTCATTTTTTAATAAAAAGTCTTTGATCCGATTATTAAATAAAAGTCTACGATTATTTTGAAAAATACAAATGAATTTTTGTTTCCGTCGACAGGCGAAGACCCACGAGAGAAAAATGGCAACCGAAAAATGTGTACGGACGATGACGATCTTTGCGAAAAGCCAAGAGAATGTAAAACGGCAATTTTGGTTTTGGAAAGAGGCTTGAGAAATGAAAAACCTGCGACAAAAGTTTTGCTTAGGCCAGGAACCGGAAGAAGACATCAGTTGAGAGTTCATTGCAGTTCCGTCGGTCACACCATAGTCGGAGATTACACTTACAGCGAAGGAAAAGATTGCGAGCCTCACAGAACGTTTTTGCATTCTTACAGATTAATAATCGACAACGCGATAGAAAAAATTGATGAAACAACGTCGGATCCTTTCGCGTCGACAGATCCCATCAATAAATGGACGCCGAATTCTTTCGTGAGAAATATCGATGCCAAAACGTTTGTCGAAATCGATAGAGTCTTGGATACAATTTTAGCCGATTAATTTATTTGAATAACGTACAAAAATAGAAAAATTATTCATTTTACTGTAGAGATTCGACGTTGGAAAAAATAGTTTCGATTTTATCACTTTTCAAGCTCCTCTCACACCCGATTGGCAAATTTTGTAAGGAATCGTTGTTCGAGCCAAATAAGGAGACTCCCGAACGTGCAGGATACGACGATCACCGTTTTTCACTAAACACAAAGAATTCGTTACCAGATTCGCCCATGTTATCCCAAGCGTTGGCAAATCTCCTCCGCAAACGTTGGACGAATTTTTTTGATCCACCGCAGAGGAAACCTAAAGTTAAAAAGAAAAAACTCTTTTTTCTTTCTACTTTCAAAAAAAAATTTTTTAGTTGCTCGAAACAAATGTGACAAAGTGACGTTTCTTTTGACCTGATTAATACAGACGATTGACAGCTCGTAATCTCGAGAAAGATTGTGCAAACACTGGCCTATGGAACGCAAACTTTTAGCACGATTTTTGAGCTCCTGGTCATTGTACTCGGCTCTGTAAGGCGCAGCGATCGAATCGATGATGAGAACTGATATTTTTTGAGCTCTCAGTAAGCTAGGGATTCGCTCAAAAATACAGCTCTCCAGATCGGTCTGGAAGAAGTTTTGGAAACATTGAAAAAACTATGCTTCTGAACTTTTTTGTCATTTTAACTGTTTCGTCGAATAATTTCATTATTTACAATTGTAGAAACGTGCTCGACGAATATTTTGTCCGCCGAAGCTCCGTGCTTAGTTACAAGCTCGGAAGATTTCAATAACTGTTGTAATCTTCTCGTTGGAAAAGCAGATTCTGTACAAATGTACGCAGCTCCTGAAAAGATTGGAATTAATGTTGAAAAGAATCTTCAAATTTAGTGAAAAAAATCAATAAATTTGACACAAGTCTGCGAAATTTAATTCATGAATGAAAATCAATGAATTCAATTGATTTAATTTTATTTACAAATGTCAAAATTTTTCAATTGAATTCATCGAGTTATTAAATTATTAAAAGTTGACGAAAAGTTTGCCAAAATTTTTACAACGATCGAAAATTATTGTTTACTGTTTGAAATAAATTGGGTGATGAAATTTGTTATAAAATATTCAAAAATCATCTACCAGCTTCGCAGCCTCCATTTGTTTTCGAAATTTGAACGGAGAGACAAAGTTGCAAAGCGTATTGAGTTTTTCCAGTTCCAGCTGCACCGTAAATTTGAGTTATTCCTTTTCGAGAAATTCCTCCTCTGAGAGCAGCGTCCAATTTCTGACAACCGGTTGTCAAGTACTTTTCTTTTTTCAGTTGTTCATCGGCACTTTTCCAAAACTCCATACTCGCCGCAGAAACTTTTTCCCGCTCTCATATTTGGAGGTTAAGAGCAGCTGTTTTTTTAGTTCGCGAAACGACCGCTAGGAACGCTGCGACGAGATATTTTCTCCTCGAAATAAGCAAAAAAATTTGACAATTTCCAAAATTTAAAGAAAAACCGCAGAATAATGTACAACTCGAGGTCAAAAGTGCAGGATTCACGGTTGGGAAATGAACGTTAATAAAAATCAAACAAATTCTCACTTTTTCGTACCTTAAAAAATTATTTATTGGTTTTATTTCTAGTACGCTCCCGTTTCGGGAGATTCAAACGTTTTCAAGACAGAAAACAGGAAAAAATAATTGGATAACACCGACGATCAGTTTTTCGGTTTTTTTTTTTAAGAATTCAAGAACACTGAAGCTCGAAAAAATTCAAAATCTCATTTAACAACGATAAATTGTAATAATCTTTTTATCCTTCTGACCAAAGCCTCGACGAAACCTCGATCGACCATCGTGTACTCGTTCTGGGTGTCCAATAATTGAGCGATAAAACTGTCGGTAAAGATAGATGCTAATCCATGTTTCAAATCCGAAAGAGTTTCGCCGGAAACTCTCCAATCGAGCATCGTTTCGTCTATTCCTGTCCACGAGAAACAAAAAAAATGTTGTTACAATTTTGTATTAAAAAATTTCGAAAGAAAAATCATTAAATATTTGAATTTCGCTCCAAAAACAAAAGGAGAAAAATGAAAATTTGAATCTCAAGAATTTCGAATTTCTAAAAGGCATAGTTGGAAATAAATATCTAATCTAATCTAATAAAATTGTAAATAAATAACTTAAATAATAAAGAAATTAAAAAAAAAAAATTAAAATTTTCAACTAAAAAATAAAGAAATATTCAAAAATAAAAACTGATAAGAATTTTTTAAATTACCTTGAGTCCGGTTGTGCCTAGAGTTGGATTGAGTGATATAAAAGTCCAAATGGCTCCAAAGAATGTAGAGGCTGTGTTCGAGGATGAGGGACAAATACTTGATGCCTTGTCTCTTGGCTTTGGCTTGTCTGGTGAGTCGTTTCTCGACGACGATTTTGCGTTTGGAGACGTCAAGTTCGATTTCTTCGTCGTTGAGATACTTTTTGAGATCGTTGGTGCTCATTTCTTTGACCATAAGAATTTTTTTCATGAGACTATCGACGTAAGGTAATTCCGAGTGAATGATATTGGTGGAGGAAACTAGGTGATCGACGACAGCGCCGAGAGGTACGCCGGTGACGTTGTTTCTGGTGGTTTCCTTGGAGCTCAATTTGACAGTCAATTCAGGTTCGAATAGCAAATTTCTGATTTTCTGATCCATTTCGGTGTGCTGCATTTGATTTCTCGAGTAGAGTAAAATGTTGGCAGCGATTTGAGCTACCGCTGAGTGCTGTTCGTCGAGTTCGTTGGGTCTGGTCCCGTTGCAATAGAAATGAATGGCTTGTGGATTGAATTTGGGCAGAAGAGCGACGACCAATCGCTGCAACCGATATAGATGAGCCCTCAATTCTCGCATGCCGGTGTTGTCGATGATGTTGACTTCCTCGGCGTCGATCCGGGTCAGCTCGTCCTCGACGAGTTTGTACATGTCGATGTTCGCGGATCGAGCGATTACGCCGGTGAGGCAGGCGACTTCTTTGAGAAAGAGTCGATTTCCTCGGGGAAAAGCGTTGCGAAGAATCATTTCGACGGTGTCGCGATGGGATTGCAAAAATCCGCAGACTTGGACGGCGCAGGATTGGTTTTCGGTACCAAGGGTGGTGAGAAGGGAATCGCAGAGGTATAAACCAGGCAAAAATATTTGCTGGTACCTCTGACCAATGGAAGGAACGAAGGAGGATTCGGCGTCGTCGAAAGCGACGTGAACGTCGGGATGTTGATCGAAAACGCACATGCTCGAGAGGCAGGAAAGAACTTTATTTTCAAGGAGATTTTCAGCACCGAGGCGACTGGATGCCATTCGGCAGAAGGTTGCGATTTTGGCTTCGTACAAATACAAGGGTCTGAGAGTTTGTGGATCCGGTTGGAGCATGGCGCGAAGGAGAGTGTCCGACTCGAGAAGCCCGTCGATCATGTTCTTTAGGTATCCTCTTCTAGCGAGATAAACGGTCCAGGTGTTGTCGCAATCGAGTTCGAGGATCTTGTCGAGGCAGGAGAGCGCTAGCATCTTGCAGACGTCGTGTCCGCTTGAACAGTTGTGGCATAGGATGTCCATGAGTTTGTCCCCGAAGCCGTTGATGACCTGGATCGTGGCGTAGCGATGGGAGCGTTCTTGATTGCTGGATACACGATACATCGAGCTGTCGAGTTGGCTGACGTAAGTGGAGTCGGAGATGATGCTACCGTTTTCGGGCTTCTCGCGGCCGACG
The DNA here is from genome assembly GCA_037893425.1 of Campoplex nolae. Taxonomy (NCBI): domain Eukaryota; kingdom Metazoa; phylum Arthropoda; class Insecta; order Hymenoptera; family Ichneumonidae; genus Campoplex; species Campoplex nolae. Next base: position 670,341 of record JBBLXU010000655.1, read on the forward strand.
ACGCACAGGAAGTTGAGGAGAGCGCCGTAGAGATGAGTCCTAACTTTTTGGGAAGAAGCGCTTGAGTTTAAGATCCATTGGAGAACGTGGGAGAGAATAATCTTCATCATGGTCGTGTAGGAAGGCGAAGATGGCAAAATGACGTTTTCGGATTGAAGAGCAAAGCTGTTTTTCAAGTTGACCAGGAGGATGAGCACGGTGCCGGAAACGAGAGTTTTTATCTCGTGGAGAGCTTCGCAGGAAGTCATTTTTTGTAGAAGATCGTGGGCGAGGTTGAGAAGGAGACTCTGACGGCGCGCGGTTGGTAGTTGCTGGCTGTTGGCGATGGAAAAAAGTATTTCGGTGGTTTGGCACCAGCCCTCGACGAATTTGACGGTGGCGTAGGAGAGAGTCTTGGTTTGATTACGTTTGAGAGCGTAGGACAAAATGGACTGCAATTCTTGCTGCATCAGCTTCCGTTGAGTGGCGGTAGAGCTGCTCTGGGTAACGGCCAATTCCTCGGTGATGAGAGAGTGGAGTTTCCTGACGTCGATGAGCTGGGGACCGCCACCGAGGAGAATGGGAACGCTGCAGCGTCCCAGGACCATTTCGACTTGGGAAGGATCGAAAAATTCCCAGGATTTCGTCGGTTCCAGGTGCAGTTGAAAGTCGATGTAGTGAAGAAGATCCATGAGCAATTTCTGCGTCGGCATAGCGAGTTCTCGCTCCTGACTGGAGTCTCCGACGAGTCTTTGGACGAGAGAGTTCTGCAGGTTACCGCCAGCGACGCGGAGCTCGATGGCAGCGATTTTCAGGAGCCAGGACATGCAGGCGAGTTCGGTAGCGCGATTGGGTCCTTGGAAAGGCAATTTGGAGAGATGCCTTTGAACGAAATCCTGATTAGTGGCTGTCCGGAGGAAGCGCAGCACCGGTACCGAAGTTTTCGTGTTCGCTGCCAAAGTGTGAAGGAAACAATAGCAAGCTTCCGTTATTTTGTCCCTTTGTCGCTCGAGACTGAGCTCCAAAATGCCGAGAATCGAGTGGAGACACGTGCGAGGAAATCCGAGCATTCCAGGCTGCTGTATAATCGTTTTTCTGATGTCTTTGGCGATGTCGAAACCGAGAAGGTAGTGGGCCAAGTTGGACGCGGGTCTCGTGATGCTTTGCATCATCAGCAGGAGAATACGGTCCTTGCAGTTGTTCGATTCCGTCAGAGGATCGTCTTCCTCGTCAGCTTCGTTGTCGAGACACTCGACGAAACCGTGGCGAATTGTGACCGCGAGAGACGGCGTGGCTGTGAAAGTCGAAAGCAGCTGAGAATCGGCGCCAGGCTCGGAAGCGACGCCCTGGATGACGCCGATCGCGACGTACGCGTGTCCCCGGAGCCAGGAATTGTAGGAAACGTAATTAGCGACGTTTATCATGTGATCAGGCTTCCCGGTCCTTGGATTAACGCCCAAGAGGAGCCGCGACAAGCCCGTCAGAATTTTGTTGGTAGAAGTAGCCGCCGCCAATTGCGTCATGTAATGATGCTGCGTTTTCAAACCGCACTCAAGAATCTTCAAGCAACTAAGCGTACTGTCCTCGAGGTCTTTCTTTCCTGGAAAATTGTCATAAGTGTTGAGGAGCTGGCGACCTTCGTCGAGGACGTAGAGAATGGTGTGGAGCAGCTGGGAATTTGTGTGCAATTGTGTCATCAAATGATAGCCCGGTTCGGGATTAACGACGGTTGTTTCCCCGGCGTGGAGCTCCACTTTGCAGCCGACGAAATCCTCGACACTGGGCTCGTACTGAGAAGCCAGTTTGTTGAAGATTTTCAAACAGGAATTCGCCACTTGCCATTTCTCGGCCGGATTTCTGTAAGATCTTGTATTAAATCGCAGGAAAACGGTGTTGATGATGAAATGAAGATAAGGATCGAAGCCGGGATTCCTCTGGCCGACGCCGAGGAGCCTCGGTATCGGAAAATCCGTCAGGGAGTCCAAAAGCTCCAGGAAGGCCCGGGTCAACGGATACTCTTCGTTTCTGGACTCGATTTCTTCCAGTTCCGTTTGAACGCCTCTTGGCTGATAACTGCTCGTGCTGGGAATGGTGCAGACGATTTGAGCGGCTTCTAAACTTTGCCAGATCGTGGAAGAGCTCTCCGGGGATTTGGCGAGAGCGGCGAGGGTCCGGACGAGCACTCCTTTCAGAGGTATCGGCATGGCGCAACCGACGAGCCCGATGAGAGACGGGAGGACTTTCCAGCCGGGATGATCGCAAATCGCGACTCTCGACATCTCGTCGAATTTGGCGACGATTTGAACGACGTTGAGAACAGCTTCGAGGCCTTTGACCTCGTGCGGGGTGATGCCTTTCGGATGACTTCGTTGCCGGTAAATCGTGTCCTGGCTCGGAGGAAGTTCTTGTCGAAGATTGTAATAGTAACGGCTCAAGGAGGTGAAAAAATGGTCCCAGGAAATCGTGGTAGATCCGGTAGTTCCGTTCGGTTTGAGGAAGTTGAAAGCTTGTCGCGCGGCTTGATTGGAAGAGGCGAGAGACCCGATCATTCGTAGATAGGGCACGAACAATCCGGACGGCAAAATTTCACCAGCGAGTCTGACGAATTTGAAGAGAGCCGCTTGCCGGGAAGGCAAACGACTCGGATGCAGACCAGCGTTCATGTGAGAACTTTCGGACTGTTGGTACCAATAATCCATAGTAAGATTCAAGTTTAGAGGATCCGTTTTGTAGAGCTCGGCGATCATGAGCATCAGGTACTCGAAATGATTGTCCAGGTTCATCGGAGGCTCGACGCCTTCCTGTTGATAAGCTTGAATGAATCTCATAGACTCGTCTGCCCGGGAACGAAGTTCTTTCACTTTCAGAGGCATCAGCATTATAAAGTCCGCGATAAGAGCGTGAAAATGTCGGAGATAAAACTCTTCGTGACGTATATTTTCACATTGGAATATAACTTGAGCTAAATAATGAAAAGCTTTGTTCGAAAGCGCCGTTTCCAACAGGATTTCATCCTCCTGAGTTATGTCCTGCATTTCCCCGAGATTTGAGGCTGATTTTATGACAGTCATCGCGATCGCGACGGCGAATTGAAAGACTCCGCGTAAGCCAGGGCTTTCCCAGCTGATGTTTTCGCTCGTCAGCTTCTGGACGATTTCTTCGAGGACTCCGCGCTCCGCCACGAGTGGCATCGACCTCACGATCTCTTCCCCGTCCTCTCGGCTATGCATAGCGCTCAGATTCAAACAGTTCAAAAGCGCCATTATCAGGGCCAATGTCACTCTGTCAGGCCCACCCTCGCCAGCCTCCGATTCCGGTTGACGAGTCTCGAGCAGAGCCATCAGCCGGAACATTATTGGAGGAGGCAGAGACGTTTGAGCTGACCAGAGGTACAGAATGTCAGCTAAATCTTGCCTTGTATCGTTGTAAAGTTTCATCACCATTTGGTGATGCTTCGCTCCTCCGAGGGCGCGATTCTGCTGCAACAAATCTTGCTCCTTCGTCGGATCCATTTCCTCCAAAAGAGATAATATCCGATCCAGTAAACCGTCTTCTCTCATTTTATTTGTGTATTCCGTAATTTTTTTCGTCAACGATATCGGCGTGTCCAATACCCAACTGTGACCTATTCGTGCTTGAACCAAACTTCGCAACGCCGAAGTCAAAGCTTTTCTACCGTCATAGTATAACAAAACAGCTGTCAAACCTCTCGTCAAACCTGGATGATGCGGCATCTGTAATTGCGCCGTACACAACAAATCCAGCGCCATGAACTCGTTCAAATCGTACATGTCCGATATTATCAAAGTCTCGTCCACCAACTCCTTCGACAACACGTGATGCCCCAAACCCGGCAGCGTTATTCCCTCCGTTACGCCCTTTTGAATCTCTTCGCGACTCTCTGTGTTTTTTGGCTGTGAGAAGAAGAAATTTTCGTTCGAGTTTTGGCTTTTTTGTATAGAGGAAAGAAACTAAAACAAGACGCCGTCTTCTGCGTTAAAAGTCGCAAAAAAATTGCCATTTTTCGAAGTTACGAATCGATGGAAAAAAAAATATTTTGACATGAAACAATCTTTTTCGTGTCAAGAAATGTCAAAAATGCCAAAATATATCGATTAAAATTCATTTCACCTGAGTTGAGAAAAAAATTGTCAAAATAATATTTTTGAGCGTTTTACATCAGCTGGTCGCCTTGGTTATGAAAAAAAAATATTACGGGGTACTTACAGGATTTTTCATGAGACTAAGAAAATTTTGTCTGTGATTACGAAGAGCCTCCATGAATTCATGATACTGTGGGTCATCACTGCTCGGTGCGGAGGTTATGTATCGTTCTACTAAACTTTGGAGCTCTTTATAAGGCGTCCACATATCCTCGGTGCCCGTTTTGTCTGAGAAAGGAAAAAAATTCACTCTATTTTCAAAATATCCTCGCGAAAAACAAGGTTCGATGAAAATTTTGAGGTTAGGTTGAAGTATCGCGACGTTCGGAGTTCTCAAGGACTCAATTTTCTACTCACCGTCCGTCATCGTGATCCTGAATATATTTCAATCACTTTTCAACGATTTAACAATAATTAATCAACGTACTGGCACGTCTAATTGTTACGCGAACTAAAAAAAAAAACGTTGCGCGCGAAAGAAAGACTCGAGAAGCCGGTCATACGGCAACTTCAAACGAGTCGAAACTCGCTCGCGCGAGAACAGCGGGAACACGGCGACCATTTTGAAAAAATTTAAACATCCAGCACCTGTCGGAAAAATTGTGAAGCTCGCGCGTTTACCAACGACCGGAAGTTTGATCGATAAACTTCCGGTAATAAGAAAAATAACCGTCAACAAATATAAAAAAGGCTTCGAGTAATTTCGCGGTTATTTGACTAGTGCGCGTATAAAATTGTTTTCCTTTTTTTGCTCTGGCAAGTGGCCGTCTTTGGTCACGCGTGTCAAAGTTCTTAGCTCTCGTGTATAAGGACGTACTCTTCTGTTCCTTCATTTATTTTTTCTCATCAATTAACGAGTTAACAGATCTCATTCCTCGCCCTCGCGTGTGTACATACGCGTTTAAGTGTGTGCGTGTGTATTTTTCTCCATTTCCCAGTGTGTTTTGGGCAAACGTAACGGGGCAACGATTTTTTTTCCCAAGTTCTCGGGCGTAATTACACTCCGCGCTTGGAATCTCATCTCTCGCGCGTGAAAGTCGTTTGGAATAATAAAAAAAAAAAAAAAAAAATACGCTTTCTTCACGATCGTAGGCCCCGAGGAAACTGTCAAACTGTCAGAATATCAACAGCCACTTTTTGGGCTCGATGTTTTTTTTTTTCTTCCTAACCTAAAAGTTTTTGACGTTTGTGGATAAACAAGCTTTATATTCCAACGCCGAGGGAAAAATCATCGGGTGAGTGAATTTCGTGTTGTTTCCAGCGGATTTTAATTTTTTCTGATCGACAAACATCTGTTAGCCAAAATTTGACAAAGTTTTAGAACCGTTTTACGAAAAACTTACGACTCGCAATGTTGTAAATATCGATTAAAAATTGCGTCATTAAAAAATAACGCACGAAAACAGATATTCTATTTTTATAACTTTTCTTCAAGCTCTCGTTATTCATTTGTATTTTTTTTTTTTTCTTTCTCTTTTTCTTTTGGCAACAGGCTGCTGCACCGCATGAACGGAAGGGGAAAAAAAAATGTAATGCGACTGTTAAACAGTGTGGCCTCATGGCTCAGAAACGTCACTCCTCTTTATCCAACTATTTGTCAAAACAGCCTTTTTTTACCCTGCAAATTAACGAGGTAAGCCTCCTTTTTTTTTGCCCATATGTTTTATATCTCCTTTGCGTGTGATTTTTGCAATGAAACTTCAAAGTTTTTCTTTAGTTATTAGAGCTTAGGTGCCGAAGATTCGAACGCTTGAAAAATAATGTTTTTTGCTCGGCCACCGATAAAATTGATAATTTCAAAAATTTTCTGCCGTTTTATCACATTTTTCCGTAGTACGAAACTGTATCTCTGATCCAAAAAAATATTGAGTTCAATAAAAAATATTTTTAATCAAATATTTGTAGAAAGAACAGAAACTACAAAAATTCTGTCTTTTGACAGTTTAAGATAAAAGTTACAATTTTTTCGTCGAATCGTTAGGGTTTGTTGAACAAACGAGAAACGTAAAGAAAACGTAAATTGTTTAATTCGATAAACTAAAATTGAAAAATTGATCGAACGTCATAAAATTGGTTGAATTATTGCTTTTTCTTGTTTTTTTTTTTTTTTTAATGTTTCATCCGAAACTCCAACAAAAACAGTTTTTAAGGATGAAAAATGTTGCAAATTGAGCTAACTCCTCCAGGGGTCGTCTGTTGCCCAGAGAAATGAGCCAAGGCGAGAAGCAAGGTCACAAGGAACGCAAGGAACATCGAGAAAAATGTAGAGCTTACAGAAAATATTCCGAATTGACACCGCCGAGCGTGCAGACCTGCTACGACAATTATGGGTTTGTTATTTTCTCTAAAATCAGCACCGATATCTCCCTTCGTGCACGAAAATCGTATTTCAAATCCCTACAAATATGTTACAAAGAAAGAAAACAAAATATTAGAAAAGTATGAAAAAACTGTTGGAATTGTTTCATGAATGCGTTTGTCGTGTGTGTTTCTCTGTATTGTTTTTTTTTTTCTTTTTTTTTTTCTTTTGTTTTTGGTAGAAATTCAGTAGCGAGCAAATCTAATTCACTACCAGGGCGATGTAACAGCAATTCTCAAGTATCGGGGGCGAGCGTCGCGACGAACATTCAAGCCGAAGACCTCGCCACCCAGCTGACCCTCTTGGATCTTGGTACTTTTAAGGGCATAAGACCGGAGGAATTGTCCAGTTGTTCGTGGAACAAAAAAAACAAGCTTCTCGTAGCTCCCAATGTTGTGGCATTTACGAGAAGATTTAACCACGTAATTATCCATTTTTATACTCGATCGAACGTCGATCCGAAATTCGCAGCGAGTTTAATTGGAAAAATTTAATTTTTAGGTGAGTTTTTGGACGGTGCAAGAAATCCTGAATTCCCCGACGCCGAAGCAGCGAGCTGAGACGATAGCACATTTTGTAAGAGTCGCCAAAAGGCTGTACGACCTCAACAATCTTCATTCGCTATTCGCCATCATTTCGGGCCTTCAAAGCGCCTCGATCTACAGATTAAACAAAACCTGGTCTTGCCTCGGCAAAAAAGATCGTTGCACTTTTGACAAACTTGCTGAAGTTTTTAGCGATAAAAACAACTGGATGAATCTCAGGGAACACATGGATACTTTGAAACTTCCTTGCATTCCTTATCTCGGCCTATTTCTCACCGATCTCGTTTACATCGATATGGCCCATCCAGCTTCGAAAGTACGTGCAAATTCGAATCATCGAATCCAATTATTCGTCGTTTTTTTTTTCTTTTTTTTATTTGAAAATCTTTAATTTCTGCTAACAGAACAGTGACAATCATCAGAGAACCCTCAAAATGGACAGCGTTTTGACGAGAGTAACGGTTTTTCAAGCCAGCGAATATCCTGGAATTATTCCTTTGCCGGACGTTCAAAGATATCTCAACAACGTTCGTTACATCGAGGAATTACAGAAATTCCTCGAGGACGATCACTTCAAGTGAGTTTGCCGGAAAGAATTTTGATCCGATTACCTCGAAACTTCATTCTTCAGATCGATCTGAGCGTTGCAGAAAAATTGATATTTTAATTCTTTGCTGAAACTGATATCCAAATATTAATTTCCAGACTTTTTCTAGTCCCAAAAGTACAGAAAAGTTTTCTTTTCTGCTTTTGAACCATTTTTTTTTGTACTTTTTTTATCCGGAGTCGACGCAGGACTGATTTTTGGTGTCGACTCCAAAAATCTTAGTATTTTTTTTTCCGAGGCACCAAAGATGAACCGAGGATGATATTTCGTTTATTTTTTCAAGATTATCAATAAAACTGGAGCCGAATTCTCCGGTGGCGTCGTCGAGCAGCAGCAAAGAGTCGGTGGGCGACGTGGTGACGGGGGTGGCAGCGTTGTCGCTTTCCCCGGCTCGAGGCTGTGCCGGATCATTGCGTTTACACGCAGCATCGGCGGCGAACAAATTCGTGCCTGGCCACCGAAAATGTCGAAGTTTGGGAACGAAGTGAGTGTACCGAGTGCCTCGAGCCTCGAATTTTATAAATTTTCTCGTCTCTTTTTGTTCGAATTCGTGAGATTTTGGTGGCGGAAGGCTTATCGCAAAGGGGAATTTACGGTTAATTTGTATAAATTGTGTGTGTGTGTGTGTGTCGCGCGCGCGCGACCTTCGTCAGATTCCGTAGCACGAGTCTACCACGGAACTTTCATAAACAAGGCGGACGGTACGGCTCTGGTTTGCCGAATTCCGGGTGAGTTCCCCCCTGGCCCGTTGTCTTCCTTAGAAAAAATGCATTTTTTCTTTTTGGTTTTCGTTTCGTCGGTTCAGCTTGCCGAGGATCACTCGTTTCTCTTCTTCTCTTTCTCGGAAGGAATCGTCTGAGTTTGCCAGCAGTTTATATGCATGAAAATATATCTCGAATCCCCGATTATAAAGAAAATTTGAATCGTTTGACTCCGGACTTCAGATTTTTGAGAAATTCTTCGATTTTCAAATAATTTTTGGATTTCAGTGAGTTTTTATGGTTAAATCTTAATCGAATGAGATTTTATCGTGGACCGTTCGATTCGTTGTCGAAAAACGAAGAGAACGGTGTACCATTGAATCTCTCTATCGGATGGCAAGAAGATTTTATGTCGAGGAAAAGATTGAGGTCGTTTTCGACTTTTTTTTGTAAGATTGATATTTAAAAAAGTGGATTTCTGGGGTCTCGGGTCACCTCCTTAATGATGATTTCGTTTAATTTCAAGCACTTTTTGTCCCTAGCTAGTTGCATCACGAATTTATTTATTTTTCCAGTCGCTTCGTCCTCGTTTCTTGCAGCAATCGTAAAATCGATGAATTCTTATTATTTTCGCATGTTTAGCCGAGATGATTCGGAATCGAGAAGATTTTTGAGGATTTTCACAGTTCATTTGACGTTTATTTATTTTTTTTTTTCTAGCCTTGAATGTTTGTCAACGAACTCTTTAGGAGGATCGCCTTCTGTCGCCGTTTAGAACGCCGTCGTCGTGTATTTTTCTTTCAGTATTGAGCGTAGTGCATGGACAATTACTTTTTTTTTTTTTTTTTTTTCTTCAAATCAGACACGAATTTTTCGTAAAAAAGATTTTTCACTTTTCAGTGTTTTCGGCAAGTCGGGAGCAGCGGCGATGGAGACCGGCCAAGTCACCGTCAGACATCTCCTCGACGATTCCGTCCTCGAGGAACCTAATCTCGTGCCCCAGATCGTCGATATCGACGAACACTCACCCGGAACACCGACCGAAACTCTCAACGACGATTGCAGCCTTCTCTCGAGAACGAGGCAATTTTTGTTTTTTTTTTTTTTTTTTTTTTTTCTTTCAATTCACTGGTTTTTCACTTAACTTTTTTTTTTTACTTGACGAGCAGTTTGGAGAAAACAACTTTTCGATTCGAATCGAATTATCAATTTTTTTCTAATTTCTGGGCATCGAATTACGAAGATAAAAAAAGTCAATTTTCTTATTCAACTTTCTGGAAGTTCGCAATTTCGAAATTATTCGTAATAATTCAGAAATTAGAAATCCTTTTTTGATAATAATAATAATAATAATAATTGCTGAAAGTAGAAAAAAATCTTTTCGATCCACAAAACGAGTTTTTCTGTAACAGTATTTTCTTCACTTATCGTTTCAGTACTGCTCCAACTCTGCCGGATTTGGAATTCAGTTTGGAGCCTCGTTGCAGCATGCAGGGCTCGTTACGACGCAAAGTTATTCTTCGGGACGGTCGTAAACCGGCGGTATCGACGTGGCAACGCTATTGGATCCAATTGTGGGCGTCGTCGATCGTTTATTTCTCGCCGAAATGTTTCAAAGGCTGCGATCGATCGGATTTCAAGCGAGAGCCCTACAAAATGGTCTCGGTGCTTGGCTGGATCGTCGAACCTCTCGAAAATTCCTATCATCGAGACACATTCATTCTCACCGATCCTAACAAAGGTTTTTTCAACGATTGTGACAATTTGGATTGCAAAAAGCCTTCGAAACTTGCGAATTTTTGAGGATTTTTCGAAAAATTTGAAAAATTTATTTAATCGTAAAAAAAAAAAACGGTTTTTTTGCGATAAATTTTTCATTTCAAGACCGTAGAAGTTGGAGAAAAGCCTCGAAAACGAAAAAGCTTTAACGAAGGCCCAGAAAAATTGAATTTGAAGCAAAAACAAAAATAGTGAAAAATAATTTTTATTGTTTCAGGAAACGTGTACAAATTCAGAGCAGGTTCGAGCGACCTCGCCGATCAATGGTTCAAAGAACTTTGCGCCACGGTACGGGGCGCGACCGAACGAAAACCGATACCGGCCAATCTCATGTCTTTCGAATGAGAGCGAGAGCGAGTGAGAGAAGAAAAAGGATTTTTACGTGTTCCCGTAAAGCTACTAATAATAATGTTAATATCCGTGACATCTTTCGCCAAGCTTCCATGTTTAAAGTGCGCAAAAAAGCTGACAAACTTTCGAGAATTTCGCTAAACGATAATTTTTTCTTCTAAATGAAAGAAAAAAAGCGAAAAGAGATAGGAAGGTTGAAGAAATTTGAGAAATTCGCTGCTTCGATTGAGAAAATGTCGAAAACTTTTATATTTACGAAGAAAAAAAAAAAAAAAAAAAAGAAAAAAAACGCTGCAGAAGAGCAATAATATTTGTTCGACTCGAAACTTAAAAATGTTAATTCTGCTCTCTATCGAATACTGCTTTGTTCTTTTTAATTATTGATACGTTTAGTCTTTGAACTTGCCATCTTTGATATCGCGGTTATTTAACGCCTCTGATTTTATTTATTTAGTCGTAATTATTAACATTTTTGTTCAATCGTTTAAACGAGTGCACTAAAGTTTGCTCATTTCTTTTTTTTTCTCGACAAAATGTACATATTTTTTTAAACTTTCTACGCAACTACGTTTTCGCAAACGACTGATACTAACTCGAATCAATCCCAAAGACCACTTTTTCTCATGAATAAATTAAAAAAAAAAAAAAAAAAAAAAAAAAGAACGAGTTTTAAACAAACTGATAAAACTAACGATTAATTTTCATAAAAGGCGCGGCGGCGGATTTGTTAAAATTTCATGAAAAAAAAAAGAAAAAAATTCACTTCATCGCGCTTAAAAAAGCGCTAACCGCGCCCTCAATTTATTCACGTATCGTCAATTATATAAATTATATAGATTTTTCTAATTAAGATCAGCAGATTTTTACGACTCGAAGCTCTGCGATTAAGAGATATTTAATTAGGCAGACGCCGTTTCTCGATAAACGATTAGGCTACGAAAATGGCGATGTCAATTAAGAAGAAGAAAAAAACAAAGAGAACAAAAATTAAAAAAAATAATTATGCGATTAAACGAACGAGAATGAGAGCGAGAGAGAAATTATAGACCGTCGCTGTGAGTGTATAATTTTCGCGAAAATTTTACTTCCCCCCCCCCCCTTTTTTTTTAATCGTCTATGTCCGCGTAGCTCGTAGCTTGCCTTTATATTCGGCATATCATTAGGAATAGAAACGAGAACAACAAAAAGAAAACATAATAATTTTAACGTAATATTTACTGTTTCGGAATTAGTCGGTTTTCGAGACTTTTTAAAAATCTCACGAATATGTTTTTCGCTCTGCATCGAATCGGGGAGAATATCAATGAGCTACGAAAAAAAAAACTGTTGATTCTTCAAGGTAAAACGTGAATTAGAACTTTGAACAAGAATCATTTTACACTTTTTTTTTCTTCTTGGCTCCGATAAAACTGAAATTTTTCTTTAAAAAAAAATCATAAAATGTCACAAATTTGAACAAAAAAAAATGAAGAAAAAAGTTACGAATTCAGCGAAACGATTTTCGATTTCATTGTTCAATTGGAAGAATTCTTTTTTTCAAATAAATTTCTTTTTCGTATGTAAAATTGGCAAAAAAGAAGAAGATTTTGGATTTTTTTGTTTCAGCCAAAAATTACGCTGACCAAAGGGTCGCGGCGTTTGGAAATTTGATTGAAAATCATTGAAAATACGAATATTTTCAAAAAAAAATGAAATAAAAAAAAAAGTCTTCGAAAAATTCGTTTTTATCGGAGTTGAGTGCTTGTCGAGGCTCAAACCACTCAAATCTCCCCGACGAGAATCCGTCTATTCTTATCAATAAATAGCGCGTCGTAGAAAACGTTCGGAACGTCTCGAGGGAAAAGATTTTTTTCTGAATCGATCGAGGATTACTGAGTTGATGCGAGAATGGAAAAAAAAAAGTAATAATAATAATAATAATAACGTTAATGATAATTTACCACCGAAAAAGCAAAAGAGCTTCGTCCGATTTGCGTACAAAAGGAGAAAGAGAGAGAGAGAGAGCGAGAGAGCGAGAGGATACATATCATTGTGTGTGTCGTTGAGAGAAAAGTTTGATCAATAGCGATCGAGATATAGAAAAGAAAAACTGGAGTACAAGAAGAGAAATGAAATTCGTTAAAATTCCATTGAATTTTTTTTCTTTTTTCGAGCATTATTTTCAAATCAGAATCACTGTGTAAAATGAGGAAAAAAAAAAAACAAATCGAGAGCATCGTTGATGCTGTGTAAAAAGAGCTTTTGAAGATTTCGTGCTTTTTTTTTCTTCTTCTCCTTCGCTGCCTGATGAATATTGCATTAAAAAAAAAAATGTAACTTTTAAGAGAGAGACTGACAGATCGTGAAAGTTCGAACGGAACGATTGGAAATGCAATCATCAGCACACACCGCGAGGTGTCTCGAAACACACGAAATGAAAGTAAAAAAAAAAAAAGAAACGTCAAAGATTGTTCTGCAGTAGAAACAGCTGATTTTCACCACGACTGAATCGATTAATAACTAAATTTAAAAAAAAAGAGTTTTTTTTTTCTGTTAATTTATCATTTTACTCATAATTCACAAAAACTGATAATCGCCAGGAGCGAATGCTACTTTGTGACGTTTGTGTCGAGAGCGAGAGATGCGTCTAATATTTAGAGAGAACAAAACGATGCCAAAAATATCTGTAATTTACTATTTCCTCAGACTATTATTTTTTTTTCACTCACACATTTGTTTTTTTTTCTCGTTTAGTCTCTATAAAAAATGCTTTTTGTACAGTTATTTTAAGAACTCCGTTAATCCCCGATTCGTCGAACGACACGATGTACAAATAATTTTCTATTATTGTTCACGATTTCGATAGTTAAAAGAGATTTTTCGTCTGGTTTCATGAAAGTTTCATGAAAATTTGAGGTCGAATCACACGAATTCATGCTCGTTATTTGATCGAATAAAAATTTGAGGAATTCGTTGATTTCTAAAATTGAGAAAAAATTTAGAAAATGATGAGGAAATTGATCGAAAACGAACAGATAAAATTTTTCGTCAAACAACCATGTGTGATTGGTCCTCAAACGGTTTCGAATCGATTTCGATACGATCGAATGACGATTCAACGTTAATGGATCGTCGTCGTCGTTCGTATTGGGGAAAAATTTTTTTTTTTTTTTTTCTCAACGCGGTTGTGACATAAATTCGATCAAATGAATATAATTTTTATGATTTTTCTTAGCTTTTAATATTCGAACAATAGAATTTTCGATGAGAGGGAGTCGAGAGCTTTGGTCCGCTGAAGCTTTTGCATAGATTCGTACTCGTGAGCTTTAGGCTCTGGTCCATTGAATTTCGATTATTGTTCCTCAGCTGCTGCGTTTCGTCGAAAGGAAATTCTGTCAAAAAAAATGGACCATTTTAATGGAGAAGGAAAAAAAAATTTTTTTTTTAAATAAAAAAAAAATTATAAATAATCATCGATGTCCCGGGTTTTTAATAACGAAAATCGCATCTCAGAATTCCAAAACTTGTTCAAATAAATGTGCGTGCGCTTCGATAATATTATTTCGACGAATGCATGAAAGATAAAAAAATTGGAAAAAAAAAAAAAATGTACGTTTCGATAAATCGAAACGCATCAATCACGCGCATCTTCTTCGTCGCTTGTTTCAATGCCGGAATGCAAGAGAATAAATAAATAAAAAATAAGAAACAAAAACAAACGAAAAAATAATGAAAAAAAAAAGGAAAAAAAAACAAAAAAAATGAGAAAAAAGTTACACAAAAAACGGAACAAGTAAACAAATGAAAATTAATATTTTACACCACGAATATGTAAATCTGTTTATTTTTCTAAACTATTGTCACCGGATTAAATATGAGATTTGTATTTTTAAGTGCGACAAATTTAGCAATATTTCCATTTAGCGAAAAAATGTAAACCTATGTATATGAGCCGATACATTAACGTCGAATACAGGAGATAGAAGAACAAACGCAACGTTTTATTATTTGCTTTTATTCTGACGTAGAATTTTTTTTTTTTTTTTTTTTTTTTTAATTTTTTTTATTGTTTTATTGTTCATACATTTTTTTGTTTCGACAATTAAGGGGCTTCGTGGCCAGAACAGTCGAAAAATCGATTCTTTCTTCATTTTTTTTACATTTTTCGATCATTTTTTTTTTTTTTCCAAAATTTTGAATTATCTCCGGAGGCCTGTCAAACAGTTTTTTTTCTTCATATTTCGCTTGGAAAATGGATGGTAAAAAAATGGAAAATTCGAAATTGCTCATTTTTTGTTTTTCAATCCGATATTTACTGACGATTCGAACTACTTTGATTGCATTTTTGACGGAATTTTTAGTTTTGATGCTTTTTCAAGAAAATTTTTCGTTTTTCTGGATTTTTGGAAAAATGAAAAATAAATTCTTTCTTGTGCCTGAGCAATCGACTCACAATTCTGAAAAAAATTCTTCTAATTAATGAAAAAAAAAAAAAAATTATAAAAATGTCTTTTGATATATTTTGGAGAAAAAAAATTTTTTTAAATCGTATTTTCTGACCACCGGATACTCCGGCTTTCAGGCAGTTTCGACTTCGCGGAAATTCATTAGGAAAATAATATTTTTTTTTTGTTTTTCGTTAAAATGGACAACACAGGCCTCCGACGTCGTCTATATCGATGCAACTGCCATTTTCGAGGCAAACCATCCGTTGCAAAATGAGGGTACGCATTTTGACTTCGTCGAGATTGTACCGAGCTCGTATCCAAACGTACAGATTCGACGTAAAATCGTCCGGGTAAAGCAATTGCTGAAACGTTTAATAAATCAGTATTTCGCACCGAATTTTCGTCGTTAATAAACAATTCCGATTCGTTAACGAATTACAATTCGAACGAAAAGAAAATTTATTTTCAAATTAAATGAAAATTGAGTTTGACGAAAAAAAGAAAAAAAATTTAATTTCGTTGCAATAAACATTTCATATTCATTCGATCGAGAACAAAATGAGCTCGAGTGTGACGATGATCAAATTTTAATTCGATTGAAAACAAAAATCAAAAATTTCTTAAAAAACTAGAAAAAAAAATGAATTTTAGTGGAACAAACGTCAATTTTGAAATTGATTAAGTGACGAAATCGAATTTCGTCAAAAAAAAAAACCAAACAAAATGAGTTTGACTGTGACGAAAGTGAAAATTTTCATTTGACTCTGAAAACAAAAATCAAAAATTATTTTTCAAAAATTTTCAAACTGATTGAAGGAGGAAATCGAATTTCGTCGAATTAAAACGAACGAAACGAGTTCAAGTGTGACGAAAGTGAAATTTTTCATTCGATTGAAAACAGAAATTATTTTGAAAACTAGAAAAAAAAAATGAATTTCAGTGAAACAAAACTTCATTTTTCAGTCTGATTAAAATCGAATTTCAATGAAATTTCGACGACAACAAAAAATTCAATCGAAATGAAAATTCAATGCGAGTTCGATCGAATCGAGAAAAAAAATGGATTTTTCAAGAGGAGCAAAGAACCTCAAATTTTTTGATGTGTTCGTCGCTTATTCCCAGAGAGTCAGGAAATCGAAAATCAGGAGCGGAGGTTCGTTGGAGTTTCGTCGTTTTTTTCGTGTATCCATGGCCCAACGAGAAGATAAGAAAATCGTGTTTCTCTGTGGAATAAATGAAATAAAATAAAAAGTGCAAAAAATTTTTTTAAATATAAAAAATTTGGCGCTACTATCTTACGAATAAATTTTTCTTAATTTTGCGAAAGAATTTTTATGAATTTATCGACATTTGATCGATTGAAAAGTCAAATATTTCTATGGGAGGTAAATTCGATGAAAAATTGAACGAAAAAAGGCGTGGTTGCACGAAAAATAAATTTTATCTCGAATTTTCATTGGGAGGATGGAGAAAAAAAGGGAAAAATGAATGAAAAACTGTGAGAATGAAAAAAAAAAAAAAAAAAAAAAAAACAAACAAATCAGTAAAATATTTACCATCGTTGGGCAGAGACAAATAAAGAGCTTTTCCTGGCGGCGTCGTGTTATCCGTCGAAGCGAGAGTCACGAACGAGGCCAAAATGGCTACGAGGGCCAAAAATGATTTCATTTTTTCAAAAAAAAAAAAAAAAAGAAAGAAAAAAATTTACTTTGAATTCGTTGAAAACGAAAAAAATAAAAAGTAAAGTTGAAAATTGAATGAAAAACGTTGGATTTGCAGTTTTTCTTTGAGGAGGGAAGAGAAAATCGATCGGTTCGGTTCGAAACGACTCTTCGATCCGAATAAACTCGATGACGTTCGAGTCTCGTGGTTACTTATGACCGCGCGCTTCTTCGATATCGCAGGTTTCACCATTTCGATCGATTGCCGACTCAGGAATTTTAATCCCTTTTGACAGTATCAAAAGTTCTAGTGATTGATCGTCCCCTTAATACCTTCTGTTTATTCGAATAAACAAAAGGATCAAGCGCGAGACTGTGATCGATTCTCGTTATAAAACGTGACTAATCATCGCATCGGCTCGGCGAAGCAGCGAGATCGATTCTGTCACGAGTTTTGCTGATTCAACCATTTCTCATTCAATTTCAACACGAATCACTCGAGCCGACATTCTCAGCCGAAATTTCGTCATTCTCAATCATTTTATTTTTAACCCCTTCAAAACGAGATCGAGCCGAAGTTTTTGTTTTATCTAAATCCTACATTATAATTCATCGATCGAATCGAACGAAGAATCAACCACTGACAGCTTGAAAATCGACTCGAATCGAAAAAACAATTCCACAGGAATGTCTGAAGCAATCAAATTTTAATTTGCTACCAACATAAATCGAGTTGGCACTAAAACAAATCGAGTTGGTGCCAAAAAGATCTAGTTGGTACTGAAAAATTGAGTTTGTGCCAAAAAAATCGAGTTGCCACTAAAAATATTGAGTTGGTGCCAATAAAATCGAGTTGCCACTAAAAAAAATTGGGTTAGTGCCAAAAAAATCCAGTTGGTACTAAAAAAAAACGAGTTGCTGCCAATGAAATCGAGTTGCCACTAAAAAAATTGAGTTGGTGCCAATAAAATCGAGTTGCCACTAAAAAAATTGAATTAGTGCCAAAAAAATCGAGTTGCTACCAAAAAAAATGAGTTGGTGCCAATGAAATCGAGTTGCCACCAAAAAAATTGAGTTTTTACTGAAAAAATAAACTTGGTACTAGAAAAAAATGAGTTGATGCCAATAGAATCGAGTTGCCACTAAAGACATTGAGTTAGTGCCAAAAAAAGTCGAGTTGGTACTAAAAAAAAAATGAGTTGATGCCAATGAAATCGAGTTGCCACTAAATAAAATTGAGTTGGTCCCAATAAAATCGAGTTGCCACTAAAAAAATTGAGTTAGTGCCAAAAAAAACGAGTTGCTACCAAAAAAAATGAGTTGGTGCCAATAAAATCGAGTTGCCACTAAAAAAAATGAGTTGGTGCTAATAAAATCGAGTTGCCACTAAAAAAATTGAGTTGGTGCCAAATAAATCGAGTTGCCACTAAAATAAATTGAGTTGGTGCCAATAAAATCGAGTTGCCACTAAAAAAATTGAGTTGGTGCCAACAAAATCGAGTTGCCACTAAAAAAATTGAGTTGGTGCCAATAGAATTGAGTTGTTACTAAACAAATTGAATTAGTACTAAAAAAATTGAATTGATACCAATAAAATCGAGTTGATGCCAACAAAATCGAGTTGTTACTAAAAGAAAAATGAGTTGATGTCAAAAAAAATCGAGTCATCACTAAAAACATTGAGTTGGTGCAAGAAAACCGCGTTTCTACTGAAAACTCAGTTGAATTTGGCACCGAAATATTCGAATATTCCACCAAAATCCCGTTTCCACCGATTTTAAAGTTGATTTTTCATTTTCCAGGCATCTCCATTAGAAAACATCCTATCTAAAAAAAAAAAAAAAAAAAAATCCCGCGCACTCGAAAGTCAAGTGTTAAAGCGCACTCGAAAGTGTTAAAACAGTAACAAGCACTCGAGACATTAACGAAATATCGAAAACAAAAAATAAATAAAATTCAAAATTGGAGTTCCAGCCAGAAAGCTTCGAAAAAAAAAAAAAATGAAACAAAATAGAAATGGAAAAATGGTTGAGCAGATTGAGGAACGGTGAAGAAGGGTCGAGAAACTCGAGCGGTCCACCGCGCGTATGCGGAGAGCAAAGCATCGGAGGTCTGCCACACGAGATCTTTCTCTTTTGCTCCTTTCTCACGATCGTGGTGGCAACAAAACTGACTTGGTTAAATAATTAAGGAGAGAACGAGAGAGAGAACGAGAGAGAGAGAGAGAGAGACAGAGGAAGACCGACCGGCTCGTGGAGATAGGGCAGAGTTTATGTGCAAGGAACGTCGTCGAGAGTAAATGTGTCTGTGTATTCTCGAGTATATCTTTCGCCAAGAGCAAGAGAGGAGCATAAAGTCCTGCCGGTTGGTATATACTTCTCCTCTCGTTACTTGCCTTGTCTTCTCTGTCCTCTCTCTCCCCCTCCCCCCCCCCTCCTCCCCCTTGCTCTTTCACCGCAGCCTCGTAACCAACCGAGTACATACACACGTGTATTTGCTCCCTTTCTCGACTACTGTCCACCACTCGCTTGACCAGCATCCACCCCCCTCCCCCCCACCCCCCAAAGAGCAACGAGAGAGATGGACTAAGTTACGAGTTGAATATGCTCATAATTCTGGAGGAAGGATAGTTCTGAATAATTAAATATTCCTCTCCCCCCCCTCCTGCCCCTCCCTCCTCCCCCCCGCCTTCTGAGTCGCTCTATAAAGCCTCTGGATGCATAAACCTGACCCTCTGCTTCCTTGGCCACTGGACCAACTATCCAAATTTCTCTGAATCAACGATAAAACTCTGAATTCATGAGAATTTGGTTGATTTACATTTTTTTTTTTTTTTTCATGATAAAACGATTTGAAAAATGTGTTTTTTTTTTCTCGTGTTGAATCTCTCGATTCATTACGATTTTATTGATTCAACTTTTTTTTTTTTTTTTCGCACGAAAATTCATAAGAACTTTTTTGATTCGAATTTTTTTGGTTTGTTTTTAGCATTATGGTGTTCGTTGTTTTTTTCAGGCACTTGGGGAAACTATAAAAAATATTCTGAACAAACGATAGAGCACGAAATTCGTAACGATTTTATTGATTCGACTTTTTTTTTCGGTGCTTTTTCTCTTCGCTGTTTTCGCAGACACTCGAGCGAACTGTCAAAACTTTTTTGTATCAACGATAAGAGTGAAAATTTATTTAACGAGATGAGTGAAAATTCTTAACTATTTCCGTGATTAAACTTGTTTTTTTTTCTGGTTCTTTTTTGTCGTTATCTTTCTTTTTTGCCGAATTCAGGAAAGATCGAACGACCTTTTTTCAAAATAAGGCCAAAAAAGATCGAAATGGAGAAATTTCGAAAAAAAAAGAGAAAAAATGTGGAATTTTTTTGTTTTTTTTTGTTGCGAATTCCGCGACGATTCAACGATCCCGTTTGTTCGTAAATTTTCAAAAATAGCTGACTTTGAATTTTGGATTCCGGCAAAAGTACTTAAAAATTGATGAAAAATCAAATAATCGCCATGAATCAATGTGCTCTCGAATTCAAACTGTATGAATGGATGGGGGAAAAAAAAATATTCGATTAATTTGTACGTAGGGTGGAAGGAGTTAGGGATTTTCGGTCGAAGCACGATTCGCTGTTTTCCTAAAAAAAGATAGAGAGAGAGAGAGAGAGAGAGAGAGAGAGAGAGAGAGAGAGAGAGAAAGAGTTCGTACTCGGGGCATTCGGAACTGGATCAGGGTGCACACCGTTGTAGCCGTATATGTACGGTGTCGTAGTCGTGGCAACGCTCGGCAAACAACGTGTTCACCCTCTCAGCACGTTTTTTTTTGTTATTTTTAAAATTTTTTTATTATTTTTTTTTTTTTTTTATTCTCCGAGGCTAGTGTATGTATGAAAAGCCAAATAAATTCGTCAATTTCGTCCAAAAAGTCGAAAGTACAAATATTTATTTATAAATTGAATCGACAACGAGAAAAAGAATGGAAAAAAAAAAAAAAATAAAATAAAATAAAAACGAGTGGAACCGATTTTTTTTTGTCCAGGAAACGATGGAAAACGAATTCGGAGCACCGAACTTTTTTTTTTTCCCATAAAAAAAAAAAATATCCGAATTCATGTATTTTCGATGGGCCGAAAATGGGAATGAAAAAAACTGCGAATTTTCAGCACGAAACGTATGCATAATCATTCATATTTTGAATCGATATGAAAAAATAAACAAAAAAAATAAAAAAAAAAAAAAACAAACGAAAGAAAAATTTCATTACGTAAAAAGAAGAATTGCAGAGAGAGAGAGAGAGAGAGAGAGAGAGAGAGAGGGAGAAGAGGAGTTTGGATAATGCAGAGCAACTTTTAACTGCACGCCTTTATGGCTGTTTCGGTGGTCGGAGAAGCGTGGACCTCTTTTGCGGGAAGAACCAATCCTTAAGGGGTGACAGTGGCGAACTTGAGAAAGAAAAGGGAGAAAAGTGTGAGCCGCGAAGGAGGAAAAAGATCCGGAGAAAAAAAAAAAAAAAAAGAGGCCGAGAGGGGCGAGAGAGACTTAAGGAAGTAGAGAGGCCCCTTTACGACTGTCTCGTTTTTACACCACCAGGCGAGAGATATGGACCGAGAAAGAGAGACAGAGAACCAGAGAGAGAGAGAGAGAGAGAGAGAGAGCCAGAGAGCCAGAGAGCGAGAGAGAGAGACAGAGGGGGGGGGGGAGAGACATGCTGTCGAGGAATGGAGCGGGATCTTTAAATTATTAAGGCTAACGTAGTTACCGCTGTGTTTTTATAACTGTTTTACGGTTTTCAACGTCCCACCAAGCTTTATACATATATATTAATATGTATATATATATATATATATATATATGTATATATATATATATATATATATATATATATATATATATTGGTCTACTCTTCTAAGTATGTATATTATTTAACCGGACACTTTTCAAACTTAAATCCCACGAGACTTTCGATATACCTATATAAAAGGTGAGTATCCTTAAAACGATCTTTTTTTTTTTTTTTTTTTTTTTTTTTTACATCCTTTCGAACTTCCCTCCACCCTGCCATACGTGTCATTATTTTTTGGTCAAATATTAAAAAATTAATGTCTCACACAGCCACAACAACCCCTATTTTTAAGCTGATTTTGTGGGAGTTACCGGTAGCAGCCACAAAAGTCAAAACATTTTCACTATTTTCGTGGTAATCCCCTTAATCGAGGTCAGAGATTTTATTTTTTGGGGTGATTTGGAACGAAATTTTTGGTGGCATCGACTAAAATAATAGGGAATTTTGTAATAATATTTTTTTGTTTGTAAAAACTTGAATTCTAATCGAATTTGATTGAATTCGTCGTTCAATTTAATTCTATATTGTTGGTTACATTGATCGATTGTTGAAAAAAAATTTAACTTTCGATCGATCATTAAAAATTCGAATTTTCATCGAATTCGATTCAATTTTTTTTTACTTGGTTCGATAATTTTGTTATTTTCAATAAATTATGGAAAAAAACTCGAATTTTAATTGGATTTGATTGATTTAATCGTTAATTAAATTTTTTTGTTATTTCCATAAATCAATTTTAAAAAACTGAAAATTTTAATGAATTATCAAGAACCATTATAAACAACATGAATTTTAATTGAATTTAATCAAATTTTTTGTTCAATTCAATTAGATAATTTCGTTATTTCAATTGATCATGTAAAAACTGAAATTTTAATTAATTATCAACCACCGATCTATTCCATTTATTGAAAATTTGAAGTTGTAATCGAATTTGATGAAACTTTTTGTTCAATTTAATTCAATATTTTCGTTATTCGAATTAATCATTGAACAACTTGAATTCCAATTCATCAACGATCATTCTATTTGATAATTAAAAACTGAAATTTTCATTGAATTTGATCAAATTTTTTTGTTCAATTTCATTCGATAATTTTGTTATATCCATTAAATATGAAAAAACCTTAAAAATAAAATAAATTATCAACAATTCTTCCTCCATTAAAAACTAAAATTTTAATCGAATGAAATTAAATTTTTTTGTTCATTTTAAATCGATAATTTTGTTATTTCAATAGATTATTGAAAAAAAAAAAAAAAAAAAAAAAACTGAAATTTCGATCAATTCCAATGAAATCAATTGTTCAATAAAATTTCGATAAATTCGTTATTTCAGTTTTATTAGAACACCAATTTAAAAAAATTTTCGATGCTCCAGTATATACAGAGGAAAGAAAAAAAAATGGAAAAATTCGTACAATAATCGTTTATTTTTTCCAGGGAAATAATGATTCTGTAAAAATGTCATTTTTATGTTTTTTTTTTTCGTATAGACAAAACGTGCAATACTACAGACTAGCTATAGCTGCTCTCGAGTGAGTATAGATGTATACATCGGGGTTTAATAATTGATGAATCGTGGAGGGTGTACGGGATCGCGATCGGGGAATGCCGACAGCTGTGTGCTCGGTTGATTTCGGCGAACGAGCAGCAGCAGTAGCAGCAGCGCTCGCTCGAGAGCGAAAAGACGCACACCAGAGGGTTAATACATGCTCCCGCGGTAGGTACGTACTCCTCTCGTCGTTAAATCGAATTCGCAGCTTCACCATTGACCAGTTCGACAAATTGAATTTTACTCTCGTCCAAAAATACGGCGCAGCAAAAAAAAAAAACAAAAAAAAAATCGAATTTTCGTAACGAAAGACACTTCCGGAAGGAAATTATGATTCGTGATTCATTTTTATTCATTTTTCGATTCTCCGATTTTTAATTACCAATTGTTTTACCTCGTGGAACCAAAAAAAAATTCTTCGATTCGAATCTCTATTTTTTTTCGACTCGAAAAAAAGGAGGAAAAATTTCGAAAAAAATGTACAAATTACTCTCGAGCGTGTCGAGCTCCCACAAAAATTTGCATCCCAAAATTTTGGAAAATTCCCCACAAATATTCGTTTTCTAACGAGAAAAGTATAAGAATTTCGCGAATTTTTTTGTTCGTCCACATTACTGGATTGAAAATTATGGAAATTTCGACTTTTCTTTTGCCCCGGAGAACCTTCGGAATCCATTGGAAAAAGCCATTCATTATTATTCATTTTTCTATCATTTAATTTAATTTTAATTCGTGAAAAAAAAATTTTTCTTTCATTTTATCAATTTTCTTTCATTTTCATTTCATAGAACCAGCGAAAAAGGCGAGTGGCCGAGAGACCTATTTTCGGGGATTCCGTCGAGCGATAACGAGACAAGAATGATTAATTGTCGAAAAAAAAAAAAAAAAAAAAAAAAAAAAAAAAATTGCCGGTGATTCGAATACAAGGTTTTCAAGCCGGTGAGTTTCGATAATAAAATTGTTTCCGGATGAGAGGCGCTCGGATGAGAAGAATCGTGTGGGAGTTGTTAGAAAAAAGCAATTTTCTCAATGTCTTTTTCGTTTGTTCTGTTTTATTCTCAATCTCAATCCTCCCCAAGCGTAATAGAGGAGCCCGAGCAAGAAAGAGGGGCAGGGGGGAGGGAAAAGGTAAAAAAAAAGAAGGAGGAAATGGAAATCTCTAAATGTTACATTCGCAGCGGCGTATAATCTTAATATTGAATGTAACCGGTGTGTGCGTGTGTGTATCGCTGCACCGAAAACTCAAGCGAGACTACGTAACATCCACTTTTCTCACCGATACGATCATTTATTCACTGCTTCATCTCTTTCTCGTGCTCCTCGAAAAAAAAAAAAAAAAAAAAATCGGTTTCGATCCTCCCGAGCCAATCGTCCCCTATTATCTCTCGCCCAAACGTCACAAGAGAAGTTTTTTTTTTTTTTTTTTTTTTTTTTTTTCAGATAAAAGTGATTTTTCAGCTTCGACGACGAATGCCCTGTAGTCGTGGAAGAGCAATAATAATTGGACGAATTATTCGATCAGGAAAAAAAAAAAAGTTTTTTTTTTTTACTCAAAAGTGGAATTTCGAACTCGAGGAATGTGCTGATACTTAAGATAAAAGAATTTTTTCGCGAATTATTCGATCGGAGATGAATTTTGATGAGAAAACATCGGAGGGCTAATAAATTTGAGAATTTTTCTCTTTCTCTCGACCGAGAAATCACTGAATCGAAACGATAAAACAATTGTTCTCCCCCCCCCCCCTCCGAGCCCAGTTTTCTTACTCCTGTGCCTCTTGTTCTTGCTCTTCTATCCTCGACGCAATAGTCATATTTCTACGAGATGTACAGCGGCAAAGGGCCAGTATCTCATGAAATATTTAGCTCGGAGAAGAAGAAGAAGAAGAAGACGAGAATCGCGAGAGTTTGGAGCGTTTTATCTCAGAGGAAGAGTGAGAGAGGAAGGGTGGAAAAGAGAATTCTGGCTGGGCGAGAAATAAAAACGAGCGGGAGCATTGTATACGTACTTCGAGGGAGACTTTCGAGATTTACTTCATGATTATTGGTCCATACTTCTCTCGATATTACCCTCTAAATTTCCTAACCGAATTCAACCGAATAAAAAACAATTGAGCATTTTCATCAAATTCTCTTTTATTAGAGCTCTTGTAGAAGTATTCGAAATGAGTGATGAACAACTGAGACACCGGATTATAGACGTGGAGCGTTCGCCTCGGAACGTTTTTGGATTTTTTTATTGTTTATTTTTTTATTTTATTTTAAATCAATATTTTTAATGAAATTTGAAAATATTTTCGAGTATTCTATTCGAAATATATTTTTTCAATGAAAATTTAAAATATTTTGAAGAATTTCATTCAGAATAAATATTTTCAATTAAATTTGAAAATATTTCGAAGTATTCTCTATTCAAAATAAGTATTTTCATTGTAATTTGAAAATGTTTTTAAACGTTTTATTGAATATACAAAGATTTATAGTGAAATTTGAAAATATTCTGAAGAATTTTATTAAATATAATTTTTTTCAATGAAATTTCAAAATCCTTGAGAAGAATTTTATTCCAAACAAAATATTTCGAAGTGAATTAAAAAATATTTGTCCAAATTTTATTGAAATCGAAAATTTTAAATGAAATTTTGCAAAATATTTCTAATCATTTTATTCAAAATAATCATATTTCGAAGAATTTTATCAAAAATAAATATATTTCCCATAAAATTGAAAAATATTTTCAAGAATTTTATTCAAAATAATCATAATCGTAATAAAATAAAAATGTCTTAAAATTACAATCAATATTGAATTTCATTCAAATTCATATTTCCATTCATCCCCAATATTATTTTTATGTCAAAAAAGAAATGTTTTTTTACCATTTTGGAATGTATTCCAAAAAACAGTGAGAATTCTCGAAGTAGAATGGAATTTCCATAAAAAAAGGGGTATCTTCCAGCCAGAAGGAGGGGTGCGGGGGGGGAGGAGACTCTGAGAAAGGTCTCCAGGTGCATCCGTGATGCTCGGATTCGAGTATGCAGTGCGATTCGGTGGCCGGGGGGTTGTTTTCTTTCACGTATCTCCAGTGTCTGGTTGTTACGTTCCCAGAAGACGTTCCGGGGTATAAAGAATGAAATTTGAGAAGGTAGAAATGTGCGGGAAGTGGAGTACCAGGATGGAGAACGCTTTTGGAAGAGGAATGAGAATAGTTGCCAGAGAAAAAAGGGAGGAGGGGAGAGGGGGCAGAGGCTCCAGCTTTGACAGAGCCCCACGGGTACATTACCAGGATTGCTGCGACCGATTGAACTCCCCCGGCAAGTAGTTGGATCCGGAGAAGGTTAATGGAGTCAGCGCGGGGGAGTTTCCCCCCGGTAGCATCATATCCTGGTGGATATTTTTTTGGGCCACTTGGCGAAAAGTTGAAGCCTGAAAAGAGGCTGCTTCGAGGTTGAGCAAATGAGGCTGCGACCTTTTGTCCTCCGGGTGGTAGCCCCTCGCGTCTGCAAACAGTAGAGCAAGCCCGGGGCGTCGTCGGCGTCGTTCAAACACCCAATCGCTTCGGCCTGCTCTCCCGCGTCTCCCGATAACCAGGAGCACACTAAACTCGCCAACTTCAAACTCTCTCTCTCTCTCTTTCTCTCCATTGTTGGCTCTTGTATTTGAGTTGGTGCGAGGGCCATTGTCGCCGAATCGGAGCTTCATCGATCTCTGGCCATTAGAAATTTCGCCGAATTTCCCATACCCGAGCAACAATATTTCGGCAACATTTTTTTTTCTCTCTCTCTCTCTCTCCCCTTTCCGCTCGTTCCGTTGGTGAACGCATATTTATTTTACCCACGAGACTCCTCCCAGGCTACGTGTCCCGGTTGCAGAACGCACCCCTCTCGTTAATGATGAAACAACGAGGCTTCCGAAATCTTCTCGATTTTTCGCCGAATCCTTTGTTCCCGAGGAGTCTCAGACTCCTTCCAGCTTCGGCAATAGGACACTTCACTTCCGGTTTGAGTCCCCCCCCCCCCCGAATTAACGAACAACGCAATGACACCGAACAGCGGTCCCTGAAATGACGCCTCCATCGGACCCGGCTTGGGTCTCTTTAATCAGGAACAAACATTTTTCGGCAGGTTGACAGCAGCAGGCCAGTTCGGCCCAAGAAACGCCGACAATTGCGATTTTCTCTCACGATTTTTCTGCACCGAAGAGACACACAGACGTGCTCTGGACTTCTTTCAGGAAGAAAGCGAGAGAGAGAGAAAGAGAGAGAGAGAGGGAGGGAGGGAGAGAGAGAGAAGGAATTCGTAATATAGAGGGCTGGTGTACGGCTCCGCTGGGAGGAATTCCGGGGTACGTTTTAAATTGCTGCATCCCCAACCTCCTTGTTTATGTATGCCTTCGTGTTTCTTATTCTTGTGCGCGGCTTGAGGGAGTATATACAGAGATATATATATATATATATATATATATATATATATATATATATATGTAGATACATATGTAAAAGGGGGTTGAAGAGAACAGGATCTGCTGGCGTTTTTCTTTGGAGAGTGAGAGCTTGCCGCGCGGAGCCCTAACTTTATGTGGAGAGCGTCGACATAAGTATGGGGATCTTTCGTGCCTATGCGAAACAACTTTTTTTTTTTTCTCTTTCTTTCTTCTTCTTCTTCTCTCTGCTTCCGTTCTATCCTCTTCTTCTTCTTCGTCGTTATTTTTTTTTTCTTCTCCAACTTGTTTTACTCCAAGTCCAACCCCCTGCTAGTTCTTTCGCCCATGAAATTTCGCGTGTGCCTCTCCGTCGAGGCAACCCTTACGAGTGTTTTTTTTTTTTTTTTTTTTCCACACATGCAGAAAGGCCTTGCTCGCTCGTTCGCGATAGCGCGGAGGGGTGAGTCTTCGAGGGTCGCTCGAACAACTCCTGCTCTCGAGAAGTTGCTACTTTATCCAAGAAAGAGAGAAAATAAAATAAAAAAAAAAAAAAAAAAGGGAGGCGGAAAAACGTGACCACGATTGTGTGTGTCCCCGTGTAAAATGGCGGATCCGCTTGTTCTCCGCACGGGGTTGGACGTGAGAATCGCCTGCTCGAGGGCACCGAATGAAGAAAAAAAAAAAAAAAAAAAATTATGTATATACGAGAGGAAAAAGAAAAGTTCGTCTCTCCTCCGTGCTTTCTCTCGCTCTATGGATTTTCCGAGTACACCAACGAGAAGCTTTTTCTCAACTTTATTTCATGCGGAATGTTGAATTTTTTTTTTTTTTTTTTTCATACTTTTCGAAAAAAATATTTCTGCGCGCCTGGCGACCTCGCGGTAAAAGGTGTTCCAAGGAATCCCGAAAAATGTTTTCCTCTTTCTTCGAACTTATTTTTCTTCCTTTCTGCTCTGCTCTCTCGCAGACCCACAGGGAAATACCGAGCACGAATTTGCTCTCTTTCCACGCGTGCTCCTCCCCCGCCTCGTCTCGGTAAGAAGATAGCCGAGTCTCTTCCCCCCCCCTCCCCTCCAGTAGCCCCAAAGTCCCTCGCAGCTTCAATTGCTCCAGGCAAAGCTTTCCAGCGTTTCTCGACTCCGTGGGCGCTCGCGATTTTTTCAACATTTGGCCAAAATTAGGCCGACACTCTCGACGCTAAAACACAGCC
The DNA here is from genome assembly GCA_037893425.1 of Campoplex nolae. Taxonomy (NCBI): domain Eukaryota; kingdom Metazoa; phylum Arthropoda; class Insecta; order Hymenoptera; family Ichneumonidae; genus Campoplex; species Campoplex nolae. Next base: position 698,936 of record JBBLXU010000655.1, read on the forward strand.
CCAATTTTGCCCTTTTACTACCCTTCCGTGCGGCTCTTTTTCTGATTGGAAAAACTCGCGGCACAACCGGGGAGGGGGGGGGCGTGAGGCAAGGGGGCCAACAAGTTTTTTGGCCTCGAAACTATTGTCTTACTCGGCTATGAATATTTCAGATATTCTTCCACTCGGCCAATTAGCCTAATTCGTTATCTTCTCGAAATTTTTTTGTTTTTTTTTTCTCGTTTTGACGACAACAACAAAATAAAACTGAAGAGTGTTCTCTCCCTCTCTCTCTCTCTCTCTCTCTCTCTCTCTCTCTCTCTGGACTAGAAAAAAAAATACATAAAAGATGCAACGATCGCGTGAAGTTAATCCGAAACATCTTTTTTTTTTTTTTTTTCGAGTTCTCATTCGAGCCCATAATTTTAAAAGCACCATTTTTTTTATAAGGACACAGTGGGATATATCCGAGGACAATCGTGCTTCCTGTGACAAGAGTTTCGGTACGTTACCACCAGGGTTAAAGTGCAGGCGGTTAATCCGAAAGTGGTCGCACGCGGACCACGTGTGTGGCCCTACGAACCAATGAATTTTACAACTCCCCTCGTCCCACATATATACACCTCCGTCGCATTAAAACGACGTATATATACGCCTAATACGACTTTAAATATAACCAGTAGCTCACGGGGAGCAGCCATCGATCAAGATAATAAAACATGGTTAAGGCTACTCGAATAAAAAAATTGCCAAAATTACGGACGACTCGGGGCAGCATTTTTCATAATTTTATGTCATTTTACTTTTTAATCGGGGATATAAATCAAAAATTAACTTTTGCGGTTAACATGTTTCCTGCTCGATTATCTCGGCCTTTTGCCAGTCATTTTTTTTAATGAAATTTTCACCTCTTGGAGGCTTGCGAAAAGTATGGAAAAAATTTTTCTTTTTGCTGCAAATACTTCGATTATACGAGGCCTGAAAGAAACGAGTTCGTTTAGATTTTATATCGGAGACCGAGTTTGAAAAATTACGATTTAACGAAGTGTCAAGCTCCTGGAAACGTGGAATCTTGACAAACGATTTGAATCGGTTGTAATGAGAACGGAAGATTTAACAGAATTTTCTCGAGTCGATCGATTCTCTAATTATTTTCTACTCGATAGAAATAAAACGAAAAAAAAATTAAATTAAAAAAAAAAACACGGTCGTGCAGAGGTCTGACCAAAAATGCATTTTCTACTTAACGCTCTACAGGGGCTCGATATCGATAAACTATAATTCGTAAAAAAAATAAAATAAAGCAGTGTCTGGTGACGTGAGAGCTTGCACGAGTCTTCGAGTCCCTCGAGGGAGGCTATGACATATGTACATACATAGACCAATCTATTGTACATAAGCACGAGAAAGAGACAGTGACAGAGAGATAGAGAGAGAGCCAGAGAGCCAGAGAGCTAGAGAACCAGAGAGAGAGCTAGAGAGAGAGAGAGAGCCAGAGAGCTAGAGAACCAGAGAGAGAGAGCTAGAGAGAGAGAGAGAGAGAGCTAGAGAGAGCTAGAGAGAGAGAGAGAGAGTTCTGGGGTTGTGGCAAGCGTCGCTAATGAAAGCATACTCGATCACCGTGCGCTCATTTGGCAATCTCAATATATCAAACAGAGAGAACGGGAGCAGGGAGAGTCCTCAAAAGGTGGTGGGAGCTCCGAGATACAGTTTATGTATATACATATATAGGAATATATACGTATGTATATATCGGAGAGTACGGTGATAGTGGTGCTTGAGGCCTAAGCCAATAGACCTAACATGGCAAACAGCAAGTACAGTACACACGTGTAAACGTCTCTCTCTCTCTCTCTCTCTCGCTCTTTCCCTCCTTCTCTATATACATATTCAAATATATCAGAGATTCCGATAAAAATCGACCATTTGTTGTTTCTCGTAGAAAAAAATTGGTCACAATTTTCATCCAGAACCTTCAAGATGTCAAAAAACATCGGAATTGCCACCAAAAAAAGGTTTATTAGATTTTTTTCGTTACGAAAAATCGTAACGAATGGAACTGCATTGACCAAGATCCCCAGCAAAATCAATTCGTCGCTTTAAACAAAAAAATTGTCAACATTTTTTTCCCAACCCTTGAGGGTTGCACAGAAAATGTGAAATTGCCAATGAAAGCAAAAAATCTATTTCGATTCAGTTCCAACCAATTGAAGCTGTGAAAAAAAAAACTGAAAAATTCTGAAAAAATGAAAAAAAAAACCGATCGAAGGGTTGAAGCCACAAAAAAAAATAGGAGAAATCGTTATAAAAAGTTTGATTTTTCAGGATTTTTTATAAGGTCAAAGAAGAATAGAAAAAAAAAATTTGGCGAATGGCCCGAGTATCGTTTGGTTGTTGGGTTGTTTAGCTCCAGGGAAAATAGACAAAATTGGGCTTTTCGTGATGTAGACGAAGTTGCTGGCGAATCTCTCCCCAAAATTTGTGTAGTTAAGCGGAGCGTGATTCAATCATCATTGCCTTCGGCCAGGCCGTGTGTTCCTCCGGTCCAACCACGAAGCTTCTCTCCATTTTCAGGCAGAGAGAGAAAGAGAGAGAGAGAGAGATAGGTCAGCGTGATGGCAGTCATGCAATGACTCTGTTGATCCCAGGGGCGCTCGTACAGTTTATTCAGTTGAATTTACACAAGGGAATTTGTTTCTCTTATGATCTCGATAGCGATTCGATGAAAATTCTAATCGAATTGATTCCCGAGCTCGATTTTATAAAGCTCAAAAAATATTATTACTTTACCGAATCGATTTTCGATATTTCGCCGAATTATTTCGGATGAATAAAACAAAAGAAAAAATTTCGGACAACGAGAACCGTGCCTAATCGGATTTCGTAATCGAGATTTTGATCAATATTCTCGAGGGACTCGAGCGATCGGACAGTGTCATCGAGTCCGTTTTCTTCTCTCATTTTTATTTCCCTCGGTGTATTCTACTCGACCGAATAAAAAAAGCCGACAGAAATACAAAAAGGACTCGGGGTAATCGGAGTCGGCGAATTCGGACATGGATCCTCGCCGCTCTACGGCTTGTCAGGCTCAAAAGCTTTCTCGCGTTAGTACGTTAGAGACAAATGGAGCATTCGAACAGCCTCCCGATCCAGAGAGAGAGCGAGAGAGAGAGAGAAATTCCGTTACCAGGCAAGCTGCCTGGCTGTTCTCTCCTGTCTGAGAGTGTGGGGATTCACTCGAAATCGCAAAATTCGCACAAAGACAAACACCCAGAGGGAAATCGTGTACGTTGAAACTTACACATTTGGGGGTGAGCATAGCGCGGTGGCCGTCGCGATAGAGATCCGAAAATCATGGACGCCTCACGTCTCTCACCTAATCGACGTGACAGACGTTCCCAAAGCCACCCCCGGCCCTTTTCTGTTCTCCCCGTTCAACCCTCCTCCTTCCCAGTTTTACGTTACGTCGTATCAGCGCAGTTACAATGAGTGACGTACCGTTAAAAATTCAACGCACACTTTCCCAGCATCATCTCGCTTCCTCTCTCTCTCTCTCTCTTTCTCTCTTTCTCTTTCTATTAGTTCCTGGCCAATATTTTTCACCGCGGTTAAACACTCGTTCGGACTCATTTTACTCATCTACCGAAATCTGTGCCGCCGCTCAGTTTCGCCTTTTTAATCGGCTCTTCAATGTCCTACAGAGGTAAACAATCAAACTTTCCAGCAAAATAAAGGATCCACCAGCTTCGATTTTTACGATTTTTCTTGCATTTTTTTTTTTTCATTTTCGATAGAGGAAAACTGTGGAGAAACGAATTTTGAGGAAAATTGACGTTGCAGCAATAAAAAGGGTCGAAAAGCTTCAATTTTTGAACTTTTTTTTATCAGGTTTTTTAATTTTCTTTACAGGAAATCAATCGAAAAGCGAATCGAAGAAATATTAACGTTGCAGCAATAGAAAGGGTTTAATTTTTGAACTGTTTTTTTTATCGAGTTTACTAATTTCCTTTACAGGAAAACAATCGAAAAGCCAACTGATAGCAAAATTCATGTTACAACAATAAAGGGGGTGGGTGGGGGTGCTTCAATTTTCGAGTTTTTTTTAATCGACTTCGAATGACGAGCAAGCTCCCATTTCACGTTTTCTTTCTTTGGACATAACTTTTTTATAAACTTAACCAATTTGGATGAATAATGTCGAGATAATATTTTTCGAATTAAAAAATTTCGATTTTTATCGTAAATACGTACATTTTTGTTGGCAAGATTCCAAAAAAAATTGAGTTCATCCCCCATTTTCATTGTACCGATAATTTTTCAGTTTTAATAATCTCCATAGCATTCGTTTTTACTAAAAAAAAATCTCTTTTCTCGAGTCATCTCTTTTCGTTTGATTTTAATTTTGAAAAAATGTAAATTTTCATGAAAATCTAATAAAATTCTTTCCAAACAACAAAATATCGATCGTTATCGTAAAAATGTAAATTTAGATCGGTAAAATTGGGAAAAATTAAAATCTACCGACCACTTATATCGTAACGACAACTATTCAGTTTTAATTATCTCCTTCGACAAAAAGTTGTAAAAAAAAAAAGAAAAAAGAAAGTAAATTGACGGAAGAATAATTAGCACGAGATGTCCCTTACATAAAGCGGTGAGCGAGGCGCAGGCGAGCAGGTGGTTCTGCTCTTGTACGCCCTCTATTTCTTCGACCCCTGAGAGGGGGAGGCTCGGTACGTATTTTCATATATTTTTTTACCACACGTCACGAATCTCGAAAGCGCAGAGCGTGGTGGGGTGCGTATATCGGATGTATATGACGGAAAGCCCTTTTACCTTCAACCCTTAACCCTGAGGTGGGGTTTGGTAGGAGGTAAAACACGCAAAAGCACCCTCATAATCCGGAGAGACATTGTGGACGCGGACACATTGGAGAGCGCACGAAAGTTCGGGTTTTCGCATCTTTTACGAACGACCCTTCGGACACTCGGGCGTGCTCGTTCCGTCTCCGGAAACCGGGGACCAGACTTTCGATGATTATACTCATTAGCTTGATTGGAAATACTCGTTATTATCCTCTCCTGCCTCTTGTTTATACGCGAGCGCCTGCAGGATCGCTCGGGAGCTGATGAAACTATTAATTTCCGTGGAAAATAATCCCCCTCCAATTTCCTATTTTCCTTTTTTTTTCATATTCTTTCCCAAGCAAAACCTGTACTTTACCGGCTAATGATAGACGCGAGATCGACAAACTGTGACTCTCCGCTTTTCGAGCCCTCTCATGCCTTCGTTTGTTGACTCACCTGATGCAAATATCATTTTCGCTCCTTCCTATTCCACTCGTCGTATTTCTTTACTTTTTTTTTTCCTTCATTAGTAGCAGGTTCCATAGAGACCCGATCGAGAAGTAAGTATCCGCGGTGAAAAATGCAGATAACCAACCAGAAAAATCTCTAGAAGCTGAAGACATTTTACAAAATAACGACGTTTTTCTATCCAATAGTTCAAATCGCTATGGAATCGAAACTAAGCGGTCAAAGTTCCTGAATTTTTTCGAAAAACATCATCATACCGATCTTTATGAATGACAGTTGGAAGAAAAAAAATCTGTCAAAAGGTTTCGGAGCTGTTGCGCAAAGCGTGAAAATTTTTGATTTTCAAAATCTCGAGAACTAAACGGTCAATCTTTTCCAAATTTCGCACGTTGTCACGCAATGATGTTTCGAATAAGTTGTCCAAATTTGAAAAGATTCTGTAAAAAACTTTGGCGGTGAGAGCCTCTACAGAGAAAAAAGTTAAATAATGCGTTTTTTTGGGCTGGAAAGAAGAAAAAGTTGCTGCTTGGCCGCATCGTGTAAATTGGTTTGTCAGTCGACTCGTCTCGCTCGCTCGTGGAATCGAGTTTCTTTGAAGGCCTATCTATATGTTTATATAAATGTGGTTTTTTTTTTCTCTTGGTGTGAGCGAATGGGAAGAAGTACGAGTTGGAGAGAAGCGGCGTCGAGGAGTGTGGGAGATTTGTAAAGGGTCGAAGCAGCAGCAGCAGCTCTCGGTCCAGGAGATAGTCAAGGGGGCTTGGGATCGAGGAGAACAAGAGAGGAAGCGAGAGAGCGAAACGGAGCGGTGCAAGTAGGGTTTAATATTTGATAACGCGGGCTGGTCATCCTGGCGAGGCGATAACACGGGCCCCCCGGGAACCTTCCGGCCAACATCCCTCGCAAAACGAGCGGATCCAACCTCCCTTCCGTCGCCCTTCCTCTCATTTCACGCTCCCAGAGACCTCGAGGTCGTTCGAGAGTCCGAAAAGTCCTTGCCACATGACCGGCGCACTTTTCCCCTTAGGATAAAAAAAAAAAAAAAAAAAAAAAAAACAAAGTGCGCGTGTTTGTTGGATAAAAACCCGAAAAATTCTTATTTTCTCTTCCACAGCTCTTTCTCTCTCATTCTCGGAGCTCAATTTTCTTATAGGAAACTCGCGTGCCAATAATTCCTGTTTCTACCAGCTATAGAACTCTTTTTCTTCCAATTTCTTCTTCCACATCAATATTTCTTGCTACCCTTAACAACTTTTTTTTTTTTCTTCACTCAATCGGCCAAAACTCTTTTGTTCCAACGAACTACGCGAGATATCGATCGACTACGGCTCCCCAGTCGTTTTTACAGAATTTTTCAAAGTGCTACATTTCAAAAATACTTTCCCATTAAGATTTATCCACCGATTGAACTGATTTAAGTTTCATTTACTTTGCTGCGTGTCTCGTTAACCTAAAAATTAATCTAGCAGAACGATCGACCGATGACTGCGAAATTTCATGACTTCATAGTTACCTCCAGATTTTCCAATAAAACTTTCTCATTTTTCGATCTATTTTGATGCAATACGTCTCATTTTGTTGCTCGAAAAATTCTCTACAAATTCACCGCGCAGTTTTTTCCCCAAACACCTTGAAATGAAAATTACAGGATTGGAGGATCCGTTGAAAAATCTTGACGATGAAATAACACCCTATAATTCCGTCGAGCTAAAACCGGCGATTCATTCGTCCAGTGGATCAAACTCTGCACGAATGTATTTTGAAAATCCTAAAATTTGTATAATGTTTGTACGAAGGCAACGAGAAAGGACCACCAATCGGTAGCAACCAAAATAGCGAAATCCGTTGATTCCCCAAAACTTTAGTTGGACCATCCACCAAAATGATGAATCGGGTCCAAAATGAAATTCCTCGATTCGCCAAAACTTTGGTTGGACACCACCGAATCGTGGCGACCAATAAGAAATTAGTTTTGATAACGGACGATGACCAAAATGAAATTACTAGAATGACCCAAAACTCGTGAGAGTTGTTTCCATCCGGTTATGGTCGGAGTGAGTGCCACTAATTAGAGTAATAAAAGAAAGACGATTGAATGACCAAAACGAGGGTTGAGTCAAGCCCCGTTGATGGTGTTGGCCGCACGAGGAGTTGGTGCGGATCGAGTAAAAAGTCTTATCTGCGAAGTGTTTTCGGTCTTGTCAGGCTGTGGTGTATGTGGACAGTTAGTGCGAAGTTTGGTACTTTTGGATGGAGTGCGAGTGCGGTGTACGTTTTTATTCGGTGTCCATGTCTTTGGAGAGGGTTGATTTTGGTGATGGGCGATTTGGTAGTACAGGTGGGGTGTACGGGGATGGAGGAAGGATAGCGCGGGGTGGTTGCGGGCAGCGCGGTTGCGAGAGGGGTGCGAGTGAGGCACGAAGCCAGAAGAAGAGGAGGACTGTATGTATATAGAGAAGGTTTTGATAGGAATAGGCGAAAGGGAGGAAGCAGAGAGAGGGAGAGAGAATAGCGAGGGGGATGCAAGATGGCCGCTCGGTAAAATCAGTGCGCAAGCGTAGGAGGCTCGAGCTCCGCCTTCGCGGAGCCGTTTTCCCCCAGCCGCGGGCCGACTTATCCATCTCGCATCTCTGTTTTTTCGAGGAGCAGGGGTTGCTGGGCGACTCATCCCTAGTTTCTGGCGGGAACCCCCGCCTGTAATCGGCGGCTCCTATCCGCACGATTTTCGTCTTGGTGTTCCTTGCTGGTATTATCTGCTCAGCTCTCTTTCGCTTTTTCGATGTTTTTCATAGGAGGAAGAAAGGGGGGGGGGAGGGGAGTGAGACTATAGTTCTAGAGCACACTTACCTAGAGAAAAAGTAAGCCCCTCTGAGCAGCTACGTTGGCCCGAGTGCGATTCACCAGCCTGCTGCTCTCCGCGAGGGCGCAGAGCGCAACCCTCGAGCTTTCGTACAACCCACCCCAAAGGCTCCCCCCACCCTCTCGAGGACGAAGAACCACCTCGGAGCTCCCTCCCCCGAGCCACCGAACAGTTGATCCGCGAGGCAGAACATGTCGCGCGCTCTTCCGTGCTAGTCATCGAGAAAAAGTTCTCGATAGGGCCGCCGAGAGCCACGAGCATCAAAGCCACCAACCTCGGGCAGGCACCTTCGCGCCCGAATATTCTTTTTATTCTTTTAGTTGATTTCGTTTTGAGCCATCGCGAGTTTCTCTTATCGGGTGTTCGAAGATCGAACATCGTCCAGGAAGAATGTCAATTGACAATGCAGTTTCGTCGGCGTGGCAGTGATCACGGTGCAACGTGACTTTCATTCCCGACCAATGATTCATCGCTCCCAGTGATACGATCCGAATTCTCTCGTGACAGCGAGGCAACGATCTAGTGCAAGTGCTAATTGTTAATAAAAAGAGAAATACCGAATAATATGACAATGAGGAAACGACGTAGCGTTAGAGGGGACCTCGAGCTACCTCGGCCTCATTGACTCTTACGAGCTCCCCCACGAAGCTGCTCCTTTTAGTTCGACAACAGGAAACACGATGAAACTTTCGGTTAATCGCGGATCCCCGGGGTGTGGCTAAATCCTCTTCTGAGATCAGTGACTAATCACGTTTATTCGGCGTTAATCTCTCGACCGAAACAAAAGTGTGTCGCGTGTGTTCAGTGAGGGACCGCCGTCAGCGAACAAAAATAAAATAAAATAAAACGAAAAAAGAAAACGCCGAATACTAACGCACTTATGCGAATCTATCTGTCCGACAAATCCACGCGAATTTGCCGCGTTTTTTTTATCACTCGAATACATATAAATATTTAGAGTCACGATGATGTACTCGCCGGACAAAATGATGGGGAGCAAGGGACTCCACGGGGCACCAATTTCGGCCCCAGGATGCTTCCCATCCGGGCGATATTCACCGCCGTCGTATCGCACCGCCCAGGACCAAATGCCCCCGCCACCGAGAAGGTGCATGCCCAATCCACCTGTGAGTAAACAACATTTTTTTTACATTTTCGACGCCTCGATCTCACCGAGCTTATCCGCTCACTGTTACCTTCTGTTCAAGCCCTATTCTTATCGCCGCTTTAAATACGCCAAATTTGCCGAAAGCGGATCGCTCGACTCGTCAGATCTTCATTCAAATCGCCTCTCGAACGTTTACTTAAGCTCGACGAGCTCGCGGTCGGCTAAAGAAGCTTTAAGGGGCTCTCAGCAATCGACCGAGCGAAAGAATCAAATCGGGGGAACGCTTTTATCGCATCAGATTCTCACGATAATCCTGCTGCTTCACACAACTTTACGCATATACTTTCGAATCTTTTATTCGGCCCCACTTTTCCTCTGCTTCATTCTCCCTCCGCCGGATTTAAATCTTCCCGGCAATTTTCATGTTTTCATCAATTTTTTTCGGCACTTTGACTCCTAAAATCCGAATTTTATGTCGAACGTTTCGAACCGTGGGAAAACGGGGTTCAGGTCCGAAATTTTGTTGGTTAATGGCTCAAAAATAGCGGGAAATCGTTAGCGAAGAATATTTTGCCTGACGAGAAGCGTTCGGATCGTTCCAACCACAAATTGCACGTTCGAAAACACGAAAAAACTTCATCAACGAACAGAGACTCTGGACAGAAGTTTGAAAACATTCGGAAAATGAAAATCCGTAGGAATTTGACAAATTTCGACTAAATCTCACTCAAGGGTCACTCAGACCCTTCATAGAAACCCCAAAAAATAAGAATAATAAGCGAATCAACGTTGAAAACGTGACCACAAACTGTCCGAAGAGTCCGAATACATCCAATCCGAAAAACTTCCGAATTTTTACTGAAAAAAAATCATCAGAGTTGTTTGGATCGATTACTGCGAATGAAAAAGCCCGAAAAGTGTTCCATGGACGAAAATTTTGTGATATTTCGGAGGACTGAGATTTCGGATTAAAATAAAATTCGGATAATTCGAATCCGGTTGAGTGGCGATGGGTTAAGAAAAGAGAAAAAAAAATGGGTGAGAATAAGGTCGGAATGAATGAGAGAGGAGACGGGGTTTCTGGTCGCGTAAAGATCGAAGCTAACCGCGGCTGTTCTCCGAGCTTATAGTAAAAGACATAAAATTCATGATCGTAGAGTCGAGGGGGGTGGAGGATATCCGGCGAAGCAAAGATGCGGAAGTCTGGTCGGCGGGCGGCCCCACTCTGACGACAGTTCCTATTACTTTATTCATGTGACGTAACAGGATAAAAAGCGTCGGAAGGAGCTGAGTGGCTCGATGAGATTAGAGGCGAGTGTGTAGCGAGAGTCTCGATCCTCGGGGCACCCTTAAACTTTCTTCCGATTATTTTTATTCCGAAAGTGTTGAAAGACTCGAATGGGGGTTAAATAGAATTTTGTCGAGCGCGATCGATGATAAAATTTCGTTGAAATTAGTCCAAGTGCAGAGACCGAATCGGGGATCTCCTATTAAATCCCGATCAGTCTCTATTTCCGATAAAAAAAACTTTTCGTTTATTTTTATGCATTTATGAATAATCTCAAAAGCAGCAAGCACACCCCTCTCCCCCCCCCTCTCTCCTGCTAATTCGATTCGATTATTGGATCTGGAGCAATCGCTCTTTCACGCTGGATGCTCTCTCGCCCGCGGCGGCGCCTCTCGTAATCATCACCGGGAGAAAGAGAGAAGAGCCGAAGCGATATTCGGTTTTCCCCGTGAATCTCGTTACCTATGCTAATTAATACAGATCGACCGGCCTGCATATTTATGAAACGCGCGGGCTCTCCATCCTTTTTAATGAATTCAGTGTCCACCCGACGATATTATCGTTCCAATTTAACGGCGGATTGTTCGGAGATCCTTTTTCCGGTGCGTTTTCCAATTTAATCATAAATCCCAACAAATTTTTTCATCGGATTTTCTCATTTCTCTTCTTTTTTTTTTTATTCTTTTAGATTATTCATTCGACTGATTATCCGAATTCGTTGAGAACGCGTGAGAGTCAGTGTGTGTGTCTGTTCGGATTCGGCCTTCTTCATCATCCGATTATCCGATCGAATCGCATTTTTAATCGTTCCTAGAGCAATAGCAACGATAAATATACAAGGGAGAATGGAGCTCAATGAAAATATCTCTCGGGATTATCGATCCCTCGCGAAGCTCCGTAGAATCGAGTGCATTTTGTCCTGCCGCCACCGCCGCCACATGGCTCATTAACCATTGAAAGTAAACATCGCTCTTTCCCCAACCCCTTCGATCGAGCGACGAAATGGGTCACGAAAATTACAACTTCCAGCCCAAAGTCTCGTGTCTCTGGAATCGTGCGACTCCGGCACTATCATTCCTCGTTCATTCATCATTATCGTTACGTTCCAACAGCAAGAAACTCTGTTTTTCTCGAGCTCAACGACACGAGAAATTCTTCTCGCAGCCGAAGCGTGAGAAACTAATCGTCCGAATTCTCACGAACAACGCTGCTTCGGATCACAGTTTCCCCCTTTAGTTTCGTGAAAATATACTTTTTCGTTGACAAAAACGATTTTGACACTCGTCAACGAAGCTTCCTGGCTCGTGCGACCCGTGAACAATCCTTTTTCCAGTCGCAGCCTTTCGTCATCCTGAAAATATACTTTTTTCATGATAAAAACGGCTTTGACCATCGTCAACGAAGCTGTGAATCAGGTCTCGAGACGAACCCCTTAATTCGCGTGAAAAAAACGATTTTTTCCTCAACAAAAACGAGTCTGGCCCTGGAGGAACGAGGCTTCGGAGATCAAATTGTGTTCGACGACGTCGGAGACCACGAAACCGAGGAATCAGGATCAGGATCATGATCCTGATCCTGACCACCAGGGAGATTGGATTAATCGAATGAATTTGATGGAAAAACAATCGTGTTGATTGGATAATCGAATTTAGTAATAGCAAATAAGGCGAAATGGTGGTCGCAGCAGCGGGGGGGCAGGGGGGGAGGAGCCCAGAGGGCAAGTTCCCAGGGAAAAATAATTCACTCGGTCGATGTACCCGGGGGTTGGCGAAACGGTGAAGAAATAGCGGCGAAGGTAAGGAAGCCGGAAATTATCGGAGTCGAGAATGTCGAAACGTCACGCACCTAAAATGTGGGCTTTATATTTATAGGAAAAAAAAGAAAGTGGCCCCGAACGAGAGCCACGAAAAATAGTACGGACTGCACTATTTTGGCGAGAGACTCGATCGGCTCCACATCGATAGGGGAAAAAATAGATACGGAACGGGAGAGAGAGAGAGAGAGAGAGAAAAAAAAAAGAACAGGCTACGAGATCGCGCCCGCACACGGGACGCTGGGGACACATAAACCGCCCTTCTCTCTCCCCCTCTTTCTCCTTCTCCCACTTACATCCAATCACTCCTGATTTATATTTACTACTCGCTTTGCCCTTATTTATTGTCACTTCACCGCGGAGATGCCTCCAATAGCAACCTTAATTTCGACTCACCAAATTGAAAATAATGCTCCGACAACACACAACGAGCTCTTTCTGCCACGATACTCGAACATATATCTCTGTTCAACGAATCTTCAAAATCTTATGAAAAAACTGACTCCCAAGCTGGAAAAACTTCTGAAAAAAAAAGGATTTTTGGAACCAATGCGCTGGGATCGGTGTCGAGCAAAAAAAAATTGAAACAAAGTGCCCTAATTTCTTATTCATTTCTTTTTTCGACGCGATGTCTCATCCAGGGGGACAGTCGAACCTGATAAATTGGCTTTGAAACATCAGAAATGGAGCAAAACTCAAATTTCCTGATTTTTAAGCAGCAAAACATGAATTTTTAGCAAAAAATAACAATTTTTTTATAATGTGGAAGATATTTTATTATTTTTATGAAAAAATTCAAATTTTTGTCAGTAAAGACAAAAACCGGGTTGAAAATTCCTCTGAGAAGTAACGAGAAAAGATTTTGGAAGCTTCCGGGTTCGGTGTCACACAAATGGAATTCGGTTTCTGTGTACAAAATTTCCAAATTCTTCGGCATCGACTTCAAATTTGATATTTATCAAAAGAAAAAAAAAAAAATTCGGCAGTTTTGGTTTCAAAAATCTTTTTTTTTTGCATTTTCTGACTTTTTCGAAGTTGTCCGTAAGTTCGTTAAGCACTCGATCATTTTTCGATCGTCGGTTGTGTCTTCGATCGATCGGAAGTCCCCGAAAAAGCTTCACTGCATGTTGCACTATTGGGGGACTTTTGAAAAGAATCATCTTCCCTAAAAATAAGAGCATTATTCGTGAAACGTCATTCCGATAAAATTCTCAAGTAGAAGTTCTGCGCGTTGGTCAGACGGGGGGCGGTACGATGAAGTTGCGAGCAATTGCGGTGGGATCGATCGATAAAAGTTCAATTGTTCGCCGAAAGTCCGTTATTTTCCGGGCTAATCTGAGTGTCGGCGGCGAGAGCCTCGAGGCCTAAGGGGGGGGGGGGGGGGACAAAAGTTTAGGAAACGCGAGGACACTTTTTTCGAGGGCAAAAAAAAAAGATAGAAGAGAGAGATTCTCACGTGACTGCAACGAATTAGCGAAGTGTGCTGCCGAATTGTTTCGATTGTCCTCACTCCTAACAGGATAGAAAAGGAAAGAGAGAGAAAGAGAGAGAGAGAGAGAAATAAAATAGGAATGAGAATTGGACGAGTGGGACATTGACAAGTGCTCGTAGAGTTGTGCACACGTAAATAGAGGGTTAAGAAATCGTGGGAGGGTTGAAGGGGGGGAAGGGGGGGGTGAAGCGAAGTTAGAAAATAAGTAGCGACGAGTTTGACGAGGTGTACGAGGGAAGAGTTCGCGTGGGTTTTGTGGTGGTCACGCACGCAACCCCGTACGATGACGCGTGATCCACCTTTTATATGAAAAAAAAACGAGAGAGATAAAAAACGTTGAGTGTAACGGGTCCTCGTGTCAGTCGATAAAATCGTAATTAATCGTGAGCGATATTTCTTCCTCGTACGTGATCTTAATTAGGAAGAAGAAAAAAAAATGAAGAGTCGCATGAATGGAAAGCGTTGTGAGAAGCGAACGAGAGCCATTTAGTGATCCCGTAACCGCGGAATAAGATCGCGAAAAGTTTTCGATTTTCCGCGCCTTACCTGTGGCGAGGGGGGGGGGGTGTAATGAGCCAGAAACTTGGGCCTCTCGAGGCGTCTAATACGGACGGAAATTTTAGGATTCCTGTCAATGTATGTCGATAAAATTATGCGCGTATGTGCGCAAGCGAAATACAAACATTATTTCGAAGGGGTTAAAAGTTTAGCGCGTATGAGTATAGGAAAGGCGGTTGATTAAAGAAGGAGGAGGAGGAGGCTCCGGGAAACGCGTAACTTCCGCCAAGCCCGGCGCAGCGGTTTAACGCTCACTTATTATTATTTTTATTAGGGTTCTATCAGCCCCCGCACGAGTGTCCCCCCTCCAACCCCCTTCCCCTTCCCCATCCTCCCCTAACTCTTGGCCCAGCCGCGTGGCCTCTTGAAACGCGATTTCCGAGGCACGTAATGCCATAAGCCGATGGTGAACGAGAGAAAAGAGAGAGAGAGAGAGAGAGAGAGAGAGAGAGAGCGAGCGGAGGGTTCCTAACTCGTGGCTTATACACAGGAAATAAACCTAAGTGTATAATTACAATAATACTTACGCTCCTCCCTTCACTTGCGGTTGGGGACTCGCACAAGTGTATAATAAAATAAACTACACGCTCCTATAGATATGGACATTGAATATAACAGCTTTCAAGGGAATTTCTACCAACGAAAAAAAAAAAAAAAAAAAAAACTCTACGAATATGTATATCTATATAGGGCTGGAGTACCTGTGAAAATGACAAGTGAAGGGCCACCCTCGACGTCGACGACTCGAACCTAATGAGTTCTAAATATCTTCCAACTTCCCTTCCCCCTCCTCCACCCCACCTCCTCCTAAATTATACACTCATTTTCTAATCATCGACCAATCGATGAAATACCTCGAATTAATTGCCTAATTTCGGAGCTATTCCACCCCCGGAGCCTAATTACTCCTCGTTCAATAAACCTTTGTTTTTTTTGTTTTTTTTTTTTTTCATTCTCATTCGTATGGACGAAACCCTGAATTGCTGATTCCGAAGGTCGTGAGGAAAATTCAGCGAATATTCATCCGAAATCATTTCCGAATTATATGTTCACTATCCGAAATGAATTTCGTTCGGCTATCGCTCTCGAAACGATCGCAATTATCCAAAGCAAATAACGATTGTTGTTAGGAGCGCAAAGTTCCAAAATCGTAAATATTCAGGGCTTAATAATCATTTTGAATAGAATCGTTTTATTCGGGGGCGTCGAAACTAATCGGATCGTTATTCAGCTCCGTTGTTCCAATCAGTGAATCAAAGTTTCGGTGAATTTAATATTTTTTTGGGCTCTATTCTCGCTCGGATAGGACTGAAATCACGGAAGCGTCAGAGGCTTGTTCGAGTCCTGGAAATTCATACGTTCGTGCTCGAGAGAACCAACCCCCGCGGAGGAGAAAATCAAGGGTCTATCATTACGACCATATGCTTCGTTTAGCGATCCGTATCGAATGCTCGTCTCCTCGTGCACGCCTTTTCAACCGAGCGTAAGAGACGGATATTCGTATATACGTGTTCACTCGTGGACACAGACCTCCCGGTGTTCTGGCAGTGAAAAAAACAGTGGATCGCACCTGCTCCCTCGCAACTCGCTGGACAGTCGCTCGCCTGCCAGACACTTGTTTTCTTCTTTTTTTTTCATACGATAAACGGGGAACGAGTTCTCTGAAAGCTTTGTTTCATTTTGTCATAGAAAATTTTGGCATTGGGATTGAAAGAAAACATTTTTTTTTGTTCATTTACGGACTTTTGGTTGGAAATTCGAAAATGAGGGAAAAAATGATGTTCCAGTGTGTGATTCATGTTTTAATTTCTTTGAATTGATATTACGATTTTTCGCGCAAATTTTCAATTTTTTCGGTCGATTTTCTCATTCTTTGGTTTCTGTTTCGCAGTTTTAAAGGTCTTTTTTTCAACGTCATATTCTTAGTCTACTGGAAAAGAGTTGAAAACACTGGTTTTGAATCCCTCAATGACGATTTTTTGAGGAGTTATAACAGCTTGGAATTTTCTATTAGGATTTTATTGAAAATCGTTTTATGAAGTTGAAAGAAAAACTATTTTCTTTGTTGCGAGATCAGATTTCCAGAGAACTTATCCGGGAACTCAAATTTTTAAGCAGTCTGAACGATAATTTTTGGAAAGTGCTTCAGAGATGATTTTTAGTGCGTTTATATGAAGAGAGGAGAAGAAAGTGTGTTCCGAGTTCGATCGAGTTTGGAGAAGGATGAAGCGATGAGAATAATACGAGAGTGGAGGTCACTCGAGCGAATTTAGTCAATTAAAAACACTTTCCCCTGGCGATGACGAGGGTGAAAGAGAGAAAGAGAAAGAGAGAGAGAGAACGGCAGGATCGACCGAGAGGTATTTTAATATCGAGACTGCGCAAATAGTAATAACGAAGAAGTGGAAATAAAAAGAGAAAACTAAATATTCGGGAATGATATGCGATGGCATAGGAGGACAAGGATAAAGAGGTTGAAAATTATCGGATAAACTCGATCCTTTTTTTTTCAGTGGGCTCCCGAGGCCAGCACTCGACCGAGCTTTATATTTAAAGAGTGACGCTCACCTGTTCCGACCCCAACGCGCTCGACGGAAACGAAGTGTTTATCTTCTTCGAACGCGAGCTGCACGCATCCGCGTGTACTTTCACTGAGAAAGAGGTGAAAACTGCCCCCGGTCAGGTGTACTCGATCCAACAAAACAGCCGAAAAAGGCGACTGACCTCAATTCGGATAGTCACTCTTCCAGAAAACTAATCAGAGAACTCAAATGTTTAGGCAGTTTCAACGAAACGATTCAATGATGATTTTTTTGTGCGTCGATCAAACATCAAATCCGCCGATTTCATTCGGAAGAAAACATCAGAAGATTCGCTGTGAATTCGTAATCTTCGGGCAACTTAAAGTTGAAAACTACCCTCGGTCAGGTGTCTCGATCGAACAGAACAGCCGAAAAAGGCAACTGATCCCAATTCGGATGGTTATTTTTCCGAAAACGTCAAATCCTCGAATGCGATTCGGGAGAAAACAATCAGAAGATTCGTTGCAAATAATTGTGATCTTGAGGCAATTAAGGGGTGAAAGCTGCCCTCGTTCAGGTGTCTCGATCGAACAGAACAGCCGAAAAAGGCGACTGATCCCAATTCGGAAGGTTATTTTTCCGGAAACGTCAAATCCTCCGATTTCATTCGTAAGAAAACAATCAAAAGATTCGCTCCGAATAGTTTCCATCTTCGGATAAGCTGGTTAATAAAATTATTCGGTATCCATTCCGTATGAACAAATCGCCGTTTCAATTTAGTTAATGCTCACGTTGCGAGTCCGTAGGGATCGAGGAGCGGGTGTCCCGTGACAGTGGAAGTGTTGTAGGGGCGGATGGCACGCGTTCGGGAGAATTTAGTCGAAGAGCAAAGTGTCTGGTGGACGTTTCGGAAGGAAGGATCGGGGCTTTGGGGCGAGAAACCGATTCGGGGGTGTTTTTGAGGCCCTACGTGCGGTCACCTCGGACGAGGAGCTCTCCCCCTCGAAGGGTAGATCTCTCGGCCCGATATTTCGAGCGGGAGATAGTTTTGTAAGAGGTTTGTATGGTACGCACGTGCTGACACGTGTTTCGATCGTCCCTGCTCGAGCGACCTTAGCACCGGACGCGTGAGCATCGACCTGCTACGTTTCCTCGAGCCCTTTTTCCCTGCATTACTATCATCCTCATGTACAAACCCGGTTTTCGTTATGTCTCATTCTGAAATTAACACGGGCACCTTCGCTCTCGAGGAATCTCGGGATTAACGCTGTCACAACAGCCTCGATAGGTCTGACAGGTCGAGTGATCGATCGGCAATGGATCGACGATAAAAACGAATACAACCACTGAATTCCAGTGATGAATCGAGCCAGGAAAAGCACTGGAGAATGACCACGAGTTAGGCAACGAAACCAAATGTGATTAAGAATTGCTAATGTGGCAAAAAGAAAAATTTCGTCCGAAACACCAAGAAAAAAAATCGGTTTCAATCTGCTAGGATCATGTTTTTTTATTTTTCATTTGAATTATCAACATTCCTATTCGCCTCAACTTAAAAGCTGTATTTTAATTAAATAGACGAGGCTATTTGAGTCCGTTTGTTGGAGGATGAATTATTGAAAAGAAAAAATAGTTTTTCGATTGATAATAAATATAAAAATAATCAAATCGGAGAAAATAATTTCTTAAAATTCTTCCGATTCCTAGATCCTGGTCGGAAAATATGAGGAAAAAATAAAAATGAATGATTGCGGAGGCTCTCGTTAATGGGATACGGGAAGCTCGTGTCGGTGGCGGTAACGAGACAGGTTGGAGTCGAAAGGGTTGAAAGTGTAACGTTGAGAGTACAAGGGCAGAGAGGAAAATGGATGGATGGAGGGAGGGAGGAAGAGGTTTGAGGGTGAAAATTTGAGGGTCTCCATTAGGGGCGAGAAGTTTCGACTCGTTTGGAAAGTTTTCGGCGATGTATGGTAGTCGGTTGAAACGGGATGGTTATTACGATCGTAGTGATAATTGACGAGGCTGCCGTAGCGGAGGGTCCCTCATTCTCCTCTCTAATATCGGTGAGATCGAGCATTAGATTCTGTGCCGCCGGATCCATACACCCAGAGAGCTGGAAGCACACATTGTTGGAGTTTCTAGCAAATGGTAACGTTGATTTTATGATTAAATTATCATTCCTCCCTCGTTCTCGTTCGAGCCGCTACTTAACAGCGGCAACATTCGCACAGGAAAATACATTCTCGGCTGGTCGATTAGAGGCCAGAAGGATAATAACCGACGTAATAACCGCGAGCGTTGTTATCGATCCGAGAAATTGGCCGATCACTGCGTCAATTCGGATAGAATAAAATCATTGAGAGCTCCATTTGTATCTGATTTTTCAAACGCGTTTCACTCCTCCCTTTTGAAGCAAAGTCTCTCGAGCTTCCGGGATTATAATCCGTATTGTCGTGTATGATGGATAGGGAAACACAAGGACAGTAGGTTGAGGGAGATGGAAGCCCGAGAGCAAGAGAGACGTCGGGTTGGGGGAGGGAAGGGGGGGGGGGGCTGGAATGGCCGACAGCTCTCGTGCCTCGTTGCCGAGCTTGTACTCGGCGTTTTGCGAGTTGGATGGTGTGCTGGTGGCTCTGGATCGATGAGGAGGTAACGCGAGAGGGAGAGAGATAGAGAGAGAAAGCAGAGGAAAAGCACGACGACGGGTCTGATTGGCGGGGCTGCGGGGGCGGAACGTTCCATGTAGCCAATGAGCGTCGGTGGCCTCGATACGAGAACAGCGGGGCTACGAAATCAGTGATTTTTACACGCTTCGCGAGACATCCCTCCCTGCTGTAGCCTATTTCCACAACCCTTTTCAAAAGAGCTTCCGCCCGCGCATATATATATACTCCCTCGCGGCAGAGCTTTTCAATTTAGACTACTCAAGTAATAACAATAATCCCCGAGACGGATCATTCTCAATGCGCCAACAAATAAAGATGCAACAATTGTAAATTCATCGCAAAATTTAATCCGCTTTGATTGACGCAAGCTTTTCTAGACCCCGAATCCCGTTTTCCTTCCGAAAAGAAACAAAAATCATCTCAATTATATACAAGATACACTTATCCGCATGAAAGGAGAAATTTCGAGTCTGCGAATCGGAATATTACATTAAGGAATTTCATAAATTCCCTTTAACCAACTCCCTCGGACGTCTCTCCCTCCTCCCTCTCTCTCTCTTTCCCGCTCCTGGAGATTGGCTCTCGTGTTTTTATCTTGAAATAATAATGAGCAACGACTCAACGTAAATCCGTCTAGAAAACCTGTCTGCTGACGAAGCCAGAAGGAAAAACATGAAAAACCACCCCTTTCGTTAGCCCCATGCATATTCATTCGTGTGTATGTGACTTCACGTCTTAAGGGGAGGCAGCGACCGGTTGAATTCGGTGGAAAATTCGTTTTTTCGGATCATTTTTCATCGGAGCAAATTCGGACCAGTTTTTCGACTATTTTTTCTAATTTTTCCAACCTTTTCTACTTTTTTCATTCTCTCGCTTATCGGATTCGATGAAACTGGTCGATTAGGAGATGAATCGGGATGAAGAGAGACGGAAACGAGAGCCGTAGAAGGAGGGGCCTCGTATTAGCAAAGTCCTCGGAGGTTTCCACGAGGACTCGACAGGTGTTTAAACTTCTTTAAACGAATCCACTGAATAATAAAAATGGGGGGGCGAGAGAGGCGCGCGGACGGGCGCGAGGCAGAGGCGGACGTTGACAGTGACGATAGAGCCAAGTTTCTCAACGATTATAACAAAAGCACGGAGGCGTAAGCTCAGCTCATTTGTTATTAACGTGTACTCTCTCCTTGTACAGCGTACGGGTAAGAGAAAAACGAGAAGGGACGAGAGAGAGAGTCGCTCCTGGCAGCGCCAAAGTGCAGGGGACTCCGAACACGACTTCACACTTTGACTCGTGCTCGCTCCTCCAACTTCTCTCTTGCTCTCTGTCACTCAGACGACGTCTTCGTAAATCCAAGTAATTATCAGCTAAAGTTCCCTTGCGAAGGAGAAACTTTGGCTTCGTCCTGCCCCCCCCCCTTTCCCCTCGCAGCTTTGCCGAAAGCGCGATAAAAGCTTCGATAAGCTTCTATAAATATAATCGGAAAACAGTCAACAATTCTGGACAAACATTGGCAAAATCTTTTTCGAATAAAACAACTAAACAACTGACGACATATTTTGTTGACCTTAACAACTAATTCCTCGCTTTTCTCAATCAAAGTATTCACTTCGATGAGAGCAACTAAATGTTTCTGGGATAAAACGAATTCGTTTGGGAGTGCTGAAGCCGGTCATTGGTCGAAGCTGCACTGTGAATTTGTTTTCGTAAGGGATGAAAAAAAAGCTTTTTTCCGAGATGTCGGAGCATTTTTTCGAATATTTTTCAATGAATTTCCAGTCGACTGATTCGCACTGTGAGTTTGGTTTTTCAGGAACGAAAAAAGCATTTTTTTTTAAACAACATTGAAGTAAAAAAATTTTGGAACAAAAATTTTCGCAACCAATATTTTTCATTGCGAATTCGTGCTCGAATGATCTTCATTGTGATTCGGATTTTCAAGGGATGAAAAGAGGTAAAATTTGGGCTTTTTCAAACCCTGGAAACACTTCGCAGTGTCAAGAGAGCAGAAACGAGCGAGAGGAAGGCAATCACGCGACTTTCCTCCCGTTATTTTCTGGCCTCCTGTAAGGGATGAAGCGCGTGTCACGTGCTGGGAAAAGTTTACGAGATCATAAATTCGAAAAATTGTGGGTTTTTTTTAGTAGCGAGATCCCGCAGAAAATGTAAACAGGAGCGGACTCGAAGATACATCGTGGCTTTTGATGTTTCAGCCCCTTCATATTCGCATTTTATCCAACCCCGAACCAGCCCCGAACTTGAGGCTTTTCAGGGATAAATGTCTCCATGAAAATAACGAGAGTTTTGTGGGATTCGCGTGACCGGGAACTCGATCGTTTCGTCTGCGAAGGAAAAAACATTTTTCCAAGATGGGACTCAGGTGCGCGCAACGAATTTGAAAAGGGAAAAAAATGGTTCGAGATGCCACTTTCGTTGGCGTAAAAGCAAAGGCTGATTTTTCAAACGGGCAAATAAAATTTACCGAGCTTCCGATCCATAAATATTTATGAGTTTGTCAACATTGTCCAGTTCCATGCGTGTCTTTGCAAATACGAAAAAAAAAGAAAGAATGAAAGAAAGAAAAAAAGAAAGAAAGGGAAAAAATAGTCCAGGGTGAACGAGGGTAAACGCTGCTCTATACTTATCCGGGGTTGTTCCAAGGGGTGGCAATGCTCGTAACAGTTTTCCGGGGACAAATTGTCGCGAGTCTAGGCTCTCGCACGAAACACATATTTTTTCTATTGCGATCGGTCCCACCCCCAAACTACCGTGTCACGGTTTTTCCAACCCTAAACTATATTTTTTTTACTACCCCTTCGCTCGCTCGCTGTACCGATAAAACTAGTGGTTAAATTCCTATTTCTAAATCAACATCACAATTATTTCTCTCCGAAACTTGAACTCAAAGGTGGAGGCTTACGGTGCGATTGACAGGATCGTGAAAAACAATCTGCACCTCTGGAAAAATGTTTTTTTTTTCTGGTTGATTTCTCTCCGGGACGTTCTTCAAGGAAATTTGTTGCTGAGAAATTGTTGCGAAAAAATTTTCTTCGGGAAATCCTTTTTGAAAAATTTCTCGCGAGAAATTCTCTCTGGAAAATCCTCTCCGAAAAATTCTTTAGGGAAATCCTCTCCGAGAAATTTTCCCTGATAAATCTTATCCGGGAAATTTCCTCGGGGAAATTCTTTCGAAAATTCTTATCGAGAACTCGTCTCTGGAAAATCCTCTCCTGGAAATTCTCTCTGGAAAATCTTCTCCGGGAAATTCTCACCGAAAAATCTTCTTAGAGAAATTCTCTCCGAGAAATCATTTCCGGGAATTTCTTTCCAATAATTCTCTCCGAGAAACTGTTTTCAAGAAATCCTTTCGGAAAAATTCTTTCCGAAAAATCCTCTCCGGGAAATTATTTCCGAGAATTTCTTTTCGAGAAAATCTCTCCGGGAAATGCTTGCTAACAAAATTCTCTCCGAGAAATTCTTTCCGGGAAATTCTTTTCTAAAAATTCTTACCGAAATATTCCTTCTGAAAAATCCTCTCCGAGAAATCATTTCCGGAAATTTCTTTTCAATAATTCTCTCCGGGAAATTCTCTCCGAGAAGTGTTCTCAAGAAATCCTTTCGGAAAAATTCTTTCCGAGAAATCCTCTCCGGAAAATTATTTCCGGAGAGGAAATTCTTTTCGAGAAATGTTTGCCAAAAAATTCACTCTGAGAAATTCTTTCCGGGAAATGCTTGCCAAAAAATTCTCTCCGGGAATTCTCTCAGGGAAATGCTTGCCAAAAAATTCTCCTCGACAAATTCTTTTCAAAAAATTCTTACCGAGAAATTTCTTTTGGAAAATCCTCTCCGAGAAATCGATTCCAGGAATTTCATACCGATGATTCTCTCCGGTAGATGGTTGCCTGAAAATTCTCTAGGAAAAATTCTCTGGAAGGCATTGTTTCCAAGAAATTCTTATTGAGAATTTCTTTGCAAGAGATTCTCATGAAAATGTATAGATCGCCGAGAAGCCGGACGAAAGGGGATGAAATTCTGATAGTTCCAAAAGTAACTCGCTTAATTGGCGACGTGCGCATAGAGAGTCGGGACAGAGCGGCTGGCTCATACCCCGAATCCGTCAATCTTAAACGCCGATTACCGTGGATTTTCCATGGCGACTACCCCCGGCTGTTCCCCGAAGCCCCTGGATTTAAATATACATTTTATCCATTCGGCTTGATAAAATATGCATTTGGAAAGATAAATTTCGAAGCCACGATATCGCTTCGAGCCCAGCTCACGACCGATATCTCGTTGAGACACCGCGAACTCTTTCCCTCTCATTCTTTCCTCTTTGAAATATATATATATATATATATACATTTATATGAGCTGCATGTAAATTTTCAGATTCGACCAGACTCTGCGATCCCGATTAATAAATTAGCAAACAGGGAGAAGCGACTAATCGTCTGGGACAGCTGACACCTGTAAACGATCCGTTGTATACCGATCCAAATATGTTTATATTTATGGAGGTCGATTAGATGACAATAAAAAACAAAAAATAGTGTCAAATGAAAAGCCGAACGTGATTAAACTCTAAATATTTTCACTCGTATTATTTTTATCATTTCGAATCTAAACTTGACTTTTCGTATTACTCTCCGAGTGTATTTCCAACCACGAATTTTATCGAGATCGTCGCTGAATTTGCATACTCCTTTTTTCGCGATACAAATAAATCGCAGCGAGTGTTACATCGTCGGGAAATAATTATTTTCGTCCAAAAATACAATTCTCGTCGAATCGATTTTCAAAATCGATATTTCCCACATTTGAATTTGTAGGCGAAGACCTAAATTCCGACAGTTTGTTTTGCGTCACTGTCGCGAGAGTGTATCCTCGTTGGATAGTCCATTTATTGTCAGAACATCAAGTTCTTTGTTCTCTGAAAATCAATTTTTCATTTTTCACATATATTTATAAATTTTTTTTTTTTTATGTTCCAGAGTCGAATATTGGAGGATGCATCAATAATGTGCAACTCGTGGTCACCGAGACATAACGTGAGTAAAAAAAAAGTGACGAAAATTATGAATTATTTTGAGAATCGAAAAAAATTGGTCTAGAAATTTGTCTGAAGCTATTTTTTCTTCGTCCGATATTTCGCGGTGGATCAAAAGTATCGAGGTGAGATTGGGAGGAGGAAAATAATTGACGAGAAATGATGAGCTCGCTGCCAAAAAATCGACTTCCGGTTAATTCCCATAAATTTACTTTCTCCACACGATATTATTGATAAAAAGTTTATAAAAACCGTTTCCCCGTTGACATAAACTCGCTAACTCGTCGTCACGATTATCGCTGGCAAGAAAATTAATAATTTACGTCTACGATGAACGAGCACATCGTCTCTCTCTCTCTCTCCCTCTCTCTCTCTGCCATCGTACGTTTCGAGTGCCATAAAAAGTAGCAAGTGTCACTTATGCGCTTTCCACGGATGCGAACGGACACCTGCAGCGCGAGCAACCCTCGTCCCCGCGAGTTATTCTCGCCCTCGCTCCCTCCCACGAGGTCGAAATTGAGAAATATTTTCCAAAATCGATTTTTCAGCCTCGAAATTCCCCCACCAATCGATCATCCAACAATTTTCTTCGATTATCTTCAAAAAATATACTTTTTTATTCAATTTTTCATTTTATTTTTCATCAATTTACAAAAAAAAAAAAAAAATTTCCCCATTTTCGAGATTCATTTTATTTGATTTTTCATTTTTTTCGACATTTGCTAGCATCGAAAATACCACGATTGACTTCATTTTAATCCAGAGGTTTGCGGGGCAGAAGAAGCGACACAGGGGTTGGGGCGAGGGGGGGGGGGTAATTTAATCGAATAAACTTCGGTTTGCCTGTAATGAAAGTTTTTGTCTCGTCTGTGAAAATGCAAGAGTTTCGATGGTTCTCGCGGGCTGTGGGTATATGTATCGAGGAAAAGTGAACTACACAGACGGGGTGAGGAGGGGGGGGGGGAGGCGACGAGAAGCGTCCGGGTGTGCGAGCAGCGGCTCGCGAAACAATCGATTTCTATTACGAGACATATATTAACCGTGTCTCCCGTGTGTGTATACAATTGTGCCATATAAAAACTCATCGCGGTAGAAAAATGAGAACGTTGGCGCGATCGAGGAAAAAAATTGGAAGAAAAGAAAAGAAAAAAAAAAGGAGAGAAAATCGCCGAATAATGAGACTGCTTTTTAGATAATTTTGCTGATTCGCAAATCTCGAAGTGCTCGTTCTAGAAATGGGATTGAAATAGATAAAAAAAAAAAAAAGAAAAATTTTTCGTCGTGCCAGTAGCGAGCAGACGCTGGATACTCCGCCATGCAAACGATAATTCCGTCTGCTCGGTATATTCGTATCAAACGTCAAATTTTCTCGAAGAATTTATTTATTCAAAAGTAACCAGCAGACAATTCGATTTCCGTAGCGGTTTGGGCTCCTCAAATTCACGTGAAAATTAATCCGTCGAAGAGTTTCTCGGTGATTGGTCGATGCATTTTGTACATATATGTATATATAGATTATGTATATATAGTATTGTTGAAAAGGAGGGAAAATCGAAGGAAGAAGAAGAACGTCACTGGCGATAAGGCGAAGTAGGTTAACCGACGAAAATAACGTAATCGCGTGTGGCTGAGAGTTTATTGGCTCAAATCTCTGATGAATCAGCGAGTCCCAAAAAAAAAATTCGAAAAAAGTCCCAATTGGGACTCGGGACTTGAGTGGACAAGTAAGACCCAAAATAAGTCCCTGATAGGACTTTTTTCTCTGCGACGTCATGAGTCCCAAATCAGGAGTCAGAATCCCAAACAGGGTTTTCTTTTGCGACTGACCTTTGACAAAATCCTCGTCCCGCACCGAGTGATGGAAAAAAGTCCTATTTGGGACTCACAAGTGAGTCTTACTTGTCCACTAAAGTCCCAAATCCTGAGTCCCAATCGGGACTTTTTTTCGGGACTTTTTCCAGATACTTGCTGATCCGCCAGGGATTCGAAGAGAAATTAATACGGGAAAGCAGAGAACGGAGGCGCGACGTAAAATTCGCCGATTTATCGAGAGGATCGAGGGGGCCTTTTTTCTGAGTATTTTTCATGGCGACGGGGGCAAACTATCGGAGATAAATAATGTGCGGTTTGCCGGTAGAGTAATTCAATCCTAATTGGCTAATCCTTAACGCGAGAAAGAAGATCAGAGAGAAAAACGATTTTCAGGGGCGTCTCGGACGCCTGGAAAAATGACTCCATTAGCCTCGAGCGTTGAAGAAAATGTTGAAGAAGAAGAAGAAGAAACGGAGAAAGAAAGAAATAGCCGCGAGAAACTCGCGTCAAGGGGGGGGGGCTAGCAGCTTATCGCGGACTCGGGGAAAACCTCTCGCTCGAGCAACAAGTCTCACCACCTTCGAAACAACAGCCTGCTAACTAGCCCCTTAACGAGAACGATTTATATTCGAGAGCCACAAAAGTTCGGCCGACAGTACCAAGCGCGTTACTCCCATCTTTCCACGACCCCGAATACAACCCCCTACCCCTGCTAATGAGAACAATATCAAGGGATCATCCCTCTCCACAAAAGTACGAGGAGACTCTCCGGCACGATTTATCGCCCAGTTAACGTACTCCTTAACCCAAACATTCGTCTCCATGAACGAGTACGAAAGAGACTCGCCGAAATATAGCCTCTTCGAAAAATCCTTCAGATTTTATCTTCGGTATCATCGTCACGTGATCTGTCAAGATCGTCGATCAAAAATCATTTCTCTGGAGGCATCAAAATTCATTTAGCGAGACTAAAAAAATGATTCCTCCAACCGAATCTTTTTTGTGAAACAAAAATTTGGTGGATCCATCAATCGAAGGTAAAATTTTAAGCCGAATCGGTTGAATAGTCTATAGTCAGTGCTTCCCCAAAATATGAAAAAAAAACATGGTTTCGAGAAAAACGCGTTTAAAGTTTTGACAAGAACTTTTTTATTTAAAAAAAAATGATACTCACCCTAGTGCATAGAGCAATCCTTCCGTTTCTTCAGAATGATCATTTTCAGCGGCTTTAAGGAGGTTGGCTACACACAACAATGTTGCCATGTTAAAAGCATAGGAAAATTCGAAATGATTAGAAAATTTAATGAAATTTGGTGAGCATATTCTTTTGGATTAAATATGAATATACAAATTTTTTAAGATTTTTCTTCTACATAGTTTTCGAGTAATTTAACACTAGAGTTTACATCTGTAAACATGGGATTCTGATATATATAGGTATATCTTTTGCATATTGTAAACTCCAATTATTCGACAACTATGTAGACGAAAAATTTGAAAAAAAATTTTTGTCGATGCATTTGATGCTAAAGAATGTTATCACTAAATTTTATTAAATTCTTATCATCGATCAGTCGATACAATGTTGCCATGCTAAACCGTGTTAAAAACATGAAAAAAATTCAAAAAGTTCAGAACTTTATAAAATTTTGTCTTCTACACAGTTATCGAGTAATCGAACACTAAAGTTCACGTTTTCATCTCTATATATATAAATCTGTTCGCTAAAAAATGTTTGGCCGCTTTTCAATCGGAAACGACTGAACCGATTACAATGATTCTTTCACGAGATTAAATATCATGATTCAAACTGAGTTTGTGGTTTTGTAAAATTTCGTTATATTAATTCCGACAGGTATGCAAAAAAAAGTTTTACGATTTTGTTCAATTTCCAATTTCGTTAAATTTGAAGGAAATCGGAAAACAACCAAAACGAGCGGTGGCTTGATGCTTACTTCGGTATAGAAACAAACGTTGCACGTATAGAAAAAAACGTTGCAGCATTTTTAATGGAAATGATGAAAAATAAAAAAAAAATGAAAATCTTTCGTTTGATTATTTTTCCTGCTAGATATGTGGCGGGCAAAACCCGCAGGCACAGCTAGTATAATATATAGGTATACATTCCGGGGATAAGAAATCTGCTTTAATGGGTAATTACTCGATAATTAAGTAGAAAAAAATTTGTCTTCTCGTACTTGATGTTGAAGAACATCATCACCAAATTTCATTAATTTCTTAACATTTTGCCTTTTGTACCGAGACTCCTTAAGAGCCCTACGTAAGAGCACCGGACTCCTTTAAATAACCAAAATTCATTTTTCAATCTGATATTATTTCGTAATTATAAAAATGGGAAGTAAAAAATAAGGTTAAAGAGGATCCTCGAGGCGCCTGAAAAGAAAAAGGTTTGCTTCATAAATAATCGAAGAGAAAAACTGCCCGAGTAAACTCTGTTTTATCATTAAACATTAATCGGCAAGAAATGGCGGTAGGAATGAGGAGGCCTCGGGACATTGGCCCCTCCTCGTGACGACCCGATGTTCACTTACCTTCGTCTCATTCCTTAATTATTCGGCGTTTCTGCGTCTTGGATAAATGGTTAATCGATTTTTTAATTGTTGTTTTCGTTACAGGGTGACATTTTCGGGGGACTGAACAGCGGACTCCAGGACGGTTTGCTCTCGAGAGCGGAGGCCCTGGCCGCCGATCTCGGGAAGCACAACGCCGGCACACCGATGCCCCTTAAACACGATCCGGTTTCGGTCTATCATCACGGGGCACATATGGCCGCCCCACACCCCAACAATCGACCACA
This sequence comes from Campoplex nolae, assembly GCA_037893425.1. Taxonomy (NCBI): domain Eukaryota; kingdom Metazoa; phylum Arthropoda; class Insecta; order Hymenoptera; family Ichneumonidae; genus Campoplex; species Campoplex nolae. The sequence goes on from JBBLXU010000655.1 coordinate 728,212, forward strand.
TCATCAGGTACAATCACACCTATTTGTGAGTCCGCCAACATTGATTATAAAAAAAAAACCAAGAAAAAAAAAAGTTTTCGTTTAGTTGCGAATTTGAGGGGCTGCGAAAAGATTTGCCAAATGTTTTTGACTCGATGAATTATTCCCATGGAAAAATGAATTCGATCGATTTGCCAAAGGAATTGAACTTGAAAAACTGTTTTTTTGGTCCGAATTCAAAGAGAAGGCGTGGCACGAGCTCGCCGAATCGGCAGTTTGTGCGTTTTCGGCCTTGCGAATCCGCCATTTTTGGAAATAAAATAATACAAAAATTCTATCATGTTCTCTTGGAATTTACCGACGAAACTACCGCGGTCGATTCGGACTGGGAGGATTCATCGAGTCAAAAAAAAGCCGAATATCGACGTCTTTTTCGGCGGGTTGCGCGTGAGCGACGTTCTCCAAGCAAACGGACAATGAGAATCGGTATTTTCGGTAGAAGAATCCATGAAGAATGTTCAAAGCTCGGAAAAAGCTACGATATCGAATGTACCCTGGCCGGCGGAGATGAATGAGAATCTTAAAAAAAGTAGAGCTTTGAGAAAAGATTGAAAAACAATACGGAAAAAGCAGGGCGAAGCCGGATCCGATTTTCGAGGTTTTTATTATTTTTTATAAAAAAAGTCTCTCGAAACGAGTTCGAATACATCGAAGCTCTATCGCGGGGGCGTTGAAATATTTGATGAAGTTTAAAAATTCCTTTCACACGCAACGCACTCGCTGCGGAGGTGAAAAAAATATATATATATTTTTTTTCCAAAGCTTTTTTCGTCCTTTTCCAGCGTTTCGTATGATTTATTGACAAACAAAGAAAAAAAAACGTATTTTTCCATACGGAGCGAGGAATATATTTTTGTATTTTTTCTCTCGCGGAAAAAAGCAGTCTCGTAAATCATGCGAATTTCGGCGGGGGTCCGTCAACGAGAAAAAAAAAAGAAAATCTCTTTTTGTCAAGCTCACCGAAAAAACGTAATGAAAAATGAAAGAAACAAACGTGAACCCTTTCCCCCGGCGACCCTTCCCATACCCCCGAAAGTACCAATCAAAAAAAAAAACTATTAAATTAAATGGGGAAAAAAGGGAGCAGCGAAAGAAGAACATTATTCGGATGCTCTCTGAGCGAGATTCGGATCTCCTGACAGTTGCCAATTAACACACGCCGCTTATTTGTAAACATACTCGTTCGCCATTATCCGAAATAAATGGATCTCTGCGCCCCCCCCCCTCCCCTAGCACCCCAATAAACATAACCTGCTCATAAATACACAAACAGACGCGCCTCCTCGCTTAAGCACATGTAACGAAAATGTGTGAAAACCTCCTGCGGCTTATGATTCCTGAGCACAGATGGTCCGGGCGTCAAGTGTCGCATAAACTACCTTTTTATTCGGTCCCGAAGAGAGAGAGAGAAAAAGGAGTTTAGTTCGAACGAATTGAATGTGATGAGGAGGGTTGCGGCGACGAATCGCCAGAGTCAAGCGTGTAACGAGTTTCGTATTATGAGAATTTCGTCTATCCGTTATGACCAGCGAAGACGAGAAAGCAAACTGCCAGTCTAATCGGACTGCGAAAGAGCCAGAGAGAAAGAGAGAGAGAGAGAGAGAGGGACGAGGGTTGTTTCTAACCCTATCCCTGGTTTCTCCCTCTCTCTCTCGTGTCACTGTAATGATGAAATATTGCGTGGGGTCTCCAGAGAGAAAACAACCCCTGTGGAAGCGAGAAAGAGCATTATATTCGCCCCCTCCGCGGACCAAAATTCGTATACAACTACGGGGATCTCCCCGGTGCGACGGGAGAGCCCAGGGCTCGTCGGAAACCGAGCTCGAATCATCCCTTCACTCCTGTATATATTTTATACACGCGTATAGATCGGAGAGAGGGAGAGAGAGAGAGAGAGAAGGAGAGAGACAGGAAACATCGAGAGAATTGGCTACCCGCATAACGCCGATGTCACTCGAGGGTGGTTTTCACCCCCACCCCCTCCCCCCTCATCCTCCCTCCAACCTAATTTACAACGTATATCGATGCAGGCCAACATCCACCTGCTGGAAACACGGGAATTCTCTTTCGCTACCAGACTTTTTCAAACCGAAATAAAAGGGAGATTGCTCTTGTAGAAAAATGCTAAAAAGTAATGAATTCTCGATGTCCGAACTACAGACAGGGGAGAATTTTTTTTTTTTTTTTTTCAACTATTTCTCAATCGAACGGTCTTTTTGTTTTATGAAATTGAATGGTTAATGCCTCTGTGGAAAAAAGTTCTGAAAAGTAACCAAGTACTCAAACTTCGAATGCAAATAGGGAAAAATTTTTATACAGAAATACTTTTAGATCGTAATTATTGTTTTTCGAAATAAAAAAAAAAAAAAAAAAAACTGTCATTGAAAAAACGTTCAAAACTAACAAAATTCTCGATCTTCAATGGCAAAAAGGAAAAGATTTTGACAGAAAAATTTTTAAATCGTGACAATTGTTGTTTTTTTTTTCGAAATCCAAAAAGAGAGTTTTTTTGAAGAAAAAGTTGAAAATTAACGAAATTCTGGATATTCGACAGCAAAAAAGTTGAGATTCAAAAATATAAGCTTAAAGATCGTGTTCATTATTATTCGGAGACGAAACTCGTGTTTTTTCCTTTCTCGGTAGGAATGTACGGGGATGGTAGAGGGTGGAAAAAAATATGAAGGGAGCTCATAAATAATTTGTTAGGGGTCACGCGCGGCACTTTCGACGTCGGCGACGTCGTGCTCTCCTCCTCGACGCGTTCTCGTCACATGCCCCGGTCACCGGAGACGCGCGAACCAACGAGACCGGCAAATGCACGCGTTTAAAGGGTGCGCGCAACGAGCAGCCCCGGCTCGTCGCGGACCGACGTCACGCCACGTGCTGCATAATTGTTTCTGTGTTGCATCCCTTATTTATATACATTTATGGGGACCATGTTCCACCCACGCGTTACTCTCCCATTTTACACTCCGTTGAGCCTTTCTCTCTTGCTCTTTCCTTTCAAACCCTCCCCGATTTATCCACACAACTCTCGGATTACACTTAACCAATTATCGAATTGAATCGACGATTGAAAAAGGCCCTGCCGCCCAATTCCTCCCTTTCGATCTACGTCTCAATTTTTAATTATTTTTTTAATTGCGCACTACTGAAAATATATCGGATTACTAATTGAGCTTACGGTACCGAAGAAATTAATGTTTTTTCGCATTTTTTTTTTCATTTCTAAAGCGATTTTTCATGGAAATACGGTAATTCATTGACATTCGACATTATTTTTTGTATTTTTGAAAATTTCTAAAAGAAAACAGCAATTTTTCGTAGAAATACGGAAATTTGTGAACGTTTAACATTATTTTTTTGAAGATTTCCGAAAGAAAATATGAAAATACGAAAATTCATTAACCTATTGCATCATTCTTCGTATTTTTGAAGATTTCGGAAAGAAAACAGCAATTTTTCATGCAAATACGGACATTCGTAAACGTTTAATATTATTTTTTGTATTTTCAAAGATTTCCGAAACAAAACAGCAATTTTTTAGTAATTCGAGACAAAAAAAGGGTTAGAATACTTCGAGAATAAGAATCGAAGCTCGATCTATCAAGGAATGAAATTTCGTTGCATTTTTTTCAGTTTTGAACTTCGAGAACGCAAATTTGGCACTTTTATTGGTGGAGGTTTCAAATACAAGCTGTTACATTGAGAATTAAATGAAAAAGTTTGACACAGTCCGACGAAAAAGTGTAACGAAGTATTTTCCTTCAGTTTTTCTACCGAGTTACATCGGGAATTTAAAACTTTGATAAAAAAAAAGTCGAATCGCAGTCAAAAAGAAGCCAAAATGGAATAAAATGGAGTAGCGGACAGGGAGGATCGATAAATAAAAGTTGAAAAGAATTGAAAAAAAAAAAAAAAAAAATGAGTCAATAGGGCTCGAAATTACAGGGAGGGAAATAAAAAGTTGTAAAACTTGATGTGTGTATACGCGAGAGAATGGAAAGCGAAGAAGAATGGCCTACAGAGCTAGAAATACGTAACGGGGAAAGAAAAAGTTTTCCTTCCGTTTGTCATTGCCGGATCGAAGTCTCGATTCTCCAGTGCTTTAGTACATCGAGGTTATTTAATCGGATTTAATCGAATAATACGTCGGTATAGTGTTGAAAAGTATTACGACCTTCCGAGGGCTCGAGTTCGGGCTATTTCTTTCTCAACTTCCGAGTTTATTGAGCTTCCGTAAATGTTCAAAGTTGTTTAATGAACGAGGCAATACAAAACGAGAACTTGACGCGATTCAAAGTAAAATTCCATCGATCTGAAATCACGTTTCGGACACTCCGTAATTTTCCGAACTTTTCGGACTGTTCGAAAATGCAATTTTGCTCGACAAGAGTCTCGGAAAATTGCTTAAACTCGCAAATTTGTGTTTTCGGACAGTCCGAAAAAAATTCGGATCGTTCGAAAAATTCGGACTGTCCGAAAATTCAAATTTGCTCAACAACACTCTCGGAGAATCGTTCAAACTCGGGTGCTGAAGAAAAAAAGAAAGGGTTTTCTCGAAACGGAACAAGAGACATTTACGATTCACAAAGAAGCGACGTATGAATATAAATGAACGGTTGGAAGAATGTAATATACATCCCCACGAGCCACGACAGAACGAGAGGCTATAATTCTCGTAACTGTGTGAGTGTCACACTCGTACGAGAAACATTGCGCGATATCGATCCTCCTCTTTTTCGTGCTGTGCTTTTTCTCTCGTTCTCTCTCTCTCTCTCCCTCTCTCTCTTCTCTTTCTCTCGTTTCTTGTACGGACGTAGTACATGTCGAGGTTCTTTCCCGTATCTTTCACCCTCAACCTTTTTTTTTCTCTTTTCCCTACCTCGGCCAAGACTGCGACTATAACTCTTCGATTTTTCCAATCCAATTTCTCAGCCGAGCTATAGTCGAGGTTGCTCTACGTATGAGAAATGGACGGATCGAACATCCCTCGAATCGCGTACCTCACCCCGCGCCCCCTCTCCGCCTCTCCCTTTCTACGAAAATTTGAAAAGAAAATACATGTCAATTCCTTTCTGACTTGAAAGTTCTTTCTGCTTTGGATTCTCATTCAAATTTTATCGAAAACAATCGAAATCACGAGATTTTTAGAAGTGATAGTGAGCGAAGGCAAAAAATATCGTTGGATCTACAAAAAGTGGGAGAATTTTTGTCATTTTTTCGCATTGATAACGTTTGCTCACCGTTTTTTTTCAAAATTCGGATGATTGTTCATTCCGTAGCCATAAAAAAAAATTACAACATTTTTCCCTCGTTGAAAACATTCAAATGGTGGACTTGAACCACGAAAGAGTGTCGGGAGTTGAAAAAACAGTGAAGAAACGCAGTAATTTTCATTTTCCTAGACGAATTCGGCTTCAGTTCGATAAATTAGTGGCCCAAAATTCGGATAAATCGGTCATAAGAATTCAGCGCTTATTTGACTAGCGAGAAGCAATTGATTTCCGTTGGGACCATATTGTCATCTAAAATCCTGTTTTCCAAGATGAATTTCGGGATAGAATGAATCCGAGGCTGTCCGCATTTTCCGAAATCGGGCAAAAGTTTCTGGCAGACAGTTTCTCAGCAATGATACTGGAATCGAGTCGAAATAATCGTTACTTTTCCGCTCTAAGGTCCGTAGAATAAGAAAAAAAAAGTCGTTAACCAGAGTTTATCGTGTCGCGATTTCGTGAAAAGACGTGTTTTCTCTCCGATTTTGGTACAATTGCTCACAACACTGATACGGATTAAGAATACGTTCGGTTATCATATTACGGATGCCCGGAACGTCCGGCACCCTGGTCCTGAATCAGAAGGTTTTTTTCCTGAAACATTTGACACGATCGTACCAAAATATCCGAAAATATCGGATTGAATTTCGGATTCTTTCGGAAAGCAAAAAATACTGAAACAGTAAATTTCATTTGATTGATTCATCGGAGAATGATTCTATCCGAAAAAAACCTCTGAAAACAGGAATTACGTGAACAAAGGAACTCGAATGTATCGAAATGTAATGATCAGGGGATGGATAGTCGTAAAAGTATAAAGCGCGTGACGAAGGGCCGCGCGCGCCAATTAAAAGTACGGGACTTGTTGTTTTCAGATGAGTCATCCAGGAATGGAGAGTTTGGACATGTTGGACCCGGCGAATTCGATGACGACGTTAACGCCGATGTCGGAGGGAGGTGGTGGGGGTCCGGGTCACCACGGTGGGATCCACGGGCCATCGGTTTACGGTGGTATGAACGGTATGATGGGGCACCATCACCACGGGAACATAGGAGGTAGCGTGCCGCATCCGCACCATCATCCGGCGATGGCGGCTGCGGCGGCGGCGGCAGCGGCAGCGGGTTTGCATCCGGACGCGGATACGGATCCCCGGGAGCTGGAGGCGTTTGCGGAGCGGTTTAAGCAGAGGCGAATCAAGTTGGGAGTGACTCAAGCGGACGTTGGTAAAGCTCTGGCGAACTTGAAGCTTCCGGGAGTGGGTGCGCTATCGCAGTCGACGATATGTCGATTCGAGTCGTTGACTCTTTCCCACAACAACATGATCGCCCTGAAGCCGATACTCCAGGCCTGGCTGGAGGAAGCGGAGGCCCAGGCGAAGAACAAGAGACGGGATCCGGACGCGCCCTCGGTATTACCAGCCGGAGAGAAGAAGCGTAAACGGACGAGCATTGCGGCCCCCGAGAAGAGATCCCTGGAGGCCTTCTTCGCGGTCCAGCCGAGACCGACCGGTGAGAAAATAGCTGCTATCGCGGAGAAGCTAGACCTCAAGAAGAACGTAGTAAGAGTATGGTTTTGCAATCAGCGACAAAAACAGAAACGCATGAAATTCGCAGCTCAACATTGACCCGAGGGCGGCTTGTGACAGCAAAATTGACTGTATCCTCCGCCCAGTCTCGAACCTAAGCCCGAACCCATGAGCGAGTATCAGGGATGGCCTTAAGACAATAACGCGAGCTCAATAGCGGCGTCGCGATAGCTGCGGAGTAATTGAGGCAGCTGCGACGTCAAGCTCCGTCTTGGTTCGGATTGTGGCTAAGGGTGCGAGTCTCCCTGTCACAGGCGCTTTGCTTACGGAAGCAAAGTAAGTTTCTTCGTTTTTTTTCTCTCTTTCTCTCTCTCTCTCTCTCTCTCTCTCTCTCGGCTCGAGTCGAGTATTTGTGCGCCCGAATTTTGTACAGTAACAAAGACCAAGAGGGCCGAATGGAGGAGGATGATGGCTCCCGACCGAGAAGCCTTACGCTGATGAATTTTCTTATCGAGTTGCTCTCGCGGCGGCGCCTGATCGGCTAAAACGGATCGCCCCCCCGCAGCGCCGAACCGGAAGTTAAGCTCCGCGGAGCTCTCGGTGGCGCTGCAGGGCTCTTCGACGTGCTTCGATCGATCCGGCGGCTCTTGGATTGTGACAGCTGTCGTTGGTAGTCTCTCTTCCCGAGGCGCTTATAGCATTCGCGAGGAAAAGTGAATTTCTCCTGTGCTCGCGGGAAAAGAGGGAAAAACGATTTTCCCTTCAATTTTCACGATGCGAGAGAAAGCCTCGTGCTGCTTCTGCTAGGGGGAAGGCGGGAGCCCGCGCGGGAGAAGGGAGATAAAAGAGCGAGCGTTCGTGACCATTGTCGGAGGTACGACTCGAGTGAAAGGAAAAAAAAAAACAACAACAAGACATTAAAGAGGAACAAAACGAAAGCACAGAATAATATAAAACGTATTGTTATGTAAAAAAAAAAAATCGATGTGCGGGTCCCCCGATCTGCGCGGAAAGTGATATTAATCCTAATTAACAAAAAAAAACAAACAAACAAAACAAAACGAATGAAATTCGAGCAACAAAAACATTGAACGTTGTCACTCGATGACGTTCCGAGGCTTCGGTTTCCAGTGCAACGAGATCGGTCATATAAAACGTCGATTAATTTAAGTCATGTTACGTAGTGATATTGGACAATCAGTGAAAAGACTGTAATCTTATCCATATCGAAGCAATACGGATACAAAAATTAAAATTAAAAAGAAAAAAAAAAACAGATGAAACACACAGAGGAGAGACACATCGTAGAGCAATTGGCAGTGAGAATCATGAAAATTTGCGATCTTATCGTTCGAGTATCAACAGAGAGGAACAACTCGTTATAAACCTTTTTCCCTTCGTTCTAAGTCTTCGAGAAGTCGATAAATCTGTCAGCGTGATTGTGAGCGAGTGAGTCGAGCAATACCAAGTATATATATATATATATATATATATATATAAATGAGAAATAATAGACATAGATTTAATAAAGTAAACAGATTCATTTGATATAATTGTAAGTAATCGAATTGAGTAGGAGATTTTTTGCGTCATTGGCGGAATGAGAGTTTAAAAAAAAAAAATCATAGCTGTTTCTATCGAGATGTAAATAAGTCGTGGAGTTTTTCTTTTCTTTTTTCTTTTTTCCTCTTTTTTTCGACAAATACACCGTGCAACTATTATTTCATAGGAAAAATAACGACGACAGAAATATAAAATAGTCTAATTGAAATTGTACGAGAGAGCGACGTGCATGTCGCTGAGTAAAAGATGGAAAACGAATAATTCAATGAGAATTTAAATTGTAACAAAGTTCTAGTGCAATATTTAGCGATTAGAGAATAAAGTTTAATCAAGTTTCGTCCTTTTTTGTTTTATTGTTTTATTATGTTTTTGTTTTTCTTCTTTTTTACCCCTTTTTCGAACCTCGGCCGGAAGTGTACAAAATACCGTGTACATGCGTCGCTATCGAATGTCACTTTCGTTGGTAATATTAATTGAAGATTATATAATGAATATATAATGATTTATGAACGTCGTCGGGACGGCTGCTCGTAGACTAATACGTAATCTTAATCTCGTGCAAACATTTAATCTAAATAACGATTATCCGCTATAATCACTGTTCTCGTTCTCTTATAATTTGTTTTTTTTTTTTTTTTTTTTTTAAGTTTTATTTTTGGAACAATATTTTCGATTTGGTGTGCATTTTTGTTATTGTTGTTGTTGTTTTTGATTTTTCATCGATGACATTTTTGGTGGGTTCGTGAGTTTCTAATTGTCGACTATTTGCCAAACGTTTTATCAACGAACAAACATAAAAGGAGAAACTAAAGATTTTTATCAATTATCGCAACTCCCAGCAGGAGGTAAAAACCAGAATTCTTTATAAATTACGACTATTCCGTAGGTATTTAAAGACAGGGTAACCCGAATCATATCGCAATATGCTTGTAATTATTCATTGCAATACACAGACTCGTCGATGAGTCTCCGAAACGCTGTAAAAAAATGGCTCGAGATATTTATTTGTTTTTCATTTTTTTTTTTCGCGTAACGATCCTTGCCGTACGAGGATGTTCGAGTTGGAAAATCATATCCCCCGCACGTACGAATCATTTCCTGTCAAATTCAACGGAAAAAAAAAATTCGGAATCTTCTCTGGGGCATAAAATCGTCTTCGCTCGCAATAATGGACTTTAATTGTGTAATAATCCCTTCGTTTTTTCGTAACGAAGAGAATGGTCTACAATCAAGTTGCATTCGGTCGTTATTTCCGGACGAATAGTCGATAAAACTGTAAATGTTCCGGAAAATTTTTTTTTATGCAGTCGAAAAAGCCCCGGCGATTTGGAAGCTCTCACCGAGGTTCCCCCCGTGAAAAAAAAGGTTCCGGATATTCTTCAAAGTGTCAAGAAAGTCCACGAATGTAAATTTTTTTTTCGCCTCGAACCTTGGCCAGGAAAAAACAAAAGTGGAATTTCACTGAAATTTGGCTTTTCACGTATTTTCTTACAGTTCGTTATTCGCTCATCGGGCGTGGAATGCTCCTACGTTCAACCACTTTTTTGTAACATAATTGTACTCAATATTTCATCGACCATTCCATTTGCGATTGAGACGAAAAAAATAAAAAATAACAAAAAATAACAAAAGGAGCAATACCGAGCGAACGAAAGTTTTTTCGTTTAGTGCGAACAAAAAATATATATAAAGAAGAAGAAGAAAACAGAAATAGAAACCGTAAAGTATTACTTTGTGCAGCGTACGAGTGACGATTATTGAAAATTTGTAAAAAGTTTTGAAAAAAAAAAAAAAAAAAATACAAACACACACACACACAAATGTAAAACCATGAAAATACAAATCGAAGAAATCTCAACGATGAAGGAACTATTGGTCCCTCGACTTTTAAGATATTTATTAGCTAAATTTTCATTTCGATGTTTGTACCATTTAAACAAGAGCCAAAATGAATTGTTTAACGGTGCCGACTCGCTCGTGTCATTTCCTCTTTCTACACCCCCACTTCTCCAACCAACCAAGATTCTCGACCATTTTCATTCAAGAATTAATGGCCCAGCAATTTTTCAATCAACTTTTCGGTTCTTGATCATTCAAAAAAATTGGCAAAAATTAATTTTCTTTGAAAAGTTACAAAGTTTCGAATCCAGCAATAAAATCATCGAAAAATCTTCATCTTTTTCGCCTTTTTTTTTCTCTGCCTTGATGTTTTTTTTCTTCCGATTTTTCTGGAGTAGAAAAAATCCTGGTTTATTCAAGAAAAATCGACAACAAAAAAACGTTAATTTTTTATTATTTAATTATTAATTATTAATTTAAAAAAATAATTAAATTTAAAAAAAAAAAAAATGTTTAAAAAACTGAATTTCGATAGTGCTAAAGCCTCAAAGTTTAATTTATCCATAAATTGAGAAAAACTGAAGCAACGGTTATTCAAGAATATTGGGTAACAGTGAAAACATCTTCGAGAGACACGAGCGAGATATCGAGCATCGAACACGATGTAAGAATATATCGAAAACATATCATACGAAGGATTGACGAAAGAGAGAGAGAGAGAGTGAAAGAGAGAGGGAGAGAGAGAGAGAGAGAGAGAGAGAAAGAAAGAAATTAGTGAAATTGCCTGACAATGTAGAAATTTCTATTGCGCCATAAGCCGATAACGATTATTATTGCGTTGCGTGCAACCTTCGAAAACGCCAGGCATATTATTTCCATTGTATCGAGAGAAAGAGAAAAAGAGAGAGAGAGAGAGAGAGCGAGGGAGAGAGTGATAAAAATAGTTGCATTTTAGTTCGAGTGTCCTCGAATTGCGCGTGTAAATAATTATTCGAACGAGTTGTAAATGTATTTATTGTAAATTGTTATGTAAAGTGAATGATGAACGAAAAAAGAAAAAAAAAAAAAAAAGAAAGAAAAGGAGAAAAAAATGAGGAGCCTGGTGAGGAGGATAAAAAGATGATTTTTGGATCGATCGAGGGTGTGTTCTCGTCTAGTAAAATTTCAATTTTCGGCTTGTCAAATTTCAATCGATACGTTATACTCATAATTTTATCATCAATAAAATAGTGAATTTGTCTCTCATTTTCATTCAGTTTAATTATATATATATCGATCGAACGATTTTTTTCTTTAATTGCACGCAATGTAGGATTCGCGAGGGGCTCGAAAAAAACAAAAACTTATCGATTATCTCCTCTCGACGATCTTAATCGCGAAGGAATCGAAGCTGAACATGAAAAAAAAAAAAAAAAAAAAAAAAACAACAAATAAAAGATCTTTGAAAACGTCTTAACCGATCGAAAAAGAGTCCCTCATTATTGTACATATCATGTGCCATAACTCATTTTATCATACTTCGTGTCCAACTTTGTTCCAGAAATACCTACTCAACTATATAAATAATATAGTATAATGAAAAATAAATCTCGATGTTATTGATAAAAAAAAAAAAAAAAAAAAACAAAAAATGACAAAAAAAACGATTGATTTAATCTGTGTCTTATTCATTCTCATTTACATGTGGTCCCCCCCCCCCCCACCATTGGACGGTGAAAAAGAGAGACTGAAAGAATTCCGGTCAAATGAGAATCTCGCAATTATAGTCGGGGCTCCATTAACTCGAACGAGTTTATCAAAATTATTGTTGGAGCTCCCCGGCGACGATCGTTAATGGCAGGCTTCGAGCGGTTGGATCGTTATAACGAAGAAAAAAAAAAAAAAAAAAAAGTTGCTAAAGATCGCGGAAGTGTGTCAGAGAGGAATAAAAAATGAATTTTGGATCTCGATGGTGGGACGTAAATGCTGGGATTTCGGGGGAAATCGTTTGCTCGTCGTCGAGGTTTTTCAGCATTTATTTTTTTTTTTTTTCGTTTTTTTTTTTTTGCTGTCATCTAAATTCGATGGGGAAGATCGTTTACGTGAGTCGCGTGTGAGCGATATCCTAAACGCACGATAAAGCTTCTTTGCTAAGGATTATAAATTCATAGACTCGAACACGAATACGTCATTATGCTGCTGCTGCTGTTGCTGCTACTGCTGTTATACTCTGGCTTGCCACAGAAACTAAACGAGAGCGCAAGGATTCGCCATTCAAACAACTAAAATTATTCGTGTACAGTGTCGTTAGTTCGATCAATCAGATAAACTCGCGTTAAATCGTACAAACATATCTCATCGCGAGCTTCTCTTTTATTTCGCAACGATTTTATGTTTGGCGAAAAATCTGCGGAGAATCGATCTTTTTCTCTGTTTTTTTTTTTTTTTTTTTTTTTTCAACATTAAAAACTTCGGTCTATCGACGTTCGATGTTTGATGACCTCGAGTGATTAATTAATCAGCCGAGAATAATGAATCAGTTCCTTATCATGCCGAGGCGTCGTCTCTTATCATCGACGTTTTGACGAATCGTAATTATCGCTCGTTTTCAACTTTTCCAAAGACGAAATCAACCGGAAATTGGTAGGTCAATAATATAAATTTATTTTTATTCCCGTAGCTCATCGTTAGCTGTTCGTTTTATCGAAAATCCGATACCGTCGGGAAGCACAGTTGTCTGGAAAGACTTTTTTTTTAATTTTTTTTTTTTTATTATCATTCTGACACGTCGCAGCGAGACCCAAATTCTTTTGGAAATCTCACGCTATTTCGCAATCGAGCACTCCATGGAGACGCCAATGATTTTCCAACTTTTTTTTCTTTCATTTTCTATTTATTTCAACTAATTTTCTCAGAATCGTTGAAATTGAAAATTATTTTTTTCGGCTATCTACTTTTACGAACGTGCCACTTTTGGTGATAAAAATTAAAAATTGAAAAAAAAAAATAAAACTTTATGGGAACGCTAATTATTTTGGATTTTTTTTTTTTTTCAAAAATAAGCGTTATTCGGACATGAGCATCGAAAATCTCGAATTATTTCGGCAAATATGAGAAATTTGATTTTTTTTTTTTTTTTTTTTTTTTTTCAAAATCTGTCGATGTAAGTGACGTTAATAATTTTTGAATATTTTTTTTTTCTCAAGAATCGCAATGATTCGGTATCGAGTAACAAAAATGCATAATTTTGACAAATTTGAATTTTTTTTTTTTTCTCGTAATCTGACGATAGAGAACCTTGATGATTCTGAGCTGTGTATGTGTGTTTTTTTTCTCGCGAAAAGCCGTGATTCGGTAGTGAGTAATAAAAATAGTTTGTCGAATGGGGAGGGGGGGGGGGGAGTCGCGTTGAATCGCCGAGGGCAGTGCATATGCGTGTTATCGCATTCTCTGGTTATATAGCTGTCGAGTAATTGGCGCGGCGTGTAAACATTGTGATCGAGAACTGCAATGGGTTACACACGAGACTCTCCTCGGGCGATGTTTGCTCGGAAATACGAGGGCACTTGTTCCATGCACAGGTTGTATACACGCGGGCTAAGTTTTTATACCAAAGCATCTCTCCCTTTTTGATTCCCATCCATAAAATTCAGTTTCGTATTCCGGCTGAAATATATGCCGATTTTCTCACATCTTGATTTTACGAATAAAAATACTTTTTTTTTCCATAAATTACAAAATCTCTAGTTGGTTCAACTGGGATCTGGTTGAATCGAATCAATTTTATTTCTTCATTCATTGAGAAATTATTTTATTTGATTTTGAATTGAAAAAATTTAACGAGCATGTTGGTGAGTCGAAAAAAATATTTATGACATTATTTATATCAGAATTAATGTTATTTATATTTGATGATATTTAAATGGGTCTGCAACCCTTGGAGAGCCTAAAAATTCACGAAAGTTGTTTGTGAGTCTAATAGCCTTGCGTGGGTGTCTGCTATTTATACAGATCCTGAGTGCAATTCATATATGAGAAATGTCTCGACGCTCTGCGCCACGTAGCGGTCGGAGCGATAGGCTTCGACGTGGGAACTCGAACAAATGCACTCGAGTAGCATTATTTATTTGATTCAAATACAGCTTTTCAGTTGAGACGAATAGGAATTGATTTAAGGAAGTACGATTATTACATTGAAGTCAAAAATGAGCTTGAATGAAAAAATACTCGAAGCTATTCTGATTTGTGCGCGACAATCTTGGTTAATAATTAATAATTAGTTTACAAAAATTATAAGTGACGAATCAGATTCTCAATGACTCGAGAGTCACAGAATAGTGAGGTTAGGTTCGCCGATCGCATCAGCTGTTACGCAGGATCGTATCAAATTTTTCACTGCTGGTCCCTTTTCAACCGGAAGTTAAAACTTTTTTGTAATATTACCGCGTTAACGATCCGGTGAGGTATGGTTTAAAATTTTTTTACAACATTTCTAATGTCAAATCTGTCAGAATCCAGTTTTTCAACGGTAAATCATGGCGTTTTGAGTGAGATAAACCGTGTTAACGGCACTTCCGGCCGACCGTTTCCATAAGACCACGTGTTTCGGTGGCTCAAAATGCTCGACTTTGCGATTTTATTGCGGACAAACCAGACGGTCAATCTTCTCCAAATTTCGGCAATCGACGCGTAACATGTTCGTCCAGATCATATAAAAATTTCAAGTCAGAATATTGGATTTGACCCGATGATCGTACTTGCTCAAATATTAAAAAAATCGAACAAATGATCCTCGTAAATTGAAATCCCTTAGATCTTATTTCAGGTTAAAAAATTCGATAAATTCGAATTTTCCAACTATTTTTCGACTTTTCTCTCTCTCATTTTCTTTCTCTCTCGATAGTTGGCTAATATCAACGTTTCCCTCGGTCTTTAACGTGTCCGCGTGTGTGCGTATCCAAATGAGAACATGTGGCGAGCGAGTGCACCGGCTCTGGGCTTTTGTGTTACAAATAATGTTTACATTATCGTCGTCGTCCTCCCCGTCGTCGTCGACGACGTCGTCGACGTTGCTGCGTATTATACGAACGTTTTGAGGAGCAGAGTGGATACGAAACATCGAAGGGGTGGAGGCGGGAGGCGAGGGAGTGGGAGAACGAAAGAGAATTCTGGTCCTACATTTACGTGTTTACATGCACATGTTTTGACAATAGCCCGAGGACACTCGAGGTTGCCGATTCACTGGTCTCCTGGGACAAACGTCGATTAGTTTGATCTTCGCTCTCGTCGTCAGTTCTCTCTCACTCTCTCTACTGCTTTTTCTGTTTACGAAGCCTCATATCGAG
Source organism: Campoplex nolae (assembly GCA_037893425.1). Classification (NCBI taxonomy): domain Eukaryota; kingdom Metazoa; phylum Arthropoda; class Insecta; order Hymenoptera; family Ichneumonidae; genus Campoplex; species Campoplex nolae. Next base: position 743,779 of record JBBLXU010000655.1, read on the forward strand.
TTATACCACTCGAGAAAGGAGGCTTCACTGATTTATCGAAAAGATCAATTCCCTCCTGGTGAACTGCGTAATTCTCTTGTCGAAAAAAAAAAAAAAAAAAAAACAACGAAAGATCCGGAAAGCTTTTAACCAGAAAGCTCAGCGATTAACACATCTTGTTGCGAGTGCGGTTCAGAAACCATTAAAGTTCGATTCTAAAGAAGATTTGCATGTTTTTCTTATATTTTTCCTCATTTAAAATGTAATCGTCGATTTTTATCTTTGCGAATATAAAAATCTCGATATTAAGGGGGCGAAGATAATTCGCAAGAAAAAAAAAAAAAAAAAAAGCTTCGAGTTCCATTAACCTCGCTCGTTTCTCACACCCAACCATTTCCTAATCCCCAAACACTTTGCTGCTCCCGTCAGTTTACAAGGAATATTTAAGTCTGCGTTAAGCTCGCCAGGATTAAAGTCCACACTGACGCCTTGATTAGCGCGCCGTCGGGGTATACGGCGGCCAAGTTTCCTCTTCTTTTTCTACTGCATCTCCAGCCGCGTGAGAACAACATTTTCTGACATCTTGAAAACCAGCAATTAGTCAACGTTTCGAGACTTGCGGGAACAGCAGTCACCAATAAAAGCTCTATTTTTACGGATTAAAATAGAATTTTAAACTATTATCGTCTGATTCGTTAGCCTCGAATTTCTACAAAATAGAAAATAAAGCCTTCGCTCGACTACAGCTCGAGAGCAATTATTTGCCAAAAGGTCGCTTCGTACATTTGTCATTAACTCACATATTAATTGAGCCAAGTCACCATACATTTTTAACACACTCGACTTATTATTTCTATCCTTTGAGACTTCTCCTTACGAATTCAAACGCTCTTAAATAACTTCTGGAATATCTAACACCCTGAATTTTACAGTAATCGTCGAAACGACTATTGCTCATTTTACTGCTTTACTTCGATGTCTTCTGTCCAAGAAAAACCCTCGATCGAGTCTGTTTTTTTTTTTTTTTTTTTTTTTTTTTTTTTTAGAAACAGACTCGAGTCATTGGGCTGTCGAATGTTTCATGCATTTGGGGCCAAAATTTTCAGAGCCAGGTATCGTCTGGCGTCGTTGTACAGAAGATGCAAAAATAGAAACAGAAATAATCATGGAATTTGTAATGAAAGATCGATCAATTGGATGAAGAAAATATCGTTAACGGTCGAGTCAAAAGCTTCGGCCATTTTAGAATAAAAAGCTCCGAGGCTTCCATTTCTGGGACGTATAAAAAAGAGAGAGAGAAAGAGAAAGAGAGTGTGATAGCAGCTGCTCCACTCGGTGGAGGTATACACGCGACGTTTCGTAATTACGCGGGCCTAAGGGTGGCTTGGGGGGTGGGGGGGGGGGGTGAGTCTAATAGAACGTCTGGACGACACAACCCTGAGTCGTTTCTTTCACCACGCCCTTACCGGCTAAAGTATACTTTGGCGATTTCCAAGGGAAAATAAAGAAAGAAGAAAGCGGTAGTTCATCTCTGGAGAGGGAGGGGAGGGGGGGGGGGAGGAATGAAAAAGTTTGCATTTTTTTCAATTAAGAGAGCGGAGCTCGAAAACCGCGCGCTCCGCATTAACGACCTCGTAAACAATGTTCGCGGCTGGGAGAGTAATATACGCCCGGCATTTGAGCCTCTCTGTGGTAGAATGTTTAGGCGGATCCCCTACACGCGAGGCAATTGAGATGTTAACGGGAATTTAAGGGGGAGGGGGGCAGTGAAAAAAGTGGAAAAAAAAATAAGAATAAAAAGAGAGAATAAAAATAAAAGACATTCCTCGAGATAGGAGGGAAATGTATTTTTTTATTGTCTCGTAATTGGCTGATAAGGGAGGAGACCGCTGGAGAATGGGATCGGCGAGGGGATGAAGCGCGAGGAGAAGCTCCCTTTTTGAGCAAGTTTCGAGGCGACAGGAGGACGCTGCATCTTTAATGGGCTCTGTTCCAACAACTTTATTTTTGTTGTTCTTGTTGTTTTTTTTTTTTTTTTTTTTTTTTGTATTTTCTCTTCTAACACAACTTTTCATAATAGCTCAATGGCACGATAAAGATGATGGAAGATCGCAGGGAAATATAAATTGTTAGTCGTTTGTTTTTTTTTTTTTTTTTTATTTTTCCTGGTCGCAACAGGATACTTCCTTTTAGCTAGAGATTCGAACGTCGCTTCGGGCTCAAAAGTCCACCGGAGAGGGAAACGCTGTCGCGAACTCGCGCCCACGTGTACACAAGACCTTCGCTCTTTCAGGGAAGGATCCAGTAAAAGCAACCAACGAGGACGAAGCCTCGGCCAAGATTGATGCCTGAGAGAGCCAGAAACCGAATGGGGAAGTTCAACGCTGGTGGAAAGTTGAACTCGAGGGCTCGTGGAGAGAGAGAGAGAGAGAGAGAGAGCGTGGGGCTCGCGTTAGCGAAGTGTGTATGTTTTGAGAGCGGTATTATATCGAGCATAAAGAGCCAACCCCCGTCCCTAGGGGACAACACCCCGTGCGTGTGCACGCATCCATCCCCTGCACACTCTTTCTTCTCTTTCTCTCTCTCTCTCTTCATCCCTTATTTCCTTTGCACTTCAACTATCCCTTCAAAACACCAAACAACTTTGTCTCTTTCTCACTCTCTCCATCTAGGCTCGAGAACCAAAGGACCTGCCACCGATCCAACAACCCCCCCCCCCACCAACCCCTTGCAAATTTTCACTTACGATCTTGTGCGCCTACAAATTCACGATTTATCCATCGCGGATCATCACCGAGACGATCCGGAGAGAGATAACTCCTCGAAAATACGACCCAAATCCTATCTCGGTTTCGAATCATCTTTGACGTCGAAATCATCGTTGGAATGTTATTATTTTTGAGGAAATGCTCGATATCAGTGAGGGGAAATCGTTTTTCCGAAATCTTCGAAATAATCGGTGAAAAAATGTTAATTTTGAGGGATGGTTGAAATGTAATTGATGTTAAAAATCATTGTGTACAAAAAATTGGGAATCCACTTATAATTCGAAACGTTTGGCAACGTCGAAGTCCTGAAAACTACGGAAAAACCGATTTCCCGTCTGTTCTGCCGATTTTAACTATTAATATTTCCTTCGAACATTCGGTGACCCCACTTTTTTATGATTGATTTGGAATCCTGGGAGTTTCAGTTATAAACAGCGCTTGATACGTGGGTTATCTAATGGTTAAGTATATTAAATATTTTTTCCAATCCATATAAAGATAAGAAATTTACATAAAGCTAATGTTAAATAAAGTGACTTTTGACCTTGGAAATATTCCTTAAAACTACGTTGACTCCTGATGAATCTTTAAAGGGTTATGGCTTCCTGCCTAATCAACAGCATAAGCGAATAGGACACTTGGACTTGTCAATGATAGATTTTTACCGCACTTGAGGGAGTAGCCACTTTGCCCCAAAAATTTTGTTTCCCCAAAATTCGGGAAACCATAAGGTGGAATGAATTTCGGGACTTGAAAATAAGTGAATGAACCTGTGCTCACCGACGAAACTCGCTAAATTCCTTAATGTTCCCCTGTTTCAGTTTCAAATTTTTATCTAATAATCGTTCTAATAGCGGAATCTCCTTAATGCTCGACACTAATAGCAGAAGATTCTTTTTAAGAAAAATAATCAAAATAATTAGTGAAAAAATGTTTATTTCATGGAATCAATCGAAATGATTGTTGTAAAATCATTATTTTGGTTTTTAATGATCGATATAAATGTCAGGAGATCGTTTTTAGGAGATGTTCGAAATAGTTATTGAAAAATATAAAATTTCATAAAATATTGATAATAATGATTGTAAAAATATGAATTTGATGAGATATTCAAAATAATTATTGAATCATTATTTTTTATGGAATTTCTGAAATGATAATTGCAACATTGTAAGTTTGATGGAATATTCGAGATGATAACTGAGGAGTTATCAGTTTGATGAGAAATTATAAATAATTATAAGAAAATAAACGATGATTGAAAGTATGAATTAAAAATTATTATTTCGGCACGAAATATTCGAAATGATAATAGAAAAAAGTATTATTTCGATGAAAAATTTCAAAAATGATATTGAAAAAAGAAAATTATACTGATCAGTTTCGAATAAAAATGTAAAAACGACTATTTCGAAAAGGATTCCATTAAGTTGTCAATCGGTAGGAATTTCATTGGAGCTCGAGTGAAAAGGAGGATTTGCGGGGGTTAGAAAAATCTTGGCAAAGTTGAAAGAGCGTCGAGTCTCATCGTCGCGACGAAAACAAGAATCGACGGGGAGGTTTGGCCGGAGATAGCGGAGCCGAGGGACGGGGGAGTTAAGTTAAGAAGGTCGACGAGAGTCTAACGTATTGAGTCGGGGGTGAAGCAATCGAAGTGGCATTGCTTCGTCGAGGGAATCGCGACTGTGCCATTCTCGATAGTACTTCTCGTTCCGCACGCTAGCCGATACTCTTGAAAGATTAAGATCTGCTTTTTCTTCCCATACACGCGTATCGGACGTTTCATTCAAAAACCACGGATCCACGCAGCATCAAAATTCATTCTTGACACTCATTTTTTCTTCTTTCCCTACGAATCTCGTATTTTTATTCCTTTTATTAAACAAACTGTTGATAGCATTTCAACAAAATCATATAATTATTATAGATATTTTTTCTTCGAGAAAAGAAAAAATCGTAATTTGTTTTTTTTTTTCAACTAATTTAATAGAAAAAAAGTTTTTCTGTTAAATTTTAATTTTTATCAAATTTTGATAATTCAATAAATAAAATATAATTCAAATAAAATGGAAATTAAATGAATTTCAATTGATTAAATAAAAATAAAATCGTTTGAATAAATTTTAAACAGATCAAATGAGAAAATTGACGTGATCGAATAAATTTTATTAATTAGTAATTTATTTTTTCTGGAATTGGAGAAAATCGCTTTTTTTGACGTTTTTACAAGTTTTCTTTTCGTCCTAGAAAAGCCCATACGAATTTAATATTTTCGGCGTTATCTTTCGACCCGAGTGACTGCTCCACCAATACGGTCTTTCTCCACTTGCGTCGTCAGTTGTTTTTTTTCTTCTTCTTTTCTATCTGGGTGACGGTCCGCCAAGAAACTGCGGCTATTTCGGCCGTTTCTCGAAAGAAAGTCTTTTTTGCGGTCAGCATCCGCTTGTCACATTCAACCGAAGTTGATACCGGGTCACTTGATAGTCGGGAATTTTCAAAAGCCTTAAAAATTCAATTACTTCTCTCGGATTCCGGGCAAAAAACAGCGAATCTTAAGGGGCCTTGGTACCAAACATTTATTCAATATTTTCAAAACCAAAAACTTCGTTCCGACAAGAATTAATTTGAGTCCCACGCCTAACAAATCATCGAACAAAATGTCACCGATTGCATACAGATTTTGCTACCAGAGCCAAAGAAAAAAATGTCAAAAAAAATGACAGTTTCGATGCAACCGCATCGAAAGGCCTTAACGATCTCGTTAAAATTTAAAAACCATTTCAGCTTTCGTCCAATGATTGTTTCATTCATTCCCCACACGTCATCGGCCCCGAACTCTCCTACTTCCTTTGTTCGAGCATATCCTTTTTGTTCATTTTTCCCCGCTCTTTATTTTTGTCTCTAGAAGTTGCTCTCGAGGCAAAAGCCCGGTGCCTCGACGTAGAGTTTCCTTCTCTCAAACTAGCTTGCCCATCTCTACCGTCGTGTCTGTCCACACTGTTAAGTGACCCGCTTTGATTTCCTTCGGCAAACACTGCGAATTCCTATTGACCGGAGCAACTGACCCGACTGTGTGAATATTTGTGTGTGTGCGTGCGTGTGTGAGCTCGTGTGCGTTTAAGGGGACTGTTCGAGGCCGGTAATCTGCTTTAGAGTCCCGCAAGATCGGTTGCGCTCGCGTTCGGAACAGTCAGTGAATCCTTCGGAGCAGTTTATTCGGTCTCAAAGTGAAAGGAAGCTGGGAAAAAGCGTAGTGGACACGTGGCCGATATCGGTCAATCGGATCGATCCCTACGGCGCTTGATTCGAGACGAAAAACCGTCTAATTTAATCCCCGAAAAGATTTCTTCGAGGAATGAATAATTCGGAGGTGGGATTAAAGATTCAGGGAAAAAAAAAATGTGTCCCGATGGAGCCGCAGGGGCCGGAAGTATCGTCAACGATCGCTACGAACAGCTTGAAACTAAATAGAGGCCGAATTCGGCGTTTGGCTCTTCGTAAATTGAAAATCCGGAGAGCCAAATTTCCGAACGAGTTGGGAAAAGCCGTCTTCAACGACGCTAACTCCTACGGGGGAGAGGCAAACAATTCGGAAACCAGGCGATGACAATGGAAACTTGCTTTTGTGAAGCGGAAGAGAGAGGGGGAGAGAGAGACGACGGAGACAGCCCGAGATTGGCTTACCTGGACTTTTCATTATTAAACTAGTCGTATATCGCTCGATGTATTCTTAGGAAACGAAGGCAAAGCTTCTTGTAACGCTTTTTACCTAGCCCGAGCTCTCCCAACACAATTTCGCCTGCTTATATCGAGTTTGAGAGAAAAATTCTTTGCTAAAAGAATACATTAAGGAGGGGGGGGGGAAGGAAGGGAGAAAGAAAATTTAGCGATATATAAGAACCGACAATGGAAACTCTGCACTCCGACTCTTTGCTTGCTGTCTCTCGTGAAATAACCTTTCTCATGCTTGTTACAGCCTCATAAAAGTCCGTCTTCGAGCCAAAGCTCGATGCAGTTATCCTCCACTTTTTTGCATTAAAAAAAAGGCCAAAAAAAAGAACAAATAAAGATTTTTCAGAAATTGAGAAATGGCTGAATTTCGAATGGAGCAACTTTTATCCTCTTCCTCCCGATTTTATCTCCCCGGGGACAAGTCTGCTACTGCTGCTGCTACTGCTGCTGCTACGACTTTTTTTTTTTATTTTAAATTCAACGGGATCGGGCACAGGGAAACGAACGGGGATTTTCAACCCTCGTGGACGGATTAAGCAGGTGGGTGGAAGTATCTTTGGCGTGGAGTGGACATCCATTAGTCGGCTTTGTACGCCTCTCTATCTCCCTCGCTCTCTCTCTCTCTCTCTCTCTCTCTCTCTCTCTCTCTCTCTCTCTCTTTCTCTATTTTATTTTTATTCTGTTTCTCGTCGGCGTGTGTTCTCTCAGTCGGAAAAGCCACATGGGATCACGTCAGAGCTTTGACGATAGTTTAAGTGACAAGTCGGTGACAGCGAGAGAAAGACAAGTCTTGGCGACCGGTTTTTCTCTTTCCTGGTTGGGATTGCAAGGTCAGGCAAAAAGCCGATCATCTCAAATTACAAAGGGTATCGGAACCGGATTTATTTCGTCACTCCCCGCATATTCGCTGTTACGGGATGATCACGGAACATTTTGACGAGAGGCAAAAGTGGACCGAAACTTGGTTTTGGGTTAGAAGTGGATTTGGAAGTGAGAGGAGGAGAACTGGACCAAAATTGCAACGGAGAACTCATTTGAGCTATTGAGGAAAAAAATAAATCGAGAGTCTGGGAATGAAAGACAGAGAGAAAAAAAAACAGGCGAAGGACTGTGTCTTCGAGTTTCGGTCGTGATTCTTAGCGAACGAAAAGCCAGCCCGGAGTAGCCGGGATTTAATGAATTATTAAATCGTGCCATGATACGTAACTCTCGGGCAAAACTCGAAGAAGAAGAAGAAGATGAGGATAATGGTATTGCGTGACAGTCGACTGATGAATATTAAGATGAAGGATGAGAAAGAGAGAAAGAGAGAAGCAACCAAAACTTGGCAGCTTTATCTCTCTACATTACTCGAAAATTTATTCATATATAATGAACGAGTGAATAATGCAACGGGTTAACCCCTTGTTCCTCGCCTCTCCACTCGGCCTGTGCCCCAATGAGACCCGGGAACCTGCCAGATCTCTCACAGCCTCAGAAACTCACCCTATTTGTAAGCACTGTACATATGGGACATTCCTCGCCGCCCAAAAGTCCAAACGGACTTCACTTTTTTTTCCTGCCATCCCAAACATCTTCGAAACCTGCAGGAATTATTTTATATTTTTCTCGACGATACTTCGACCAAAAAAATTAAAGATCCGAGCACCGCTTTTCTCATTTTGCTACGAATTAATTTTTTTGTCTTACGATTCTGAAGCATTGAGAATTTTTCCCTGCTCTCTTAAAAGTTTTTCAGGAATGTGCAGAAATGAAGAACCTCCGAAAACCAAATTTTGAAACAACGAACTCTCTGCATGTTTCAACCACGATTTGTTAGGCTCTCGACCGGTCAAAGAGATTCCTGATTTTTTCTTGCTTCGCTCAACATGTCAGGAGTCTACAGGAATTATTTCAGATTTTTCCAATCGATAGTTTGTCAAAAAAAAATTGACGAAGCGAAATCCAAATTTCACAATAACGAACTTTTCGCTTTTTCTTCACAAATTTATTCGGCTCTCAACCGTTGAACGAGAGTCCTGATTTTTTCCTGTTTCGATCAACATGTCAGGAGGCCACAGGAATTATTTCAGATTTTTCCGCCGGATACTTTGGCCAAAAAAAAATACAAATCCGAAAGAAAATTTTCAGGAGTTCAAATTTCCGGTTCTTTTCCCTCACGAACTCATCCGAGTCTCAATGCCCCATATATGTACGTACGTCGAGATTCGGAGGTGGGATAAAGTGTAAGAAGTAACAAATACTCCGTCGGATTACATTTAGCAGAGATACTCCGAGAGGAGAGGGTTGAAAATATTCATCCCTCTGGTCCGGGAAAGGTATTTTTCGTGAAATAATGGGGTGTACACAGGGAGCGTGAATTAAGGACCGAGAGAAATGAGGATAGCGAGTATTTGATTATTACCCTTTTAATCTCCGGGCGTGTAATTTCCCCGAGGTTGAGAATTTGTCGGAGGGTCGATTGGGCGTGGCGTATTATATTCATACAAATGAACTATTTATTTTCCTGATTCCTCGAGTCTCATACCTCCCATTGGCTATTTATTTGTTTGTTTCAATGCATCCGTTCAAATTCCTTGTTGGGAAAAAAAAGCTTTCCTATTTCATGGCGATAAATAGCCGAATAATTAGTCACGTGTGTCAAGGGCTGAAGGGCCAAAAGTTACGAAACACGGTTCACTCAAATGGACAGACACGGAGAGAGCTCGACGTAGCTGAAAAGCAGAGCCCTTGCCCCAACCTCACATTTTCCTACTGTCTCGTGTGTGTACGCGTTTGCTGCCTCTGCCACTGCCGCTGCTGCTGCTGCTACTCGTCCATTATTTATTCAAAGGGCATTACGGGCTTCGCTAATTATAATTTATATCGCAGGCATACACAGAAGAAGCAACGAGATCGCGAGATACAACGACTGAGAACAAGCCTCTTGTCACAAAGACCACTTTTACCAACTCGTAAAACACTCTCCTAAGCAGAAAAATCTAGGAATCAAACCCTTCTTTTGATGTGGCTGACAATCGATGATTCGTTTCACTGAAAACTTCTTCACTTTCCCAAAAGTGGTCTCCTCCCCCCCTGCCCCCGTCACTCAATTCAATTTCAGCTATTTGGAACTTACCGGAGGACACTTGGGGCCAAGGAGCAGGACACCAGGGCCAAGACTCGTTAATCATTCAATAAAGGGAAAAAACTCAATGTCATTCGTGCAGGAATGTCTGGAATTTAGTGTAATTGCACAAATTCGGTGTCAGCATCGCACTGGATCCAACAACTAGATTAAACAGGGCAGATACGGCTGTGATTTGATCCAAGTGGAAAAAACAAAACAATCACCGTGTTGATGTAGATCTGGATAATCCGTAAATTTGGGCAAATAAAGTGAGCAAAAGCCTCCGGAATGGCGATGTCAAGAGCCAGAATTCAATATTATTCGTAGGAGCATGATAAAATGTTGGAATTAAACAGATTTGTCTTGAACATCGAACTTGATCCCGAAGCCACAATCGTAGCAGCAGGAGGAGTAGAGTAATTTGATCGAAGGAGACAAGAAAGCAAACATAATATTGATGTAGATATGGATGAATCGGTGGATTTGGGTGAATAAAATGGGGAAGAGCTTTTGGACGAGGATGTACGGGCAATCAGCGGTTTTTCCTCGATTCCGTCGTGGCCTGTCATTCAGTCAACGAAGTAGAAGGACAGGAAAGGGGCTTGTGCGGTTCGGCTTCGGGGTGCATTATTCATTATGCAGCTCGCAACACGCCGTCACCTGCCACCGCAACGTTATCTTCCTATTCTCGGCTGTGTCTGCTCTATCTCTTTCTCTTTTTCCAAAGTGTGCTACGGAAGAGATGTCGTGGATATTGACCAGGGGCGACGAAGAGGATCCGTGAACAAACAAAACGTCCCTGCGCGCTTCTCCGAATGGGAAAACTTTTAAGAACTTCTTCTTCTTCTTGGCACAATCGTCCCCAGGAATCTTTCTATCACGTGTCAACTTTATTCGCACTTGGATAATTAATATCTCTGTCTCTCTAGGGCTGACAAACTAACATCCATTGATTTTTGCCTTTTTTTTATCTGGGACTTATAAATCGGTGTGAACAAAAGAGGACTTTATAAACGAGCGACGTTTTTTTTTCTCGCGACGCGAGAACGAGTGTTTAATGGCAAATTGAAGAACGCTGTTGTCGCCCCTCCCCAACTCTTTCGCGATAACTCTCGAAAGGTCCGAGAGACCTTTTTATCTCTTTTTTTTATTCGTCTCCTGAAATCTCGACCCCAGACTGCTGCAGCGGAGTAAATCAACCCCTCGGCATTCGCTCGAGCGACCGTTCCTAGCCGATCGTGTCGACGACGTCGGGAGAGAGGAAAAGAGAGCAGGGGAGGCGAAGGGAATTGGAAACTACTTTAAAGTAATTAGAGGATTGTCAACCCATTCTATCCTTTCGCTCAGACCCTACTTAGAGCCCAGAACTCTGCCTGTTCCCATTAGAGCTGTCCTTCAAGTGGCCTACACACGACGCTCCATATATTTATCGAGTGGGATCATCTCCGCTCTCCCCCTTCACTCTCCACGAGTTTTTCACTCCCGAAATATATAAACAAATCGAGCCTCGAAATATGGGAATTAAACTTCTATCGCTTCTCAACTGGCTTCGGGTCATCCGGACTTCTATCAACTTCTAACCTGAGGAACTCTTTACAAAATCTTATTTTCGAACTTTTGACTCGGGTGTGCCAGACCCAGAGTGTCCTCTGGGGGCGAATCAGACAAATAAAACTCGTTCATTTCTTTCCAAAACCTAGTCTCTGTCTTTCGAACCCTTTTGTCATCATTGGATCCGAATCAGAATGGATTTTAAAAAAACGAAAATTGAGGGTGCAGGAGAACAAAGAAACTAGATAAATTCTGGATATTAGAAAAGTTGATACTAGCCTTCTGGACCCGGTCTCCAACTGCTAGGAGCTTAGCAAGACTTTTTTTTATCGCTTTTCTCTTTCTCTAACCGTTTTGATCATGGACATCGAATGGAATTGAATAAATAACAAAAATGAGGGGGCCAGAAGCAAAAAGAGACTTCTAACAGATTCCGCATGTCCAGAATGTCGGCCAAGAGATTTTCGTTCGGTTTCATTCAAATTCTCAGGCCATTTCGATCATCGGATTCAGACTAAATGAAATAACAAACAATGATCAGAGATCCAGGATAAAAAAAGGAACTTTGTAAGAAAATCTGTTATTCTGAACTCTTGATTCGGTTCTGCCAGACCCAGTTTGAGACCGAGTGCAAACCAGCATATCTACTTCATCAGGTTTTACGATCTCTCATCTCTTGTAATCTCCAAGCCACGAATCGGCTTCTCGGAGACACATAGTTCTCGAATGTGTTAGAATAGTGCATAATCTTGAGCCAGTGCAAAGTTTTTTCTCAGCAATAACGCCACCAATCGTGTTGATATTGTGTTCAATCGACAAAGCATCGCTCGATTAGTTGACAGTTCGTTTGTCGAGTCGCCGAACGACTCTCGGCATTTAGCCAGAACGTCATAAAATGTGACTTCCAGCAAGACGAATATTTTTATTCAGAGAAAGTATAGATTCGGCGAGTACCAGATTCATTTTATTCAGAGAAAGTATAGATTCGGCGAGTACCAGATTCATTTTATTCAGAGAAAGTATAGATTCGGCGAGTACCAGATTCATTTTATTCAGAGAAAGTATAGACTCGGCGAGTACCAGATTCATTTTATTCAGAGAAAGTATAGACTCGGCGAGTACCTGGTACATGATTTCCAAGTGATTTTTCCCAATTGAGATGATTGCTTCGTGTATTCCATAATTCTGAAACAAAAACTGATGAATCGAGGATGAAAAATCTGAATATGGGAATGAGCGGTAGGATCGGGGGAGGGGAGAGAGAGAGAGAGAGAGCGGTGGTCACTCCAGTCGCATTAGTTAGGACTAACAACGCCGGCGGACAATCAAAAGCTGATGGGCCATGATTCGCTATGATAATGAAGCATGAATACGTCATGAGGCGAGTTGAGCCGGGGACGCCAACTCCTCGCTTCGCTTACCGGCCCAACTACACACTACTGCGGTGTATTCCCAGTATATAGATAAAGGGAGAGAGAGAGAGAGAGGGAGAGGTGGCCAAGGGATGAGAAGGGAAAAGGGAGAATGGTGGTTGAGGACGCGCGATGGCAAGAACGAGCAAAGCTTTTCACAGGAGAGGGAGGAGATACCGAAGGGGGTTTGCTCTGGGTTTCTGGTGGGCTGAAGGGATACGGGAAAAGCTTCACCGCACAGACAATGTACAAACTATTATTACTATACTTCTCTTTATCTACTAACCTGAAGCTTCTCGTTGCGGTCCCGTTATTCCTCTGTTGACGTTGGAATTAACCCTGGAAGAGACCCACTACGCCCGGTGAGCTCCATCGGAGAGTCTTACATTCAGGCTGTTCAACTTTATTCCTGTGTATTTTTTTTTCTTCTTTTTCCTGAAAAATAAAGGCTCAATTAGCGTGAATTGGGGGAGCGGATATCGGAGGCTCTTTTTCATCATAATTTCGGGCAACCAATCCGATTTTTGTTGATCTCTGCGTTAAGTTGGTGCGTTAATTTATCTGCTGCTCGATCCCCGAGTCCGGGGGACCGAGAAAAGAAAATTGACCGGTTTCTTTACTCGGGAATATATCGAACGCTCGTGTGTTCAAGTGTCTTGTGTTTATACGGAAGAAAATAAATCTCGGTGTGACGTCGTGACCGGGATAAGAGTCTTAAATAATATATTCGTCACGTGTATTTGGCGCGGGCGCGTGATACAGAGAAAATAAAGGCCTGGAAGAGCACCAGAAAAAAGATAAACGAATGACTCTCGGGAACGTCATATTCTGGGACGAAGACTCGTCGAAGATTATGCAAGATTAATCGTGGATATGAATTTTCATTTTTCTCGTGAAAGGAGATGAAAACAAAAACAGAATTTGGCTCTTTGGAGAAATGAGCTGGAAATTCAGGAAAAGGGTTTTTTTTTTCGCATCCGGAAAGGGCTGCTGCTGCTGGGGATATTTGCAAAGTGCGTAGGAACAAAAAGAGACGAAAGGGAAAAAGAGGGAGATGAAAAATACTGGGATGCGAGAACAGCAGGGTGCGTGAGCTCGTCCGTTCCGGCGTTTGAGAGGATGTTCTACGCAAGAGAATGAGGGATGCAGAGGGTCGCAGGGAGAACCAGGGGCACATCACACACCCACGTACACACTCACGAAAAGCCACGAGAGAACGAGCGAGTGAGAGAGAGAGAGAGAAAACGAGAGTCACGAATAAGGGGTGAGCGAAGAGAGACCTGCGTGGCCCGCATTGGCTGTTGAATTATAAATGAATGGAGCGTAAGGGCTGTTGCCTGGCAACCCTTGTGCGCCGCGTTAAGACAAAATGGTGGTACGGCCTCTCTATATATAGAGAGAGAGTGAGGGAGAGGAGGACGCGCAGCAGCCCTAGTGCGTTTCCACACGCAAAACCATATCCAACCCCCTTAAGCCTCCTTCTCTCTCTTTTATTTTTGTAACAGACTCCTTTTTGTTATTTGGAATTGATGCAGGATGAGTTACCGGTTTATTTTCATTTGGATAGATTCGTGTCGATTCCTTTTTTCTTGAATTATTTCTTAATTATTCGGTTTCGATGAAACTTAATCTTTGTTTTCTAGAATACGGTTCTCCAAGATGACTCTCGGGATAGCACGAATCTGAAATTGTGCGAAATGTTTTTTTTTTTTTTTTTTTTTTTTTTTTCTTGAATCTTCGACATACTTCGAGTGATCTTTGATGAAGAAAATCTACGAATTTTATTCGAGGAAAAGAAACTCGATTTATGAAACACTGCAAAAACGATTTTCTGAAAAGATGCTTCTCGGATGGGCGACGACACGAGCCCGGTAACCGGTTGGTCGCGAATGGCCTGAAATTCGACTAAAGTCTTCGGTGCATCGCTTCTCGACAAGGGTACCAAAATCCTGTCGAAATAATCGTTACTTTTTCTCTCTTAGATCAGTGGAAGAAGAAAAAAATCATAGAAACAATCGACAAGAGTTTATCAGTCTGCGAAAAGTAAACAATTTTGATTCACTCTCGAAAATTTCTCATTTTCGAATAATCCACAAACGGGTTAACAAAGTTTTGAAGGGAAGACTCAATTCCAGAACTTTTCTGGACAAAAAAAATCAAACGGAAAGCAGCAACCTGGACAACGATGTGGCCTCAACGAATCAATCGAATTCCCAGTCTCTCTCTCTCTCGTGGAATTAAAAAAAAAAAAAAAATTGCATTGTATTTCAATTATTTTGTTTTTTTCTTCGGTTATTTTTGTTCGTATTTATTTGCCTTTCAGTTTTAAATCAAATCCTTTCCCTTTTCTTTTCCTAGCTGCCTTGATACGCCTGAAATTCTGATAAAAAGATGAAAAATTGATCGGCCCCAATGCACAATTAATTGCAAGCAGCAAGAATCTCATTTTTGTTTTGTTTTTTTGTTTTTTACATTTTCTCGACTTTTAGAATTTTCATCAACTCCCTGATAAATGTTGAATCGTTGACTCGACGTATCGATTATTGAAAATGCATACTCTCGGGGATAATCTCGTACGATTATTCGGTACGAAAGCGATTGACAAGAATCGGATAAAAGCAAAGAAGAGTAGAAATGAATTTGTCTCCGATATCGAATTTTCAATATCTGCAGGAATTTCGGTACAAGCTGTGAGCACGCGCTGCTTGTGGGTCATGTGCCAATTCGTTTTCATTGCAATATATAAATATACGTATAAAAGGTGGTCGAGCACCGTCGCGTCGCTTGAAAATGAAAAATCCGATAATCTGAAATACCTCGACGCGACGAACGAGACGAGAACAAAAATTCCCTCGAGACACAGACGACGGAGCTTCGCATGAAGAAATTGGTCAAATCTAATTTGCACATATACCAGCGCACGGTTCTCCGTCTCAATTAATATGGATTATTAAAAAAAAAAAACATGCATTTCAGCTGAAATAACGATTCGGGAATTCTTATTTTTGGAAAATTATTCGTCAGAGACGTGAAAACAAATGCTCTGAAAATTGCACAGCGACGAGAGAGATCGATACGAAATTTTTTTTTTGTTAAAAGTTCAATTTTTTTTTTTTTTTCTCGTCGTTCATTCATCCGTTTCGATGAGATTCCTGATTTTCGATTTTTCCATTATCAAAAAATTGGAAATATCGTGAAATTACAGTGGCATTCGTTATTTCGTCTGCGAATAAATTTGGAGAAAAAAAAAAAAAATGCGACGTTTAATCAAAAATGAATGACTCGTGTTTCTCAACCGTAAATTACATCGGAATTTCGAAAGTTTTGAATTTTCATGAAGCTTTGATTAAATTTTCGCTAAATTTCAAACTTTCCAATCGCTGATTTTCGGTATTTTATTAACGAACTAATTTTCATCGTTTCACGTACGAATTTCGTCGCTCTTCAAATTTCTTTGATAAAAATTTTTGAAAATCAACGAAATCAACGATTTTTTAATATTTTTTTTCAACATCGAAATCACAAAATTCATGAAACATTCATCATTCACTCGAAAATCAGAAAAGGAATTGAAATAAAACGAAAGATTTAATAATATTTAGAAAAAACATAAAATTTTTAGCGAATCACAGAAAAAAAAAAAAAAAATCGTTCATCGATTTAAAAAAAAAAAATAATTTGTCGCCAATATTATTGAAATATTTCAACACCGAACAGTGTTTCGATATCTAGAAAACGAAACGTCATCGAGGATCCTAATTTTTGCAATAAAAACAATTTCCCTGTCGATTCCAAGTTGCAGAAAAAAAATAAAATAAAAAAAAAAAATAAACTTGACTTCGTCACGAGTTTTGAAAGAAAAATCACTGAAAATTATTCCTTCGGATGACATCTCGATCCCCTACACGTGTAAATTTGTATATATTTTATATAAAGAAGAGAGAGAGAGAGAGAGAATGAGCAGAGTGGTGACTGACAGGAGGACGAGGGCGAAGCAATATGTTTATATTAGCCGGATAATGAATTCATGTTTTGTCGAGAGAACAGGTTGCAGAGAGAGTGAGCAGGATGTTCGAAGAGGATGAAAGATCATGAAGGCAGATGCTCTTTTGTGAGCCAGATGAGCTCTCGTCATAGAGCGTGTATCGGCAAAAAGCGAGGCGGTGAAAAGAGGGGGATGAAAAAGCGAGAGAGTAAGAGAGAGAGAGAGAGAGAAAATGTAGGAAGGGAAATTTTTTGATGGAAGGGAGAGGGAGCAGCGATAGGAACTGGTGCATCTCTCGACAGTGAAAAAAAAAGAAGAAAAAAGAGTCGAATAAAATCCCACAGGTCCCACAAGGGGTGGCCGAACGAGCTCTCTTAGATCAGCTAAGAGGGAGAAGGGGAAAGCCTGTCTGTGACAATCCTGACCATTCGATACCGCTCAAACGCTCGTTTGCCCTTGTTTGTCCGGATTATTATTGCTTCGGTACTTATACAGAGGCTCATCCCTACAATCGAGGATATCCACCCCTGCCTAATGAGATAAAGCCCTGAGAACACCCTAACGATAACCCAAGCCTCCCCCCCCCCCGCCACTTTCCTTTCTGTCTTTTTCTCCTAGAAACTTTGCCACTAAATTCGCAACCATTGAAAATCAATTCCTGATTCGATGCTCCTTTTTCGAGCAGATTTTCTACTCTTCGAGTCCAAAAAAATTCTTTTTTTAATATCTTTTTCGAAAAATTCAGAAATTAACGAATTTATTTCAAATTTGAATTTTTAATTTTAATTTTTTTCATTATTTTCGAATCGAACTTCCCTGATTCCAAAATTTTTGAATTTCTCTCACCGAAAGATCTCAAATTTCCAAACACCTCGGTTGCCATTTGTCTCGTAATAAAAATGTGGCAAAAACGAATCGAAAACTTTTTCCAGGAAGCAGAAACGTCATAAAAAACGAATTTCACCATTTGTCCATAAAAAAAAACGGGAAAGCGAGTCAAAAAAAATCGCCCACGTGGCAGAAAGGTCATGAAAAACAAAAATCACTATTTCCGTATGAAAAAAGAGAAAAGTGAGCCAAAAAAATTTGGCGAAGAAGCCGGAAAGCCACAAAAAGCGAGTTTTTATGAAAAAAAAAAAAAAAAAGAAAAAACTCAATAAATCTACGATTAATTTCGAGTTTCGTTTATTTCGAAAGAAAAGAAAGAATCGAGCGAGTGTCGATATGTGAAAGATCGTGAAGGCAAAAGTTATATAGACACGCGTTTGAGGGTCTCGAGGGAGAGGAAATCCCAGGCGGTTATATCGACCCTCATAATATTTACGAGTGTATACAAGAGCCTATATATGTATGGAAGATTCGGTATGATATTTCAAGTCGTTTGGCAAAATAAGTCCGCGCAAAACGCGTATAAAATCACACTTGAATAGGGAATATTGGAATTTATATGCGTTTGGCTCTCTCCGGTGTAGCAGTAGAGTTCTTTAACCCTCGCCTCTCTTCGCGGGGAGGCCGATCCGAGTGTGCGAATGTGGGAGAAAGAGAGAGAGAGAGAGAGAGAGAGAAAAGGGGAGAGAGGGCATCCCCAAGGCGACATTCTTACGGCGACATTACTTTTCCGAGGCCTGTCACGGGCTACGATAGCAACGATGTCATTACCAGTGACTGGAGAAAAAAAAAAAAAAAAAAAAAATATGCGGGTTTGCAAGTGTATCGCGCCTGTAAAAGGCTGCGAAACGTTTTGGACGATTCGTGCATGTCTTTTGTCCAATAAATATTGAAGAATTTCAACATAAGCGTTGAAAGTATAACGAAAAATATTTTTAAAAATCGATGAATTTCGAACGAAAAGCCTCGAATTAATTATTGGAAATTCAAATATTCCGATCTGCCACCAATCCCAGACGATCTCGATTCTCGATATTTGGGTTACAGTACTATTTCGGCCCTTTCACTATTTCTTCTTCGTAATAGAGAGACGATTCTCTCGTCTAGACTCATCAGACATTCCCCGTCAAATCTAGACAACGACGAAGCTCTCGTTCGCTCTCTTTTTCTCTCTCTATCTCATTGGCATCATTTATTAATGCGATCCCAGCTAATTTCCTCGATTTATAGACGCGACTGACAACTGGAAATTCGGTGATCATAGAATTCTCGAATTTTGGGTCACAATCAAGCTCCGAATAACCGCGTTTCCCCATCTCTTACCCGCCGTTTTTCCATTCCTGCAAAAGAAACATACGCCAATATTAAATTCACTTTTATTTCCATCTACCGAGCAAGAGAAAATGCTTTAAAAACAAAAAAATAAAAGAAAAACGAAAAAAAAAATAAAAAAAAAAAAAAAAATAGAGTACCAACGAAAAGTCTGCTCCGATGGAGAATCTCAAATCTTAAAAGCTCGCAAAGCGCATTGAATTGGGGATTATGAATAAGGGATAACGCGGAAATCCCTGGGGCGTCGATGGATGAGATGGGCGGGATCGCCTCGTCTCTCTATACTTCCTACACGCACATTATACGAAATACAAGCGCGGGGAGAGAACCGCTCGGAGACTGAGGCATGCTTGGGGACCAAAGAGGGCCAAAGGCCAAGGGAATAAACATGCTTGTTGCTCGGGTTATGATACGCTCAACATATGCGATGCATTGTCCTCGTATGTCAACTTTTTTTTTTCACCCATCAAACACACTCACACACGCAACTTGAAATAAGGAAACTCAGCTAAAAACATGAATTCGGTCTTCCCTATACGCCGTCAACGATTCTCTCTTCTTTACCAAAAAATTTGTAAAAGTTTTTTTCATTTTTTTTTTCTATTTTTCCAACTGTTTTCAGCAGACAGAATGGGCTCGAATCCGAAAATTTGTGTTTTTGGCATAACTTTTTAGATGTTTTTTTTTTTTTTTTTTCTGAGATCGAATCTGCAACTGAAAAATAATAAATTTGGGGCAATCGGACGGTTTCGGGATGAAAAACGCTGTTGCAGGAACGGAAACGATGGAAACGAGGATTTTTGAAAACTGCACGAATACAGCGATCGTGAGGGGCAGAAAAAATTCGAAAATTTTGAAAAATATCGAAACAGTGAGTATGGGATATCGTACTTTTGGATTTTTACACGTTTCTCGAGGGCCGAAGGATCAAGAAACTCGAAACACTGGAAAAGTTATACTCGAAAAACGAAAAAAAAAAAAAAAAATCATTCGAAGACACGATTCTTACAGATAAATCTTGATCGACGATTCAAAAAATCAGTTTCTGGACCAAAAAACAATTAGTTTTTGTCAATTTTTCGAATTTGTCGAAAAATTTTGAAAACGATTGATCTCTGGACTGAACATTTTTTTTTTCTTTCACGACTTTTGCTGGTTTATCGAGCGGTGATTGGAGAAGGGAACTTTTTTGTGCGATAAAATAGTTGGGGATAATCGATCGGAGAGAGGCTGTTTGAGATTCGTTCCGAGGACCAACGAACGCCATCCTACGCTCGGGAGCCGAACTAAACGATGAATTAAGGAGCCAAAGATTTTTGACCGATTGATCGGAAAAAAAAAAAAAAAAAAAACTCAAAAAATTAGTGAAGACGAAAAATTTTGGGAGCACAATTTTTATCAGGATCGAAGCGAAGAATCCGGAATGTAAAATATTCGTGATGAAAAGTCTCGTTTCCGGTGGATTGATACCAAAAATATTTGGAAAATTTATTAATCGCTCCTTACAATCTTTTTAACAGCCGAAACAGTGGTAGAATAAATGTCTCTCTTGGTTATCTCGTGCCCCGAAAAGAAATGAGATTTTTTTTTTTTTTTAGAGCCTTTTTTGTTTTCGTTATTTATTTACAAAGTTCTCCTTTTTACACGCTGGGTGTAGTCGAAATATTTTCTTCCTTAAACACGATCGATATATATTTATCTCATATTTTGTGCATCGATCAGGCTAATGAAAACACAAATTATTATTTTTTTTTGTTTGTTTTTCTTTTTTTTTTTTTTCATCGCAAAGGAAAGAAAAATTAAGAGAAAATCGGGAATAAATGGCAAATCGAAGGGATGCGCGACGCTGAATGGAACTTTGCTAATACTCAACCCGTAAAATCCGTTATCGTTTGAAACGAGAAGAGGAAAAAAAATAAAAAACTCGAACGAGAAACGATAAGAAACGAGTCCTGGATCCGGCGGCGAGAAGCTTTACTCTCTCCGCCTCGGACTTGATTCTTCAATAAAATTTCGTAAAATCATTTCTTGTGTCTTGATTCAACCCAAAAACGGCAAGAAAACTTCAACGCCCTTGCTCGCTCGCTCGCTCGCGAAATCCTTCGGATTTCCAAATCGAATTGCTCTTTTATCTCGTGCTTCTTTCGTCGTATTTTGTTTTTTTTTTTTTTTTTTTTTTTCATGTGAGTGAACGTGCTAAACGAAGGCCTGTGCAACGCTCGTGTAACTGCTGATAAAAAGGATTATTCTTGGGACTCTCTCGGCCCTTGACAAAGCCTGACGCTCTCCTGCTTTTGCTCTCTTTCTTGTAAACGTCAGTCCGAAAAAGCACACACACACACACACACACACACACACACACACGTACACACACTTTCGTCCTTTCTCGGCTTTCTCACAAAAGTATCGTCGGTGATAAATCAAAGTTCAAACGATGCGCTGATATTGGTGTATGTTACTTGGCTGGCGTATCCGGCGGACTCGCGCATCTCGTCGGCAAAGCCTCAGGATCTGATTCGGAAACTGTGCTCGTCTCCATCGCACTCTCCTCGTTCGTCGTCGTTGTCGTCGTCGTCGTCGTCGATTCGGTTCCTTCGAGCCCCGGAACACCGTCTGTAAACCATTTTTCATTAATTTAATATCATTTTTTCAACAAAACTGATCTCGGGGCTTGAAATTTTTGGAGGAACTCGACAAATGTTCAGTTTATTGAGAAACATTTACTTTGTAAACGTGGGAAAACGAATTTCCTTCGAGTTTCACTCGATCGCGTTTTCAAAGTTTCTAAAAGAGTTTCGCTCGAGTCTTTTGAACCTTTTTTTTTCTTTCGTAATTTCACGTAAAAGATTTTTTTACGAACGACTGGAATCGAGATTTTCGTAAAAACCCCAAACTTCATTGGAAAATTTTACAAACTTTTGTCAAATTTAGTGGAAAAGAATCTAAAATATTTTTTTTTTTGCACCCAACGAATCGATCCACCCACGAAACCGACATTTTTGTCGCTAAACTAAAAAAAAAAAAAAAAAAATGAGGAAAATTAATTTTTCGATTGACAATAACGAAATTATCATGATTTTAAGGCACGAAACTCATCGAAATCAAGGAAATATAAGAATTTCAGAGTCGCGACAGTTTCGACGAGAAGTTTGGAGCTTTCGGAGTCGATCGATTCGCGTATATCGGTGAAAATTCAGCGAATCATCGTTTTCTTATATAAATTACCGGGACAGGCGGGATCTGCCATGAGCGAGAGCATTTTTTCTTCGGGCATGTCCTTCGTGAGTTCTTTGAAGTGAAGCACCTGGTCAGAGAACGATTGCCAGAACGATTGTCCCTCGGGAACAGTGAACATTGCCTGTTGGAAGGAAAAATTGTTCAGTTGAATAAGAAGAGCAAGCATGAAAGCATTTTTCTTGCTGAATTTACGTCGAGAGATCAAAATTACTTTGAATTTGTTGTAAATGTGTTCCGCTTTTTGCCTTATTTGTTCAGCTTTGAGTTTGAAAGTGTTCTGAAACAGAAGAAAATGAATGAAACGAACGAACAATCGAGTTTCGAGGATTTTTCGATTGTTTTTTTTTTTTTGTTCGTTTTATTTACCACTTCTTCCTCGCTCAATTTCCAGTCTGCCAAATTGCCAATGTAGCGTCGCAACTGCAGAAAAAAAAAAAAAAAAAAATGAAAAAAACTCATTTGTCGAAGATAAATCAAAGTTTTTGGAACTTTGATCGAAGCAACGAAGTTTCTGCTCACTCTTTTGACGGTCTCGACGATTTGAGGATGTTTCTTTAACATCAGAGGATCGATGGGGAGCGCGAGCATGTCATCCATCGCTTGCAAACATTTGTCGGCGTCGGCTCGATCCAATCCGAGATTCGATTTAATTTGGGCATCTAATTCGAGCAGTTGAGCTTCCACGCGGAGCCATCTACGATTAAAAAACTTTTGAACGAGGCCTGAACGATTTAAGAAATGTATGTACGATTAAAAAAATTGAGGCAAACAAAATTTACCGGAGTTTGTACTTCTTGCGCTGTATCGCTCCCTCTTTCATAGGCGTTTTTTTATTTTCCTCTGCGAAAAGCAAAAAAAGAAGATTGTAAAAAGATTGAAAAAGAAATGATCGATATTAATATTAGTGGTAGCTTTCGACCAACTTTCTGTCATTATTTTTTTTCTTCCGGCGGACGGCGAAGCTTGATTCTCATTGGATTCGTCAGCTTTACTTTTGCCCCGGGACCTCGTCGAGTTTTCTGAAATGAGATCGACGCTCGATTGACTTCGATCGTTCTTCGATCCTGTCGCTTTAGACCGGAGATACGAGAACAGGACTAACCATTTTTATCGGTAGTTTCAGCCTCCTCGGAGCTCGAGAAGTCGGCGAAACGTTTAGGTTTGATTTTGCGTCCGCTTCGACTAACGACTTCTTTGCCCGGCGAAGATTCTTCGCCCTGAGAATCCCCGGCGGCGGATTCTTGCTTCGGAGTGCTGTCGGCCGAAGCGAGCGAACCTTTGGCACGGCCTCGTTTTTTCTTCGCTTCTGGTGTGTCCTGGAAATTGGATCCGTTTAAAAACAGTCAGCGGATAAGTTTCTTGAAAATTGGAACTAAATGTTACGGCGTAGGGGGAAAAGGAATTAGCGGCTGTGAGGAATCATCGCACGAACCCTCAAAGCTCGAGAAAGGCTCGTCGGCTCTTCCTCGTTAATTTTTTATCGGGACAATGATCCTGCAATATTAGTTTCTCCAAAAATTTTGCATTTTTTTTTTTCAATTGTCCCAGAAAAAATGTGGATAAAAAGAGGTTGAAAATGAACTCACCGGATTGTTGGGCGTGGCGGAGAGAGTTTTGCGTTTCACCGACTTCTTTTTGTCTCCTTCGTCGATGACCAGAGGTCCGCTCTCCATGTCGCTGTCCACCGCCGCAGCCGGAGCCTCCGTGCCACTACTTTTTTCAGAAGCTTCTCCCGACAGAGCTGGTTCCGATGACAAAACTGTTTCGCACATTTTTTCAACATTTCAAGGTCGAATTATCCGATAAAACTTTGTTAATTTTTTTTAAAACCTTCGTTCTTTTTTTACCTTTGAGATCTTCCAGAGAAGCCGCTTTGCCTTCGTCGCTCTTGAGCTCTTTTTCAAGCGCTGTTATACCATCGTGAAATATTTTTCTCTTCAGCGGCTTTGTAAATTTGTCCTTGTTGTCTAGGTACACGAAAAGCTCTTCCACTTTGCAAACCGCTCTAAAGAAATAATTTTTTTTTTCTCTCAATTATACCAAAATCATTGCAAAACTCAAAAATTTGTTGCTCTTTCGCTGCAAAACTGTCTCGAGACCTGACTCTTAGGATTGGGGTAAAAAAATTTCAAGTCCTCGTAATTCTCAAGGGTTAATATTTAAAAATTCATTTTTTCAGCAGCGTTTAACCTCAAAAATTCTTCGCGAGCTTTTCTTCGGAAAATGAATCGAAAAAATTTCTGATTCCATGGATTTATACATTTTCATTTGATTTACATTCGAATCGATTAAAAACGAGTCTGACGAAATCAAATTTTTTGGAGCCCACAAAAATGGATTCGTCGATATTCATTTTTTTGAAAAATCTGACACTTCGTTCAACGATAAATGTTTACTTCATGAAAAGCTGTCGAAAAAATATTTAAATGATAACGAAAATTTAAAAATCTCCTCAAAAGTCGAAAATGAGAATTTTTCGAAAAAAAAATTTTTCAAATTCAAAAATTTTCATTTTTGACAGCCTTACAGCGAGCGAGCAACAGCGACTGGATAAATCGAACTTACGTTTCTCCCGTTCCATAAAAGTAAACGTTGTATTTGGCATTCTTGGTGTTTGCATCTGTCACTCCTTCTATCTGTCATTATTTCATGTTTTTTTTTACAAATTTGTTTCATCATTTTACGATTTGTTTAGTACGAACGAGAAGAGAAATAAAAGAAACAAAAATGATGCCGAGGATCGCGATATTTTGAGCGAAGTACAAAAAAATAAATGATTGAAACTGAAAGAATCAAAATCGAAAAAAAGAAAGAGAAAAAAAAAAGAAAAAAAAAATAATACGTTTGTGTACCGGTATCACGGAGGATAATGACCGGAGAAATGGCGGCTAACGAAAGTTTGTAAAGCAGGCGGCCATTCGACATAACCAAATATTGAGTTTTGTTTACGATGTTTATCCGGAGCGAAATTAGGTTGGGAAAAAAAAAAAGTCAAAGAATGGTCGCGCGATTGGGAAAGTGTGGAAAAAAAAAGGAAAAATAAAATAAAAAAAGGATTTGCACTTACTCTCGCCGGCCACGCTGGATAACCTCGAACTTTGGCAAACACTTTATCGCCCGCGAAAAACTTTTTCGTCAGCTTGACCATGTTTTTTCTGTCTGTTTTTCACTCGAAAGAGTGTGGAGCGTGTTATTTTTCGAAAACGAGCGACGCTACTCGTCGCTATTAAACGAATTTATCACTCGCTCGTTCCCTTCGCTACGAGGAACAAGATTTTAATTTTTTTTTTTTTCAAATCTTTTCTATGTTTCTCGATTAAAAACGTTTTACGATATCGGAAAAACGTCCATTTGCAACGATCGCTTGCACTCGTGTGTGCTTCGTTTCCATGTGTATATACGTGCGCGAACGAAAGAAAAACATGAGCGCGATGGCGCAGAGGACGCGGCGTGCCCTCGAGCTTCGTTTCGACGCCGACTGGAGGCGCCACCAACCCGACTCACCGGGTCATCTGTCGTCGTTTTTTTTCAACTTTACAAATTATATTTCGTAATTCAAAACTTTCAGGAATTTTTTCATTTTTTTATGAATTACAAAATCCATTTTTATTCTGCATTGACCAAACGAACTTTTGTTTTTTTCGAAGTCGTACAATTCGATCGTTTTCCGATCGAAAATTAAATTCACGTTGTAGAAAATAGTGTAAAAAAAAAAACGAAAACTTGATTTTTTTCTTCAAAATCGATGTCAAAATCACAAAAAAGTAAAAAATTTCGTTCTCTCGGGAATCGAAGAAAACGATCGTAAAAACAGAATTTCTCGGCGTTTCGATTCGAGTTCCTCGAACCGAAGTAACCTGTTCGTGTTTCGTGTTAAAAAAAAAAAAACAATTTTATTGAATTCGGTAAAAAAAAAATGAACAACATTAGAGTAAAATAAATAAATAATACGACTAAAGTAAAGATGGCGGTCGTGAACGATGCGTAAAAACATGAAAAAAATAAAAAAAATAAAGATAAAAAGTGAGAAAATAGATCGCGACGATTTTTTTTTCTTTTTTTTTTTTTGAGGTTACATTAGGAGTTTGGAAGCTCGAGTGAAGACTTCGACGGCGGCGAGTGCTTCTTTGGCGGTGGGTACGATGTACTGAGCGGGTAGAATGAATCCGTGTTTGCCCTTGTCCCTTAGTTCGATGGTGTAAGAATATTTGATTTTGAGTCTCGCCTTGGCCCAGTCATCGGAACCGCCGGCAGCTGGATATAGGGTGTTCGCTGAGTTACCGACGGTATAGACGCTGGAGGCGCCACCGGCGCTTTTCATAGCGGCAGCGGCTTGCTGACCGACTTTTTCGAGGTCGGCGTAATCGGCTGGTACGCGTCTGTTGTATCCCCAAGGATAGAGGATGAATTGTCCGTAGCTGTGGAATGACAGGTAAGCCTGAAAGGAGGAGAAACGTCAGATTCGATTGCGCTTAGGTTTTTTGAATTTTGGCGGGAAAAAAAAAAGAAAATTGGCGGGAAGATCGTTGAGAGCTTGCCTTGAAGTCCGCGGCGCTAGCGTCGAAGAAATTTTTAATGGCGTTTGTCTCGGGCTCGGAAAATGGTCCGGTGCCGGCATAAATTTCTCTGCAAGTACGATTACTCGTGCCCAATCCTCCCCAGCAATAACCAAAGTTTCTATTCAAATCGACCCCTATACAGACACCACCGTTCTCAGGACTGCTACGATTTTTTCTCCAAAGACGATCCCCTCGGAACGTGTACTCGTATCTGTAAGTCATTGAGGTCACGTGACCAACTCAAAATCGACGGTGGCGCCTCTCGTAGTAAAATATATCTATATATAGTATAAGTAGTCGCTGACACACGTCAGACGCCTCGTGTGTATTCTACCGGATTTTTCCGTCAGTTTTTATTGAAATCGCGATAAATAAATTTCGTAATGTGCAAGGAAGTGGCGTGAATCCGGCTCTGGTCTCTCCAGTTGTGGCAAATGTGTGTACAATTTGTAATAAAATAATTATTGTGACTGGCGAAAAAGCTGTCATGGCGCGAGCAATGCGCCTTGTATTTTTGTTAATTTATTGTGTCGATAAGAGATATCTGATCTCTGAAAAGGGAGCACAGCCGGAACCGGGTAATTGAACCGAATTTTTTGATATTTTTTATATTCGCGCAATCATAAAATTCGCGACGAAATCCGGTAGAATAGAATTTTAGTTCGCTTTTTTTGCACCTGGCGCTGCGTATGCCATCGCTCGATGACTCGCGAATTGCCTCTTCTCAATAAAAAAAAAATAAATGAAAAAATATATGCCTCGCGCGTGTTTCTCACTCGAAAATTGAATGATTGGATTTTTACCCGTCAGGATTCACTACTGGTAGGATGTAATAATCCGCCTCTAGTTGCTCGCTGTTTTCGACCAAGTGATTGATGATGTACGTGACCGCAGCCGGTGAGATCCATTCACGAGCGTGAATACCACCGTCTATCCAAATTGCCGGTACACCCGATTCTCCTTTGCTTATTCGAAGTACCTTTTTTATATTCATTCGAAAACAAGTATTTTCTTGAGCATTGACGAATCGAGAAATTTTTTTTTTTTTTTTTTTTTTTTTCTATTGTGGGACTAACCTTCAAGGGACGTCCCTCGACGGAATTTCCGATGTTAACAACCGAACAAAGATCGGGAAAAGTTTGCTCGAGATAATCGAGAAAACCGTGAATATCATCCAATCGATGATAACTCGACCATTCCATTCGATGACCTAAATTCCAAGGTTTAACCTCATTTTTATCGATCTGCTTTTGACGAAATCAGAGCTCGTGAGAATGGAAAGAGAAATGGGATTGGGAAATCTTGGCTGGTTTCTATGAAGCGTTTTTTTCTTTAGCTCACCCCTAAAGCGCCAATTTTCATTTCCACCACCGCGGACACTAGCTACGGGATAACGAGAAGGATGCAACCGGCTTCGGAGCCGGTAATATCTCTTACGATCCGGCTTTATCACGACTCCCTGCCACCAAGCGTAACGAGCTAGAAAATCACTTATATTTTTCCTAATTATTATAGTTTTGGTGTTATTCTTCGTTCGAGATATTAAAACTCTGTTGAATATATATATGTTAATTCGATAATAATTTTTTTACGGAAATTCTGTTGGTTATTTTTTTAAATTGTTTTTGTTGTGGAAGATTAGTTGAGGAAGTATGATCATTGGGTCAAATCCAATATTCTGACTTGAAATTTTTATATGATCTGGACGAACATGTTACGCGTCGATTGGCGAAATTTGGAGAAGATTGACCGTCTGGTTTGTCCGCAATAAAATTTCAAAGTCGAGCATTTTGAGCCACCGAAACACGTGGTCTTATGGAAACGGTCGGATGGAAGCGCCGTTAACACGGTTTTTCTCACCCAAAACGCCATGATTTACCGTTGAAAAACTGGATTCTGACAGATTTGACGTTAGAAATGTTGTAAAAAATTTAAAAATCATACCTCACCGGGTTGTTAACGCGGTAATATTACAAAAAGTTTTAACTTTAAGTTTCAACTAAAGTTTTTTCGACAAAAACTCGTATTAAATTAAAAAAATTTCAAAAAAAATGCTAAAATTTGACATTCGACAAAAAAAAATTAATCGTTTGGAAAAATTTATCGAAGAATGTGGTTCTTCACGATGAAACTGGATTCCCATTAAACGCCAGAGACGTGGGAGCTCCGCATTAATTAAAAACAACTTTTTTTTTTATCGCAGATATACTTGCGTAATAATTGTAAAATCGTAAACCGAAGAAGAGAGGCGTTAGTAGATGTTGACCAAACGATAGAGCCACTTTGCCTCAGCGGAGGAATAACTGTTATGTTAATCAGTATTGTCGATCATGTATGAAACTGGGTTAACGGATTCAATCGAGTTGCCAGAGGACGATAACCCCAAGACGAAAGTCGTCTTAACATCCCATACGAGAGTCGTACGAAAGAATTTTATTAGACAGTTTTAATTTCCGAAACAGAGGAAACAAAAGAAAAAAACACCCCAAAAAAAAAACGTTCCATTTTAATTTGCCAGGATCAGTTGTACCATTTTTTAAATCAGAATCAACGAAATTTCTATTCGTTTCAACCGGAGACGTGCAAATTGAAAAAAAAAAGTTATAAATGTAAATAAGCAACGTTTGGTCCCTTTGTTTGATTTTCGAAATTGAAGCTTCGTGTCCCCGCCACCGCGTGGCGCGGACCGTTGGAACATTTCTCGCATACGAATTGGGCATTGCGATAGAATAGAGAAGAGTAGTAGAAGATGAGAAAAACTCATTTCTTGGACTTGAATCTCTGGGCGTAAAACAAAATTTGAAAAAATTAACTAAAATTCAACTAATTCGATCAAATAATTTTTTTTACCTTGACAATAAAAAAAAATTAACAAAAATTCAACTAGGTCGGACAAATATTTCTTTTTCAAGGTAAAAATTTTTTTTTAAATCAACAAAAATTCAACCAATTCCATCAAATAATTGTTTCACCTTCAAAAAATTATTTGATCGAATTTTTCTTAATTTTTTTTTTTTTTCATTTTGTTGTGATTCAAAAAAATTAATAGAAATTCAACTAACTCGATGAAATAATTTTTTAAAATTTAAAACACCACAAAAAAAATTGACAAATATTCAATCAATTCGATCAAATAATTTTTGTTCAGAAAAGAAAATTCTTAACAGATTAACAAAAATTCAATAAACTCGATCCAATAATTTTGTTTAACTTAAAAAAATTATTTGATCGAATCAGTTGAATTTTTATAAATGAAAAAAAAAATTTAATTTACCTTAAAAAAAATATTCGATCGAATAAGTTGAATTTTCGTAAATTTTTCAAAATTCTGTCGAGTTCTATAGTTGACACGAGAAGAGATTTTTATCCGGATGTATAAAAATAGCTTTACGAATAGAAAATAGGAAGGCAAGAAGAAGAAGAAGAAGAAGCAGGAACTAAGTAAGTTTCGTCGAATAATTTCAACAGACCTTTTCGCCCTTCGAGTTCTTCCATGAGCTCGGCAGAGGGCAAAGGATTTTCCTGGTCAATGGCCTGCTGTAAATCGGCTATAACGATATCGTACTTGACCCGTCGTTCTCTGAGGAAGCGAGATACGCGGGGTATGCGTTCGGGAAGAACGAGAACATCGACGGCGCTGTCGTTGCCAGACCACATCGAAACCTCTGCGACAAAAATCATCGATTTTCAAAGAAAAAATCGTTTTAGTCGTAATTTTTTTTTTTTTTTTTTCAACGACAATTTTACCTCCAGTTTCCTGGAGATATGAGACGAACTCCACGTGATCAGGATCCGGAACGACTCTCCAGAGTTGAGCACCCTCGTAGGAGACTTTTTCCTCGGGTATTTCGACGGCCTTGACAACGACCGTGTCCACGGGCTCTTCGCCCTCGACGATCGGCAACGTTAAAGCACTCTTTTTCTCTCTGATATCACGACACTCGACGACGCTTGTAATATCGACGAGGAAAAAAATGATAAAAGCAAGAAAAATTACGGGGAATACTCGGCCTCCTGGGCCCCGCGAACAAACGGACCAACTCATCCTGACAAACTGACCTTCCTCCTTCTCGATCTACTACCTTTTATAATATTCCTACTCTCCTTGTTCCTCTCTCTTTCTCTCTTTGACCGAGAACTAACGGTAAACATCGAGGAATGAATATAAGACCGAGAACGAGCAAAACGCTAAATAATTCGAAACACGATCTCCAACAAGCGCGTACGAGAGAGAGAGACTCGCCGAGATTTTAACCGTTCGATTTTATCGACTCTCTTTAAAAACAGTTTTCTTTTTTTTTTTTTTTTCAAATACGAATATCGAGCGAGAAACGAGTAAATTTGAATAAATTTGAAATAAAAAAGATCGAAATCACTGATATTTTATTTCGTAAATAAGCGTAAGTCCATGCAGCTCGGTATATTCGTTGAGGGGACAAAAATAAAGGGCCTGATGACGTAAGATCGAAGCTCGAAGCGAGATACTGCGGCGGCCGAACGTCCGAGACGCGTAGTCGAGTCCCATTGGTCGCGGGGAAAGAACCGAGCTTGAAAAAGCGGGAACAAAGGCCGAGGCGGCGGCGCGTAGTTTCACGAAAAAACCGTCGCACGTCCGTGGCGCGAGAGCCACCCTCGCTCGCGCTCTCTCTCTCTCATTCTCTTAAAGGACCTGCAACGACGCTTGTTTTCGTGCTGGATTTCGTGCGTGATATGATTTTGTATATCTATATACATGTGTATATAGATATAGAAAAGTACATCACGCAAGAAATCCAGCACGAAAACAAGCGTCGTGTGAAGCGAGCTTTATTCTCATGTCCGGCCGCTCGGCGGCGGCCAAGGAGGGGGGGGGAGGACTGCTGAGCAGCGATAAACAAGTCTGAGCAGGAGAAGGAGAGAAAGAAAGCTCGAGTTAAAGCGCGGCCTCGTAGGGCGCGGAGTTCTTCTCTCGCTTCACTGACACAAAACAGCCACGCGCGAGACGCTGACTCTCGCAGCTCCGGCGAATTAATACGCAACGAGATATAAAGGAGTCGCGCGCGGGCTTCTCGCGAGCTCGACGAATCCCGAGACTCGACAGTCGCTCCGAGCCACGCGGCCATCTCATCCCTCGCAAACCCCCACAGCCTCGCTCGTTTTAACCCATTTCTCTCTCATTCGTTTCTCAACTTTTATCATTATTACTGTCGCTCGTGTACCACTCTCTCGTTAATACTCCTACCGCACGTTTAACGCTCTCGACTTGTACGTTTCTTGATTTTTATAAAAACACCAATCCCCGCGTTGACAACGCCATTCACCCAAGTTTTGTTCAACGAGGATTTAACACCATGAAAATCGTTTACGGATTTATCGCCTTTCTGGCGATCGCTTCATCGGCTCAGGTATCGTTTGTTCGTTTATTTAAAAAAATTATCGCCGATTTGTCGAATTTATTTTATCATCAAATTTCGAACTATTTTACAATGAAAATTTGTCGAGAAATTTTTCAAAAATGTTTCGAATTTCCGGTCATTTGAATTATAAATTAAAATTTTCTTCTCGCTACTCGTCTGACGCAACGAATCGTTCGATTTTCGTTTATTTTTTTTTCCGCGATTCTCGACTCCCAAAGGTTTCTTTAATCGAATTAAACGATTGAAATCCGATGCGTGATCGATGAGAATAAAGCGTCGAAAAATTGGGGCAGTAGCAACGGTCGAATGATATAATTCGAGGCTGTTGAACGCGCCTCGGCCGGAAATGAGATTAGTCTCGTGTCTCGTGGGACGAAATTTCGAGAGAATTGAACTCGTAAAAAAAAACAGTGAAAAAAGAAAAAATATGAGATACTCTGCCCGGACGCGTAGTGATTCTTGATTTTTTTCCTCGTAAGGTTTCCGCTTTATCTCGCTTCCCCTCTTGGCCATTCCAGCGATTCTGATCGCTGACGCGATCGGCGCGCGCTGACGTCGTTCGGTCGAAATAATAAACAAATATGAGAAAATTCGATTAAACTGGCGATTTTTTTTTTTTTTTTTTTTATAAATATTACTTTTCGATATTTAGGGGGCGAGTTACAAAGTCACCGATCAAGTGTACCTCGATATTATGATCGACGATTATCCAGCGGGAAGAATAGTGATCGGATTATTCGGTGAATCGGCGCCAAAAACTGTGAAAAACTTTTTGACGATCGCGACCGAAGGGATCGAGGGCCGAACTTATTCAGGCTCGAATTTTCATCGAGTCATTAAAAAGTTCATGATTCAAGGTGACAGATACGAGTATTTGTGAAAATTTTTT
Source organism: Campoplex nolae (assembly GCA_037893425.1). Classification (NCBI taxonomy): domain Eukaryota; kingdom Metazoa; phylum Arthropoda; class Insecta; order Hymenoptera; family Ichneumonidae; genus Campoplex; species Campoplex nolae. Next base: position 776,616 of record JBBLXU010000655.1, read on the forward strand.
TCTTAAAAATCGACGAAAATGGGGGGAAAAGAAAAAAATTAAAATTTTTTTTTTTCGTTGGAAAAAGGCGGTGACATCGACAAGGGCGATGGATCCGGTTCGATCAGCATTTATGGCAAATATTTCGACGACGAAAGCTTCGAGCTCAAACACGTTGGACCTGGCTTCGTTAGCATGGCCAATGCCGGTGCCAATACCAACGGATGTCAGTTCTTCATAACGACGATCGCGACTCCCTGGCTCGACGGACATCACGCAGTTTTCGGAAAAGTTTGACATTTTTCTTTTTCTTTTAAATTTTAATTTAAGATTTTTTTTTTTTTTTTTTTTTTTTTTTTTTTTTTTTTTTTTTTTTCAAATTTACCGATCTCCGAGCGATTATTCAAGAATTCGGTAAAAATAAAACTTCATTTGAGACTATTTCGGTTTCCATTTTTATCGAAAAATATTCGAAAAACTCGGGAAAAAAAATTCAAAATTTATTCGAATGACGTTGCACGTGACCTTGACAAATAAAAATGACGGAAAAGCTCCATTTTGCGACTTTTCTCGTTTTTTTCAACTTTTTTAATTTTTTTTTTTTTTTGGAAATTTATCCACTTTTAAGCGATTATTCAAGGATCCGGTGAAAAAAAAACTCAATTTTGTACACTTTCGACTATTTCGGATTCAATTTTTAGCAAAAAAAACTTGAAAAATATTAAACCTTCCTTCGAATGAAGTTGTATTTGTGCTCGAGAGAAAAAAAATTCACGAAAAGCGACTTTTTTCACAATTTTTTCGATTTTTTTTTACTTTTTTGTTGTCGAAACAGTTTCGAAGGAAAAAAAATATCAAAATCCGTACGACGTTACTCGCATCCAGAAAGAGCATTTGAAAAAAAAAAAAAAAAAAAAAAAGTTCGAGCCCTCCAGTGAAGTTTGTCATCGTTTTTTTTTTTTTTCCTAAACAGAAAATACGATAAACAACGTTTTGTGTATTTTCAGGTGATCGAAGGTATGGACGTGGTGTTTAAGATCGAGCAGACGAAGACGGACGCAGAGGACAAGCCGGTGTCGCCGGTGGTGATTCTGGAGAGCGGATCGCTGCCCGTTAAGGAGCCTTATTTCATCTCCGACGATCCTTACGAGTAATGAAAGCCAAAAAAAAATGGAAAAGCCAGTCCCCCGTTCTTTATTTATACTGATAATTTTATACCTGAAGGAACTTTATTTTAAATGTACTTGTCTCCAGTCGCTGCGGGGACTCCTAGTTTTAATCGAAATTCGGACGAAAGTGCCTGAAAAACTGACTCCTAAGAAAGGAACTCAAAAACACTTTTTTAAGGAAGTACGATCATTGGGTCAAATCCAATATTCTGACTTGAAATTTTTATATGATCTGGACGAACATGTTACGCGTCGATTGCCGAAATTTGGAGAAAATTGACCGTCTGGTTTGTCCGCAATACAATTTCAAAGTCGAACGTTTTGAGCCACCGAAACACGTGGTCTTATGGAAACGGTCGGACGGAAGCGCCGTCAACACGGTTTTTCTCACCCAAAACGCCATGATTTACCGTTGAAAAACTGGATTCTGACAGATTTGACGTTAGAAATGTTGTAAAAAATTTAAAAATCATACCTCACCGGGTTGTTAACGCGGTAATATTACAAAAAAGTTTCAACTTCCGGTTGAAAAGGGACCAGCAATGACAAATTTGATACGATCCTGCGTAACAGCTGATGCGATCGGCGAACCTAACCTCACTATTCCGTGACTATCGAGTCATTGAGAATCTGATTCGTCAGATTATTTTATTTTTGTAAACTAATTATTAATCACGATTGTCACGGGTTAGAATCAACAAAAATGAAAAAAAATATGGATATTTGACACAAATCAGAATGGCTTCGAGCCATTTATTCATTCAAGCTCATTCTTGACTTCAAAATGACAGTCGTACTTCCTTAAAAATGATGAAAAAAGAGAGAGAGAGAGAAAAAAAATGATAATTCGATTGTCAGTAACGAGAAAATTGGCACTGCGGATTGAAATCAATGCCAAGGACCGTGTCGCTGGTCACACTCATTCAACTCGATTATACCGAGTTCGTGCGATGATTGACTGACCCACATATCAAAAGCCCTCGGTTCTCTTCTTTATTCTCATTTTATTACGAATTGAAGAGAGAAGAAGAAACCGAGAAGCGTGTTTGTTGGGCTCCCAGAGATTGTCAATGTTTTTGTCGCCTTTTTTCCCCCCTCCCAAGTTCTCCTTGAGCGAAAACGTTTTTGCTTATTTCCAACCAGCCCCCCAGGCTTCCTCATTTTTTTTTTTTCATTCAAACCATCGCTCGGACTATCGCTGATCCTTCAAATTAAATCCAGTACGGACTGAACGAAACTCGCAGTTACGCAGGTTCCCCATTATCACCGCTTAACACTCTCGTCTCCCAGTCCCCATCGTACGAACTTAAAAATATCATTTTTCATCCTTTTTATTTTTCTCGAAAAATCATTGTTCTTTGAGCTTCTCTCTTTTCAGCATCCTCCTCCTCCATCCCGAATCGATTAATCGACGACCAAAAACGACGAAAACTCTGAATTCGATCGACGAATCTGTTTAACTTTTTAGTGCCATTTTATTTTTTTAATTCGAAGTAGTCTAGTAGCTTGAGGATGAATAACACTTTTGCCATATTTCTATTCTCTATATCCCAATTCTCTAAAAACTTGAGCTTTTTTTTTTTTTCAATATTTACGTTTTTCGTCAACTACGATTATTCCGCCAAGTTGAACGTTAAGCAAAGATACTCGGCGACGAGAAAATAATTTTTTCGTCACAGTCATCGTTTTTATGAATCAGAATTTTTTCGAAAATTTTTCCTTTTTTTTTTTTTTCAAATTTTTTTTGATAAAATTCCTAAAAAATGGAAAATTTTCAAAATTTTTTTGTAAAAAATATTCAACATACGAGTTTCCGATGCCACTTCCTCAGGGGAATTAAAATTTTTTTTTTTTTTCGGTTCTGTAACTTTGGCAAAAGTGTTAATTAATTCCGAATGAAACGTAGAGCTTGGTAGTTCGTAGAATTGTTCTCTAGTCGTTCTACAAATTGTCTGTCGAAGTCACGAGTCATTTTTTGTCGTCCTTTCAAAAGCTTTAAAATGCTATGAATGTTTTTATATATTTTATGCGGAATGAATAATAATAAAATGGTAAAAAAAAAAGAAAAAATCTCGATGACGGAGTGAATCCATATATATAAAGACTGAGATTTAGTTCGATACGTTGTTAGCCAGTAGATTGAAACATTAGTTTTCTACCACAAACGCACAATTTTGAAATTCGTAGTGTAATCAAATTTAAAAAAAAAATAATAATAATAATTAAAAAAAAAACTTCATCAGGATGTAAAATCGTTGGATTTTGTACTTTTGGAAAGTGAATGGTCACTTTTTTGAAGGGATTGTATCGCATTTCATGGGTCGTAGGATAACCTCCTTAATGATGCTTCAAGCCTCCGTAGAGCTCGCTAGAAACATTCGAAGCTGTCGAATCCGGGTGCTGATGTGAAAAAAACATGGAAAATATTCATTGTTTCAGTATTTGGGGATGGCTCAGAGCTACCGCGATACCTCTGAGCTTCAGTTTTTCGATTCTTGGCTTCTTTCACTGGATGATGAAACAGCTGGACGTTTGAATCGACGATAAATTCTCATCGATCGATTAACTTGATTGAATAAAGGCACATGTGCGTTGTTTGTTGTCGAATTTTTGATGATTTTTGTTCGAGACTGAAAAAAAAGAATAAAAAAGAGTTACCGACGGTCGGTAACAGCGCGAACTTAGCCAAACTCTTACCAACCGTCGGTACACGATTTCAAACCTTTCCGCTTACCATCGGTCGATAAATCGATCTGTGATTTAAAAAATGATAAAACTCAGATTTTTACTTTTGTCAAGCAGAAATCAGCTTTTCTCGGGATAGCCTGTCGTCGATTTACTTTCCAACTCATTATTTTGAAGAAACGATACTTCTGTGAGGCTGCGAATCGATAGTCGCGCGTGGCAAGCTGCTGCGGAAGAACCACCGGCTTTTGTGCGCGTGTGTGCGGAATTTAATGACAACAGCAGCGAGAGAGAGAGAGAGAGGGGATGACGTAAAAGAGCTCGTTGCAAGAAAAAAGTTGGTTGCAACGTTCGCTCGTTTCCAGTCGTCGGTTCAGTCGTAGGCTGACGACTGATGATCGCGGTTTCGCGTTTGCGGTTCTTATCAATTCCAGTTTTCCAGCTGTTTCAGTATCGTTCGTCAAAATTCATCGATATATCGTGTGTTTATTATTTAATTTTTATTGTTGTCAATAAACATATTGACGCTCGTCGTCGTCCGCGAGTCAGTAACGCGCGCATTGTTTTTTATTTTAAACAAAAAGAAACGAATGCCGGTTGCACGCGTGTCACGTCGACTCGGTGCGATAGTAAAATTCCTCGATTTGCCAGCCCTCGAAATAGTCGAACCTTCGATTCAATATTGAAAAAAAAAAAAACTTTTTTTTTTATTTTTTTTCTCCTTCGACGTACGCATGTTGCTTAATTTGGGGGTGAAAAATCGCGTCAACGAGATTACAAAGACCGGAGAAAGCAGCGGAGGATGTATTGAATTCGCGCACCGATCACCACTCGCAAGGTTTGTTATTTTCCCTCATTTTTTTTCCTCGTTTCGAAGGTTTTCAACTCGAAGATTTTTAACGTTTCGAGGTTATCGGACCGATGAAATTTGGGCTAATTCAGTCGCCTCGAGTCCCAGCTGACTCAGGCTTTCCTCCAAGGAGACTATAGGGAAGGAGTCCAATCTCCGTATGGAGAGCCTATACGGAAAACGTCCGTAAAATCGTCGGTGAATTGGGTTTGAAAACCGGCCACCAGGGATCGCATTGTAGTGACGTACTAATATGTATATCGTAATAAAGTTTGGACTGTCGAGATTGGACTCCTTCCCTATAGTCTCCTTGCTTTCGTCGATCTTTCAAAATCAATTATCTCGACAACGAACAGGCCTAGAAACATCACTTTTTTCTCATTTTAATCATTTTTTTGTCAGCTTCAATTTTAAAAAAAAGAATCTCCGATAACTCGATTATTGACGAAGTTACGATACGAAATCCCGATGACAGGTTATGACAGGAACCAATAATTTCCTTCATTTCGATTCTCGAAAGAAATTTCGATAAACCCAATCGACTCGATTAGAAAAAATATTTATCAAAGTCGTAAAAAGCACGTGTTCCAATTCCAAACTAAAAATAAATCTCAATGACAACGAACGGAAGCGGAAAAACAAATAAAAAAAAAAAAAAAAACACGCTAATCAACGAGAATCGAGTCGCGAAAGTCTCGTGCGCGCGTGCTAATAGCGCGAACCGGTGTCTTCAACGTTTTTCGCGCCACCTCTATTCTCCTATCAATATTAATAATCTTGACGGGGCAGGAGGGGAGGGGGGGGGAGGGGTGCGTGGTAGTAGCTCGGCCTTGCATCCTCGCCGCGCGAGCACGATAATCGAAAGTGTGGACAAGACTGGTGTGCGAAATGAAAAATGGTATGAAAAGTGATACACGGCTCGAGTTCTCATAGGCGTGACGAAACTTTTCAAAGTCAGATAACAAAAGTTTAGCCGCGAATAATTCACACGTGAATCATGCATGAGGTCACAAAAAATATGCCATTTTATAGAGAAGAATGTGCAACTATAATCCAGCTTTGTTTCTAGGGGCTGCAAATTTTCGGGAAATAAAGAAAAAAAATAAAAGAATAAAAAATAAAAAAAAATAAAAACTTTTTCGGATTATTAAATCCGACTAAGTGTTTATTTAATTTAATAAAAAATAACAATCCTTTTTCGCGTGACACACGCGAGCCACGAGGGCTCGCCGCCCTCCGACAACCTTTTCTACTGTCTTTTACGATTATCCCAAGTCTCTTTCTCTCTCTGAACGTTAATCTCGCAGCTTATTTGCGCCCGAGGGAGTGGTGGTACGCGCCACCAATCAGGTGCCATAATTCAGATGCGACGAGTGTCACTCGCCCCCGACAAATTCTCACTCGTTATTTATAGCCGTTAATAAAATTGACGCAGCGCGCGAATCCTTTCTAATTTCTTTATCATCGTAATTCCTGTAAGATCTTTCCCAGAAATCGATTTTTCATTATTCAATTTCATAATTACTGTCATCGATATTTATTAGAAAAAAAAGAATGTCACATGAATCTTCTAATTTCGTAAAAATCGTGTTTTCGAGCCTGAAAATCGTAAAAACTGGATCGATCGTGACCGATGAAACCTGTCGAAACGCGTTCGTCGTAAAGAATGTAAACAAAGGAAAAAAATCACCGAAACCATGTAAATATTGAAAGAAATGATAAAATATTGCGAATCGTGTGTTGTCTTCGGTCTCTTTTGTGCAAATATCGTAAAAAAAAAATTGATGTGTAATCGACGCGTGTTTACTTCGAGCTGTTGACATTGCTCGCAGGCGAGCGAGTGCGACAGAAACTGATAAAGATCGAGATTAAAAAGAAAGAAGCGAGAGCCCGAGTGTCGTTGATCTTATCTCGTCGTAACTCGTGTTACGAGGTGGAACCCGCAAAAGCGTGTGTCTGTCGTTGAAAACGGATGATGAACCACCGAAGGCAAAATATCGACCGGAACGAAACTCGATACACTCGTATATCGATGTATATGACGGAGCAGGGGGGAGCGAGAAAGTCAAAGCCCCCTTGTTACGGGGAGATAAAGAAAAAAAGGGAAGAAACCGCGATCCCGAAACACGAAACTAGCGGGAACCGTTGGAGGGCAGATTCTCTCGACGCTCACTCTACTTAACCCCCCCCCCCCCTCCTCTCTACGCCGGCCTCTGTATACAAACCCACCTGAGTGTAGCATAACCGGAATTTCGGACTATCGCGCGTGTTCTAGATTTCCGGTCGTGCCCATCCCCATCCCATTTCTTTTTTTTTTTTTCATTTATCATATTATCATCCATTATTATTATGAAACATAAAAAAATCCGTTTTTAACTCTCCTTCGTTCGTTTTATCACGAAATTTATTCATCGACGTTTTTACATGTTTTTTTTGTAATGAAATTTAATTAAATTTTATCCGTTTTTATTCACACTTTGAATCTCGTTTTTCGTTGACATTTCTCATGGTTTTTCGATTTTTTTTTTTTTTTTTTTTTTTTTTTTTTCCAGAACAAAAAATGGCTCTTCGACGTCGAAATTTTCGGGGGTTTTTTTTTTTTTTTTTTTTTTTTTTTTACGTATTTCTATATTACAAAAAATTGGTACGGTTTTATGAGATTTTTGAAATTTGCTGTGGAAAAAAAATGATGCTTATTTCTATATTCGATCGGATTTCCAAGATTTTTTTTTCTTTAAATATTTTTTCATATTTCTCGTTACGATAATTTTGTTAGGTTATAAAGTGGGTGACGTTGATGCAGCGATGTCGTTAAATAACGTGCGCGAGGGCACGTGGACAAATAATATCCAAAGTGCATTCCGTCCGAGAGGACAATATTTGATTATTATTATTTCTATTTACTCGTCGCGTTGCGTCCACGCCTCGTTCGTTTTTCAAAAGACGTATAAAAAGTAAAAGTAGAAAAAAAAAAGAGGAGGATAAAGAGGGTCGTAATTGACCGGTAATTAAGGTGGGAGCGGCGCTCTGGTCTCGTGCAGAACTTTCTCGAGACTCATCCCTCGCTGCGACCTGTCCGAAATGTTGTCACTGAAATCCTGCTGCTTACGCCCAAATCTTTTCCAACTAAAAAATCGTTTTTTTTTTCTCATTTTTAACGGTTTTAGGAGCGTATAAACGTGAAAAAAAACGACTGCAGCGCTCTCGCCCCGCGAAACACCCGACTTAAAATTGGGTCGGCGCTCTTCAAACTTCACCATAAAAACAAATACGTGAGTCGCATGAAAGTATTCGACTGCGGTACCGCGCGAGCCACTGCATCCTTTTTATCGATTCTCCTCTGTCCCTCTCTGGCCCTTACGCCTCGAGTCTTTGTTCCCTTTTCTTTCTTCTCGATCATTTTTCGAGAAATCATTTTTATCATTTTTATTCGAGAAATGAACAAAATTCGCATCAAGAGAGTCGAAAATGTGATTTTTGTTGCCTGTCAGTTCTGCGAATTTTTATACAGTGAAAATTCAGTGTTTCGATCTCTTTGTTTCTCGCTTATTTCCCTTTCGTTTTTTTTGTTTATCTCTTTACAGGATAGGAGCGGACAAGGAAGCTCGACAGAATGGGCTCCTATTGGCTAAACGTTGCAGTTCTCAGGGTCATCATACCGGTGACCTTCGCAGCTTGTAAGTTATTGGAAATTGAAACGTTTTCTTTTTTTCCTTTTTTCGATGCAAATTTTTTTTTTTTCGATGTGTTTTTGTGCAACGATCGATAACTTTTTTCGATTCAACTCTGACATTTTGAAATAAAACGTGAAAAAAAAAACCGGTTTTTTTTTGTGGATTTTTGTAAAATTTTTGCGAAACGGCTTTGAAAATTCGACAAAAAAAAAATCTTCGTGTTTCGAAGATTTTTCGTAAAAAAAAAAAAAAATTATTTTTTTTTCCTTTTTTTTTTTTACGAAAAATTCGTACAAAATTCTTTCCAAGCTTTCAGAATTCTTGGAACTTGGACAAGCACCGCGCAGATCGAAGAAATAGGCGAGACGAAAGTCTTGATTTTCGGGTTCTGTTTTTTTTCTCTCTTTTTTTTATCGTTTCCCAAACAACTCTCACGAAACTCATCGATTTCGTATAGCGTAAGGGAATGACATCATGGCTCAGAGAAGATAATGTCCGCCCAATAAATCGTATACACACATGGAATGCTGTGAGATAACGATATTTTTTTTTTTTTTTTTTTTTCAACAACGCAATCAATCGAATGGTTTCTCGATAGGAAAACGACCGGAATTTCCTTCCACGATATCGATAAATTTATCGCTGTCGATGAAACAATAATAATTGTCTCTAAAAAAAAAAAAAAAAAAAGTTTTTTTTTTTTTTTTTTTTTTTCATTTTGAAACTTAAGGAGCGTCGATTGTCACCGAAAATTTCAGTTCCCACGAGTTTTTCGTCGACAATAACTTCGTGGTTTTTGTAACGAGATATTTTGCGATCGATTTGATCAAAAAGTTGATTTTTGTGTGAAATTTTATTTTTTATTTTTTTTATTTATTTTTTTTTTCTTTTTCAAACTGTCAAAACGATAGTGTTTGGTGAAAGAAAATTTGAAATTTATCCGTAAAGTGAAGGGGAATTTGAACGTCTCGAGTGTCAAAAGTCTATGGTGGGAGGAGGAGTTGTTTCCACTTCGAGGCCACTTTGTGTTCCAAATTTAGAAGCGCCACTGCTGCTGTCCGGACTAATCCAAGCGACATTCTGCTATGCACGAATCAAATATTATCTTCGCGTCACATACACCGAGCATACAGGAAAAGATTCTCCCTCGACGATTAATCACCATGAATAAACGTCTGGAGTTGAGGCTATCGATTTATAAATAGAACAAATCGAATTATAACGAGCCTTCAATCTTCTTCACCGATCCAAGCGACTGTATGAAATTTTTTTTTTTTTTTTTTCATCGATTCACACGAGAATTAAATTGATCTTGAATTCGATCATTTTTCAATAACAATAATCAAAGGAAAACAATATTTTTCGTTCTTTTTTAAGAATTTTTTTTCTTGGAAATAAAAACTAAGGAAAACTTTTTTTTTTTTTTTTTTTTTTTTTTTTTTTTCTATAAGAAAAAACAATTTTTGTCTTCCTCTGAAAAAAAAACACAATTTTTTTCCCTTTTCCTAGAAGGAAATCAAAATTTTTTTCTCTTTTCTATAAGAAAACAAAATTTTTTTCTTTCTTCGAATGAAAAAACATTTATTTAATTTTTCCTATAAAAAAACACAATTTTTTTTTTCCTTTTCATACAAGGAAATAAAATTTTTTTTCTCTTTTCTATGAGAGAACACAATTTTTTTCTTTCTTTGAATGAAAAAACATTTATTTAATTTTTCCTATAAAAAAACACAATTTTTTTTTCTTTTCCTGTAAGAGAACACAATTTTCTTCTTTTTTCGATTAGAAAACACACTTTTTTTTTGTCTTTAAACGAAACAACATTTTTTCTCTTTGTCTCATAGAAAAAAACAATTATTTTCTTTTTCCTTGAAAAAAAAAATTTTTTGTTTCTTTCTCTTGATGTAAAACAATTAAAAATTATTATTTTTTTTTTTTTTTCTTAGTAAAAGTAATTTTTTTTCCTTTCTCATTTTGTCGGAAAACAAATAATTCAGAGTTGCATACAATGAATGCGAAGAGTTTGTAAATCATGAGGCTTGCCAACGTTGATAAAGTCTTTGACCTTTTGACGTCGTTAGCCGGTGCTAGACCGTCAGGTTCGAAGTAGGTCACTGTGTGCTCCCTGAATTCCAAAGTGCGTTATTTCATTGGCGCCCCGAGAGTCGAAGCCAAAAGCTTCGGTTCAACGAAATTTTGGTGATTTTTTCATTTTTTTATCAGTTTTTTGGCCTTCCACGATTTTTCGTTCGGAGCGAATATTTTTGGGAACCGGAAACGAGCAACGACCGTACGATCCGAGGCAATAAACACGCACGTGTGTGTCGGAAAGTTTTTAAAATTAATTATCGAGTTGAGAGTAAGAAAAAAAAATCCTTGAAGGGAACGCCCAGGAAAAATAATGCGAGAATAAATGTCACGCGTATATGAAACGGAAAATATATGGTCTTGGCGACCTTTCGCACGAGCTTCGCCTGGATTTGTTGGCTCACTCGAATCCACCCTCAAACCTTATCCGAGCATATTTTCAACTCGTCGCTTTCCTGCTTTTAAAAAAAGCTGGAAAAACTTTAGTTTTATTGATACAAATGTTTACGAAATATCGACTTTTTGAACTTTTCAAAAATATGTTTTTTCGCTTTTTTTTTTTTTTTTGAAAATTTTCGAAAATATATTTTCGTTCTTTTCTAAACTTTTGGAAAATTCATTTTTGCTCTTTTTGAACTTTTCGAAAACATTTTTTTCAAACTTTTCGAAAATATATTTTCGTTCTTTTTTAAACTTTTGGAAAATTCATTTCGCTCTTTTCCAAACTTTTCGAAAATATGTATTCTTGTTTTTTTTTTCTAAACTTTTCGAAAATATATTTTCGTTCTTGTCTAAACTTTTGGAAAATTCATTTTTTCTCTTTTCTGAACTTTTCAAAAATTATTTTTGCTCTTTTCTGAACTTTTCGAAAATATATTTTCGTTTTTTTCGAAACTTTTGGAAAATTTATTTTTCCTCGTTTCTGAACTTTTCGAAAATTCATTTTTGCTTTTTTTTTTAACTTTTCGAAAATATATTTTCGCTCTTTTCCAAACTTTTCGAAAATACGTATTCTTGTTCCTTTTTTTCTGAACTTTTCGAAAATATATTTTCGTTCTTGTCTAAACTTTTGGAAAATTCATTTTTCCTCTTTTCTGAACTTTTCGAAACTATACATTTTTCCTCTTTTCTAAATTTTTTCAAAATTCATTTTTCCTCTTCTAAATTTTTTCAAAATATATTTTTTCCTCTTTTCTAAACTTTTCGAAAATTCATTTTTCCTCTCGACCGAACTTCTCGAAACCATATTTTTTCCACTTTTTCTAAACTTTTCCAAAAAAAAATATATATATTTTCGTTATTTTTCAACCGTTTTTTCAAAATATACATTTTCGTTCTTTTCTGAACCTTTCGAAAACATATTTTCGTTTAATTTCTTTTTTTTTTTTTTTTTTTTTTCTGCCAAACCGTGAATTTATAAAAATCGAAAAGTAATTGAATTTAATTTTTCTATTTCGTCGACGATCATAAACCTGTTAATTAATCCCAAAAAAAAAATTCATTTTATTTCATTTATTAATTAATTAATTTTTTTCTCGCATCAGGTGCAATATGGCGGCCGACAGGTTTGTCACTGGTTTACCTGGCTCTGATGCTCTATTCGCCGATGGTGCCAATAGCGACAGCGGAAACGATGAAGGGCCACACCGGAGGATATTTGAAAGCTTGCATAATTCTTAGCTTCCTTACGAGTGTGACGCAGCTCATGTTTCACATCGTACTATTGTCCCTGCCCCCGTACGGATATTTTCTCGAGGCTTGCACCTTCCTTGAGATGATTTTCAGGCATTTGGGCCTGGTGAGATTGGACGGTGCCTCGGTCTGGGAATTTTTTTTTTGGCTACTCCCAGAAATAATTGCTCTTCCTACGACAATCTCGATGTATCTTTTTTCCAAACGAACTACCTGGGAAGCATCGAAAGAAGATGACGAGAGCACTGCTCTACCTCCAGCCAAAAAAATTCACGACGATGCCAACACGAAGGTTCATTTTCACATTTTTCAACTATTTTTCCTTCCCAAGAGTCTCCGAAAAATTCATGATTCAAAGAATAAATAAATCGACATTCGTTACTGAAGAAATTGAAAAAAAAAAAAAAGAAAAAACCAATAGGAAATGAAAAAATCTTCAAAATCGTAATTTTTCATTCAAAAAAATCATTTTTTTTTTTCCCACTATTTTTAAGACCATATGGACGCTCTAATTATTGTAAGAACAGTTAGAATTAATTTGATATTGAACTGATTAAAAGAACAAAATTACATTTAGTCATAATTTAATTCAATTTATTGACGAAATTAATTGTACCAATGAACTAGCTGAATTCATTGACAAAATCAATTTTAGCCTCAAATCAATTAATGTAAGTTCATTGACAAAATCAATTTTAGCCTCAAATCAATTAAATTCATTGACATAATCAATTTTAGCAATAGATCACTCGAATTCATTTCAGTCATTTTCAAATAATTTTACTCCATTAATTTTATTCAATTGAAAATAATTTTTTTTTATAAAATAAAAAAAAAATTATTTTCTCATAAAATATTAATTCATACGATATTAATTTAATATTTTATATATAATTTTATAAAATATTTAAAAAATAATTTTTTTATAAAATGAAAAATAAAAATAATAAAAAACAAAAAATAATAATGAAAAAAAAAACAAATTTATTGATTTTTTTCGTTTATTTATTTTCCATTTTTTTTTTTTTTTGAATTTTCAATCGTTTATTTAATTATTATTTATTATTATTATTATTCGATAATTGAAAATTATTCAATTGATTGAATCGAATCAATTAATTCAATTGAATTAAAAAAATGAATGAAAAATGGAATTGTTGAAATTAAATACTTTTAGTAAATGAATCAATGAAATTTTTTAATATAAATTGTATTATTATAAAAATTGTTGCAGATAATAAATTTTCTTGGAACGATCGGTACGTACGTGGTGCTGGGATCACTGTGTTGCGTTTCTTCGCTGACGCCCTCGGTCGAGGGGGCTTTTTACTTCATAATATTCATCGGAGCATCGAGCTGGTGGGCTTGTCACCGAGAATTGCGAAAAGGTTTCGCTTTCGTTTGTCGTTTCGTGATGGCCGTCGTCGTTGTACATATTCTCGTTCTAATGGCATATCAGAATCAATGGTCCCAAGAATTAGTACCGATAAACAGCACTTGGGCTCGATATTTCGCCCTCGATCCTTATTACACGAGCAACTGCTCGGATCCTCGTTACGTCGATTACGTTGATTCTTCCTCCGAGTGGACCAGCTACAGTCACGCCCTCGGACTCTTTTGGCTTTATTACGTTTTGGCACTTCAGTCACGATACTTGTTTAGAAAACCGGTATGATCCATAATCGAATAATTTTACAAAAAACAAAAATTCACTTTCATTCGATCTCACGAAGACTCTTCGTCGCCTGCGGGAAGAGACTCGCGAGATTCTTGGAGGGCAAAACACGACTGGAATCCAAAAATTATTCTCTCTCACATCCTCGAAACTGTGCCAATCTTATTTGCAAAAACAAACTTTTTGTTTCAAGAAAAAAAAGAAAACTTTCGAAACCATAAATTAAACGTTTTCGTTTCAACCAAGATTTTTGGGAAGCAATTTTGGAAATTTCTCTTATTACTGTTCTTCGGATACGTCCGAACGACAAAAAATATGAAAATCGTGAAAATCATTGAAAAAAAGTTTGAATCGTTACTAAAATAACTTTTTTTTACTAAAAAAATAATAAAAAAGTAACTTTTTTTAATAAAAAAAATAAAAAAGTAACTTTTTTTATTAAAAAATTGAAAAAAAAATGTAACTTTTTAATAAAAAAAATAAAAAAGTAACTTTTTTTATTAAAAAATTGAAAAAAAAAATGTTTTTTTTTTTTTTTAACTAAAAAAAAAAGCTACTCATGTAACGATTCAAACTTTTTTTCAATGATTTTCACGATTTTTTTCATTTTTTTTTGTCGTTTATTGAGGAAATTTATTTTTCATGGCTTCGCCCATCGATTTCTGTACTTTTATCAATTTGGAATTGACAAAAAAAAAATAGTTTTCGCCCCACAAGTGGAATTTTTTTCGGAAAATGAAGATTTTTTTTTTGTTACCTGAAAGCTGGTGACGTTTCTTTGATAAAAATTCGAGCCTGAAAAAGATTTTTTTTCTCGATATTTCGACGATTTTTTAAATCGCGATTGTAAAAAAAAAATGGGAAAAAACCATTTTTTTTTTGGATTCTCAGAATCGCGTGAGCCCTCCACTGAATCTGACAGAAGAATAAGATCATGTTTTTTTTTTTTTTTTCCCACTAACAAAATTCATAAAAATCACCATTCGCTGTCATCGGTGATTGGCAAACTCTTTGAACTTTGTGCAAAAAAAAAAAAAAAAAGAAAATATTGACGAACGAAAAAAAAACGTAAAAAAAAAACTGGAATGATCGCTTGTGACTAACATCGACGAGCTTACAGCCGAAACAGCATGCGAGGCTCAGCGGAAAATTAACGGATTTGGACACGTCCCTGTCCCGTCACGTATCCATAAGACGAAGAACTCCCTCGCAACGGTGGCAATCAGCGAAACGAAAAGCACGCGTAAGAAGAACCGGAACGGAGTTGGATATTATATGATTATCGGATTTTGTGAATGTTGCACTTTGATCGTGAAAATGTGATGAATTTCTACAGCTTAAATCTCTATCGCCTCGTTACAGATTTCATTTACATTTTATTTTTCATTCTCGTTCGATCTATAAATCGCTTGGCAAATATTCAAAAAAATTTTTTTTTTTATCCTTCTCAATCTATTTTCTCATTTTTCTGTTTTCGTTCACTCTCCAGCTATGTAATGTTCTAGTTTTGCTGAAAAAATTGTTCTAGAAAACAACCGTGCCGGCATCATATCAGCCCGACGAAACGACGCCTGTACGTATTTCAACTTTTTTCTCAGCTTCGATTCTCGCTAAACAGAAACATTCTAACGTACATCCTGGTCATGGGAAAAATCCTTTCTCGCTATCATTTTTCTTAATCCTCTCACAACAATGATCATTTTCAAAGTGCATTTTAACGAGGAATCCAGGATCGAAATAATCGGGGAAAACACTGCAACGGGGAAGCGAACGAGCAGATGAAATTCGTTCAGAAATTTAATGATTTTTTGACCGAAAGCACTGAAATTTTGTAACAGTTGTCAAAAATAATTTTTTCAAATTTCCGCTGAACGTTTGAGCATAAAAAAACAATCGATAAAATTAATGATTTTAATGAATTTATTCGATTTTTTTTAATCGATCTTCTGAGCTCTGGATCGTTCGATCGCTGCAGTGATTTTCACGTCGATTTACACGGAGGAGCATTTTAGTCGATTTAAATGTCTCGAAAGTTGGTTGACAAAAAATAATGAAATTTTGTCACCACTTTCGAGGCAGTTTGTAGAATAGTATTTAAAAAAGAAAACTGGAATTTCAACGTGGTAGATTTTGCTAGATTTTCTTTTCAATTATAGAGAGAAAGAAATAAAAGCGACGAGAGAACTGTCGCGTTGACAGCAGGCCCGGTTAAGGTAAATCGTCGCTAATTTATCGATGAGCAAAATCGAATTTTGTTTTTTTTTTTTTTTTTTTTTCGTCACGATAAAAGTGGTCCGAAGGAGCAAAAACGAAGTAGAACGATCCATATTCGAATTCTCGAAACGAGAAAACTCGTTTTTTTTTTTTTTCAATTTTTTAAATTATCGTGAAACTATCGAGATTCGATTTTGATCATCAAATTATAATAATTGGCACGTTTGTTTCGCACCAAGGTAGTCGTTCGAATTTCTTACTTATGCATCACGCCTTGATACTCAACCGAATGAAACTAATTTTTTCGCAACACTTTTCACTCGTAGATACCTATTTTCTCACATTTTTTTCGATCACTCTTAAAAAATTGATAATTTAAGGCCTGTAGAAATAATGAAATGCAAATAAATCTCAGAGACTTTTAAAAACAAACGATTAATTCGATGTTATTTCATTGCCAATATTTTTTTTTTAGCTCATGCGCTTTGGCTCCGGACGCACCGGACTGCTTCAAGATTCAACGGGCAGTGTCATCGTCCAGGATGGCCACAACGATGACAGCATCCAGTTACAGTCCCTCAGCGAAGGTGAATCCGACGAAATCTCACTCGATTCTTCGTTAAAATGGAAAAAAAAAAAAAAAATTCGACGAACTTGTAAATAAAACAAGAAAAATGACTTTCTCTTAAGAGTCATCGAGCGATGGCATACGCAGCGCCAGGTGCCAAAAAAGCAAACTAAAATTCTATTTTACCGGATTTCGTCGCGAATTTTATGATTGCGCGAATATAAAAAATATCAAAAAATTCAGTTCAATTAGCCGGTTCCGGCTGTGCTCCCTTTTCAGAGATCAGACATCTCTTATCGACACAATAAATTAACAAAAATACAAAGCGCATTGCTCGCGCCATGACAGCTTTTTCGTCAGTCACAATAATTATTTTATTACAAATTGTACACACATTTGCCACAACTGAAGAGACCAGAGCCGGATTCACGCCACTTCCTTGCACATTACGAAATTTATTTATTGCGATTTGAATAAAAACTGACGGAAAAATCCGGTAAAATACACACGAGGCGTCTGACGTGTGTCAGCGACTATATTTATACTATATATAGATATATTTTACTATGAGAGGCGCCACTTTCGATTTTGAGTTGGTCATGTGAGCTCGATGACTCTTAAGATTTTGTTGGACTTTCTCAAGTTTATTTTTTCTTTTTGCAGTATAAATTAAAATGGAAATAAATTTTTTTTAATTGCAGCGCAAAGTAAAAAAAGGAAAAGTAAATGCACAGTAAAATGAGGTAGAATTTTTTGAAAATAGGGTCGAAAACAGAGAGAAAAAAGTGGACGAAAATTTCGATGAAGATTCGTCCCAAAACTGTCCGAAAAATCGACCAAAGATTGTTAATTCGTTTTTTTTTTTTAATTGTTGATTCCAGGAGCTCCGGACGACGGTCCCGGGATAGTGGAGCAAGTGATAATGGCGGTTTACTCGATATTCCAGTTGATCGTAAACTCTTCCTATTTAGCTACGAATATTATAATGATGGTAAGAAATTGAAAAGTGAAATTTCGAATTTGATAAAAAAAAAAAAAAAATCGAGTTTTTCTTTTCTGTTAATGAGAGTTTTTTTTTTTTCTTGACTTTTCAGACTTGGAGCATAATGTATCACAGTTGGACAACGTTTATTTTACTGATGTGGGCATTGGTACTGTGGATGGTACCAAACAAGAGAAGTTCTATGATGAAGTGTTCACCGTTCATAGTTTTTTATTCGACGCTTTTGCTTCTCGTCGGTTACATTTACAGTATGAATTTGACGGAGGAGGAATTGCCGACTGTTTTTCACGATATTAAAGTGGCCGAGATCGGATTTCGCAAGCCTTTCGGTGCGGATCCAGCTCCGAGTTGGCATCAAATTGTCAAAGTACGTAAAGCCATCGAAGCTCGACGAGTTTTTTCCCCACTCCACCGGAGACGTAACCAATCGAAATTTTATTTCAGTGCGTCTTTATGACGATGTTCTGGATCACGATGAGACAATACATGGCTGAAAGAAAGTCCGAAAAAAGATCTTCAGCCATGAGAGACATGGTCGCTCCCCTTCACGTCTCCGTTTCGACAGCTACCACCGCCATGAACAAAGAAACTCCTGAAATAAAGAGCCAATTCATGAAAGACGTCGGACGCGTTGTGAAAAAACTTTTAATCAAATTCTGGATCGCTATCGTTGCCATCATGCTATTCACCAGCGGCATCACCGGCGAACGCATGACCGTCTTTCGAATTATTTATATGTCACTCTTCTTAGTTTTCGTCATCACTTTTCAAGTAAATAGACCAAATTACCATTTATTTCCTCAAAAATCATAGATTTTCATTCTTTTTTCATCAATTTTTTAGTAAAATATTTTTTATCCTTTTTTTTTAAATGAAATTTTCACTGAAATACTGATTTTCATCAATTTTTAATCGATTTCTCATCGAAAATCTAATTTTTATTCATTTGTTATATCAATTTCCTTTTAAAATATTAATTTTTATCAATTTTCAATCGATTTCCCTCCAAAATACTAATTTTTAATCTTTTTTTGAATCAATTTCTCACCAAAATGCTGATTTTCATCATTTTTAAAAATCGAGTTTCTTTTTTTTATTGGATTTTATTTGTGGACAATTTGTTGTAAAAAAAATCTCTTAGAAAGAGATAAATTTATAAAAATTGAGCCTCATTGGAATCAGCTCGAATCTAATCAAATTTAATCGAGTTAAATTCGAATTCGAAACTATTTTTAATGAGAAAACTTTTTTGTTTTTTTTTTTTTTTTTTTTCGATTTAGTTTTCCTGGACGGCTTGGAGAAAAATGATGTACGGTTTTTGGATAACGGTTATAGCCTACTCGGTCGCGATGTTGATTCTCGTTTATACATATCAATTCAGTAATTTTCCCGGCTACTGGACCCGCCTCGGCATCGACGAAGCACTGTGAGAATGAGTTTCGTTCGGAGGAGTATCCGAAGTAGCTTGCAAATCCCATAAATCTAAGGGGAATAAAAATCGATTTTACTTTTTCATTTTTATTTTATTTTTTTTTCAGACAAATGGACATTGGACTCGAAACGTACAAAACGAAAGAACTATTCGTCCGTCTTCTTACTCCAACGTTTTTCGTGATAGTGACAGTTTTGCAAATACATTATTTTCATGAAGATTTTCTCGAAATCACGAACATCGAGAGAGTCGGGTGAGTTTTTTTTTGTCGATTGAAAAAAAGAGTTGAATGTTGAACAAATTAATCGAAGTGGTTGAAAAAAAAAGCATTTTTCAATGAAATCCAAATGAAAATAATTTGTAAATGAGAAAAAATTGAAAAAAAAAAAAAATGTTGAAAAAACTGCAGAGTCGACATGGTCTCGAGACGCGGAAGCTTGGGATACTCGAGCACGGTGCCAATCGTTTCCACCAGTTCTGAGGATGCGATACCCTCGGACAGTGACAAAAAAACAGCTATTTATACGCTCAAGCAATTGAAACGTAAGAAAAAAATATCGATTCATCGAAAAACTCGTTCAGGGTGTCTAACGATCTGAAAAGTCATGCGAAAAACCTTAAATTTTATGGGAATTACATGGAGCCTTGAAAAAATCATGAAATTTCATGAAAAATCAGCATCAAGCCTGATTTCTACGAGATCTCCGCAGTTTTCATTATTTTTTATGGAAATTAAAAACAAAAAAAAATCCATCCAATTCGAGAATTAAAATAAAAAAAAGTCAGAATATCGTATTTCTCTTGTAAAGATAACGCTGAAAAATGGGGATTTTTTTTTTTCAGATATGTCAAAAATGGAGCGAATCGCATTGATTCGTAAGACGATAGAGCACGTGAAAAATTTTTACAACTGGATTTGGCTGATACTCGAGATCCACATGCAGAAAATAATATTCATTTCATTCATTTTGTTGTGCATCAAAGACGTGAGTTCGAAGAAAATAAAATTTCGTTAAAAATTCCAACGGAAAAAGATTCGTGAAAGATTTTACTGAAGAAAGATTCAAAATTTCTCGACAGGTCTGCGCCATCAATTTATTTTTCGTAATCGCGGTCGTCGTAGCGATTAATTTTCAGCGAAGCGTACAGATAACTTCGATCAACGCTATGGCAGGAATGATAGCGATTTTAATGGTCGCCAAAATGCTTTATCAGATCGAGTACATAGTTCACGAGAATTGGCAAGTCAATTGCTCGGTAAGATTCCATCGATGTTTTTTTTTCTTTTTTTCTTTCAATTCTTCCGAATATCTTCGATTCGAGCAAATGATGATTTTTTGATTTTTTTTTTTTTTTTTTCGTAATTGCAGAGAACCGACGCGGACGGAACTGAAAATGTTGCGACTTACAATATCGCCAAATGGATCGGTATGGACAAAGCGAAAACCGGAGAATTGCCATATCTCTTGAGAGGCTACATCGGGATGGTGACCGTGACGACGATCCGTGCGATTATCGTTATTCGCCAGTGCTTTCATCGGCACGGAAAAGGCGAACCCCTGGAAACGCCTCTGGTTATGTTTCCAAAAATCACGAGAGCCGACGCCGACAAAGGAATTCCCGAGTGTCTAAAATTTCTTTTCAATTATGGATTCTACAAATTCGGATTGGAATTCTGCCTCATGGGAATCGTCGCACTCATCGGCACCAGACTCGACTTTTATTCGGTTCTCTATGGCATTTGGCTTCTCGTACTTTTCTCCATGAAAAGAACCACGACCGCTAGGGTTTGGCCCTTTTTTCGCATCTTCGCAATCGTCGTTCTTCCTCTACAGTACGCTTTCGTTGTCGCACCACCTACCTGGCTGTGCATCAGTGAGTTTATTGACTTTTTATCGAAACTCAAGAATCGCTCATTTCATCTCATTTCTTAGGAATCTTGAAACTTTCCATCTGGACAAAAATTCTTGAGAAATTAAGAGTCATCGAGCGATGGCATACGCAGCGCCAGGTGCCAAAAAAGCAAACTAAAATTCTATTCTACCGGATTTCGTCGCGAATTTTATGATTGCGCGAATATAAAAAATATCAAAAAATTCGGTTTAATTAGCCGGTTCCGGCTGTGCTCCCTTTTCAGAGATCAGATATCTTTAATCAACACAGTAAATTAATTGAAATACAAGGCGCTTTGCTCGCGCTATGACAGCTTTTTCGCCAGTCACGATAATTATTTTATTACGAATTGTACACACATTTGCCACAACTGGAGAGACCAGAGCCGGATTCACGCCACTTCCTTGCACATTACGAAATTTATTTATCGCGATTTTAATAAAAACTCGCGGAAAAATCCGGTAGAATACACACGAGACGTCTGACGTGTGTCAGCGACTATTCATACTATATATAGATATATTTTACTATGAGAGGCGCCACCGTCGATTTTGAGTTGGTCACGTGAGCTCGATGACTCTTAACCGATTTCGAAGCTCCCCGAACGCCGATTTTTAGCAATTTTTTTTGTTTCGCTTTGCCGAAATGTTTTAAACGAGAAAACATCGAAAAAAAAACTGGTTTTTCTTGACAGAAAATTATTTCGATCGATCACTCATTTTTTGAAGCAGTTTTTCAACAATTTTTCGATGGCAAATCGTTGTTCGTGAGGTTCGAATCGGGCTTGATTTTTTTCGAGATTTTTCGCGAAGCTCTCCCGAGCATCGAAATTCTTGTAAAAAGGTAAAATTCGATGAAAAAAAAAAATAAAAATTTTAATTTCACGACGTTGCAGATTATCCATGGAGCATTCTGGACGATTCTGGTTTGGATACGCTGAGAAGATTGCAGGATTGGATGTACTTTCCGGATCCTGAGTATCCGCCGAGCCCGAAGAAATTGATTTGCGATTTTATTCTCCTGTTGATGATCGTTCGTCAGAGTTTGGTATTCCGAATCGAGGCACGGACTCGAGCAACCGGCGAGGAATTTATCGCCGGACACAATTTTTCGGTTTCCCAAGAGATGGACAAGCCGAATTTCGTGAATCCGGTCAAGGATTACGTGTCGCGAGCTCAGTGTTGGCTGGACGTTTTCAAACGAGGCTCGATGATGAGTTTCATGTGGATCACATTGTCGATCATGTTTTTGGCTGGCACCAACAGAACCAACATTTTTTCTTTGGGCTACTTGATCGGGGCTTTCATTTTTCTTTGGCAAGGAAGCGACTTTTATCTCAGACCGATAAAAACCATTCTCAAGTGGTGGAATTTTCTCATCGGTTATAACGTCATCGTCATTTTTTCTAAAGCCATTCTTCAGGGCGTTGGCTGCATTTTTCTCAAGCAGGTGAATTCCCTTTGCCCCAATTTCGTAGAATTTCCAACGAAAAATCAGTCTTTTTCAGCTTTTTTTGTTTTTTTTTTTTTTTTTTTTTTTTTTTTTTTTTAATTCTTTCATTAAGAGTCAGCGAGCGATGGCATACGCAGCGCCAGGTGCCAAAAAAGCAAACTAAAATTCTATTCTACCGGATTTCGTCGCCAATTTTATGATTGCGCGAATATAAAAAATATCAAAAAATTCGGTTCAATTAGCCGGTTACGGCTGTGCTCCCTTTTCAGAGATCAGACATCTCTTATCGACACAATAAATTAACAAAAATACAAGGCGCATTGCTCGCGCTATGACAGCTTTTTCGCCAGTCACGATAATTATTTTATTACGAATTGTACACACATTTGCCACAACTGGAGAGACCAGAGCAGGATTCACGCCAGTTCCTTGCACATTACGAAATTTATTTATCGCGATTTCAATAAAAACTGACGGAAAAATCCGGTAGAATACACACGAGGCGTCTGACGTGTGTCAGCGACTATATTTATACTATATATAGATATATTTTACTATGAGAGGCTAATTTGAGCTAATTTTAACGAAAATTTTGGTCTCGTCGCTGCTGTCGAAAGAAAAAAAAACGATTATTGCCAAAATCAAAAAAAGTGATGATCGTTTTTCCAAAATTAGCGTTTATATCAGTTCGCAGGGATTGAATTTCAAATGAAATTTTGCAGAAAATTGCGAATTTTGCGAAAAAGCGTGGGAAATGAAATAAAATTTTGTAATTTTATTTACAGATGGAAACTTCGGTCTGCTGGTTGATTCAGTTGCTGGGAATAGCGTGTTTAAAAAAGTTTCAAACTTACGGAACGGTGTTCGACGGGAAGGAGACATACTGCGAAGTACCGCGAGAGGATATCGGGATGGTTTGGGACGGTCTTTGTTTCGCGTGTCTCTTGATCCAGAAGCGTCTCTTCAAGAGTCATTATTTTTTTCACATTGTCGACGAAACTAAAGCGATGAGCATATTGGCTTCGCGAGGAGCGGAATTGCTTCAGGATTTGCATCGCAAGCGTATCGAGTATCAGGAGAACGTGGAAAAGGCGGTCCTGCAAAAGCTCAAATTCAAAATGGACAAAATAAAGGCCGATCAGCAGAGAATACAAGGGCCGAGTTACAGGGAACCAGCGACTCATAAAATCGGTAAGATCGCTCACGATTATTTATTTATTTTCATTGACGCTCCCCAAGCGTTGGCGCATCGGGGTCGATCTGACCCCGAAGCTTCCTTTGACCAGAATCTTTTCGCTCTATCATCGAATCAAATGGGAATTAAAAATCGATCGGAAATTGTCAAAAAATAAAAATGGTTCAAAATTCAGGTTTTTTAAGAGTCATCGAGCTCACGTGACCAACTCAAAATCGACAGTGGCGCCTCTCATAGTAAAATATATCTATATATAGTACAGATATAGTCGCTGACACACGTCAGAAGCCTCGTGTGTATTCTACCGGATTTTTTCGTGAGTCTTTATTGAAATCGCAATAAATAAATTTCGTAATGTGCAAAGAAGTTGCGCGAATCCGGCTCTGGTCTCTTCAGTTGTGGCAAATGTGTGTACAATTTGTAATAAAATAATTATCGTGACTGACGAAAAAGCTGTCATGGCGCGAGCAATGCGCCTTGTATTTTTGTTAATTTATTGTGTCGATAAGAGATGTCTGATCTCTGAAAAGGGAGCACAGCCGTAACCGGCTAATTGAACCGAATTTTTTGATATTTTTTATATTCGCGCAATCATAAAATTCGCGACGAAATCCGGTAAAATAGAATTTTAGTTTGGTTTTTTGTCAGCTGGCGCTGCGTATTGCCATCGCTCGATGACTCTTAAGGTGATCTATCAGTTGTTCGGTCGGTAAAAATCCTACTGAACGGTTTATTTGGAGAAGCTTGTTATTTGAAGAAAACTATGAGTTACACGTTGTTCTTCTTTCATCAGAGAAAAAGGTGTAACTCTTGTTTTTCTCGAAAAATCAAGGATGTCCGAGTAAACCGTGTAACGACTTTGCAGCTAACTCTCTCGCACTCACGCAACTGATAGATCACCTTAAAGGGAAATTTTTTCTCAATTTTTCATGCAACCGCGTAAGAAATAGTCGAAAAAAAAAAGAAAAGAAAATAATTGAGATAAAAACGAGGCGATCCTGACGGGTTGAAAAGGAGAAAACAAAAAAAGAAAATAAAAATTCGACGATTTTTTTCAAGAGCAGCTAAAATGTAGCGAGTGGAGCCAAAAAAAAAAAGAAAAACTCATAGTTTCATCCTCATAAATGATCCTCTGTGTGTCTGTGTCCCCGAAACGCTTCCACGGGGGAAAAAAAAAAAACCCCAAATTCTCAAGGAGAGGCACCATTGGCCCGAGCGTCGAGCGCCAGTTCCTGCGTCTCATCCGGCGGTCACACGCCGCCCCAGGGTTACAGGACTCCGATAGACGAGGACGAGGACGACGACGACGAAGTGCAGCAGCAGCAGCAGCAGTCGATCCAAAGGAGCCAAAATACTCGAAGAATCGGTGTCGAAGACGATCCACCGCCACTGACCCCTCGAGCTGCTTCCCTCCTCCAAGCCCCCTCGCCAAATTCCGCTATAATGACAGTAAGCCTCGAGGCTTATCTCGAACCCACGAGAATCTCGTTCGGCTCACCGCCCAGCAGCGAACTCAATCCTCGTGGACCTTCGCCCGATGAAACTTTTCCTGTTTTCTCACCGCCGCCGTACCCTCGCCAATCCAGAACGAGACATCGGGCGAGCTTTTCCAGCCGCGGACATCGCAGACGATCGAGCTACAACGGTGGCCCTTGGCTATCCGAACTACAAACTCCAAGAGCTTCCATTATTTCAACCACCTCCCGATCACCGCTCTCTCATCACACATGTAACGCTACTACATTCTCCGAGAGAGACAAGATCTTTATCCGTCTTCTCCTCGAACAATGAAAACTCTTCGGCGCCTCTTGTTTGCGATCCTCTTTACGTGTACATAAGCTTTCGACACGCGGATCTTCGAATTTAGTACGCACCGAATATTCTATCAGTTTTCTTTCTTTTTTTTTTTTTTACAAAGCTGCCCCCCCCCCCTGCTCTTTTTTTTCAGATTCTATTTTTTTCGTTGTCCTTACTGGATCTCCATCGATTATGGTTGTTACGCACGAAGATAATTAAACCGTCGTTCGAGGGGTGGAAGTGGGCTTGGAATTTGCTCGAGTAGAAAAATGAAATTTGTTCAGAATTTGAAAAAAATATATATATATTGAATCACTGATAAATTTGCACTTTTATCGGAACATTTGTATGTCAAAGTTCGTCGGGTTTTGTTGTAATTTTATGAAAATATTTCGGTAATTTCGAGTTTCATTTTCTTCGTGCATTAATTTTCTCGTTTTTTTTGTTCCAACGTTCATTTTTTCAGATTTTATTATTTTTTTTTTTTTTTTTTAGTTTCGACTCGATCCGGGGGCTACGATACGGAGAAAGTATCTCATCGCTGTGTCACGAGACTTTGGTCGGACTGTGTCCAGAAGGAGGATCAAAATGACAGATTTTTTTGTCACTTGACATGATTTTTTAGGAAAAAATTTTTTCTTCGTTTTTTCCGAAAATTCACAGATAAATAGATTCGATTTCGGGAAATTTTTGTTCAAAAATGGACGAATGCAAAATAATCGAGGCTCGTTGTCTTAGTCGTCGAAAAACTAAGGGAATGAGCCATTATCGAACGTTTTTTTGTTGCACACGAAGAAAATAGAGACGAAAAACTGGACAGAGTCCGACGATGAAGCCTGACACAGTAGTATCGACATTTTTTGAAAGTAAAAATCTAACTTTCTTCCTCTATTTTTTTCCTTTTTCTCAGTCTCCGTTCTTACCCTCTTTTCATTTCAGTTCTTCGTTCAAAAAAAGGGCTCTGACCGAAAAATGTACAAATGAATTGTTAATATGTATATTCTCGACGTGATCCTTCCCCTCCTACCATGCAATGAAATTTTTATTTTTAGTTAATCTCATAAATCGTCATTTTATTATTGTTTTTTTTTTGTTTAATTTATTACGTAAAAATGTGTGTGTTAGATTCGCTCTATCCGAGAGACCGACCGTTGTACAGACATCGTGTGCCAAAGACCAACAGAGAGGGTAATTCTTCGTTATTATTTTTTTTTTTTTTTCTTCAATAAATTTCATTATTCTCTCACCCCGAAACGCTACACCGGAGTTGGAAATGAATACTCGGTTTGACATTTATTTATTTATTTATTTTTTTTCGAAAATTCTTCACTCGACACGAATTTTCCAAGTGAAATTTCAACCGAATTCAACTTTGTCGTACACCATTTTGTTCGTTATGAAAAAACGAAAAAAATGGTGTACAATTGAACCGAAATATCGCAGAGCACAAGCTTTTTGTGCTGAATAAACGATCGGAATGATTTTTTTTTTTTTTTTTTTTTTTTTATTATCCAGTGTAGGGTTCGAGGGCGAAAGAAAAAAATCGCCTGTGGGATCCCATGGTTATACTCGAGCTTTTATCACTTTCAGGCATATTTTTTTTTTTTTTTTTAGAATTAAATGAACTGTAAATAATCGTGTACTAACGAATCCCGAATCATCATCGCATTTTTTTTTTTCTCCATTTTTCCTCTAGATCGTAATCCCGACAAATGAGAATTCCTGCTAAAATAATAATCGATGTTATTTCCGTGTCTGTAACAAGAGGGATGAGCCTGAAAATTGTATTCCCGAAGCATGTTTTTTTTTTTTTTCTTCTTTTTTTTCCCAATAAATATTTCGTGTTGTCGTTGCGAATCGAAAGAATGAATTTTTCAAATGGATTTTTGACTGATCGAGACTTTTTGTTGTTTTTTCGTGTGCAGCTGTCAGATCCGGCGACTATTACATGTTCGACGATCTCGACGACGATGACGTCACCGATCATCTCGTGCCCGATCTGGACGACAGACGCGAGGAAGAGGAACGACTTCGTCAGCAACAAACGAAAGGACGAAGAATGACCGTG
This sequence comes from Campoplex nolae, assembly GCA_037893425.1. Lineage (NCBI taxonomy): Eukaryota > Metazoa > Arthropoda > Insecta > Hymenoptera > Ichneumonidae > Campoplex > Campoplex nolae. The sequence continues at coordinate 804,050 of JBBLXU010000655.1, forward strand.
GCCGAGGTCAGTCTCTCTTTTCGGTTCACTTTTACGAAGAGGATTTATCTTCAGTTACCGAAATTCGAAGCGAATCAAGAATTCTCGTGCAAAAGTTTATTTATTGCCTGGCTAATATCGCTCCCGAATGAAGGACATTATTATCGGCATTTTACCTGCACGAGTGGATTTAGAAAATCGAAAAAAAAAAAAAAAAATTAAAAAAAAATCATCAAGTTTTTCGATCGTTTCTACACACGCACACACACACACACACACACAGGCTCATCTCGATCCACATCAATTGTCAATCGAATGAAAATCAGTTATTCGGGAATAGCCAATCGTAGAATTCTTGAAAACAGTCTCCATTTGCAAGCTCTTCGACGATCGGTAGTTGATGTGAACTTGGGTTCAGGATCGATTTTTTTAGCGAAAAAGTCTCGAAAAGTTTTTTTTTCATCGGGTTCCTGGTCGAAGAGTTATCGATCGTTGAAGCTTGGGAGTCTTCGATCGCTCGTACTGGCTGAACGGTCGTGGATAGAGCAAAATTTGATGAGACCAATTTCGTGAAGAATTAAATTTCCTACGAAAAAGGTCCTGAGCGCATTTGATCTATCTCCAGTAATTAAGGCCTGAGAAGTAAAAAACGCCTGGTGATCGAAATCAGGTATTTTTCGATGAGCTCTTAGGCCCAAAGTACTGGAAATAGAATAAAGTCTCCGGGAGCTTTTTGCTCGGAAATTCGATTCTCCGCAAGATCGGTTCTATCGACTTTTGCCCTATTCCCAACCGTTTGGCCGCTATGCCCGATAAAAGGAGGCTGAACTCGAATCGTCGATAACTCCTCAGGAAGGAATCTCATGGTAAAACTTTACCAGACTTTTCCACTCGGAATTCAATCCCGATGTCAAGTTCACTCTCGAAACTTTGATCTTGGGACTTCTCGTACATATTTCGCTCGCATACGCACCCAATCTCATTTGTGTGACGAACTTTCGTGCTCTTCATTCAGTTACAATTAAAAAAAAAAAAAAAAAAAAAAAACAAACAACAACAACAACAAAAGAAACAGGAAGAAACGAGCGAAATAAATGTTTCCAGTCCCAGAAGCTCGCCGTAAAATCTACAAAATCGAATCTCCAAGTATGTGTTTATTTTGAGAGTGAATGGAATTTACAGCTGGTGACAACAGTGTTAAAGACTGACATAGAGATAGCGACCCACGTCGCGATGTACGGAGGAACCCAAAAGGACGCTCTTCGGCTTCGACGTCAGAGCGTGCCGCTGACCCGCAAGAAATCATCCATGTCCTACCTGAGCGCACGTTCCGAAACCGACACTGCCGCGGCCACCGATGTGAGATTCCCGGTCCCCTTAAGCCTGCATGCCCTAAAGAAGCGTTAAAAAAAAAAAAAAAAAAAAAAAAAAATCAATAATCGACGCTTATCCTCAACTGCCTATCGCTAATTATTATTTTCCTCGAATTAACGTTATTTTTTTAAAAGCCTGTTATTCGTTATTCGTCTCATACATTCGTTCGTTTTCGAGGCGTTTTGAAAATCGTATATCAAAATTTTTGGGCCCAATTTTCAAAACGCCTCGACCGAATTCTTTTCGCACCTTTTGATTCATTCGCTCGTTATCATTGTTCTTGAAACATACGGCGAGTATTTATCGCGATTTACCGAAAAAAAAACACACACACACAAAAACTGGTCCAATTCGATAAAAATTGTTCTCGAATAATTGTTAAAAAATTTTTTTCGAAACTCGCGATGAATGTTCACCGAATCTCTTTTCTGCGATCCGGGAAATCCTTTCTGGTTTCCTGTCTCAGCACCTGGTGGACTGTCATTCTCCGTAGTTCTCGTTCTTCCTTCTTTTTTTTATTATTTTGCTTCCCTTTCATACTCCTGGACTCGATATCTCATTTGCCTGAAAAAAAAAAAAGAAACAAATTGGTACATTAATCCTTGTTCGAGTGTGCATTCGAGGCGAACGTTGTTTGAAAAAAAAAAAAAAAAAAAAAAAAAACTAAGAAAGTATGAAAGTAATACTGCAAACGTAACGCACGCTTATTCGTAGACGAGACTGTATCGATGTAAAAACTGATAATAAGTTGAAAGCTATCGCTATTTAATGATTGTCGTTGTAACTGCGATTTTTTTATTTGTCTACTGCTAAATTTAATTTTTTGTTTTTTTTTTTTGTTTTTGTTTTTTTTTGCTGCTTCGTAAATTAACGTGATTGAAAATGCTTTAGATTCGAGATGCTGCGAGCCTCGATTCCGCGGACGTCGAGGATGTCGAACGAGAACTGAAGACCGAAGACCTTGCCAAAAGTCCCGTCGACTCGGTCCAAGGAGACGAACTGACCGATGATCCAACGAAAAAAACTGAAATCGAGGAAGATCGAGGAAAGCAGGATCAAGACGACGAGGACAATGAGGAACAGGACGAAGATGCCGAGAAAAAGAAAACTGTCTCCCTCTTGACTTACCTGAAATTCATTCTCGTTATTCTCAATAGCAGCATGGTCTCGATGACCAAATATCTCAACAGATTCTCACGAGACTACAGATATATACGTAAAGTTCTTACGAAAGAAAAAAGAATTCTCAAGGTCAGTAGAGAAGAAATAAAATCATCGATAGAATTTTTTTTTTTTTCAATTATTTCATCGAATATTATCAAGAAAGTTACATCGATTTTTAATTAAATGATTTTTTTAATATATTTTTTCATAATTTTATGAATAATTTATCGAATTTTCGCAAATTAAGAAATTGAAAAAAAAAAAAAATGAAATCAAAATTTGCTAATTTTTTAATACTTTTTTTTGTTCCTTTTTCATAAAGTTCTATTTCGCAGTTCGAATTTCGAAATTTATCATAATTCCAAAAATTTACGTTCATTACGTTCGTGAAATTCGAATTTAATAATTTTTTAATAAATTAATTAATTTTTGTATTAATCAATAAACAATAATGAATAATAATTTTAAAAAGTTGATAATTACAGAAAAAATAATTCAGCAAATTGATAAATAAATGAAAAAATTGATTAAAAAAATTTTTAAATAAAAAAAAAGAAATCTTTCGACTTCGAAAAATCACGAGTTTCTTAAAAAAGGCAAAATCTGATTGGAAATGAAGAAATAATCGCTCGGACTCATCATAAAATTTTCAGTTTTTCCAAACGTTTGATAAAAACGTTAATTTTTGTAATGCTAAAAAAAAAACTGTTTGTCATCATTTCGAATTCTCGATCCCGGCAATTTGAAAAGAGATATTGCAACAAAAATTGTACGGTTTATGAAAAAAGAAGGATTTTCTGTGTGCAGGCCAAACCGGATTTCAGGATGGGAACACGATTAGGAATAAATCAAATATGGCAGCCGATACCGGTGATGAAACAGAGGTGAGCTAAGCCACGAGAATTCTCCATTTGATAATTCCACTAGAAACGAGTTCCTTGTTAAGAAAAAAAAAAAAAAAAAGAAAGAAATAAATAAATAGATCACGCAATACACGTAAAAGTAGAGCCGAACTAAGCTTCTCACTGAAAAGTACAGAAAAGCAAGAAAGTCGTTCGGAGACACTGGGAGAAGAAAAAGCCTCGTCGAAGAGCCTCCGAGAACCAGGCGATTTCTGTCAACCGGTTTGTGAAGATTCAATAACCAAAAAAAAAAACATAACAAAAGATATACGTCGCTTCGAGTCAATTTTGGAATTTATACACTTTTGGATATTTGCTCGTCCTCTAGGGATCGTTTTTTTTTTTTTTTTTTTTTTTCGTTTTTGTTTGTTAACTTTTTTGCCAGTTGCCTCTAGATTTTGTAGTTCAAATGCTTGCTCTGATAGATCTGATTCCGAGGAAAGCACCGACGAGAACTCGGATAATGGCCAACGCCCTGGTCCATCATCAAAAAATACCAAAAGGTGAGAGAGTCGTTGCTTTTTCGAGCTTTTTTAGAACTCCTAGGCTAGCTGGTAGACTCATTTTCTTAGCGTTAAACATTACTTCCGTCGAGCCCATTGTTCATTCATTTATTTTCCTCTTGCAGATCACTCGTATTCCGGGATCAAGGATCGATCGTTCGGTTTCATACTAATTTCGGCAATTCGTCGAAAAGTAATTTCGTAGTTACCGGAAAAAAATTTAAAAAATCTTTAAAAATTACAATTACGATTGTAAAATCGTTGAAAAATTCAATTAATGAGTGATCAAAAATTGATAAATCGCTCGATTGATAACAAAACTTAAGAGTCATCGAGCGATGGCATACGCAGCGCCAGGTGCCAAAAAAGCAAACTAAAATTCTATTCTACCGGATCTCGTCGCGAATTTTATGATTACGCGAATATAAAAAATATAAAAAAATTCGGTTTAATTAGCCGGTTCCGGCTGTGCTCCCTTTTCAGAGATCAGACATTTCTTATCGACACAGTAAATTAACAAAAATACAAGGCGCTTTGCTCGCGCTATGACAGCTTTTTCGCCAGTCACAATAATTATTTTATTACAAATTGTACACACATTTGTCACAACTGGAGAGACCAGAGCCGAATTCACGCCACTTCCTTGCACATTACGAAATTTATTTATCGCGATTTCAATAAAAACTGACGGAAAAATCCGGTAGAATACACACGAGGCGTCTGACGTGTGTCAGCGACTATATTTATACTATATATAGATATATTTTACTATGAGAGGCGCCACCGTCGATTTTGAGTTGGTCACGTGAGCTCGATGACTCTTTTATTTATTTATTTTATTTTATTTATAAATTTTGACTCTTAACTTTTTGTCGAAGTTTCTTAATTTTTTTTCAACATTATTGTCGATTCGATCGAATTATTAGCTGTGAAACGAGCGCGATTGATCCTCGATCCGAAGAATAAAATTTCATCAAAAATTATTAACGAAATCCTCGAAACCTTTTCCTGTTCCCCAGAGACGAAGCCGTAACTTCCTGGTTCCAAAAATACCTAAACCGCGCCCTCGATTACACCTGGAATAAGAGTGAGTAAGTTTCCTTCCCATCCCATCCAAAGACACCAAAACCATTAACGATCGAGTGAGACCAAAAACGCCAAAAAAAAAAAAAAAAAAACTTCCTGAAAGCCCCAAAAAATTTCGAAGAGTAAGAAAAATTTACGTAAACGTAGATTTTCCCGCCCTTGAAAAAAAGAAAAAACAAAAAACAAGCCCCGAAAATCATAAAATTTCGAAGATCAAGAAAATCGACATAAACGTGGAAAGAGTGTTGTCTGTGCCAGGAAGGAGAGTTCGCTGACAGTGCCACACATCCGAATACTGGCGCCGAGTTTGGAGCGAGGATTGGACGGGTCCTCCTCCAGGTACAATCTCAACAGCTGGAGCAAAATAAAAAAAATTAAAAAAAAAAATGAATAAAATCAATCGACAGCAAGATACGAGAGAATAAAAACGATTGATGGTTTTTTTTTTTGCAATAAAATGTTTTTCACCAGCTGAGTCGCTTGACACGCTCGCAACGCACGCCAATCCTCGCATGAGGCACAAAAAAAAATCTTTTCTGAAAATTATGTTTTCAACTATCCTGTTTTTCTGTTTTTTCTCTCTCTCTCTCTCTCTCTCTCTTCTCTCTCTCTCTCTCTCTCTCCCTCTCTCTCTCTCTCTCTCTTTTTTTTCTTTTCTTACTCTTCGTTCACGAATTTTTCCAGGCAAAATTTACAGGTTTCGTCTTCTCGCCCGGCAATCGAGCTGAGCTTTCGTTGTGCTTTCGTGATTTTTTTCCTCGTCGTAAAACTTGTTCGTCTTACACTTGATCCAACAGTCTCGTTTTTATGAATTCATTATTTTTTTTTTTGACAGCTCGATATTTGGACAAACTCAGGCTCAAGCCCAGCCCGAGGAGGAGGGTGAACCTACGGAAGAACTTTCCGAAGTCGATCAACCTCCGATCATCCAACTCGCAGCTTCCATTTGGTTCGGGATCCTTGCACATTCGACCTTCATGTGTTACTTCATGGTCTTTCTTCATCACGTTAAAAACGCCTCGGTCATTTCAATTCCACTGCCCTTGATGGTCTTTTTCTGGGGCTCTCTCACCATCCCTAGACCATCGAAAACTTTCTGGGTCACTCTCATCGCCTACACGGAAGTGAGTCACGCTTCTTCAACGCTCCGATTAATTTTTTTTGCTCTCAAAAATCTCGTTCTAATTGGATAAAACGAGGGCGATCGTTTTTCTCGGATCAAATGTCACTCGCTGGCGATAATGACTTTCAATGGTACACCATTCTCTTCGTTTTTTCGACAACGAAGAGAACGGTCTCTAATAAAATCTCTTTTGGTCAATATTCGTCATTCAAAACTCGAGAAAACTAAAATTGTTTTGAAAAAAAGACTTGAATAAGCGAATGAAAATAATTTTTATTCGCTTTTCTTCTTTCCGCAGGTAATCGTCATCGTCAAATGCATCTTTCAATTCGAAATCATCCTATGGAATCAAATGGCTTCACCCAATCATCCACTTTTTCCTCCAAGAATTTTGGGCGTTGAGAAAAAGCCCGATTACGCTCTCTGGGACCTTTGGCTACTTCTCATGATTTTTTTTCACCGGTAAACGATCCGATTATCGCTTCAATTCGATCAAATCTCGAGACTTTTGTCCGGAAAACATAAAAGTGTCAAAATGTGTAAAAAAAAATATTCAAATTTTATGAACCTTCGAAATCATGGTACAGAATCTGAAAAAAATTGTTTGAAAATCGTTCGAAAATTCTCGATTATTCAGGGATTTTGTAAAATGGCAAAAAAAAAAAACAACTTTCGTAGAATCATTTTGAAAAATCGATAAATTTCATCAAATTTTCGAATATGACGAAACGTTCGTTTTTCAATTATTCAAAGATTCATGCTCAAGTCGCTCGGGCAATGGACCGCGCCTGTAAAACCGAGAAAAATAATCCCCTCGAATCTGACGATGAGGGCGAGAAGCGAAGATGGACAAGGAGGTGGCGAGCCGGCCCGTTTCCACTGGCAAAATGAGGAAACGAAGTGAGAGTTTTACGCACAGAGAATCGCTCGAGAAAAAGCCTAACGGATAATTGTCAATTTATGTTTGTTCACATTTTTTACAGCAATAAAACGGAAACTGAGGCGACGAGCACGAAGCGTGAGAGCTTGAAAGAGGAGGAGGAGGAGGAGGAAAACGAAGCTCCAAAGAACGAAGAAATCACGGATTCGAACGAGAGACTCGTCGTGCTCAAAGCCACTGAAACGAGCCCTTGCGACAAAGATTTTAAAACAGCTGTCAACATGACGTAAGCGCTGGGATCCAATTTTTCGATTGAATTCAAACGAAAAAGCTTGAAATTAACTTTATTTGTTGTTTTTTTTTTTTTTTCTTCTTTTTTTTCGCAGGGCCATGAAGTATTGGGAACCGATGAAAATATTCTTCGACAATATTCTCAGTCCGGAAGGAAAAGAAAAAACTAACGTTTACGCTTACATGTTTTTGTGCGACTTTTTCAACTTTATTCTTTTGATTTTTGGCTTTTCGGCTTTTGGAGTAAGTGATAAAAAAAAAAATAAATAAAAAAAAAAAAAAAAAAAAAAAAAAAAAAAATGAAATTCGACACTTTTTTTGAGCAATTCGAATCGCTGACATTGATTCCCTTGATTTTTCAAATTCAATTTCATTCTTTTTTCAATTTTCAATTTACTTCAATCTCATTTTTATATTTGAATAATTTGGTTTTTTTTTTTTTTTTTTTTTCCAACAAATTACAGACTCAGCAAGGAGACGGTGGCGTGACAGCATATTTATCGGAAAATCGTGTACCGATGCCCTTTCTGCTTATGTTGCTGCTGCAATTCGGTCTTATAGTAATCGATCGTGCATTATTTTTGCGAAAATCGATACTGGGAAAACTCGTTTTCCAGTATCTTCTCGTTTTCGGAGTTCACATCTGCATGTTCTTCATTCTACCCAGCGTGACAGAAAGGTGAAAAAAAAAAAATAAAAATACAAAATAGAACTCATTCAACAAACAGAAGAATATTATAGAATAACGAAAATAATTGCCCTCTTCGTAGACGATTCAACGAGAAATTGCCGCCCCAAATCTGGTACATGGTCAAATGTTTTTATCTCCTACTCGCCGCCTATCAACTCCGCCTCGGATATCCTACTCGAATATTAGGAAATTTCTTGTGCAAGAATTACAGCATCATAAATATGTACCTTTTCAAGGGGTGAGTGTTTCAAGCTTCGACGTTTTTTGAAAGTAAAAAAGTCGACAATATATATATTTTTTTTAATTAAAAAAATTCAAATTTTTTAAATTCAAATTTAATTTCATTCGAATTCAAATTCAAAAAATTTCATTCAAATTTTAAGTTCAATTTCATTCAAATTCAAAAATTTAAATTTCTTTTTTAATTCGAAAAATTTTTCAAAAAGTTCGAAAATTCAAAAAAATTGGGAGAAAATTTTTTTTAATAATTTTATTTAAATTTTTTACACTAATTTCTTAAGTTTTATGGTCGTGCCGTTCCTTTTCGAGCTTCGGGCCGTTATGGATTGGATCTGGACCGACACTTCGATGACGATAATGGACTGGTTCAAAATGGAGGATATTTTCGCGAGTATTTACCAGATAAGGGTAAATTTGATTGATAAGAAAAATAATTGTCTGAGAAAGGACGAAAAAAAGCGTTTTTTTTTTTCTAGAACGAAAATTGACTGATAGATTTTTAAATTCTAGTGTACTCGAGGCGTCGAAACGGATTTCCCTCAGCCGAGAGGAGTTAAGAAAACTCAAATGAGTAAATACATGGTCGGAGGAGGCGCGCTCTTCCTCATGATCGCTTTGATCTGGTTCCCTCTTCTGCTGTTCGCCCTCGGAGGGACCGTCGGTGACTCCAATCCACCGACCGAAGTTTCCCTGAAAATTCGAATCGGATCTTACGAACCGATCTACGCAATGTCCGCACAGACCAGCGCCATCGTTCAATATTCCGAGGACAATTATCGATCCTTCAAGGACATTTATGCTCGCGACAAATCCGCCGTTACCTTTTTGGAAAATTATGCCAACACCGACGTCACCGCCATCACTCTCAGCGGTTCATCCAGAAAACTCTGGGGCATTTCGCCTCCCGACAGAGAAAGGCTCGTTCATAAACTTTTACAGAAAAAAAAAATTTTTGATTTTTTAAAATCAAAATCCATTTTGAAACTCAGATTCTCGTGAAATTTTTGGAAAAAATTTATTTTTACTTGAAATTTACGATTTTTCTTCTGTCAAAAAGTTTCTCGAAACTCGGATCTTCCAAATCGTATTTTGAAACTCATTTTCGTGAGATTTCTACCGTTTTCTGGTAAAAAAAACTGCATTCAGGCAAAAAATAGGCGAATTTTCATTATTCAAAAAGCATTTTGGAGCTGAAATTTTCGTGAAATTTCAAAACTTGTTTTGAAACTCATTTTCGTGAGATTTCGACCGTTTTCTGGTAAAAAAAAAAACTGCATTCAGGCAAAAAATAGGCGAATTTTCTTTATTCAAAAAGCATTTTGGAGCTGAAATTTTCGTGAAATTTTCATCGTCTTGAAAAACTTGAAAAAAATTGAAAAAAGAAAATAAACAAAACGATTTTTTACAGATTAAAAACGGAATTGGAGTCGAACAGCACGGTGATTGTCCACGTGGAATGGACAGTGACGAGGAAAACGGATGTGAAAGATTTCAATGGAGTGAGCACCGAGGAAAGGGACATTCCGTTGAAGGCTTGGGAGAACGGTCAGTTTAATCCGGTGCGAAAGAGTCTCGCAGATTTATTGTCAATGGGCACCGATTCTAACTCGCCGAACGGTACGATCGTAATGAGAAACGCTTTTCCAAAGTTTCTCAAAGTTACGAGTCGAACGGTCGAGCCGGTTCGCCAACTGATGAAGTTGTGTAAGTAAAAAATTTGGGAATGTAGCAGAAAGAAGAAATTTTTTGTCCAGATATTCGAATCTTTTTTCTTGTCTTTAACAGACGGTCAAGAAAACGTGGACGATTCGGACACCGATCATTTGTACAGAAACATAAGCCTTCATCTCTCGACGAACACCGATTGTTGCGCTCACCAACAGTGGTGGGTCGTCAAAGAAAACTGCGACGATGTTTACGAGAAAAAATTATTGAGCAAAGTGCCCCTCAACGATTGCAGATACATTATGATGTTTTTGTTCAACGATAAAGCTTTTCCAGAGGGTCTCAGCTTCATCAGTGGATTCGGGTGAGAATTTTCTTTCGAAATTTCGAGTTTTTCGACGAAATATCAATCGGGCTTGACTCTTGATCCTTCGCGTATCGGAAGCGATCAATTCCATCGTTTTTCACAACAAATCTCATGCGGAGTTTGACGAAAAAAAAACTTTTTCTCGGTGGACGCGATAAATCGGTGCAGTATAAACGAATCTTAAAAAACCAAAAAGATTCCTGTAGCGTAGCGTTGTCGTTACGATCTGTACTACAAATTTTATGAATATCAGAAAAATAACTAGTTAAAAGCAATTTGAAACAGAGCAATTGTCCGTTTTTCTAAAAAAAAAATCGCTTTTCCGCATGTTTTTAACAAATATTCTGAAGATATCAAAAAAGTTTTAAACTGGATGACACAGAAAGCGATTACGAATGTTTGAAAAAAAAAGTTATCAATAAATGTTGGAAAGTTTTCGAGTAATCGCGTCGTCCGTAGCGAGATAAGTGTTCAGGGGAAAATTTTCCGTCGAATTATTCTTGCTACGGTTCAAAAATCTCATGAAACAACAAATGATTTCGGGAACAATAAATTATTCATAAATCTTATCATATTTCGAAGCCAGTAATAGAATTTCTTAATATCAAAGCAAACAGTGATAAAAAAAAACCTGTATTTTGTTGATTTTTCAGAATCCTGGGTCTCTACACAACGGGAGTAATAGTGATGAGCCAATTGATAAGGCGAGGAGTGAGTGAAATGGCGCCAAAAATAATGTTCGACGATTTGCCGTACGTCGATAGAATTCTGCGTCTTTGTCTGGACATTTATTTGGTCCGTGAGAGCGGAGAGCTGAGTTTGGAAGAGGATCTTTTCGCGAAGCTAATATTCCTGTACAGATCGCCGGAAACATTGATAAGATGGACGCGTCCGCCGGAGCCAGGCTCCGGTGGTAATCCGGACGCGGACGAGGACGAGGACGACGACGAGGACGTGATGGTTCGTCGGAACGAGCAACGAAACGCTTAAAAATCAATAAGAAAACTGCAATTTGCTCTTCAAAAGAAGCTTTCGAAAGTTCGAAACGATTTTGACTTTTTTTTCGGTTCTTCAGAAGCTTCAAACGTCAAAAAAAAAAAAAAAAAAAAGCCGAAGAATTCGAAAACTCAGCCAGTTTGTTCAAATCACGAAAAAATGGAATTTATTTAAAAAATATTTGCTAGTCGAAAAAATGCATCGAAATCGCGTAACGAAAAGGGATAAACGAAAAAACCTTTTTCTCTCTTACTCATTGACATTGTTGAAAAAACTTGACGTTTCTTTTCTACGTTTATATCGTTATTTATTTCAATCGTGTTCTTTTTTTTGTATCGTGATTCATTGTTCCGCTTGCTTTAAGGATTATTTTAAGTTACGCTGGTGCACAGTGGGTCTTTGAGACCCGTTGAAATCGCGAATCTTCCCCCGTTGGGCCAAGATTTTAACACAGAAAAATCAACGATTTTATGCCTGAGAGCGACAAGTTCCAACGAAAATGTCCTTTTTTTTTCACGTTTTTTCGGGTCTCTTAGACCCAGGAACGTAATTTCCGTGAGAAATCTCATATTTTCTCTCAGTCACTAACGCTATATGAATTTCAATATCGTACTCGAGTAAATGAAATATTCAATCCGTTTAATTTTGCATCTATATTTGTATATATTTCATTGATCGTCTTTTTACTTTTTCTTCGATTATCGCGTTCGAATGTGTGTGCGTGTGTGTGTATGTATGAATAAATATATAAAGTGTACGCTGAATAATAAACTTTGAAACGTTTCAATAAATCTTATTTATTCGATCATCACGATTTTCTGCTAAACGTGCTCAACGATTCAAAACATTTTTCAAGATAAAAAATATGTGAAAATCGTTAGAAAAAAGAAAAATGAATTTGTCATCTGTCACCTGTCACTTTGCTCAAACTTCCAATTTTTTTTCTTCTCTTTTTCCCCCTCTCCAGTAGGAATTAGAAAAAACGACGTCAAAAAAGCACCAATCTGATCGCATTTAATAATCGCAGAGAGCCAATCAACGATCGCCTCCGTGATCAATCTATCAACAATCGTACAACACCTTGACAGAGGGACAATTTGAATTTTTTGTGCACGATTCTTCGCTTTTTATTTTCTTTCATCCATCTGCCTCGGATCAGCGAACTGAGGCTTTCGCTGTTAGAAAATGTTCGAAAAACAATAATTATGAATTTTCCAGCTCGGCAAGAAAAAATATGTAATCGATCAGCTGTAGGGAAGAGTCGACCATGAAAATCCTCGAATTCCGTCTTAACCTCATTCTTACAATTAACAGAGCCGAGTGTTTACACTTTTTCCGCTGGTCATCGTCCATTATCTGTAAAAAAAAAAAAAAAAGTTTCGTCTCGGATCTTTGCCCTTTTTTATCGCGACTCGAGAAAGCCGAGTCTCTCATCTTCGTTCGTAATAATATAGAACCAGTGTCGCATTAGATGAGGCAATAAACGATCGCAGTGATTTTTCCATACATACATAAAAATCCATTGGAAAAACATGAATTTCCAACCAAAATTTATGTTCGCTTTTATACTCGTGAATTTTGCGATCATTTTTCAAAATGCCCAAGCTTTTACCAACATTTATCCGAAATTGAAGAGCTTTCCTTTGAGCGAAAAAGACGCAAAAGACGCAGGAAATCCTCTGTTTCTCACTCCCTTAATAGAAAAGGGAAATATCGAGGATGCCAGGAAACAAGCAACCGTACAACACGAAGAAATGAAAGATGTCAACAGCTATGCCGGATATCTCACTGTCAATAAAAACTACAACTCTAACATGTTTTTCTGGTTTTTTCCAGCTCAGGTACGAATTTTCTCATTTTTTGAAAAAATTTCTTCTACTCCGTTACTTATCGATTTTTTGGTTAATCGTTAGTTCCTGACTGGAATCCACGTTCAAATGTTTTGTGAAGTTTTTCAAAATCAGTAAAGTTGAAGAGAACGAATTCTTTTTTCTAACATACTGTCTAAACGGTTAGAGATACGACGAAAATTCATTGGACCAATTTTGTAGAGCACAAAATTTCCTACAAAAATGTTCCTGACGACATTTTCCTATCCCCGGTAGTTTAGTCTCTAGGGGTAATAGAAAAACCATCGGAAACTTGGTATTTCTTTGATCATCTCTCGGCACCAAACTACTGGAGATAAAAAAATGTCTACAGAAGCTTTTTCATAGAAAATTTCACGCTCTACGACATTGACTCCATGGACTTTTTCTCTATCTCCCACCGTTTTTGCGCTAAATGCCATAAAAGGATGAGCTTCAATTAAAAAAATACTCGAGACTGTTCACCTTTGAAATCGGTGCCAAATTTATGTTTGAATTTACAAACATGCATCTAGAGATGCTCGGTGAAAAGCAACGTTTGAATTTTATTGCAGGTGAATCCGAAACAAGCTCCCGTAGTCCTGTGGCTTCAGGGTGGTCCGGGCGCCTCGTCTCTCTTCGGTCTTTTCACGGAGAACGGTCCATTTTTGGTATCGAGCAACAAAACTCTTCAGTTGAGAAAGTACACATGGAACGCGCATCACAACTTGATCTACATAGACAATCCGGTAGGGACGGGTTACAGTTTCACAGAAAAAGACGCTGGTTACGCGACGAACGAGACTCAAGTCGGTCTGGATTTGCACACCGCGTTGGTCCAATTTTTCCAGCTATTTCCGGAGCTGCAGAAGAACAATTTCTTCGTGACAGGAGAATCTTACGCCGGCAAATACGTTCCAGCCCTTTCGCTAACTATTCACAAGCTCAATCCGACCGCAAAAATCAAAATAAACTTGAAAGGTCTGGCCATGGGAAACGGACTGACCGATCCTGTGAATCAGCTGCTTTACGGTGATTATTTGTATCAGTTGGGCCTGATAGATTTAAACGGCAGAAACGAGTTTCACGCTATGGAGAAGCGAGGCAAAGATCTAATCAACGGTCAGAAGTACGACGAAGCTTTCGAGGTCTTCAACAAACTGATAGACGAAGATCTCAACGCGTCGCCTTCTCTCTTCAAAAATTTAACCGGCTTCAATTTCTACTTCAATTATTTACGCACCAACGACAACGAAGACATGAACGCTATGGCCGAATGGATTCAGCGAGTCGACGTCAGACGCGCCATCCACGTTGGCAATTGCTCTTTCGACGTCGAGGCCCAGAAAGTTGAAACTTTTCTTAAGAACGATATTACTCGATCGCAAGCCAGCGCCGTCGTCGAACTGCTCAAACACTACAAAGTCCTCGTTTACAACGGACAACTGGACATCATCGTCGCTTATCCGCTCACCGAAAACTACTTGCAAAACTTAACTTGGTCCGGCGCCGAACTGTATCGCAAGACTCCAAGAAAACAGTGGCGGGTCGGAGCCGCTTTGGCCGGATACTCAAAAACCATTGAAAATCTTACCGAAGTTCTTGTCAGGAACGCCGGCCACATGGTGCCTTCTGATCAACCTCAATGGGCCCTCGATCTCATCACAAGATTTACTTACGGCAAAAATTTCTAAGAAATTCCTCCCTTTTTTTCTACACATTTTTAGTCTATTTTTTACTCGATAATCGAATCTGCCACAAACTTGACTCGGGCCTACTACGATCGATTTTTTGGAGCATCAACATTTTCTTCGTTTTTTCATCACGAAATTTCAACGAAACAGAGGATTTTGGCTAAAAAAATTTGTCTCGTTTTCGATCCGTCGTAAAAGCCAGTAATAAATAAGAATCTCAAAACTTTGCGATGCGATTGAAATCTGAACAAAAATTTAGCCACTTTCGTACCTCCGCAGATTCTTATCGATACAAAATTCTCAAATTCTCTCCGAATGAATTTCATTATTTTTCTGAATACTCGATTATTCGTTGTAACATTTTTCTTTAATCAGTTTTGAGAAGCTCGAAAGAAGTATTCAAATATGTCACGAGTTTTCAACATGTTTTCGTACAAAGTTTTCAATCTCGTACAAACAATATTTCTAAGCCATTGAACAAACGATTGCTCGAACTATCTCAGCCGCGATAAGTCGAAATTAGGACTGTCAGAAACGAGAGAAAAAAACAAAAAATAGAATAATATTTTCAAGAATTCGAGTAAATCAATAAATCCACTACAACGAGAAATATAGTTGCTTCATGATTTGTCGAACGATTATTTTTTGACAAAATTAAACAAAATCATTTATCAATAATTTTATAATCGAATATAGTTTTTTTTTCGTAACGTTCCAACGATGGCTAAATTTTCATTCAGTTTCTTCGCAAATTTTCGATAGTACCAGAGTCAAATTTCAGGCACGATAATTAGTCTTATTCTCAATATTCTTATATCTAATGGTATATAAAATTCCTTATTTTTCGATACCTCTCGATCCATGACAATGCGTGGAGCCAAATGAAAAAAATAGAATTGTACGACTGAGGCTGCTTAACGTTTGAATAAACAGAGTAATTTCCTACTCGGAATGTTGTTTATTTAAAAAAAAAAGAACAAAAAAAAAAAAAAAGTCTTCCCATATTTATCTTAGATCCATCTGACAAGAGAAAAAAAAAGAATGAAGATTAAATCGTCAAGATCGACGATTCGCGGATGACACGACGAATATGTTTTATCATCAAAACATATTCCGTCATTCTTTATTTAAGATCGGGAGAACAAGATCATAAATTTTATCGGAAGTCATTAATCGCGTTAGCCCCCTCGTTCGGGGGCCCCTTTTTCTCGAGGAGCAGGGGGGGGGGGGAGGGAGGGTGTTCGAAAACAATTTTTCGTGTTTTCTCTATAACTCCCTCCAATCAATTTAATACTTGTTATTCAAATTCTTAAAAAATGATAAGAACTCGTCGTGGAATTTTACAGCTGATCAAATCTCGAATAAATTTCTAATTTACATTTTTAACGAGCTTCTATTCATCAATTTTCATTCGATCGTTTATCAAACTGTTTTCGAAAGAAACTAAAATCATATTGATTCTATTCTACGTAAGAAAAAAAAAAAAAAAAAAAAAAAAAAAAAAAAAAAAAAAAAGAAACAAAAAATCTTTTAAGCTTTTTCGAATTTTACAAAAAAATCTCAAATTATTATTTTTCATCTGCCAAATTATGTTGATTCATGAGTTTGTTTATTTTGCTTTTTCACAGCTCCATTTTATTGCGGACGATGATCAGCGGCGAGTTATCAATGCGGTGCGGAGAAAAGTTTGCCCCTCGAACACTTCGCCCCTTTTTTTTCGCCGATAAACATTTCCGAGAGAAATGTTTATAAGCCGGCCAAGTTGGATCAGTGGGTCAAAGCCAGCTGGATTCTCGTTCCAAGAGGATTTCTCATTCCGGACGAAGGGCTCGAATAAAAAAAAAAAAAAAAAAAAAAAAAAATCATATATCAAAGTGAGCTAAAAGAGAGAAGGAAAATATGAATTTTCGAAGAGATTTTGTTGCGGAATTGATACTCGTTGTTCTCGTCGTCAGCCTCGAGAATGTTTCGAGCTATTCGAATTTTTATTTGAGAGAAAAAGCCAACGGAGCAGAGAAAAATGAGAAGGACGAAGGGGCTGGAAAGCCTCTTTATCTTACGCCATTACTGGAAGCTGGACAGGCTGACTCGGCGAGAGAACAAGCCAGAGTTACTCATCCGGAGATGCTCGAAGTTGAAAGCTACGCCGGTTATTTCACGGTCAACAAACTCTCCAATTCTAATTTGTTCTTTTGGTATTTTCCTGCCAAGGTAAAAAGCTTTCATCACTTTTGTTTTTTTTTCCACCTCTTCACGTTTCTCTATAAAAATTGGTACTTTTTTGAAGATTTTTTAATTCGGGTACGAATGATTATTGAAAGATTTTTCTTGCTTTTTTAAAATTTGAATTAAGCTGTTGAGCTCTTGGAATAAACTCGATTCTGTTTATTAATTTTTTTTCGCAGGAAAATCCAGCGGATGCTCCAGTAGTGCTGTTCCTGGAGGGTGGTCCAGGAGTGACGTCTCTCTTCAGTTTATTTTTTCAAAACGGTCCATTCTCGTTTGGATCGAAGAAATCGAGTCTGGAGTTGAGAGGAGAGTCCTGGACGAACAAGCACAACGTGATTTACATCGACAATCCGGTAGGGACCGGTTACAGTTTTACGGATTGGGACGGAGCATATCCGACGACGGAGATTCAAATCGGTGACGAGTTGCGTTCAGCTATGCAACAGTTTTTCCAGCTTTTTTCGTCGCTCCGCAGCAACGATTTCTTCGTGACCGGAGAGTCTTACGCCGGTAAATACGTTCCAGCGCTCTCGTACTCGATTCATTTGTACAACGGGGATGCGGAGGAGGAGAAAAAAATTAATTTGAAGGGAATGGCGATCGCCAACGGTTACACGGACCCGGTGAACCAGCTAATCTTCGGGGAATATCTTTACGAGATTGGTCTCGTCGACGCTAACGGTAGGGACGAGTTTCTCGTCCTCGAGCAACAAGCCCGGGACTTGATACTCCATCATCAACACACCGCGGCTTACGAGGTCATAGCTAAATTAATGAAAGGCCAAAATTCTCTTTTCACCAATTTGACCGGTTACAACTCTTATTACAACATCCTCGAGTCCGAGAACGAGCTCAGGCTCGATCTCGCAGTCGCTTGGATCCAACGCGCCGACGTCCGTCGCGCTCTCCACGTCGGTGACAATCCATTCACACCCAATTCCGAAAAAGTCTACAATCGCTTGAAGGACGACGCGTCCCAGTCTCAGGCGAACCTCGTCGCCGTTCTCCTCGACCATTATCGAGTCCTCATCTACACCGGTCACCTCGACATCGTCTGTCCTTACTCCTCGGTACAAAATTATCTCCAAAAACTTCCCTGGTCCGGTGCCGAGGAATTAAAAACCGCGAAACGACGACAGTGGCGCGTCGCCAGCGGCGAACTCGCTGGTTACATCAAAAAAGTCGGCAATCTCAACGAAGTACTCGTCAGAAAAGCTGGACACTTGGCATCCCTCGATCAACCCCGATGGACTCTTGAACTCCTGGAAAAATTCACCCAGGGAACCCTCTAAAATCTAATCATCAAGGAGACAACGAATACTCGATCTTCGTGTCTCGAAATTCTCGAAAAGTCTTTTAAAATGTTTTTTCATTTCACTCGTTCTCGATTAGTCTTGAGAACTCGATCAATTTTTTTGACAATTCTTCCACTTTTTTTTTCTTCTTTTCTCTCATTTAATAGGAAATGAGATTCAATCGGATCAGTCGAATTCGTGAGAGTTCGAGTTGTGAGAAAGTCCATGAGAGATTTTCTCACAACTTTATAGATTCAAATGCTTAATTGAAAAAAAAAAAAAAAAAAAAAAAAAGAAACTTGAAAATTACTCCGTCGCAGTGAGTAATTGACACTTCGAACGAATAAATATAAATAAAAAATAATAATTGAAAACTAAAATTGAGAAAAACATTTTTTATGCAAAATTTTATTCGTTTCACGTTGTTAGTTATTTTTCGGTAAAACGATAATTTCGCAAGTTTTTTGGGCGAACCGTCATTTTCAAATGAAAAAGATATTTTGTTTGTGCAAGTTTAAAAAAAAAAAAAACATTTCGTGTAGGAATGCAGCGATCCTATTGAATTTCGTTTCTTATTTAAATTGCTAACGCGCGATAACGAGCTAGAATTTCAGCGACTAACGTTTTAACTTGTATTTCTAATGACTTTTTCTTACGTCGATAATGAGTTTTTAAATGAAAAAATTACTACGCTTTGCTTTCCTAATGTATTTAAATGTTTCCGAATAAGACGACAACTTTATATTCGACAGAGTATTCGTAGTTTTTCCTGAGAAAAGAAGAAAAAAAAAAAAAAAAAAAAAAAAAAAAAAAAAGTGCATACCACGCTGGGGAATTCCGAGGAAACGTTGCTTATAAACTACGTTTCAGGAAATCCCGAACCACGATTCTACGATCTGGATTACATGCGTTTGTGGTCTTTTGTCTTTTATTACTCTAATTTATTGTCCAAGTTGGTGAGCAACGAGTTATTAATACGATAACGAGAGATTTATATCCTTTCTCTCTCTCTCTCTCTCTCTCTCTCTTCTTCTTCTTCTTCTTCTTTCGTGATACGCATTGCCGCGGTCTTTATAAGCCTGAGAAGATGGAACAGTGGCTCAAAGCCAAATAGATTTTCACTGCAAGTGGATCTTGTACTCGCGTCTCGCAGTGTGATAAAATAAACAATTAAAAAAAATAAAAATAAAAATAAAAATAAAAAATTATAAAAAAAAATAAAAATAAAAAAAAATAAAAAAAAAGTCATAAAAACAAGGAAAACAAAAATGAATTTGCGAAAAGATATCGATACACAATTGATACTCATCATTCTCGTAACTACTCTCGGGAATGTCGCGAGTAATTCTCATTCACATTCTCATTCTCATTCTCATTCGGGAGGAACACACTCCAGGCACGTTGCAGACAACAATTTAGGCCCTGGAGATCCACTTTACGTTACGCCTCTGCTGGAATCTGGACAAGCTGATTCCGCGAGGAGACAAGCCGAAGTTGATCGTCAGTTGATGTTGAACATGAAAAGTTACGCCGGATACTTCACCGTCAACAAAACCACCAATTCGAATTTGTTCTTCTGGTATTTTCCTGCTAAGGTAAAAAACGCTTCTTTTTTTTTCGTTCATTCCCAACATTTTATGAACGACCTGAAAATTGTAATTTTTTGTTTTTTTTTTTCGAAATTTCTTCATCCACGAATAAATAATTATTGAGGAACGATTTTAAGTGGATTTTCCTATTCTTGAGATAGAAAATCTTTTTTAAAATAATAGCTTCAAATGATAAGTAAGTTTTCGCAGCCTCTAAGAAGACTCGTTTGCCTCCAAATTATCTGCATCGAAATGTAAAATTTTGGAAATTTCGAAACAGTGTTGTTGAACAAAAAAGTCGAGAATAAAAAAGAAAAAAAGAAACAGAAGAAAATGGATATTTCAGAAAAATTGTTCGAAACTCGATCGTCCGAGTGATGAGAATAAAATGTGAAAATTTTTGCAGGTTGATTCAGCGACTGCTCCGGTAGTTTTGTACCTCGAGGGTGGTCCTGGGGTGACGACGTTGCTCAGTTTATTCGAGCAAAACGGTCCATTCTCGGTAGCACCTGGTGGCAGGTTGGTGGAGCGTCGAGAATCCTGGACGAACAAGCACAACGTAATCTACATAGACAACCCGGTTGGTACGGGCTACAGTTTCACCAATAACGAGGCAGCTTTGCCGACCGGTCAGATCCAGATCGGTGACGAGTTGCGTTCAGCGATGCAGCAGTTTTTCGAGCTTTTTCCGTCGCTCCGCAGCAACGATTTCTTCGTGACCGGAGAGTCTTACGCCGGTAAATACGTACCAGCAGCTTCCCACTCGATTCATTTGTACAACGAGAATGCGGAACAGGGGAAAAGAATTAATTTGAAGGGATTGGCGATCGCTAACGGTTACACGGACCCGGTGAACCAGCTCGTCTACGGGGAATATCTTTACGAGATTGGGCTCGTCGACGCTAACGGTAGAGACCAGTTTCTCGCCCTCGAGAAACAGAGCCGAGACTTGATACTTCAGCATCAACACGCCGCCGCTTACGATGTCGTTGCCAAATTGGTCGAAGGCCCTAATACTCTCTTCAAAAATTTGACCGGATACAACGCTGCGTTCAACATCCTCGAGACCGAAGACCCCATCAATATAACAGCTGCATTCGCTTGGGTCCAACGGCCCAACATACGACGAGCCATCCACGTCGGTAACAATAATTTTGTACCTTTTGCCGAGAAAGTATCGAATCGGCTGAAAAACGATGCTACCCAGTCTCAGGCGAACCTGGTCGCGATGCTTCTCGAGCATTATCGAGTCCTCATCTACACCGGTCACCTCGACATCGTTTGCGCTTACACCAACGTTCAAAATTATCTCCGAAATTTGTCCTGGTCCGGTGCCGAGGAATTCAAAACCGCGAAACGACAAGAGTGGCGCGTCGCGAGCGGCGAACTCGCTGGTTACATCAAAAAAGTTAAAAATCTCAACGAAGTACTCGTCAGAAAAGCTGGACATTTATCTTCCCTCGATCAACCCCAATGGACTCTTGAACTCCTGGAAAAATTCACCCACCGAACGCTTTAGACTCAAACGAACAGCTCGATATGTATAAATATCGAGTGTATAAACTGAGCGTATAAATGAGATGGAAAAAAATAAATAAATAAATAAATAAAATAAAAATAAAATGAAAATGAAAATACTTTCTTGAAATTCAAATTTTTTTACTCGACTCATTGCTTCATGAGAGTGATTTGAAAATAAAAATAGAAAAGTCCGAAAACCGTCGCATATACGAGTATGTGAGAGTGTGGCAGGGCTCGCACTGCCTTTTTTTTTTCGTTAAAGCTTAACGCTTTAACGGCCATACCTATTTCTGAACGGCTTAAAATTATTTCCTCTGGTAGTATAGCTGAAAAAGGGTTGACCATAAATGTTCAACCATAATTTTATCGACAAGGGCCTGAGAAGTAGTTTTTTCGAACTGTAGAAAATTTTACACTCTTAGTCCGAACTATTATTCCAATTCAATCACGAATCTTCAATGCCTAGTTTGTCCAGTCGCAAGCTTCGTTTATCCAATCCATCAGAAAATATTTCGAGAATGTCAATTTTCTTACTTTTTTTTTTTTTTTAACGAAAACGAACAGCAGATGCCAAGCATCGTATATTTTCACGACAAAATTATCGCTATATTGAAATAATTCTTACGTTTGAATTTAAAGCTATCCTGGAACCTGGAGCTCTATCTAGCATGGATTGATAGCACTGCAAACTAATTTGTCCGCTATAACGTCTTCATGTTTTTACAGGCGTTAAAGGATTAAAAAAAAAACGAGTGGAAATAAAAAGAGAGCTTAACCCCTTCGATGGTTTACGGCTCGAAAATAAGGTGGACATCTTGGTATAGAGAAATATTGGAAAAAAATATATATTTCAATCCGTAAAATATTCTCATGATCCTGAAGAACGAAAACCGAGCTTTTTTTTTTTTCTTCATCCACATAACGTTGATTATCGTACTTCCATAGTTTTATTTTTCTGTGAAAACAAATCGCGATGCTTGTTTTCGCACGTACGAAACTATTAGTTACCTAGGAAAAAAAAATGCATAATCACGCTCAGTATTCGATTGACTTATCACACTTGGATAGCAGCAAACCATTGTCTCAAATAATGATAAAAAAATTGTCGTATATTTTTCTACAAATTTTTCATATTGTTTTTTAGCTCTCGACACGATTCTGCTTTGAGAAAAATTTCAAAACGTCATTAATTATTGAATCGCTAGTTTTAAAAGTTTAAATTTTGATAAAATTCTGTACTGGAAAACTGTTTTATCATGCTGTAAGAACTTTAGTGACGAATACAAGTTTTCAACCCTGTAGGACGCCTACACAGGGGTTCCCAAAAGCCCCACAAAATTTTTAAGGCCCTCGGCATTTCGACTGTTCGAGTAGTTATTTGTCGCATTAGGAGCAGTGTGTTCGGAGAGTGTATTTGTGCCGGGTAAAACGTAAAAGTTTCGGCCCGTGGTCGTGACAATTCAATCGAGAGCCTGGGGTTAGCGCGTAACCCACAAATTTTGTTGTATTATTTCTTCTACGCTCAATCGACTCTATAATGAATAAAGAACTTTGCAATTTTTCGTTTGCGCCTCTTCCAGGCTTGGTCCATCCAGTCTTTTTTGAGAATCGACGGTTTCATTTTCCAATATACGTGTATCAAATTTTTAATTTTTTTTTTATTTCTAGTAAAAAAAAAACAATCGAAAATTCTGTTCTTTATGTTTTATAATTGCATTTTTCAACGTAAAAAAAAATAAGATTCGACTTTTTTCCAATATTCTATTTTATTTTTCAGAATTTGAAGTTAAAATTGGAAAAAAAAAACGAAGCTCTTTAAGACAAATAATTAATCAGCTGCAACGATAACCCCAGTGTAGACTATTTTTCTTCATGCATATAGTGTAGGGTCCTAGGGTTAAAATGATAAAACAATCGTAGATTTTCATCAAAATTTTTTATTTTTTCGTAAATATTATTGCTGCCACGGACTCAAAATGAAAATCTAAAATTGTATTTATCGCTGAGGAATAGATTGTTTAGAAACTAGGTCAAAATTATCAACATTTGCATTTGAATCGCATGAACGTGATTTACCAATCGGATTTTTCAGTTGAACAGAGAGTTTGAAGGCTGAAAAAGAAAAATAAAGAATTGGCTCTGAAAAGGATCGAAATATCGTCGACAATGAGAACTCTAAAACCGCACGTTGCAACTGCTCCGTCTCAACAAAAATCGCAATTGTCTACGTATGTCGAATACGATTTCGAAGAAAGTAAAACAATACTCGTGTCCTTCGGTAATTCCGTGGATATAAATCGGGTGATGAAAAAAAAAAAATTAATATTCTTTCTTTTATGCTGTTAAGAACAATTTTCTTAACAGCGTTTCCACAAAACCCGATAACAAGAATTGTACAAAAGTGAGAAACAATATCTCGAAAGCATTGTCAAGTGTTCAGAAAAATCAAAAAGTTCTTTTGGTACTCCGAAGAAGTGAATCATACGATTTTTTTTTAAGAATTTTTCTTTCAAATAAGATTGCTAAATATACTCACAAATATGAGCCACCTATTGACTGGAAAAAAAAATAGCAATTCAAAGCAAAAAAATGGTCTGAATCTTTTGAGAAACGTGTTTTTCGTTTTTTTTGTCTTCAAATTCCATATATAAGCCAAGCTACATAAATTTTTTCATGTAAAAAGGGTGTAAAAGAATGGGTCCACATGATAAAGTGCCGTGTTTTTCACTCGAGTTTATTATTGACAGCTTTTTTATTAACAATTTTATGCAAAAAATCTTTTTTTTTTTTATTTTAATTTTTCGCTTAGAAAATGAAAACTATCAGAGCAATCGTAATGGTGTCAATGGAAAAATTATAGATAATAAAAATACGAAAAAAATGATCGGTGTAAACGACTCGATCGGATCGTTAGTTTAGGAGAAAATCGAGAAAAACCGGCCAAAATGCCTTTTTTTTTCAAAAATCCATAACTCAGTTATTTTTTGAGTTGTAGCGTAAATCCTCCGGCCAGTATTAGTTTTTGATATAAACTTTATACGTGCAAAAAGCAGGCACTGGCCGATGGATAGTTCTCGATCTGTGGCCATTTGAATTTTTTTACTATACAATTTTCCAGCGGGCCTCAATGCCGCTGTAATTGTCCGATTACAATTTACAAAAACGATTTCAAAAGAATTATTCTTTCGAAATCGTTTTTGTAAATCTTTTTTATTTTTTCTTTTTTTTTTTTGATTTAACTGATCGTAATAATATTCCTGCAACAGTAAATGGTGTTGGAATAGCCCTAAAAAGTGTAAGAAATGACCACCACGAGCGCTACGAGTCACGTTCCCCCACTCCAGCGCCCTGGACGTAGTATAAAAGCTCCTGAGATTGGAGCGGCGAATCAGTGCAAATAGTGCAATATTCGCTGCAAGTAGAATTTTCTGATTCTTAAGTCGTTCAGTAGCTTAGTGATATAAATCGTTCCGAAGTCGTCACGAAAAGACGAAGAAAAAAACATGAATTTACGAAGAAGCTTCGAAGTACTGATACTCGTAATGCTCGCAATAACTTTCGAGAACGCATCGAGTTATTCGAACTTTACTTCGAGAGCAAAGCGAGCCGATAGCGCTAGTCATGACCCGCTCATCATAACGCCTTTGCTGAACAAAGGAATGTGGAGCGAAGCGAGGTACCTAGCTAGTGTTTATCATCGAGACATGCGGAATGTAATAAGTTATTCTGGTTATTTCACCATCGATGACTTTAATTCCAATTTGTTTTTCTGGTATTTTCCTTCTAAGGTAATTAATGAGACAATTTTTGTTGATGATTAAGTGTTTATTTAAAGGTTTATATTATTTAACTCAATTGCTAAGTCGCGAGTTAAAATATGGATATTATTTCTGCAGAGTAATCAAATGACGGCTCCGGTGATATTGTTCCTCGAGGGAGCATTCGGTTTGACCTCTTTATTCAGTTTATTCGCGCAAAATGGTCCATTCAAGATGAATTCGGCTGGAAATCTGGAGATGCGGGAAGATTCTTGGACCAACAAGCACCACGTCATTTACATGGACAGCGCGGTTGATTCGGGTTACAGTTTCACACCTGAAAAAAGCAATTATCCAAAAAATCTGGAGCAAGTCAGCAGCGGGATATGCAAAGCTTTGGTGCAATTTTTCGATCTCTTCTTTCATCTCCGAAAGAACGATTTTTTCGTGGCCGGTGACACTTACGGCGGTAAATTAGTTCCATTGGTAACCTTCTTGGTCCACGAGTACAACGCTAAAGAAAGATCAAGACCAATAACAGTCAAGAAGCTCGGTGATATAATTGCGGACAAGATCAGATTGAAGGGAATGCTGATCGGCAATGGCTACGCGAACCCGGAGTATCAGCTCGCGTACGGAGAATATTTTTTCAGTAAAAAAATGATTGATGCATCTCAGAAGAAGTTCTTTGACAATAAGGAAAAAAAAATACTGGATTTTATAAGGGCGGATCGATACGTGGATGCGTATAATGAGGCCGAGGAATACCTCCATGATCTGAAAATGAAATCGGTCATTCAGAAATTCAATGATACTGAAAAATATCTCTTTGATTTTCCCTACAACAGCCTTCCGACCAACTACGTGGAGAAAAAAGAACGCGAAGCGATATTCACTTTCATCCAAAGTAGCGACGTACGTCGCGCCCTTCATGTCGGAGACAGACCTTTTTCACGGGCTTCCAATGATTTGAAGGATCGCCTTCGTGCCAACCTGACCGATTCACAGGCCAATTATATAGCTGTCATTCTCAATGACTATCAAGTTCTCATCTTAACCGGTCAGTCGGACTACAGTTGCCTTCACAAATCCGTGGTATCTTATCTCGAAGGATTGATAGGGTCTGCTACCCAGGAATACAGATCTACAGAAAGAGAAGAATGGCGAGACCCAGAGGGCAATCTCGCTGGTTCCATAAGAAGAGGTTCCAGGCTAACTGAAGTGCTTCTCTATGATGTTGGACATTTGATCTTCCGAGAGCAACCGAAACGAGTTCTCCATCTCTTGGAGTCCTGGACCAGAGGCTCGATTGAAACGGGCGTTGGAAATGTATTTTCTATAACATCCTGCATGAAAACAAAAGGACGTTACTGTGCGCTTTACCGATCCTCCGTTATTCGTCCGCAGATATTCGCTCTTGCGAGTCACGCCGGCTACATCACCATCAACAAAGCCTCCGATTCCAATTTGTTCTTCTGGTATTTTGCCGCTGAGGTGAGCATACAACTTTGTTGGTTGTTCAGAGACATTTTTTAAAATCTTTCCATTCTCTGGTTGATGCGACAATCAAAGTCGTGTTGAGATTTTATTAAGGAAGTTCTGTTTTCTACTTTGAGGGACGCGCGGGGGTCCCTATGCTTATACACAGGCTAGCCACAATTCTGCTAACCCGATTTTTGTATTTTCCATTCTCTCTCTCAGCTCTTTTATCGTTTTGCCTCTCTCCTTTTGCTCTGTTCAGTTGCCGCGCCAAAGGCTCGTGTGGCCATATCCCAAAAGGAATTCGACGAATTTTCATAAGTTAATTCGTTATATCTCATGAAATACGTTGTAAATGAGATTCATTTTTTTTCCATTTCACTGTAACGGATAGGTCAATACTCAATCGAATTAACGGTGAGCCGCCATCGTTTTTACTACATGATATTAAATCATTTCTCCCGTCGAAACAGTAATAGTCATAAGACTCTGTGAAATTTGAAGGTAACTTTACGATTTTTTATCTCAGAAAGTAGGTGGTAAATCTCGTTCAAATTTTGCTGGTACACGCGGAATATGTTCAAGAAGGTGTTATTAAAATTTCAAAGACCTGACATTTTTTTGAGATTCGAGCAGAAGGTCGTTTTGTCGTTTTCTATGGTTGGTAAAGGCATTAAATGTCTGAAAAAAAAAGAATAACAGATTAACAACAGATTTGCAACTAAAGAATTTCGATTCATTGAGGTTGTCTCATAAAACTGCCAAGTTGCGATACTAACCGAGGATATTTTTTCAGCTGGATCCGCAAAATGCTCCGGTAATCCTGTACCTTCAGGGTGCACTGGGCATGAGTTCGATCGTCGCTTCGTTCATGGAGAACGGTCCATTTTTGATGAATGCGGCCGGCAAAGTACAGAAGAGGGAGTTGTCCTGGCACAAAAAACATCATCTTATTTACATAGACAGCCCAGTTGGTTCGGGTTACAGTTACACGAATTCCGAAACGGGTTATGCGAAGAATGACTCACAAGTTGCCGACCATTTACTTGAAGCTTTGGTTCAATTTTTCCAACTACACCCACAGCTCCAAAAGAAAGAATTCTTCGTGGCCGGTGACAATTACGCCGGTAAATTTATTCCAGCGCTCGGCAACTCGATCCACTTGTACAATATGAATGGGAACGGGTCCAGTAAAATCAATTTGAAGGGAATGATCATCGTGAATGGTTACGTAGATCCGATTAATCAATTCCACTACGGTGAACGACTTGCTAATTACGACGGGATCATCAACGACCATTGCAAGAATGAGTTTATGGAAATGGAAAACAAAGTCCGGGATTTCATAAACAAGAATCAACACACCGAGGCTTACCAAACCACCGAGAATTTTCTCAGTAGCACTGATAAGAGATGTTACTTCGGGACGAGCGAAGATGCCAATTTCCCTTTCAACGTCCGTCCCTCCTACACGCCAATTAATTATAAATTGTTATTAACTTTCTTGAACCGCACCGACATCCGTCGTACCCTTCACGTCGGCGATACTGCATTCATAGAAGTTGCTAAAGAAGTAAAGAATCACCTTAAGGATGATCTGACCCGGTCCCAGGCGACAACACTGGCTAGCCTCCTCGAGCATTATCGAGTTCTTATCTTTTCCGGTGGGCAGGACTCAATATGCTCAAGCGCGAACGTCAAGAAATATATTTCTGAATTGACATGGTCTGGCGCCGAGCGATTCAATACGTCTCCTGAGACAAAATGGAACGACAGACGTGGAGACGATTGTGGCAAATTGAAAAAAGGTGGCAATCTCACCCTCATGTTGCTGACAAACGGTAAACATTGGATCTCAAACGGCCTGTCAGAACAGATTCTTGAAATCTTGGAAAAATTCATCGACCAATCGCTGTAGTATATAAAAAACCACGGTCATGACGAACATTCAATAACAGTTTGTGGAATTTTTCTTATTCTTAGTAATTTATCAATATAATATAACTAATTTTTAGAATTTTTGCTTTCTTTCCCCTATACTTTCGAGGAAAACAAATCGTCTTGATATTTAATTAATGATGAATAATGAACGACATATGTATTGAATTCATTGATATTTTTAATGCTATTAATAAACTCATAATAAATAATGGCGTGTATTGGGAAACATAAACCGTCTACATGTGTTTTTTTTTTGGCGTTTTTTCCCGTCATTGGGAAACTCATGGGGAAGAGCGGTCACTGGATGTCTAAATTCAAAATGGCGGCCAAATTCCACTGGTGCGCTAGCCGCCATATTTAATTAAGGCGAGATCGTTTTTGCTTAATGACTCCACCATTTTCAATTATTTCATGGACATTAATGTTCAAAAGTTAATAATAAACGAGATAATTCGATAATTATACTTTTTCACAATTTTGCTGCTCAACTCGTAAAATATCGGTCAAACAGAAAAAATTGCAAAAAATAAATTGTAGAGAATTAAATTTGCGACAACTTTGTTTTGTTTGCAATATGTTTTTCACCACACCTGCACGGAAAGTTCACTTTTCACGCAGTTTCACAGTCTACTTTCCCTCTCTAGTGGCGTAATATACTATTTTTTTTCTTTTTTTTTTTTTCGAACCTCGACTGATTTGTTCAAGTGTTCATTGAGACATGTGTAAGCATAACGTGCGCAGCTGCCAGTTTTGCTTTATAAAGTCACAAATGAGCCCCCAGTCATTTGAAATAACGTGGCTTATCGGTTGTTACGTTTGAAGTTGAAATATATGAATATATAATTTTACGTTCGTGAAATATAATGATGTATTGTTTTTTTTTTTATCAAAAGAAAATTATTACCGACGTCTTATGAGATTCGAATTCAATGAACGTGACTTGTCGGATCTCATTGTATTTCAGTTTTAAACAGTTTTTGGCTTGCAAAAACAAATACGAAAGAGAATAAAATCGTCATGAGATTCAAATAATTCGTTCAAACATTGAACGATTAAAAAATAAATAAAAAAACTTGGCTTTCACGACGATAATTGACTAAAAATGACTTTACAGTTTTAGATCGTTTCATTAAAAATATCGATTATCCATGTGTCGAAATATTTCGAAAGAAAAGTCAACAAACTTGTGACCTACTGATTCTCAAATTTTTTCTCCATAAAAGTTGTATACAGAGATATGAGAAAACGAGAGGAAAAAAAAAGCTTCGGAAGAATTGTATTACTAAAAATGAACAAATTCAGTTTTTACCACGAGAAGGTAAATCGTTAGACTCCTTGTAATTATGAAGAAGAAAGTCAAGTTTTTCCAATATTGCAATCCTGAACGAAAATATTGTGTTTCGAATGACTTTTTCGTTTGTTTTTAATTTGATTGGGCTCCAACTTCTAGTGCATGAGTAACGAGTTATCGAAACGACGAGAAGATTTTCTTATCCCCGGCTCGACGCTTCTCTTATTTTCTATCCCTTCAAAATGTATTCTCGCGTTATCTCTCAAGCTTTCGAAACAGATGCTCGTTATCTGAAAACAAATCTCTTCCCCGACTGTCACACTTGATTTATCGTTTTCTGTCATTTTTTTTTTTTTTTTTTTATTGATTTTTTCGTGTCTCAATAACACTTTCCTTCATCCTATTCCTTCGTTTTCCCCGCGTCTATCCAAAGTAATTTTCTTTTTTTTTGTTATGAAATCCTAACGTCACTTGTTGCTGGGCCTGCCTCCCAAAAGTCTCGTGAATCATCGTTTCCACACTCATTCCTCGAAGACTTAGGATTTTGTATAAAACAGACGAGGAACGATCCGAGAAGCCAGTAAGCCGAGTCTCGCAGATAAGTGGTGAAGTGGGTCGGCCACTCGATCGCAAATATCACGTAACAGCAATATTTGAAGTGATAAAGAAAAAAAAAAAAAACGTTCGAGAAAATATGAATTTGCGAAGAAATCTCGTTGTGGAATCGATTCTCGTGATTCTCGTTGTCATATTCGACAATGTTTCGAGTAATTCGATATCAAACGCGACGAATAACCAATCTGAGAACAATACCGCCGATTTGGGAGCCGGAAATCCACTTTTTTTAACGCCTCTCATCGAGACTGGGCAGGCTGACTCTGCTAGGGAAAACGCCAGAGTTACTCATCCGGAGATGTTGGACGTTGAAAGTTATGCTGGTTACTTGACGGTCGACAAAAGCTCCAATTCCAATTTGTTCTTCTGGTTCTTTCCTGCTGTGGTGAGAATTCTTCATCTTTCCTGATCCACTTCTGCACTATTTTCGATCGATCGCCTCAAAGGGGTGAAGTGGCCAAAGAATATTGAAATATTTAGGAATTTCCGTCGAGTAAACGGTGCATGAATTGCCCTTTTTTGTGTTTGCATGAAGAGCTGAAAAATTTCAAAAGTTTTGTAATTTTACAAGAAGAAAGTACGAGCTCGCGAATACCAATATCTCGTTTCACTTAATTTTCGGCTCCGAAAAGTTCTTCAAAATCTAATCAATTTTCGTTCAATATCTCGAAACGTTTTTTTTTTTTTTTTTTTCTGTCAATGAACTTGAAAAAATCGCATTATTAATGCTTCAATAATTTAGACAAATTTCCCGTTTTTCACTTTTCCAAAAAAATTTTCATAAAAAAAAATCATGAAACATAAAGTTTCGAGAAATTTGACAATACCGAGTATCAATCAAGTGAATTCGCCCGAGTTGCTGATGGTCGGATAAATAAATTCGGATGTTTTGATTTTGCAGGAAAATCCGGCGAGTGCTCCAGTGCTACTGTATCTTGCGGGTGGTCCGGGGATGAGTATGATGTTCAGTTTACTGATGGAGCACGGTCCATTCTCGGTGACATCGAACGAGAGTATTGCGATGAGAAAAGCGTCCTGGAACAAGAAGCACAACGTGATTTACATCGACAGTCCGATAGGAGCAGGTTGGAGTTTCACGAATTCGGAGAAGGCTTATGCGACGACGCAGACCGAAATCAGCGACGCGTTGCTCGCGTCGTTGTTACAATTTTTCGCGGTATTTCCGTCGCTCCGGGTCAACGATTTCTTCGTCACCGGCCAGTCTTACGCCGGCAAATACGTTCCAGTCCTTTCCCACACGATTCACGAGCACAATTTGCACGCGAAAACGGAGGAACAGATCAATTTGAAGGGAATGGTGATCGCGAACGGTTTCACGGACCCGGTGAATCAGCTCATCTACGGAGAATTCCTCTACGCGATGGGACTCGTCGACGCTAACGGTAGAGACGAGTTTCTCGCCCTGGAAACACTAGCTCGAGATTTAATACTCCAGAATAAACACACAGCGGCTTACGAAGTCATTAAAAAAATCATCATGAGTCCTGCCGGAACGCCAAACAGTCTCTTCATGAATTTGACCGGATACGACTTTAATTTCAATGCTATCAACACCGATTTCCTACCGGATGTTCCTGAATTTTTCAATTGGCTCGACCGAGCCGACATACGTCGCGCCCTCCACGTCGGCAATAATACCTTTATATTCATGTCCGAAGAAGTGAGGGATCACCTCGCCGACGACATTACTCGCTCCCAGGCCCATTTGGTCGCTTCCCTCCTCCAGGACTATCGAGTTCTCGTTTACACCGGGAACCTCGACATGATCTGCACTTATTTATCGCTCCAAAACTATCTTCGCCATTTGGAATGGTCCGGTACCAAAGAATTCGATATCGCTGAAAGAAAGCTTTGGCAAACCGCCGACGGTGGACTCGCCGGTTACATCAAAAAATCTGGCAACCTCGTGGAAGTAACTGTCAGAAATGCTGGACACTTTTCTTCCCTCGATCAACCGGAACGGACTCTTGAACTCTTGGAAAAATTCACCGGGGGATCGCTCTAGAAAATAACAGGCACCCGATAAACGTGGCGAATAGAAACTTTCCGGTGATATTATTCGCTTGAATTTTCTATTGAACTAATGCGAGTCTGATATAATTGTTGGAACGAAGCGCTTCGGTGTGAAAATTGAATCAACTTACTCGTCGAATTGAATTTATGCCGATGCCAATGAGTGCGATTCGTCCAATTTCATCGGTCATCGAACCGCTGCAATAGAAATATTCAATTTTTCGTTAATCGGAACATTAGTCGATGAATTTTAAACGATAAAAGCTCTTTTAAGCAATAAACTTTTGGTGAATTTTTATCTCGGAATCGCTCTGTATACAACCAACGAGAACAGAAAATTCATATGCCAAAATTATCTTTATTCGACGTTTACGAAAAAGTCATTCATTCATATTGCGTATAAAAAGTTTTTTCGTATCGAGTAATATTTTAAAGAGCCTTTCGAAATAGACTTATAAATACATTGACTAACGTTATGTTTCGTTTCGTTGATTGAATTTCCTATCGAACGTATCGATTTTTATTCGGTAGAAATCGTACGTTTCTCGTTTTGAATCTCATAAATTTGTATCAAAAAATCTTTCGATGGTAAAAAAAACTTTTGATCGATCGCAGGGCTCGGGTACTCTCAGAACTGTACGAAAGCTCGTTATCACGAAAATCTTTTTGCTCAACAATGTTTTTTTTTTTTGTTTATTATGCAAAAGTTTATGAAAATTTCTTCGGCAAGAAATTCCGAAGAGTCTTTTCAACGAAAAATCGTAATTTTTATTCATTTGTGAATGAAAACGAACAATTTTCAAGGCCGAATGCTGATTTTTCTATTCGTTGGAATAGATTCGCGTTGAGATCGACCCCGTTTTTTGGCACGTTCGATTCTACCCGAGCCCACGAAGCTGACTTATAAAATATTCGAGTCATGGCTATTAATTTACTTAGACGAGTATCACATCAGTCGTTTGAGTGTCATTAAAATTGTTCTTAAATTAATCGAGATACGGTAATATATATAAATCAACGAGCGAAACGTTTTTGTGCCACTGAAAATGTTTGATTCCAGGGACCGTGTGAAGCTTCAATTTTCCGGCTTTGTCGAGAGTCTGCAGGCCGATTGCATCTTTTCTATAAATCTCACGATCCTTCATCTCGACGACCGTTTTGTTGTAAT
Source organism: Campoplex nolae (assembly GCA_037893425.1). Lineage (NCBI taxonomy): Eukaryota > Metazoa > Arthropoda > Insecta > Hymenoptera > Ichneumonidae > Campoplex > Campoplex nolae. The sequence goes on from JBBLXU010000655.1 coordinate 837,772, forward strand.
CGAAATATCCGAATTGGCTACTCTGCCAGGGCGTTATAACGTCGTCGTCCGGACCACCGATCAAAACCATTCGTTTCAATTTGGTCAAAGCGTCTTTGAAGTCAGTTGAGTTCGTCGATTCTTCTTCGTTGTTGACGAATGGCAAAAATTTGCTGTACTCGAAATAGAGTTTCTGGAAGAAAGGAAAAAGATAAGTCGTTCGTTCGGTGTCAGAGAAATTTAATAAAAACTATATTTTTTACGTTTTTTATTTTCTCTAATTATTCAAATATTTTTTCATCCTTTATCCGATCGATTTAGATTCGTTGTTGAATTTATAAATTGCTCGAGCGAGATAGAGACAATGATTACTTGATGGTCAGGATCGTTCCAGTAATTCCCTACGCTCGTGTGTTGCCCAATTTTTGAATAAAACAATTCGTAGGCCGTCTCGCAAACAAGATCCGGAAAGAATAAATGCAGAAATTTGGCTGAAAGAGACAAAGTGCGCAAACAAAAAATTTCAGTCCTGATTAAAAGTGGCTTAAAACAAATTGTTAGAGCTCGATAACTCACTGCCGAATTGTCCGGCTTGGGGAGAACTCAGCGAAATAAAATTGCGCACGTTGTGCTTCGGAAATCTCTGCAGAATTGCTCTCGCTATCAAACCCCCTTGACTGTAACCCAGCAAATTTATTCCCTCCGGAAATGCAGCTGATATCGCCATCACGTCCGAACCTATTTCTTCCACTTGATGCCACATCGGCTCTAGACTGCTCCAACCCGCGTATCTCGGAGTATTGAAAACTTGAGTTCCTTTATGAATCTGAGAAATTCTCTGTTTTATTTATTTTTCATTTCTTTCGTCTTCTGTCAAAATTCTGCTTCAATAAAAAAAAAATATTTTCTTTATTAAACTCAAGCGAAGAGTTGAATTGCAAATTTCCATTTTGATTTGTCTCATTCCGGAATAATACTGTTTAAAATCTTCAAGATTTACAGCAAAACTCGAAGGTCTACTTACTCTTGTATTTACTCAGAAAAGTTACAAATTTTATCTTTACTCCGCTGAAGAACAAAGGTATCCCTAGGGCTTGGAATTTTGACAGGAGATTCGGTTGATATCGAAAACTGTATACAAATTTTTTTTTTTTTTATCAATATCTGTTTGAAATCGATTATTGTTTGAACATTTCGAGTTATTTTGTGCGAAAATATCGTTATTTTTTTATTTAAAAAATATTTTTTTCCGTTGTGTCAAAAAATGTGATAAAACGGTTCGTAAGTTTCGAAGAATTGAAGGTGAAAAAGAAATGGCGCGTTTTCATAACCTTTGAATGCTCTTAATACGAAAATAATGCACATTTGAAGAAATACGAAAAACTATGACTCACTTCCTGAATTCGATCACTTATCATTTCCATACTGTCACTGCCCGTGAGAACCCCATGAATGACAACAACGGGTCTGTATGGCAAAGCACCTTCGCAATGTCCAAATATTACGAATAATATTACTGATAAACAATACTTCAGAAACATTTTTCTCTTGGTTTCTTTGTTCGAAAGGATTCAGAAAGACGATAAATAAAGAAATAAGAAAAAAAAAAAACAATGATTTTTGCGCGGGACCTCGTCGTGAGGGTCATAAGTATCGCGCGAGTCCCGAAAGCACACTGTCGAACTGTCGAGCTCAGCTGTTGAGCAGTCAGCAGAATGCTTCCAAGGTCACTCGCAACTAAATCGCGCGCGTTTAAACAAGCCAACTTCGATTTTTTGCAGATTGTAATATTATTTGAAAATGAAATTGTGAATGTATTTTGATGTTTTTTCAAAATTTTATTTATATTCGATTGTCATCGAGTATTTTCGCTTGCGATTTTTTGTTAATACAAATTTTTTTGGGTTTTTTTTTTTTATCGATGATACTGCATGAAGATCGAAAAACTCTGGAAAGTAGCGCTCGATTGCCGGATTTTTTTCTCAATTTTTCGTCGATTATGGGTAGCTCCGGGATTAAAATTTGTTTTCGGAGCTTGAATCGTTATCTCATTTTCGAAATAATGTCGCAGTTATCAGTATCGAAATGAAAGATTCTTATTTCACATCCGTTAGATAACACTTTTCGGTGATTCTTCGAAGCAATGATCACTTTTTTGATGTATTCATTCATTTTGCCTTCGAAAATTTTTTATTCCGTTTATCGACTGTCGGTAAGTAGCCGACGATCGGTACAAGACAAATTTATTTCAGGCAACATTTTAACCGACTATCGTCAACAAAAGTTGAACAATGATTGACTTTTTCATTTTGTTCCTGTCTTCGAATTGAATGTATTTCTTTGTTTGCTCATCAAATAGGTTGGCCTGATGAAAATTGGGGCTTTAAACACCACAACTTTTCGGATGCGACAGTTTCGAGCTCGTGAACAACAAAACTGAAAATCTAATCGGTCGATCGCTTCCTGAAGGTTGCATTTTGTCAAGTTCACTTTTAACTATCGTGTAACGTAGCTGTTTTACGACTGATACGAATAATCCAATTTTACCGAATTTTTTTTCCACAGAAAAATCGTTAGCATGAAGAAAGAATTTTTTTATGCGTTCGCCATTTTGGTATTTTTCAACATTTCTGCATTTGCCTACCTCAGACGATAGCTGTTTGTATAAAGTTTCTATATTTTTTTGGTTTTTCAATTTCCAATAACGTGAATCTTTGATACAATGTCGACCGCAGCGCAGCATTTTCTTTTTTTCAACTGTATACTCTTCTTCCACACTCTTTTCCATGTATCAAATAACTTTTTTTTTTCATTTCGAATTGTTCCTTAAGAGCTCGAACAAGTGCGTATTTCTTCACGGAAACATTTTCTCACGATCCCCGAGAAAATTACAAACGGATTTTTTCACGTAAACGTTCCAAAGGAAAATAGCACGAATCAAATCATCGAATCCCCGCAAAAAGCTGTCCTAACAAAAGAAATCAATGAAACGAGCAAACTTTTCGTTTCATCATCGATTCGTGGCAAAAAAAAAGAAATTCGTTAACTAAACCAAAAAAAACGAAAAGAACTAGAAAAAAAAACAACTTAATTTGCTGTCTCAAACGATGATCGCAAACTGTGAAAAAAAAGGTCATCAAAATTTTATTTGAATCCAACAAATTTTATTTAATTCCCCACGATTTGTTGGTCCAACAACAGCTCGGTTGAACCGAAAGAAAAAAATTAGTTTTCTCCCAGTTTGCCCCCTCGAAGACCCTTAAGACGAGAGGAAGGTCTCGGGGAGTAAGGGTTGAATGGAGTGAGATTGGTGTAGGCGGCTGTATAATAATTTACCAGTAAAACGAACTGGAATGCGGTGTGTCGCATAATCCTCGTGTTCGAAGGGAAAAAGGGAGAAAGGGAGTTGCAAACTCATGGCTCACGAGGGTTTGAGCAGGAAAAAAGAAAGGGGGTGAAACGGGGTGGCTTTGAGGGAGGCGGGGGGGGGGTGAAGGGGCACGTGGCATTTCCCGTGGCGTTTTCAGTGTTTCTGCGGTCCCATACATCACGACCTTCCTCCGACATCATCCCCTTGAATTCAGACTTTTTTTTATTTTTTCATTTTTTCCCAAAGCGCCTGTAAGAATTGAGCGCCGTTCGAAAATCTCCTCGGAAGAAGCTCCGCTTTTCTTTCATTTTCCAGTCATTTTTCCCAGCTGCGGACAGTTCCGGATCATCCGGACTCTCCGGTGATCCGCGTCCCCCCCCCCTGACTTTCGATTATTCGTAAGAATTTTATTAACCGCAGCGGCCTAATGCGGAATCGTCGACGTTTTTTTCTTCCGCCGAGATCCAGCGACGAACGTTTTGCGTCGGGCGCGGTTTCTTCCGGAATCCAATTGCTTAGGGCGGCGATATCTTTCTCCCGGTGAGACAAAAAAAGGGCTCGTTCCGTTTAATCAAGAAGGTTCTTGGTCCGGTGCACCGGAAACCGAAGAGAAGAGGGTAGGGGAGCAATAAAAATGGAGGAAAGAGGCAGTTGGTGGCTGGGGGATCGGGGGGGGGGGGGGGGCGCATGTCTCAGGAAGACAGAAAGCTCACTCCGGGGGCCCAGTGCCGAAAAAAAATGCAGTTAGAAAGCTCATCGCGAAGTAGAATGAGTTCCGCAGCGGAATTTCTTACTCAGGAAAGTCGAAGAAAAAAAAGGATGATTTTTTTCGGGGGGTCAAAAGAAAGAGAGGGATGAAGATGGCGAAGGGCTGATGGAAGTGCGCCATTTTGTGGGCTCGGAGTCGACATCACGCGGAGTGTGAGGAACATCGCGTCGAGCAGGGTTTAACGTCTCTCGAGGAGATGCTTTCTCCTCGCTGCGAGGAAGAAGGAGGCAGAGAAGCGCGTAGCGGAAACAGGGCGCGAAGGAGTCGAGAGATTAGCGTTAATTACAGAGCTGCGTCAAGACGCGGCAGTCGGGGGGGGGGGGGGGGTTGGGGTTGGTGCGAGAAATGGAAGGAAGCTCTCGGAGTATTTGTCACTCGGCGGAGACTCCGGCGTCGACTGCTCTGTTTCGTCTTCGTAGATGCGTGCGTCCTTTTCCGTTCCCCTTATTGCGCTCTCATATACCGAGTGCGGAATATTAATAAACGTCGTCTTAGTTACAGGAGCGTAAATTAAATTGCCGGGTTGTGCGCCCGCGAGTCTCGGGCGAACCGATCCGATGCGGAGCTTTTGGCGGATCAAATCCTGAGGCGATGGAGTAAAAATTTGGGGGCGGGGGGGGGGGGTTGAAGAAATTTTTTTTTCGTCTCTTTATTTCGACCTTCCGCGGGTATAAAAACGCTCGGATATTCAAAGTCGAGAATAGTTTATTCATGGCCGCGCGCGGTCGGGAAGCCGGAGAGATATTGGAAGCGTCCGCAAATGTGTGCACGTGTGCGAAGCGTCCCTGTGTCGGGAGAAAGAAGAAGAAGAAGAAGCGCGAGGACTTTTGGTCCTGGCGATATTGGTCGGGCGGAAGTGTCCCCCCGGGAAACGGGAAACCGCGCCGCGCCGCGGTGCAGGAACGAAAGGGGAGGCGGAAAAACGTCGCAACTCTCTCTCTCTCTCTCTCTCTCTCTCTCTCTCTCTCTCTCTCTCTCTCTCTCTCTCTCTCTCTCTTTCACTCTCACTCCATTCTTGATCCGTTCCGATAGAGGCGGAAAGAGCACCCTTGTGGGCACGAACCCTTCGATCTTGTGCGATCTCCGACTTTTTTTTTATCTCCCTCTCTCTCTCTCTCTCTCTCTCTCTCTGCGGCTCTTTTTATTTGTCCTTTTCTCGTGGATATCGCGTCACGAATTGAAGAAAATGGAAGGCAGCAGCACTGCGTACGAATGTCACACACCGCAAGATCCCTATGCTTATACATATATGTATATATTTTTTGATCTCGAGATCGATCTCGATTTCTCTCTTTCCTCTCTAACGTCTCGCAATAAAATTCAAATAAACTCCGCTGTGCATACTAAATTATCACATCTTCCATTACCCAACCCTCGAACGTGCGGGGACGACACATCCAGTTTATTCCGGAGTGTATGTGTGTCTGTCTGTCTGTGTGCGTGTGCTGTGTGTGTCGCACTTTGCCTCCAAGTTTTGTGAGTCCCGGTTCGCTATAATCTTTATCTCTCGGTCCATTGGATGCTGACACGTTCGCCATTTTCACCGGAAATGGATTTTCTTTTATTATTTTTATCCGCGATAACATATGTCGGCTTCCGGATCGCCGGGTTTTTTTTAACTTTTTTTTTCCGCGATTCCGCTGCGGTGTTTTACTTGCCCGGAAAACAAAATGAAACATCGCGAAGCTTACGAATTTCGTTGAATTTGGGGGTGTCTCCGCGAGCCTCGATTCGTCATGTTTTTATTCATGAAGTTTTCCTGCGGTTCGGTGCCCTCCGGAGACGGATAAAAATTGTACATCTTAATTAGCAATCATCGCGGAATGATCGATCCGCTTCGAGATCGTGAATAAATGAAGATAACTAAGAAGCAAAATAAATAAGAAAATGTTGTTATTCATTCTGGAACCCTTTCGTTGGGGGAACTCTCTCGTAACACAATTTGTCGGGATGTTCTCCCCCCCCTTTCGGGGGGGGGGGGGAAGGGACGATTTTGAAAACGACATCGGTCAATGTCGCAGACCCTCGAAATATCGCAACACTCCGTGTATGTCCGGATATGTGCGCGGTGGAGCAAGGCGAGAAAAAATACGTATCAGTTTCACGTATCGTCGCTCAGAGTGCCAAGGGGCAATCGCGAGTCACTCCTCAAGTGTCTTTCGAATGGGGCGTTTTTGTACGTGAGTCTCTTTCTCTCTCTCTCTCTCTCTCTCTCTCTCTCTCTCTCTCTCTCTCTCTTTTTTATTCCCGTGTTGTCCTGGTACACAAGAGGAGGCTGTAGGTCAGCTGGACCTTTCCCAGGAACGCCCCAGATTTCAACATTACTCAAGGAGGATCAACCTGCCACGAGCACGGGCCATTGTTCCCTTTTTCTTTTTTTTTTTCCACGTTTCAGCACCTTGCTCCGAGCATTTTTTTCTCTTTCTCCTGCTCGTAGAAGCCGCCGCCGCCGTTCAGAAGAGTTTTATCATTTTATATCGTCGCTGAAACAAAATCGTTTGAATAAATAACAAGTTCGAAACATCCGCTTATAGATTTTCGAGAGCAGGAACATTTATTCGAAAAAAAAAAAAAAAAAAAAAAAAAACCAGGCTCCAGAGCCAATAACACGTTATTCGCAACTTTCACACTCGGCTTTAATGATCCCATCAAACGGAGCCCAGCATAGAGCCTCTGCTCCGCAATCGATAAATCACGAGAAACGTAATAAAGCCTCTCGTTTTCTCGACGCGGAATTTTTGTTCGGCTCACCCCCCCCCCTGCCCCCCCCCCGAAACAACACAAACTTTTTCTTCTTTTCTGCAACGTCAATGAATTCTATTTTCCTCGCTTCCGTGGATAATTGATTTTTACCGCTGGGATTCTACGACTCCCTTGCTCTCTCGGTTGCCAGGCCTGCTTCCCTTCGCTCAGGGTGTGTCTAGCCGCTGGCTCACATTATCACGTGCATATGTGTTTATTCCTTTTTATCCCCTTCCTCATGCTCCTGTATACTCCTCATGCTGATGCATTATCGATGCACCTGATTTCACACTTGTTCGTTCACAGATCTCTCTCTCTCTCTCTCTGGTCTGATTTTGATACTCGCGTTTGTATAGAATCTTGTAGCAATTTGTTGGTCCATTGTGACGCGTCAATATCCACGCCCCTATTGTCAGCGAAGCTCATAAATCTTGCCTCGTGCCCGGACAAGCCGAAATCGCGAATTTATATATTTATCGTTACATCGTCATGCCCTGCTACTGAATCGGTAAGTAAGCTGTTGGAGGCAAAGAGAAAACGAGTCGAAAGTACGCAGTCATTGCCGCGAAGTGACGCGCACTGGAGAAACCTAATTCGTTTTGATGAACGGAAATTCCGTCATCAAAATTACCATTTTTTCATTGACTTTGAGAGGAAAAATCGGTTTAGGAGGTCGAAATTTTGATGTTTTTCATGAATTTTTTAAGCCAGGAAGGAATAATCACAAATTGTTTAAGCTTGGAGGATATTTTATTTATGTTTTCAAGTACACTTTGGAATTTTTTTAAATAATTTTCGCCGGAAATAGTGGCGTTAGTGCGTGCAGTCCGTGGACGATTGCTATGCAAGCATTTGGCTGGTGTACATCCCCGATGTCGCAATTTTTATCTGTTATCATCAGGAATTTTTTTTTTCGTTAAAAACATGTTTTTTTAAGAATGTGAAGCTAACTGTGATCGAACAAATTGAAAATTGCATGTTTTTGAGGTGTTTGAACACTGTCATGTTTTAATACCATATTTTTTCATCTTTTTTGCATAAAAAAATATATTTTTAATAACAATATAATCCTCGAATTTGGTTCACACTGCGTGGAATTGAATAAAGAATATCTACAACAAATTTCAGAACGATTGATCAATAACTTTTTGAGCTAGAATGTACACTAGTCGAAGAAAAGTCGTTTCCGAAAAAAACGTGTTTGAAATAAAATTTAGCGAAAACGAGAAATTCAAGGCAGTAATTAATTATATAAATTGCTCACCGGTTAATCAGCTATTCCAGCACCGTATAGCAATCCCTCTTCTTGTGCATACGCGTCATTACGGGCTTGCATCTCCTCTTGACGAGCTATACGAGCTTCCTTCGTCTCCAACGAGCTCTGCGCCTATTCCGTCTCGTCACGCATATAGTGCTCATAGCATCGGAACTAAATGCGAATTTTGCTTTCAAATTTTGACCACATTTTCTTGAGTTGTTATACCAACGATTCATGCAATAAAAAAGTCGATTTTTTGATCGGTCCAAACTGGTTACCCCCTTAAATTTGAATGAGAAATTTTATTGAAAATTAACGATTTTTTAGTCGAATGTCAAACGATTTTGTTCGATGAACAAAATCAGAAAAATTTTCGTAGACGAATTTCTTCGGAGAAGAAACAAAAGCGTTCGTTCAACAAAATCGATTCTGTGGAACGTCGTAGTTGAAACAAAAACCCGTTTCCGAATGATCGCTGCCGATTGCCTCAGAGATTTTGACAGCTCCAACTAATCGGAATCTCGACTCCAAGGTCCCGATAATCCGCCGTTTGATTTTTCCTGCTCAAGAGCTCTCATGACTCCTCGTATATAATTATCCGGTGCGGATTGTCTTGCACGCGAGTTAAGCACCGCCGCCACCGCTCTTGACGCTATAATCGTCCTCGATTCGCCAATTGAAGCAGCCACCCCCGCATCCTAGCCCGCGGTCGGTACGAGAACTCGAGGTACAACCGGACGTCCGAAATTGGCCGTGTAACGGCCCCGTAATCCGTGCCACGTGTCGGACGTGACGCCGGTAAACGCGTCGAACCCAAATCTCCCTCCCCCCCTCCAATCATATTATCCATAGACTCACCACTCTTTTACCAATCCACGTGCACTTTTCTCCTTCTTCGAAAAAAAAAACCAAAAACTACCCCTTTTGCTTGTACACCTGTCCAGGCCTGGGGACTCGCACCTGGATACATTCAATTTGTGCTCTTCCGTCGTGATTCGATCGTTTTTCAGGCTCAAATTAGAGAAAAAATGCTTTTGGGGGAAAAACAAAATTTGGGAAACAAAATGAAACTCGCTGGTTCGATTTTCGCTGACGAAGGGATCGCGGTTCTCGAAAAGTTTAGAAAAATTACCAAGATTTTGAAAAATGTATTACAAAATGTAAATCTTTATATTTTTCCAGTTTTTTTTTTCGGAATCGTGCCCAAAAACGAAATTGTTTTCGGAAAGAAAGTTTCTGAACCAGGAGCAATCGAGTTTCCTCTCTTCCCTCCGGCTCTGCCCTCCCCCAAGGTAGACATGCTCCCCACACCCAGAATAAACGTCTAGTTGGTTCAACTAGGATCTATATTTAAATCAAATGAATTTTTTTCTTTGTCCCACGGCCTAACAGAGCTCTATTTAACTTGAAGAAATGATTTTCTTTCATTGGAATATTTTTACATTTAGGAATAATGAAAAATTTACTTTTGCGATTTTCAAATGTTGAATCGTTGAGCTGAAAATTTTTTTATAATATTATTTACACCACATTTAATATTATTATTATTACTCAATATTTCCATGGGTCTGAAACCCTGGGTGGACATAAAAATTCACGACTTTCTGTTTGTTTTGAGACATGGTCCGTTTTGAGTAAGTATTACTTGGGTTTATGCTATTTATACAGATCCTGAGTGCAATTCGTATATAAGAAATGTCTCGACGCCCTGCGCCACGTAGTGGTCAGAGCGATAAGCTTTGACGTGGGTACCCGAAAAAAGCGCTCAAACACAATTATTTATTTGATCCAAATACAGCTTTTTAGTTGAGGCAAATGGAATTGTTAAAAAATTTTTATTCTAAAAAATCGAATAAATGATCCTAGTAAATTGAAACAGATTTTTTTTCTGAGTGCAATCCTGCGCCAATAACGAGAGAAATAATTTCCAAAAAACCGTCACTATGAACGAGAAAATCAGATTTATATTTTCAGGACAGAAATCCAGATCCAAAATGGGCCTTTTCGTGACAGATTCACCCGACGACGATTGCGGAACAGCAGCAGCAGCAAAAGGTCGATAAATTTGCGAAAAAGAGCATCGACGGGGCACTGCCGACATATGGTAGAGGAAATTGCTGGTAGGGCTCGAAGTAACAATATTTACGGAAGGTCCCAGCAAGCCCCATGGTGTTTTGTCAAGACTGCATCGCCTCGGGGGGTGGATCGGTCGATTCGATATACTTCGGTGCCCCTTCAACGTCTATACATGTATATAAAATGTGGTATTAGAAGAGAGAGAGAGAGAGAGAGAGAGCGCGGTCGCTTTGGTCTCGTGCGCCCCGCGATAATCCCGCGTAATACACTTGGTCGTGGCATATCCCGGGGCAGAGAGAGAGAGAGAGGGGGGGAGGGGGTAGCTCGGTTACGTATCCACCCTTACATCCAATTTCTATGGACTTACACCTTGTTGAAGGCTCCGATTAGCATTTTGATTGTGGCTTTCCGCGGCTGCCTCCCCCCTGCCCCCTCTACCGCGATATTCACTTTGTTCGGGAAGCTTCTGCGCTCTCTTTTTCTGCCTACGCGAGCTTTCGTGTAACTCGGATAATACGAAAGATCGTTTGTTTTCGGGGGTATGAAAATGCCAATGAAAAAAAGTCGTTGGGATCGTTACTGGTAGCCGGAGCAAAAGTTTTTCCAAAAGTTTCTTTACTCCGGAAGACTTTTCGGGGTGAAAAATTCACCGGATGGAACTTTACCGGGGGTCATTCTCTTCGTTATGAAAAAACGAAGAGATTGATATACAATCAAACCTCCATGGCGCTAACGGCTAGCGTTTTATGCCGGAGAGAAGATGGGAGCAATCGATTAGCCTGATTCCGCTGGAGTTTTCCGCGGAAAATAAAGGTTTACGGGGTTCCAGGGTCAAATAAATACATTCGAGAGGGTTTTTACTGAACGAAAATGATCGAATTGAAGAAATCGGAGGTGGCAGGAGGCTCGTGGGATTTGTATTTGCTCGAGAGAGAGAGAGAGAAAGCTCTCGGCAATCACGTCAGGGTGGTCCGACGAGCCCGGCGGCGGCGACGTCGGATTACCGAGATCATAATCAGCCAATCGGTCTTACGGGGTGGGCGAGATATGTATATACACGCTTTTGTGTATGCTCTCGCAATTACATCGACGCGTTTATTGAGACGCGTGTGCGTATGCTTCGGTGTACTAGGTGTCAAATGTCAAATCCCCCGAGACTGGGTCAGTCGCCCCTGCGCCGAAAGGGTCGCGAATTGATTTCTTCGTACAGTATATAAAAGCTTATACGAAGATCCTTTTTTCTCCTTCCCCTCTCTCCTCTTAAGGGGCACCCATGAATCAGTATGATTAGCAATAAATTTCTACTCATTTAATGGCTCATTGTGATACAGAAAATTCGTAACTGGAGATCAAAGTCCCCAGAGTTGTTGAATCAAAGAATTTTTTGTTTGGCCAAAATATTTTATCGTCTCAACAAAGTTTCTGTTTCAGTGGAAAGAAACTTTGTTTCTCAACAAAAAAAATTTTTTGAGTCGTTGAAAAACTTTGTTGAAACGATTTTTCGTGATTGTTCAACATTTTTTTTTCTTTGGCTGGAAAAATTTTGAATCAGCAGCGATACGATTTGGGGGTGGAAAAAAATTTTTAGTCGGTTTTTGACGTAGCAAGCTCCCTGTTATCGGAACAACTTCGTCTATGAAAATCTGTCCGTTAATTTCTCACCGAGTTTTGTGATTAAATGCTCGGAGAGAGAAGGAGAGAGAGAGAGAGAGAGAGAGAGAGAAGGTCCTCCCACTGGAGAATCTCGCGTGTGTCATAGCGTTCCGCGGAGTTTCATTACCGCGTGATATCGCGAAGAAGAGAGAGAGAGAGAGAGAGAGTGAGAGAGAGAGATGAATGCGACGAGATCAGTTGCACTCGTGGTCGGGGTCGGTCTCGCGCGGCTTGAGAATCAAGATTTGCGCGAAGCGTGAATGGGACGAGGGCGTGGGAACGTTCCTTGCAAAGTGTTGCCCATATAACCGCGGATAATGCGCGAGAGACAAAAAGAGCAAGAGAGAGAGAAAGAAAGAGAGATGCGTTGCGTTGCTAAAACGCCTCCTCGACCCTCTCCTCGCCCTGCTCTTCGGTAATTGTCGTAATTTGTGCCGAGTGATTCACACATCAGGATCGACCGAGTGTTCGCTCTCCGGAGATGCGATATCTTGACCACCATACTCGCTCTTTTCCTCGCTCACGCATACGTTCCGCTTTATATCTTTGTTATGTACGCGAACGTTATACCCGTGACCACGAGCTTCTCTCTCTCTCTCTCTCTTTCTTTTTCTCTCTTTTGTTAGCAACTTTTCAGGACATTCACGCGCTCATTATTTATCGACCCGAAGTTTCTGGAGTTTAAAAAACATCTAGTGGATTCAACGAGGCTCCACTTTAATCGAATCAATTTTTTCCCCTCATTCTACGGCCTAATTAAGCTTTTTTTCCAACTTTCACACTCAAATATTTTCAAAATTTATATTTTAAATATTTATTATTTAATAAATTTTTTATTTTTTTTATTGGTGTTATTCACATTTGTAAATAACACCAAAAAATAAATGAAAAATTTTTTTTACTTGACTCCAAAGCAGCTTTTTACTTGAGGAAAATTTTAAATATTGATTAAATATAAATAATACGCAGAAATTTTTTTTTTTTTTTTTTTTTTTTAATTTATTTGATTCCAAAACAGCTTTTTACTCGAGGAAAATTTTAAATATTTACAAAATATAAATAATACGCAGAAATTTTTATTTTCAATTCATTTGATTGCAACGCAGCTTTCAAGTTGGAGAAAATGTTTAATATTTATATTTTTAATATTTACCAACTATGAATAACGCTCAGAAAAAATGAAAACAAAAAAAAAAAAGAAAAACTGATTCGATTCCAATTCAGCTTTTCAGTAGAGAAAATTTTTATATATATTTTTAATCTTTATTAAAGATGAATAACACTCGAAAAAAAAGAAATTCGTTCGATTCCACAGCAGCTTTTCGATTGAGCAAAAAATAAAAATTCCGTTAATTCGATGTTGAAAAAAAAAAAAAAAAATCGAATGCTGGTAGATTGCAATATTTTTTTTGGACCCGCATGCAGTGAGAGAATGATTTGAAAACTGAATTTTCATGGCTGCCGATTGATTTCGTAAGGTTTCCAGGGAAGAATCGATCCTGGAGTAGAAGCGAATGTTTTTATTCGCGCTGAGAGAGTTTAGTGACTTTTAGTTAAATAAAAATGATAAAAATCGAGATAAAGAATATAAATGTTCGTAGCCAGTACAGTACGAATGCGCGCGTAAACGTTGTTGGCAGTGTACGAGGATAATGTGTACTCGCGCGTCGGGGGTTTATAGCGCACATATACACACTCGGTTAGGCATCTGCGCGGGATTTCGGAAACAATTGCCGACAATTCTCGCCACTTGACTCGCGGGAGCGGCTATTGACGTGAGAATCCCGCTGCACGTAGCGAGCGAAGCGTTCTTAGTATGCGTTTGATGAAGAGAGAGAGAGAGAGAGAGAGAGAGAGAGAGAGAGAGAGAGAGAGAGAGAGAGAGAGAGAGAGAGAGGCGGTAGCACACACATGAGTTTGGAGCGTATATTTTTGAGAAGATATATCCGCGAGCGTATCGGGCTTCTCCGTCCGTGTATGAGGTCATCTTCATTAAATCGTTCCTCGTCGCGCGTTAATGAGCGATCTAATTTTTTGCAACTGGGATTCTCAGCTCCCATCAGAAGAGCGGTTCTGTAGTGTGTCAGCGGTGCATGGGAAGTGACATTTGTTTTTTTTTTTTTTTTTTTTTCCTAGCAGCCTCTGTTTACCGTTAATATCCTGTGAATAATTTGACAAACAGAGGAGAATGATTAATTGGATTAATGAGCCGGGATTATTGAAGGCGACGAAAAAAATAAAAAAAAAAAACACAAAAAAAACACAAAAAAAAATGAAGTTTAATTGAGAAATCACCGGTTGTTCATCCCCTTGGAGAGCGAGCGAGTTGCAATTATTTCTCGAATCGAGTTATTCCAGAGGGTGTAAAGAGGGAGGGAGAGAGAGGAGGAGTGTAGAATAATCGGGGGCTAATTGCGGGAGAGTTCAGAGTTCATTGGCGATGAGAGTTCTTGACGAAGCTGCCGATCTGTTGGTCGTTGGACGAGAGAGAGAGAGAGAAAGAGAGAGAGAGAGCCGAGCATCCGTTAGAATTGGAGCCGCAGAGAGCTTTACAATTAAATATCGTTACTCTTAACGCGTCCGGGGGCTTTCGGAGGAGACTCGGCATAACCAGAACCCTCCCCCCCCCCGTCGTTGGACTTTAATTTCACGTGTGTCTCTCGGTATACGGGAAAAGCTCGGTATATCCGGAGAGAGAGAGAGAGAGAGAGAGAGAGAGAGCCTGAGATCAAAGGGCCAGGAAGCAGAGGTTTCGAGCGGTGAAAGTAGACCAGTTACGACCTTATACTTGTCGACGATTTGGCTCATACGTGTATATTCGAGGGAGAATACATTGGTAGGAGCTTTTGCACACACGCTCCCAACGAAGCCAGGATCGTTCTCTCGGCTCCTGCTCCAAGGGGGCTGATAAGGCTATCGCCCAGCATCCCTCCTATCCTGCTTGCATTTAGCATACATTTGAATAACGGTAGGCAGCTCTCTCCCTCTCTCTTTGTCGGTAATCCCTTAAACGGATGGAGAGAGAGAGAGAGAGAGAGAGAGAGAGAGAGAGAGAGAGGAGAGAGAGAGAGGAGAGAGAGAGAGGAGAGAGAGAGAGAGTTCATCCCTTAACTAGGTATCCTTTCATCTCTCCCCGCCCAGATCGACCTTTTCCTTCGACAAGAGTCCCCCCGCTCCGTTCTCTCGGCACCGCCGTACATCCGTACAGGAGACCCGTTTAAAGATATTTCGTTAAAATAACAGTCACGAGCCTTCTCTCGGTTGTTCTCTCTTTCGTGCTCTAATACCGCTATCCTCGGTGGCAAAACCCTTGAGCAAAATAGAGCGTCAGGCGTTTTAGCGAGCACCCACACACACTCGAGTCGGTCGCTTCGAGCGGTTCCTACATTCGCTAACCTCCCGTCGACACCCCCGGGCGACCCCACCTAGGTATAAAGAGAGACGCGGGAGCGAGAGGGAAAGAGAGAGAGAGAGAGACGCGAGGCTTTTTCTCGACGGCAAAAAGAGGGTGGCATTTGCAATGCAGAGGTTAAATGGGCTAGCGGAGAGAGCCCGGGCGAGAGGAATTGACGCTGAGAAAAGCGGTGGGGATGCGGAGAGTCTCGTTTTATTCGAGATCGGTGGAGGAGGAAGAGGGGCGGGGTGGGGGTGGAAAAGCAGCAGGCAAGAGACTCTCGCCGCACCGCATAGCCACTGGTGCACAGACTCGATTGGTTTTTTACTTGCTCTTGTGCCGTTCTCCAGCCGCCCCGTCGCGGTAGAGCTACTCTCCTTTTTCTCATTCAACCGCGCGCACTTCCGACTCCCTCTTCCCCGGAGCCGCAGCTTTCCTGTTTTTTTGTTTTTTTTTTTTTTTTTCTCGTACTTGTCGCTCCTCTGCTCTTCTCTGCTTTCATCTCCCTCTTCCGCGTCTCATTCCCATTGTCTCTTTCTTCCTGGGATGCGAGAGAGCTTTTTGCGGAACTCTATATATATATATATATATATACAGAGCAAAAAGACATGCCTCCGGGAAAAAAAAGGCGCTCCGGCGGTAAAGGGATGGCGAGGCAAAAAACGAAACCCCGAGGGTTAAGGGAGGAAAGGAAGGTGGCGAGATTAAACATTTATTTAAATGGCAGACGCTTCCATTCTCGCTCCTCGGCTACGAACACACACCTCAACCTCTTCACAACCCCGAACCCGCACATACTCCGATCTCATACCTCCCGAGATAAACGACTCAACCAACATTTATTCCGCCCTATGGAATTTTCCTCTTTCAGCCCTTCTGCCTGGCCGGCAATCCACCGTTCCGATTATGACTGTACTACCGGGCTGCGTGTTTGTGGACGTGGACCAACACACCCTTGCGAAACGAACGCCGCGAGCAAGATCCTTTCGAGAGACCAAGAGAGGAAAAAAAGAATAACAACCAGCCGGCAAGATTAGTCCGGCGGTTTTCAATCCCATTCCTCCTCAGGATCGGGCTCTACGATCCCGCAGACCCACTTTTTTCCGGCTGGTTGGCCTCCTCCTGCTTCGAGCTCCGAAAGGGTTTTGCCGGATTTCAGCCCCTCCGTGGATGGCTCCAACTCCCGCGACGAAGGGACCAATCTACTGGAGGAGAATCTTCCTCGTGACCTTGAAAAACTTGAAAATTTTCGCTGATCAATATTCTGACGAGAAGAGAGAGAGAGAGAGAGAGAGACTTTGTATCGCGTGATAACGAGCAGCTCCGGCTGACCGGTTAACCCCGTGACACTGACGCCTCCTGGCTCTCTCGACTCCAAGCGAATTATTAAGCAATCGACTAATTAGCCACCGGCTTATGCTGAAGAGAGAGAGACCAGTTTTCATCGAGCTTCTGCCACCTTCCGACGATACAACTCCCTCAGATTTTAAACAATTACGAAGTAGGCGTGTTAGCTTCGGCGTTACTCCCTGGCTCGGTAAGGTCGTGCGCGTTGTCCCTAGGGACGGTCGCACCCCTGTGTTCCTGGTACTATATACACGAACCGTGTAAGCAGCTTTATGAGCTCGTCCGTCTCGTGGGACGAGCGTGACTCGTTCCATCTCTTTTTATTTTTTTGTTGCCTACCAAGCCCTCGTCGGCTTTCGTGGACGCCGAAGTAAAAAAAGCAGCAGCAGCTTCGTCGGTTTACGCTTGTCCGGAGACTGCGAGATTCCGAGAGGAGACTCCGCGCTACCGGATCTCCGTCCTCCCAGGTGCCGATGACTCTGCGAGGATCGATCCCACTCCTGACGACGCTGGACCACTCGAAGGTCACTCGGAAACACACAAATTTATATCGACCCCTTGAAAGAATGACCCAGGAACACGCGACCTTTCAATTACTCTCGGAAGATCACAGCCGCAGCAATCGCCAATGGGATGCTCTTCAATATCTAATAATCCGATATTATTCTACGACCTCGGCTCATCCGGTTCTCCAGCCTCGAAAAATTTTTCTCTTCTTTCCCGAACAAATGTTATCCGCGGCAGTCCGGGACGGGGCGGCAGGCAGCAACAAACTTTAATTCCGCATGAAACTACTCAAATCCATTTCAATCTCGTATAACCATCTTCGCGACTCCCCTCCACCTGGCGTTAACGCCCGTAACGGTTTTTTTTCCCACGAGTGCAATACGTTTCGGTGATCAGTGGAGGATGCGAAGCTTTTCCCCTAGCGAGAGACCAGCCCGCTGAGCAGCAGGCGGGGGTGCCGACACACTCTTCGCAAATTTCAATTTCCTCACTCGCTATCTTCCTCCACATACGCCGCACGCAGGTTTCAATTTTCTTTTCCGTCCGCTCCCCCTCCCGCCGCTGCTCCCTCTTCTCCTATCTCCTAGAAAGTCCGCACTCAAAAGTCATCCGTCTTCCGGTAGCGCGCGTAATTTGTCAGAAAAGCTGAGAAACAAGGGCGACTTCAGCCCCCAGAAGGCCGCAGCATTCTCCCCCCGCCCCCCCACGGATCTCCGCCACATATGCACACGTGCGTTAACCTGCCTCCGCGATCCATGCTAATTTCTCGGTAAATAAGAATAACCTGCTGCTGTATCCCCCGGCGATAATGCTCCAGGATTAATTGCCAGGCCGGAAAACCTCCAGCGATTTCCTACCGAAGTTGGATCGCGGCTACTCCCGGTGGCAGGCTCGCATGAGCCTCCTTTTTTCTCTTCATTTTATAGCCGGCACGTAACAAACGTATATCTTTGCAAGCTCAGACCGCGTGACTAATTCAATTACACACCAGCTTCGTCTGCTTTGTCCGTTGCGCTATCTAACACGAGCTAACGACGAAGCTGCTCGTTGATGCAGCTTCGTCGGTAGCCGATCCCTTTACCTCGATGATCGTTGCCTCGGCGATCGGATCCATGAATTCGGCCACTGGCTCCAGGAGGACATTCCAGATCAAAATAAATTCTTGTTTGATTTTCCAGGGAGCTGGGGGTTTCCTGGAGTATGATGGACTCGAGTCCAGGAATTAGTCGGTAGCCGATCCCTTCACCTCGATGATCGCTGCCTCGGTGATCGGATCCTTGAATTCGGCCACTGGCTCCAGGAGGACATTCCAGATCAAAATAAATTCTTATTTGATTTTCCAGGGAGCTGGGGTTTTCCTGGAATATGATGGACTCGAGTCCAGGAATTCGTTGGTAGCCAATTCCTTCACGTCGATGACCGTTGCCTCGGCGATCGGATCCTTGAATTCGGCCACTGGCTCCAGGAGGACATTCCAGATCAAAATAAATTCTTATTTGATTTTCCAGGGAGCTGGGGTTTTCCTGCAGTATGATGGACTCGAGTCCAGGAGTTAGTCGGTAGCCGATCACTTCACCTCGATGATCGAATCCATGAATTCGGCTACTGGCTCCAGGAGGACATTCCAGATGAAAATAAATTCGAAATTTGATATTCCAGGAAGCTGAGGTTTTCCTGAAGTATGATGAACTCGAGTCGAGGAATCCCTTGTCTTTTCTGGCAACTGAAGCAAACCCAAACAAAAGTAGTGTTCGGCGTGTTTCGGAATGGTTGCTGTGCTCGTATCGTGGAGGGATGTTGTTTGGCGTGTTATCATCAGGTGGAGAGTTAGGTGGAGGAAGAGGAGGGAGTGTGAGCTCCCCGCGGACTCCCCAGTGTCTCGTTCGTTCTGGTCAGTTAATAACGAGCTGGAGCATGCGGGCCGTAGTTAAACCCTGCGAGGTTTAGTTCGACGGGTTCCTCGGTCTTCTCTACCTCTGGAAACACGAATGGGAGTAGCTGGCAAACGGAATGGCGTAAGGGTAGCTGGTTCGCTTGATAAATCTCGTCTGGCAAGGACCTTTTGGACCTTTTCAATGGTCCCTTCGCGCGCGCGTTTCCGGATGGATATTAGCAGCCTTCGTATCAACACGATGCTGGCCAGGAGAATAATCCTCGTTTCGAATATATCGCGCTCTCGGCGTGTACCACTAGTCTCGTGTATACATAAAGCTCTATGCTCGGACATCATGATATCTCCGGGCCTAGCCCCGCAGTTACGGCAAACATCGAGTTAAACCTTGTCCGCAAATCCAACCCCCTTTCCTCCCCTCTTCTCCGCATCCAGTTTTCCGTACACTCTCTCGAACGGAAGAGAGGCAACGAGAGGGAGAGATGGATCTCGTAACCCCGGAGCTGCTGCTGCCTCAATTGGGACTTGTTCCTCGTTTTAATTAAACCCACAGCGATGAGGCAAGATGACCACTCGCGAATTATCACGAATACGCTTCTCAATATATATGCGTGTATGCGCGAACGAATTCAACGAGAACCGGACGCGAGTATCTCATCGATTTGAAGCTGCGTTGAACGGCGCAGAACAAAAATTTCGTTGTCCAAGAGAAGCTTCCCTTTTCAGGAAATAAAACTCTTTTCTCTCATAGACAATTGACTCTACTGGAGCTGAATCAACTGTTTTGGAAGTTTGAAAAAAAAAAAAAAAAAAACAGTGCGCGCTGCTAGTTAAAACGAGAAGGAACGTGACGTATAATTAGTAGGCGGAGTTCTGATAGCTGTACGAGGCATGTAATAACGATCCGTTAGGATTCATTTAAAACCGCGAAACACATCTGGCCTGAAAAAGGAACAAAATGGAAGAGAGCGAGAGAGACGGACGTGCGCGATGCAGTTCCGTTTATTCCGGGGCAATTCCGCTTAAATTAGCTCGACTGTTAGCCCTGGTAATACCGAGAGCTTTTTCATGGGAGGCTTGCACACCGACAGCACACTTGTTCTCGGATGATGCTTTTTACGTATTAGCGAGAGTTTTCTCGCCAGTTCACACGTTTCGTTTCTCGTTCCCGCGTCTCTCTCCGCAGCGGAACGCGTTTTTTCTCAGCGCTCTCTCTCTCTCTCGCTCCCCATGTTCGTTGCTCGTTTTCTGCTTTTCTAATTGTCCGAGAAATTTTGTTTTTTCCATTCTTCTGACCATTTGACAGCGGCAGCTATAAATCCTGACTTTCGGTTTCTTTCCTCGATTAAATCGGACCACCGACCATTAAAACTGATCTAAAGACGCGGGATGTTTGAAAAATCAATCGAGTTTGTTTCCGCGGCCGGCGTAGCGGACTCGTTCGCCTCGCGCTCGTGTACTCCTCTAGCTCGGCGCACCCTATAACCTCGTCGAAGCACACACAGAGCCACGTGATTATCCGACAGGACGCACGTGAAAGAATAATTAGAGAGAACGAATTAATATCAAAGTGGAGTCTGCTTATGTGTGTACTCTCGTAGATACGTAATGGGGAAATAAAAATGGAGGGGAAAGAGGTCGCCGCCGCGTGAATATCGACGAGAGTGAGGTTGGCGCACCCTTATTTGTCGCCAGCCCCCTCCCCCCCCCACCCCCGTTTTGATGAGCAAGAATTCTCGTAGTTTCTTCGACAAATTTCCAATCCTGGCATTCATCTCGGAACTATAATCAGAGCTCAAAGATTTTTTATTCATCGCCCCAACTTCCAGTGGGTTGTTTCCCCCCCCCTTTTAGTACTTCCCCTGCGGAAAGCACTTTTTTTCTGCTCTTTCCCGTCTACTCTCGGGCTCCTGGAGGTGTAACCTCTTCCCCGAGTCCTTCCGACACTCGCTTTTTAATTGCATATCCCGACAGCCTGGGGAGACATCTCGACGATAAAACCAGCGAAAAACCGGTGCGGTAACGCTCTCTCCGACGGTGCGGGTTAAAAAAAGCTTAAGAAAGAAATATAAGAAAACTGTGCGGGGGGGGGGGGGCTAGGGATCGTGGTTAGGAGAAAAGTTCACCGGAGGCTCGTCAAACTCCGAATTACCAGGCTTATTATTATCTCTCGTGGTTCCACTTTCCGCCTCTCCTTCTCTCTCCCTCTCTCTCTCCCTTCCTCAACCATCAGGAGCAGTCTCTCCTTCGCACCTCTTATTAGCTTCCCCGTCGCGGCGCATCTCCGACGAGCGGAGAAAATGAGAGACTCCTCTCTTCTCTTTCAGGGGCGAGAATCCTTTTTCCACTTTTACCTTGTTCCGGAGCTTTTAAAAGAAGCAACTAAAAGGAAGAAAAAAAAAAAAAAAACATAAACAGACGAAGAGGAAAGAAAGAAATTGTCTCTCGGACTCTTTAACGCTTGAACCCTTGATGAAAGAAACAAAGTGGCGGTGCTTCCTCGAAGCACACGTACTTCGAGACTTATCTCCGAGCTATTTTTAAACGTCTCCTTTCGCTCTTTTCATTTTTCTGCTGCCATCAAGTAATACGCGAATGTTTTTTTTTTTTTTTTTTTTTCTCTTCGAGCCCCTCGGAGCCTCGGACGTAACGAGAGTCTCGAAAAAATCCGGTAAATCGTCAGCATAATTCGATTGTTCTGCTGAGGCCATAATTACGCCTCGTACGTAAACACAGGGAGAGATGAAATTTGAGAAAATTTATGGGAGAAAAATGAAGCGGGATAAAAGCAATTAATTTATTGGTGAAATTAAACTATAATTCGGGGCCCGAAGAGTCTCATTTTTTTTGCCCCTGTAGTATCGATACGTCAGGCATCAAGATATGGAAAATAAATGATATATTTATATGCTACGACACCGAATTACCTCATCATTCGGCATCGCATCGTGCCTGAGATAATTAACTGCGACTTTATTGCCTCCCCAACTCGTCAGCGACCTGTCGACGCTCCTCAAAGCTCTCATCCCTCGGAGAATATCTTCGGAACGATTTCCCTCTTCTCATATATCCAGCTCGCTCGAGCCCTCTCTCTCTCTCTCTCTTTCCCATTCCCACAGTCCCCAGCGTCCTCTCGCTTTACCGCCTATTATTCATTGAATTAATTTAATTAAAGATCATTAGCGCGATTGGCTTCCCGAGGAGACGACCTTTCAGACTTGAGGATCTATGAACCTAAAAGACGCAAATTTATCCAACGATTTTATCATTATTTTCAATTTTATTTTTCTGCAATTCATAAACATTTGAAGACCAAAGAAATTCTCGGTTCCTTTCAATAACGGTTCGATTACTTTTCCAATTTTATTATTTATTCAAAAATCTTTTCGATTATTCGAAAAAAAATTATTAATAACATTTTTTTGAAAATTATTATTCAAATTTTTATTTTTTTCAATGTTGAAAAAATTTTTTAAATATTTTCTTTTCATTTCAAACATACAATTCGATTTTGAATTAATTATTCAAAATTATAAATAATTATTTCAATTTGAAAAAAAAAGTTTTTATTTTAATTTTTTTTATTTTAATTTAAAAAAATTGTTACTGTATTCCCCTAAAAATGTTAATAAATTAACGTAATTACTGGTTCTAAATTGATGAAAAAATGCTTCGAAGCCTGTTTGACCGGAAAGTTGTTACGAACTAATGCACGCACGTTTGAGTGGAGAAAAAAAAATGGATCTTTTGATATTTCGTATTGAAATCCCACAGGATATTTGTCCTGCTTTGTTTCTCTCTCTCTCTCTCTCTTTCTCTGTTGCCCTTAGGAGCTTGATATAACATTTGTGGCGTTGGATTAAGCGTGCGAGATATACGCGTTATACCGCGCCCCTGTTTGCCACTCACTACCCCTGATTAGGTGAACTTCCTGTCCACGAGTCGTCGATTCCAATGCCCCAGGATCTTCGTCTCTAACTTTATGTACTCTCTTCCACACGTACATATATATATATACATATTTATATGTATTATTAGTAAATGGTATAATGCTCTCGTAAGTCCGAAGCAACGACACAGCCAACTACGTTGAAGCTTACACGGGGTTAATGATTGGGCTTGATTGCTCGACAAACATGGGCGAGCCACCAGGCTCAGGCACCCTCAACCAATCCGGCATTATATTCGATCATATCTATACATACATGTATCCCCGGCACTGACACTCATTTCTGCATTTTCTCGCGACTTCATCTCACTATTATTTCTAAAAGTAATTAATCGAAAGCAAAACTTTCGATCTATCAAGACCCCTTTGTCGTCTGGACTTCCGTTGAATGTCTTCAGATTTTTCGTCACACGACTCAGTATCCCCTAAAAATATTGAGGAAAAAAAAACCCAGACACCGGTGCACGCGCGTGCGTTTTTATGGATTTTTAAAAAATACGTAAAAATTGAAAAAAAAAAAAAAAAATTTTTGAAAAAATTTATCTCCGTGGTTGATACGGTCGAACGGTGCAAAAATTTTTTTTTTTTATCGCGATCGTGAAGCGTTGTACGAAAACCGGATAAAAAATCCGTTTTTTCGTAAAGTTTCGCAAAAAAAAAAAAAAAAAAAATATAAACGATCCTCTTCCAATTAAAATCAATAACTTTGACTATTTATTATTAATTATTTATTCTTCTATACACAATTCAATTATAATTTTATCAATTTTTTAAATTTAATTATTCATTTTCTTTTAAACTTATCAGTTAATTAATTAATTATTTATTTATTACATTATTAATCATTTAATCACTATTAATAACGTGGTTTATTCATTTTTTTTGTGGTTTTCTACTTTTAATGTTTTTAGATTAAATAAAATAAAAATTATTTTCACTCAATTTTGATACCAATCGTTCGAGCACTATCTGGCGAGGATGCGTGCCAAATTTTGACTCAGTAATCGAGACATCACAGTCGCTAATTCGAGAAGCATTTAAAAAAAAAAAAAAAAAAAACTTTTGAGGTAAAAAAAAGTATTTCACTTCATTCAAAGGTTTGTTTCGTGTAATTTTGAAAAGATCTATTGTTTTTATTGAAAGACAATTGAACCGGATGACACAGATTATTGGGATGCTGAAATGAGAATAAAAATATTGAGCTCCGTTAATTAAGGAGTGTAGTAAAAGTGAACGAAGTAGAATTGAATCGAAGTATAAATAGAGAGTGAACACGGAACGTTTGAGAATGATTTTTGCATCTCTCGGATGGTGATGAAATTCGTAGAACAGAGATGTACGAGATCGAGGTAGGTGCGAGCAACGATTGTTTCTTGGTGGCTCTCGTTCAATCGTGAGGCTCCTTGTCCCGACGTTATTTCGTTGCTCGCGGGCTCCCTTTTCAATTTGTTCGGTGGTCAGCCAGAATTGCGAGAAGGATAAAGTCCGTTCTCGCAACTTGAACGATTTATGTTGGGAAGAGCAGGAGAGAATATACGAGCGCGAGGTTGTTTTTTTTTTTTTTTTTCCTGTAGAAGAGCAAAGTCGTCGTAATTCGTTGGCGGATGTGCTTTTGCAGAAGGCTGGTGGCTAAAAAACCGAGGAAAAAATCTCGGAAGACAAGGAAAATAAAAGTTTCGATCAAAACTAGAGTTCGAAGCGTCGAAAATTAAAACTCAACGAGACAACGTTGTCGTCGACGACGAGAAAGTCGAGGAACAGAAGATGTTGATGCGACCAGGATGAGTCACACACGAGCCAGTTGAGATTGAAAGAAAAGAGCAACGAGCAGAGGCAGGGTCAAATGGGGAAGGAAGTCGGACTTGACCGATGTCGTTTGACCCAGCAGCAGCCGCTCTCTCTCTCTCTCTCTCTCTCGGATTATTCCTTTGACGATATTTCGTCGATCACCCGTTTACGCGCTCGCATTACTCATACTCGAATCATTCAAGAATGCTCGAGCATTTAAAGAAGCGAGTATACTATTCCATCGCGGATCCATTGATCCCCGATCAGTCGGTCTCATTGACTCGCCGCGACGCAAAATCATTTTTTTTTTCTCTTCATCACCAATTTCGTAGGTTCACTACCTCGTGGCTGTATTTCCGGATGAGAAAACGGCGGAGAAGCTTTCAGAGGTCCACTGCCACAGTGCCTGGAGGCTCCGGTCATTTTAGAGGAATCCTGCCGAGCGATTGGACCTCCGAGGATTCTTTCCAGCAAGCCAAAAACGCCGAGGATTCCTTCGGCCAGTTATTCGGCCAATTTGATTTTTCCCATCGAGATTTCTTCTCGTTTTCTCGCCGGCTGATCGATGATCGCGATCAAGATCGACCAGAGGCTTGGATCTAGACCTGGACGTCGTTGTCGGCGCGTGGCCGAAGCCACGCGGTCAGGTCGCGTTATCGATGATCTCCGGGAGTCGAGCGAGATTTTATTGCCGATAGAAGTAATTTTTCTTGAGTTTTTCCACGCAAGTTCTTACAATCGATGAAATTAATCGGACGTTATCGTCGATCCGTTCATCGACCCCCGATCGATCGATCGAAGAAATCGGCAAATGACCGATAAGCGGTCGGCGTTTACCGAGGTGGGGCAAGAGGGTCGTTGAGAAAGGAGAATCGAGGCGACGACTGACTGGGGCCATGAAGGATGCGTTTTTTCTCACGATCGGTCCATCGTTTGAATCCGAAGGCTTGTATATTGGTCCGAGATATATCCGAGCGGTGGTTCGGTCCATCGGGTGGTGGGTTATTCGCGATTCGGTCTTTGATATGCTGACGCGGGGGCTGAATTATCAATTCAGATGAGGCGGTGCCGAGAGCACGGCGTTTACCGTTTGATCTGGTTCACCCTGAGCGGCGACGAGCCCCGGGCGTTCCCCGTCAACCTTTCCCAGCTTCTTCTCTTCCTCTGTCTCTGCCTCGAGGGACCGAGGATCCGGAGAAGAAGCAGAAAAATAAAATGATGAGCTAACGTCGGCGGAAAGGAGCAGGGGGCGGTTGCCCCGGGAGGCAAACCCTTCCGGATCAGCTGATCGGACTCCAGGAGTCCGATAATATTCGAGATTTTCGTCGGCCTGCCGACCAGTCTCCACTCTTCACTTTCATCTCGCGATAAATAAGGGTCGTCAGCCTCTTCTGAGACGCGCGGCGACGAACGTCCTCGCGGTTCGTCTCTTTATAAAAATTAATCGTTTTGCCCCGTTTTCTAATTCCCCTCCTCATAATCGCTCGACGAAACAACATGTTGCCTGATAAAATTGGTTTGTATGCTCGGACCCGGTGTCCGCCGCCCGGCCAGCCGAACAGACAGCCTCGCGCTAGTCTCAGCCTTTTGTCCCTCTTTGACTTCGAATGGGATCACTCTCGGGCTAGGTGCCGCTTGATACACAAACTACCAGAGCATTCAAAAAAACCTCCGGTCGATGCGGGCTCGCATACTACACGCGCCCGACAAACCAACAACCAAAATAAACTATTATTACTCTCTTTCTCTCTCTCTCTCTCTTTCTATTAAGGCCTCTCGCTCGTCCGTGCTCACAGCGAGTCCGCGCAAACCCCCTATATAACACAATAATCATTTAATTCCGGCAGTCATATACGCGCAGCGCTTGGCGCCAAGTCAATCTAAGCCAACCGGATATGCCTCTCTCGTCTGACTCTCTCTCTCTCTCTCTCTTCTTCTCTTTCTCATTCGGCCACTTGCGTAACTGGCTCAAAGATCCCCCCGATAGATACAGTCTGATTCATAGGAAAACATTTTGTAACCCTTTCTCAAGCGTTCCCAATTCGTTCAGCGAGTCCGAATGATCAGGAGACTTTCGTGGGCCTCGTGATTCGTCATTCCTCTCTTTGTACGATCAATTTTTTATTCCAAAAAACCCTCCATTTTATTCCTGAACCAGCCTCATACTGGACTGGCCTGTAACTCTTATATTTTTATTTATCGACGCACGAAACGCCTCGTATGTGTACCTAAACGCCGACTCTATGACCGACTAATTTACTAATCCATTCGACCAACTTCTCTACTGACTCGACGACGACGACGACGACGACGACGACGATTCTACTCTATTGCTCCCTACCAGGAGCATCCAATCTTCTCAATTCCCTCCTCCTTCTCCTTCTTCTTCTTCTCTCGTTTTAGATTATCGCACGAATTTCTTTGTGGATGTGGATAAAGGATTTGATGTAAAAAAAAAAGAAAAAAAAAAACTTGAAAGAATTTATCTTTCCCGTTATTCAGGACTCGCCAGCATCCCTGAATCAATAATTTGCTACCAAGACTCGAAGCACCGAGCATCAGCGTCTCGAAATCCAACAATTTCTGACAAAAACGTCAAATTAGTGAGAATTTTTTTCAATGGAATCCTTAACAGTTCTAAAATACTTAAAATACTGAAAAATTGTTGAACAACAAAAAACTGATAATCTGAAGGAACGAATTGTACTGAGCAGCAGCAGCAGCAGCAGCTTGGAATCAACAATTTGGGTGAGAAACCTAAAAATCGTGAGAATTTTTTGAAATAATCATTAGCAATTAGCAAGATACTTGAAATTTTTGAAAAAAAAAAAAAAAAAAAAAAATGATTATTCTAATCGGGCTGGAGTGATCTGAAGGCAGAGTCCGGTGTGACGACAGAAATTTCGACGTTTTTTTTTTCATGAATTTTTTTAAACAAGAAAATAAAATGCGATTGTTTTGAAATTTTCACACGTTTTTATTGCTATGTTGAAGTGTACAAAAAAAAATTTTTTCTACTGCATTTGACATCAATTTGTTCATGATTTTTTATGTTGAAGTGGAGGCCTCGGAAAAAGGTGGGTTTGCTTCGAGCAAGCACCCAGCCTTTCTTAGTCATCTGAAATAAAAATAATTCCAACGAACCGAGCCATAAAATGCATATTAAAAAAAAAAAAAAAATTCCAGACCCGTGATAAAAAAGGTAACAAAAATCGAATTTTTCAGTTCAGAAATTGTTCAAAAAAATTAATTTCTCATTGAATAATTGAATGTTCTGGAATTCGGGTATTTAGCTACGTGTGTCTGAAATAGCAGCTAAAATTTTAAGCCAAATCGATCGAATAGTTTCTAGTCAGTGCTTTTCCCCAAAAAAATTCAAAAAAGTGGTTTCGCGAAAAAACCCATTTAGAGTTTTCACAAGAGATTTTTTATAAAAAATCTTCTTTCTCTAGCCCTGGTGCATAGAGAAATCCTTCCGTTTTCTCAAAGTGATCATTTCCAGCGGCTTCGAGTATAACCCACCGGACTACTTCCTTAAAATTCCTCAAAAAAAAAAAAAAAATGATTATTCCAACTCTACCGAAGTGACCCGAAGGAATGAATATCGCTTGGAACCCCTGTTCCAGAAAAAAAAAAAAAAAAAAAAACAAAAAAAACAAAAAAAAAAAAAAAAAAAAAAAAGAGTATTGTTTGTTTTTTTTTTTTTTTTTTTCATACTCTTGATAAAACTGTGTTGACCCGTATATAAATCAAGCACCCACACAGGGTACTAGACTGCGGGAGAGTTGATGACGAGAGCCGCCGCGTGAAACTGCTAATGAATATCGGTCCTAAATATCAGTCCGCAGGGAGTCGAGAGTCTCTGTAGAAGGGGGATGTTCCAGGGGAGGTTTTCTCCCTCTTTTTCTCTCTCTCTGCATATGTCTATAGATAAGAGGTGGGGGGGGGGGGTTAGACAGGCGGGTTCAGGCCTATTGGCACGATCCGAGTTTGCCCCCTTTCGCATCGATGTCGAAGGGTGAAGGGCTCTCGCTACTGTGCGTCGTACTTTTCTGGCCGGGCGATGAGGCTCCCCGAGAATGAGCAAAAGCCACTCGGCGAGCCCTTGATCCGAGTCTCGAAATGTCACTTACGCCTTTTCGTCTCTCGGAACATGACCGATGTGCATTTTATCGAGGAGAAAATAAAGGACGCAAGAACCCTTCGATCCGAAGCGACTCGGCTCCCTTCCCTCAAGCCCTTTTGGCTCTAAGCCCCCGCCCCCCCCCTCTCTCTCTCTCTCTCTCTCTATCTTTTTCCCGAGGGCTCAAACGCCGGGAAACGACGCGGAACGCGTGCGGCGAAGCGGTCACGCTCGTTTGTCCTTGCGTTAATTCACCGACCGAGACACACGCGCGCGGGGGCACATACGTATATAAACGAACACGAGGAAACAGGGCCCATATGTCCGAACTCCCACCACCCGACGACGAATTACTGACAATGTGTTTTTCGACGCCACCGAAAGTGATATCGAGCTCTCTCTCTCTCTCTCTCTCTCTCTCTCTCTCTCTCTCTCTCTCTCTCGAGCGTTAAAGCGAGGGAGAAACAATTCGATGATTGCTTTCTTTGACAGTTGTCAAGGATCGAGCGAGCGTAAACAAATGAAATTGAGCTGAAGTTTACAAAATTTTCATTTTTTTAACTCCCGACTGCCAGCAGGGCAAAACGATGGGAGTTATGCGTTTCACTGTGATCAGCTGATTGGGGGGGGGGGGGGGAGATTTCTTTGTAGCAACTTTTTTCTGAAACGGTCACACTTGTTTTGACCAATTTTTGCTAGTGCTTTTTATATGTGACGGAGCAGAGTGTTCTTAGACATAGTTTGTTAAAATCTATGGCGAACTCGCTTAGAAAACTAATATTTAACGTTCAAACTCATTTTGCAATATCGAATTGTGACCATGTAAGGTTAGTGCTCGATTATCGACAACTTCATTCGGTTGTACGCTGCTATACTTTCACCTCGAACAGTCGTTTTCAATAATTTACCTGTTCTTTAACGCATCGCCAACAAACATTTTGCATTGAAAAATAATAGCCATAAACTTTGATAAGTGTGAAATGAAAAAAAAAAAAAATGTTTTAAAAAAACATAAAATAACTGCCGACTGATAAAATCGTATAGCTTGATGAAAATTGTTTTAAAAAAACGTAAAATCTCCTCACTTCGAAATGTCATATTGAAGAAAGAAAAACTTGGAAATAAAAAAACAAGAAAATAATGATAAAAAAATGACTCCCTCGAGATTTCGTTTTTGGGGGTGTTGGGGGTCGTTTGGGGATGTTGGAAGACGTTTGCTGCATTTCTTGTGCATACTCTAGGAAACGTCTCCCAACATCCCCTCAATTCCATATCAGTTGCCATAATTATCGTTCAATTATTCATTGACAAATATTTCCAGATAAAAAAAAAAACGAAATCCTGAGGAAGTTATTTTTTTATCACTATTTTTTTTTGTCGCCGGAGCAGAGATCGATCGAGACTCGTTGCGAGTCAATTTCACCGGAGATCTCGCGACGCGTTTTTGCCGCGGGATTAGATAAGAACCCAAGTTCAAGGCAGCCCGTGGCGCCGCCTGCACTTTTTCTCGTCTCGTGCCTGTACGAGAGCAAATCGGCAAAATAATTCGGATGATTTCGGATCGATTATTCGTCGCGGATGTTCCTTATTTTATCGCGAGAAAATTGAACGGAGGCGAATGAAAAACGCAGAAACGCTTCGAATCGTTTCATCGTTTATCGTTCAATTATCGATTTATTAGTTTATCGAACCTCCGACGAGTGGGCTTGCTGGGAATTAATCCGAAAAAGAGGAAAATAATTCGGGGTTTTTTTTTTTTTTTTTTTTTTTTTTTTTTTACTATTTATTTTTATTTATCGCGGCTCACTTAATTGTCGAGATCAGTTTTATCGCCTCTCGTTTACTGACCCGCAGGGGTCCATATGTGCTTTCAATCCTTCGGATATAGACTATGGACGTAAAGCAACGAGAGCGCCGATGCTCGCCGTTAACGTTGCTAATGAACGGGTGCGATCATCGGGGTCCATAAATAAATATATATACGCGCTTATTTATATATCTGTATATAGCCATGTGTCTATCTACGTTTCTAATTTTCGATCAGTGATCTTGTCGCTTCGTGTTTCGTCAACTTTGCCGCCCCGGAATCGCCTGAAATTCACTTATACGAGCTTCCTTCACCCTGCTTCCCTTTACTTATGTTTCACTTTACGGATTGTAATCGTTATTGCGCGGCAACAATAATTCTCATTGGTCGTTCAAGAATCGAGCGATTTTTTTTATTTTTTTTATTTTTATTTTTTTATCCATTCTCTCGCATTCCTGCCTCCAGGGACTCATATTCGAAACGTTTTTCAATTGAAATTATATTGTCGATTAATTAATCACTTTTTAATTGAAATTTTATTGAAATAAAATTAAGATTTTTTTTTTCACGATGATTTTATGATTTATGAATAAATGTAATTTTGTAAATTTTTTTTATTGATTTTGATACGCATTTCGTTTCGAAATAATTTTTTAATTCGAAAAATTGAGATTTTTTTTTTTTTTTTTTTTCATTGAATTAGCCGATTTTTGACATTTTTGCAAAAAATTTCGAAATCAGATGTTTTCGAAGGTGATTTGAATTATTATCTTATTGTAAAATACTTTTTATTTGGAATTTTATTGAAATAAAATTGCTTTTTTTTCGAAATTAATTTATAATTTAAAAATAAATGTAATTTTGTACTTTTTTAAATGTTCCTATTAAAACGGTTGATTCTTCGAGTTTTTGCGAAAGATTGACACAGAAAATGATCGAATTTCGGTAATTTTGTCGTCGAAAAACCTGAAAAAACTTTTAAAAGTGATTTTTGATCGAAATCTCATTGATTTCTGACAAAAATGGTTGCAACAATTTCCCTGATCAAGTTTCAGACCGTTTCAAATTGAAGTAGTCGAATTTCTTTCGGAATGGCGCTCGATTCATTATTTTAGATCGATATTCAGATCGAAAGTGAATTTTTGACATTTTGACCTTCGAGTTAGATTTTAAAAAATGTTTTTTTTTTTTTTTCAATGTATTATTTAGGGGAACGCGGAGGCAAATGTATCGAGAAATGAAAAGACGAAGTTAACTCTGTCTCACTGATTTATATTTCTATATATATATATATACGCTGATGAGTGTCTCACCCACATATGATTCCCAATTGGTAAAGACAATCACTAATAAGTTGTCTCCCCCTCGAGAGAGAGAGAGAGAGAGAGAGAGAGAGTGAGTCACGGCTCGTGATGCCTGGCGAGGCACCGGGTCCCCGACGGACCTCTCGCCGAATGAACCTTCAACGTACACTTTTCATGAAGCTCTTGCCTCGCTCTTGTTATTCTTTTTTTTTTTTTACTATTGTGCTTATTTTATTTCGTGGCGCCAAGATAATCGCGCCCGAAGCAGAGAATCGTGGCCAACGCGATGACGATCGTAATAGTAGCCTTGAAGAGATACGACTCTCAATGGAATGAATGAAACGGAAAACCAGAATCTATTTCTTTTTTATACTCTTCTTTTCGGCTTTTTTATTCGACGATGGAGAATAATTCCGAGCTTCATTCATCCAAAAACATCTCGCGGACAAATGGATGACAATATCAAATCTCAATAGTGTGAAAAAATTTGGTTAGAAAATAATGATAAATAAATTCAATCAATGCCAATACGATGCGATTGAGAAGAAAAAAAAATTCCTGATTCAACTAAACTTCTGTTGTGATTCAACGTTGTTTTCGTCGCGATAAATTATTTGTGCTTTTTTTTAATTTTTTTTTTTTTTAATTTTAATTTTAATTTTTTCTGTTGGCTCAAATTTATTTGAGTAACGAGAGATTTGAGCCAGCCAGTAGGAGTTTTCAAAATTTTGTTCCTCAATCTCCCGTCTCGAGATTATTGAGTCGTGTGACTTCGTAATTCCTGTTTTTCCGGATGTATCCCAGCTCGTAGAAATCAGCAACAACATAGTAAATCGAGAAAGAAAAATAGATTGAAACGTTGTCGTTATCGTTTTTCAAAAAGATGTCAAAAATCTTTTGATCCCTTTTCGACGGTTTCGTGGCTCTTTTCGAAGGTTAAATGCACCGATAAATATCTGTACACACACACACACGTTATTCCGAGTGTGCAAGCAAAAGACGTCGCTCGCGAGAGCGGATTAGGCTATCTCGGAAGCTTGTAAATCACGTCTCGTCACGACCCGCCCTTGCAAACAAACGCGAGGAACACGTTGGATCCGAACGCGCGATACGTGTATATATACGAGCGCGTGAATCGAATTTTAGCTGGTTTTTCACCTTGTCAAAAGGATCGAGAGCTCATAAGAATTTTTTTTTTTGTTTCTCTATCGCCTGTGCCGTTCTCGTTGTGTGCGGAGGAGCACTCGAGTTAATAATATTTTTGAGAAAAGATGGATTGATCCCGGAACCGCTTTTCTATGTGACTGGAGAAAGGGCAAAAGTTGGAAAAAAAAAAAAAATGAGGGAGTATGATCGATACTTTCGTCACCGAAATTTTTGTGGCGGTCCGAACGAGCTGCCGGATGTTATTTTGGGCCAGGAGACTCCCCTGAGATTCTGGTCAATTTTTCAAATTTTTATTCTCCCCGTGATAAAAGAATTGCATAAAATAACTTCCCCCCCCCTCTATGCTCTTTTTATTCCCACTCGCAAATGTCGTCGAACCGAAACATCGACACGTGCGTCGTGTCTCCTCTACGTGTCGCTGCAGCTTTCGTAAGGTCAGTCACACTCGTGAGATTAAAATCGCATCGATATATTCTTATCCACTGGCAACTTTTTATTACTTTTCTTTTTTTTTTTTTTTTTTTTTTTTTTTCGTCACTCTCCCTCTCAACGGAAATGATCCACGACCGATATGTGTACTGAAATCTTGATTAAATTAACTCGAGTATCTCTATACGATTATCTTTGCTTCCTCATTCGAGGAGGAGCTTTGTGCCAGCGAAATATTTCAAAGATTCCTGAAGTTCCACAGTTTTGTTTTGTTTTGTTTTTGTTTTTTTTTTTTTTTTCCACGAAATGCTAAATCAGAAATTTTCTTTTCAATTTTTCAACGTTTTGTTTCTTCCGGAAGCACGCCAAAGTCGGAAGAAAATTTCGAGGCTTTTCTTCCAAAAAGCCAAATTTCGAAGAAAAAAAAAAAAAAAAACATAAAAAACAGCAAAATTTTCTAACTTGGATAGAATTTGGTAGAATTTAATTTCCTATGGAATCTGTGGCGAGCAGCGGAAGCTACTCGCGATTGCATGTACATTCGATTGGTCGAGTTCGAGGCTGCTTCGAAGAATCGATAGTGAGAAAACGAATGCGTGTCGTTCGACGTCAGGTTATCGCTAACAATAGTTTCGAATCAATAATTCTGATTTCTCTACACACATGCATGCGTATAAATAGAAAATGACATTTATGGTAATCCACGCGAACCTAAGTAAAGTTATTTTTGCTTGATGCACCCGCCGGATCATCGCTGTTCACGACCCAACACGATTCATTTCCTGATTAACTTTCGCGCGGTGTAAAAAAAAAAAAAAAAAAAAAAATTGGCTTGCTCATCTGGATTTATCGTTTTTAAACACGAATTTGATAAGCCAGAGACGAGTGCCTGATAAGAAAATCATGTCGCAGTTAGAGGACCCTCGCTATCGCGTGATTGGTACCGAAAAAAAAATAAATAAATAAAAAAGACACTTAGTTACCCGGTGCATCTCCATCGTGATTAATGGAAATGCTAATTAAAACCCGATTCCATGAAGCATCCCCGAAATCGAAATTCCATCGAAAAACTTTCATAATTTCGGGAAGAATTCAAATCTTTTACAAAATCGGAAAGTGAGCAGAAAAATGAATTCGAAATCGTCGAGTAGATCGTTGATCCAAAAAAATAAGTTTGAAGTACCAGAGTCAAAATTTTAGAGTACAAATTTGAGAAGAAATATTCCAAAAAATGTATTTTCGACTCAAAATACTTTCGAATCTCACTATCGAGGTAATTCGTGATTTCTCGAGCGTTCTGCCGATTTTAACTATATTAATGTTTCCTCCACATTTTTATGATTAATCTGGAATCCTAGGAGCTTCATTTAAAAATAGAGCTTATCATAAAATTAAAATATTTTTTCCAATCCATAAAGATAATAAATTTCCATAAAATTAATGTTAAATAAAATGATTTTTGACTTTGAAAATATTCCTGAAAACAGCGTCGATCCATAACGAACCTCGAAGAGAATATAGTTTGCTGCCTCATCAGTAGCATATTTGGCTTTTTGATATTTATCCAATAATTCTTCTATCACAGAAAAAAAAAAAAAACACTGTAGAACTAACTAAATTTTTGTTGAATGCCTACGAAAAAATATTTCTTCAACGCAAAAAAAAAAAAAATCGTCCCAAAAAAGATTCTCCATAACTACCGACAGAAAATTTTGTTAAGACGCTAAATTTTGTTGTTGTTGTCGTGGGTCATAAACAAAAAATTTTATCGATTAAACAATTACTTTTTCTTCTCAGTCTACTAGTTAAAGCTCCTTAATTCTGCTAGAAATGTTATGCGAACGAATTCTACGACAGAATTCGCTGATCGCTTCTTTTCGTTGAAGCGTAGATGTAATTTTTCGTCTCTATTTGTATATATATAAGGAGGAGGAATCAGGGTGTTCGAGTGTGGTGGAACCGCGCAATGGGACGGTACGCCAGAAACAAGCCGCCCTGTGAATCGTGAGCAAGTAGAACAAATGCCTGCGTGTACAGACAGAGAGGAGTACGATTCTAAATGCAGGTATACACAGATCGGGTACGAATGTACCGCACGAAATGTCTAAACACAGTGGTTGAAAGTATATCGAAAGGGTGTACGTGTTCGTGGAGGGAGCAGAGTGAGGAAACACGTAGTGTCTGTGAACTTTGGAGTCCTGTCAGAGGGGAAAAAAAGGTACAGAGACTTGTAATGAAAAGCTCGTTCGATGTTGGATTCGATACACATTGGGTTGATAGGGTCCGGCAAATGGTGTGCGGGTTCGACAGGTCAGGGAGGGGAGGGTTGTAGGGGTAACGGGGGTAATGGGGATCGGGGAAGGTTGGGGTGGGGATGAAAGAGAAAAGGATTGTGTTTTTGTTGAAAGGAGCATTGATCAACGCGGTTTGGAGATCAATTTCGAGGATGGGAAGGTATTGGGTTTGTTATTGAAATCTGGTAAGTCCGCTGTGATGAGGTAGAATGTTTGAAGATGGATACTGGGAGGAATGATGGTTGATGGAAGTCGATTAAAAAGTTGTTCGAGATATATAAATTGAAAGGTTGTAAATGAGAGGGGTATAAAGTCCGGGATCGACCGGGCTTGCCCGCAGATGTTATATCGGGAGCGTTGTAACGTAAACGGACACATGCAGACAGGAGCTCCGTACAGAAAAGCGAGTCGCGTTGCAACGTCGAGCTTTCGGCACGGCTCGAGGAGGGCAGAGGGTGGGGGATGGGAGAGAGAGAGAGAGAGAGAGAGAGGGTGGAAAAGCGAGGTAGTGAAGTGATCGAGAATTCGTTGGAGAGAGTGGGGGGATGAAAAGGGGCGGGAACGAATAGGCTATGAAGGCGTGGCCTGGGTCGAAAATCCCCGAGATTGCCTTCTGTATATCTGTCGTCCAACTGGTACACTCGTGTAAACTGTCTCGCACACACTCCGCTCTCGGTCTCCGTCTCTCCTCTTGTCCGTTCCTTCCTTAGCACTCGTATCTCTCTCTCATTCTCATCGACGATTTTGCCCCCATCCTGGCTCTGGAAGTCTTACCCTCTCTCTCACTCGTCGCGGAGCTTCCATTCGCTCTTCCAGCTGGCGAAGCCTTTTCTTCTTCCAAGTTGATTCTGGCACTAGAACGCGCACACACACACCGCTCTCGAGGCATAGAGAGAGAGAGAGAGAGAGAGAGAGAGAGAGAGAGATCGAGTGATATCGCGCGCGCGTGTACTCCTCGTTCCGTCATCGCGCGCGACCACCAAAGCGCCAACGTTTTCTCCCGGAGAGATCCCTTAACTGCAGTCGAGCTTCACACGTCCCGGCTAAAAAACGTCTGCTCTCCCGCATTATTTCTTCTCTTCCGACCTTTCTTCTCATTCTTCTTCCGGCTGTCGCGATACGCGAATCCCTAATCGCGAGTGAGCCCGAAGCTAGTTGATCGAGAATCAGCGAAACTCTGATTCTGTGTCGTCAGCGAGTAGTCGATCGTTTCTTTTGGTTTTTTGTTGTTGTTGTTGTTGTTGTTTGTTATCCGCCTCTTGCCGAGGTTAACCGTAACAGTGCATATGTGAAAGACTCTCAGGACGAAAAGAGTTTTCTGGCTTCGAGTCCAAATACAACGGAGTGTCAACGACAATGACGATTGGATTCCGGTGATTCGGTGATTGCGGTGAAACGCTAAAAGAGTCCTTAAATCCAGTCTCCTTCCAATCGCAGGCTCTCTCGAGTCCAAGTTTTTAGTTTTTTTTTTTTTTTTTTTTTTCTTTTCGAAACGTCGCTTTACATGCGGTGCCAACGAGTGCCGGGCCTTTGAGGAGGCTCCCAAATTGTCCGTATATCCTCGTATCAAGCTCCCTAAACAAGCGGTAAACAGAGGGATAATTAAAAAATGATGGAAGTTCAGCAACAACACTCGCCCGTTGGCGTTGGACCGTTGGATTTTTCCCGACGCGGTGTCGCCGAGGCTTCGGCATTTCGCGTCGTTAAACCCAAACAACCACCCACCTCCCACGCTCATCAACAGTCCCATCAAAACGAGACGAACAACAACGATAATCATCAGGAACAAACGCAGCTTCCCATCGATACCAGTGGTACGTCGCTCGATAAGGATTAATCCTTATTTTTCATAACTAAAATAGAAAAGTAAAAAAAAAAAAAAAAAAATCATCAAGACTCAGTTACAATCGACAATTAATCTAGTTCTAGATCCAAGCTCTCGCTTGTCAAAAATTTCTTTTTATACCTTTAGCATCGATCCCTCGTCCATTCCACTGCTCCGGATATCGCTCGAAACTCTCTGTCATCAAGCCTTCCATTACCTGCCTATTAAGCCCGAGGGATGCAAAGGGCTAGTTGCATCGTCCGAGCTTTACCAGCCCCCCGTTCTCGATCCCTCCGGACCAACCCCGCCGTCTGCATATCGATACCACTCTCGTTCCATCCCACGAAACATCGACTCGAGCTTGCAACACACCTGCATCCCTCGTTCTACCTTCAAAAGCCTCTTTTTCTCGCTCCTAAATCCCGACTCGGCCATGCTATCAACATTTTTTTTTTTGACCTTTACACCATTCCTGATTGCTATCCATCGGTATTCTCGTATCAAAGAACAGAGAAATTCGAAATAAAATCGAAATAATGGCACGTCTCTCGCTTCGAGACTGATTTTTCTGTCGCATTCACCTCTGCTCATCTCTCAACCGATGCAGAGTCCAGAAAAAATGTTTTGCATTCAAAATCAAAAGATTCAAGATCTCTGAAATTTTTAGATCAATCAAATATTGAATTTTCAAAGAAATTCGAAAACAATTGGGAAACGCGCCTGTAGCTACTGGCTGCCTTCTACGAAATGTACTTGTCTCCAGTCGCTGCCACGATTCTCGCTTGTAAAAGAGCGTTTTAAAAATGATTCTTCTTCGCTAAAATTTCAATAAAGCTTCGAATGCTCACTGAAAATAGCGTGACAAGATTTTCCCCGGGATATTATCAGCCGATTTGATGGCTCTGGGGTAAAGTAGTGTGAAAGTGGTAGGAATAACAAAAGTTTGTGGCAATTTCGTGGAATGGAGGATCGCGAAAACGGGGTGAATTTAATATCCATGTATTTCGAGGTTGAGAGAGAGACGGAGAGGTTGCGTGCACAGGTGCGTATAGGGAAGGCTAGAATCCGAGAGCTTAATACCGTTCAACAGGTGAAGGCGAAGGGGGATGAACGGGAAGCGTTAGACGGTGGCTCTGCTGGACGTTTGTTGTTGTAACAATTCTCCCGTGCGTCCTCCTCCCCCAGTCTCTGGACTAATACCCATCAGCTAATCGGACTAACAGCCCGTCGCAATAATATCAAGCTTCCACTTCTCTCTCTCTCTCACCGGAGACCCCATTAAGCGATTTAAGCCGCTATAATTGCCAGGTAAATGACGGCCGGGTGCTGGTTACTATTCTGAAATTCAAGCACGTATTGCCCCATGACTGGCGTTTGCTATCCAAAATTAAACTGGACGTTTCGTAACGTCGATTACAATCGGTCCGGGGCTTCGATCACGATCTATTTCCGGCTTAACAGTTGTCGTACAGAAAACGAATCTAATCGCTTACGAATTTTCTTCCTCGAGCATCACCACTGTCCAGCCAGATTTCTTTCGAATCTCTTATTATTTTATTGTCATCGATAAGCTTATCTAGCCCTCGCGAGTTTCTTAGATTCTGGACTATGAATCAGTCGACGGATCAGTGTTTTCTGATCAAATTTTTCGTGCACCACCTTTAAACGAGAGACTCTGATCGTCATCCTCGCTGCAACGTTATTAATTTTCTTATCACTCCCGTTGCTGCGTTTTAGAGAAATAAAAATATTGCAGGCTCGTGGAAACACACCTTTCTTATTGATATCGATTTTTTATTGTTGTTTTTTTTTCACTTTTCGAGAATGCGTCACTCTCCCTCTCTCTCTCTCTCTCTCTCTCAGCTCCGCAGAAATCACGCTGGATTTACAATTTATAGATTTACGATCTTACCGATAGCGAGGCTAAGCGATACGCACACAAAACCGGCTCTACGTACCGAGGGGATAAGCGATCGAGAATCTTTCCTTCGTCACTCTCCATATACCTGGATTGACACTCGAATATAAAACCAGATAAGAGCTCAATGTTGATGAAACACGAGAGATCATCCTTGCTCATTGAAGTCATTGAATCTCTTCTCTCTCTCTTCTCTCTCTCTCTCTCTCTCTCTCTCACCCTCCGCAATCCCGCACTCTCCAGCACCCCGGTCCAGAATAGTCCAGCAAATATCTCAATTGACACACAACAAAAGTATTTATTACTAGCAAAATAATATTTTCTTATTGATGAACAAACATATACCAACATCTTTGTATACTTATCTCGAGGCGATGGACGATCCAGCTGACGACGAGGATGTAGCATGTGGCCCATCGCTCGTTGACGTCGTAGTCTGCGTTCGTTATCACGGTCGCGATCCTCCCGCGTGTTTTTAGCTCTATAGGAAAATATATATGATTTATTCCCTCGATATAATCCATCTCGGAGATAGCTTTGCGGCAGACCGCTCTCTTTCCCTCTTTCCTCTCCTTCCCTCCTCACCGCGGTCTCGTTTTTCTCTCGGTGCACAACCGCTTGTGCACACGTAAAACACGGCTAATCTATAAGCGCATACAAACTGCGCTGCCGGTGCTCTCTCGCGTGTGTCCACGCTCCCATCCGCGTTCCTATCTCTTCAAGATTATCCCGTCGGACTCTATATATTGCCCCGGATTAGTGCATTTTTTTTTTCACACACACTCCTCGCTCCATTTTTATTTCTCGCTCGCGCGTCTTTTCTTCGCCGCTTCGATTAGAAATCCGCGGATTTTCCTGGAGATTGAGTGGGGGGGCGACGAGTGATTTTTCCTCGTCGCAATAACAACGGTTTCAGGAGAAATTCATTATTAGAATCTTGAGAGATCTTGATCGAGCTGACATTTTATCTGGTTCGCGACCGTCAACCGAATCCAACTAGTCTCTCAATCCTGTCCCGATTTCTTTAGACGGGGAAGGGAAAAAAGAAGAAAAAAAAAAAAAAAAACGAGGAAAGGCCCAGCCTCTGGTAATGGCCCGGGCTCTCGGTACTTTGATAAATCGAAAAGTCGAGAGACTCCTTTCTAATAAAGACGCTCTTTTCGAGGGGCTGATCTCTCACACGCAAGGTGAATACCTAATTCCCGTTCTTCTCTTTCCTCCATCTCCCTGCCCTGCTTGAGATGTTTCTCTCGCTTCTGCCAGCTATGAATCTTGAATAGAGAGAGAGAGAGAGAGAAAAAAAACAGAATTTTTTTTCGATTTTTCAGACGGATGCAACGTCCGACTAGTATTTCCGAGGCTCTGGGCACCGTTCGGCAACGTAAATGAGATCACGACGCTACCGTCCCTTCGAAAAAACAACACAGGTATGTCGAGTACTTAGAAAAATTATTTGATTTCTTTTTTTTTTCGATATATAAGATCACAGAAATAAATTAGATTCGATCGTCGAAACGTTTCACGGTTTCCTGGATTTTTTCATCCGTCTCTATTGCTTCTCAATCGATGCTACTCTCGTTCTTACCGAAACAATGATTAATAATTTGGAGAATTGAATATTTATTTAAAAATTAAAAATCGGGTCCGATTCATCGCTACTCAAGTGGTCCAGCAATGAGCTGCTCCCATTGCTGGACCACGAATTTGTTTATTCAATGACACACCGGTCGTGTAACGTCAACGATAACAGTGTACTCGGAGCCCGAGCTCGTTTCCTATACGGACCCGGATGACGATGACGTTTTTTTTTGTTTCTTTTTTTTTTTTATTTATCAGTCATTAAAGTACGTACGACCGGTTGTGTCCGATGATTGGGATAAATGGTAGCACGCGTCATATAGCCTGCTCCATCCATCTCTGTTTCTCTTTCTCGGCTCTATCATTTTGACTAGGGATCTAAGCCGAAGAGAATGAGAGAGAGAGAGAGAGAGAGGCTTGAGCTTGTCGCGTCTTCGTTCTTTCTGTTCCTCCCCCGCGAGCCCTGCCGCCGCGCCGTCACCCCAATTGGAGCAGATTAGAGGCGCAACACACAGGGATTCGGTCGGTCCCTTTGTACTCTTTCTCGCTCTGGTATATATCTTCTCTTTCTCTGATCCCCGGTTGGTCGGTGAGTGTACCTACCCTGAATTAGTAACGTCTTGTCATGTTAAACGCTCCCACATACGTCG
Source organism: Campoplex nolae (assembly GCA_037893425.1). Taxonomy (NCBI): domain Eukaryota; kingdom Metazoa; phylum Arthropoda; class Insecta; order Hymenoptera; family Ichneumonidae; genus Campoplex; species Campoplex nolae. The sequence goes on from JBBLXU010000655.1 coordinate 879,590, forward strand.
CTTAGCCGCAGCACCTCGGGGCACGTGACCGTTAAACGGCCCAGCATGAGCGCAAGTGTACCTTTTATATATGCGCGGCTCTCGCGCGACGTATCGGAAGTTGAGAAAGATAGAAGGACTGGAGGGTCAGCGAGTAATGTCAAAGAGCAATTTTCCGGGGTCCTTCTGTTTGCTAGAGTTCCAAATAGCCGCCCTCGATTTAATCAATTCCGTAAACTCCTTCTCTTCCGACACTTTTGCGAGGATCCATTGATCGTCGACAAACCGGTTGAATTCTGTATCTCTGCTCTCTAATTTTCTCGGACCAACATATTTTTCGGGACTCCCGAATAACGTGGAAGGAAACATGAAGAGAATAAAAAAATTTGAGGCTGCTGGAAACAAAAAGAACCCTTCGAGCGGAGCAGAGCGAGCGACAAAGCGACGAGGAGAATCGAGGGACGGAATAACGAAAAAAAAAAAAATAAATAAAAGAACGAAAATGAAAACGAAAAAGGTTTAAGTGCATAACGGCGCTTTAATAGCGGCAGATCACTACGCAGTAAACGACTGATGGACGACAGAGGATTAAAGTTGCCCGTTAACTCGATCTAATTGTTCTCCCTCCTCTCTCGCTTAGCGCGGCCTTCCTCCTATTATTTCTACCACCGTCTATATCGTCACTCTTTTCTCGAATAAGCTACTCCATCAATATTCTGTTCTCAAACTTTCCTTCTCCATTCATGTATACCCAACAAGAATAAGAAGAAAGAGAGAGCGAGAGAGAGAGAGAGAGAGAGAGAGAGAGAGAGATTCCGCAAAAAAGCATCATGTGAGCAGAGAATCTGGCAAAATCCGGCCTGCGAAGAACCCGGACACCGCGAAAGCTTCGAGAACGACAGAGGGAGAGGAGAAGCGAGACGGAGAATCCTCGCCATCTGGTGGAGACGACGACTATACAGGCCACAAGGCGAGAAAAAGCTTTTTCTTCCTTTCACCGCTCTCCTCTCTCACTCGCCTTTTTACCGCATTCCGCAGTCTTCTTCTCTTCCAGACATGGCATTTGCGTAAGCAGCCTTCTTATTACTCTTCCTATAGACGCACTCTTCTCCGTCTAACTTTCGAAATGCAGCATCTGCCGCAATCGTACTTCCGCCCGTGAACTCTCATCCAGCATTCTACTCATCTTCAATTCGCTTTAATCCCATTATACAAGGGAAAAAAGCCCGCGCGGGAAACCACAGCGACGAATTCAACTGCATGATCTTTTTTTTTTTTTCTGCCAATATACGAACGCATCTTCAACGGAAAAAAAAGCAGCGCAGCGAAAACCGATGCGGTTTTAATAATACGAAACAAATCAAGGGAATCATCATCTCCCTCGAACCTGCCAATGTCAATGGACCAGAGTCGAGATGAGAGAAGGGCCTTTAAATACGATTATCCAGTCGGTTGTAATATAGACCCGGGCACGTGCCCCATTCTCGCCCACACGGATTATAAATATGATATACAATACGCCGATTGAACGAGGGGGGGGGCTGGGGGGGGGGCTGGGGGTTCTGTGCGTAGTAATAAGAGCAAGTCAAAGGGGCTCGATAACCGGGCGAGTGCATTGTGCTCAACGTAGACCGAACGCTCGTTCCAAGCTGTGCCAGACTCCGTAGGGATCATATCTCGTCTTCCTGATTCCACGTTCCAAGTCCCCGATCCCTTTCTCCTGCCGGATCACGGATCCACCAGAAGCGAATTCCTCGTGGATGCCCCTAGACGCAATAGAAATCGATCCTCACTTTCATATATATATCCGAATCACGGACCTGCCACATTGATATATCGAGCTTTGTCCCATTCTCTTGCCCCTCAAAACGGCCCCGGACTCATTCGGTCTACTCGATTATATAGGATTCCAACTTCTTCGTGGCAGCGTTACCATTCGGACTTATCGAGTAACTTATTGTTCCTGGTATTTATTGAATTCCGGTTTGAAAGAGAATCCCGGAGTACACACTTGGTATTTGGCAAATTTACAGAACGTCTGTCGTTCGGAGTGGGTCGTCTGGTTGGATCACCATCCACGAGGAGTCCATCCCCATCCGGACATTCGCTCTGTCCGGAATCTCCGACTACTTCCCTAGGCAATCGTGATACCGAAATTGACGTAGACGTCGAGGAAGAGATCGACGTTGACGTGGAGGAGGTTGGTGACGAGGATGAACGCGAGGCCAGTATTTCCAGTCCGCCTCGGTCTAACTCTACGCCCTCGCCGACTTCCATGACCCGTGGCACTCCACCGAACTGTCATCAGCCCATCAGACGATCCGGCGACAGTTTTAGCGTCTCCGCTCTTCTCAGGCCTGATCCACCCTCCGCCCATCATAACCACCACAACCACCATCACCACCATCACCATCATCATCGCCAGCAAGATTCCTCCTCACCTGTCCGCGACTCATCGGCCAATTCGGTGCATCCCACAGGTCCAACTTCTCATCATCCTTCCGCAGCGACCGCAGCGATCCTCTATCCTCCGTTGCATCTCCAGGGCACCGCTGGCCTCTTACCACCTCATCCCCATCATCCGCTGTCCTATCTTCATCCTCAATTGCTTCCTCATCATCTTCTACCGCCCCATCTTCATCCTCTTCTGCGTAGCGTTCATCCCGGACATCCGGCCCTTCACTCCGGTCACACGCCTCACGGTCTTCATCATCCGCATCCTCTCGGTGATGTCTACAGCTGCGTCAAGTGCGACAAGATGTTCAGCACTCCTCACGGCCTCGAGGTAAGACGTTTTTCCATTGTTCTTTCGCAGCGGATCCAATCACTCCACAAATAACTGATTTTTAATCACAATCAAATGAAATTCTGTTGAAGGTCCACGCCAGAAGATCTCACAACGGCAAAAGACCATTCGCATGCGAGCTTTGCAACAAAACCTTCGGCCATGAGATCAGTCTGACCCAACACAGGGCTGTGCACTCGGCGGAAAAAGTCTTCGAGTGCAAGCAGTGCGGCAAGGCCTTCAAGAGGTCCAGCACCCTCAGCACTCATCTGCTAATCCATTCCGACACGAGGCCATATCCATGTCAATTCTGCGGCAAGAGATTCCATCAGAAGAGCGACATGAAGAAGCACACGTACATACACACAGGTGAGTTCTTTTCATTGGTCCAATTCGATCATCATCTTGATGCTATGGAGCAGCGAGTCACCGCTTCATGTCGAGTATAGCTAATCCGAGTAAACAAGCAGACAAAATCGATATGCGAGTTAAGACATTCACGGAGAGGTTAGAAGATAATTGGCGCGGGTGGGGGGGGGGGGAGAAAGGGGGGGGGGGGTAAAGGGAGCTGGAAAACGGCATTGCGGAATGATCAATTAACAGAGCTTCTCGTTCCTCACCCTCGGACTTCGCTTTCGTATATACAATACAATAAATAATGCAGTCGACCGTCTGGACGAAGTCAGTGCGCCCACCAGCACGTAAATTTATCCGAGAACACATGTGGCGTGTGCCGTAGCACTACCAAAAATCCACTACAACTCGGCGGGCACATTGAACAGGGGTAGAAGGGGGTCGATGTTGCTGTTGGCGTGGCACGAGCTCATCCCGCTACGGTAATAATCGTAATGCGCCCTTCGCCCTTGCCACGATCTGTAACAGTAGCGCGCACAAGAGCAGGGTCCTTTTCACAATCTCTTTTACTCTCTCTCTCTCTCTCTCTCTCTCTCTCTCTCTCTCTCTCTCTCTCTCTCTCTCTTTTTTTCTCTCTTCTCGGCGGGACAATAATATTCCCTGATGCTCATGTGCGATCCCCAATCTTCAAATAGATTTTTACTACCCGACGAATTATCCTCGATCAACCCTGATGTCAGTCGTGGGAATAAGAAGACGGAAATCTCAATCGCGCGAACCCCTGTTTTTTTTTTCTTTCTTTTTTTTTTTACATACTCGAGTGCCAGCACTTTGGTCAAAACAATTTGTATCGTGCACTTGTGCACGTTATTGAAGAATGACAAATTCGTTCAGTACTTGTAACTTATTTTTCTCGAAGGTAAACCCTCGTAATGGTTTTTCTGTAAATGAGTTTTGGAGGCTTGGATTTTATGGTTTTTTAGTTCGTGAGAAAGATCAGGAAATCCTTATTTTTAAGAGTAACAGTATTTTTTATTATACGGTGTAACTTTTTTATGAGGTTTGGAAATGGGAAAGGGGATAGGAATAGGTAAAAAGAATAAATTCCACTGAAAACGAAATTTTGTTGAAATATTAAAATATTTTGTTGCACGTATTCAACAAAATTTTTATCTTCAGGCAACAAAATTCCGAATATGACAAAAAAAACTTGTTTGAAATTTTTTATATTTTTTTGTAGAAATATTAAAATATTTTGCTGCTCGTAATTCAACAAAAAAATTTTCTTCGGGCAACAAAATTCCGAGTAATGCAACAAAACTTCTTTATACTGAAACGTTTTTATTTTGTTGAACGTATTCATCAAAATATTTTAAGATTTCAACAAAATTTCGTTGTCAGCGTTTGTTTCTTCAATTCCTTCTGTGACGCTTTCAGATCATATTCAAAGCTTCAATTCGTTTTTTTCGAAAGTTCCTCTAGGATCTTTAATATTTGATCTCTTTATCCGGGATCGAAGCAAAAAACTCACATTACGCTTTAATCGTTCGTAACTCGATAAGCGATGGTCCCAGAGGAAACTTGAGGGTTTCTCTGTTAAGCTGAAAATTTTTATTTCGACAGTTAAGAATCGCTTAGGCTAAAAAAAAAAATTTGATCGTGTGAAATGCATTTAAACAAAAAAAAAATTAAAAATTAGAGTATTCCGATTTTTTCATAAAACCTTCAACGTTTCCGTTGAACTACGACCCAGTGAACATCACATCGCTGGATCGATAAAATGTGGCAACGATTGAAAATGGAGAATCCTCAGGAATCTCGTACAGAAAGCTCAGCTCACAAAGTGTTATACGACAGAGAGGCAGGTGGAGTCTCTTGTGACTTGCTGTTTGTCTTCGATACCTCTATCCACACTAAAAGAAAAAAAAAATACAGAGATGGAGAGAGAGAGATGAAGGGCTGAATATGGCCGAGGTAAAAATGGGTGGAAGAGGAAAAAAGTCAGGGTGGGACACTTGACACTTGGGGTGTCCCAAGTTGATAGAGCAGGGTTAGCGTCAAGGAGCTTTTGCTTCTTCTGTTCGTATACAGCAAGAGCAAGAGTGGAAGGGGGGGGGTGGAGGTGGGATGAGGGCTCGTTTTCTCGAGAGGGAAAGTGAGGGGTTGAACGCTTCGAGAGGCAGAATCTTGTGGAGGCCTCTCGCTCTGTTTCTCAGCATTGTATCGTGTCTCCATGGCAACGCTCTCTCTTTCCTACACTATTCTCCCAATGTCTTATCAAATTATCACCTTGTCCTCTCCCCCAACTGAGAGGGGTTTCTTCGCCAGGATTCTCCGGGATACCAGAAAGCAAACCCTCGACGAGTTTCTTCTCAAACCCCTGTGGACGTTGCCCTTCAGCCTTAATATATATGTATACACAAAACTAGTAATTTTTTTTGTCTCCTCGCCATCTCTTTTTCATCCCCATTCTTGAGGAGTCGAGAAAGAGAGAGAGAGAGAGAGAGAGAGAGAGAGCACGAGCAGAGTACACGAGCTTGACAAAAGAGGCACACCGAAAGTGATGGTCACTTCTCTCAGGCTCGTCCCATCAGGTCGGACCAGTTCCTAACAACCTATGGGACCTGGCGACGGTGTATTTCTCCCGTTGAACGAGCTCCAAACACACGAGACTTCATACCGCGAACCAGCCGCTCGAGCCCCTTGAGATCCGCCCAATCCCTCCCCCTTGGAACACTTAATTCATTATTCAGCCAGGGGAGATGAAAAATTCATCGGACCTGCATAAGCCGAGCTCTCTTTCTCCGGGCTCTAATATTCCGTGACACGGTCCACTTTAGCACGACCTTTGAACGGTCATTGTCGCATTGACGGTTGTCTTCTATCTTCCGGGGGTTGTTTTGCCGTTATTTCTCTTGTCGTCGTACCAGAGAGTCCACTATCATTCGATGTTATCGAGTCGATCAATAATTGATTAAAGACAAAGAAATTTCCCGTGAGGAAAAAGATCGTTGGAATTGTTTTTCACTCTCTTCTGGCTTCTACCCGGTGGCATCTAAACTCGCGGATTTAGCGGCAATACTTTTCCACACTATTGCGGCAGGGATGAAAATAAGCAAAATCGTTTTTTGTCGCTGGTACTCTCGAAGCTCCTAATGATAATCAGACCCCACCGGTCGAATAGCTACTGTGCAGCCGGAGTAAGCGAGAAAGTGACAGAGTCTGTTTGGGCCATGTGCAAGCCGAGGGTGCGGCAGCAGCGACCTTTCACAGTAGCGAGAGGATTCCCCGGGGAACGGCGTGTGGCGTAACGTAAAATCATTATTAGGTGGGTAGGTGGGTTTTGCCCCTTCGGTGAGCACCGCTCTCTGCCAAGGGGTGAGTTTTCTCTATCTCACTCTCTCTCTCTCTCGTAAACCCAGAGTTGTTCTGGAATAAGAGCTCTGCAAATATTGTTCGTGCACCACCGTCTGGTACACAGACCTGTTTAGCTTCGACTCCGCACATATAAAGCCTAAAAATAAAAGTTTTGATTGAACAGAAGAATGTTGGTGGAGCTGGTACGAATGTGATTTAACTACAAATGTATATGGATAAATATATCACCGGTATCTATGTTCCCGAGTCACTAAGGCCTCGTAAAAATTAGGGACCCTTTAAGAGCTTTCCGTCGGGGTGGCAATAGCGGTCTTATCGCAGCCGACGCGTATCCGTAATTCCCATGATTTACCACGTGAAACCGTGTCGCCTACGCCCTTAAGTCCAGCAGGGTTGAGGTATGATCCCCATGTGAGAGCGACGAGCGAGCGCGACATAACGACAAGTGGTTGATTCAACCAGGACTCCGTCTGGCAAAATGAAAATAGTAAGCTTCGACACGCCTGGCTCTTCCATCTAGAAATTGAATCATTGAAACAACACTAGAAAGCCCTCGCTCTTTCGCCCATTTTCGTTTCCCGCTCAAAGTGCACCAACAATATTTTTCTTTATCAAGCTAATTGGCTAAATTGCGCTGGGCGATATTCAGCCTTTTCAACTTACTCTCGAAAATTCCTAGTGGCCGCCAGCAAGTGCCAGGGATCCTTGACGTTTCTCTATGAAAGAGTTTTGTCCTCGTCTCTCCTGGTCCTGTCACTCGGGCTTTGTTATCGATCAAAGCAGAGGCTTGCACGCACGGGGCTGGGGATTCATTGTGCATCAGAACGCAGCGCGCCAGGTCCAACTCTCGCCCTCTCTGTTTGCAAAATAAACACAACCTGTTCATTTGTTCGTTCTTTATGGTCTCGGTCTCCATTTTTTTTTCTGGTTAAACCAACGCGCTCTTTCATCGGGGCCTGAGCGAAACGGTGGAAGAGAAAAAAGAGAGAAAGCTAGAGGGATGTTAGCGACTTGTCAGTCGCTTTGCGTGTTACCGAGCGCTCAACAACCCTCAACGCCTTTTTTTTATCCGACGTATCTCTAAAGGGGAAGATGATCGTCGCTCACACGTTCGAATAAAAATAGAGCCATCCTGAGAGTCCGTTTATAATCCCTCCGAAACAAACTTGATCCACCAGTTTTTTTTTCCAACTTCACCTGGACCAACTCGAGCTCCAGTTAATTCATGACCAGGCTCCATGATCCTTGAATTATTAGTCGAGAGACTCATGATCACCCAGAGTGGTTAACGCCATCACACTCGCACCGGAAGCACAAGCAAAAGCGCCACCACAAGAGTTCACTCCTCTACCAGTGTAGTTCTCTGCTTTTCCTCTGGCATCGGATCCCCTGCGAGCGTCTGTGCGCAGCAGCCAGCTCTCGGGGCTATTAGAGGTTTTCGGCTGACTTGGCGGCAACCCCCTTCCCGCACACGATGGCCTGCCGCAACATCCCTCTAAGCTCTTTAAACTTCGGGACCGGGGAACAACCCTATAACCCGTCAGGCGCACATACACCCTTTGGACGATTTCTCAGCGCGGCTCATTACACCTCGTTAACCGTGTGGCCCCGGCTCAAAATTCAGCCTGGGCACTTCGCAAAGGCTCGTGGACCAATCGATTCAATTCTCATTTACCGATGAACCCGAAGAACTACATTTCCCCTACTGGTGGAGGAAAAAAGTGCTTCCGAGGCAGCTGAATTTTGATCTCTTCGCATGAAGCTCCACCAGGATCCGGCCGTCGAAAAACAACTTGCTGTATGTGCTCTGGTATATTAGTTACAGGAGTATATAGTTATGGACTACTATACTCGATCCGGTACACGATGAGCATGCAAATTTCATCCCGTCATATATAACGCTCCGCGAGAGAAGAGCTTGGTATCATAGGCAAAGAGCAGGTTGGTGATGGGAGCTAGCGGTGTTCGCGCTCGAGTCATGATTAAATTTCCAGGGATATCGACGTGCCACCAGCGCGCGTCATCCTTCAACCCCCTCATATATCTCACCCTGGATTATTCCTCGATGTATATATAAGTCTGTATAGAGAGAATACAGACCCTGGTGTGTACCCCGCGAAAGTTCATCGCCGGGGAATCTTGTTCGTCAATTTGTTCGTGAAACATTAGACGTCTACTCGAGTCCGTTAGGGCTGCGAAGCAGGTTGATGCTTATCCGTGGTGGTCTCTCGGTCAGACGAGATCGGATTTGTCACGATTCCTAAATGTGATCGACGCCGTAATAATTTAATAGCCATCCATTCCGGGGTTTGATCGCCGCGTCGCTCAGGGGATGAGCACGAAGGATTGCTACGGACTCGTATCCTCTACCGAGGTCTTTTCCCCGGAGTCGTGCCTCGTAGAGAGACCAACGCACCGAGGAGCTAAACTACTTAGCTCCGTGGTATCCCATTACTTCGCTTATGCTTTCTTCCTCCGTAATTCGGATCTCTTCAGAGTTATACGCGATTCTCTCATCCCGTATAAGAATCGTAATCAACCCTCCTTGGTCCCTGGGCCACTTGCTACTTCCAGCTTTTCCCATCGTCGAAGATTCCGCTTCAAATGAACTCAATTCTTGGCAGAATATCATCCGGGCTGCCTTCCTGTCTCTTGGACCTTCCAGCTGCTGCCTTCCTGCAAGCTCGGAGTCCTGTAAACTCTAAAAAAAAAAAAAAAAAACCCCAAGTTAATGAATATCCATTGACAGATATATATGGCTGGTGGTAGACTCGATTTGCAGAGCCTGGAAATTGGCCAAACTACAGGGCGTATCAGCCGATGCGTATCAGTTCAGTGCAAAACATCACCGAGGGGGTTGTCCGGGCGAGGGAGGCTGACGGATCGAGGCTAGCTGCTCGGTAGCGTATACCGCAAATTCCCTAGACCCCATAAGCGCGTTTCCGCAGTTCGTCGATTTCGACACGTAACCGGTTCGCAACATTTCATTCCCATTCTCTCCCCCCCCCTTCCACCTCATTTCCCTTCCTGGCAGAGCTCACCGGTCCATAACGAGAGCGAGTAAACTGTATACTGACGAATGTTGGGCTATTCGATCGGCGTATACATCCTCATAGACTCTTGGGAGACTAGTGCTAGGATCAGAGTCGGCCAATGTTGCCGATTGTACAACGCACACATTCCGCCGAATCACTTTTTCTCGTTGTACACGAGTAGTCCGCGTTTCAAGGGGTTGGGATTACTCGATTGCTGGCAAATGCCAGACATATATATGCCTGGCTGATGACAACGCGCTACACAAACCCCGGGTCCTCGAGACACGGACACGCGGACCTCGGTCCCAGAGCTCTTCCATTTTATCCTTCCGCCATCCACATCGCTCTACCGGAAATAGTACATTCACTCATATTGTGTCGGAATCATTCGGGTCCTCGGAGACACTCGCGCGCATAACAAACTCGCCAACAGCCTAATTGACGGGCTGCGCATGGCTCGAGTATCCGTAAATGAACAGCTGGAAGATCATCGCTTCGGCTATACGCTTTATCGAACCTGCTGAGTCCACCTTTGAATCTTTCGGTCCGAAAGCTCCTCCGCTTCGATCAAAGCCGCAGCTCGTCTTATCCTTCGTATAAAATCCTTTTCGCTGGACTCCGCTACAGAACGTTGACGTTAGACATATTCGTCGACGAAGCTTTCGCCCGGCTCTCTCGTCTGATTGATATCCTCCGGTAATCCTGGCACGGAGTTTTCAAGATGGAAGAAGAAAATCCTTGCTGTCCTTCGCCTGATATATGAGATGTGATCTCATCTCTCATTTTTTTTTTCCCAAACGTGCCGACGAGGCTCGGGTCCGTTCGTTCTCGAGAACAGCGACAGACATTTTCCACGTATTTCTTTAGCGTCTCGTACATTTTTCCCGGATCTCTTGTGAAGGAGGGAGGAAAATCCTCGCTTGCGGCTCCTCTCGCGGGGATTTGGGTCGGAGGGCCGTAGCGCAAACCCCGAAGGATCAAACGTGGGCGATGCAGAGACGAGAGGCAGAAATCAATGCCTCAGGGCCAGAGACGCTTAGTTTCTTCTCGTTTCTTGCTCTCCGTTTTCTTCTCTTCACTCTCCTGTAGGTTCGAACGTTCCAGTGATATTTCCTCAGCGCTGCTTCTCGCACCTCGGCTCAGAACCAGATAGAGAGAGCAGTCTGAAATCTTGCGGATTCGCCGATCCAACGCGTCGATCAAACGTTCTGACGGGGCATCCGAATCAGCTGGTTCAAATCCCCCGGACAAAATAACGAGCGATTTCTCCCGGTGGTGCCTCTCCTCTTGGTGCGAAAATTGCCTCATCAATTCGGTGGGGGAAAGATGCTGGATCAGGCAATTAGGATCTGCATTAATTCTAGATTTATTAATCAGCGAACGTCTTGATCGGGGTCCCATCGTTTAGGAATACACCTCGAAGGGCTCGAGAGTTCGGTGGAAGCCTGAAAATTGATTACTAGGATTCTCGTTATTTCTCTTGACTAATTCGACGCTTACCCGGTATACATTAATCCTCGGTGTAATCACGGCTGTTGACGCCATCCGCAAACTCGTCCCCGAAGAACCGTTTTCCACGCTCGACGAGCTTGTTTCCAAGCTTTTCTTTATCTCCGACCAGAAGAAAAAGAAAAGAAAAAAAATTCACTCCCTCAATATTCCCGCGTCTAATATACGAGAGGGACTTGAAGATGAGTACAATTTCACGGAGTCGCTCGACCGGAGGCGCTTGGAAAAGCTATCAAACTGCCGTCCAGGCCTTTTTTTTTCTCCTCTCTTTTCCTCTTCCCCTCTTCTCCTCGCCTCGTTATTACCGTCGAAGGAGTTGATGGCGCGCGGATATACTCCGACTGCAGAGAGTGAAGAACCGGGGGTTGGGTGGAGATGGTGACTCCATGATAAGATCCGACCATTCCGGGAGCGAGAGGGTGGCTGCGAGAAAGAGAGAGGAGGCCATATAGCTAGGACCCTCAAGATTTCTCGGAGTTTAATATAGTTTTAGGGGCGGCGGCCCGAGTCTGCCCCGAGGGGTGTAATGGCGTCTTAAGTCTCAGAGGTTCTCAACGCTCCCGCCAATATTATTCATCACATCGACATAGAAGTTTTCCGCAGTCTCTGATGATCTCGCAAGCTTCCATGGTCCCCGAGGAGACATCCGGATGTAAAATTGTTTCGAGCCTCTGGAAGATCGAATCAATCAGCATTCCTGGGACTAGAATTGATTCGCGAACGAGGAATGTTCCGAGCAGTCGCTTGATCGATGCTCCCTCCTTCGAGTATGCGAAATGCAGCATTATTTAGCTTCCTCTTACCTGCTGCTAAAGGAGAGTGCTGTCGTCCTATCTGCACATCCTCGTTTCATGTATAATATACCAACATGCAGCGATGTAAGCTCGAAGCTTTTCTCATGATATTTATATATATGTAGAGAGCCTGAGAGTACGTGCATGGAATAGTTATGCGAGAACTGTTGAAGAAAGAAAGCAGAGATAGAGAGAAGAGAGAAAGAGAGAGAAGGTAGGGGGAGGGGGGGAAGAGAGGGAAAGGCAGGAGAGGAGAGCATTAGCCGAGGTGGAAGCAGAGGACTGAGGGGATAAAGACGATAGGGCAACCTCGGTGCGAGCTTCGGACGGTTCTTGATTTTTACGAGCCCGTAAATTCCTGAGAGCTCCCTGTAAGCTCGAACACATTTAAACACACACACACACACTCCCTCGTACACTCGGTCTCTCACGTACAAATGATTTTCTTCCTCAAGAACTGTGCTCAGCTATTTCTTTTTGTACCTCGTACCCTGGCGCTTGCGCCTCGGATTTTCTCCGCGTTCTTCCATCCAGCACACTCGAGCCAGAGCTCCGTAATGGTAATTCGATATACAAGAGCTCCGCGGAGCTTACAGATTATATAGAAGTTTTTCCCGATCGAGATTATCTCGACTCGTATTTTATTCCAACTGGTCCAGCCAACGGGTCATTCAAATTCTTTCTCGTTTTGGTCGAATCCTTTGACAAATATGGATCTAACCCCATGATGAACGATGCAAAAAAAAAACATTTGTACCAGGTTACAAAACAGAAGAATGAAAATCAGACTTTTATGCCTTCTACACCGGTCCAGCTTCCAACTTTGATTCGCCACTGTGTGTTCGGTCGATAAAAGAAAAAAGAAAAAAAAATAATATGGACCAAAAGCAGAAATTCGTGTGGGATTCGATCGATGATAAAATCGAGAGAGAGTGCTCCGACAAGAGTTCGCTCGTTTCGCCATCGGTCCCTATAGCACATATCCTCAACGAGATTGAAGGTTCGGTTAACGAGTTGTTTATGGATCCGCCTGGCTCTCCGTTGCCCGAAAGCTCCCAAAAAAAAAAAAAATCCCTCTCTTTCTCTCCATCCGTATTACACGTACCGCCGGGTGGAAAACGAAGCGAAAACTCCTCGTATATGTACCGCGAGGGAGGATATACAGAGTGGCCATTAACAGGCATCGCTTCGCCAGGCCAGCGCGGATAGTTCCGCTAGGAAAATCTGTCTCCATCCCTCTTTTCCCTCCAGTTTTTCCCTCATAGATGCTCTTCGACTCTCACAGCAGCTTTGTTATTTTTCTCTCTATTTTTGGCCTCATCCACCACCAGCCTGCAGAAAACCCAGCATACCAGGGTGGACAAGTGCACGGTTCTCTCAACTAGCTCGCTCCATCTCTTCTCAAACCCAACGAGAGAGAAAGAGAACCGAAGAGCCTCAACCGCCGGGCTATATCCGCGGTTGCCATGGCAACTTTGGGGGCTGGAGCCGCCCCTGGCCACCAATCAGAGTTCTCCCTTTATTCCGACATGAGAGAAAGCAACCCCCGCCTCTCACTCCGTCCAACAGATCTCGCTCTCTTTCTCTCTTATTCCGCGGAAAACCCCACCAGCGAACACAACCCCCGCAACGAATATACGACCAACCCTCTCACAGCCCCCACCCCTCGCTTTCCAATGAGACTACACTCCCCCTCCCCCTCCCCCCCGCCGCAACTCCATGGCTCCTCCACCCCCAACCTCCTCGCTGAGATTCTCGCTTGGGAGGAAATCTTGACCGGGCGTGCCCCGCATCTACGATACCACCACCCCCGAAGAAACCAACGACTACACACCATTCCCCCCCCCTTTTTTTTCTTATCCGCACTTTCATCTCTCTATATCGAGGCTTTCGCGATGCTGCGATTCTCATGGAGTGTTGCAGGATTCTATCGCCTTCTCTGCTCCTTCTGCTGCTGCTGTTGCTACTTCGACAAACTCTTTCGAATTAACTTTCAACCCTCTCTTTCTCACCCTCCCCCTCCCCCCCCCGGCCTCCTTCTCCCTAAGAATCTCGATACTCGATATTTTCTCGCGAGTACTCGGATTTAACGAATGTACACTGAGAATAAACATTTGTTCGTGAAACTATCAAATCCGGTTTGGCGGAACAACGTTTTGGGAATTTAACATTTGGTTTTTGTTCAAGGCCAAATCGTGGAAGATTTATTATGGATCAATGAATCGTAGAAACTCTGATTATTTATTTGCTCGCAGGCATACATTGGGAGAACAAATTTTTCTGGTTCGACAAATTTTCTTTGTTCGGTCAACAAATTTGGACAAATTTAATTTATCGATTCAACAATACTTTCGTTGATTCAACGATGCTCTTTGTTGTTGTGAGAAATCGACCGCAAATATTTGTTTGGATCAACGAATTGGATTTTGTTTCCCACGATTTGTTGATTCGACAAAAATTTTTTTGAATCAGCAAAATTTCTTTACTTTTAAACAAATAATTATCAAACAAACAGAAATGAAAAAAAATTTATCTACAAAAATTAAATCGAGTGGTGTATTTAAGATTTTCTCACGGTTTATTAGAATTTTTTTTCACTTTACAAAATAATTACAGATTTATAGTTTTTTTTTTTAAATAATGTTTTTTGCTGAATTGTGAATTTTTTTTCAATTGTGGTTGAAATCATTTTCAGTAAGATTCATGATATTTTCATGTGATTTTTTTAACACTTTTTTTGTCGAATTTCAAATATTTATAAACAAATATTTGCTCAAAACCCAATTATCGAATTCTCGGTTGAATAAACGAATGAGTTCACCTCGATGATATTTCGTTGCCTCGACATGAAATTGTTCAGCTGCACGAAAGCTTTTTTGGTTCGACCAACGACTCGTTTCGGTATTCACAAATTATTTTGTCTCATCTCAGAACCATTTTATCGTCCACATCGAACTGAATATTTTGATTGATAAAATCCAAAATTCGTTTTCATCCCAAAATTTTGTTCTCGACACAAAAATCATCGAAGATGTTAATTTTTTTCGACAAATTAAGAACGCAATAATTCGAAAATTTAGCCTCCCACTAATGTTCCAAATGAATAAAAAAATCGTTTTTTTTTTTTTTTCAGGTGAAAAACCCCACAAATGCCAGGTGTGCGGAAAGGCTTTCTCGCAGAGCAGCAATCTGATAACCCATTCGAGAAAGCACACCGGCTTTAAACCATTCGCCTGTGATCTTTGCGGTCGAGCTTTTCAGCGAAAGGTTGATCTACGCAGGCACCGGGAGACGCAGCACGCGGAGATCGGCACGACGACGCACCGGGCTACGTCGATCGGGACCGTGACACCGAGCAATCTTTCGACCCCGAATCAAGCCCTCCTTCAGTAAGACTGTGCTGGGAATCTGTTGCAATTATTCCAAATATTATTATTTTCCCGGATTCTCGGTTTCGATTGTTCCCGAAGAAAAGAAAAAAAAAAAAAAAAAAAAAAAAAACCTCAAGGAACAGCGAATCAAACGTGAAGATTTAAAGAGACAGAAAAAAAAAATAACGAGATGAAAAGATCGACTTTCAGATTCATTCCTGGATCAATTGTTCTTATTTCGGGAACCGTGAAAACGAGAAAAAGATAAATAAGAATCGACGCTTTATGTATATTGAGCATTTACCGAGTCGCAAGTCGTTGATTTATCGATCAAAATCGATCTCCGATGGATCGTGATCCAAAGAATAAATAAATAAATAAATAAATCCTGTAAATAGAGCACGATAATCTTCGAGCCTCGTATCGTTCACGATAGCTTAAAAAAAAAAAAATTGTACGTGTATAAACATAAAGTATATATATATATACATATTAAAGAGAAGAAAAACAAACAAACAGAAATAACAGAAAGCGAGAAGAGGAGAGAGAGAGCAGGGGACGAAAACGAAGCTCTTCGGATGCTGGAACATGGAATTAATCAGGAGAATGAAAAGGGAAGCAGAAAATTGAACGATATTTATCTCCCTCATACTTTCTCTCCCTCTCGAACTACTTATTGTTTCATCATTGATTATTATGTAATTATTGTAATTAGTCCTCGCTATTAATATTATTGTCATTATTATTAACAATAAACGCTGTTACCATTTGTAATAATTGAGATAAAATTATTCCAACAATCTCATATTCTCTCTGCTCCTATCCTCCATCATACTTCGATCCAGCTTTTCACTTACTACCCACTATTTTATATCCCCGTACTTTAGTAATACATAATTTGCATGCACATAAATTTGCCTCCCCTCCCCGGCCGCTACATCCGAAAGAGGATATTCCGTCGCTCCTCACCTCCTTTCCTCCCGCTCAAATTTGCATCCCACATCCACCGACTCCCTCTCTCTGTTTTACATATATTTTGCCTACTCGAGAGAATGAAGAAAACATTTTCCTCTCTATGCCCCCAAATTGCTATTTTAAAAGCTCTGGACCACTTTTTCTTTTTTTTTTTTTTTCATTTCCCTTTTTCCTCCTTTACGCGAAATTCAAATGATGAAATAGCAACGAACGGAGCTCCCGTGATAAAATCATCGAGAGAATCCTCTTTTTCTTCCCATTCGCTTGAACAAAATGCTCGATTAGTTTCTTCGGAGAAAAAAAAATTTCATCGGGGAGGCAAAGAAATGAAATTTTCGAGGTTTTTCCAATTTTTGGTCCGTTTCATAAAACTTTTCGACGCTGGTAAATATTTTTTTTTGTACTTTTATCCAAAAATATTTGGAGCTGAGAAAAAAAATTTCGATGCAGAAGTTATTCGTTGGCGCGTAATTTTTTTCTGGAACAAAGAGAAAAATAATTGAATTTTCGTTCAATCAGGTTCGATGCGAATTTAGATTTGTTGTCGAATATCACAGTTTCGATGAATGGAAAAAAAAAAATGGAGAAAATCTACTTTCATGGCTTTCTCATTCGATCTTTTCGACAGGGAAGTCAATCGATCAAATAATGAAGGTAAAAAGAAAGATGCCATAAATACGATCGTGGCAGATCGTTTTGATCGTCTCGAAAAACAAATGACTCTTGAAAATTCATTACCAGGAAGGGTGCTGCTGCTGCTGATCAGGGTCGTGCGTCTAAGAGAGAAAGAGAGCAGAGCAGAGCTCTTGGGTTTGCAGTAATTTTGGAAAAGCTTGAAGCTTGTGGCGGTAGAACTCTGCGCCAGTTAAGCAAACTGCCCGCGATTCTAACGATCCAATATATTTTCTCTAGGATCGCTCTCCTTCGGGTTTGCTCCGGATGCTTTTGCAGCCCCTCGATTTCTCGCCCCAGCGCGTTGCCTGCTTTCCTCCTTGCTTGCACATTCCACGACTCCTCATTGCCGAGGCGAGCACGAGATTTTCCAGCCTCTAAACGTTCGCATGTGTCAGTGCGCGGTGAATCGGATTCTCGATCGACGGATTTTCTTCTTACTGCCTTAAATAAAAATAAAAAAATACCAAAAAAAAAAAAAAGTTTTTTAAATAAAAGAGAACTAAAAATGGAAGAAAACATCGAATCCAGGAGTTCGGATGTCAGAAGACTCGCCGTCGATGTTACGCCCGGTCATGCGCTCAGATTTTTTAATCTCAAAGTCCACGATAACAAGTTGAATTTTGTAACAGTTGCGTACAACGCTAATGTTTCGCTCGGTAAAGTCCATAACGAGGCTTTTCTGTCCCTACTTTAGTTCGCCGGAGGATCCGGTGGGCACGACACCGAATGACGCAGCCACGGGAGCAGATTGGACAGTTATTGCATTCTGGGTAAGATTAATTGAGCCCGTCGAGAGACACAGGGAGCGAGCGTGCAAGTGAGCAGGAGTCAGGGTAACTCGGTTCGAAGTTAATATTCCTCTCTCTCTCTCTCTCTCTCTTGCTCATTCTCATCCTCTTCCCTGTGGACGAGGACATATGCTAGTGTACATTGTGTGTATACGTCTGAGGCGATTTAGAGGGGGATTAACCGATTGGTCGTTTTGGCAGAGAGAATCGGACGCGTAGGAATGCAAAGGGATCCTGAGAATCAATCCAACCCAGCAATTTTCAACTCGCTAATGGGCATCGAGCTTTAATAGAGACTCGCGTTATTGAATTGCTCAGCAGCGAAATACCAGGAGAGAGATTACATCCCTCAAAGACCGGCTTAGTTTTCGCCTCGATTTCGCAACCTTCGAGTATCAAGATCGTAAAAATCGTTGCTGCTCATCTATTATTTACGGATTATCCCCCTTTGACGGATTTTCCTCTTTCTATTCAACCACCAATCGCTCATCGACCATTAGCCATCGAATCGTGTTAAACCCTTTAATGACTATGGGAAAATTGATCCGGTTGCCTCTGTTCCCGGTCTATGAACGACCATCATGAAAATGATGGTCGTTCGATCGGAGTTATTAACTGATTGAACGCCGATCATCATTAATCCACAAACTCATCCAAATTCATCGATCCCCTTTGGCAAGTGGACTTTTTTTCCCAGCCATAGAATTCCAGTGGATTCCATAGACCGTTGCAGCGTCTCTGATCATCCTGGAAGCAAACATTTTAGTCAAAATTTGCCCCTGACTTCCAGCTTTGCTAGATGTTGCGCCTGCCTTTAATTGTGGCCTCTTCACTGGTGATGATCGGACCCAGAAGTCAAGCAAGTATCTTGGACTATCTGGATTTCCCATTTGGGATCAGTCTCCTCCTGAAGAGTCGACCAAGCCCCATTGTCAGGTGGAACTCCAAGGAAGTAACAATTTCTGATGACTGGTTCGCCTGGAGATCGAATCTAGTCGTAGCAGCTGAGAAGTAAAAAGGGAGTGCAGGGTCCAGAAGAGCTTCGGGAAGGAAGATCGGTCTTTTGGTATAACGCATACGTATGTAGGAGCTTATGACTATATTAAGATATTCACGAGTCCTCGGAGGCCCGAAGCTTCGTCTTTTTGAAATATGGAAGCTGGTATCGTCGGTTGGCTCGGAGTCACTCTGCCTAGATCCATTCTGGTGACTACATAAAAAGGAGACGCCGCGGTTTTTCATATTATTTACAGCTCTGGTGGGATAGGCCAGCCGGCAATAACTTTCAGGAACGTGCGACAGTGAGATTCCCAACCCCGAGTCTCCGCGGCCAAATAGTAGAAAAATTCCTGGCCCTCCAGCCAGGCTTTGGACTCTCAAAACGAATATCTCGTTGGCTGCTTTCAACGATTCAGCTGTACACTGACCGAGAAACCGTTGGAACGTTATATTCCGTCGAGTTTGGTTGTCGTTGACCAGCAGGCTTCGCAGAATTCTAGGATCGAGCCTGTCAAACGATGCAATTGGTAGCTAAAAATCTACCGGTAAAAAAGTGTTAAATTGCCCTGGATGATTGGATTATCAACAAACAAAATAAAAAAGGACAGAAAAAGCAGCGTCAATTTTCAATTACACGTCGGACGTTCAGCCCTCCCATGCAGGACAACCGTTTCTCCACCTACGAGAGAGCCTGCTAATGGAATTTTTTAGAGGGTAGATTATACACACAGGTTTCCAGAGGGATCCCCAAGCCGTTATAGCTGTAGAAGGCTTTCAGGTGAATTTGACAGCCGACGAGAGCTGACGTTCGTTAACGCCAACGATGAATTAGCTCTTTTGTCGTTCGCACCCGTTCAAAAGCTGCTGCCTGGTACAGGCGTCCGGTGCGTTACTGGAACGGTCGCGAAAAAATAGAAAAATGAAACTTTAGCCGAACTTGACGTTGCGGAATAATTAGGTTGATTGTTTTTCCAAGTAGCTTGATTCGTTTTTGCAACGAGAGTGTTGCAAAACAGCAGCCAATGGCTATCTCTTGGATAATCCTGGATGCTGATGGTAAATAAGAGCAGGGTTGGGATAGAGTTGCCGTTTGTGAGACATTAAGCATCAACCGCGTGACCGAGAGATATAAGCATGCCGAGAACGTCTCTTCGCTGCGAGGGGATGAAACAAATGGCATTCCTTCGGGGTTGAAGAAGAGACTCTGCGGCACGCGCCAATGCGATTACTCAGTCGAGAGTCCTGTCGCTCGAGTTCGACGTTCCTTGGGCTGGGCTGCTGCTGGACCGAGTTAATAAAACGGTGACGATTAATCGTTCTTCTTTCGAGAGAAGAGGTTAGTGGAGCTCTTCTCTATTCCGGCTGTTGTCAACGCGGCTATTCCGACGCCGCATCCCATCACCCGGTGGTCGACCATTAATGGTCTTCCCTTATCCGGAGTGTTCCGCGACATCGAGAACTAGCGGTCGGAGGAATTAAAAAATCAATTAAGGAGTCGTACCGGAGTCTGGCAAGGTTTGATTGATGGGAGAAGAACTCTTCGAGGCGTTGACGACGTTCCCGGGAGAGGGCAGTTCATTATCCGGCATTAATAAGTGACGAGCTCTCTCTGCTGATCTCCGAATCGATGCTCATCCTTGGAGATAGACCGAGAAAGAGTGTAAGTGATTATTCGAGGCGTTCGGTCCGTTTTTCCTGTGGAAATGGACCCCCGAGGACCACCAATGGACCTCTTCAGGCCGCTAAATCCCTCCTGCGATCGGGCTTTGGGTTCTTCGCCTCGGTATATCTTCTTCGAGTGCATCATTGATGAGTTCCCTCGTCGCGATCGACCTCGAGCTCACCCTGGAGAAAAAAGAGAGCAGCATTAAGGCTGTTCATCCTCTCGGCGATTCTTTTATCTTTGAACATAAAATTGCTGGAAGTACAGCGTACAACAGTTTTGGACTCTGCTCCCTGCTGATGTGCTTTTATAATTGATCGTATGTCTCGAGCGGTGAATTCGATCTCTGCTCATTTCGCAACGGGACTAAAGTCGTCCTGCGGCACCGGGTAATTTAATTTCTTATTGGAATAAAATTTCGTTGCGTTAGAGAGATAGAGAGAAAGAGAGGCAAATGAAATTGGCTCCAATTTGCCTATTTCCTTGATCCTTAAACGAATTTCCGAACGATCTTTCCCAGCCTTTCGGACGTTCTTCTTCCTCCGGAGAAAACAGCGAGAGCTGGGAGACTGAGAGCGATCCCACGGGTCCATGGAAGCCCCGGTGTCACCAAGGGTTCTACCCGGATGAAATATACAAGCGATGCCAAAGGGGAGGACGACGACGACGAGGAGGATGAGGATGAGGAGAAAAAAAAATAGAAACGAGGAGGTGTAGGTTACGCCACGTAGTCTCGTAACTCAGTTTGAGTAGCGCTTCGCGCGATCGACGGCTAGGAATACTTTATGCGAAACGTTTCGACGTCACCGTCTACGGTCCAAAAGAGGTAAAAAAAAAAAAAAAAAAAAGGAGGAGCAAAAGAGATGGTGAAAATGTGGTTTAAGTATTCTACGCGTCGAGCGGACCTCCCGCCTCCGATGTCGTCCGGGCCTCGACCTGGGGATGCCTCCCCGAGCACTTTTCATAGATGCGGCCAATGTTCGAGGGACACTCGATTCGATATCTCCGGACATGTATAATCGGCTCCGGTAGTTGCGGGTCGTGTTTTTTCCGCCTCAACTTTTGACACCCGGACGCAACTTTGCCCCGGCTCCTGTTAAGGGGACGCCTGCGAATAAAGTTTCAAGAATTCTTCGCACCCCACGCTCCCGCTCGTTTCATCTCTTTCTTTTTCTTCCGAAAGTCTCTTCCCGCGAGTTTCTCTCTCTCTCTCTCTCTCTCTCTCTCTCTCTGCCGACCGAGTTTGCCGATCGCTATCGGTATTCAAACAGCTCTAACTCGATATAAGCGGCGCTCCCTCGAGCCCGGTGACTCTCCGGAGCTCAAAAACGATGAAAACACACTATTCGGCGTCCCGCCGAAAAAAGGATAAGAAAAGTTACACTCCTCTCTTCCAACTTATCCGGCAGCATCTTCTCTTCTAGGAATGCGTTCCTGCGATAAAAAAAAAAAAAAAAAAAAAATTCAACTTTTATTTCTCTCTCGAAAGGGACAGAGCGCCGTAAGTGCCGATCCGGATATCGCACCACTCGATAGCCTCATTCTTTCATCCACTCCGCTCCTATCCAGGAATAAGAGCATGTGTCCCTCGAATTGAATTTGCATCGAGGTCCTTTTCCCAGTCGCCGCAGTGGCTGATAAAAAGTACGAGGGAAAGAGACCAGCCGAGAAGCGAATGTGCATCCGGAGAGAGAGAGAGAGAGATCGAGCCGATACCCTCGGGAGCCTCTTTCCCGAGATGAGCGTATCAAACTGTCCCGTGTTTCTATCTCTTTTCCCTATAGCCGCATATGCAAGCCCCTCCGCATCCATACCTATAACTTCGGATATTACGGAAAAAGCGTTTTTCGCTCTTTCCATCTGTATCCAACCGTCGATAGTTCCCTCGGCACTTTCCCACCGTCGGAGCATGACATTTTAAATGAGCTCGACGTGTACCCTCCCCCCCCCCCTCCTCCTCCTTCTCCACCAACCTTGGAATAAATTTCGCTGCTTCTCAAAACCCCCTTCGATGAATTTCGCATACAGCCTTCGACTTCTACAAATATTCGACGAGCCATCCCTCATTTTTTCTAGGGGAAAAAAAAAAAAATAAATAAATGAAAATAAAAACGATGAAAAGCCAGACATTTTTCTCGAATATCCATACCCAAGCGACGTTCCCATTTCTATCACTGCCGGTGCCCTCTCTCGGCTTCGATCCAGTACTCCTCATTGCATCGAGTATAAATCCAGAGACGGAATAAACTGCAGTTTTTGTCTAGCTGAAAAAAGAAAAAAAAAAATATTTTCGATTTGTTTGTATTCGTCGGTTATTTTATTTGTTTTGTATCTTTCGTTCCAGGCTTTGGCTACTCTTTATTTATTATTTCGATGATACGAATTGTTCGTTATCATATGAGATTTGAATAGATTTAAAAATACTAATTTTTTATCGGTTTATCTGGGATATCGAAAGGCTGTTTGGACTCAGAAAAATTGTTGGACTTGACAGCTTTTTGTCGTCTGCTGGCTCTCGAGACTCGCTGACTCTCAATACTCTTTCCTAATAAAAGTAGTTTTGGCGATGGTAAAAGTAAACTTTTTTTCCTCAACGTTTTGGATTTCATTCGGAGCCTTTTAATTTCTAAGTCATAAGTAAAATTCTATTTTTTATTAAAAATTAAAGGATTTTTCAAAATCAATGCAAACTCGTCGAGTTTAAATAAAAAATTAATGCAGCAGAACAAGAAAAAAAGAGCTGCAGGTTCATAGATTTTTTCGAGTGGATTTTATTTTTATCTGCCCATGAAAATTGTTAATGAAAAGAACGAAAAAATTTTTTTTTTCAAAATACATTTTATCAAAAAATTTTGGATTTTTGTTCCGTCGATCAGTATCTTCGCGGATGAGTATTTTGCTCGAGAGAATTGACTCGTGAAAGAAGAAACTAAACGCGAGTTTTCTCGTGCTAAACTCGCAGTGCGACTCTGTAGGTATCAGGAGTCCAGAGCTGTTGAGCTGTTCGCTCAACGACCGCGCGCGATTCTTCCACGCTCCGACTTTCCTGATACTTTTTGTCCGGAAAACCTCGATGTTAGGGGTCGCGCTGCAGTCGCCCATGTTCTCGAGTTCCTGAGAGCTTGATAACCTTGCTCAAGAAAAATTTCTACTCTCATCAGGATCGCAGGAGCCCGGGAAGCTCGTCGAGGATCTCGAGCGCGATCCCCACCACTCGCTTCTACTCTCCGGATACATTTGTCTCCAGAAACCACCAAATCGCGCGGTAGATGCGTAAACACGCTCTCTGAAGAAAAATGGCGACTTGTATCGGAGCCACAGAAGCAGCAGGAGGTCGCCCGGGAGCCTCCAACTCTCGATTCCTTCGTTACGATGCTCGCCTGATACAACTGAGATTTCCAATGCCCAAATTCACGACGTAAACGAAAGATATCGGATTTGTTTTTTTTAAATATTATTTCGAATCGTTTGTTTGTTTGTTTGGGTTTTTTTTCGTTAGATTTTTTACCGTTTCATCGACTTTTCGTTATCTTAGGATAAGAGATTAATTAATTCTGGTTGCTCGTGGAAATAATTTTGCGTTTTTTAACTGGGATGGAAAATCGTGCGTGCCAAGAAAATGTGCTAATGCTTAATTGTATTCGTTTGTCACAGTGATGTTCATTCTTATGTTCATTTTTTCATGCATTTTCATAATAATGACATTTTTATTTTTTTATTTATTATTTTTTTTTCAACAGAATTCTGGAAACAATCTTACACACGTTTAAAACTTGTTCATATTTCATTTAATTCTGGGTCCCTAATTAATAACGGATTTTGACAGAAACGTTTGCATCAATTGGTGGCTTGAGCTACTTCGTATTTCGAGACGAATGAATACATTTTTCAGATCTCGTTTGACTGTAAATGTTGAGTTGTTCATTTTGAAAAAAAAAAAAAAAAAAAAAACAGTGAAAAGGAGACTGAAATTTTTTCGAATTCATTGGTCCATCGACGGTTCGATTAAAAAAAGATGAATTTCAATTTTTATGTTCATCCTGGACAGCTCGATATATCGAAATTCAAGAATTCTGAGTGAAGGGTTAGTGCGAGTGGAGATGGCGCTGCAGAGAAACTTTTTATCGCTCGTCGGTGCTGATGGAATTAACCCAACGAAGTATCCAGTCGTGGGGCAAGCAGAAATCGAACTTATCCTCAATGAGTGAAGTGAAAAGAGTAATGTTCCATTACGATGTTTCGGTTTTTTTTTAGTCCTTGCATTTTTCGATTTTTGAATAATTCGAACAAAAGCATATTTTCGAAAAAAAAAAAACGTTGTTTTGCAGTAAAAATTAGCAATTTTTTTTTCTATCGAGGACTGAGCAAAAAATCTTGCGCGTATTTGTAGCTTCGACTATGCTCTTCCAACTAAAAAAATGTCCCAAGTTTGTTCATTAAAAAAAAAATTAAAAAAAAGTAAAATAAAAAAAAAATCGCGAGAATCCGGATCGGAGCAGTTATTTTGAGGGAGCTTCGCAGCAACTCCGCTAGATGGCTTTCAGTAAAATCGCTACAGAATGGCATTTCTCGTGTCTGTTACCCAACGGTGGAAGGATCGGTCGATAACTTCGATTTCCGATAAAAAATGTTTGGTAAAGAAGAGAGCGAGGCTTTTATCGGTCGAGGGTCACCAACGGAGAACGTTGTTCCCTAGATGGCGCAGCGTGCCAATTCCAAAGTGTCCGAATCCAGCTCCGCAGTCCCGATTAAATGAGAAAAAAAGCGCCAATCGATCTGCGGCCCACGCAGGTGCCTCGCTGTTGCGGTGGTTCCCCTCAAAAGAAAAAAAAAGGAAAAAGAAAAGAAGAGACGCATCTCCAACATTTATTTGCCATTAACGTCCTGAGACGCGTCTCGGTGTAATTTGGTCCACGAGAAATTCCCTGTCGGGGAGCATCGATGTTGGAAAATTTAATTTGATAAAAAAAGCATTTTTCGTATCTGTGGCAAACGCGCTGGATGGGTCAAAGTTCAAGGTCGAGAAGTATGTACCAAGAATCGAAGAGTAAAACGACAAATAAAATTTATTGAACGGTATAATTTTTAATTATAATGTGAGAGCTCACGTTCTATTTTTCTTTTCATGTGTTTTCTGCTTTATTTTTTTTTTCTCGCAATTATATATATATGACGCTTTTTTTCGTTTAATTAATATCAACCTTCATTACGACTGACGGCAAGGCAGGGTTTTCTTTTTTTTCTCCCACTCTCGAGCTCCTCTCACTCTCTCCCTCGCTCCCTCGTACTTTTTCCCTCGAATATTTCGTTCGTATGTACTTGACGTTAAAATATATATATATATATATATTATTTAATTAGAGTCTAATTACTGCGCATTTACTTTCGTGGATGAGTATAGGGCCGATCTAAGTAGATCGAGGACACAGAAGTTGATTCGGGTGATTCTCAAATTCCTGCTTACCAGCAAAATCCTCATTCGATCTTTTTAAACTTTTTTTTTTTATCTTAATGACAATTCAAGCGTGTCCACGCGGCGACAGATCGCTTGGAACGATTTAGTATTTTACTCTATCTAAGCTTAAGAAATTCTTTGATGCAGTTACATTTAGTCCGATTATTCTCATTATTTCTTCGCTCCTTTTACATCTTCGAATTGTCAAAATTTCAATGTTTACAATGATTTTATTTTTATGTTATGAGACATTCTCACGTGGTTGTGATTTGCAGCGATAATTGAAATTTCATACACTCGCTCAGGCGCACACGCACGCATAACACACACACTCACGCACACACATTTTGCCACTGCGAATGTTTCTTTTGCTTTTATTTTTTTTTTGACTAATAATGTTTTTTGGCACTTGCGATCCTTTGATTTTTTTTTTTTAGCATTGAAATAATTCTTTTTATTTCAAACATTCCCAACGTCGTAGTCAGACTTTCGGAACTTTCGAGACATTCACAGACGTTTCGTCACACTCAGGCCCAACATCGTTTATCGTTTTATCGTTATCACTCGCTATTTTTTCGTTTTTTTTTTTTTTTTAATTTCGTTTTTTTTTTCTTTTCGTACGATGATACAATTTTGTTTATATCGATGTCGATCGATAGTTTACGTCAATGGTAGCGAATCGTTTGATCTCGATTTTAATACGAAATACAATGGGAACAAATTTATAAAAGGCTTGCTCTCGAGCTATCGCTCGTATTTCGTGGATCAATCGTTCGACGAACAACTTTGGCATTTATCTTTGTTTGTTTTTATTTTCTTTTTTCTTTTGTTTTTCTTTTCTTTTTACTTTTTTTTTCGTAGAATGTCAATAACGATTTTAGTAATTCTCGCACACGTTACATACGTTTATATATAAATGAGTTCGCGTTAATAAAATCCTGTAATAAATTCATAACGAGTAGATTAATTTTATTATTATTTACGCTTTTTAAATGTACTATTTTATTCAATTATTATTATTATTCGTAATTTAGCGCAATCTAAAATACGACAATTCCGTAAATAACGGCTATACAATACGCATGCACTGCCTTTCGAAATGCGTGAGCGTTTTTATGTCAACCTTCTTAGACCCTTGAGAACTTTATTTTTCGAACTTGAAACTCTGCAACGGGCTCGAAAACTACTCCAATCTTTTCTTCAGCATAAAATGCTCACCTAATGCAATAATTAACTTTAATTATACATCGTTCTCTTTGTTTTTTAATAACGAAGAGAACGGTCTATGGTCAAATGTCATTCGCTCAATATTTGATGATGAAAACTCTGGACAAAGTTTTTTTTTTTTTTTTTTTTTTTTTTTATGACGAAATGAAAGAATTTCTGGGCACATTTTCGAGCCCGTTGCACGGGTCTAGGGTCCAGAATAGTGCACGTTAAATGCTGGTACGTTTGCTTCATAGATTATCGTTATCGTAGGTACGTTCGATCGCGACGATCGATTAATTTTGGTGGGATTTTTGGCACGAGTTGTTTATTCATTTAGTTTCTGTATTTTTTTTTCTTTTTTGTTTGAATATCATTAATTCAGCGTTGTAAAGAATTACACGCGTCGTACGCTATGTACAAAAATTGCGGGAGCGTTTTGACAAAAAAAAAAGAAGAAGAAATTCGAAAGACATTTATACATGCATTGATCTCGTGAGGCAGAAGAGCTTCAGATTTTATTTTATCGTCCGGGCCGCAACGAGGAGAATAGTTTTTAGCGTATAACAGGAAAAAATACAACAAATATATATTCCTATGAATACTTGATCGATCCGAAGTGATCGATACACTCGGCTGCGTCTACTAGGCCTTCGAATTTATCGTTTCTTTTTTCCTCTTTCCGATAGATCTCTCGTTTCGAGAAGAAACTCTTGAGAAAAATCAAGAGCGTGATCCGTTGGCCAAATTAACGATTTTTTTTTCTTCATTCGCTTCCGCTTTTCGCATACGCTCCGTTTCCGCTTCCGATGTATTCGTCAATGCTGCGAACTCCTCTTTGCTACTGGATGGAACAAGTTAGCGGATGAGTTAGCGCGTGGTCCAAAAGGATCGGCGTACCAGCTGCCAATTCCGTTCTCGCGTCACCGCAATCGTCATCGCAATCGAAATAGTTGCTCTGCAACAGAAATCAGCAATCAATCATTTTCTGGGTACGCCAGACCGGAAAGCATGAGAAAAAAACGACTTCGATCCACAGAGTGCGCACTGGGTGTAGCAGACCCGGAAAAAAAAGATTTTGATCCACAGAGCGCGCACTGGGTGTAGCAGACCCGGAAGAAAAGATTTGGATCCATAGAGCGCGCACTGGGTGTAGCGGACCCGGAAGAAAAGATTTTGATCCACAGAGTGCGCACTGGGATAAAAAAAATGATTTCACTGTCGGAGTACACACTGGGTGTGGCATACCCGGACCAGAGAAACGTAAAAAAAGCAATTTTCTGGAATGCTTCCCAAGAAAAATTTAATGATCCTTCCTTCGATGCCATTTTTTTATGTTCGATGTTTTTTTTTAGCTCATTTACCTGACAATCGAGGCAACGACAGCTGTCTGTTAAGGAACACGTGAGACCGAGTATCTCGACGGCCTCTTTGTAAAGTTCGGCACTCGATTTACGTTGTCTCGGCGGTGGTGTTGGAAGACTGACCGTACTCGAGGCTCTCCTCGACTTCTTTCCTCTCAGAGAGGACTCTCGTGACAACGAGGTCGACGAGGTCGATCCTCCTCTCGTCGTCGACGTCGTTGTTGAGCGATTGTCACCTGTCACTAGAGCTCGACCTGCTGGCGATGCAAAAAGCTGCAGCATGTCCATGTCCTGCTCGACACATAAATAAACAAATTTTAATCAACTCCAGTATCGCGTATGAATTTTTTTTTTCTTCATCATTTACTTTTCATCATTGGATTTGATGAAAAAATTTATAAATTATTACGAAAATCAATAAATTCATTTCATACACCGACGAATAAATAATTGATTTCAACGTTGGCTTTAACTGTTTTTCATCATTTAATATCAATTCTTGTGACGTTTCGAAGGAGGCTGAATTTTTGTAGATCATTCGCTACACTGAGAAAAAAAATTTGAAATTGTGGCGAACAAATTAAATTTGTTGATTCAACAAAACTTTCGTTGATTCAACGATATTTTTGTCGTGGTGAGAAATTAAGTATTTGAATGAACCAAATTTCGTTTGGGTTAATAAATTTCATTTTGTTCGCTATGATTCGTTGTACCAACAAAAAAATTTGTTGAACCAACAGAAAATTTGTCGAACCAACAAAAAATTTGTTGAATTTACGAATTCATTTTTCTCAGTGTAAACGTCAGAGACCGAAATTGATCGTTAGAATCGAAAGTACAATAAATAGTGAGCATTCGAGAGTGTCAAGTAGCGTCGAAAAAAGGAAAAAGTAAAATGTGTATTTCTCGGATACATATTCTGGTGCGGAGGTCCACTTTAATCCGTAATATGCTGGGAGTCTGAGAAGAAGAATCTTTTCTCGTGCGGAGGAGTCGGGACGAGGATTCGGTAGCTCTCAAACACAGGGTACTCGTCGGTGCAAAAAGTATTTTATTCCCTTAACGAGCGAAGGAGGACGCAAAGGAAACGCCGAGGGACTTTTCTCTTTCTTGTCTCCCCCCCCCCTCTTTTTTTTTACTTTTCATAGTTTTCATTTTCACTCTCTTATTTCCTCCGGCATTTCCCGTTAGCGAGTAGCAATAAATGAAAAAGCCCTTTGTCCATGTTTCCCTGAGATCGTCGTCGTCACCCCTCCCGAGGGTCATAGCGACCCAGCAAAAGACTTCTGTCTTCAGACTCGAAATTAAATGGCGCAGCGTGTAAGAAGATCGAAGAAGCTTCGGATCCGGGAACCTCCTCGCGGAAGGGTCCAGGAACACGTTCATTCTTGTTCATATCCTCGAATTAACGACCTAGCATCGATCGTCGCAGTTTCCTGGAGTCTACCCCAACCGGGTCAGCCTCATAGCAGTCGCATGGTGAAAACTTTCCCCGAGAGTTTAGCCCCGAAGAAGCGGACCCAGGAGCAGCCCTCCGGGTCGGAGACCTCGACGCGGTCCATCAGCGAATTTCCTGTCACTAGGAAATTGCATTTGGCTCCACATCCTCGAAGTATCTTCCAGGATGATGGAAAGCTCCCGCGGAATGTTTGAACGTCCAAGCCCCCCGAAGCCGAAATCAAGCATCCCCAGGACTTTCACTCCAAAAACCCTATTTTTCTTCTCCTCCCCAACCCAGATGCTGCTCCATCCCCAGATCACTTCTCTCGTTGTACATTTGACCTGCTCCATCGCGAACAGACCGAGGAACGGAACACAGTGGTCCGAACGCGAGCAGCTTTCTCGATGGCATAATTAAAACGAAGCGAGAATATCGATTCTCTGTTGCAATTAAGCCAACTCGATCGCCCAACGTATCCCCCAACTAAAGGGTGGATCAGCCCCCCAGCCCCCCCCCCCCTCGCCCCCGCCCCCAACCCCGCTGCGAACCACACAGTCGTCAGAGCTCGCGGCTACCAGGCGAGAGTCGATAAAATACCGGCAGCTGCGTGACTCCCGAATCCACTTTCATAACTATACCCAACGGCTATTACCTCCCTCGCACACATCAATATTTATTATTATTATATATATATATATATATATATATATGTGCTCGTGGATTCCACAGCAATTGGCGCGTTTCACGTCCGAACGAATCAGCACTCGTATATCTGCCTATATATGTAAGGTCTTCGAGGCTCGATCCTCGCTCCAATTATCGCTCGGCTCTTCTACCGCGTCACCAGTCTCCTATGTACACTAATTAGATTAATTGAGATTCCCATCCCTGGCTGCTTCCCCTCCTCGTTGCTCTCTTTTTCTCCCTTAAGGGGGGTATAGTTAGAATTTTTAAAAAACCAATTTTTTTTTTTCAATTCATTTTCTGAAAGTATAATATCTTACGAGTATTTTCCGACCAATTGAATGTAAATCGAACCATTATTCGCCGAAATACATGTATTCGAGTCGAGAACGCTAACCGGCGATCCCTGGAAAACACTCAAAGGCAAGGGTAGCTCGGCGGCAGCTGAAAATGACTTCAGATGCAGCTAATAAAGCGCGGGAAGGCGAACTATATGGCGCAGGAATAGACGACTCTATATAAGTGACAAAGAAAAATTTTTATCTGCATGCAAATCGTACTCAAAACTTTAGACTCGTTTTTCTCGAAACCATGTTCTCGAAGTCGGTGATCACTGTAACTCGAAAACGGCTTTACCGATCGGGTTGGAATTTATATCACTTCTTCTATACATACTTGTCCTCCGGATGAACGAAGGATTTTTTTTTTGGACAATAATTTTTATTTTTTTCAAGTCAAAAATGTAAGTCAAATTTTGGTCAAAACAATACTTTTGACTTTCAACGTCCGCCATTTTGTGAAAAATGGAAATTTTTCAAAACCCTTCTTTCAACCGGAGCATTATATCATTAACTAAAGACCCCCCCCTGATTTTTTGGTTTCAGATAATCCGTTGCAGCGCGAGACTGATCACCGGAAAATCTGTTTTTTTTTTCAGCGTCCTCGGCCATTGATGATTGTCGGCTTATTTTGAAATATATTTCTTTAAAAAAATTGCAATGTTCACATTAAATATATATCTTTCAAACGGAAGAACTTTTTTTGTAAATTATTTTATCGTTTGGCCAAAAAAAAAATCGGAAAAAAGGCCTTTTTTTTAACGTTCTAACTATACCTACCCCCTTAACGACTCACGCTGCTCCAACGACTGTAACGCGAGCCGAGGCTTTCAGCGTGCCGAAAAATTGTCAAAAATCATCCCTGCGGGGTTGCCCCCTCCCCCCGGCCCCCTTAATTTATCGAGGAACCACTCGGATTCGTGGCTTGGACCAATCGTTTCTTTCGTTTTTTTCCTTCAATCTCAACGATGTTTCGAGGTATTTCTCGATCATTTACTCACCGGCAGGGACTCCGGCGTGTGATCCAATACGTAGATGCTGTTCGTGTAACCGTAAAGCATCGTGTCCAGGTCTGGAAACAAAGGAAAACGATGGTTAGTTGCCTCCGACACCTTTTCAGGCTTTCAGGAACGTCGAAATACTGCGGAGCAATGAAAACTTGGGGATTTTTGGAAGTCTGATGATAAGGATTTTTTTTTATTAACGATCATGAAAATTGTTGGAACTTTGGAAATTATTTTTGTGTATTTTTTGTCCACAGACTAAAAATCACACTTTTCGAGTTCTAATTTGGAACAAAAGTAGTGTCCTGGAAACTAGAACATCCGAGTTGTAATTCGAGAGAAAAAAAAAGTGTGCCACGCTGCTCAGGAGGGTCGAAATCGTCGCTCGAATCTTTCGTCTCTCATCTTGTATCAGTGTGTTTCGTCGAGGGTTGAATTCTCGCTCTAAATAAAATGGGAGCGTCAAAAAAAAAAAACACGAAACGCGGATGAAAGTCTTTTGGAGTAATGAAAAAACGTGTTCGATGTGTCTTCGGCTCACGTTCGTAAAATTGGACATTGCAAATCTGAGTTTATCAGAAGCGTATGAAAACGCGAGAGGATCATCGAAAGCTCGAGAGTCTTGAAGGGAGAATCCTCGTGACGTTGATTCGCTGGGAGCCCTTCGAGGGCGGTGGTGTTAAGGGATTTCTCGCAGGATGAGTACCTGCGACGGAGTTCTGAGAGTCTGATACGAGCTGCGACTTTTCTTGAAAAAATAAAAAAAAATAAAATAAAAAAAAAATCAGCAAGCAGCTCGTTTCTGGGCTTCTGGTAACGAGTCGAAACCGCATCGACGTCAGGAAAAACGATGAAAAATGAAAACGTGCCCGGGATAATTAAAGAAAAAATAAGAAAAAAAAAAGAAAAGAAAAAGAATTTTTTTTGCTCCTTCAAACTTCCAGCATGAAGTTCCCCAGGGATTCATTCGATAATAAATTTCTATACGCGACTTATAAACAACTAAAACGTGCACGGTTCAACTGTATTTTGATACTGAAAGTTAAATTAGTTGGCGGTTGCAAGGGCTGCGAATAATTTCCTGGGATCGAATCGCTCAGCTTGTATATATATATATATATATATATATATATATATATATATATATATAAGTCGGAAATGATATTGACCCCCTTCGACGTCAGAGACTATCTGGAAAGCTCGTGAGATGAGGCACATAAGCCCACGTTAAATCTTCCGGTCTAAATACGAAGAGGAGAAGGAGGAAGAGCAAGAGAATACAAGGGGAGGAGAGAGATCGAAGAGACATCAAAGAAGTCGAACGTGCTCTAAATGAAAGGAGACAAGTGATGCTCTCGATATCAAGCAATATTTACTCTCATAGCTATGTACCCCTTCTCTCTTTCTGTCTCTTGAGATACACCAATAATGGAGAGATCGAGAGAATCCAAGGCGAAGAGCTTTTAAAGGCTGAGGAATATGTGGCTCGATGCCTGTGGGGAATATCGCCAGAGGTATATTTCAACCTCCCCCATCTGCCAGCCTCCCTGGCTGCCTCCATTCGCCACAGACGGCACAAAATACAAGACCGTAATTTCAACATAGTCGCAATAACATTTCCACTTAAGGATATTCATACATATCTGTATATAGACTCGTATATAAATGGGGAGGAAAAAGCTCCTAAAAGAGGCGACAAAAATTCTTACTTTTATTTTTATTTCTGAACAGCTTTCGTACATCCAAGGACTTGGAACAAAAACAACCCTTTTTCTTCTCAGTTTTACAAGGTCAAAAAAATATCTAGTTTATTCGACTAGAATCTAGTGGAATTTGATAAATTTTTGTTTCTATCGTCACTCCACTGGCAGCAAAACTAGCCTTTACAATTTTCGAAAAAATCGATTTTTTTTTCACTTGTTTCTAAAGTACGATGGAGAGAGAGTTTAACGTCGAAAGGAAAAATCGAAATTTTGAATGTTTGTAACTTTTAAGGGGATATCTCGAATTCAGTTTTTCGAAAATTGCTCGTGCTCTGTAGCTCAAAGATTTATCGATCGAATTGGATGAAATTTTGGAAGGTTGCTGTCTGTAATATTATCGAAAGGATATACCTTGAGTTTTAGGGGTGGCGTGTGAATAAGAAATTTTTTTGGAGCAAAATTCGTCGAGAAAATGGTAGAAAATTCGAACATTTGATTAAAAAGCCTCCTCAATATTCAATTTTATACTTTTTTTATAATTTTATAGGTAGATCCTTCCCCTAAACATGTCAGTAATCGAATAACATTTTTTTTTATTTTTCAGATCAATATAAAAGAAGCAACAGCTGCAGCGGTATTGGTTGTCACGCAAAAGAGGTGTGCGAAGAGAAATATTTTCCAAAGCTTGAAAGTTTCAATGAATTAATGTCAAAATTTTGAAACGATACGATTATTTTGTCATCTTTAAAAAAAAATTTCGTTCAATTTCCTATTTTACACGGGTCCCCTTAACATCGAGAAATAATTTTCTTCCATTTAAATATTTCAATATTTCAAAAAAACAAATAAAATTATCAGTTTGATTAAAATCCAGCTTTTCAGTTGAATCAAATAGAAATTTTTTGAGATGAAATTCAAGAAAATTGAACGAATTATTTTTTGTTTTCTACATACGTAGACGAATTAAAAAAAAAATTTTTTTTATGCCTCCTGCTCCGAAGACTCGGGAATTCAGTGGAGATTCTTTTCTCTCGGTTAATAGACTCGGACTCGTCGTCGTCGAGATAAGTACAGTTGGGAATGTTTGCTTCACGTCCTTTCGAATAAAGGAGGAGAATATATTTTGTCGAAAGATAATTGCAGCTGGAAAAATGGCTTCGAATGCCTCCTCGCTCCACGAGAAGAAGGAGGACCATAAAAATTGAAACATTGCGCTGAATTGCCTCGATAAATCTTGTCGCACCAGTCTCAATAGGAAATTGGAACACACCGACGGCTCCAGCCGGCAAGAAACGAAGGGCTCAAAAAAAAAGAAAAAAAAAAGAAGAAGAAAATATATTTCAACGAAAGGTTTTCATGCCTAACGAAAAAACGTCGCAGGAACGAGAATCCTCTCTCTCTCTCTCTCTCTCTCTCTCTTCTTCACTTTTTTTTCTTCTTTTTCTCCTGCAAACCGGAAAAACGGAGGTTTTGTCTAGCTTGTCGAACGAGTGCTCTCGGTTTTCCAATATTTATCGAAGTTGTTGGAGCAGGGCGAGTGGAAACGAAGAGAGAGAGGGAGAGAGAGTTGGAGAGGAAGAAGCGAATTTTGACTCTCGATGGAAAAGAGTGACGCGACGGTCACGTCGTTATTATCGATTCCCTCGTACGTTTTATCCCAACGAAACAAATTTTAGCCACTCGCATACGAGAGAAAAATAAATTTTTAAAAATAAAAAAAAAAGTTTGTCAGGCCAAACTTAATTTTTGCCCAAAACCAGAGGGTGAAAAAAGCCTCAAAAAATTTGATTTTCCATCAAGCAGCAGTGTCAGCAACGTCGAGAGTGTAGAGAATTTCTAAAAAAAAAAAAACAAATAAATAAATAAAAATTGATCGAGCAAAAATAAGAATCCAGAGGGCGCTGGAGGAGAGTCGACGAATGAAAGAAAAAGCCGAGAATCATTCGCGACGACGTTGATTACACTCGTCGCAACGAAAAAAAAAAAATAAATAAATAAAAAATACACGCGAGCGAAAGCTTCCCCCCCCCCCCCTCCATCAGGAATTTTTTGCTTTTATTTTGGTCAGAGCCGCAGAACAGCAATCGATTTTCATTCTTCGAGCGAGTGCAAATGCCTGCGGCACTATAATCGCGCAAACGTTAGCAAACTTTGACTCTCTCTCTCTCTCTCTCTCTCTCTTTCCCTCCCTCCCTCCCCCCCCCTCCCGGACGATTGTAGGTGGCACAAAACGTTTTGCTCGTTAAGCCACGTTTTGCTCTCGATGGTACGGAGAAATGGGAGGCGAACGAGCGAGAGAGAATCGACGATTGCTATGCACTCTGCGGTGGTGAGCAATCGGAATAGCCCGCGTGCACACTCCGTTCGCCCGAGGGATATTCCGCAACTTTTTTTTTTTTTTTTTTTTTCTGGTCCATTTCCCTCGACTGACCCCTCCATAGAACCAATTCTCCCTGAAAATACATTCGCCCGTGCAAATATGTGTAATTTTACGTTACGAAAGAGCGAGCAAGTTTCGACGTCACTTCGCTCTCTTTATTTCTCCTCCGCAATCCCGTTCGAACGTTCGAAAAAGTTTTTTTGTTTTTTTTTTTTTGCATTTTTTTTCTCACTCGAAATCATCATTACCAGGCACTGTTAAACGGGAATAATATTTGTAATTAATGTCTCGAATTTTGGAATATTTGAGCCGAAGCATCTCGAGCGGATTTCCATTTGCGAGGAAAACGATTAAAGTTCCTGCGAGATTTTATCCCGGTATTACCATGATGAATAATATTTCATCGCGTCTCTCTCTCTCTCTCTCTCGCTCTCTTTCATTCAGAAGTCGTTTCACCAGTCGGTTGATGGAGACAGAATCCACGTCGTCAGCTTTAATTCCTGATGGAAACTCCAATATTTAAACTAAATCTCTTCAGCTCGGTCGCAGCCTCTAATGACGCGAATCAAGATTTTATACCGATTCAAAATTACG
Source organism: Campoplex nolae (assembly GCA_037893425.1). Lineage (NCBI taxonomy): Eukaryota > Metazoa > Arthropoda > Insecta > Hymenoptera > Ichneumonidae > Campoplex > Campoplex nolae. Next base: position 916,064 of record JBBLXU010000655.1, read on the forward strand.
CGCATTTACATTCGAGAAAAGAGACTCGCGACAGCGGCTCGAAGCCTCGAGGATTTTAAAAACACACTGGTGCTCGAGAGCCTCGCCGCACTTTTGGGTACACTCGAGTATCACGATTTTCTCATAAAATTTTCTTTTCAATTTGCTCTCACGGAAAAACAAGTTGACACTGAATTCCTACTGTGATGTACATGAGTATTTTGTAGCACAAATAATTCGGGATAACTAAAAAAAAATTAGATCGTCAAAGATTCCGTAGTATTCTCCATATTAGAATCGTAAGCAACAGGACTCGGCAGCGTCGCGGTTCTCGACATTTTCAACCGGATATTGAAACTTTTTTTTAATATTACTGTGTCAACGACCTGATGGGATATGATTTTTCTGTTTTTTACCAAATTCTTATTGCCCGATTCACGAAGAAATCGTGTTAACGCAATTTCCGGTCGATTGTTTCCCATATACGCCGTGTATTCGGTGCCTCAAAATGCTTGACTTTGCAATTTTATTGCGAAATAACTAGACGGTCGATCGAGCTCAAATTTTGACAGTAGTCGCGCAACATGTTCATCTGAGTCATGTAAAAATTTCAGATCAGAATCTTGAATTTGATCCGATGATCGATTATCCTTGCCATTGACGATTTTTCGACGTCTCGGTACACGAGCCCGATATCACCACCTGCGCGGCACAGTATATCCTTCAGAAATTATTCCCACCGGATGATTAGAGATTCTACGTAAGCACGAGAAACTCAAAGTTGGAATGGGACGAGAAACCAGGGGTAATCCAGGCCCCCAACCACCCGGTGATCCGACGCGCATTGGTAAAAAAACTAAAAAAGTACTTTTTGACATATTATTCAACTGCTTAACGTTTTCTTTATCGATTAATATTTCCTCATCATATTTTGATTTTATTCGAAACTTTATTGATTTTCTTTTAATTAGAAAAATTCTTTTATTTTTTGAATTTGAATTTTTGTTCAATTGATTGTGTGACTACTGGAAATAAATCTTAATGATTATTCAACAGTAAGGCGAACTCGAGTATTTCGCTCAAGCTCAAGCTAACCAGTGCAACGCGTTCCTGTCAGGCGACAAATTCCTCACGACAATAGTGTCGATCACACACGCTAGTCGAGAAATATAAAAATATTTTTATCGAGAGAGTCGACTGGAATGATTTCTGACAGGCAAAAAGTATTTTCGAGTTTTCATCCCACGAGAATCTCATCTCTTCACCCTCATTTCTGAATCCGAGTAATTCGAAATAGAACCACCCCGTCATGTGTGTCTTTAACAATAAAAAAAAAAAACAGCGGGGGGGGGGGAGAGGGAGAAGAAAAAAAGAAATGGAAAGATGACAGATAAGCCGAAACGAATGCGATATCGGAATATTTTGATACTCATTTTTATACGTCATAGAAAATAGATAGGAAAGCATATACCCGTCGAGAGGGTGAGTGAGGTCGAAAAAAAAGGAAAAAAAAAAAAAAATCCTCCTCTTGGTCGGGGGTAGATTCGAGCTCGTGTGTGACGCGAGAGAACGACGAGAGTGGAGATTGGCGTCGCCCTGCAGGGCTGCGGGAGCCGCGGTACGCCTTGTAATTCCATATGCAAATCTCGAGCGAGCTTCTGCCGACAAGGGGAGAAACCAAGAGAGACAGAGAGAGAGAGAGAGATTTCCCACTCGACGAGAGGACATATGTGTGTGAGCATGTATCCGCATATATATATCTGTATATGGATAAGGGTAAACGCTATACGCGTTGTGAAATCGAATCAATATTGCATTGAGAACGGTTGCCACGGTTGAAAGGGAATTCCGGGGTTCGCGCGAGCGAGAACCGTCAGAGTCACAGTTTATGACTCGAGCCTCATCTCTCGCTTGGTGCATATATATATATATCCGGCATTAAATTATCAGAAGATTTAATCAGCCAACTAATAATTACTCTTCCAGAGATTCCAGTTGGACGAGAGAGAGAGAGAGAGAGAAAAAAAAAAGAAAAAAAATATGTATTTCATGAAAATATCTCATGAGTATAAAAAAGTATTTTTAATTGACTGAAGATCGAATTAAAAAAACATGGTCTGCGGAGCCAGCGGTGTATTTTCATTCCCATTTTTTTTCTTCGATGCTTTTAATTTCATTTGTTCTAATTGCCTAGCGATTAAATATTGAATTATGGAAATGCTGAAAAAAAAGAAGGATTTTTCTATATTTCATCTCTTTTCCCAGGATTCTCGTACTTTTTCTCGCTTTTTTTTATCCCCACCGAGGAAGCGTCGAATCGTTACTCACCGTGAACGCTCTCGGAGTAACAAAACTTGGAAAGAGTTTATTCCCTCGGCTTTATTCACTCGATTATATTGTGAACGTCCATTCTCTCCTCCCCCCCCCCTCTCTCTCTCTCTGCCGTCGAGAACTCTCGCTGTAAAATTATAAATTTATCGGAGTCGGAAAGACTAGGAGCCATAAAAGCAGCTTTTTCGCGAGAAAACTCGAGGGTATCAGAGGACGAGGAGGCTTCACCGTTCTCGTTTCTCTCCCTCCCTCGCTCCCCCGATCTTTACCACTCAAAATCACCCTTCATATTCTTTATTAATTCAATTTTGAATTCAGAGGTTCCTCTTTATACTCGAAGGAGTGATGACACGAATCAACTTCATTCTGTCTCCCGTATACTGTTAACTCTTTAGTTGCTTCGTCGACACTGTTTTTCTCGAGAGTAAAACGAATTCGTTGAATTTTTCATAACGCGAATAAGCTCGAGAGTTCTTTTTTTTTTTCTTCACCCTTTGAGCAAGAAACGAGAGAGAGAGAGAGAGAGAAAAAAAAAACAAAAAAAATTTTAGCTCGAGCTGCTATGGGGGGAAAAAAATAATGATTTGTTTCGATGGAAAAGTGCACAGCTAGTGGTAACGGTCGAGAATAGTCAGACCGTGAGCTAACGACGAGGACACTCGCGCGAGCACACACACACACACACACACACACGTTCGATAACCAGGTTACGATAGGTTAAAGGGTGAAATCAAGCGAACGCTGGATGATGCTAGGCTCCGTATAGAATCGTGGGAGGCGATGATGCTCGAAGAGAGAAACTTGCACAAAGAGAGAGAGAGAGAGAGAGAGAGACAACTCGAGGTTCGGCTCGGTTTGAGGGCAAATACACCGCACCCGGGTGCCTCACGAGGGCCACTTCGTCGACGCTAAATAATTCATGGAGCAACGCGCTCAAGAGCCCAAAAGAGAAAGAGAGAGGGAGAGAGAGAGAGAGAGAGAGAGAGAGAGAGAGAGAGAGAGAGAGAGAGAAGGAAACCAGGATTGAGCTCTTTCTCCTTCTGTTTTCTCTCTTTTCAAAAGAGAGAACCGGAGCCAGAGGAGAAATAGATTGAGAGATGGATAAGCCTCTTCTGCTTCAGTCCCAATCGCCAAATGGATCGTTCATCCAATACTGACTGCATATTGATTGCCGTTTGGTCTTATGCTCTATGGGACTCAGCCTACGCCTTTGTGTCTGTAATCTCACTGTTCTTCTCGAGGGAGAGAGAGAGAGAGAGAGAGAGGAGGATTCGATCTCGAGAGAGGGAGAGAGAGAGAGAGAGAGAGAGAGCACATTGAGTAAATCCTCTCAATCAATAATCCTCCTTGGAAAACGATCTCTCTAACGGGCTCGAGTGCCACACACGTGCGCACACACTCGCAAATACAAATTTGACGTCGATTTTGGACCGAAGAATCAACAACTGTTTTCGTATTTATCGTCCACGGAATTGTACGCTTTTATATTTTTATCTCATTTTATCTTATTTCATTTTGAGTTATTTTTTATGCTTTTATTCTCATTTTTTATTTTATTATTTTGGTTTACGGTGCGATTCTACTCGTATGATATCGTCCACGTGAATCGGTTTTGTACTTTCATTTTTATCTGGTTTTATTTTGTTTTGCTTTTATTCTCATTTTTTATTTTTAAATTTTGGTTTTCATTCCATTTTCATTGGTATTTATCGTCCATGTAATTGGGTTTTATCTCATTTCATTTTTATTCAGTTTTTTTGTTTGCCTTTATTCTCATTTTTTATTTAATTATTTTGGTTTTCATTCGAATTTTATTCATATTTATCGTCCGCAGGATTGTGTTTTATGCTTTCGTTTTTATCTTGTTTTATTTATATTTTATTATTTTCATTCAATTCTCATTCTTATGATCTTTTTTGTCATTTCAATTTTATTAATTCTCCGTCGTCCACGTAATCGTGCTTAACGCTTTTATTTTTATCTCGTTTTACATTCGTTTTATTATTTCTATTCTATTTCCATTTTTTTTTTCTCGTAATTCTGGTTTTTATTTAAATTTTATTCGAGCGGATTGCTAACGACGAAAAATCGTCTCGTCCTCGTTGCTCGAAAGAATTTCTTTTTCCAGAGACCCAAGTTGTGCGTACCTCGATCGAAATAACCGTATAAAATCGAACGTAAAAAGCGTTTTTTTTTTCGTTTTTAAATTCCATCTTCCAAGGGCGTTGACAGCGGAACAAAAAAATCTGAAAGCCTTCAACCGAGGCTGCTGCATTTCGTGAGAGATTTTACTAAACGATTCGAGGATTTCATCGAATCACACGATTGACAGAAGCAACTCAACCCCATTGGACTATTCATAGGGGAAAAAAAAAAAAAAAAAAAAAAAAAAAAAATGGAATTTAGATTAGAAAATTTTTTCATTCCTGTTTCCATGGTGAATGCCTTCGAAAAGAATTCACCTCTTTCCCCATTATTCCCATAAGGACACAGCGTGCTGAACAGTGAGCTTTGATAAGGCGAAACAGCTCGTGGGAATCTTGTTAAAGGAGAAGGAGGAGGGAGCAACGAAGCAATTGGCAATTTGTGCTGACAGTGGATACGGTCGTTATAGATCGAACATGCACGCACCTATGAGCACGAGCTCGTACGATTCTCGAGTGTTTTTTTCCTGCAAGGATTCCTCCTCGAAATGAGCTTCCTCGGTCGGCATCAAAAGTTTCCGTGGTGTTTAGCAGATTTCGTGAAAATGCGACGGAGGAAAACGGGGGGGGGGGGGGGCGCGTGGGAAAAGCTAGAAACTTGGGTAATTTCACAGCGAATGAAAATTCTTTGAAATTTTATAAGTCACCATCGAAGCCGGAATCTTTTATTTTATTTTATTTTTTTCGACGCGAATCCCGTATTTTTCTGTCGATTTAAAATGGCGGACGCGAGCTTTTGGATCTTTTTTCGCGCGACAATAATTAAATTTTTTTTTAATTTTTCTTTTTTTTTCTTTTTTTTATTTTTTTAATTTTAATTTTTTTTTCTTTTTTTTATTTTTATTTTTTTAATTTTTATTTTATTTTTATTTATAGTTATTTATAGACGCGAAGCCACCGGGCAAGCTCGTCGATAATTCTTCGATAAAAAATTTTCATTTCGACCGGTATAAAATGATCCTTCGTCCGACGCTTTCAATCCCAGTTCATTCATCCTTTTTATCAATACCACTCCGGAGCAATAATTAAACGTCGCGGGCTGAATTTATTCACGTTTACTTGTTGAATAATGTGCGTACCAACCGGTACAGCAATCATAATATTTTGTCATGCATGCCCATTGAGATCGGTACAACGATCGGTAAATACGAAACCACACGCGAAACGCTACTGGACACATTCATCTCTCCCCCCCCTCTCTCTCTCTCTCTCTCTCTCTCTCTCTCTCTTTCCGGGTTATCTCTTTTGCTCACGCTCGTGCAAACTTAACATTTGGGCAATCGGACCCAGGCAAACACTCGTTAACCGTCTCGTGCATATATCTCTGCTTTCTGCGGGCCGCTCCTCGTCATTTCGCACGAAACGATAACGCGCCTGCATCCGCGATATTCACGAGAGCGTAAATATTTTTTTTTTTTTTTTGAAATTTATTCGATTGAAATCGAAAAATATATATTTCCGGTGTGACACAACGAAAAATCGAAATTTCGTCGATAATTCGTTGGGGAAAAAAAAAAAAAACATAAAAACTCCTTCATTCAAGAAAATAGTAGTAAACTTTAAAAAGTCTGGAGATGTCTCTAATCGAATCATTGAATAAGAAGTAAAGACCCATCTCCCGACGACAATCCCGACATCTATTTTTTCATTATTTCAGACTTTTTGAAGTTTACTACTATTTTCTTGAATCAAGGAGTTTTTCAGTCGGGAGTTTTTATGTTTTTTCTCAAAACATTTTTTTATTTCACACTTTTTAAAGTTCATCATTTTTCAATTGATTATTACAAATATAATTAATAACAAATATAATTAAATAATTAAAAAAATAATAATAACACAATCAATCAATCTGTCACAGCAACAACCAATCGGTCACGACCAACCGAGTGAAGTATGGCGCAGATGTTGCGAGTGAATATAGTTATGGCGGCATCACCTATCGTTGTGTCGATATGGTTGAACGGTGATTTTTTGTTTTTCCAACTATTCTTTAAATATACAAGCAATCGTATCAAATTACGACTCCAAACCACGTCCACTGGTAATAGAACCTGTGCCTCAAATTTGGTCAAGTAATTTTTCGCCGTTTCAACAAACATTCTGCTTAAAAAATTCGTGAAAATAAGCTGATCGCGGTCAAACGCATAACTCCCGGCTTTTGCCCGAGTGGGCAGTGTCGGGAGTTGAAAATATTTTTCGACAGGAACCGAGTGAGTGCGAAGAGAGGCGAAAAAAAAAAAAACTGACACAATCGATGAATAAATAGGGATCCTCGAATGCTGAAGTAAAATCCGATTAACCGTTCCGTGAACTTGACTCGAAGCAGTCTCTCTCTCTCTCTCTCTTGTCCGTAATCGTAGTTTAATCGCGTCTGAGAGAGGCTCATGCATATCCGATGTCGAGAGTTCATGGGGTCACGCGTTGTCAAGGGATGGTAAGAGGGTCGTGGGGCTCGGGGTTGGGGGGGGGGATGCGGAAGAGGAAAGAAAATACATCATCGTTACAGCGGAAAATCGATAGGTTATACCGATAATATATTTTCCTCTCGTTCACCTTCAGCCCTTTCGTTCCTCTGCTCGACTTTGTAACCGTGCTAAAATCTCTCGCTTCTCTCTCGTCGCTCTTTTCCTCTCTTACACTCCGGGTAAAGCGCCTGCTCCTTGTCTTTTCTCCGGCGAGAATTTTCATCCTGGCGTATGATTGGTCGAGGAAAAGAGCGGGGTCGAGGAACGCGATAGTTTCAGAAAATAGTTCCTCCGCACTTTCCTAGCTCATAGATACATCGACGTAGATACACCGACACTTTCCGTATTTAAGCCCGATTACGACGCGCTTATCAGCTTTTCTGGTGTACTCCGTGTGCACCGAGTGTACATCGGGAAAAGCCAACACTTTTCCATCCTGGTCCATCGGCCGTGATAGGATCGCTCGGTAAATATAATCAGAGGAGAATGTACCGGGGAAGGATTTACGGCTGGCGGAATATTATTGCGGAATATCAGAAGCTCCGGGACGTTGGTGACGTCGAGCAGGAGAGATAAACGATGTCGCAATTATGAAAATCTTCCGGGGGCATGTCGCTTCGAGGAGGACGCGAAAGCGGAGAAGCGGAAAAAGCTCCGGAGTTAACCCTTCAGCTGTCGTCTCCCTCGATACTCATCGAGAAGACTTTAAAAAAAAACTCGAATGAAAACATCGGAAAGGAAAAAGCTGTCGTTAACCTTTTGCTAAAAAGCTCTCGATAAATAATACCCAGTTAATTCGAGGACAAGGAGCCTCAGGCAAACTCTCCGTCGAAGGACATTCCGGCGGTGTACCGCTACGGAGAGAATCCCTCGGTCCATTAGTCAGCGTCTCTCTGTTCGGCTGCGATAATAAACGAGGAGCAGCAGCCAGGCAGGCAGGCAGAGGTGAAAAAGGATCGGAGCTACTTTCACTCGTTACCGGATATCGCAACCTGTCAAAACATCGTCGAGATAAAAGGTCCGGTCGACCCCCCCCCCCAACCCCCACCCCGCCCCCGGACCATCCGTTCCACGTTCCTCTCTCTCTCCTTCTCCCTCTCCGGGTGGGTCTGACTCACACGCAACATTTTTACACGTTCATACACTCCCCTGAGTCTCTCGGTCTCTCTCCGCTAATGTCTTCAGACTGCAGTCTCACGATAATGGAGATGCTACCAGGCAGCCCGAGAGAAAGAGAGGCAAAAGAAAGTGTCGAGGGGATGAAAATCGCTGGGGGAGATGTAACCGAGAGCCTCCGAGAAGGGGCGAGCTCCGGGAGACGCCGGATAGACGCGCCACCTCGGCGCCTCCATTCCTACACTCTCATCCACAGGATATTCCGTCACGAAAGTGACGAAAGTTGACGCTGATATAAGAAAATTTGTTGAATCAACGAGAGCTTCATCCCATGTGCGTATGGCAGACTGGCTTAGCATTGGCACAGTACCGATGCCAAGATGCCAATATTGGCAGACTACCAAGGCCCAACATTTGCTGGAAGTAAAATCAACACTGGGACAAGTTTGGGTTGTTAACACCGGTCCAACTTTTGGTGCCACGAATCGGGTCAACCCTGTTTGCCGGTATTGGCTTAGAACCAGTGCCCAATTTTGGCCCATTAATCGTTGCAAGTCTCGAGACAAATCCTGTATGAATACTTCGTCAGTACACGTCCATGTATGGTGGGGACACTTGGCTTAGCTTTGGCTCAGTACCGACAACACTACTGATAATACTGGCAAGCTGTCACGAGCCAGTACTGACCCATGTCAAAATCGATATTGTGACAATTTTGGATTGTTAACAGGGGTCCAATGTATGTTGCCGCGCATAGGCTCGACTCTGCTGTCGAGTATTGGATCAGAACTAATAGCCAGTGTGAGGCTAAAGATTTTTGTCAATCCAGAGACTAGTTTCGAATCACTAATTTGCCGGTACATGCCCTCGAATAGGGTGGATTCGTGATTTAGCCTTACCTCAGTATCGATGCCAAAACTGTCAACAGCAACCTGTAAAGAGCCAGTATTGACACAAGCCCAAAGCAATACCGGGCCAATTTCTGGTTTCAAAAACGGTCCAGCAGCTTGCACCGTGAATCGGCTCGACACTGTTTGGAATCAGTCTTAGATCTATGACACCGGTCCAACGTTGAATGTCATGAGCGAGCCCAGTATTGGTCAGATCTCAATATCCAACAGAAAAGTGCAACTGAACCGGTGGACGATTTCGAGCGATAGTTGGTCGCTAGTATTGAACAGATCATTACATTTAAGGATAGGCTTAAATAAGGTTCAACATTGTTAAGTGTGCGAAAATATTTATTCAAGTTTTTAATGAATAATATTACAATAAAAAAGGTCAGATCGGGTTGAAAATGTTTGAATAGATGTATCTGTATGTTCATACACAGGTGAGTTATTTCGTCCTATTCACATTTCTCGCTGCCTTTCCTTCCTTGCGATTACCCGCTCCCGACAGAGATAACGGCTTGTAGCTCAGAGGATGTATTTTTCGTCCATATTTCACATCTGAAAAACATAAAAAAGTATTTTTTAAATTATTTTTAATTTTACCTGAAATGTATATGCATTGTCTATCGTTCAATCTCGAGTATAGATACGTTACATGGTTAAATTTTTTTTCAATACTTGGCGTCAAGACGCTGCCGCGTTTCTAGATCAAGTCATATCATTCTGCTATTCTTCAAGACTAAATCTATGCATATTTTTTTCGTCATTCAACATAAATTCGATGATATTCTATTCAGAACAAAACAACAACTTCTTGAACATGCGAGGCTAGATCCAGTACAAATGTTTAACCTTATGGCCGTCTAATGATAAAATATAAGTTTTTCAATTTTTGATTAGGGATGCATATTATGCCATACATTGTGGAAGCTACGACCCTCAAAACATGAAACCATCTTAAGCACCGAAAACGTGTTATTTTTTTTGTCTGGCAGACGTTTTCACACCAGTTTCGAGCCAGATACGGCAGTCACTGGCCCGATGATTGGCCAGATCTGACGTCAAATCATGTTATAGACAAACTTAAAGAACTTTCTCGTCGCTTTTCCATCAGTACAATCTGTAACAATCATACTGTGTGCGTTTTTCTCAGAAGCTCGATATTTCACGAAAAAATTTAAGGTCGTTCTTCGTTTGTCAACTAGACGAAACTATCCTTTTTCTTGAAATACGAAATCAATGTACTTGTCTCGAGACTTTACCGAGTCTCTTGATATGTCCGATAAACATGTATATTGACTTTACAGTTATATCTCTCTCACATGCACGTACCTGATAAAGCACCTTGTAAATAAATTTCAACATTTTGATTGGTAAAAGCAAACAAAAAGGTTCTTGAGATTCTTTGTGGAAACGGGTAGAGTTCGGATCTGACTAAGCCTCGGCCCGACACCTTTCTTATTTGACTCGAGACTTGCCCAAAATTGGTTGCCAAGTTTCGCGATCTTCGACGTGCACATACGAAAGATCGCACAAAACATCGATACGGAATACCAAAATTATGAAAAGTTATTAACGAAGTTAAAACAAAATATTTGACGACACGGAAACAGATATTTTTTTCGTCATTCAACATAAATTCGATGATATTCTATGCCGAACAAAGCAACAACTTCTTCAACATGAGAGGCTAGATCCGGTATATGTTCGACCTTGTGGCCGTCTAATGGTAAAATACAAGTTGTTTGAAATCGTTGATATGGTTCATTTCTTGAAAAAAAAAAGAATTATGAAGGGCTAGGCGAATTTTTCATTTAAATGGAGCTTTGATTAGGGATGTATTTTATGTAAAGCACCGAAAACGTGATATTTTTTTTGTCTGGCAGACATTTTTCCACCAGTTTCGAGCCAGATGAGGCGGTCACTGGCCCAAGGATCGGCCAGATCTGACTTCCAATCACGTTATAGACAAACCTAAAGAACTTTTCCGAGGCCAACCTCGCACGTTGAAGAAGTTGCTGACTTGATATAATCTGGTACATGTTATTTCATTTTCACGGTACATAATATTTCATTTTTCTCACCTTTTTTTCGGCTCCGTCGCCTGGTTAATCCATTTTTGTTCAACAATGCCTCACAAAAAATTTCACAAAATCACAGACATTTTTCGTTCTGTACGCCGAACTACCACCGTACACCGCTGCACTGGCGAGACTGACGTGAACGCTCTCTCCCACCACTTTTCGCGCAAGGCTCTGCGACCGCTTGGCGCGACATTGTGGACGAACAATACACTAAATAATGGGTCTTCATACGTTGGGAGGGTTGAAAAAGCGCAAAAACGATTATGAAAATTTTGAATTTTACTTTAGTTTACACTCGTTTTAAATCATAAAAGCATAAGATAATTTTGTTGGAAAACTTTTTAAAAATATATTTTGGGGAACTTTTTGTTCTATGTAAAAAAGTCTTAGCCATTTCTCTTTTACAAAATAAATGACTGTTGTTGCCATTTTCACTTTATTTCGCTTTTATTTTATTACAAGTGTCTGCCAAAGTAGCCCCGGTACTGAGCCAACTATTGGAATCATATTAAATTGATTAGCACTTGAGTCATATGGTCACAATCGGGTCAACAAGTAACCAATATTCAGACAATTGTCTAGCGTCACCCGATAATATTCGCAGCCAATATTGACAAAAACATCGGCCCAGATCGGTCCCAGCAGTGGGTCGAGTGTCAAGTATATGTCGAAATTATTGAAACGCCAATGATATAAACCATGTCGGCTCTGCACTTACCCAGTATTACTGCAAGTCACAGCAGAGGACATTGGAAATGTGTGACCGAGATATGACACACAAAATTCTGCCAATGAAGCCCCGGTACTGAGCCAACTATTGGGTCTGTACCAGATTAATTGGTACTTGAGTCATATGGCATCACTCGAGACAACACGTAACCAATATTCGAACAATTATCCAGCGGCACCCGATAACATTTGCAGCCAATATTCAAAACGACATCAGCCCAGATCAGTACCAGTAGTGGGTCGAGTATCAAGATAATTGATACGCCAATGATATAAAACATGTCGGCTCTGCACTCGCCCAGTATTGCTGCAGGTCACGGCGAGACATTGGAAATACGTGACCGAGGTATGAAACAAAATGTCCGCCAATTTAGTCCCGACACTGACCCAAATGTTGAACTTGTTCCGTATTGATTCGTACTCGAATCACAATACATGAGTCGGGCCAGTATTTATCCATTACAAAGACGACTCTCGGTCATGTCGCGAAACATTTCGTAGCCCGTAGAAAACGCGAGCATTGGCCCAGTGTTTCCCCAGTACTAAAATGACTCTTGGCTGAGAACCGTATACGTTTATTTGCAATTACTGGCTAACAGTAAATGCACAGCGCTGGTCAAATAATTATCCTGGTCTGGGCCAATACTACTAAACGAAATATGGTAGCCACGATTGTGCCGATTCTGGGCCGTGCGGGTAGATCTGGCAGGACTCCGGCATTCGCACATGGGATTTTGTCCGCTACAAATTTGTTGGTTCGACGAAAACGTGATTCCGTCAACGAATCAAGTGGTTCAGGGAAGTAAAATATATTTTCTTTTTTTTTTTTATTGTCGTTTCCAATCGTACGCCTTTTGGGCTTCTACGTTTCCCCCCCCTTTGTGCGTCTGCAGCCGAATTACCCCCCAACTGTATCGCATTTGCCGAGAACGAAGGGAAACTGCAGAAAACCTTGCCGATACAGCCGGTACCTGACTGACCTTCTCGGGTGGCAATGTGAGCACATGGCGACCAGAGGCGCTCAGTCGGCGACCTGCTCAACTGTGTTGCATCAAGCCTGCCAGCTTACGGCTAGAAGGCCACCATCCGCACGATGAGAACCGTCCACCGGAGGCCCCCGAAGCCATACGCCGACCGCCCACGCATCACAGAGAAGTTGTTTTGGCCATGGATTTATCAAGGTAAAGTCCCAACCACCCGGGATTACGTCAGAAACACTTGAAAAAACTTCCTATTTTCATTGGCGTTCTGGCCGGGAATCGAACCCGGGACCCGCAACTTGCGGTCCCCCGAGCCCTTATCCACCGGACCAACCGCTCTCCCAAGGGAAGAAAAATATTTTGTTGAATCCTGTCGGTTGAGCCAACGAACTGAGCCATTGTCAGAACTGTTTGAAATCGTTGAAATAACTAAATTCGAATTCGGTCAATCGATGAGTGTAATAGGGATCGAGACATCGCGGAACTTTCCGGATGGACTGGCTCGTGTATGAGAATCCTCGATTCCAGGGAAACCTTGGATGGAGCCAAAATTGCGTGATCGATGGACCCAGAAAGCATTTTCACGTTTTCCAGCATCCCCCCTCCCCCTGACAGGATGCACGTGAAGATATAGGTGATGCTTTCTGTCAGGGTTGTTTATCGTTATGCTGCTCGTGCTGCGCACACCTCAAGTGCGTGCGAATGAAAAGAACGCCAGAGCGGATGCTGCGAGGAAGAGGAAATTCAGGGTTTCGGCGAATCTTTGCAAACGATCCAGAATCCTGACAGTTATTTTTTTTCTTCTGAGACCCCTGCTGGGGGGTGGGCAAAAAAAACCATAACGAAGCCATACCTGTCGGCGTGCAAGGGGTTCTTGCTGCTTCCACCAGGTCCTCCCGACTTCCGGGCGGTGCCTCGAGCATCGCTGGGTTCGACGAGAAGGTCTTTACGCACAGCAGGCTCAGCGCTGGAAAACAGAAATCACAAAAGTGCAATTAGGACTAAATATTTGTAGAAATTATTGTTTTTTCAATTCTTTTTTTTTTTATCGAGATTCATTCGAACTCCGTTAATTCAGTTTTAGAGAATTATTCGAGGAATAAAAAAAAATGATGGCGAGTGGTGTATAGTCTTGGAAAAAGTAGGAAGATCGACCTACTTCCGGGATGGCTGAACTGGTGGGCGGTTCTCGTAAACTTTTCTCTCCTTCTTTCCCGTCTTTTAGCCTTATTTTCTCTCTCTATTTCTCGGCTCCATGACTCGTTTTTTTTTCTTTCTCTCGACACCCGGAACGACGGTGTGCATCCGATAATTTTCATCCCTTATCTTTAACGCGGCTCATATCTTCTCTCTCATAAACGTTGCGCGCCTCGGATATTCCCTTGGGTGATGTTACAGGCGGTGGAATATTTTGGATCTTTTAGGAGGGAGCCAGCATCCTCGATCTTTCATCTTTATTGTCTCAATCATCGTCGCCCCCCGGTGCAGAGTTACATTTTGATTTATGACACGATTGATATAAAAAATTTGAACAATTTTCGAATTTATCAGCTGCGTATGTACACTGGGAATGAACTATCGTTGATCGAATCAAATTTAGTTTCTTCCGATCAAAGTAGTCTGTTCGACGAGGGCAAACAGGAAAGTCTGAGATTTGAAAAAATCATTTGTCGATGCTTAAACGAGTCGTTGGGCGAAGCAATAAAGCTTTCGCCTGAAGCTAAACAAATTCTTGTTGGTGCCAACAAAATTTCATTGGAATCAACTTATTCGTTGGTCCGTCCGAATCCGTTTGGTTAATCTGTCATTGGGATTGGAAGAAATATTTGTCGATGCAACTGAAAAGTCAGCTGAACCAATGTCAACGGTTGTTGTTGACTCCAGTGATTGGGTCGGAGGAAAAACCATTTTTTCTGAGTCCAATATTCCGATGGTTTCGGCGAACAGGATCGATTCCTAGAGGCTGGAATTCGGTGCTGGATCGAATTTATATTTTAGATTCTAGATGGATGGAGTCTCGAGTGGAGTGGATCGAGCGAAGGGAGTATATCCGGGTGTCAGCGGTAAAATGAGTTTGGCTCTCGGCCCGAGGCGTCAACCGAGAGCCATTTCTCTCCGGTTTATAAGTTGATCCTCGGACTGTTGGAAAAGGATATAAAACTGGTGTCACGAGAGCGAAAAGGGATTCACGTTCTGGCAATTGGGCCAGCTGGTTTGCCGCAGAGAAGCTGGACATGCTGTCTGGAGGGCAGAATATGCGGCAACCGGCGGAATAATGCGAAGGGTGGCGGCAGGGGGGAGGGGGGGCAGGGTTGTGTGTTGTGTACGAGCTTCTATAGGTCCTGGTTCGGTAGACCGTCGCATGGCTCGGTAATGCTCGAGTTTCGTTCGACCGGAGAACGAAACGACTCCTGAATAATTATCGTTCCGAGTCGTCGTCTCCGGCGGTTTAGCTCTCCGCAATGATACCGATCGAGTCACGAGGGAAGGAGGAAATCGTGTCGACGACCATTTTGCTGGCCTTGCTGCTCGTTGAATCGAGCTCGTTTACCATATTCGAGAGAGAAAGAAAGAGAGAGACAGAGAGCAGAGAGACAGAGATACAGATAGACAGAGACAGATAGACAGAGACAGATAGACAGAGACAGATAGACAGAGACAGATAGACAGAGACAGATAGACAGAGACAGATAGACAGAGACAGATAGACAGAGACAGATAGACAGAGACAGATAGACAGAGACAGATAGACAGAGACAGATAGACAGAGACAGATAGACAGAGACAGATAGACAGAGACAGATAGACAGAGACAGATAGACAGAGACAGATAGACAGAGACAGATAGACAGAGACAGATAGACAGAGACAGATAGACAGAGACAGATAGACAGAGACAGATAGACAGAGACAGATAGACAGAGACAGATAGACAGAGACAGATAGACAGAGACAGATAGACAGAGACAGATAGACAGAGACAGATAGACAGAGACAGATAGACAGAGACAGATAGACAGAGACAGATAGACAGAGACAGATAGACAGAGACAGATAAAGAGAGACAGATAAACAGAGAGACAGGAAGACAGAGAGACAGAAAGACAGAGAGACAGAAAGACAGAAAGACAGAAAGACAGAAAGACAGAAAGACAGAAAGACAGAAAGACAGAAAGACAGAAAGACAGAAAGACAGAAAGACAGAAAGACAGAAAGACAGAAAGACAGAAAGACAGAAAGACAGAAAGACAGAGAGACAGAAAGACAGAGAGACAGACAGGCAGAAAGACAGAGAGACAGAAAGACAGAAAGACAGAAAGACAGAAAGACAGAAAGACAGAAAGACAGAAAGACAGAAAGACAGAGAGGCAGAAAGACAGAAAGACAGATAGACAGGGACAGATAAACAGAGACAGAGAAACAGAGAGACAGAAAGACAGAAAGACAGAGAGACAGAGATTGTGATTGTGATTGCTTTATTTATGCCTTAGAACATCTTTGGGGCAATACTCATGAAGTAAAACGTTTGTAGCGTAATGAAATGAACAATAAATACAACAATAAAATAAAATATTATAAAAATAAAGGATATAATGGTAATAATAATACTCAACATGGATATTACAGGATCGATCAGCGTAGTTATTTGGTATTAGGCTTAATTTTAATGAAAGAACAAATCTCGAGCATAAATTTTTAATACCGAAAGTAACTTGAATATTCCAGATAACTTTATTTGCTGAAGATTTAATTGATTAGAGAGGGAGAGATATAGAGAGAGAGACGTGTATCTTGCTGAATTGCATGAACCACACGCACGAAACAGGAGATATTCGAGGGTGCAGTCGCGCGGCGTTGCTTTCCTATATCCGGAAAATAGGGGAGAAACCGCTTGGCATACATATTTATGGGACGCTTGCGGGATCCCTTCGGGAATTCGAGCGTTGTACTACTACCAGCACCTCCCTCTTGCTCTTGCAACGCTTGGAACGTTGCTTAAAATATCTCTATACACATGAACCGAAATTTATGCATATTTTATATCGAGTACAACAGCCGGGCCACCGCTTCGAATCTGACCGGGACCCGCCGTTTTCCACTCCGGTCGCGAGTAATCATTTCCAGACTCCTTATTGACCTAACACCGCCAGCAGCACTGACCAAAATTTCGTCCTGCTTATAAAGCCTCCATTCGTTCGTGTTCAACCAAACTTCTCTCAGTCCCGTGAACACGTGTTTCTATCAACATTTTTTTATTTCTATTTTTTTTAATTGAAAATTTTTTCAAAATTTTTTTATTGAAAATTTTCTCAAAATTTTTTTATTGAAAATTTTTTCAAAATTTTTGTATTAAAAATTTTGTTTTTCCTGAATCTTTGCCTGCTTTTCCCTAATTTTTACACTCGTCTTAGACAAAAGAGAATAATTCATTCGAAATGGAATAAAAATTTTTTAAAAATTCTCTTTTACGAACTTTTCGAGCGAAAATTAGCGAAAAGCATCCAAAGTTTAAGGGATTCTCGAGGTGAAAAGGTTCGAAATAAAAGACTGGAGAATGAGACGAAGGAAAAAGGATCCAGATCTCTGGATGCTTGGACCGGATCCTTTTTCAAAGGATCGCGGCCACGCGCGATCTCTCTCTCTCTCCCTCACACTTTAACGGCTTGTTTTGTTCATACTTTTAGGTAGACGCATGCACGGAGAGCTCTTTGCCACCAAACTCGTTGGTTCTCGAGGCTGGACGTGTTTTAATTAAATTTTCACGACCGCAGGCTCTCCCGGAACGCCTCTCGCGTAATAATGTACACACGCGCTCGCGAATCCAACCCCCGAGCCCTTCTCTTCACTGTTTTGTGTATTTACCTCCCCCCGGGGGGGGAGCAAACACCCCTGGGGGGGGGAGATTAAAACAATGCATGCATGGAACGCATGTGCGTGCGTATTCGCATGCTCGCACCGATATACGTGCACCGCAGAAATGGAATTAAAAATTCTCTAGCTGCGACCCAAAATTTCCGGGCTCTTAACACTTTTTTAATTTTTTTTTTTTTTTTTTTTTTTTTTTTTTTTTTTTTTTTTATGCTGATGCTTTTATCGTTTTATTCACGATCGAAAAATTACTCGATTATTGTTATACGAATCGTGACTGCCCCGGATGCATTTATTCGACGACTCGCACCCCTCGCACTTTGCCTCTCTGTTCCAAATTAATAACACACTCCGATCCGTTATTAATTCTCAAAGTTTTTGATGTCCATGAGACCGAATATTTATTATTTAATTAACCGGAGCAAGAGCTGCTTAATTAGCGCAGCTGGCACAACCGGCTCAATTACTCTCCACGGTCATACTGTTTATTATAGACGGATATGCTCTCCATACCGGTATCTAACACGCTCGTGAATTCACTCGTCCGAAGAACCAACAATACGGAATAAACTTTTGGGGAAACAGGGGCGAAACGAAAATTTTCATTTTTTTTTTTCAATTTTTTATTTATTTTTTCTCGAAATTGAGAAAAAACGCAATGCGTTTGTCGATTATGTGTGAAGAGAAGTAGAACAAAAGTGCGAAAACTACAAAAAAAAAATTAGATCTTCAACGACTCCGTAGTATTCTCCATATTAGAATCGTAAGCAACATGACTCGGCAGCGTCGCGGTTCTCGACATTTTCAACCGGAAATTGAAACTTTTTTTTAATATTACTGTGTCTACGACCTGATGGGATATGATTTTTCTGTTTTTTAACAAATTCTTATTGCCCGATTCACGAAGAAGTCGTGTTAACGCAATTTCCGGTCGATTTTGTTTCCCATATACGCCGTGTATTCGGTGCCTCAAAATGCTTGACTTTGCAATTTTATTGCGAAATAACTAGACGGTCGATCGAGCTCAAATTTTGACAGTAGTCGCGCAACATGTTCATCTGAGTCATGTAAAAATTTCAGGTCAGAATCTTGAATTTGATCCGATGATCGATCATCCTTAAACCCTGTTTTTTTTCTCTCTGAACCATTTAAAAACCATTTAAAACGAAACCATTAAAAAATCGTGAATATTTCATGAACAAATTACAATTGTAGTAAAAAAGAAAGAAATCACTAATTTTTGAGGAGCACAAGGTTGAGCCCTTTTTTCGAAAATTACAAAAAAGACTTGAGGAAACAATATTTCCTTAAGTCTTACTTCTGTCTTTTCTATTATTTATTTTCAGTGATCGAACGAGCTTTTAGACTGCTCGAAAAGCATTGTCAAATTTATCTCGAATGCATTCTTCATGCATTTTATATCCTGCTATCGATCCTGCGGAATCAGTTTCTGTCGCGGAGCGACCACGGATCTAGATAGAGCCATGAGGATCATTAATCGCGTTTTAATCTTCCGGTATTAATAGCTCGTTATCGGTCAAACTGTCGTTTCCTTCACCACTCCATTTCTCTCTCTCTCTCTCTTCATCCCC
This sequence comes from Campoplex nolae, assembly GCA_037893425.1. NCBI lineage: Eukaryota > Metazoa > Arthropoda > Insecta > Hymenoptera > Ichneumonidae > Campoplex > Campoplex nolae. Next base: position 935,306 of record JBBLXU010000655.1, read on the forward strand.
TTTCTCATTTCATTTCATTCTCAAACGTCAGTATTTGCCAGAAAGTGGAAAAAAAACCTGATTAAAGATTGCAAAAAAGTTTGATTGAGAGAATTAAAAAAAAAAAAAAAAAAAAAAAAAAAAAAAAAAAAAAAAATCAATTTCGAAGGTTCCTGGAAAAGAAAAAATTCAAGTTTTTTTTTCTCTCATAAAACTCTCAACCACCGTCGAGTCCGCACTTCAGAAGTTCTAAAATTTATTTTTATTTCACTGCTAAGATCTGAAAAAAAAGAATTTACTCCGAGTTGAAGCGGAAAAAAAAACATTTTCGAGCTCTCGGTCGAGGTTTTTTGGTCCTATTACTTCGTACCGTTTAAGATTTATATATATTTTTTATTTATTTTTTGCATCATTCTTTTTTTTCACGGGTCTCGTTTTGATCGACGAGTCTAGGAATTTTCCATTAAAATATCCGGCCTGTTGCACTCCAGCCAGAGACTCGAGGGCCTCGGTCGATTGTCTGCAGTTTTTTTTTTCAATCTCATCAGGCACCCTCTCTCTTTCCCCCTCCCTCTCTCTCTCTCTGTCTCTCTTTGAGAAGAAGGCACATAAACTTTTCTCGGTGGTGCGAGATCCCAATTTTTCCGACTTTCCTTCACATGTTTGTTCTGTCCAAAGGAGACAGATATTTGGGGTGAAATTCCGTAAGCCTTACCCACTCATTCGCTCTCGCTACTTTCATCACGAAGGACCGAGAGTCGTCTGCGGTTCAGGGGGTTGGGGGTGGTGGCGGGGGGGGGGGATTAATTTCAGCGTTTTTCCTTCGTTTCTATATCTCGGCACTCTCGGGACCACGATCAAAGTTGCTTTTTGTCTTCAGCCAAGACCCACTCGCCCCACGATCGGTGAAAATTTTTTTTTTTTTTTTTTTTTTTTTCCGTACTTTTTCTTTCTTTTCTTTTTTCTTCTTCTTTTTCTTCTCTTTGTTTCTCATTCTCTTTCTCTCCTTTATAATCCCGCGCTGTTTTATCGTTACTCAGCTACTTCTTTCGACTTCTTTCGACTCCTTTCCTGTCTCTTTTGCAACCCCGAGAAATCCTCTCCCCCCCTACCCCCCCCCACCCTTCCTCTCTTCTTTATCCGGCGACACTCGATTGATAAGCCTCTCATCTTATCCAAATGAAAAAAAAACGTTACCTCCCCCCCCCCCAATCGGACGATGGACAAAAAGTTCATTCTTTGACGTCCTCTTGGCTCTCCTCATCAACGACGATTCGCTTTCGTATTATTGAAATTAATTTTCTCAACTTTCCGGATTCTTTTGACTACAAAAAATATTTCAATCGGTCACAATTATTAAGAATCGAGATTTTTCTTACCCCGCTTAACGTCCTTCCAAGTGTTCGTGATTTCGTCGAGACGTCCCTCGCTCCGCTTCGGCTCTTGGCCGCCCGAATCTCTCACATCGTTCCCCGTTTTGAATACGTCGTTTCTGCAACATCCAAAATCGAAAGAACGATCGAAATAAAATTTTGCAAATTTCAAAAAATAAATTTTACGAGGTTGTGAAAATTTAGAAAAAAAATGAGACTTTTTTGTTCACAAGTTCGCCAAAAATGCGAATTTCAATTTTTCTCTTTTTCCTTCGTTCAAGTCCGAGCTGTACACATATTGGGACAGAAAATATTTGGTTTTTTTTCAATTCGGATGAATCTGTCGTGAGTTATCATGGCGACGCCGGAAGAACTTTTTTCTTAAGGTTCCAGAGAAATGAGGTCCCGATGGCTCATTTTTCAAAATTTAAAAATCCAAAATTTTACAAGGTAATTGTCAAATGTGGATTTTTAATATGTCAATTTGTTTGAATAAAATATTTCATTTGATATATCATAAAAATATTAGTAAACGTATGCTTTTTTTAGAGCTTTCGAAATCCACTCAACTAAATAAACTTAATCAAAAAATGAATAAATTATTATTAATTAATTTGGGAGTATCAAACGTTTATTCAATCAATTAATCAACCAGATAGCATCAAACGTTTCTTTACTTAGATCATTAATTAAAAATAAAAGCATCAAACGTTTATTTACTTAATTAATTAATTAAAAATAAAAGCATCAAACGTTTATTTACTTAATTAATTAATTAAAAATAAAAGCATCAAACATTTATTTAATTAATTAATTCATTAAAAATAAAAGCATCAAACATTTATTTAGTTAATTAATTAATTAAAAATAATCAAACTTTTATTTAGTCAATTAATAAACTATACAAACGTTTCTTGATGATTCGTTCAAACGTCAATTTAATTAATCAATTAATTAAATATACGTTTGATGCTCCCTAGACATCAACAAGCGATGATAAAAATGACAAAAAATATCAAATTCCAAATCACGATTAAAATGCATAATTTCCAGTGTTACAAAATCGAGTTACAGGCGTAGTCTCGTTCAATTAAAAAAAAAAATGTTTCCCAGTGTCTGAGAGTGCGAGGAACTATCGAGAGAGGCTGAAGAGGGCGTGAAGCTCGAAGAAAAGCTTTTTCTGAGGTGGGTCACTGGTTCCTTCTTCCCGATGAAAATTCGCGGTGTCCATGCGGTCGCGTGCTCTCGACAATTCCGGTGCAATCTGCACCGCAGCCGTCACAGCCCCGGGAGGGGGGGGGAGGGGTTGGGGTGTTTCAATGCGACTGGAAGTGTAGGAGCGAGAAGCAGGAGAGAAAGGGCGGTGGGTGAATGCAAAGCTCTGTGAGCACACGTGTCAAATGCATAATGCATCCGGAGCTGGCTGTGCAATTCGGCAGACTCATATGTATGCGCGGGTGTACAGGAGTACAGCTCCGGCCTTTCTGATCTTCGAGTACATGGCCAACACTCGGGATCTGGGTTCTTCTGATTTTTACTTGAATTAACACTTTTTTTTTCTGGTTCCCGATGGATCTCGACTTCGATGATTGGCCTCGTCGAGTTGAAAAATTATTAAAAATCAGCAACACCGAAAATGCCTGGATCCGATTGGACAATTGAATTTTTTTGGGATGCTGATCAATTTTCAGACTTCAACGGCTTTTGGTACACGGAAATAAATAAGGAAAATAGGAAGGAAGGAAAATTGTGGTGACCTCGGCTTTTATGCTGCTGATGGCCAAATGAATCGTCGGAAAGAATCGTTAACGATCGACGTTAATAATGGACCGAGTTTTATCCCTCTTTCGGCCAGAGAAAGAGAGAGAGAGAGAGAGAGATTTTTCATTCCTCCTATGACAATCGAGGGAAGTAGAAAAAGACTTTTTTTCTTCTGATTCAAAGAATGGATGAGTGATGAGAGCCGGGATTACCGAGACGAGTGTTCTCTCGATATCCAATCGAGACGGAAGCACTCCGTCCTTCTCTCTCTCTTTTTTTTTTTTTTTTTTTTTTTTTTTTATTCCTGACTCGTAGATAGCAAAGTCGCATTAACGCGATTCGGGCCAAGCTCTCTTCCTCGTAAAGTAGCTTTGTGCATTACAGGGACCAACGGATGAAACGAATTTTTTTTACGTTCCAAATCTACAAATTTAAAAAAATTTAAATTCAATGATAATGAAAAGATTTATTAAAATTTGTTTACGTTTTGAATTCTGAATAAAATCTAGCTCCAATTTCAATTTTCTTTAATTTCGCTTGAATAATTGAAAAAAAAAAAATTATTAAAATTTTGTTGATAACATTCTTCTTCAATTTTATAAATGTTTTTTTCTTTTTCACCAATTTTTTGAGATCCGAGTGCTCAAAACTCGGTTATTTCGAACGAATAAACTGAAACGAAAATTTCGTCGAAATATTGCAATATTTTAGAATCATTCGACAAGAGAATATCGTCGAGACAAAAAAAGATTTTGTACATCTCCAAAAAAAAATTTGTTTTCAACGAAATTTTGTTGAAAACATAAAAATTGAGTCGGCTAGTTGAAATAATTTTGTCAAAAACATCCGAGAAGACGCGTTCCGATAAATTTCAATAAAGTCACGTTTTCAATGGACATATGAAGGTTGTGTATGAGCCACGCAGGAGTTGAGACGAATGAAGACCGATGAAAAAAGCCTGAAAAAATCGTAGCCTCGATGATGACGCAAACGCGCCGTAGATGTCGTCGATGTCCCCCGGGTTGGTACATTCGAGTATACTCGATTAGCAACAGTCACGAGGTAATTACAAGTCTCGCAGGTACATTAGCTCTCCTCCCTTCGCCTTCAACCAGCACTTTGGGTCTCAGTTCCCCCCACCTCCCCCCCCTCTCTTCTTTGGAGACGTTCAGAGTGTTCCTGGGACTCGGTGAAAATCCGCAAGAGCTGAACTTCCGTTGGTTCGACTCGCAAGCCTCCTGCTTCGTAGCCCCACCTACCATCTTTCTTACAAACCTCATCCCTTATTACTTCATCCCCTTACTAAATTAGTCTTCCAGTCTCGTATAACGTTCCAGCGCGTCGAGACCAACTTCTCATCGTTCTCCAGTTGCTCACCGCGTGCGTTTTCTCTCTATCGGTTTAATGCATTTCGCGTCTCCTTGTCCCTGGCTTTTCGAGTTTTCCCCTTAATTTTCGTCGACGTTCATCAGGCTTGTACCTCTCTCGTGCGCAGCGTCTCCGGTGTCTCAATTAACCGAGTCAGCCCAGTCAAACTCTCAGCCCCCCTGCCCCCCGATGGGGGGGGGGGGAGGTTCGTTGCAGGATTTTTCGGGTGTAGCAGCCCGACGACTAGGAAAGTGCAAAGGGGAGCTCGGGGGATCGCTTCAGCGTCTCGATGACGTCGGCGCGTTTAGGGCTGCTAAGCCCTCCGCTGAGTCGAGTGCGAAAGACCGAAATCTTCTCCAGGGTGTGGGCACGTGTCGACCGGGGGAAATGAAATCCTGGGGATGAACGGAGTCCGGAGCCTTTCACCCCAAAAAAATGGACTTTGGCTCTCATCGGTCAATGGGATCGAGGATTTATGGAGCCCCTTAATTCGGGTGTCCAACGAAATCGCTCTCCTTTTTCGTCTCTTCTCTTTATGAATTTTGAGCATTCGGTATCCGATGGATTCGGACGTTTTCGCTTCGTTTTGGCTCCCAAATCTGCCGCGACGTTCATCTCTCGTTTGTTCATCTCTTCATGATCCTCGATCCTGATATAATATTTGAGAGAATAAACGAAAAGCCATTAGCATTCTGGAGAGGCATAGAGAAGTGTCTTTCCGGTCGCCCGAGCGGATAGAGATCGCTCTTGACATTTGCGGATGCTTTTGTAACGGGTAGGAAAAAGAGGGAGAGCAGGGTAAAAGGGACGGGGGGGGGGGGGGGGAAGCGACTTCCGACAACGTTCTACCACGAATGTTCAACTCTCCGGAAAATCGATATTCCAACAAAATACGTGTGTGTATGCGTAACTAGAAACGCGATTCTCGTTCCCTCTTGCCGCCCACTTCCGGCTGGTGGGTTTTGGTGGCAGAGAGGAAAAACCGGTTGGAGATGAGAGGAGAGGAGAGAGAGGGATTGCGTGGTGATTGGGAGAGCGTTTCGGTCATGATTTTCGGCCTCTCGCGATCCCCCCGGAGCAGCGAGAGCATCGAGCTTCGTTCTGGTTTGTGTGCCTGACGAGATAGTCCAGTGCGGAGGACTTCCTGTCAATGAAAATCGCGATGTATGATGACGGCTTCGGCCGGATCGCGGAAAAGCTCATCCCCCGACTATTTTTACCAGCTCCGGAGACAGGGAAAAAAAAAAAACTTCATTGATTCTCGACCGAGAGGTTTTTCAGAGGCTGAAATCCAGTCGGTTAAAACAGGGTTGAAAAACCCGTTACGTTTCTCCTTCATTGTAATTAAACGCGTTTTTTATTTACCCCCTTTGCCGGGAGAGACTTTTTTAATTAACTGACTCTTGGACTCAATTGGCCTCCTTAGGGGAAAGCTACCTCTCTTTGAATTCGAGATCCTTTACTCTCGGGAGGCAAAGTAAATGAAAAATATAAACATGAATCTCGTATTTATATACGTTCATAAAAATAGCGGGCGTCGATGTACACGTATACGATGGAGGAAGAACCGATTCCAGGCCAACATGACCACTGGGGCACGTTTCCTCGACAGTAACCCTGATCTATCGATGGATTAGATACCCACGGACCCGAGTTTCACTCCCTTACTTCAAGAGACGTATACACAGAACAAATTCCTCTCTCTCTCTCTCTCTCTCTCTGGGTTTCTCTAGCAATGTATACGTATATTTGGTTTTAAGAGTCTTGGGATTTTGCTCCTGCTCTGCCTGGGAATAACATCCTTTTCCCTTGGACCTTTTCGGTCCCCTGTCTCCCGAGCACATACTTTTCATGTATGTGTAATCAGAACCGTGAGACCCTTATCGCTTACAGTCCATTTTCAGGAGAAATGTATAGGAATATTTGGAGAATTTCGTAACGAAAAGTGATGCTGCTGCTGTTGCTGAAATTACAGAGAGGGAGAGAGAGAGAGAGATGAAAGAGGGTGGCTCGTATAAGTAAATAAACACTTTTTTCCTTGGACGAGGATCGACATGGCACTTTGTCTCGTTGACAAATAAACAGGAGGGACCAGAAGTCGTGAACTGGGGCTCCGGATGATTTTCGTGGAAAAAATTATTCCACCAGTCTCTATCGATTTGTACCGCAGTAGAAAATAGAGGGGGGGGGGTGGAAGAAACTCTGGAATTCTAGCTCAGCTGCACATTTACTCAGGATTCACTCACGTGGCCGAGCTTCTCAACGCGTTCAAGCGTTTCGACTATTGCGGAGACTATTTGTTGAGAGAAATCGTGAACCCAGCAGGCCACGAGAAAAGGCTTTTGAGAATTAGTTCAGCAAATATTTTAGGACGAGGCTACTCTCAGGAAAGCTGATGGCATCTCGCCCCTTTTCAGGACACCTTCAGTCGACCCTTCTTCTTACGGACAGCCGAAAAGTCACGTTTCTATCATGCCGGAACTGTCACTGGGGAAAATAATGAAAAGGGAACCGAAAAAAATGGGGACAAGAATGAATTTCCCATCGAGGTGCGACGTCGATATTTGGTTTTAGTTTTCGTTACGCTTTTTCGACCATCCGATCCCTTGGATCTTCCAAAATCACTTGGAAAAGTACGACGAACACTTCGAAGTCAAGAATGAGCTTGAATAAAAAAAATGCTCGAAACTATTCTGGTTTGTATCGAATATTCATATTTTTCATTTTTCTTGATTCTCATGTCAGATTATCGTGGTTAATAATTAATTTACAAAAATAATAAATGACGAAACAATTTCTCAATGACTTCGGAGTCACAGAAAAGTGAGGTTAGGTTCGCTGATCGCATCAGCTGTTATGCACTGCCATATCAGATTTGTTACCCTTCGCAACCGGAAGTTGTAACTCTCTTGTAATATTACTGAGTTAACAACCCGGTAAAGTATTATTTTTTAATTTCTTACTATATTTTTAATGTCCAAACTATCAGAATTCAGTTTTTCAACGGTTGATCTTGGAATTTGGGAGAGAAAAACCGTGTTAAAGGAATACCCGATCGACTGTTTCCATAAGACTGCGTGTTACGGTCGCTCAAAATGCTCGACTTTGCTATTTTATTGCGAAAAAACTATACGGTCAATCTTCTCCAAATTTCGCCAGCAGGCGCGTAGACTGCTCTTCCGGATCGTGTAAAAATTTCAAGCCAGAATCTTGGATTTGACCGGATGATCGTACTTTGAAATTGGCGGTGAATAGAAAACAGAAAATCATGAAAACTCGAATTTTTCAAAGCGTCCTCAAATTCCTTGGAATCGATAAGAATTCTGAATCATTGTGGGGTTGAAAAGGAAAGAAAATGTTTGAAATTCCAACCTTGGGGAAGAACGAAACGGAAAATCTTTTCAGTTTCCTGGCCTCGGGCTAGAAAGCCGGTATGTTTTGGTCCCGTGTATTCTCACGAGGCTCGAGCAAGCACAAAGCTGAGCAGTGATAACGCGGGACATTCAGATACATCGCTTCTTACATGATGCGAGCTCCGGCTCGAGTCCATCTTCAGCCTTCCCGTTTGCACCAGCTTTGAGAACCTCGCCTGCTGCTCGTGCGAGCAACTCGCTTCCCATTATTTAACGCCGTTCTAACTCACGCGTTAACGTTTTCTTGCTCGACTATGTTGCGGCGGGAACGTTTCCTGCTGAATTTACCGAGGGTTTCTCGACCAGATGAGCTTTTTCGTCGAGGAAACGCTTGGTTGTCCCGGAACCCTGCAATAGGAGACTCTTCGACGGTTTTTATTGTCTAATCATTTAATTTTTCAATTTTTTTCACAAAGAAAACGGTTTGATGAAGAAAACTGTTCAGTGGGACCAGGACTATGGACCTGGATGGTTTGCTAATCTCTAAATACTTAATTTTTCAATTTGTTTACAAGAAAATGTTTTGCTGAATAAAACTGTTCGGTGGGATCACAATTATGCATCTGGACGATTCTTTAATTTATAATTTTATAACTTTTTTTTCGTAAGAAAACGTTGTTCTGAAGAAAATTGTTGTGTGGGACCAGGACTATGGACTCGGCTGGTTCATAAATCTCTAATTATTTAAATTTTCAATTTGTTTACAAGAAAATGTTTTGCTGAACAAAACTGTTCGTTGAGACCAGAATTATGGATCCGGATCCTTTGCCTCGGTGGGGATGGAAGTCCTCGTATAAATTTCCACATCAGTAATGTGTACTATTCTGTTTAGTACTCTGCCGAGAAGCAGCGTAGTGTAAACTCAAGGGATAGTCGTCTGCATATCTATGAAGGAGGAGCCCTTTCTCCACGAGCAGGCCGGATGGATCCAAGTCGCTCGTACCAAATGTGCATTCCTCCGGGTAATTCTACCAAGGCACTAAAATCATATTAGTGTCTTGGTTGCTGCCTTTGAAATGAAATTTATTTTTACTTGCAGCTTCGACTGAATGGATGAAAAGGTGTACGCTGCTGGAAAATCGATGAACAAATACGTTTTCGTCGTTTCAGGAATAATTTTCATCGACCCTTCCTTCATCCTGAGTCCAATGTGATTAGCTAATGATCCCCGCTATTTTTTTTTTTTTTTGGTTTCAGGTGATCAAGTGATGAGCAAAGGTGATCGTCGCGAAACACCTTTTTTTGGATTCCTCGCAGACTGACCGCATCTCGCTTATTTATCATTATTTTTCAATGAAAATTTTACTGTAGCTACCTAGCAACATTGACTATTCATATGGGAAAACATTTTTCACTGAATAATGAAAACTGTTTGAAAAAAAAAAATACCGAAAAAAAACGTTTTTTTTTTCGACGTTACAAGTAGCCCTTGAGGTTCGATAATCAAAAATCGTTTTAGATTATGCCAATTTTTTTTTCTGTCGGCGTGCCAAATTTCTATAAAGAATAAAACAGTTTTTAGTAATAATTTTCGAGCTTTTAGTCACGCGATCGCAGAGTTTGACATAACTTCAAAAATTGTTCGTTTTTTTTTTCGAATCTTTATCGAATTTAAATATACAGGATGAAAATATTTTTCATTCTCCCAGTTTCGTAACTTAAACCCAAATTTTTTTGTCAGGACGCAGCTGTCAACTTCTTTTTTCAACAATCTTCTTTTTCTTCTTTTTCTCAATTCATAAATCCTCGAAATATAAATGTCGAATTCCATTCTACATTTCTTTTTTTTTTCTGAATCTACTACCCCGTAAAAATAGAAGCGAGTTCTTATTACGAGTATAAAAAAAAAACGTGCAACTAATTATGCAGCGCTAAATATGGGGATTCGGGAAGCTCTCGGAGCAGGATCCGGGACAGGTGTAAACGCTAATGAGTCGTTTAATTTCGAGAACGAGATCGAATGTGCAGGAAAATTGGTGCAGAAATAAGCGGAACGCGAAATTAGCGTCATAAAATATAGCTCGTTACTTCCATTTCCAGTTTTTTCTTTTATTTTTTTTATTTTTTTCTAGAATTCTCGAAAGAAAGAAACAAAAACGTTTGTACAAATCGTTTATCGGATAACGTGACAAGTTGGAAAGCGGTTGTGCGGAAAAGAGGAGAAAATGTAATTACGCAGGAAGCTTCGCTCGGAGGAGAATGCGGCGAGGGCGAATGTTCTTCGCATGCAAATAAAAAAATAAAATAAAAAAAAACGACGTTAATTGGAAATTACAGCGCGTTTTGTAGTGGCCTTTGAACTTTTCTCCAGCAATTTCTGTTCCCCGACAAGAAAAGAGAAAAAAAAGACTTTTTACTCTCCCTCTCTTGTCCTCGTGCTCCGTTACTTTTCTTCTCCCTTTTATTTCTTTCGAGCACTTCAGCCTCCCTCAGCGCAGAGCTCGTGCAACATTCCTCGATATATCCTGCGGCGAAATCAACAATTCGATGATACCGCATCGAGAAAAACAGAGAAAGAAAAATATTGAGAGGCGGAATGAAGGATCGATGGGACTCGTGATCGAGGGGCTGCATCGGACACGAAGAATCCTCCCGTTTCTGCTATTTTTTTCAACCCTCGCTGACCTGCGAATCTCGCAGTTATAACTAGCCTCAAAAATCGAAAGCAATCAATGCCACCGCGTTAATTTTCCTCGTTCGCTGTCCTCAGTCCGAACAAAAGTGGCATCTGTAAAAAAACTTTTTTGCCAATCGATACCGAAGCTTCGATTTTGTCCTACAAATTATTTCCCCGATACGACAATACCCCGGTAGATTAACCAGGCAACGTGTTTGTTCGATTATTTGCTTGCACCGCGATCGTGTGGATCGAACTCTCTGCTGGCTGACTTACAATGCTCGAGCTTTTACTACCGCTGTTACTGCTGCTCGCCCAGCCCTTTTCCTCCATGTACGATGCCAAATGTACGAGCTTTTCTGCCTCGGAGTTCGATTCTCCTTGGCATTTTTCTCTTGAGGTTTTACGGGCGATTTTATTACTCGGGAAACTCCGAGCCCAAGCTGCCTTCGAATGCGGACATTAATAATGCGACAAGCAATTGAATTCGATGGAATTTTTTATAATTTAAGAAAAGTTTAGTCAAACCGAACCGAATTCGGATCAATTTTCGGTTCAATTTTTCTTTCTCTCGTATTTTTTTAGATTCCCAATCGAATTCGGATGTTTGCTACCGATTTTTGTGGTGAAACCTCAATTATTTTATTCATGAATTTCGAACGAGAGAAAACAACGAAGAAACACACGGTTTTGTTCGGAAATTCGGTATCCGAAAAAGTATTTTTTCACCGATAAATTATTCGGAGCCATTCGACTCTCGCGCTTCTTCTCCGCTCCGAATTTATTTCGGATACGAGTAGCTGGCCAAACAGCTGTCCATTATCGATAGAAAATAGTTTTTTCAATCCGTAGGCCGAGCAGGATCGAGGTCCGAATTATTTTCGTCGGTTATTTCCCCACCGATTTTCGGCTCCCATAACTAATCGTTCGATTCGTTCCCGATAAATTGAAGCGGGATTTGCCGCGACTGAATAAAAAAAATAAAATAAAAACTGGCGGCGTTTGCGGAAGCAGGGAAAAGGTGCGAGATCGAAAACGTCCGGGGAACGAATAGGGACAGTGGAAAAGTCATCAAGCGAGGATTCCGTGCGCGTTCGGATCGTACTTTTAGCGAGGATTTCAGAAACGACGAAGGCAATTGCCAGGGCGGATATCCCCGGTGAAATATATTTATAGGGATGAGTGTTGGGACGTGCGATTCGTGAGGTAAGTGCGCGTTTCCACCGGAGCTCTCGAGAAAAATGTATGGAACGTTTTGATGCGATTTTTGCTGGCCGAAAAGTGATCCGAAAATCCGAATATTCGGTGGCAAAAATCTCAAATTCTCGTTATGAAAAATCGATAAAATAATTTCTTTTGAGACCGAGAGAAAAATTGCGAAAATGGCAAAAAAGTATTTCCTGGATGCGCCTCGTCCGTGAGACGAGAGCTCCGAGATACTTTTCGGAACGAAAATAAGGAAAAAACGTGGCGAAGCTTTTTTTACTCTCGTTCCTTTTGTCGAAGGAGGCGAGAGATGCAAACGGGCGTTAGAGCGGAATAGCCGCAAAATAGCTTCATTTTTCCTCAAGTAACGAGACCCAAGGGCCCTTGCCGCGTTTCCTCTCGATGTTCCGTGCCGTCCAGACTCGACACAAAGCGTTCGAGCGCTGTTTTTTTTTTTTTTTTTTTTTCGGAGAATAAAAAAAGCCTTGAAATAGACGATAAACTAAATTTTATAAGTTGATCGTTGAATCGCGTTCCAGGCGACATTTTAGCGTTGAAAAATCCCGAAATTATTCGTTTAAAAAAATTTTTTTTCCATCTTTCATTTCAGCGATAATTTTACAACGCGATATCGACGTGATTCGATCCACGATTAAAAGGCTTCGTGTTTACATCGGAAAACATGACGCCGTTATCGCGGATTAACGCGAATGTTGGAGTGAATAATAAACACGATGAAAACGAGAATTCGAACGAGAAATATGGGAAAAAAAAAAAAAATAAAATCAGCGATCGAGAGCCTGGAGCGATTTCTCATAAACTCGTATTTCTCCTCTCTCTCTCTCTTCGCAGTGCCGATTTTTTGGGTTAATTCGTGATGCTCAATGTTCCGCGTGGACAATTCGCAAAGTTTGCCAGGCCGAAAATAAAAGTCAGTTTCCCGTTTGACCCGCCACTGCAATATTTTTTTTCTCTTTTTTTTATTTTTTATTTTTTTTTCTCTTTTTTTGATTATTTTTTTTTCTCTTTTTTTTCGTTTCTCTCTTTTTACCGCCTGTACGAGAAAATTACACGAGAGTCCCGACGAGCAGGCTTTACGAGTCAGGATTAACGCTGAGCCAGCAGGCTCGCACGTACACACGCAACGAGAGCTCAATTTAATTGGCCGCCCTCGCACCCATCCCATCGACTCTTTCTTCTCATTCGATCTGACAGGCGCGTCTCCCAATTAAATTAAAATGATGATAACCGCCCATTGTTTTCATTTCATTTTTTCATAATCCCCCCTCTCCCCGCCCCCCCCCCCCTCCACCGTTGTCGGTGTCAGTCACATTTTTTTTCGAGAATAATCAATTTTATTCTGGTTCTCCGAACGGAAATATAATTCCACTGATTCTGCTCTCGTTTCTCATTCATTTTTGACACTTTTTACTGGTGTTCATTTTGTTTTTTAAAAATTGGAAAAAATTTTGAGAAAAAAAGAGTGTCAAAAATGAAGAAACGAATTATCTGGGTCAGCAATCGAATTGAGGTTTAACGAAAAATTTCTTCGTGTTAATTATCGATTTTTTCCATGTTTTTCAATCACTTGCTCATTTTGAATAGATTTTTGCCAGGTTAAAAAAAAAAATCAGCAACCTTTCAAAAGACGTTTTCAATCATTTGTTTATTTCAAAAAGATTCGCACCCATTTCAAAAGGGTCAATAGACTTTGAAAAGACGTTTTCGACCATTTATTAAATTCTCAAAGAATTGTACCCATTTCAAAAAGGATCGACGAATTTTCAAAATACTTTCTCCATCATTTGTTTACATCGAAAAAAGATTTTCGCCCATTTAAAAAAAAAAACTTTCAAGAGACATTTTCCATCATTCGTTTACTTAAAAAAAGATTGTCTCTATTCCCTCTAAAAGGTTAAAGCCAACTTTAAAAATACGTTTTCGATCATTCGTTCGATTAAAAAACATTTTTCCATTAATTTTAAAAACTTTGAAATTTCAAAAAACGTTTTCATTTGTGTTTTTTTTTTTTTTTCATTTTCTCCAAAATTTCTTTATTTCAAAAGAATCAGCTAATTTTGAAAAGACAATTGGTCACGATTCGAGCACTTTTCGAATACGCAGAGCCAGTTCCGAAATACGTACGTTTGTCGATTCATCAGTGTCTCGTTCAGATAGATATATGAATAGGAAGACGAGAAGATGCGCTCGTGTATTGCTTTTGTGCGGTGCAAACGATATCGTAAAAGACGAAATGTATTTTGTTGAATTATCAAGATAGATGGAAATAACGTTTGGTAATTAAAAGCGCCAAGGCAAAGGCTGTAATTGTCGGAGGTGGTCTCTCGTGTCCCAGGCGATTGTGTGTCTGGCTTGCGGTTGCTACGTGGTTTATACCATTTGCGTGGTTTGGCCGAGGGACACGAGCACCAGTTTAGTGTCGACGTGTCTGTGTGTGTGTGTGTGTGTGTGGGAGGAGTGTGCACAGGTACCAAGACATAAGGACGCTTCTAGGCCGCAATTTCGGGCTCGATGGTTAACGCCTCGGCAACGACCGGATGACTGACCATTCTCTTGGCTCGGAAACTGTCAGAGATAGAGAGAGAGAGCGAGAGAGAGAGAGAGAGAGAGAGAGAGAGAGAGAGAGAGGCTCTCAAAAACCTCGTGAGATTCGGGCCGGAGTGTGTGTACCGAATGTCAGCGTATTTGAAGCCTCATCGCTGAAGAGTCTTTGCCGCAAAGGAGTCTCCGCATCGGGAGCAATAAAAATAGAAATAAAAAAAAAAAAAAATGAAAAAAAAATGAAAATAAAAATTAAAAAAAAATAAAAATAAAAATCGTCCGAAAAGATCGATGAAACGTTGGACTTTTAATTTGTTCGGTCGTCTAATCAGCTGCAGCGACCTGATTCAAGAGACTTTTGTCAGGCATCCAGTGACTCTTGTTACTTTTTTATTTTATTTTTTGTTCATTTACTTTATTATCCCTGTTTTCGTTGGTCTTTTGTTTTCTCGTTGGAAAACTGGTAAAATAAAATCTTTTCAGAGGTCTCTTAATGATCATTAGTGGGAGCGCGACCGTTGTGTGTGGACCAGGATTGCATATACGAGCCTGTAAACTAGCTCGAGAAAAATGGAGCTTTTCTCTCGAGGTTACTTTCACCCTTTGGAGGCTTTTTATTCAGTGGGGGGAGGGGGGGGGGGGAAACGCGTTACGCTTTTATTCGCGATAGCACGACGAAATAATTGGCGCAATGATTCTTTTATGGAAGAAAGAGAGAGAGAGAAGAAATAGGAGTTGATTGTAATTTCGATTCCAGTACTAACAGGGCGTTTCTTTTTTTTTTATTTTTTTTCATTTTTTTTTTTAATTTTTTTTTTTCAGTAATTGCTCACTTCTTGTTTGATCCTCCTCCGCTACTCGGACCGGCAGAGTTTATTTTCTTCGTTTCTGCGGATGGCGTATCGACTGGTTTTGCTTGTGGGAAGCCTGAAACGAGAAAAGAGAGGAAGCAATTGATTAGGAAAGAAAATAATCGATGACGAATGTTCGTTGATTCGGCTTGTGCCAGATCGCGGGCACATATATATCGCGACGACGACGACGACGACGACGTGAATTTCATACTTGGGCAGATCTCATCTCTAATGATTCTTCCATCCTTGGATCTCCCGGAACAATGGAGACGTCGGAAAAAAATCGTGGGGAAAAAAAGCTCTAAAAGCTATGCGGGATTGAATAATAAATTTTGTACGAATAGTACGTACGCGTAACAGCCAAGTGCAATATATATATATATATATTATATATATATATATATATATATAATATATATATATATTGCACTTGGCTGTTACGCGTACGTACTATTCGTACAAAATATATATATATATATATATATATATATATATATATATATATATATATATATATATGTTTTGAGAAAACGTTGGCAAAGCAATTTCCCGACAGCTCAACGAATAGGTATTTGTCCCGGAGACTCTTCGGCAAAGCGAGAAAGGCAGAGACGCCTCTCTGCCCACGTTTACTCTTTCTCCAACGTGTTCGGTAAAGCTCGTAACTATCCTCCAAGAAATACGGAGGAACGGGAGCGAGCGTCGAGGAAAAGAGAGAGTGAGAGAGAGAGAGAGAGAAAAAGAATCAAGAAAATTCCCATTCCTCACGGTTGTCGAGTAACAAAACACATTTGTACGCGGAAACACATATTACCGTTGCTCCTCGCGAGCAGCCTCGAATGAATACTTAACAAATCACCGGGGCCTGCATGCTCCCTCACGCCAGACACCTTCCTTCCCATTATTTATCCGAGAGCATTTTTCTCTCTAATTTCAATACGTCATTTTAACACGCACCTTTCATCAGGACCTCGAATTGCTTGTTCGCTGATTCTTTCGCCTTTGTAAACGTCGGCCAAGTTTTAGAGGTCAAAAATTCGTAGCTCGTTCTGGGCTCGTCGAGCTCTCGACGATCGAACGCGCACTGAAAATAATGAGGAAAAAAAAAAACAAAAAATATTCAGTCCGATGAGGGCAGCTAAATATTTTTTGAATGAGACCAAAATCTTTCGGTGGAGCTGAAACAAGCCGTTGGTCGGAGCAACAAAATTTTGTTGCATCGACCTACCAATTAGCGTTTAGTCGATTTCATAATTGGGATTAAAAAAAATAATATTTATTCAAACAACTGAAAAGTAGAGACAGAAATTTGCTGATTCGAAGAAATGTTTGTTGGATCAACGGATCGTGGGGAAGAAAATGAATTTCGTTGATCCGGACGAATGATCCGTTGATTCGAACCACCCTGATTCGTTGGATCGAATAAACATTTTTCACAACAACGATAACGTCGTCGAATCATCTCTGTTGAACCAACTCATTTGTACCCTACGATTTCTTGATCCAGCAAAAAAATTCTTCATTTTTTTTCTCAGTGCAAGCCTGAGCTAATGAAAAATCACAGTCGTTCGAACTAATTCGTGAAAAACTTTCATGATTTAGTCGAATAAACAAAATCAGTTGTCACTCAACGATAAAATTTTCGGATCCTCCAAACCTGGGTCCAGCAAAATGGATTCGGTTGAATGAACAAACGTTTTTTTTTTTTAAATCCCTGTCCAAATTATCGGTTTCGCAGTAACTACCCTGAGGATCTCGGTGTCCGAAAGCATGACACAGTCGGAAGAGTCTTCCCGGTCTCTGAGGAGGGAGCTGACATCGTACTCGTTAAAATCCTTATCGCAAGTTTCCTCCTCGTTGTCGTTAATTCCAGCCCCGTTGGTCGGAGTTCCTTTATCATTTTTATGGTTCATGCTATCCTCGCTGAATTCGGTGAACATGAATCTCGGCTCGTCGACAACAACGTAGAGGCTGAGCTCATCGAGAGAGTTGACAGCAACAAAATTATCAGGAAGACATTGGTCCGGGGTGGGGGGGGGGGGGGCAAAATAAAAGAAATGTTTTTCCCTCACCAAAAGGGTTGTCGCATCGTGTTGAGAGCAGCTTTCAAAGCGATGTAACCCGAGACGATTGAGTAACGGAGTTCGGTAAAACGCCAGTAAATTCGATGAGGTTGACCGTTGCACACCGAGGCGATCTGCGATCCAACATTAAGTCCCTATTCCATTTGAATCTGAGATAATTTTGAGCTTTTACAAACAAAGAATAATAAAAAGGTTACGTCATTGGCGAGCTTGTGGTAATCGACGAGAAATTCGTTGTTCAGAGTTACGAAAGCTTTTTGGACTTTCAGACTAGGATTTTCAACGATGTTCACGTCGATCACGCTGCTTCGAGATTGTTCCAGCATTTCCAGCAGCAGCCTGCCACAAGTCCAGTTTAACGACTCGCCCTGCTTCTGCCCCCTCCCCCCCCCTTCACCGACCCCTGAAAACCCGCGTTACATACTTAACCAAAAGTGCCAGAACAAACTCTATTCCCGATGATAAACCTTTCCCCTCGCTTTATCCTCCTCCACGACCAGCAATTTCAAGCTTCGAAAAGCTTTCTCACACCGATACAAAACGCTTCTGGACACATCAAGCCTGCCACGAATAAAGAGCCTCCGAGCGAAATAGAAACGTCAAAAAGTTTTACCGACCGAAATTCTAAACTCGATAAATACACGCCAGGGATACAGACTCTCGATACAGAGATATTTCCCCTCGTCTCTCTTCCCACGTTCTCTCTATCTCAACTGTCACGTCGAACAACGTATTCGCACACGTTCCTAGGTGTCTGGCCAATTTTCCAAGCTCCCATTCTAGCGCTTTAACCTCACCCACTGCGGCTTACCAGGCCTCTGGCCACTGTGTCACCTGTCAGTGATATCGACTTTCACGAGACATTATATACCCGAACCGTTTTTTTTTCTTTTCCCCCCCAAAGCTGATCGAATTTCCAAAGAGAATAACCTTCGGGGAAGATAATTCGGTATGAGCTTTCTGAAATTTCATCATCAGGAATCTTGACGACGAGGTTAAAGTTCGAATGTCAATGACTAGCTTGTTCCTGACGCTTCAAAATTGTTTGCAATTAATAGAAAAAAAAAATAAGAGATTTAGTGGCAGAGAGCCCTCTTATTAGATTCACCCGGAGGAAGGAGTCTCTCGCAGATATATTTCTTTCAATTTCTCGTTCATTCTTCCACCGCTAGGGTAGATAGATGAAAAGAAGTATGAAAGAGAATGAGGTCTGAATGGTGAATGAGGTGGGAGAGAGTAGTGTGTATATAAGACGGTAGAATCCCCTCGAGCGGAAGAGAGTCGTAGCCGGGCAAAGGCTTCTCGTGTCGAGCCTGGGATTATTCGTTGGGATGTTGCTTGGGATCTTCGAGGATTTTCATCTCTCTCTTCTTCTGGTTGGAAAAGGTAAGAGTTGCCCCCCATGGGCCACTCGGTCTGGCCAAGTGTTCAAAGGGCCGCGGAGACTCGCCGGGGAAGGTGGTTCGTCGTCGTTTCCCTTGGCAGAGATCGAGCTAGGCGGCCGCGAGTGGCGGATGTCCCGATGAATACGGCGGCAGCGAGGTTCTCTGGCTTTCGAAGAGCGAGATAGAGCAGCTGGAATTTCTCAGAGGTAGTGGCTTCGTAAGATACAACAACGAGAGCTGCAGCAACGTGGCCGGAATCAAACGAAAGTAAGGAGCGAGCGTGGGGCGGAGAGAGAGAGAGAGAGACTTCCTCTTTGCCAAGTGTCTCTTGGATGGCATACATATTCCAGTAGCATTCGCCGGAGGCTCGGATCCGAAGCTCTTCGTGTAACACTCTCCGAGTCTTCGAGCGCTCGCGGGGCTCGTCTTTGTAATGGAAATTCAGGCATAGCGAGGTTGCTCTCTTTCTTCTTTCTCTTTCGAGCTCCCTTTGCCGCGGAGCATGTTTCATGCCAGGCCTCTTCACGGACTCGCTGGTGGCAGGGATCCATTGACAATAGCACTATCCGCGGCGTTTCTGTGTTCCCGGTAGGATTCCTCGTTCGGGGCATTTCTGTTCCTCTTTCTTACCGGATGATCCATCGGATTTCCTCGCCTCTCAAAACCTCCGTCGAATCCCATGTAGAAAGGGGAGTCTTGCTCTCGGTTGTAGGATTCGATAATCCGGAAAATGGATCCTGACTATTGCCAAGTGTTCCGACAATTGTCCCTCTCGGCGTCTGGATCCGGAACGTGTCCAAAGAGCCAGGAAGCCTGTTCCGTCGCGGCGGTTGTTTCGCGAGCGAAGCATCTTCGAAGAGGTTTCACCGGGCAGGGGTCTGAATACGTTT
The DNA here is from genome assembly GCA_037893425.1 of Campoplex nolae. Lineage (NCBI taxonomy): Eukaryota > Metazoa > Arthropoda > Insecta > Hymenoptera > Ichneumonidae > Campoplex > Campoplex nolae. Next base: position 954,798 of record JBBLXU010000655.1, read on the forward strand.
TGATTGCGCTTTGATAACCAGGCGACTGGGAAGCGTATTCATGGGAGAAGCAGAGCTGTCGCCCCGGATGAATGGCTGCCTTCATCCCCCAGCTTGGGAAGGCGTATCGCTCGGGTTTCTGAAGATCTTGCTCTGCTGGTCGGGCGATGTGCGGTAGCGTTACGAATAAAGTAAACATAATGAGGACAGAAATTGTTAGACTCCGGATGGGGAAGGAGATCGGAAAGGAAGAAAGATCGCGATTCCCATCGGCCTGCTTTGGCCCGTGGCCTCATCCAGGCCGCCTCTCGGAGCTTATCTCTCGCTCGTATTCATTCGAGCTAATGAATTTGCCAATTTATTCAGCTCCCAGGCCCGAGCGAGGCCCGATGATATATCGAGTCTCTTCTTGATTGGCAAGACAGATACCGCTGCGAAAGAGACTCACCACTGTCTCCAGCTCTCTCGAGCTCCTTCTCGGGTAGATGTCATTGGATGAAGGAGAAAGCAGGCTCGAGGGAGAGCTCCAGTCGGGACTATTTCTCTGCGGCTGTTTGCGCCGGCTCTCTCTCTCTCTCTCCCTCTCTCTAGGCCGAGAGTTGAGAGACCCTAGGACCTTAATTGCGCCCGTGGCAAACATTTGCATATCAAGTGGACTCTGCTTGCCTGCATAATGTTTGTCGCGCAGGAAGCAAGCAAGAGCTGGCTCTTCTCCCGGACTCCCGCTCTCTGCTCTGCACCCTCCTAAGCTCTAACCTGACGTAGTTACGTATACAATAGACGTCACTCAACGCACGACTCTGTACTCGGGTGTTCGTAGCATATGCGCAAAGCAGGACTCTGCCTCGGTCTCTCGCGCTTCCGTGTACGCTAAACATCCGGAACATCCGAGAGTTCCCCCCCGCACCAAACTGGCCTTTGAATGGGTGCCAGCGAGGCGGTTTCTCCTCAGGATCTTTCCGCACCGGGCTCTCCGCCTCGAACTAAATCCTCCGTCGTTCGTTCCTGGCCCCTTTAATTAAAACCGACCCCCCACCCAGGACGAATCAGACCTCGGCGTTTCTTTGTTGTGTTCCAAAATGAAGGAACCTCAAGCTGCTTCAAGATCGTTCCAACTCCCCCCCCCCCTCTGAAGTCCCTTCGAACGAGGCTGCAAGCAACACGAAAACCTTCCGATCCGCCCCATTAACCCTTCCGTTCACCTTCCAACAGGAGAAATTTAGGGTTGAAATTCCTCCGGTAACCGACCAAACTGAATTCCCCATCCGAGTTTATTTTGTCTTGCAAAAACGCGTGCACCTATACCGGGCAAAAGTAAATTGCGAAATATCTCACGAGGACGGGAAACCGGCAGGGGGGCCAAGAGGCCTGGGCCTCGCGTCAAGTAAAAGTATGCGAGTAAATTTGCATGCATATCCAAGTACTGTAAGCTCTCTGTATGACGAGATGTGGTACACCTTTATCCTGCCTGTATGTATTCTCAAGAGGAAAGAGGGAGGATGGAGAGTGCGTACACGAGAGGGAAGAATGTAGGATGGATCTCGTCGAGTACAACGGTGAAATGTGAGGTACTAAAACTTCGTAATAACTATATATATATATATATATATATATATATATATATATATATATATATATATATATATATATATAGTTATTACGAAGTTAACTATATGATATATATATATATATATATATATATATATATATATATATATATATATATATATATATATGTATACGTGGACGTATTAAAATGAATATACAGTGATGTATAATGCAGAAGGGATGGGAAGGATGTTTGAAACACGTACGAGAGCCGAACACTCGGATGCTGACCTCACGACACATTTTCATACATACGTCATTTTCAAGTACATGAGCGTGCCGCGCATCCCTTGCCCTTCCTATAACTGTACAAGCCTCCTTCTCTCTCTCTCTCTCTCTCTCTCGTGCAGATATAAATTCGTGTATTACAAGTAAATGTATAATTTACCGGTGCAAGGGACCAAGTACCCCGAGTAGATACTCGCTCCAATCATCACGTACAAGCTTCAACATTCATAACTCGATGCATATAAATATAAGTTATTATAACGACGCGTACGAACGACCGGTATGTAGGATGCATCGAGCGAGTTTTCCACTTCAGATTTAAATTGAAAGTTCACTCTCGGTGTAAATCAAATTCCCTCTAAATAATTAGAACCTCGTAATAAAACGTCTTCAGAAAAATGTCTCCCAACAAAAAACACCATTCAAGAAACCAAGATCTTTCCAAAAATCCACTATTAGAAAGCAGTTCGATTCTTTCCTTTAGGAGTAACCTTAAAAAATAATTTTTCTGCCCTCCGGCCGGAAAGTGGCAACTTTCGGGCCGCTGCGCTAAACGAAGTTGCCACATTCCGGCAACGTCGGGCAGAAAAATAGTATACACACCTCGGCCAAAAAAAAGTAAAGCCTCAGACCACATGTTTGTCAGCCTCGGCTTCGCCTCGGCCAACAATTACATGTGATCTGAGACTTTTCTTATTTTTCTGGCCTAGGTATGTAATATACTATATCATGAAAAGTTATGAAAAACTATCTTGAATGAAATTTATGAATAAAGTCATGAAATCGTGAAATTCAATTCTCGCAAAAAGTTGAATTAAAAGATTACAAAAAGTTGTCAAATAAATATGGATGTGGTCAAGTACGTCGGATTATAATGTCGATAAATCCTCCAGTTATATTAAGACCGTAAAAGATGCCTTCTCTCCAAATAATTAGAACCTTGTAATAAAACATCTTTGGTAGAATTCCTCCCAACAAAAAACACCAATCAAGAAACCAGATCTTCCCAAAAATTCACCATTAGAAAGCAGTTCAATTCTTTTCTTCAAAAGTTACCTCAAATGACTTGGAACGACAAGGACTTAAAAAAAAATAATGAAGAATTGCATTAGTTTGCATTAAGGAGGGTGGCTACATACGACGATTTGATAAGAATTTAATAAAATTTAGCGATAAAATTCTTCAGCATCAAATGCAATGACACAAATTTTTTCAAATTTTTCGTCCACATAGGTGTCGAATAATTGGAGTTTACAATATGCAAAAGATATACCTATATATATATATCAGAATCCTATGCTTACGGATGTAAACTCTAGTGTTAAATTACTCGAAAACTATGTAGAAGAAAAATCTTAAAAAATGTTTATATTCATATTTAATCCAAAAGAAAATGCTCACCAAATTTCATTAAATTCTAATCATTTCGAAATTTCCTATGCTTCTAACATGGCAACAATGTTGTGTGTAGCCAACCTCCTTAATCAAATAACTATGATGAACTTACACTGAGAAAAAAAAATGGTGGAATCAACAAAAATTTTAGTTGCATACGCACGACAAAATATTTCGATAACGTAACAAAATATTTGACCGTCTAAACAAAGATTTGGATACTGAAACGAAGCTTTGTTGAGACGACAAAATATTTTGTTGCGTGCTCGAAATATTTTGTCGTGCGTATGCAACTAAAATTTTTGTTGATTTCACTATTTTCTTTCTCAGTGTAAGCAAACGGATAAAACATCGGAGCTTAATTTGTATTTTCATACCATTATAAAAGGCTAATGAATCTCGAGATATTTTTTAACCTTCTAGAAATTCATGGCTCCCAGCTATTTAGATACATGCATTTGCACGTTTATGTTTTGTACACTCCGCTGAAGGGGGATCGTAACGCTGGCTCGAATTGGCGGAAGTCTACGGGGCTCAAACAGCTCCAGGCTCCATAACCAACCTAAGACGATATCGACTTTCCGTTCTCATCTATATAGCTCAGCTGTTTCGTACATTACTGTATCTAAGAGTCCTTTTAGTACTAAGATAGAGAGAGAGAGATGAGGTTAATGCCGGGTTATAGGGCCCAGCATCCGATACCCGTTAAGAAACTACCATCAAGTTTTACTTCCTCTCACTCCAGCTCTGGCATACGTGCAAGTGCATTCGCTTTATTCCCATAAACTCAGCTATTTCTCTACCAATTTATACCCCTTTTTTTATATCTTTCATTTTAACATTTATTGAATCGAGCTAGTAACGATCTGCTTCTTCGCCAAACATTCATCGAGATGTACCAAAATTGAGTTTTTCATTGTCAGCTCATCATCAGCTCTCTCTCTCTCTCTCTCTCTCTCTCTCTCTCACTACAACTCTTTATAGCCGAGTCTTCAAAACTTTTAGCTCTTCGGAAAGTTTCCGAAAATCCCAGGAACTTCATTGCCCTCGAACCCTTCAGGAAGCCAAATAATTATAGAAAATCGCCCCGATGGTTTTGTCAGCGTACAACGCTCCTCGTGCCAGCTAATCGGGTTTGATTGTACATCCTTTTTTTCGTTTTTTCATAACGAAGAGAATGACCCGGGATAAAGTCGATTTTGGTCGATATTCGATGAGATAATTCACCTAGAAGATGATGAAGTTTCGAAAAATCCCAAAAATTATCAACCGAGGCTTCTGGGACGTGAATTTCTGGATCGATGCAGCCTTCTGGAATCGGAAAATGCCATATTTTTTTTGTAGAATACAGGACGATCGAAAATTAGCGTGAAATTCTGTACGAGGCTGCTCGAAACCGTCATTGTTATTGAGACCAATTTGAATGGAGCATCGAGCTAGGTAGGGGATGAAATGGAGAAAGGTGGCAGGCGATCCACGCAAAATTTATCAGTACCCTCGGCTGGTGTATGCGAATGGACAGGGGCGGGGGAGAGAGAGAGAGAGAGAGAGAGCAAGGTAGAACAGGGGAATCACGGTTTCGTTTGATATACGTAGCTGACCCAGTTACGACTGACTGCACCGTTACACCAGCTGCTGCTACTGCTGCTGTGAGACTTAAACTCCTCCCTCTCGTGATATCGTCCGCGTATCGAGCGCTAATAGCGAAAAGGACATATCTCACGTGGTTTTCCCATTAGAATAATGCTCGGAGAGTCCTTACGGGATTTGCCAGTTGATTTATGCCTTCGGACCTTCTCTGGGGCGATTCGTGTCGAATGGATTTGTTAAAAAGCGAGGTTTTAGCTTAGCCCAAATCTTCTTAATGATTCCTGCCCTCTTCATCGGGACTTACGTTGATCAGTTATTCGTTGAATCAGGAACAAAGAGCCTGGTGACTCGGTTTTTTCATCAGCCAACAGAATTCCAAGGCTCGTTCCCAACACAAAAATAGCCCTTTCGCTCCTGCTGGCGAGGTAGCATTGATTTTTTGTTTTTTTTTTTGTTGTTTTATTTTGGGCAATCAAGAGCTTAGCCGCGAAACGTGCGATGGCATATAATCGTGTCTATATAGAAAGAGCAAAAGCTCAACGAGATTCGTAACCACTGGCGCGAGTAATTCTCCCAGAATCAGAGGCTACTCGCTCGGAAGAAATCCACCACTTTGTCTCACTCACTCGCTCCATTTTGTGTGTAGCTTTATCCATCGCCCCCCCCCCCTCCCCGCCCTGCTCACATCTCGCTCTTTCTCTAACTTTTTTTTCCCTCCGATGCTTGGGGATACACACATACGCCAAAAATGAAACAAATCCTGGACGAGATACCGAATCTCTCGTTCCTCTTAACGCGGATATACTAAGCTCGAGAAAAGAGTTTTAGCGAGATCCTGATACCGGTCGCTCGCCTCCAAGTCTTGGAAACAACGGACCTGTCTTCTCTCTTCTTCAATTTCTTTTCTCGTTCTCTCCTTCTTCTTACACCCGTTTTTATTTATTTTTTTATTTTTTTTCTCCAAAAATTCATCTCCAACTCGAAGCCTGAACAATTTCGGATCATCGTTTTACGAGAGAATTATCGGTGAAAACGAGCAAGTTTCTCGTGTCAGAAAAGGCTGTGGTCTGCTTTTAAAATCTTATTTTCAACGAGAGGGAGCCAGCAGCGAAAAAAACGTCTGCGGCAAAGGGCTTGTTAGGGTAACCAAGCGTGTCTAACTTGACGTTTATTTCAAAATCTAGAAAAGCCATTTGGCTCAGTTGTACTGATGAGAAGGAAAAAAAAAGATACAGCTAGAGACTAAGAGAGAAGAAGAGAAACAGAGAGGGGGAGGGGGGGAGAGTTTCAAGAAAACTGGTAGAAAGGTTCTGAGCTTAATTAGCGTAAGGTAATGACAGAAGTAAAAGAGAGGGAGAGAGAGAGAGAGAGAGCATAAAAACTGAGGTTGAAGGAGAGAGAACTGATTATATTCTAGACGTTCAGCATCTCGATTGACTGGTCCAGAGAGTTCTTCCTCATTTTTTTATATAAATATCCGAGATTAAATAACAACAATGATAGCGAGTCGGCGTGCAGGATGAGAAGAGTGTGGCGGAAGCGGAATATATATGGGGCATTCCATGCCAAATCTGCCAGAGAAAATTTCCAGTGTTAGGAGAACAGGATTGTGGATTGTGTGACTGTTGAATTTGATCTCAATTTACTGAAAAAAAACGAAAAAAAAAAAAATTTTTGAAATACGAAATGGAATCGAAGAAATAGCGTGCCCACGATGTAACTGGTCTTGAAAATCTTCAATTTGGTCAAAGTTTTTTTTGTAAATTTTTTGAGAAAAATCAAAATATGTAATCATCTTGAAATCGTCGATTTTGTTCTTCAACCTGAATAAAAATAGAGAAAATATTCAACTATAATTTTTTTCGTCATCACACTTAAAAAGTACAATGAAATACCAATATTTTGAGAAAAAAAAAGTTCGATTCCGTCCATTTTTCGAAGAGTTGTGAGCTTTTGAAAAAAAAAAAAAAAAAAAAATCATTGAATTTTTGAAAAAAATATATCTCGTTAGGCAGTCGAGGGAAAAATTTGAAAAAAATCAAGAAAGGCTCATTCAATACGTAGAACATTATAAAAAAATTTGAGCCAATTTAAAAACTGTAAGGTTCTGGAGTGGCTGATTTGACGTGGAATGTCCCATATATTTTTAATTCTGCAGCTCTCGAGTGCATGGCAAATCGCCTCGAGCCTAAAACTCAAACACGCGGTGTAAAAAAGGGGAAAAAAAAATTTAATTGGCCGTAACTGGCTCGTATTATTTTTCTTTCTCGCTTGCTCCGATCGAGCGGAGTCCGCGATGCTCGGGTGCGGCTACATTTAACCAAAACTCGGTAAGAAACTTTGCAGCCAAAAAGATAGAAAACTTTTGCTCACCTCTGTATATATACGCCGTATTATATATATATATATATATATATATATTTATGAGCCGAGTATTTCTCTCGTATTTCCGCAGTTCCGTCCGCGGAGAGACGCGGAAAATCTGCATTGAGCTTCGTTCGAGCATGAACCAACAAAAAAAAAAAAAGCTGCTTTTATTATCATGGAAGCGCGCGCTAGCTCACGAGATACGTGCCGCGAAATGAGAATATATTGTTGGAGAGAAGAACTGAAACTTGACGTATAAGTATATCTCGAGGAAGATCTTCAACCGTTGAAACAAATTTTTGCAACATTTTCGTTTTTCTTTTTTTGCCAGCTCACCCACGACGAGTCTGAATAGGCGAAATTTTCTTTTTTTTTTTTTTTTTTCGTTGGATAAATAAAAACAAATAAAAGTGCTGAACTTTCGATCGATACATACGAACGCGTCATACGCGATATCGCGTAGAATATAAAAATACCGAATATCCGTTTGGCAAAACATTATTCATGGACGTTTTGTTTCGTCAACGCTTTCTCGCTTCTCTGACGTTCAATTGCTCCCTAAATTGACTCGGATATTCAATAGAGCGATGCTCCGTTTCCCGCTCTTTTCATCCGCACCCTCCCATCAGAGCTTCTCGCCTCGATCTTTTCTCCCTCCCTGACTCCCTCTCTTTCGTTCACTCCATTATCTTTCATTCTCTCTTGCAGATCTCTTCGCATCCAGCGTCTCTCGTACGTAACCGAGAGCGTTTTCATACTTTTTGTTTTGTTGATTCGCCAACGCCGATCTCTCCCGCAGCACCACGTTTCACGTCCGTCCCTCTACTCGGCGACTAGTTTCCCATCCCAAAGCTCCTCCCCCCCCCTCCTCCTCACGTTTTTCCACTCTTTTTTCTCCCTCCTCCCTTCCCTACCGACCGAGCCTCTCGTTTCACATCGTTGACCACTTCATTCTCGTCGCACCGAGCGAGCTAACTAAACGAAACGAGTCTTTGACGAGGCCATTCGAAGCGCGTTTGTTTCCCGCACTCATTCCGCGAACGTCCTTTCAAGCTTCGGCATCAAAATTCTTCGCCAGTGCGGCAAAAACAGTCCGAAGAGTCCGCAACCCCATCCGTAGTCGATTCGAAAATTCATTACCCCGGCAGAAAAACCGGACAAAATGTCCGAATAAATCGTCCACACAAATTCTATCTCCGCATGTATCTCTCGGTGCGGAATCGTCGCGGAACATACCAGAACTGCGCTCTCTCGAAACACACTCATCCTCGACAGCATCCCCTCGAGTAGCTACTTCCGCTTCTCCCCGATTGGTCGGTTGGCCCCCTCGAATCCCATTGTCCGAAACTCTCGGAAACTCGTTCGACGATGCACACGAGAACGACCGATTTTTGATCGGTGGATCTCGACGAAAAATTATGCGACAGGAGTATCCTATAGCGGGTTCTCTAGAGCTTTTGAACCGACCTGGAAAATCGGTTTTACTCGAAAAATGGCTCCGAAAATTTGGGGGAAAAAAGGCAAAGAGATTGGTCGAAAAATGCGGGCAAAAGGTGGATCGAAAAGTTGGAAAAATCGTGGAAATTCGAAAAATTGAAATCGAACTAGCACTACAGAAATTCACAATTTTCAATGAAAAAAGTACAAAAACCTTTTTCCCAAGGGCCTGACAGGTAAAAAAATTTTCGATTTTGGTTTTTTTTTTTTTTTTTTTGGCAGCCAATTTCAAAGTGGCCAGAAAATCTACGAAGCTTCGAATCTGGATAAAAAGCACACGAAATAGAGCAATTTCGAAAGGATTTAAAAAAATTGGTCCCTCGAGAAGAGGGGCGGACGGGGGGGGGGGAGGGCAGACCGGACAAAAAGCGAGCGAGTATGATGATGTATGGTCGAGCATAAACGCTTTTTCAGCGAGCCTCGTTATATAAGCGTAAGAATAAAGAAGCGAGAGAAATAATATTTTCAGGTTGGTTGGGAAGGGGGTTGAGAGGGCGTGAGAAAAGTGAAAAGTTGGCGGAATCGAGTTAGTGGAGGGCGCTCATGCAGATATACGTTTCAATTACTGTCAAAATACACGAGAAAAAAAAAAGGGAGGGAAAGTAACAGGGATGAGAAAGAGGGTCTAATTTCTCTCTGGTTCTCCCTAATATGAGAAAAATAAAAGCTCTCTCAAGGGATACACGGTGAAGGTAATTTTTCCAGGGTCAGAACAATCCGCCCGGGTGGATTCACGACTGCGGCGTTGGTGCACTGCTGCCCCGACTATCGAAAGATCCGAGAAACCTCCTGATGGCTCCCGGAGGCGTCGTACTTAAATTTCAAAACTTTATCTCAGATTCCTTACACATGTACACACCCGGAGACTCGCACGAGTTCGAAAAAAGTTTGGGAAAAGCCTCCGAGGCACGAGGGCCAAAAATGCCACGAGGGAGTCAAGACCGAGGCGTCAACGAATCACAGTCTTCCTTCGCAAGGTCAGATTTCGTCATTGTTACAACGAGCTTTTCGTGCTAGTCGATACATTCGAGGAAGAGAGAGAGAGAGAGAGAGAGAGAAACACGAGAAAAGCATTGGACTGTTTTGACGTTCTTATTTCCGGTTAAGAAATGTCAAAAAAATGTATTTCGAGATGAAATTTTCGATAAGATTTTTTTTTTCGCACTATATATCTGACGAAAGAAGGAAAATAATAAAATGAAAGATCGTTCGTCGTGATAATTAATAAAACAACGACGAATTATTTGGCTGTTGCGGAACGAAATTGCTGGCGAAGCTGAGCCTGTTTCGAGTGGGAGATCGCATATAGATTCCGACATTTGATGAGATAAAAGGAATGGAGAGAGAGTTGGGGGGGGGGGAATAGTGGTGCTATTTTCCCGAGAGCTTTTTCCACTGTAACGGGAGTGTGGAACAAGGCAACGGTCAGCAAGCCGAACGTGGCGCGAAACTCTATCACTGTAGGACCGATGTACGACCGTTACCACTCTCCATCACAGTGGAAAAAGCAGAAAAAGCATCGAGTCATTTCACTCGGCTAGGCTCTCACTCTCCTTTTTATTTCCCTACGAAGTTTCAGTCGAGAGAGCATCCTCCCTTTTTCTCTTTTATCTCTAACGAAAAAAAAAAAAAAAAAAAAAAAACACGTTTTATTCTCTTTATTATTTCGCGAATGAATTTTTGCGCTAATTCTCGTCAAAAGAAAATTACGATAAATTCGTCAGAAACTCACATCGACCAGCTCTCGTTGTTACGAAAAAAAAAAAATGGACTTTCGAACCTTTCACCTTCATTTTTTTCTCAATCGAATGGAAGAACAGCGATGAAATTCCCTCCAGCAACCCGAGGGAGAATAACGTAGAGGAACGAAAACTTTTTTTCATTCTAATGAGACTCGTTGTAACGAGCCAGACGTTTTTTTGACTCTCGTATTACGCGAGTCTCCTTCGACATAGTACTTACTTCCAAACGAGTTCTAGACTAAATACTTTTCCCTTCTATAGCTCTTTTCTCAGTTTTCGATGTCATTTCCACGTCTTTTTCAACCTCCCTTAATAATCCGCCCTCCCGATATCTATTCGTCCATAAATAAGTATTATTTGACGGACTTTTCCAAGCTCGGGGCTCTTTGAGGTCGGAACGAGTCGAAAAATCGTTTGAGACAGAAGACTTTCATATTGAAAGTTTACATTGTTTGGATTGACCCGCACATTCTGGTGAAATTTCAATCACATTGACCATCCCGTTATCGAGATATTTGCTCCCAAAATTAACGCTTTTAACACGCTTCATATAGGGCGAATCTTGTGACATTTGACATTTCTGTTAATATTGAAAAAACTGGAAGACGGAAATCGACTAAAAACTGTATAATGCTAAATAGGTGTACTAGAATTATTGTCGAAAAAAATGATCAATTTTCACCATGAACTTTCCGAGTTATGAGTGTTTGAATTACGAAATGTTTACGAATTCATTCGTAAACGACTTTAAAACACGTTCATTACCGTGAACGAAAAGCAAATGTTATTTTGAATAAAAGGTCCCATACGTGAAAGTATATCCGCGAACGTGCAAACCTGGCTTCGTTTGGGCTGACGGAAGTGCGCCAGTGGCGGAAGGAACCAACTTTAAAGTAGGTAAAAGTTGGTCCAACAGGGTGCAGAAGAGAGTTTGGCTGAGTCACCCGGTCTCCTCGTTCCGAAACACAAGCCTGAGCTACTTTGCCTTCTTTTTCCTCCTTCTTCGTTCTCTTTTTTCCTCCTCTTTTTCCTTCTTCTCACAACTTTTTAGAAGGAATGCAAAATTCTGTGCCAAACTGACGGGGAAAGAAAATTGCGGCACTCTTGCTCTCGTATTTTTTCATACTTGAAAATAATGCGGCATGTTAATCCGTTTATTTATCGTGTAACGAATTTCTCGGTTATATATTCAAACGTTTCTGTTATTAATGTCGTTATTATTATTATTATTACGGTTTTAATATTACTCGGGAGGGCTTTTGGGAGCGAATTCTGACGCGAATAATCATCGTTCCGAGACTCCTGCCAAGCTCTAATTGCAATGCGCACGGTCATTAGCGAAAATCGTCATTAATTCAGCGCAGCATCGTCGTTATCCCGGTGCGAATCTCTCGTAAGCTCGTCAGACTTATATTGATGTATGACATGCTCGGCAAATTTCAGCTGCAGGTTTGTTTTCCTGCTCGTATTGCGCACTATCAAACTTCTTTTTCACTTCAATTTCATCTCGGATTAATCTCGTCGAATAGCCTCTATAATAGAGAAGCTTGTGGTGCAATTTGACGTGCACATGGACCGGGAGAAATTGTCGAAGTAATCTTCCATTCGCCAACTTTGAGATTGCGTCTTCTCCGACCTTCGCGTTTCTCTTCTCTCTCTCTCTCGCTCTCTCTCTCTCTCTCTCTCTCTCTTTGCTTACTCTTTTGGGCTCTCGTCCTCGGTCCACTCTCCTCTTCCTTATACTTGTTACGACACGAGTCCAGCGCTCTTGAGTCTTCGCCACAGAAGAGAGTCGTCGTCCGTGTCTGCTTCTCTCGAAGCGAGTTATTAATTTCTTTTGGGTCGATTCGAAAGTGGGAAGGGGAGATAAGAGCGGTGAAGAACTTTGGACCGTTTCTCTCGTCTTGACCAGGCAGCAGGATGAAATAGATCGGATACATTATTGAGAAAGCCGCAAAAAATGTATCAGCGAATCGACGTGATTTTGACCCTGATTTGAATCGTGTTTGAGGAAAGGCTTAGGGCAGGATTCTGGTTCGGTGAGATAAAAGAAGCTCCTGGTCATCCCGATAGGGTTCGGGAAAATTGTTTTTTTGAAAAGTTAGTTTAGGAAGTTACTTCTGATTCTTGGGCTTCTTTTGATCATTGTGCATATCGTGAGTAGAAAGGAAGGGAGAAGAGGCGAGGCGGATCGTGCTGGTTTACCGAGGATGATTGATTGCACGGGCAGGATTCATCGGATCTCGCGATCCACTCGATTCAATTTCGCATCTTCGCGCCTCGAGCTCCTTCTCATAACGCTCTCTCTCCCGTTATATCCTCGAATCAAAATCTTCAGCTTAATCGTCATTCGGGGCTGATCCCTGCAGCGCTTAGGCTTCACCTAATACCACTGAAGTGAAGCTCCAGGGAGGTTTGTTGTCTGACAGTATAATGGGAATCAACGAAACAGATGATGAGATAGAGCAAGAAGAAGGAGAGGAGAAAGGGGATGAGGAGGAAGAGGGAGGCCGAGGGAGAAACTGAGAGAATGCATCTCGTCCCAACGGGATCTGACAGCTGCACCAAACGATAATAACAATCCTCGTGGACTCTGCTGATATCGTCTTGTACTCTCTGTTTTCAAGATGTTACCTCCTCCTTATGGAAACAATGTCACTACTTTGTTGGTCCTCGAGTTTGTCATGCATTATTCTAGTCACCTGACAACTGCTTTATCAAATGTTGTTCCCGGGGCTTGATGCCTGTCAAATTTTCACGAGGAGTTACCTCGCTGAATAATTGATGAATTATTTATTCAAACAAATACATTGGGGAGAGGAATGGGATTTCCGTTAAATATTGATGCGAATAAATTCTCGCACGTCGATAACATTTCGAGAAAGGTCTATTGACATTTTTATGCTATTTTTATTAGCCTGAAAATGTGTCGACTCGCCCTCGCACGTGCCGGACAGTCATTTCGAAAGCCAGCAGTCCTCGATCTGACGGCTAAACGTCCACATCCACTTGGCGTCTGTTATTGCCGACCGAGGATCCTTCCCAAAGGACTAACACATGGGCAAACTCATTTTTAATTCGGCCAGAAACCATCATTACTTTTCTTGAACGGTGCTCTCCCGAGTCTCGTCGACCTCCACCACCAAAATGTGCGCTTTTCTCGTTCAATTAATCACGCCGATTAATCACTCCATATCTTTACTAACACAGCCACCAGTCGGCTCTCTCATTCGCTCACTAACACCAGGACAAAAAACGCTCTTGGAGACCCCCTTAATCCCCCTCCTTCTCCCTCTCTTTCTCTCCGTATATCCGAGTCCTTGGCGAGGTCCTTTTGCACCATCTCTCAGCACGAGAATAAATGAAGCGCTAATTGATTTGTGTCGTAAATAGTTCTCAAGCTCTGGATTAAGACGCGCAACCTCTTTAAATATATAGAAGCTAGAAATATTCTGTTGGAAGAGCTGGGCGCTTGCGCCCGCGCGAGAAATATCACGGCTTAATAATTAATCGCGCGACCTGCTGCTGCCTTCGATCGTTACTTACATCTCGGAGAAGCTTGGAGGACGCACGAGGAGTGTAAACTTTATTTAATCGTATTTTCGGCTCATCAGTCCAGCGAATGACCACATATTATAACGGACTCAATGACTTTTGGTATTATTTTTAATCAGCTTTGTTTTCTCACCTCTCGATGAGTCGCCCTTCTCCTTTTCTCCTGAAGATGAAGATACGATCGACTTTTCTGTCTCGTCACATAGCAACTTGAAGAAAAACATGCCATGCCGTAGCAATAGCAGCGCGGATCGGCGCGTGATGCTTCTACCCGGCACGGAGAGACCTCGCGGAGTTGTTTGCCCTGGCCAAAGTACGCCAAGCTCTCGTGGTCTGACCTGCCACTGCTGGATCTACTGCGCCGTCTCTTTCATTCCCTTTCTCTCTCTCTCTCTTACTCTTTCAAGCCAGACGCGCCTTCTTACCCACGGGAATTTTCAATCTCGAGAATGCTGAAACCCTCTCTTTCTCTTTCTCTCCTCTGTGTATATATACTCGGAGAAATAGATAGATATTTTCCTTGGATGAAAAAGAAGATGAAGGAATAGCGTACACAGAGCGCAAAACGTTGGGGAGACCACTATCTACGGGGTGTCCGAATGCTGATGGGTATTAGTGGGAACCGAAGTTCTGGACTGGGCTGGAAGACTCTGGTCATTACTTTTATGAGGCTCTTTCTTGATGAGTCGTTAATTGACAGAGTTGCAGGATGCCTGGTCTGTTATCGCGTCTACTGCCAAAACCGTTGGAGATAGAGTAAAAACTCATAGGACTAATATTGTAGAGAATAAAATTTTCTACGAAAAAGATTTCAACGACTTTTTTTCTATCTTCGATAGTTTGATCGTGGGAGCCCATAGAAAATGAGGCGATTTCCTTACGCATGATTCTGGTGAAGCCACCATTTTTCAGTTCCCTAGGCTGAAATATTGGAGATAGCAAAATACAGCCAAAGACTTTTCTTCAGGAAATTGAATTCCCTTCAAAATTAGTCTAATAAACTTTTGCTCTATGTCTAGCCGTTTCGAAGATACAAGCGATGGAAGAACGGGCTTCTCGAAAAGTCAATTCTCATCAGATGAAAGCCTGCGCGAAAAGCATCCCCGGACTTTTCGGTTCCGAATTTCATTCAGCACGTTGACTTACGTTTCGAACTGGTGAACTCCGGACACCCTCTACATTGTATCGAAATTCCATAGTGTACGAGTCTCCAAAGACTTTTGCAACAGTGTGCGTTAGGCTTGGAGAGGATTTTCCTTTTTCTTCAATTACCAGTTTATCCCCCAGCCAGTAGCAGGATGAATAAGCTATCTGACCACCGTTAGTTTACCAAGATCGAAATGTCCGAGTGAAGGGGGTTGAGAAATGTTTCATTTTTTTTTTCGTGCTCTTTTTTTTCTCAGACAATTCCATATCGTTGTATGTCTGCTTCGCAGCATCCAGCGAAGGAAGCATTTCGTTATCGTCCATTTATTTGTCTTAGAACATAGGACCCTTTCCCTTTCCGAGCAGATTCGCTCCTTCATATTCCATAAATGGCCTGCTCCCCAAAAAATAACATTATCATACAGAGCCTCGAGAATCTTTCTCATATAAATAAATAATGGAAAATAATTCTCACGGACTGTTTGCCAGGGCCCGTCGTAACCGCGTACGCTAATAAATCCCTCGAGCAGTTGAGAGGAACATCGATAAATTTCCACCCATCAAAGTGTCCTGTTCACCCGGTTGAAGAAAAAAGAAAAAGATATAAAAACAACGAAAACCTGTAATCTGTCGCAAAGAGAATTGTCCCTTGTTTGCAAACACGTGTAATAATTTAAAAGAAAAACTAGCATCGAAAGAAGAAGCTGAGACATGTGTGAGCAGAAAAAACGAAGAAAGAGGCGGTCAGCTTGGAAAGAAAAGTTTGAAAAATTGGAGAAGAAAGCGTTTTGGCTGGTGCCTAGCACGTTATCTCCCTGATCACTATACACCGTGTGTCTCTCTCGACCGCAAACTGGCTGAATATCCTGCGACGCCACAAGAGCCAAACTTTCAGTTGAGCAAAGTTGGTGCAGCGTAGCACTGAGTTTTCTCTATATCTATAAATACGTACGACTATATCTTAGCGAGGAACTACTTCGTGCAACGTGTCATGATGTACGAGCAGAGCGAAGAGGTGAAGGGGGCGAGAGAGAGGGAGAGAGGAGTGGGAAGCAAGGGTTTCGAGACTCCTTGACGACGTATACGAACACTTCTGGCAAGTGTGTACGATCCAGCTTTTCACCTCATATATATCAAGGCCATTGTTCTCTCGTGGCATGATTCCTGGCAAAAGCAACATCATCGTTTGGTTATCGATGCCTCCATCGGCATTTAAAACGAGAAATTAAGGCCATAGGACCAACCAACTTGGTCAGATATTTCTCTGTATTTTTTCCAGTCTCCTCTTCTCGACTGGTAGATGAAAAAAAAAGTTTTCCAGCTGAACGAGAATGCCCCATAGGCTGGCAGCACATATATATACCCTCGTCGTCGGTCTCGAGTACGACAATGCACTTGTGCAACTTGCATATATCGGACTCTCTCACAACTTGTGATAAGCCCATACACGTACACCGAGCGTTTTCCTCTTTCAAGTATTTGTACAGCATCCCGAGAACACACAGACGTTTTGTAACGTTATGCACGCGAGAGAGCGTTCGGGCGTTGAATTAGAGATATCGTTGCTTCACTCGAACTCCCCTTTATCAATGTCGAGTTACGCTTCAAGAGAGCCAGCAAGTTTGACGGGTGCCACGGTAGCTCCGGCGCACTGGTTAAGTGCAGATATAAATGAGCCTCCGAGCGTCTGACCTGCACTGACCGCTTCTACTTTTGTCGCACATCTGCACCAGCTCGTGGGTGCGACACGTCGGAAAAATATAGCGACGTTGAGCTCATAGAGAGCGGACGCCTAATTATTTGATCAAAGTTTAATCAACCCGTCGGATGGCCGGTCTAAAAAAGCTTCAGATTTCTGAGCAGCCTCAATGGCCTCGAGGCCGGTCACCACCCTCATCCCCACCTCCCTCACCTTCTCAACCCACTTTTTTCTTCTCTCTTTCTCAACATTCTTAACGATTTTCTGTCGTTATACATATGGCTACAGAAGGATGAAGGAGAGAGAGAGAGAGAGAGAGAGAGAGAGAGAGAGAGAGAGAGAGAGCACTATCACTTCGGTATTTGAATTTATCGGCTGGTATCGGAAACTACTTTGCCGGCCGACAATGGAGGTTATTGCGGCCAAGCTTTTTAAGCATATATTCAAGTGTATGAGCCAACTTTTCGCACGGGTTTTTCATGCATATGCACCGGGCAAAAGAAATAAATATAAAATGAATGTACATCATAAGAATATTTTGTCAAAATTTCAAGTAAATCGAAGCAAAACTAACAAAAATATGGCGTTGTAACTGTGCGCCGCTCTGACTCTACTGAATGAACGAAAACGACTACCTGCCCCTGACGCACAGCGGGATTAAAGAGCATTTTTTTCTGTCCCTTTTGTATAATCCTTTAATTACTTTTTTTCGAAAACGATTTACGCAGGTTGGTAGATGTGTGAGTATAGACAAAAATTACTACTTTATTAAGGTTTAATTTGCAATTTTATACTATGAAATACTTTAAACGCGTTTTTCTCGAAACAACATTTTCAATGTCGGTGCACTCTGTAATTCAAGATCTACTGCATCGATCGTTTTGAAATTTGGTGCACTATTTTTATAGACAATTCGTTAGGTAGCAACGTCGAGTTTTTTCTTCTTTTTAATTATTATTATCATTTTACAATAACAAAAGGCTAATTTTTACTCGAAAATCGGTATTTTCACTTCCGAGTGTTACCGAAAATTAAAAAATTCTAATCATAAATAAACTCACCGTTGCTACCTAAAGGAACTCATTAACTAATGAAAAAATTTTGGTTTTTTTATTCCAGATAATCCAGTGTTGAGTAATGCAGTACACCGCAAAGCAACTTTTATTAGGCGCCTGCGAAGATTTGCTGCCATTGGCTTAATTCTTCATATTTTTCAATGAAAATTTAACACAATATTTTTCAGATGTTACTTCATCACGTGCCAATTATCTAAATGAACTCGCATTAACCCTATTCTTTAAAAAAAAATTCAAAAAATCGTTTTTTTTTTTACCTCCAAGATCTAACCCTTCCCCCTTAATTTGATGAGTAATTAAAATCGAAATAACGGAAAAAAAGTGTTTTTTAGATGAAAAAAATGAATAAAAGAAATACTTTTTAGATTATCACCGTCCTTCGGGAACGAGGATCCTTCTTGGGATCGAATTAATCACTGTTTCTCCCGGCATCATCTTCATTTAATGAATTCTGTATACTGAGCTGGAAAAAAGTGGCTTGATACAGATTTTTATAAGCTCGAACGGATTATAGAAACACGCTTCACCGCTCTGATATATTCCACACGTTTTCGAGCAGCATCGAGGAGGTTAAAAAGTAGGCATTTCGCTGGGGGGGTGGGGGGGGGGAGGGGATACGCCCGCTACTCGATGCGCTCTTATGCACCCCGGTTGCTCCATTTTCACGATGCTATTCTCCTCGTCCGATTCCACCTCCGCAAAATCGTACCCGAGAGCATATCTCGAAATATACGTATCGAAATATCGTTTATATTCTACGCTCTCGCGGAATAAACTTTTCCTTCTTTCGCCCTCGTTCCTTCGCCAACAACGAAACTCATCGACCTTTTTCTCGTGTGCGTCTCTTTATTTCATTTTTCCAACTTTTCGTGCCAAAACGACGAGTTTTGGCTCTTCTTTCCATGCTTTTATATTCGATTTTCTGTTTTACTCTTTTACTCATGGTAACGAGGCATTACATGCCTCATTCGTTTTCCTAAATTGCTCAATATTACGCTCCAGTATATTCGCGGAATCTTACGTCATGCCATTTGCTCTCCACATCCTAGATCACGTTTTTTTTTTTAGAAAATTTTGATTTCATAAGAAATACGAATTATCCGAGCGAAATGTGGCGAGACGAGGGCACAAAATGCGGAGAATCTTTTCTGCTGGAAAATTCCAAATTATTCAAATATCGACGATCGAGTCAAGACCGTTTTCTACATTTTTTTTTTTTTTTTTTGACAAATAAACTTTCCTCTCAATTGCTTTTTCAACGTTTTGATTTCAAGGAATAAACTTTCCGCTCGAATGCCTTTAGAAACGTTTTATTTATTTTTAATTTTTTATTTAATTTTAATAATTTAATTTTTATTTTTTTAAAATTAATTAATTTTATTTTTTATTTAATATAATAATTTAATTTTAATAAATAATTATCAAAGTGGTAAAAAATTTGGAACAAAATTCCAGTTTGTTTGAGAATATTCCACGAATCTAGGGAATTTCCATAAATTTTTCAACAGCAAAAAGACGTTTTGGAAAGCGAAAAAAAAAAAAAATTCTCATTAATTTCGCAGCGATCAGCAATTTTGTATACTCGATGGAGCTTGAAAACGGGAAAACCGGGGCTTTTATTTTTCCAGACTCTTTTCAATTAGCATATTTCAACGATGAAACAAGATTCATTAATTAGTGAAAACGCAGGCAGCGCCCGCGCCCGCGCCTTGTGAATTGATTCAGGCGACGATTGATGTTCGGGAATCCAGTGTCTTGGGAATTGAGCTCTGCAAGAGCACGAACGTGTCGGTTGTACAGAGAGAATTAATTCCATTTAAAGATTAAATCAAAACTCCGGAGGGGTGCTGGATTAATTGACAAAGTGAATTGTGTATCGCGAGCAGAAATCTGCCTCCCGCTTTCCACGACGAAAAGGATAAAATTTACTGTACACTCGCGTCTATCTACCTTCTCCCTGGCACGCCACCACTCTCCCTCCCTCTCTCTCTCTCTCTCTCTCTCTCTCTCTCTCTCTCTCTCTCTCTCTATGTGTGATCTCGAATTTTCATTCATAAGCAAACGGGACTCTGGGCGTTCACCACACACATATCGGGAAAGCTCCAACCTGTTACTTCGTTACTCCCTCCCTCCCTCTCTCTCTCTCTCTCTCTCTCTCTCTCTCTTTGAGCCCACATAGACAGGCTCGTTCGAGCTTTGATCTCGGCCTCGTCTGCATCGAATATTGCCATCTCTCTCCTTCTCTCCTTCAATGACGTCTATGATAACGGAGCGAGAGACGACAGAATTATAGCCAAGTCAAGAGTATTAAAGTTGCGAGGATCCGAGTAGCGGGAAACGAAGCTCGTGAGATGATAATTTTCCCAGGAGACCGGGCCAATCGTCGCTCGAGTTAATGCCCTCGGCTCGTGAATCCCGTCCGAACAGTGAGGGAGAAGAGCGTAGGATCAGAGGGGTGTGCGATGCCTGAGCTCTTTCGGATAAGAAGAAAACTTTTTTACCCCAGGATTTAACAATCTACGAATTGCCATGTTTTCTCACAGTCCCGTTGTGGCAGCGATTGCTCCGAATTATACGACACCGAGAAGCTTCGTTACCTCGCTAAATCGTCTTTATCTTCGCTCAAACGTTTCGATCCGAATTCTCGAATGTTTCAGAAAAAAAAAAAAAAAAATCGAGCCTCCTGCCGGAAGGAGCTGAAAAAAGAGCGGAATTTTTACTCCCAACTGCAGGGACCCGGTGTCGGAATAATTTGAGCCTGTTCGAAGAAAAAAAAGAGAAAAAAAAAATCAACCAAAAATCCCTCGTTTCTTTTCAATATAGCCAGAGATCCGGACAGCGAAAAATTCACCCTCCTGAATTTTACAATGGTCAATTCAAGGATTATCGGCCCCGAGGCAAAAGAAAGTGAAAACAGCGTCACCGGCACGTTGAGAAAAGGACCGAGGTGTCGATGGACCAGGATATTTCACGGTAAGTAAAGCGCCCGGGAGTCTTGAATTATTTAGCCAAATACATCAAGCCGCATATCAAGCGATTCATCTTTTAGAACCCTCCGGAAGAAAGAGGCTATTTTAAGGGTGGTTTTTTTTTTTTTTTTTTTTTTTCCTTTTGCCGCTCTCAAGCTCGATCGAAGCTTTACATTTGCACGGGTAAATAAGTGGAAAAGAGACGGCACTACGAGTGGGAATCGCTCGATCGGTCGAGTGTAAACGTCCGGGCATGAAATTTGCTCTCGAGAAGGAAAAAAATAAAAATAAACATGGAGCATGCAAAAATGAAGATTCTGGAGAATCGTTCGAGTTCAGCGAGAGCCTGAAAAACCTGGCAGGAAAAGCCCGAAAAATGTTTTACGGGGGTGTAAACTAGCTACGGAATGTTCCAAGGACACGGTCCTTGCCACCGATCCATCATCGACGGATATTTCAATGGTTCAAGAGTCTCCGGAGAGCCGAGAGTCTCAATCGAGAAGTAAAATTCGCCTTTTGAATCGCCAACCAACCAGAGTCATTTCAGCGGAATAACATTTTTTCTGAAACGCTCATTCAGCTGGTAAAAAAAATAGAAAAAAAAAACGAAAAAAAAAAAACAGTTTAGTTTGACTGATAAATGGTTCATGTTGATTGAACCCGGATCGGCTGGCAGCAACAACGAACTGGATTATTGTCTCGACAAATAAACGATCGTTCGCTCGTGGCCTGTCGAACAATATTATTTTTCTCTTTTCTCCTGCTTCGATCTCCATATCCGAATGGAGGGACTCTGATCATTTGGGGGCATTTACTACTGAACAAATAACGAGGTTTTCAACATGATAGTCCTGGAGGGAGAAACGAAAAAATAACTGGATCACCGATGAATCTTTATCCTCATCGGTTTTATTACGGCTATTCCTGCCGGGATATACCAGTCGTTCATATCTCATAATCGACGTGACAGGTGAAGAGATTAAAGACAAATCCTCGCCAGTGGCTCGACAATTTTTTATCTTTTTTTCTCTCTCTCTCTCTCTCTCTCTCTTTATTTTTTTCTCTGGCTCAAGTCTCTCATCACCGACAATTTATTAAGCTATTCCTGAAGCCTCGAGAGCAAGGAGCACCGACATAGACGTCGAATTAAAAGTCCGTTAATTCCGGCAAGTTTTCTCGTCTCGTGCCCGGCAAGAGTCAGGATGAGCCAACGTGCCTGAGAATGACGGGGATGTTTCCGAGCACGATTCTGAAATTAATTAAAAAACTATGTATATCTAGAGGCAGCGCGGGCAATTTTTTGTAATTTTTTTTTTTTTTTCTTAATTTCTATCGCGGAATAAAAACGAGCGAGTGGTCAGCCTCTGGACACCGTTCTTTTCGTTCAAACGTTCCAGCTTTGCCAACTCATCTTTGACACACGATTAAGCAAGGCTCGCTCTTATTTCAACACGTTGAAATTAAACTTCTCTTTTCTGACGCTTACTGTATTTGACGTTACAAAGCTCGTGGCAAGAAGCTTCCAGCCGCGGCAACGAATAGGATTAAATAATGACCGAGCTCAGGCTCTCTTCCTCTCTCTCCTCTGGCTTATAATCAGCGCTCATCTCTTCGACCCTTTTCATCATCATCTCTTAAAACGGTCCATTTTCTTCGTTTTTCTCTTGTTTCTGCAGCCCCCATTTTTTTTTTTTTTTTTTTTAGACCCATCACGAGTCGTTACTTTTCTCTGCTTCCTTTTCTCTCGGAGAATCTCAGCACTGAACGAGTCGAAAATCACAACAGCGAATGAGGCCTCTTCGTCTTTGGACACAACGATGACGATCGTTTCCAAAATATGAAAAATCGAAATTTCGAAAAACTCGCCCAGCATTACCTGGGGAAAAAGGGATTATCTAACGAAAGAACTTTGATTTTTTTTTTAATTTCAGATGGTCCAGCACCGAGTTACGAGGGGCAACGCAATTCTACTTTTTTTCGAGACGCTTCCGAATAATTGTAAGTATTTTTTAATATATTTAAAATAATATAATTTTTTAATATTCCTTCATGAAAATTTTACACAATATTCTTCGAACGTCACACTTTAATGTACCATTGGTCTTAATAAATAGATTCTAACTGTGTCGTCAAAAAAAATTCACAAAAATGTGCCTTTTTTGCACGAATTAACGTTACCCCCTCCCCCTTAAACGAAATTCTCGTTGATGAATATTGATCGAACGGCACTTTGCCATGGAGCAATCGCTCCGTTATGGAAAAGTGACTGGGAATGAGGTACAATTAAACTCTGGTATGGCAAACGAGAGCCACTTGATGCTGGAGCAACAATTTGGACAATTATTTAGCTCGCTTGAGGATTTGGGGGTTAAAAAATTGAATGTGAGATTCAAGGGTCGAAATGCCTGAAAGAAAAATGTGATGAACGACACGCTCGTTGTATTTCTCTTCAAAATATTTCGTTTACTACTTGCTTACAACGGTGGATTAAATTCAACGATTGAAGCTCGTCGAGCACTGGAAATGAGGGTAGACACGATTATGTCAGAAGGGAATGAGGAAAAGGTAGTATACAAAGGAGAATTTTCAAACGAATGGAAAGTGCTTTGTAGCACTCGGCTTATAATGTTAATTTTTCCAGCATTCGTTTTTCATCCCTGAGCACTTTTTTTTTTGTGCGCGAGGCCCTTCGATATATTTATGTGAGCGATACAGTATGTACGAAGCAAGAGATTTTTTTTAACAAAGGAACAAAAAGAAAAAAAAAAATTTTGTTCCCTTTTGAGCGGGCAGGTGCGTACGAAAGACCTTTTAATTTCGCCGAATGAATGCTTTCGCAGAGAGTGAAACGTCGACGTCAATGTATACAACATTTTTTTCCTCTTTCTCCCATGTTTTCTTTTTTTCTTTTTTTTTTTTTTTTATTCAGACACGCTTCATGTACGCTCTACTCTGAACAATTGGCCAGTCGCCTGCTCAGAAACTTTGCAATGTTCTCGTCCGAACAAATATGCGCGAGAGCCCCGTGAGATAAAGAACGTGTGACAGACAAAAGTAAAAGTAGAACGAGCCCATAAATACGACAAAAAGCGAATGAGCATTCTCTCCGTCCCATTTTTCTCCCTCTTCATATAAATTCAATTTTTTTTATTCACCTGCCTGCGATGCCTTTTATCAGAAGAGGCAAAACGTTGTTACTATGAGAATACATTTTTCGATGATAAAAGAGACAAATGAGAGAATAGATTAATGAGAAATTAAGAGAAATTTAATCGGCCACTGATTGGCCAGTTTGTACAACGTTCCTTTACGACTATTGTGTTTTTTTTTTTTTTTTTTTTTTTTTTTTTCAAATAAGGTATTGCCGATCGAGGTCTATCACGTCGCATCGTTCACTCCAGCCTATTTGTGCGAATCGATGGGCATCCCACGAGGCTTTTGATGAAGATCCGTGCTTCGGCTTTATACGGTTTACATACACGTTCATCTCGTTGCTCCTATCCGCACTATATTCCTGTGCCACTCGCTCAGACCCTCGGGTATGCACATATGTGCATGTATGTACAAATACAAGGTGTCCCAGGACTGAGGGTCATGATTATGAACTCGAGTTCAGGGCGAAATCCGAGTCGAAGTGTCTCGTAACGTTTTTTTTTTTTTTTATCGAGATACGCTTTTTATGAAGGATGATCGTCTTTTATCACGATTTCCGCTGAAACCGTTGGAGATACGACAAAAAGTTAAGAAACCAATTTTGTAGAGCATTAAATTTTCTACAAAAAAGCTCCTGACAACGATCTTCCATTTCCAATAATTTAGTCCTGAGAGTGAATAAAAAAAATACCCAACAAAACGAATGTTGTCGAAAACTAGGTATTTTTCAATCAGCTCTCAGGACTAAACTATCAAAGATGAAAAAATGTCGTCAAGAACTTTTTTCTAGCAAATTTTGCGCTCTACAAAGTTGATCCTCTGGATTTTTGCTTTATCTGTAACCGTTTTCGCGGTAGACGCGTTAAACGACAATTTCATCAATGGCACCAACTTCCGGACTCGAATTTCGTCGCTAAACTTGATTCACCGCTCATAACTATCTCCCAGGGAACACCCTGTGCATACGACAAAGCTCGAATCCACGTCCAAGTGAAAAGGAAAAACGGAGCTAGCCTGGACACGAATTTTACGCCCTCCTCGGGTTGACCCATCGACGTGGCTGCGTATACACGGTCCTGTGTGTGTGCCTTTACGAGAGGTAACACATGGCCCCAACCGTCAGCCACTCAGGAATTTAAGCCATATGAAAGGAAGAACGAGGCAGGTTGCTCGTGTGAATTGGACTCACGGATCATTATCCATTAGAAGCGACGAGAGCGTATTGCGCGCCAATGGACCCGAGCATTAACCCATTACTGCAACGTATTTTCTCCCCTTTCCATTGAACCACCGTATAATATCAAGCAGTCAGCGCTCATTCAACCATTTATTGTTTATCCGATTCCCATTAGAATAAACATCTTTTTCCTCATATACCAGAGCAAATGACTCCTCGCATCCATGAAACATTGAAATTCATCTTCAGCCTCCATTATTCATGCCCATTTTCACATAACCATTTTCCTGTCAACGTATTCAGGTCAGTTGACATAATCCCTTCTGTTGTCTCATATCATCCCTGATTATATATACACATTCTGTGAATATATCACCACCGTATACACACGATATACGTTATACTCGGCTCTATTAAGCTTGGGAATAATTTACACGAGTCTTAGGTCTGTAAACGTTGCCTAAGCCTATCGGAGGTCGAAATTACCGTGCACACGCCTTCTAGACGAGATACACAAGAGCCAAGACGAGACTAAGGCTGCTGCATCGCTTCCTTCCTGAGCTCAGGAAACTCGAGACGCCGGGGCTTCTCTGTGCAGTTCGAAACTGTGACTGAGCTAGACGAGCTTGAACAATAGATAGTATAGTTGGATTTCACCGACGTTAAATTCGACTATTAACCGGAGTATAAACATCGCTCGATGTTATATCATGGACGACCCTGATTTTTGGACATCTTTTCATCATTTTTTCATAACATCCGTGAGACTCTCACCGTGATCGTTGATGCCATGAATATTTACGAGTAAATATGAATAAACAAAGGAGTGGATAATATTTGCTTTAATTGTTAGTTACGCGAGCATAAACCGAGGGGATTACAAGTTCGAGATTTGTTCTCGAGTCTGTTTATGCGTGTGTACTGCGGTAGGAAAATTGAAAACGAGAATCCCTATTTATTAATTAATTGGATAGAGTGATAACGAGACGAAGGCCGACCAGTGGAGAGTGCGAGGGAGTGAGAGGGAGAGAAGATTAAGGGGTGAGAGTGGGGCTGCTGTACGGTAAACCAAACGTGGCAAACAATTTATTAACTCTATTTGCCTGAAAGTTACGTGAGTTGAAATACTTAATGCCAATGTATATACGTCGAATGCGTGCGCGTCTGTATATTTAATGACGTATTATTTGGGGCCGTTATTGATTTGTCATCAAGCTCGATGGGGGGAGGGGGGAGGGGGCTGGAAAGTTCGGAGAATTTTCTTATTGAAAATATTTCGCTGACGAAGCGACTGTAGAATGTATTCAGAAAGGATGTGCATTTCGGACCGACAATTTTCGAACTGATTCCTGATCCAGATCGAATCTAATTGCAGGAAGGCGTGCACCTGGATCCGGAAAACGGTGGCACTGTCTATTTTTATATTTTTTTTTTTTTTTCCTGACGACTCACGGGGTTGTGCGCGGCTTAATTAACTCGTTAGCTCGCACGGTACAATGAATTTCCGGAGTAACGAAACCGGCGCACGAGCAGGGGGATGCGGCGGAGCCGTCTAGCCCTTGAGCCTTTCCTCACTCGATGTACTCGGATCTTTCCGAGCAATGTCAATCAGCAAGGATTCTAACAAGATATCGGATGAGGGGAGGAAGAAATCGGAGAAATTAAAAGTGGAAAGAGAACTGGCTTAAGGGGGTTTGCGATTGGAGACACGTCATTCGAGGCTGCATAGGTAGCGGCGACTCGAGCCGCAAATTCGTTGATTTATCATCTCCCATTATTGAGCTATCACTGCCAACGCTCTTCCGGCAATTAGAACGCGCACTAACGATCCGTTATTGGGCCAATGTGTTACAATAGTGAAACTGGAGGCTTATTTGTTCGATTTGAGAGTTAATTCAGCGTTGAATTCTCAGGAATGTGTAAAGCGACGGTTACAGGAATAGCAGCAGCATCATCCTCTACCCAAGAAGGGAGAGAACAGAGGCGGGGACAGAAGAAGCTGCCTCCGGATTCTCCTGGAAGAGCAAACCTCTTCGCGACTGTTTCTGCTCTGGATAAAGCTCCAGCGAGCAGCGGAGAGTCTACTCAAGCGAATGAGAATTATCCAACGGTAGGTATACACCGCCCCGGCGAGAAAGGCTTGAGAGGGAACAGAACCCTTACGAAAAGCTCCTCTCAGCCGCGAGAGATTATGCTAATGCGAGATTACTTCGCGTTTAGTTCGAAAGCTTCGCCTCTCCTGCGGCTCTCTCCATTCCTGTATCCAACGAGTCTCATACTATTACCGTATACGTATAATCACTTATGCGATTGGTTATTTACGCTCTGGTCCAGCCTCAAATTTCTCTTTTCTTTGTGCTGATGGGAGCTTCGATTATTAACGAAAATCTGATTCGATGAATTCTCTTTTTTCGAGTTTATTTTTGACGTTTTTACGTCCCCCTGATTTTTGGGTATTTTTTTTTTTTTTTTCGATTTTTTGAAAATGTTTCTTTTGTTCTCATTTTATTTTCTCAATTCCTGTTCACTTTGGCTATCGTTTTGGTCGCAGGATGCTTCTGGAATTTCATTGAGTGCGTCGTTGCTCTTCGTATAAATGAGAAAAGCAAACAAATCGAAGAATTTTCAATGAAACAAAAAGGTGGGAGGAAAAGAAAAAAAAAATAACAACAGAAAAATCTCGAGCGGAGGACACTTTTTGTAAACGAAGCGAAGGCCCCAAGGCAAAAGGGGTTTGGAGTTCCTAATCGGTAGAGTTTCGAGGTTGGAGCACGTGTCTCGTTGGCTGCAAGCTCGTTACTTTTCTGAGTACACTGCTGGGGTGAAGAGAGCTGGGGGAGGGGGGGAAGACAAAGCAAAAAACAAGCAGATAAAGAGAGAAAGAAAGGATAGAAGGGAAACATTACACGACCGGAGCTTTGAGGGAAGAAAAAGGAGGGAAAAAAAAACAAGCAGGTACTTGGCATTATCTAGCCTTTCCTTTCTCCTCCGAGCCACCAGTCCACATGTTCCTTTCCCTCCGACTCGTCATTCCTCTCTCTTACCGGAGCACTCGACGCTAAAAGGGGTAAACACGAGCTCCTCTCTCTCTCTCTCTCTCTCTGCATTTTTATTTCGCTCTCTATCTCTCGAGACCGTGCGAGCACAACGGCCTCCGGTGCACCAGTATCATCGCTGTGTACGTCACGTGCAACTTTTACCACGATGCAGTGAGAAAACAGTTTTGATTTTTTTTTCATCCCTTCCCATTTATTATTATTTAGCAGCATCCTCTTATCCACATTTCCACCAACGTACATATTCCAGTCTCGATATTTACAACTTGCATGAATCACCGAACGAGCTACAATTCAAAGCAAGAAATAGAATTTAAAGAAAAAAGAAAAAAGCAGATAACAGCCTCCGCCTCTGAAAGCAAAGAGCTCTCTTCTCTTGATTTCATTCCATGTTTCGTATGAGTCTCGAGACTCTCATCCCCCCCCCCTCTACCCCCGGGGGGAAAGCCTCTTTCAAACGTACGCACGAAGAGCTTATTTCCCGAAGCAGCTTACCTTATCCATACTAACAACGAAAACGTCGAGGAATACGTGAGCCAGAATGACAACGACCCAGAAGAAGAGGAACAGCTAAGAGAGAGAGAGAGAGAGAAATGAACGACGCGGATATATTTATACCGGAGCGAGGCTCTATCCAACATTCA
The DNA here is from genome assembly GCA_037893425.1 of Campoplex nolae. Classification (NCBI taxonomy): domain Eukaryota; kingdom Metazoa; phylum Arthropoda; class Insecta; order Hymenoptera; family Ichneumonidae; genus Campoplex; species Campoplex nolae. The sequence goes on from JBBLXU010000655.1 coordinate 983,679, forward strand.
ATTCTCGTCTGGCTCATACCTTTCTCTCTTCCCCTGGAAACCCATTCAAGCATCTTACACCTTATTCCTTTAATATCTTCGCATTTCTCAAGAGCGAGGAAAAAGGAGGGGGGGGGGAGAGGGAGAGAGAGAGAGAGAGAGAGATTCAGGTATTGGTCATTCCGTAGCCAACGTCAGCGAGGGTCTTTTTTATTATTATTTATTTCTCTCTAGCTCGATATGAGCTCACCCTCAAAAAAAAAAACGTTCCAGTTTTTCCCCCACGAATCTTCCCTCCCTTCCCGTAATTCGGTCTCCTATTTTTCTGACTTTACGATTATTACATTTTACTCACGTGCCAAAACGGAATTGATACAATGTCTCGACGATACAAATTGATCGAGCTCTCCCACACTACATCTCAATGAAGCTTATTCACCTTCTCATAGGCCAAATAACTAATTCTCCTTGCCCTTTATTTTTCTTCATCGTTTTCCAACTTCTCTCGTTTATTTTCTACTCTCCGATTTCGAGCCACCCTATTCTTCGTCTATTATTGGACTCTCATCAGCCTCTTATTTCTTCAACGTTAGTTATGAGCTCGAGATCATCTGCCAACTAATATATATATATATATATATATATCTCTATATATATAAATCTGTTCGCTAAAAAATGTTTGTCCGCTTTTCAATCGAAAACGGCTGAACCGATTACAATGAATCTTTCACGAGATCAAAGATTATGATTCAAACTGAGTTTGTGGTTTTGTAAAATTTCGTTATCTCAATTTTTACAGAAATGCAAAAAAAAAGTTTAATGATTTCGTTCAATCTACAATTTTCAAAGCTCGACGGTAGTTAAATACAAACGATAAAAAAAAAAAAAAAAAAAAAAAAAAATTTACCAATGTGAAGAAAATAGGAAAACGAACAAAATGAGCGGTGGCTGAATGCTCAATTCGGTATAGAAAAAAAGTTACAGCATTTTTAATGAAATTATGAAAAATTAAAAATACGAAAATCTTTCGTTTGATTATTTTATCCAAAAGAAAACTGAAGAATCACGCATGAAATTGAAAAGTAAACGCAAAAAGATGGCTCATGTTACATCGTGATATATTTTTTTTTGTCGATTCAAAAACAATTTTTGTTTTTGAATTTATAGCTATAGAATTGGCTAGATGCGCCTGCTCTATGCAGCGGGCGAAGCCCGCATGAACAGCTAGTATATATATATATATAGATTCTCGAACAAAGTTTTGCAATCTTAATAAATACGAGAATTCGATAAACGAGAGTTCACTCAATCGCTCATCATCTCGACGAAACTCTCCGCAAGAATCCTTAAATTCAAATTCAAAATGCAACGAGTTTTTTTATCGTATTTGTCATACTTTACCGAAATTCAAATTATCATTGTTGTATTATTGAATGAAAGTTTGAAAATTAAATAAATAAAAATCAAATTGAAAATCAAAAAGTTTAATTATTGATCAATTTTTAAACTAGAAACTCACTTTTTTTCAATTCTCTTCGATCCACTGTGTCAAAGGTTAATCGATGTATATATATAAATATAAGAGAAAAACTATTTAAATCGAGAGAGAGAGAGAGAGAGAGAGAGAGAGAGAGAGAGAGAGAGAGAAGAGCCTGCGCTGGATCGCGAGCCATACACGTACCGCAAGAGAAATCGAATTTTTTCCTCAAAGCTCTCAGCTGGCCTCGTCATCACCCCTCGCCCTCCTGGATCGAGCCAGCAGCTCCGATAGCCACTGTCCTTCTAGCTCTATGTACAAAGACTTGGGTATAAAAAGAAAACCGAAAAAGAAAAAAAAAAAAACACGCCTTATATAAAGATCCGTCACGCTCGCCGAGAGGAACGGGAAAGAGAAAGAGAAAGAGAAAGAGAGAGAGAGGAGAGAAAGAGAGGAGAAAAAAAAATGTGTCACGACTGAGGAAACTTTACGATCGAGCTTTATCGTTTTGACGCTGCCATTCGCCTGTTCTAACCTTGCCCATCTACGTGCCGGACTGAAACTTGCTTCATCAAAAGCTCTTTTTTTCTCTTTCATCTTGAAACGAATGCCACAATGTTAGTAACAAATTATAAAAAAAATTCTATTTACACGATCAATGGTCCTTTTTTTAATGGATAAAAAGCAAGAAAACCACGAGACTTTTCATCATTTTTGCTTCGTCGAATGGCACAGAAGTCCATCGTTTTGCTTGGTACAAATTTTGTTTTTTTTTTTGTTTTTTTTTCTGAATTCAATTTCCTGTGATTGTTGATCGTAAAAAATTGATCTCTCTCTGTCCTAAAATTGCTCGCTTTCCGGTAACGGATAAAAGAGCAATGTTCTCCAGTTTCAACGTTTTTGATGGCAGGGCGTCGGTCAGTGTTTTATGCACACGTGCCTGTGTCTATGAACGAGAGACATGCCGCGGGAAAAAAAAAAAAACAAGAGCGGAAAAACGCAAACAGACGAGTGGTTACTGCGGCTGCTGCTGCTGCTGCCGCTGCTGCTCTCTTGATGAACGTTTTTCCTACGACATTTCGATCAACAAAGTCCTTTTCTGTATGCCCATCTCCATTGTTTATTCAATTAAAAATGTGGAGAATTCGAATTTGGAATAAAACGACTGACAGAAAGTTCCGAACTTTTGTCAATCGTCATAAATGCCAATTTCATCGTTCCTCTTAGCGATAAACGAAAGCTATACTTACGTCCGATGATGATCAGCTGCGTTCGACCAAATATCACGATGCTTCGTCCGATGACCAGGAAATTTGTCGAAATTCAATATTTTCATGGGAGATTTTGTCCGACCGACGAACACGACGTTGGACGCGTCTCCAGTGAAAAAAAAAAAACAAATGCTTTTCGTCTTATTTTTATTTTTGTTTCTTTATTTTTCTGAATCACACACTGGCCACACGGAGATTTTGGAATTTTTTTGGTATCTGCCAGCGGAGAAATGTTTCTCGAGACAGAATTAAGGATTTGGCCGATCGAGAATAAAGCACAATTTATAAACAGGCGCGAGATAAATCGGCAGCTCGATTTATGAGAGAACTTGTGTCGAATGATTTTCGTAACCAAAGTTGCGAGCCACCCTCTCCGTCAGAGGGTGCGCGGACGACTGACTCGCGCCGAGCTCGACGTCGCCGTTGCTCTTCTTCTCCCTCTCACTCATGGGTGTAGCCCGCGCGCGGCCGGCAGGCGCCAGGGGAGACAGAAATTGTGTATACCAGTGACTCCCCCGCCTCGCATCCCAACCCCCAACCTCTTGCGCCCGCGAAAACCATGCGAAATGGAAGGGATGAGTCTGGGTCGCGCGGTCTCACTCCCGCCACCCCTTTTCGCAATGAGAAACTACCACCCGAGACTTTTCTCACTGGGGAAGAAAGAAAGGGAGAAGCAAGAGAGAGAGAGAGAGAGAGAGAGAGAGAGAGAGAGAGAGCATTACGACAAAGTGTTAGGTTTGTTCTACGACGATATTCTTTCGAGAGCTCGAGACAAGCCGTACAAATAAGAGATCGAAAAACGAACTAAAAAAAGTCAAGTTGATGAATATCTGGCCAGGAATGACAATAAGACAAATAACATTCTGTTGAAATAGTATCAGAGCGATTATCATTGGCCCGTGGCTACTGCTCGGGTTCATTAGCAAAGCAAATGAGCCGCAGCGAATAACTAACTGAGATGATATCGAATCTTGCATTATTTTGAGCCGCCTTATTGCTTCGTTTCGACATCTTAACGGGACTAATTTATGATCAATTGTCCCTTTTGATTATTGATCATCGGGGGCTCAAGGAATAATTCATGTTATCAAAGGTAATTAGTAAGTTTTACGATGTAGCTCTATCGTCTTGAATATTTATAAAGCAAACGTTTTCAAAAGGTCACAGCGGAAAACTGGCGGTTATTACCGGCACAATGTTGACGGTGAAATTGTTCACTCTTAGAGATTATTAGTTTTTTCAAAGTAATTTCAACGAAGCGAGAGAGAGAGAGAGAGGCCAGAAAGTATCCCCGTATCTCGGAGGAATTCACAAAAGTTTTTCCATTCATCGGAGCTTCATTATGGCGGAGACACAGATAAGTCGAGTCTCGAGTCGCGGTAGCGAGAGCAAAGATGCTCTCATAAGCTTCAGTCCCGCGTACGAATATATAGATATATACGAATACGTGTGTTATATCTTGATGGAATATTTCTTAATGGAATTACACCTGCGCCTCCGGCTGTTTAGGACTTATTTTAATTATCAGAGTATGCTTACTTTTCGACTAATTGTAAGTTGAACCCATTGACAAAAATCTTTACGTCGCTGACTTTTTTTGCCAAATAATCTGGCGCGTCTACATTGTGTTTTGATTTTTACGATGTTCTAAAACTAGTTTTCAATTATCAACGAGAATCCAGGAAAGAAAGTCGAGTGAAAAAGTCCCGCAAAGTCTGTCGATTGCCCCCACTTCACGAGCTATCACTTATCAAAGTTAGAAGACATTGTAGTAACGCGGATTACGCACAAACGGTTGAAGATAGAGAAAAAGTTCATAGCACCAATTTTGTAGGGCGTAAAATTTTCTAAAAAAAAGTCCCGGATAGCACTTCTCTATCTTTGCTACTTTGACCCTGGGACTTGCTCGAAAATCGCTTCTATTCCTACAATTTTGGAGTGGACGGTTTTAGTACATTTTTATAATCCACTCTCCAGACTAAAATACCGAAGCTAAAAAAATGCCTTCGAGAAGTTTTTCGTAGCAAATTTAGTGCGCTACAAAAATGGTTCTTTAGTTTTTTTGCTCTATTTTCATTACTTCAGTCCTGAGCGCTAATAGAAAAAATACCTGATTACCGAGACTTATTGAGGGAACGATTTTCAGGTATTTTCTTCTAGCTTTTTCAACATCGTCACAATAAATACAATTTTTCAATTAGTTGGAATATCCTAGTGATAAAAAAAAATGAAATCGTTGGCAGAGAGTTTCAATAAGACGATTAATATATAGCGATTTATTTTCACGCTGCGAAGAATAAAATTAAAAAAGAAAGAGTAATCGGCATAGCCGCTACGTGGTAGACGGTTCGTGTGGACGCACGACTGCTGGGCAGCCCGGTAGCGCGGAGTGTAGATAATTCTAGATATATGTCGCCGGAGGCAACAGAGTAAAAAAGAGGCAATAAAATCGAGGGAAAAATGGCGTCAGTGACGAATTGGTGAACGTGTTGAAAAAAATTTGGGGAAAGGGAAGGAAGAATATTTTTTAATTGAAATTTCTCACGTCACAAGGGAAACACAATGGCCCCATAGATCCCGCACGTTTTTATACACCAATTTAATGCGGCAAAGCGAGTGTTTTTATTTTGTTTGTTTGTTTCTCTCTCTGTCTTTGTCTCTCTCTTTCTCTTTTGTGTGTGTTTTTTGCAACTGCAGTTCCGGCGCTGCAATGACGCAGGACCGTTCGTCGAGGGAGGCTCGACTGGACGTTCCAATCAACGCTCTATTCTATGCTTTTTATATCGAGATGCACCCTGACAGTACGCACGTGCATAAAAAAAAAAAATGGGGAATTCGATTAAAACGGTGGACCTAAAAAAAATTCAAGCGCGCCACCAACTCCGCGAAATATTTCGACTTGTCAAAAAATTCGGAGCTCCATTCCTCTCTCACAAAGTTCCCAAATAAATCTCTCTCCCCGAAGGACACAAAATATTAAAGTTGTTACGCGAAAGCGCCAGAAAATCTGGCACTTTCCATTTTCCTCGAGAAACGATTTTATTATGCGAACACCCAAGCTCGTTTCAAAGTACCTTCCCTCCTAAAACCCCCATCACCCTTGTTCCCCAGCTACCGATATGACCCCTCGGTGCGCCTCGCCCTTTCTTCCCTTCCACTGCTTCCTTTTTCTTCTCTTTCCTCTGCTCCTTCGTCTTCTTTTTCTTTTTGCACTGCCTTATTCTTTTCCTGCTTCTTTTATTATTTTTCACCCTCATTATTCGAACATAAAGGCACTCGCTCGCCATTGATCCGATTAAAAAAAGAAAGAAAAAGATGTGAACTCGAGTTAAGAAAAGTGAGAAAAAGGCTTGAGGAAACGCCTCAGCCCTCTACATTCTCCTGCAACTCTCTTCTCCAGTTCCCCAGGTACCGAACTCGCCTCCTAATGTCACTGTACACTCTCTCTCTCTCTCTTTCTCTTTCTCCATTCCCAAGACATTTAATTCAACTCTTTTATAAATTTGATTAACACAATGGTCTCCGACTCGATGTTTTCTCGTCTTTCTTCTCCTCTGCTATTTCTTCGTTCTCATTCTCACTCGGAGTATAAGAAATTGAAGAAATTTATCAGTCCCAGATTCTCACGAAGTGGACAACAGTGCTTTTCACTTGTTCCATTCCTCCGGCCAATTGCCAAAGAGTTTAATTCGAAGGTGTGTCTGTGAAAAGCCACCGGATTTGTCCGTCATTTCTCATTTCTTTTATTCCTCACGTGCACTACATACGGTTTCTTTTTTCAAATGATGCTGCAGTGAGAGAGAGAGAGAGAGAGAGAGAGAGAGAGAGAGAGAGAGAGAGAGAGAGAGAGAGGGAGAGAGGAGAGAGAGAGAGAGAGAGAGAGAGAGAGTGAGTGCTCCGGAAATTACGACCTCAGCTCGCACGAGTCTCTCCATTTCCGGTAAAATCTGGGAGGCAAAGCTCCAACCTCGGTTTCCCCTCTGCCCGACGAAAAATTCGTCATTCTACCTGCGTTGTCGAGCCCCAGCGTCGAGAGCACTGAAGAGCTGGCCCGGCAATTCTGCTCTCGACACGATAACGACTCGTTTACGCTTTATCTCTGTGTAAGCACGTCACATCCATCCTCCAACCGCCCGTGATTTTCCATTTTTCAACCGTTTCTCATTCCCGCACTTTCTGGCCAAATGACCCGTCGGACTCGACGTCGTTCACCTAAATATTTCTCGTCTCTGTCTCACGCCTCAATCCACATTTCTAATGTAAACGAAAATCCCAATTTTTTTAAACTTTTTTCTCGTCTTTTCGTACTAAATCCATTCAATTACGTTTACCAAATTTTTTAGCTATGAATCCTTAATGTCTTATTTCATGTCCAAAAAATTCAGCTCAATTTCGAATTTTTTGTCCCAGAAAATACTCGAAGACTCACGAAGAGATTTGAATTGTTTTTTTCTTCCAAAATTCGTTATTGCAGTGACTCGAGTTGTGGACAGTCGATTTATTGGAATTTTCATAATTACTGTTTACTGTGACCACTTGAAGAATAAAGAGAACGAGAAATGACAAAATTGAAAAAAATAAAACTCAAGAAGCTGCCACTTGGTGAAAAAAGTCTCTAAAAACGGCTTCCCGTAGCCAGATTTCCTCGGGACAATGGAGAGAAATTTTTTTGTCCCACGAAAGAACATAATTTTGAATATTATTCAACAGCATTCGCGGATTAAAAATCGTTTGAGCGTGAAGAAACATTTTCGACGAATAAAAATTTTTCATTCGAACTGGACTCTTCAAACTCCAAGAAAATGGGGTACGTAAAAGCGGAGTTCAATTTTCGTACGAATTTGCATTTCGACTCAGGTCCAATGGGGCCCGAAAAGTCCAGGACTCAAAAATCCTAGAACTTAAATTGGGTGCTTACATATTTTTATAATTTTTTTTTTTCTTCCAGCTCGAGCTTCTCGTAGTTTTATTTACTTTTATTTCATCTTAACACTTTTCCTCGAGCGAACTTCATATATTTTTCTCTTGTCTCGTCGCACATATCCATGGCGTGTTCTCATTTCGCCTGGAGGCAAACGTCGTTCCGTTTTCTCATACCTACCCCCCCCCCACCCTTCCCCTCCTCCCAACCCTCTCTTCACTGTCTCTTGGTTTCTGTATTTTTTGTCTTTTGCATACTCTTTTTTTCTTGCCATCTTTTCGCCTCGGGTTGCCTATTTTCCTTCTCATATGTAACGTGTACTTGGTCGCACACGTTTGTCTCGCTCTCTCATCCACCAGCTGCGCGTTGTTTATGCTCCTTTTTTTATTATCGTTTTTCTTTTCCCTTAGTTTCTTCCTTTTTTTTTCTTTTATCTCCTATTTTTATTATCATTTCCATTCCCCTTCTCTCAAGCTCGGAAATTCTTTGTGTTTGCTCGCGGATATAGAAACGCTCGGTCGCATATGTTCGGAGTGTCTTCGTCGTTCCAGAAAATCTCTCCCTCTCTCTCTCTCTCTTTCTGGACGTATCTCGATATATGCATGAAAAGTATTTTCACCGTTGCGGAATTCAGCACAAAATAATTTGGAGGAAAAAAAAACCAAAAGGGTGAGTTTGAAATTTCTTTGATTTTTTTTTTTAAACAAAAATATATATTTTTACATTCGGCATGAATATTTACATGAAGAGATTGCGTTCGGTCGGACGAAGGACGATTCGGTCGGGCTGCGATCCTCCTCCGGTATAAATCGAGCCTTCGACTTGCCGAAACGATAAATTTACAATTTTTTTTTCTTTTCTTCAACAACGCCAACCTTCACTTGGCGTACAACTCTTTCAATTTAATGCGAAGAATCTTTCCCGACGGATTCCGGGGAATCGATTCGACGAAGGTGACGCCACCTGAAAATGAATCGTGAAATATTCTATGAAAGAGTCCAAGGAAGAAAGAGTATGGAGAAAATAAAATGTAGAAAAAAAGTTGGTATAAAAAAAGACCTTTGAGTTCCTTGTACTCGGCGACCTTGCCGATGACGAACCGTTGGACTTGTTCCTCGGTGAGATCGGCGTCTTTTTTTTTCATGACGAAAGCCTTGGGGACTTCGCCGGATCTGGTATCAGGAATGCCGATAACAGCGGCGTCTTCGACGTCGGGATGAGTGCGAAGAATGGCTTCGAGCTCGGCCGGAGGCACCTGGAATCCCTTGACCTTGACGAGTTCCTTGAGCCTGTCGGTGATGAAGAAATCACGATCCTGATCGAAGTAAGCGATGTCACCGGTTTTGAGCCAGCAGCCGTCGACGACCGCGTCCCTCATCGCCTCGGGATTGTTGCTGTAAGCTCTCATGACGTGGGGTCCGCGGACCCAGAGCTCGCCTGTTTGTCCGGGGGTCGAAACGTCCAGGTTCGTTAAAGGATCAACCAGTCTCGCTTCGCTGTTGCAAATCGGATGCCCGATACTCGCGTATTTCCTGTTCGACGATTCGAGAAAAGTCACCCCGGAACATTCCGTCATTCCGTAGCCCTGTAGGAACTTCAAGCTCTTGTCCGAGACCTCGAACTTCTGATAAACTCTCTCAACGTCCGACTGGGCGAGTGGCGCAGCCCCACTGAATATGAACCTCATCGCCTCGAGGTGTTTCTTCTGCACGAGAGGTGAGGCCCGCAGGAAAAGAACGATCTGGGGCACGCAGAATAGCACCGTGCACTTTGGACGATGGAACAGCGTCAATCAGAAAAAAATGTCACTTCAAATAACCGGCCGAAGCCTACTTCCAACTTCCATCAACTTTTCATCAGAATCTTTGACGTTTTATTACCTGATGATTGTCCAACACGTTGAGAAATATCTCAGGTGTGAACCTCGGCATCGTAACGAGCTTTGAACCCAGCTCCAACCTTGGCAGCATCAGAATGTTCATTCCGTAAATGTGGAAGAACGGCAGAAACGCCGGAACCACGTCCTTCATCGCGTCTGAAAAGTATTTTCGTTTTTTATCATCATCCCGATACTTTTCAACCTTATTCTACGGATTCGATAGGCTTTAAAAGAGTTTGACAACTTGGAACGCACTCCTGGGAAACTCCCAGGAGTGCTGATCACAGTGGTGGATCAAAATCCATAAGTGCTAAGCCAGATCGACTCTAATCTTTGATCAATGACGCCTAATGTCACTGGTCGCTGAAGAAGCAGCAGTCCAGAAAGTCTGCTCTTCGTTTCTCTACTTCGAATCTAATCTTTGGTCAATGACGCCGAATGTCACTGGTCGCTGAAGATATAGCAGCCCAGAAGGTCTGCTCTTCGGTTCTCTACTTCAACTCTAATCTTTGATCAATGACGCCTAATGTCACTGGTCGTTGAAGATACAGCAGCCCAGAGATTCTGCTCTTCGTTTCTCTACTTCAACTCTAATCTTTGATCAATGACGCCTAATGTCACTGGTCGTTGAAGAAGCAGCAGCCCAGAGAGTCTGCTCTTCGGTTCTCTACTTCAACTCTAATCTTTGATCAATGACGCCTAATGTCACTGGTCGCTGAAGATACAGCAGCCCAGAGAGTCTGCTCTTCGTTTCTCTACTTCAGATAAGTTTTCTGTCGCCGTTCTTTTTTTTCAGGAAAATGCCGAGCGCGAAACCGTAAAAGTGTAGATATCTGTCGAGTGTTTTAATCACAAAAATAGCGTAGGTCCGTGTGCGCCCACGCGGACAATCTGCTGGGGAGGGACGGCGACATTTATCAGGAATGAGAACGAGATACAAAGAAGGAATCAAGCGCGAGCCTCTGGTCTCGTGACGCAAGCGTGTACGAGTGGTTAATAACGAGCGAGTCATTGACGCGGAAGGACTTTGACCGTCTGCCTGATGACGGACCACCAGCAGCAGCAGTCCGAGAGCGTGTTCCTTTTTTAGCGCACTTTAAGAACGCGATGCAATAATCAAAGGTCGCCTTGCGACTTGCCCCCTTTTTATCGTCCCCCCCCCCGCCCCTCGGCTCGATATCTCGAACCCGACTTACTATCGAATGTGCTCGGGTCTATACTATTGTTGACCATGACCATATCTGCCACGAGATTTTTGTGCGTGAGCTCGACCCCTTTTGGCAGGCCGGTTGTTCCGCTCGAATACGGCAAAACGGCCAGTTGATCTGGACTCCTATTCCTCTCTTCCAGCTCGGGTAACGTCCTGCCCCGAGTTATCATATCCTAAAAACAATCAATTTAACATGGAACCAAAAATTTATCGCCGGATTTTATCAGCACTTTTCCAGATATTCCTACCTTGAACGGTATCGTTCCTTCCGGAATTTCGTAAGTTCCATCCTCGATCACTATCTTGTGGGCATCCGAAGGCAACGCACTTTCGGCAGCTATCAGCACCCCGCGGGCTATCTCAGCTGACGTTATTATCGCCTTGGTCCTCGAATCCACCAATTGCTTCTTCATCTCCTCTGCAAATTTTCATATCCTTCTACTTGCACATGCTTTTGCCTGGCTCTTAATAATCTCTTTGGTACACGCGGATCGCTCAACGAGAATGATCTTTGAACCGCTCCGAATCTCCTTGCTCCCCCCAGCCTCTCATTCTACTTCTGCTTTCATAACAACTCTCGTGTTAGAGAGCTCAGTCATAATAATCATTTAAAAAAAAATAAAATAAAAACGAACGTGCCAACGAGTCGTAACGAAACTTACGTTCAGGCTATTCATTTATTCGTGTTTCGAAACAAATGTCTCGTTGAATCTAAATTCATGAACTTTGCTGTTTAACGAAAATCTATAAATATTCAACCGGCTTTGAAACTTTGGTCACTTTTTTCGTTTTTAATGATTTTTAAAATATTTTTACACTTCGGGCTGATTAAATATTCTTCGACGAACTTATTTTTTTTTGCCTCGACATAATTTTTTCCAATAAATTCAAAACGTTAAAAAAAAGAATTTCCTGAGCGTTCAACGAACTGTTTCTCGAATGGTAACTCCGAAAAATATGAAAAAACGAAAAATGAAATAGATGTTCGACCAATTTTCATTACGAGACATTTTTTTTTAGGATTTTGCGATTATTTCATGATTACAAATCAACTTTGCAGCTATCGAGCTTAAGAAAATCGTTTTCTCTCCTGCCCGAGAAACATTTTTCATTTTGTTCCGAGGAAAATGATAAAAAATAATGACTCACCGACCGTGTAAAAGGGATTGACAGTCGTGACGACCATCCCTGCCTCGAGTGCGCCCAAAAAAGATATTGCACACTCGGGACTATTGGGCGTTATGAGGGCAACAACGTCGCCTTCCTCGAGACCCAAGCTGACCAAACTTCTGGCAACGTAATTGGCGGCGTCCCGAGATTGAGCGTACGTATACTTTCTTCCTGTGATTCCACATTCCTGACGTGAGCAATTGGAATGAAAATTCGAAAAATTTCTATTTTCGTATATTCTGTTAGATTTTTAGATTTTTCACGTTTCATATTTATAAACAAAATTTCAAAATATTTCTAAATCTTGAATTTCGTTTCGAGTTTTTTTTTCTTCATATTTTTTGGATTTTAACAATTTTCGTATTTTGAATTTCGCAACATTACGTTCGTCCCACAATCGTTTGTTTTTCGTTCCGTTAAATCGGGTCGCTTTACAAAGATCGTTGCGATTCAATTAAAATTCCAAAGTCCGAGATCACGATAAAAAATGTTACGATAAAAATCGCCAGCGATAATCTCCGAATCACGAGCAATCAGATTTTTCAAAATGTTATTATTGAGCGGTTAGATAAACGCGATAAGAAGTTCATCACGATCGTAAACGGGTGAGTAAAAAAAAAAAAAAAAAAATTTCAAAAGAATTTTGTTTTTGTGTCTCATTTAGCATGGGAGCGTCGAGAGAGGACTACTCACGAGTGCAACGTTGTTGGATTTAAAATGAACATTTTTCCAGACGAATTGAGGAATGGTTTCCGACGGGATTTCGACGTTAGATTGAGGCGAGGTAAAAATTTTTTCGCCCTTGTTTCCCTCGATTATTTTGCATTTGGTAGCAGGTTGCGAGTACTGCCTTGAGTTTCTGTTGCTCAGGAATTTCGCACCGTTCTCCAATGTCAGTCCGAGACGCCGGGTGCCACGTGCCAAGCTCACCATTATTCAGTGTCGGTAAGAAAATTCCTAATTTATCGTTTCTATTACTCCGTCGGATCGAGGTCCTTACGTAGGGAATCAGCAACACATTTTTCTTTTCTTTCTAAACAAGAAAAAAAAGGAAAAAAAAAAAAAATTCTTTTAATTACGATTTTTTTGGTGAAGGAACTTGGACGCGATTAAAAATACGTGGAACGAGAACTTCGGAGCTTCGACCACGAAGGTGTGCGCTGTCAGATAAGATGTTCGTCGAGCAAAAGATAAAGCTGCACTTGGATCGTTCGCTCTGCGCTCCTTTCAAGTTTTTATTTATTTATTTTTTTTCCTAATTTTTATCTTCCTGCCAAGTCACAAAGTTTTTCATAAGTGTCGGCACACGAAGCTCTAATCACTGCTCCGAGTAATGAGTGCGAGCAATGCGAGATTGTCATTGTATTTTTTAAAATGTAAATTATCGATATTTTTAGTTCAAGGAAACATGAACGTCGTCGGCTAGTAGAAACAGCGGAGATTCTCGGCGGGTGCTGAATTAAAACCCAACGCGACGAAGCCCCGCGTGTACCTGAACGCGGACTTTATTTTTTTTATTTTTTATTTTTTTTTTTTTTGTCGCGTATCCGTCTCGAGCCTCCGCGAACTGTCACAACGATCGATCTCTCCTGTCGATTTTAATTGGCTCGATATTTCATTGAGTTTATTTACCGAAATGGTGTGGAACGCTGCTGCGTCCGCACAAGCCGCTGTCACTACCGCGAAGAGTCTCTTAAACAGACTCGGCCGATGAACCTTTGCGCGCAGACATGCGATCTGTCTGCCATGGAATTATCAACTTTCACTGCCCACATTTTCCCTTCCGTAATCTCTGGGGCTTGCTCGTTTATTCATTTTTTCTTTTTTTTTTTTTTACAAAATTCGCTAAATTCTCGTTCGATCGAAATCGTCCGAAAAAAGAAACGTTTTTTTCGATCCGGAGAATTGCGCATGCACCGCAGCGACGTTGTGAACTCACCTTTAATGATAAAAATACAAGTGAGAGTCTCGTTGCCGGAATAAAAAAAAAAAAAAATAAAAAAAAAATAAAAAAAAAATCTGGATAATTCTTTTCGAATCGCAGGCCGGAATCGACGAAGGATTGAACTCTGGTTTGAATGTAAATGAATGAAAAACCGCAAAAAATTGAAATGTCAGCGGTGATCACGAGCTGCTGGGACGGTTCGTCCGGTGAACTGACGCTTTTCCAGCGAAACCCGAGACGACTTTAAAGCTAACGGATACCAACGAGTTACCCCACCATTCAACAACGCCGGAGACGAGGAATTAACTGCGAGGAGTGAGAGAGAGAGAGAGAGAGAGGGAGAGACGAGAAGCCAAAAACCTAACAACAACGACGAGTCCGATCACTCCGCTCTCTGTAGTCGGAACGAAACCATTTTTACATCACACTGCTTCTCTCATGCACATGCAACTGTCAAACGTGTCGTTACTCGCTGACCTTCGTAGTGATTTATGAATAAAAAAATATTTTAAAAAACGGCTCTGGCGATAGCGCAGTAACTAGACTTCGGAGGAAAAACTCCTTGAACATTGTACTGAGAAAGAAATTTCGATGAACGGAACCCATTTTGGTTTTCTCAATTTTTTTTTAATATAATGTTTTCTGCTAATTTGTAAATTTTTTTTTTTTTTTCAATTGTGAAATCATTTTCAGCAAAGTTCATGATTTTTTTTTATGGATTTTCTTTTTCTCAACCAAAAAGTCACGATTCTCCGCATTTTTTTTTACTTCTCTCATCGGGACTTTTGAACATTTTTTAATTTCGTTTCGATCTTGGTTTTCGAATGAAAAAACAAATTGGTTAATTTACTTTTGAACATTTTTCAATTTACTTTCGATTTTTGTTCTTTTAATTTTTTTTCAAATTAATTAATTTAGTTATTAAAACGAATATTGATTAATTTCCTTTGAAAAATTTTTTATTTTTGTTTCAATTTTGTTTTTTTTTTTTTTTTTTATTTTTCAAAAATTTACTTAATCAATTGATTTAAACAAAAATAAAAAGAACCAATATCGAAACCGAATTTGAAAATTTTCAAAAGTTCATTCACTCATTGAATCAAGTTGAAATTAATTAATTGATTAATCAAGTTTTGCGGTTATCCATTTGGCGAATCGATAATTCCATCGAATTCAATGATCCTCTCGACGAAAAAATGAATCCTCCGAATATTCGTTAATGAAAATTTATTTTTACGCTTTAATAATTATTGAATAATTTTATTGCCGCATATCGACATGTTTTGTGATCGAAATATAAATTTTCGTATCTTCTCGTAGTTGTCTGATTTTTTGCCAGATTTTTAGCATGATATTTTTGTTATTTTGAACAAATAAAATTATGACGATGAATATTTATATTCGCATATGTTTGCGGAGAGATTATGAATAACGATGAGCGAAGAATGGAGGAAAAAAGAGATGATGGGTGCCGGCGTACGATAAAAAAAAAATAGTTGAATGAACCTCGATCAAATTCCGAAAAGCGAGAGTATTTTTACTTTTATTTTTTTTTTTTGTTTTTTATTTCGCTTCGAATCTGAGCAGATAATCTACGCTGAAACGGTGTTTCTGTTCGATAATCTCGGCGAACCGGACAATTCGTGAAAATTATACGGGAGCGCAGAGTCGTAGCGAGATACGGATTAAATAATCATAATCGTTCCAGACGCTCCCTTCTCGCTCTCGATTAAATATTCTGCTTATACGTATCGGCATGCATATACACGACCCGTTACTCCCGCTCTCATAACTCTCGTGTACTTTGATCCCACGTGCTGCTGGGATCAACGGCGGTGCATGCGTATAAACATCGCGACGATTTTATCGTCCAGAACTTTCGAACTCACGATGCTGCCACCGCGGCACTTTAATCGCGAACGTATAAAACGTGACCGGGATGCGTTTCGGTTCATTTATATTCGTCATCGTGTTTCCATGACAGAGAGCAAAGCAAACGGGGAAAAAAAAATCGCAAAAAAACAGTATAAACGCTCCGAGGTAAAGTTGCGACAAGTACACTCGCTCCTACCGAATAACAGTTCCGCGGAAAAACATCGACTTTTAACCCGTCAGCGGTTGGGCTGTGAGACTTTTTCTCACACTTTTAGTAAAACAATGATCAGTCGAACAAAATCAAATGGTATAAACATTCGAAATTTGTTCCATCTGTGTCAAATTTATTTTTCTGTATGATAGACGACATGAAACGTTTTTTCAGAATTTTTTAATTTTTGTATTATTTATTTATTTATTTATTCGATTTTGGAGTGTCAATTATTATTGGATTGATGCTTTTCAACAAACAAAAAATTTTCTAAAATCATAATCAATGCAGTGGAATTATTTATTTTTAAATCTGTACCGGTGAGAAAATCTCTCATCGCGCGACCAATGTTTAGGATACAAGTAGCGCGACCGCTGACGGGTTAAGGATGATCGATCATCAGGTCAAGTCCAAGATTCTGATCTGAAATTTTTACATGATGTAGATGAACATTTTCCGAGACTACTGTCAAAATTTGGGCTAGATCGACCGTCTAGTTATTTCGCAATAAAATCGCAAAGTCAAGCATTTTGAGGCACCGAATACACGGCGTATATGGAAAAATTCAAGATTAATCGTTAAAAAATCTGAATTCTGATAAACTGGACGATAAGAATTTGATAAAAAATAGAAAAATCATGCTTCATGAGGTTGTCAACGCACTAAGATTACAAAAATATTTCAATTTCCGGTTGCAAATGTCGAGAATCGCGATGTTGACAAGTTCGGTTGCTTACAATTCTAATACGAAGAATACTACGGAGTCGTTGACGATCAAATTTTTTTTTTTTTAGTTATCCCGAATGATTGTGCTATAAAATAGTCATCTATCAGTAATTATGTTTATTAAAATCGATAATACGAATATTCAACATCAGTCAAAGTAAATCAGAATAGTTGTGAACCGTTCGGCATGCTGTCAAAAGTCTAAAAGAGACTGAGGAGTCGCTGCCGCGACTCTGGATGTCGATGATGATAATGCGGAAAGGTCTATCGATGCTCGCAGCTCCTTCGATATTAATCATCCAGAACTTATGAGTAGGGCCTAATTTGGTGAATCCCTTTGCAGGTTGGATGCTGGTCGATAATTAGTCGCCCTTGGAACGGTTGGCTAGACAAATGGCAAACACTCGTTCGATAATAACGTTGAATGTTTGGTGTCCTCGCGTATAGAGTTCTGTGGTCGCAGAGGAGTGCGCAGCGTTGCGTGCTACGGAACGAGCATCAATTTGCTAACGACAAATAATTCTGGGTGATATGACGGGGAGGCCAGCAGGATGAACCGGGGCGAAAATGTGTGCTTGGGGAACGAAGATCCCTGCAATTAGGTTGATGATGATTTTTAGGTTATTTAGTTGGATAAATTGATGGGAATTAAGCACCGATGATACCCTCATTGGTTAGCTGACATGGAAAAATCATCGCTCATTTCAAAAATTTCTCGATTAGTGGAATATCGATTTTTCATTATGACCGAAATGAGTTTTGTCCCGCCGGGAATTAACGGACGGATAAATTTGACGTTTATTTACCAAGGGACGCAAACGACTGGGCCACAGATTTATCATAATTTATCCGAAAAATATCGATCAGGAGTTGAAACGTTTTCTGAATGACTTCCGGATATCGCGCAACGAGGCAGAAATGCTATTGGCTCTCGTTGACTAATGCCAACACCACGAGTGCCATCTGCCCTCGGAGTTATCCCGACTGAACACGAAGGCATTGATACGAATCCTCGTTGCGAGCATCAGAGATAAGTGAGATGTAAATTCGGCGAATGAATTCGGATTGTCAATTGATCGAGACCAACCGAAACCGACAAATCATGATAAGTAAAATAATTATGGAGAATCGATCGCAATGATTTTGTGCATTTAATTGGTACACCGATTTAAATACCACCAGAATTCATTGTTCGGCTGCTCTGTTTACCAGCAGGATTTGATGCTACGTTCTCCACTGATCCGAATCGTATGCCTGTCACGTGTGCTTTTCAATCGAATCCTATGTTTTAGCAAACAAAACGCTAGCGTTTGCTCAAGCAACGGAACACTGGTACCACTTTGAGCTTTAATTAGATTCTGATTAGCAATTTCCTCGGGGGATTACGTGCCTGGTGAACTTCATCGGCTCATTGGATTCGATCGGAAAGCCTCGTTTTTCGTCATCGACTAACAAAATTTTTTTTTTTTTACTTATTCATTTATTCATGCAGGAACGGATGACTGACTGATATTGAATTACTGAAAATGAGACGTACGAATGGAGTTTTTATTGGTACGATGCCACGACGGGGGTCAAAGATTCGAAGATACAGAGCCCGCAACATAATCAGTAACTTTGAAATCCAATAAGAAGACACTCGTTACCACTTTTAGAAGACGAGTTAACGATCGTTTCGGATCAGCTCCTCCAAACTTTCATCTTCTCCCTTCCAGCTTCCCTCAGCCCAGTCATAATATCTATTTTTCTTTTCTAACTTCATTTTTTTCGCATACGACATCGCCGCTGGTTCTGGCTCTCTCCGTCTCCCGCTCTCCTGGCCGGACTTGCTTCTTCTATAACCACACGATTTCGTCTGTTGATGTTGATATTGACCGAATTACCTCTACCGTCGACGTACGACATGCTGTACGGGAAATGATCGATTCTCGGCATCGTTATCTTCCCTGGAACGTGCTCAAACGGCTGGCTCGTTATCCATGGCAGCTTGCTTATCAAAATCGCCTGCGGGGAAGCCACTGCTGATATCAAAGAGCTCGGCTTAACCGGCAGCGGAACATAGTGGGATCCTGGTCTCAGTGGCTTTTCTAAATAACGATGAGGCCGTACTCGTCTGCGCCGTTTCCTTCGTGGCGACCTTCCTTTACGACGTGAATCTGAGAAACGATGACGCGGGTTCGTAATTACACTCTCACTGGAAGTAACGATCTCGCCAAAGTGTTTTACTATAGAATTTTTTTTTATTCGTGACAACTTATTTGAAACACTGTAATGTAAAAACGTCCGAAATTTTAAAAGGATTCACCGTTCCTGATTCGAGATATTGTAAACCAAAAACTGTACAGTTCTTACGCGCAGAGTTGAAAAATTCCAGTCAGATACTGGGCTCCTCACTGTGATTCATTGAGGTATGCACGACAGAGTTTTTCAAAAAGTTATAAGAAGTTTGACCGCTTAGTTTCGGAATTATAGTCACTTGAACATTTTTTTTCGAAAATTATATGTTTTCAGGCTTCTGTCTGATGTGACAATTGCCATTATTAGTTTCAAATTTCGAAAAGTTAACTAAATATTGAGAGCCAATTTTTGAACGTGACTGTGGCGAGACTTCTACCTTAATTAGGAATGAAGAGACTCACTCGATTGAAAGACACTCATCAGTTGGTCGTTAATATGTTGTTGAAAAAAATCGTGAAGAGCAAATACGCCATGGCTGTGCATTCTTCGAGCGGGGGAAGCCATAATATTTCGAATGCCCCAACTTGCTTTCGGCACTAAATGGTAGAAAGAATATTATAGAAATGCTTTTTCATTCAAATGGGTATCAGCGAATGATGATTACCTCGATGAGATTTTTCGTTTTCCTCGAGATCATCATCGTTGTCGCTGCTCATCCGGTAAAAATGGGCGGTTTTATCCGGCGCTATCAAAACCGGTGACCGACGACGAGGAGTACCGATGCAATCTTCGATGATGATGCACCCTCTGCTGCTCCGCTCTTTCCTGCTTCTTCTCATTCTCCTCGAGCCAGATAAATTCGGAACCCTTTGAGGATGATCCTCGAAAGAAGTGGGAAGCTTTCGTAGCTCCACTTCTGTGTCCGTTCGGTTAGCGTCACTGTTCGGAGAGTTCTTGGGTTGAGTTCCAGGTGTGGAAGCTTTTAGGCCCGGAGGGCCGGTCGTCGATCTACCAACAGAGTCTCCTGGTCGTTGGAACGAGGAGGCATCCTTCACTAGCGATGAAGCCAGATTAAGGAAATGGTTGTTACCTGTGAAAATGAAGTAAGGTCTAACAAGAGGTTGATCAGTCGGATAATTGGGAACATAGGATGGTGCCTGACCAGATGGAATTAACTCCGGTAGCTGAAGTCCTGGCGCGAAGGGTGGTTGTTCTGCAATGGGGGGATACCCGGGAAGACGATCGGTTGACAGATTGTTTGAAGCCACTGGGTCCATATAAAATTCGGTATAAACAGCGGTGGATTTCATCTATTTTTCCAGCATCTCTATATTATAATACGTACGTAATTCTCTAAACTCTTTGTGAAATTGTACGAAATTCGTATACGAAACTTCCAGGGTCATCGCGATCTTTTCTGTTGATTGGCGCAGTTGTATGAATGTCAACTGAATAGCACTCCACTGATCGGTGTTCAATTTAATGATTGCTTCGTGATTGGTCTGCATCACATGTAGGATGTATTCGAAAGACTGGCTTATTTGATCAATGATATATTGCTTCGCCTCTCCCAAATCTGCCTTGAATTCGACCTTCATCCGTTCGATATCTTGGCGTATGAGCATGTGTCCTCTTATAAGTTCGTTCAGCATGTCCAACAACATATTTTCGTGAGGTTTTGATGGCCATCCGGGTAATTGAGGGAACCATGGGCTGTGAGGAGTCGAGGGTACGCCACCACCGTTGCTTTCTGGAGCGGTTGGTAGGGGTGCGATCGGTGGAATGCCTGGCTGAATACCGCTTGGTATCGCGTAGGGCCCGGGACAGGGACACGTGCACATGCAATAGCAATCTTTTCTGATACCGTGATCGAAGATTCCACCAGGTTTAGGCGTCCACGTCATGTTGGTGAAGGGGCTAGGATAGCCGTTCGTATTGTGGTCTAATCTCGGGCAGATACAAGGGCAGGGACACGAGCAGGCACAGTGACCGGTGAATCGGTTGGCAAAGCCAATCGGAACTCCTGGTCCGTAAGGACCCCAAGGAAGTACTAACGGAGGGACTGTGCCGTGTTGCCCAGGTTGGACGACCGGCTCCATGGGCCGCGGGATCGTTGAACCTATGTCAGGTACATGCGTTGCCGGAAGTCCATTGTCTGAATCGTGAGTTGGAGGGACCGGTGGGTATCCGGGAAAAATGGGGATCGTAGGGTACGGCGTCACTGGGATAATGTGGCTCGTTGGCATGCCTGGCAATGGTGGGAGTGAAGGCAATGGTATGAGTGGAGGCAACGTAGGAATTCCAGGATATCCGGTTGGAAAGGCAAAAGGGGTGCCATTGAGGTCGGTTATAAAGGCAGGTGACGATGACTGCGGCGGGAACGCATCGTCATAATCCTCGTCCTCCTGCGAGCCGTTGGTGGCTGTACATCTTTTCCTTATAAGTCGGGTGATATTCTTCAATTTATCTTTTATCATACCAACATCAGTTTGTACGAAGCTCACGCTCGATATGACTATGTGCACTAGATGAGCGATGTCATTCATCCGCAGCTGCAAATCGATCAGACCCGGACCCAGAGTAGCATCAATTTTCGACGTAGTCGTACTGATCTCGTTCAACGTTTGGGCCATCTGAAGCAGCATGTTCCAAATGCCGACTTTCTGCTCGGAAAAGCCGTAAACAGCCTGGGTCATTTCCTGCACATTTGCCGACAGTGTAGCAAGGTTGATGTTCTGATTAACCAGCTGAAAACTTATGTCGGACATGTTTGCTGCCAAGTAAGCGTGGCCCGCTCCAATCGAGTGATCGAGCTTCGCGACTCCCGAAACAACGTACTCTCTCGTTTCGTGAACCCCCTGACCCAACAAGTGTAGCATTTCTCTGATTACATCAATTTCGCTGCTTATTTTATTCGTTCCTTGGACGTAGCCGAACTTCAAATCAGCGAATCCTGCGCTCGTCTGTTGGAGGGAAGTCGTTAAAGCCGGTATGTCGTTGAGCTTTTCTGCGGCAATCTGTAGATTATTGGCTGTCAACCCATAAGATCGGTGAAATTCGGCAATATACGTAGCTGTTTTTTCCATGCCTTGCTGTACGTCAGTCATGTTGTTCGCTATCCACCACAATGGCCTGCTCATCCTCTTGTGATCCCGACGAGCATCCGATATGTTTTCCCATAAAACGTGGGTCTGATGCTTTATGTATTGCAATTCGGCCTTTATGAAACGCAAGTCACCGACCATACTAATGAACTGCCGTTCCGAAGCCTTAGCACTGAGCCTCAAAGAGCTCGAATTACTCGACGTCACAAGCGGCTCAATACTTTTCCTCAACTGTGCTATCTCTTGACGTATTTCTTTCCAAATCTTGCGCATACCGGGAAATCTTGGACCGTTGCCGCCTTTCCGGTTATTCGTCTTATTAACGAGCGTACTCGTAGATGTCGAATTCGCGATAGACGCGCTTGCATCTGAATCAAATTATTCCTTCGATCTTTACACTCTGCTCTCGTCAAGTTTCCCGCATCATTTTCTGCTTCCTATCTCTATTTTTCTTTCTCTTCCTTTTCGCAATATTACAACATACATTCGCTCTTTTCTTTTTCTCAAGGAGTTTCGGTACAATTTTTTGACTCAAGCAAAGCACCGACTTGGCCAAAAAATCGTTGAAAACGAACAAAAAACGCCTGTGCGCTCGGTCGATGGTGGACAAAGTTTGGCAGCTTTCCAGCCAAGTATTCCACACTTTTTCCCACTATTCATCCGTAAAACTGTTGTTCACCAATGACCGGAGGCATCTCATCATGTTTGAAAGTATTTTTTTTTTTATGTTTAATTTCCCGTAAACGGTGCGGACGGTGCAAATTAGAATCGAATGGTAAAATTTGGTCAATTGTTCCGAAACTCCTCAATTAACACTCGTGTTACAACCTTGGTGGATCGAGATCAAAAAGAGCTTTTGATCCATCGGCTGATTGTTCAGCAACCAGGATCTTGACAGAAATACTTGGAATCTTGTCTTTAATTTTGTTGCACCTTTATTTATAATAAAAATAAATAGTAGATTCGAACTGTGCGATCAAGTATAGTTATTACCGTATCGAACAGGCTTGCTCGGGTATTGATCGTTGCGTCCGATCCGTTGTCCGGTTGAGCCGAGGAATCCAAAACTAGCGAGACAGACGAGAAAAACCCATCGTATCATTATTGGTGCGGTAATGCGAGGACGGAATGTCAACGAATGAAAAATCAACTCATTCGTAACGCGGATTGATGGAAAGTCTTTTGTTTTCTTGACGTTTCTTGGGCGATCGACGCGGGGCGTGGGATCGACGGGGTGTTGGACCAGTTATTCGAGGCACTGAATAATCTCGGAA
Source organism: Campoplex nolae (assembly GCA_037893425.1). Taxonomy (NCBI): domain Eukaryota; kingdom Metazoa; phylum Arthropoda; class Insecta; order Hymenoptera; family Ichneumonidae; genus Campoplex; species Campoplex nolae. Next base: position 1,006,899 of record JBBLXU010000655.1, read on the forward strand.
ATACGATGCTCGGCTAGCTCCAAGATCATTAAGATCAGGCGACGCACGATCGAAGTCGATTTAACGAGCTGTCACTCTCGCTCGGGCTCGCAAAACCAACGACATTTCAATTTCGTGAATTTCTTATTCCGCGCTCGTGCATGAAGAAAACACTAAACAGTAATTCAACGCTTTTTTATTTATGTGCCAAATTCGTGATAGCTTTTTTTCGATCATTATTAACGTTTATTTTTCTTTTTCCTTTATTAGCAATCAATCTGCCCGTTATTTCAGTGATTTACGATAATAATATTTATCGCGGCCTTACCAAGAAGGCAAAACATACAGTTTTACAACTCTGTTCATCCATGAAATCGGTTCAGGCCTTTAATCAAAAAACAAAAAAAAGCTACGTCGTAGGGGCCTAAAAAATCAACAATAAATAACGAAAAAATAGTTTTCATCCGCGAATCCGAGGATGCGCAACCTTACCGAGAAGCAAAGTGTGAAAATTCAAATGATTCACGATTTAGCTGCTCCTGTAAGCGAAATCGGGAAGCACGAGAAGCGCATGGCGGGTCGTTGAAGGAAGAGCGACGCAAAGCGTCGTCGCGGTTTATTGATCGTTGAGGAGGCGAGGGCGAGAATGCCGCGGCGGCGTTGCGTGGAAGCCAGAAGCGTGGCAGGTGGCCTGGCGTCCTCGTGTTGACGTCCCACGAGCTTTTCCTCACATTCATATTTCTTTTTCTTTTTTTTTTTTTTTTCTTTTAAATACCTTTTCTACAAGCGCACAAAATCTCTATAAACATTCGGCGTACAAGCGAAGAAAACACGCGAAGCCCGAACGAGCATCGAATCGCGCAAGCTCCGTCGGAAATGGCGAGTCGTTCCTCGCCCCCCCCCCCCTCTCTCTCTCTCGCTCTCCGAGCCCCCGCTGTTCTCGCCGTAAAACACGCAACGCAGCGAGCATAAGTGCATCCGCAGTGGCAGTGCAGTGAGTGCGGAGGAACTCTCGGCCGGACACATCAGCATCGTGGGTGTACACAAATAAAATTCGTTTGAAAAATTTTATTCCAATTTTCATACTTCAATCATTATCCTACGGGAATCATGAATTTTCGAGCATTTTTAATATCAGTTTATCTCATTTTTCATCGCATCGAGAGATCAGTGAAAAAGTATCGTCGAAAAAAATTCATTTTTTTTTGCTCATCCTCTCAGCCGCCTCGCGTCAAACCAGTAGAATCTAATTTCGACCGATTTTTCATTGAATAATTCCGAATAATTCGTTTCACAAAATTCAATAATCAGAAACAGGGAAATAAGAGGCTTGAGCCAATTGGCACAGGCTCTGGTTGCAACGTTCCCCGGCACTGTATCGAATCGATGAAAGAGCCTGTATACTATCGAGCGAAACGCAGTGGCCCTGTTTTTGTTGTTGCTGCCTCGTGGATACGTGGACATTTGGGTCATTAGAGCGTAGTTCGTTCGAGCTCTGAGTAATTCAAAGCCGGTGTTAAGTGAGAGCATTGACGTGGCGCGCGGTTGTAAATTAATCATGCGATTACATTTTTTCCCTCCATTCGTTAGAGCACTCGAAAACGATCGTTTCAATTGTTTTTTTTTCTTTTCATTTTGATGCACGACAGCAGGCTCTTGCTTGGTTTTCAGAAAAGCTCATCATCGTTCCTTGGTGGGGGAGACGATACCGATCGGTTATCGAGCACGAGGACTTAATTTTCTGTGATAAACTCCATTCGTGAAATACAATCTCGAGGATCATTATTAATCCAATAAAAAGAAGAAAAAAAATGAGACTCGAGAAATCTTGTGACGAAATTCTACCGCGGGCTCGAGCGGAAACGTCGAGAAAAGCTTTGGCATCGTGCCCATGCGTTTACACCTAAACTTCAAAAGCTTAATACTCTTCTCAAAAGAAGCTTACGATCTTCGCGCCAGTTCTTCGAGACAATATAAACCAATCGCAAAAGGTAATTTAGCCTCTTGCTGCATCCCCGGAAACGTCATTCGCTACCGAGAGGATTGCGCAACTAATGCGCGCCAACGAAGCCCTTGAAAAAAAGCATGCGGACACTTGACAACACGAAAAGACACGATTTTTCTGCCCTCCGTAAACCTCACTCTCGGCTCGAGCTATTCTAATGCTTTTCTTTTCTTTTTTTTTCTCAAACCACGAGCAACGACACGGATCTTGTCATTCGAATGGGTTAACCGATCGAAATATCTATTTGCTCAATAATTTAACGCACGAGCCAAGTTTTCGGAGGAAATTTTGAAATTCTTGCCAAACACGAATTCGGACAGGAATTCGGACACGAATTCGGATAAGAATTCGGACACGATTTCGAACGTGTCCGAATTCACTCGGAGCTCGTGAGCTTTGATTATTCCTCACCGACTGCTAGCTTTCCCTCCAAATTTGTTTATGTAACTCTCCTAATGCCGATGCATCTTCATTTTCCATGCCTGCCCTGTATGCACACGAAGACGATTGGTCCATCGCCCCACGAGAAAGCTCAACGACTGTCATCAACTTTGCCAAAACTCTTTCGTCATGACAGCCAACAGCAGCTGAACGCATTGATAAAGAAATAAGAGAAAGGCGACGGAGGGGAAACCGGCGATCATGGAGCCGGACTATGTTATCGCTGGTGAGTCAACGATGCGATCAAAAAATTTCGCTAACAAGCTCGAAAATTCCTGGAAGTTCCGTAGATTTAAGCCTGAAGCTATTTTCCCGTAGTCGATCTCGTATTTACCCGCAACAGAAAAATATATATAATTCTTCATGATTTGATAAACGAGCATCCTATTAAGCAGATTCGGTTGGAAGGGTGAGTCCGTAGAAACCCAAACGAAAAATAGATTTTTCCGACTGATTTAATCGTATTTTAGAAAATTAGACAATTCGCCGCAACGCTAAATAACAATTTTTCATCGTATACTCGATCCTGGAACGCTGCACTCGCGGAAAAAGTTATCCCACGAAAACCTCGATCGTTCAATATTTTTTAACTCTTCATCGAATCTTGTTCGTTCTATTTAATTTATTTTTTTTTCAATTTAATTCATTTGATCCAATTTTTTTAATTTAATTTAATTTTTTTAAATTTATTTCATTTATTCATTGTTTAATTAAATTATTTTTATTTAATTTAAAAAAAAATTTTCATCGAATAAATTTATTTTTGCTTCTAAATCTTTATCATGGAACTTTGTAATGGAAAAACAAAAAAAAAGTGTGTTGGGACAATTATTTAGTCGAGTGCAGAGTTCGAGAGCGAATAAAGTTGATCGTAGGCACTACAAATTAATGATCCTCGTATCCAGCGGCTCTGTCTGTCGAAATATTGGATGCTTTGTTTTTGCAGCGGCGATTATACTCGCGGTTGCGAACGTCTGTAACGCCGAATGTCAGAGTAAGTTTAACGCGATCTCAAATAGAGATTTTAAATGAGGAGCTCCAAGTTTAATGAAATAAATGAACACTCGACAGCTCGCTCGGTCTACTGCTACGAGTGCGACTCGTGGACGGATCTGAGGTGCAAGGATCCCTTCAACTACACTGCTTTGCCGCGGGACCAGCCTCCTCTGATGACCTGCAACGGATGCTGCGTTAAAATGGTCCGGAATGCCAAGTCACGTAAGTCAATTCAATGACCACGAACTCCTCGATTCTCGTGTCGTTATTTCGTTTCATCAAAATTTCAGTCCTTTGTGCTTTCCTAAAATAATTTTTTTTTTTAATTTGACAAAATAGAACAAAAATTCGGGTCCCTAGCCGAATAGCAAAGTTCCGAAATTCCGATGAAACAAAATTATTCGTCGAAAATAAAATTTCTGTGAATACTCCAAATGAATAAATAATTATTCTTGTTCTCCAGCTTACGAGAGTGTACGAAGAACGTGCACGTCACAACTACAGATAAACTTATTCATGGTGGACCACGTGTGCATGATGGAAAGTACCGGCACTGGTCACATGTGCTTCTGTGAGGAAGATATGTGCAATCGGGTAGCCCCATCCTCGTGTTCCAACAAAGCTCTGTTCCTAATATTATCAACAATCCTTATTTTATCGCCTCTCTCATCCTGAGGACGTCTCCCGGCTTGCTTAGTAGGTCGTTGTGATTTTCACTTGCTCCCACTCGAAGTACATTGCCAGCCAGACTAGTCCAAATTTTTCAAACACTCATTGTTCAACTGTATTCTTATTACATATGATATTCACTGAATGTCTCGTAGAAGTGCACCGATCAAACGACAACAAACAGACAAAAAAAAAGAGTTTCTTTTCGAGTGGCATTTCGATGTCATAGAAAAACGGTGATTCGTCACTCGGAGTCAAAATTTATTTCTCGAGTGTAGAAATTTAGCTTTTTATTTACCGCAAATAGTCGCCTTTCGATAATTATTCTCGATCGCATTTTACAACGCCAATTAGCAACGTTAGAAAAGCTCGGAAAACGTGCTACGTTTTAAAACGGATATTAAGATTCAAGACTCTTGACGTTTCTCGTTCGATGGTTTCAGTGTTCATGTGTGTATCCATCGCAGCACGCAGGCCCCAGTCTCGACTCGTCCCAGCCAATTTTACACCGATCAATCTCATTATTTCCGGTATTTTAAAATCCGTACTGACCACACTTGGATCGAGCTTACGTACCGAGCGCGCTACGGCGATTCGGCATGGCCAAACTCTTGTATAAATCACTCAAAAGTATTCGATAACCAGAGTTTTTTGGAGGAAAAATTCTCAGGAATCTGACGATAACAGTACCGAAGGCGAAAAATCATTTTTATGTCGTTAAATCGCATAATAATTGAGCCGAAAATTATCTTAAAAAAATACGATTTCGGCGATGCGAATTCGCACTAGTCCGGGGGACTTCAGCTCGCTTGAAACCGCAATTTTCATGTTGAACTCATGCTCAAAACGCGAATATTCCAATCCGGACGAATCTCTGATTAGGGGCTTGCAGTGCTGACGCTCTTAAACCGTAAGTTTTTAGCTCTTTTCGAAAGTACAAGAAGCCTGTTGACTTTTTTTTCGAATTTCCGAAAAGACACTGCGAAACCGCACTGACACGCGGCCAGATTTGTCCGGCATGTGGCACTAGCTGTTCTGTCGCGAAAATGTTGACCGGAAGGTTCGTCGGAAAGGATCAATGTTCGCTGTTTTTTTTGGGGGGGGGGGGCGGAAGTAGAAAAGAGTATTTTTCGATTCGAATGTCGATCGAGGTCCAATCGCGAGGAGCTGAACCTTCCGCAGGCGTTTTCGCGACGTTCACATCCGTAGATAGTTCGATTGAATAGATAGAAATTGCCAGGAGCGTAGAATCGAGTCCGTAGGAGGTAACATGAGCTTTTTATTTTCATAGAGAGAGAGAGAGAGAGAAATAGAGAGCGAAAGTGAGCGGGAGAGAGTCGAAGATCGTAAGAGCACGTGATTTTTGTTTTTTTTTTCTTCTCTGTGAGCCCCGCGACGAATTCTCGAATGGATTTCTCTAGGGAATGTCCACTTAGTGTGTTAGCTGCTTCATTTCTTTATCATTTTCACTACCGCCGTATGCATCCGAGGGTTTTATTAGTAAACGAGAAAACCAGGCACGCACCGATGCATGCTTGACACACCCAACGAGACCGAGGGGTCGTAAAAAACCTTTTTTTTTTTTTTTTTTTTTTTTTACCTTTCAACGGTCTTGGGTTGGAAGAATATTGGCACGAATGCATGACTCGATCACTCTTCTGAAAACTGTTCTACATTGTGCTGTGTCTCTTGATTAAAACTTCCGACTGAAGATCGCTCAACCAAGAAGTACGTTAAAGGAGACAAAAAAAAGAAAAATAATGATTTGAAAAAAAAAAAAACAGTAGAAAATGGAGAAAAGAAAATTAATTTTTGTATCAATTCGCAGAATTTCTTTCGATAAAAAGTACTTGTTGGATGAGCAATCGCGAAAAACCCACCTTCCATCCTTAAGAGGCAATCGAAACAAAAAAAAAACAAAAAAGCAACCGAATAATAAAAGCACTGCGTGAGCCTTCAGTTCGTTCGTCTCGTGGATTTCGGAGTTTAAGAAGAAACGAGAGAAACCCACGAGGCTAGAGCCCCGATTATTTAACAGGCTCGGGATTACAAACTGAACGCTCGTGTCCTCACAGAAAGGCTTTTTAAATCAGAGCCTTTTGCCAAACAAACTTCGCGCTTTGAGCCTAACGAGCGAATGAATACGGGCGCGAGGTTCCTTTGGCAAGCCATGCGGCATGTGTCGCGTCATTTGTTCATTTTCGCACTCGGGACTGCGAGGCCAATTACATCAGAATTTCATTTTTTTTTTTTTTTTTTTTTTTTTATCATTTCGACATTTCGCTCCTCTCGTTTTTTTCACAATTTTTTTTTCTTTTTTTTTTTTAAATCGCATCGTTTTTCGATCGTGCGCGTCTCGAATGACTTTTTTCATGCTTAAATAACGTCGAATCAACACCTCGACGTATTATTTTCATTTTTTTTTTTTTTTCAACTTATTCATCTCGAAATGAATCATTCGATCGATTGACCTCGCAGCCAAAATGAAATCCACGTGCCATGTGAGGTTTAATATTAAAAAATTAAAAGATAAAAGAGAGGGAGAGAGAGAGAGGGAGAGAAAAAAAAACGTTTTAAAGAGAAACATCGTCGTGACATCTCCTTGGGTGTTGGCAGCCGAGCAAGAAAGCTTTTTATATTATTATTATTACTGTTATTATTATTCATTATCATTATTATTCATTATTATTATATACATTCTATATATATCTTGATGAACGATTAATTGATCGTTTTACGTAAGCATTACGTAAGTGCAAATGTTTTTTTACCTTTAGACTATCTAAATGTATCATGAAAATCTATGTTGCACCCACCACTGAGTGTTTCGCAGCATCCAAACTGAAATTTGTTTAAAACAATAATATAAAAGGGGGAAAAAAAAAATTGTTTAAAAAATATGGCGAGATCGTGAAAAATGGCTTTTGGGAAGCATGCTCGAGACACGATTATGTGTCTCGTTCGCGTAAGTTTTTTCGCATTTCAATCGTATTTAGCCAATAATCGAGCTACAATAATATTTATTATCATTACAATATCGTTACGATGTAGGAAAAAAAAATGAAAAAAAAAGTGTGATGATTAAGGGGAGAGGAAATATTCTATGCAATTGTTACGGAGTCATTTAAGATATTTTATCTCTCTCGGAGGATTTTTTAAACGGGTGTACACGAAAAGAAACTCGTTGAGGGAACGCGATACTATTCGTAATTGTGATTCTCGAGGTTGACACTCGCCTGGATCACGGTCCAATCGCTTCCGGGGATCAAAAAACGTCCTGATTAATGCTCGCAAAGATCGCGTTCTGTTATATATCATCCAATCTTATCACGAATTTAACTTTAAACCTCTCTTAGGTGCTCATCGGAACGACGATCTTACGTTACGTACATGTGTACACGAAATAAAAAATAAAAAATAAAAAAATAAAAAAACAAAGAGAAATGATTGTGAAATCGTTACCGCGCGTTGATGAGATGAAAATTCGGTTAGAAAATGAGATTAAAAAAATGGCTTTATCGCGCGATTATTGTCGACGGAATTATTACTCTAGTGCGGAATATCATTAGCTCGTAAGATGAAATAGGATTTTTTTAATTGTCTATTATCTCTATTGAGTTGATCATTGTTTTTTTTCTGTATTTTTTTTTGTTTATTTTTGAAATGTATGGAAATTGTAAGAGTGGGCGAATATTGTTGCTCATTCTGTGTTGTTGAAATGGAATTATGATGAAAGTCGGCGAAACTCATGTCATATCATCGATCGTATTAAAGTTTATGTCTCGAGAGAAAATGAAAAACAAGAGAGAGAGAGAAGAAACTGGTTATTTTACCTGTGAATCCAATTCCCTGAGACTCCCACGCTTGCGGATGCATCAATTGGTGCGATTCACTCGGGAAAACGAATTTTTTAGATTCAGATATTGCGAATGACCGGGAATTGCATTTTTTTTTTTCGTTTTTTGATGAAGTTTTTGTAAATCTCGATTCGAGATTGGGTTCCGATGAACGGCTTGAAATTGTGTCGAAAAAGTTTTGGAACAAAACCTATCGGAATAAGCTCGTAAAAATATTGTGAAATCAAACAACTTTCACTTTTTTTCCCACTCGACAAAAATGGTTGCAACTTTTTGTTTGCTTGAAAAGAAGCCTTCGCTGAGAGTGCTTTTTCGAATCGTATTCGAATCGTTGTCTCGATGGATCCTGCTTTTTTCATTTATCTTGATTCTTCGATTTTTCACGAATTTTTTAAGTTTTCCTCAATTTTATTTTATGCAGATTTTTCGAACGATATTCACCAACGCTTTACAGGCTCAAGCAGTCCAGGCATCAAGACTATTATGAGACTAATTTTCAAGTCTACCGAAGAGCTTTAGAAAACACTGGTATCAAATTTCTGTACAATTATTTTTTACCGAGATACAACGATTTCAAATATTTCAATCGTCGAAAACTCGACTCCGGAAAATCCGCACTTTCAAAGTGCTTTAACTTTGCGAAAAATCGAAATATCAGGACAACTAAAAAACGAATTTCTTCGTTTTTTCATAATCTTTCCAAAGAATCTTTCAAAAAATATGACATTCCAGCTGAATAGTAAAATAATGTTGAAAAAGTACTTTACCGTCGAATCTTTGATCGTGAATCCATTTTTCGTCTCTTAAAAATCCCTTCAAATAAATTTCCAGTTTTTCGACTCGTTAACAGTCGAAAGTACACACAGAGTCGACAAGAAAAAAATCTTTCTCCACCAAAATGGCGGATTTTACGGAGCGGATAACCCGAAGAATCAAGTCAATCGTAACATTTTTTTTTCTTTTTTTAATTTTTAATTTTATTACATCTGTTTCTCCTTTCGACATTTCTTTATTCTCGATCAATTACATCTTCGAGTATAATCAAGAGATTCCTCATTGTTTTCTATGCACCTAGGACCTGAAATGAGTATTTTATCGAGTGTCTTGTTTTTTTTTGTTTGCTCTTTTGTTAGGTCAACAATAAACGTCTGTTTGGATAAGGTGAGTAAGCTTGATCGTGGATTTTCTAACGGAAAAATCATTATTGCTGTTTGTAATGGCCGCATTTCCGGCACATTTTGCCATTTTCCTTGAGCGTTTCGTTGTTGCTCATCTCGTAATCGCTCGGCTTTTGGCCCTGCTCGTCCGAAGCTGAATTCGAGAAACTACTTATCGCCCCGATCGTCTCGCTCTTCGATATTATCGCTTTTTCCAAAGAAAACTCGCTCTCACCGATCAGACCGTTCACCGCATTATTCTCCGTCGGTGTATTTACCTTCCGAGATATTCGACGATCCTTTTCAACGCTCGCCTCGTCTATTATCGACTCGGAATGCCCCGTCAAACTCGTCGTCGAGTCCCCTGGACAAAACTCAACTCATTCTACCAGCATTTCTTTCGGTCGAGACCAAATTTCGTTTGCTCATCCTTTCGATACTTTGGAATCGAAAAAATGTTGCAAATTCAGCCAAAAATTATTCTCAAATTTCGGCAATGTTCGTCCAAACGATTTTTATTTTTTTTTTTATTTTTTATTTTTTTTAAGGCACTTGAAAAGACGAAAAAATAAAAGATAAATATTTACAATCACTCCTGTTGGTAAACAATTAAAAAAAAAATAAAAAAAAATAATAAAAATTTGGCACCGTTTTTGGCCAAAGGAGTGATTGTAAATATTTACCGAACAAAATTTCGTTGAATAAATGACTCGAAAATGATTCGGAGTCGAAAGAAATTTGAAAAAAAAAATGGAAAATCAGAAAAAATTGAAGGAAATGGAAGAGGAAAATAAAAATGAAGCTTCGCACTCACCGATCGTCGTATCCGTGTCGATGCTCAGGCTCGACTCGGTGCCGGGACAAAAATCTTCGTCCTCTTTCATAAGAGGCAAATTGCTCGCGGGCTCGGAAAGCGGCCGAGCACAAGAGACGTAACCCTGAACGAGATCCATCCGGGAATCGAGGGAAAATTGTTTTCCCGACATAAGAATACCCCGAATGCGTCGTCTCATGGCTTGAAACGAAAAAAAAAAGTATTTCGGCTTCGATTATTTCGTACTTTAGTCGAAAATAAAATTATTTTGATCCTTATTCGTTTATTTTTCAGTCTCCCTGGTCACACTGGGTTCGAACCACCCACGGTGATTTTCACCGAATTTCACAGAAAAAAAATCGGTCCGAATTGACTCCGAAACCGGAAAAAATTCGTCAAACGTTTCGATCAACGGAATGACAATAAAAATGAACGAAATTAAGCGCAAATTGGCTGAAAAGAATCTGAACAATATCAATATGCAATAATCGAATTTCACCGAATTCCACAGAAAAAAAAATCGGTCCGAATTGACTCCGAAACCGGAGAAAATTCGTCGAACGTTTCGATCAACGAAATGACAATAAAAATGCACGAAATTAAGCGCAAAATGGCCGAAAAAAATCTGAACAATGTCAATTTGCAATAATCAGGGTCTTCCAGACCCCCCGTGAGCAGGAAGAGAAAATAAAATAAATTGAAACCTGGACTGTCCCGGGCCTCGAGACGAAGTTGACCAAAAGTTTTCATGCAGTCGTTGAAGACGTCGGCGGTGTCATAGATCGCGGCGAAACTGCCATTCACGATTTTCGGAGACATCGGAGAATTCGCTAGGAGAAGACTCGATCCGAAATTTTCGTTTTTCTGGCGAGTCTCTTGAATGAAAAAAAAAGTTTAAAAATTCAAACGTACATTAGTTTTGTCGAATTTTTATGAAGATGCGAAGCTTCAACTTCAAGGCAAAACGAGCAAGCAGCTACTTCGTTAATCGATTGATAATTAACCTGCTAATGAGACTTTGACTCTTATCGGAGAACCAGTCGTGTCAGCGAGTATCTCACTCGCGGTGTTTCGTATTTCCGCCCAGTCTCGCAAAATGTCTTCGTTCGTCGTACTGCAATCAAAGCCACGCAATATTAGATCGAAAATCACTGAGAAAAATATATTTTGTTTATCGAAACAAATTTCGTTTCTCTTCTGCAGCAAAATATCTAAATAGCAACTGAAAATTATAGAAAAAAATTAATCATTTATTGAAGCAACTAAAAAGTATGGAAAAAAAAAATAATTTATTGAAGCAACTAAAAAGTATGGAAAAAAAAAATAATTTGTTGAAGCAACTAAAAAGTATGGAAAAAAAAAATAATTTACTGAAGCAACTAAAAAGTATGGAAAAAAAAATAATTTATTGAAGCTACTGAAAAGTATAGAAAAAAATGAATAATTTATCGAAGCGACTGAAAAGTATAGAAAAAAATGAATAATTTATCGAAGCAACTGAAAAATATAGAAAAAAATAAACAATTTATTGAAGCAACGGAAAAGTGTCGAAAAAAATAAACAATATATTGAAGCAACGGAAAAGTGTCGAAAAAAATAAATAATTTACTGAAGCAACTGAAGAAGTATAGAAAAAAAAAAAATTTGAATTGTTCCAAAAAATCATTTGGCTTCAGCCATTCGATTGATTGACCGCTAAGAAATTTTTTCTCGATTCAGTTAAATAAACAGAATCATTTGGCACTGAACAAAATAGTTGTTGGATCCGCCAAATTTTCGTCCAGCAAAATGTATTTAGTTCCATGAACTATTTTTTTCTAACAGTCAAGATCCTTCTGGCTGGAGAAAATTGATGATTTTTGTGGGAGTTCGTAAGATTCGACAGAATTTTCTTACTGTGTTGAAGTCACGGTGAATCTGATGACGTATTTTCCATGAAGTGCAGCAGGCACGCAATGAACGCGTCCCCGAGTGTTCATTTTTTTCAGCAATTTTTCAGTCAGAGAATTATCACCTCTGAGTCGAAAAACGACCATGCCGAGGTGTCTAGTGGCGGGAATTTCGAACCTGGCATCGCCGAGAACGAGAGCTTCGAATTTCTGAGCGAGTCTGACGCCCTTCAGAAGAAAAAAAAAACGAATTTTTTTTTAGTTCCAAATTCAAACGTTCATTTTTCATCGATTCTTCAGTCCGTTGATTCTTACCTCACGTATGTGTTTCTGGAGACCGGTTATCCCGTAATTTCTGATAACGAACCAGAGTTTCAGAGCTCGAAATCTCTTGGAGAGAGGAATTTGCCAATGCTGAAAGAATTCGTAAGATTTTATTAGTTTTTAGTCACTGGTCGATCGAAAAATCGATAAAAATTGGAGAAAAATCATTCTCACCATGTAATCGATAGCAAGACCTGTGAATGAGCGTTAGGAACTTAGAATCTGAGTCTCGGGAGCATTCGCCATGGCGATCGAGTCTAAAATCTCAAAAAAAAAATATACGTCACCTGAGTTTTCGTGTTTCAAGTAGAGAGGATCGACGTTGAAGGTCCGATGCAGGGCCTGGCTGTTCCTCACCCTGAAAACAAATTTTCCTCAAGAGCTGCGGCTCATTCGATATTTCACGAAGGTCGGATAAATGAATTTCCCGGGGTGACAACGACGACGAGAAATAATATCCGGGGGGGGAGCAGGGGGGGGGGGAGGTTGTGGGTGCAAAGACTCGTGGCGTTCGCACCTTCGAATCGTTGGAGATCGATTGCTCTCGCGATCGAGATCGATCGCGATTCAAAGCCACCGGCGAGTTAGCCAATCTTCTTTATCGGAAATTAGAATGAGAAGAGAAGAGGGTAGAAGAAGAAAAAAAACAAAGAGGAAGAAACAAAAAAAAGGAAAATCGTCAGCCAGGCCCGGGCGCAGCCTTCGCTTCGCGATCGAAAAACGAACCTCACGATTCTTCGATGCGAGTTTAAAGATTAAAAAAATTTTTTTTTTAAATCAAAAACAAAAGATGAAACAAAATTAAAAAATTAAAAAATTACTCTTCAAGCCTAAAACTATGGAAAATTTTTCATTTTATTAGCAACTCACCACATCGCCGTACAATCGAAATGGACCATCAGCCATTTGCTCGGATTAAAAGCGATCGAATCAGCAAACTCAACGCCCTGCAACCAGTCCCGGAACTCCGGACAGACGAACGCGCTTCCGGCATAAGCAGCGTCGATGTGCAGCCAAAGCCCGTTTCTTTCACCTGCGATAAAAACACACAAATATCCATTTTCCTACCAGGGAGATATACTGTTCGATTAATTTTCTATTTCGAGCCTTACAAATTGGACCAATCTCCTGCAGGTTGTCGAAGGAACAGGCACCGGTAGTTCCAAGCGTCGCGCAGACCTGAAACAACAATCGCGAATAAAAGAATCCTTCTCTTTCAGTTGAGTTCAATTCAATTTCAAATCAAATCAAATTCAAGAAAAATTAAAAAAAAAAAAACTTCAATCGACTTTTGAGCTCGTAGCCAAAGCATTTTTCTATAGAATACTTTTAAATTCTGCGAACTTGTTCGGAACACCATTGAGCGATGACGCGCGAAATTTGGAAACGATTGACCGTCCCGTTTTCGAGATATCGAAAATAATAAATTGTACAATTTTTACGTGAGTTTAGAAAATTTCACGTTTCAAGCAATAATAATTTGAAAACTTTTCGACACATTTTTCTTTTTCCAGCTGTCATTCACAGAGGTGTGTATGACAAAACTTTTTAGACTATTAGCAGAATTTTGACCGCTTGGTTTCGGATTTCTAACGATTTGAATCTGCTGTGCTGTGTATTTTATTACGAAAATTTTATTTTTTATTTTTATTCCATATATAAATATTTTCTTAAATGTAATTCAATTTTTATTCTTTTAATATTTTGCTCAATTTTTTTTTTTTATCTCTATCAACATTGAAAAAAAAACAATATTTTAAATTGAACTTTCTTGTCCATGTTTTTAGGCTTCCTGTTTGATGCCCAAGAATCTTGTCAGCGAAAGACAATTTAATCGGCTTTACCGGGATGATGCAGTAATAATTATGAAATAAAAATAGTAAAGCTCTCCAGGGACGAAATTAATTGGGAATTTACGATTTGAAAGATAAGAAGATTGGCTCGGATCTCATTGCGCGCTTCTTTTCTCGTTGATGGAATCATTCTGTTTTATTTCTTCGGCGCTAGCGCACTTGTGGCTTTTTAATGAATTTTATTTGAAAAGATAGTAAACAAACAGAGACCAGATGCTCACTGGCATCGAAGTATTTTTCAAGCTCCGCACGAGCCTCCTTTATCTATAAATAATAGAAAAAAAGAGCATCGTGAAGTAAGAAAAAAAAAAAAGAAAATTAATTAACTCACGAAGAAAGGTACGAGGCCGTCCTCCCGATCGCGGGTCAGAGCCTCGACCAACGTTTCTCCTCGCATGCTCAAGTCTTCGTCGGATTCGATGTACCTCATACGCACCAGGCCGATCAAACCAGCTTTTTCCACGCTCGAATGAGCCTGGCAAACAATTTTTAAAAAAAATCTCTTTTTAAAAATATTCAAATGTCGAATGATCCATGCGAGAAGAAAATCGACAAAACGATCATTGGAATCACCTGATCGGAGCAGTAAGCGACCAGTCGAGAATTAATCTCGGTGGGCAAAGCTTCCGGCTCGTTTTGCTGAATATCTCTGATGGCCCGAGACCTCGCAGCTAATAAACAAACGAGGGTTGCCTCGCTCGCTGTCGTCTGGATAACGCCACCCCCGCAACCCTCGGAACGGTGCAAAAAATCTTCGGGCAAACCGATCATTTTTCCGAGCCAGTTCATCACGATCGTTTCCAGCTCGGTGCAGGCCGGACTCGATGCCTTTTCGGGTTCGTTTACAATGTAATCGAATTTGGATCAACGAAATTTACGGATTTTTTAAATTACGCTTATTCATTTTTTTTTGTCGTTTTTTTTTTTTTTTTATAATTTGAATAATTGGAGCTTAATGTATAGAGCGGAAACTTTCGAGCTGGTAATTACCCATGTAAAGCCCAAACAATTGATCGCGTCGGCGAGCATGTCGGCGAGCAAGCTCGCCGGGGAATTGAGCGCCGGGAAATAAGCGTGCATGTGAGGACTCTGCCAGTGGGTCACGCCCGGCATTATGCATCTCTCGATGTCCTCGAATATATTTTCCCACGGTTCACCCTCGACAGGAGCCGAAATCGGTAATATGTTTCTCAAATATCCAGGCGACACGGCTGGATATACGCGCCGCGTTCTTATCGTCGAAAGATAGTCCGCGATGTAGTCCACCATTTCCTTTCCTGCTTTGCCGAATAACGACGTAACACTTGCTCAATTCTCAATTATTTATTGACAGGAACAAGAAACTTGTTGAATCAAGGACATTTTTTTAAATCAAGAAATCGGAATTTGTAATTTGTTGATTCAACAAAACTTCTGGTTGGTTCAACAATATTTTTGTCCGTAATCAAATCAAGCTGTTGATTCGAATTAAAAAGTTAAATCAATTCAATTTTTGTTGGGTTCACGAACTCAATTTTGTTCTCCATAATTTGCTGATTCAACAAAAATTTTGTTGTTTCGACAAATTTTTTTTTTTTTTTTCAGTGTACTCTTCCCTGTGAAAAAGGTTTTTTGAAAAAATAAATTTTGGTTCTATCAATAAAAATATTTAATTACGATTTACCGTTTAGTTCATTCGATAATGATTATTCGAAGAAATACATTATTTAAATGACTTCAAAAAATACTAAGCAAATGAATAATTCCAGTGTTTCAGTTGGCTTCATTTTGCTCCGGTAATTTAGTCGAATCATCAATGAGAAATTTTCATAATTCAATGGAATACACCGAATCAATTGGTATTTTACAAAAAAAAAATTTAGTCCTACAAAATTATCGTCCATTTGAATGAATTTAGATATTAAAACTAAATCAATTTCCAATTAGTTGTGAAATGAATAAATGAATTTAACCATTCATGAATTCATTCAAATGAATTAGATTAATAAATTCAGTTATTCAACTAAATTCTTAAAAATGAATTTATTTTAAGGAGGGTGGCTACATACGACAATATGATAAGAATTTAATAAAATTTAGTGATAACATTCTTTAGCATCAAATGCAATGACACAAATTTTTTCAAATTTTTCGTCTACATAGTTGTCGAATGATTGGAGTTTACAATATGCAAAAGATATACCTATATATATCAGAATCCTATGCTTACGGATGTAAACTCTAGTATTAAATTACTCGAAAACTATGTAGAAGAAAAATCTTAAAAAATTTGTATATTCATATTTAATCCAAAAGAATATGCTCACCAAATTTCATTAAATTCTAATCATTTCGAATTTTCCTATGCTTTTAACATGACAACATTGTTGTGTGTAGCCAACCTCCTTATTTCATAAAAATTAATTTAGTTATGAAACTAAATAAAACTAAATAATGTAGTTATGAAATTAAATAAAAATGAATTTAGTTATGAAATTGGATTCATTAAAATGATTTTAGTTGTTAAACTAAATTCATTTTGGACGATAATAAATAAATAAAATAAACTAAAATAAATAAAAGCTCTGCTCCAGACTCCTCGTGCTTCTTTTCTACAAATGATTTCATCAAAATCTCTAGAACGTTCATTGTTCCATCGAAGAATCAACTTTCTCTAAATCTCGATGCGACATAAAACAGGGTTGAAAAGCAGGAGATCGAGGCTCATTCCTGTTTATCCAGCTCGTTTTTATTTTATTTTTTATTTTTTTTTTTTTTTATCACGAGAAGGGTAAAACGAGAGGCGTGAATCTTCCGGAACCGTTTATAGCGGCTCGGGCAGTTTTTGTAAATTCGCCTTGTCTCGTTTATCCTCGTGTATAAAGTTGGACAAATCGACGCGACTATCCCCGACTACCGAGAGAACTCGATAAACTCGACGGGACCTTACGAACATAAACGCGATTCCCCCTCCCCCCCCTTCCTTTCTCCCCCGGAACAAATCTCATCTCTTCCGATGAGCAGCAAACGTCGAAATTTATTTTCGAATCTACCGTAATGAGATTTAGTGTGAATTTTATTTATCGTAGAACGTGCACGTGATAGGCTCCGACGCACCCCGTTTATCGAGTCCAAAATAGGGATTTTACTGCCCGAATAAAACGTCACCAAATCATTGAACTCTTTGGAAAAAATACGGTCGAATAACGTCTCGATTTATTATCTCAATTTTCGTCCCTAAAAAAAAACGAATCTGCGCGATTTTAAAAAAATACAAATTATCGATCGATCGAATGCGTTGAATTCGGACTTACCGTGCCGGCGATAATCCTCGAGATTCATATTGGCTGGAACACAACAAAAAACATATTCAATGAGTTTCCTGAGTTCGAGGAAAGAGAAAAAAAAATGCTCGAGACGCAACGAGGCGAAGGGGAAAAGAAATTCGGATTCTCACGTTATCTCAGTCGGCCGATTTCGGCTCCGAAAATAGCTCGATCGGTGGGCTATAAATTCGGACGATTTTTCGGTCACTCGCCCGTATTCCCCGGCTCACAGGACCCAAATTTCAAAGTTCCGATCGCACCTTTTGATTCGCATGTGTGCCGCGACGGTCAAGAGGTCAAAAATAAAAGAATAATGAACGGAAAATGAAAGCTTTTCTCGAGACTAGTGTCCGAATAAGCTCCCGATGCGTTGACCTACGAGAACCGACGGACTTTGACGACGGGATAAGAGAAAAACTCGACTCGCGCCTTCTACTCGCTAGTTAACGACTCTCCGTAACGCTCGGTCAACCGGCCAATATTTTTTAAGGTTTCATCCATCGATCGTCCGTCATTTCACGTCCCTCCAATCTCTCACACTCTTTCTCTCTTTTTTTTTTTTTTTGTATGGCTTATTAGGCTAGTGTCACAAGGCTCGTCATGGCCTAGAACCAAATACCGCGCTGCTTCTGCCCCCTCGGATTAGCGAGTCGATGTTGCAATTTTTTTTTTTTCTTTCTTTTTTTCTTCCTCATGAGAAAACGTGCATCGAGCGACTCGTGGGAGAAGGCAACTTGACCCGGACGTGCATTACTATTTCGCTTCGTTTGGCAAAGGAGCCTAACAGGATTAGGGAAATTAGAGGAAAAGCGGATTTTTGACCTTCCTTTAGATTTTGAGCGTTGCTCCAAATCTTACGAGCGCCGAAGCAGGATCGTCATAGAAGCCGACGGAAGTGACGAGCGCTTTACACCCGGTGACTGGAGCCTCCGGGGTCCGATGAAGAGAGCTACTACTGACAAGCTAACGCGAAGACGCAAAAGTGTTGATGAGAGAAGAGCAGTCCGAGGGGCCGGAGAAATAAAAAAAGATTCGCGTCATTCCGTCCGATTGGACTGATCGAGGCTCAAAAAAAATTTTTTTTCTGAAATAATGATTCATCGCGTTGTTTCACACGCGGAAAGACTCGGACCGAGCGGGACACTCGCGTAGTTTACTAGCCGGAAAAGTCCTTGGGATCCGGCTAACTGTTCCGGACTTGGAAGCTTCCTCGGCCGGGCCAAAGTTCGAAAGTGAATTTTGGGAAAACACAGAAAGCCACCTAGCGGTTAACGATCTCCGAGGAAACTTCGGAACAATTTTCCCAACGCATTATGCCCGTTGTCGCCCGGTCTTGGAGGATATTATTTCACCGGGAGCTGCTTGCCCGAGAACGTTCCATGCGAATATCATCAACGACGTTTCCGGCAAAATTCATCGAGGTTTTGTCCCAAACACTTTTATCAATTGTTCGAAATAATGAAGAATAAAAAAGAAAAGAAAAAAATACGCCGACTGTTTAATCCCGGACTATCACGGGACTCGCACATTCCGGATGCTTCGAACAGGCCACGTACGGGGATCTCGAAAATAAGAAGAGGACTGTCGATATTATTAAAAGCTCGCAGCCACGTCCATCCACCATCCGCTTCCGACTTTTCTAATTTCCGCGGCTTACTTTCAGGAGAGCGGAACAGCTCATCGATGGATATTTTTATTCCGTTTGCTCGCGTCCTTCTCAACGAGATTGCGTGTGTCATGACTAAAATGTTTTTGAGTATAAAAACGGGGTCGAATTTCCAAAATACTCGTTTCCCTTTTTGCACGTTTTTCTCGACACGAAAAAGCACCGTTGGAATTTTTGAAATGTAAATGACGCAGGCGAGTGTCCGAAAAATTGAGTCAACTTTGCTTACCTTTTTCGGAGGATTAAACGGATGAAAGACGGACCGCGCGGAAGTGTCTCGGCTCGATTGGACGGTAATGCGTGGGCTTGCGAGCGATACCTACGGTGTTGTGGCGGTATGAAGGCATCGCTCAACAAGTGGCGTCTTTTATATAGTCCGAACATCATCCCCATGCACGGGGGTGGAAAATTTGTCGCGCGCAAGCGTTTCCCTCTCCCGGGCATTCCCGGAGGAGAATCCTCGGGCACTACCAACATTTTACGATCCCACGGGAATTGACTACGAGGAAAGACGTCGGAAGACATCATCTCCATCGCGCAATCAACGAGGAAGAGAGAAAGAGCGAGAGAGAGAGAGAGAGAGAGAACATTGTTACGTCTTCACAGCTTTCTAACTCGGTACAATCAAGATTTACAACATTGCGATAGAAATTGAAAGAGAGGAGCATTCAATCGGAGACAAATAGTATAGATCGCCCTTCCGGATCTAATGACTTCCAAACATCCTGCCAGATAAAACAATCCTCTTTAACGGACCTTTTTCGCATTGATCCGAAATTCCGAAAAATATCTTTTATTCAATCTTTCAGCGTCGTTCTTAACCTACATAAGTCCTGTAAAAAGAAATTATTCTTTGCTAGAAACAAACGTTATTCTTCTCTTCTTGATTGAAAACGCTCCTGAGACTCAGAATCCTCGTGGTCGTGAAGAAAAATTCACTGCATCTGCACTTCTGTGCAAATAATTGCAGACTCTTTGTCTCCAGTCCATTAAGTCTGTTGATCTATTTCGTCACTTTCATTCACATTTTTATTTTCGTGGACTGCTTCTTCGAGAGAAAAAAAAACAGAAATTTTTTAGTCCGATCAGCAGTCGATGCAAGTATTTCTTATCGATTTTCCAAATTTAACTGTTTCTCTGAATTTTCTTTGAGATTCGTGATTCGCTCAAATTGAAAAAAAAAAATTGAAATTACAATTGCAAATCGTTGTCATTTGATTTATGACATGAAAGTGGGAAATTGTTCCAGGAGGTGGCGCCACCAACTGATGGGACCGCGTGGCGCACTCTCTCGCAATTTTTCCACAACTTCTCTGCGACTACAGTTTCAGAGAGTTTGTCGTTTCCTGCAGTGCTCCAAGGGTCGAGGAAAAAAAAAGGTTTCCAACTATTTGCCATTCGTACGTGAGGCGAGTCCGGAAAAAATTCAATACATTGTGATTTAGCATTCAGCGTTCTCTTTCGCAGCAACAAAAGTGGACCGTTCGCCTCGTCGGATTCATCGTCGAAGGCTCAGCTCCGAGTTTTTTAGGTTAATAATTTTTCCTCGTTTGTTTTTGTTTTAATCGAAAAATCGATTATAAAGGGACAGGAAAATTACTGGTTTGCTGTTTTTTTTTCGTAAATGTAAGAAACAGCGAAAGTCTGTTGGAAATTGTGTCCAACAGATGGCGCCACATGCTGGAGCCACTTTGTGGCGCCATCTTTCGAGACTCTCCGGAACTCGGCGAGCTCAAGTGCTATATCTATAACTACGTTTATAAAAGTACCGCATTATTGCTGCAGAATAAATGATGCTCCCCGTTCGAACTATCCGGCTCGATATGCAGCGCACGTGCAACTACTACGTGTTTAAAATCAATTTTACGTTTGCGGAAAAAATTTAATCGAAACATCAAAATACTTTAAATGTTCGAAAAATCATGAAATTTTCGGTAAATTCAAACAAAAATCTTTTCATATTCAAAATAATTTACTTTTTTTTTTAATTCGTCAATTGTTTTAGATTTTTTTTCCTTTTGAAATTTGAAATTGTTCGAAATTTTGTAGTTTGAGAGAGAAAAAATTGTTGCATTTTGGAAAAATCTTCAAGTTTTGAGTAAATGCAAAAAAAAACTTTAAATATTCAATTTCTTGCAAAAATATCTCAGAATTTAGAACAGTCAACAAATTTCAAACAAATCCAAAAAAAACTCTTGCATTTGTTTTTCGACCAAAAATTTACTCATATTTTCAGTTTATAAAAAAAAAAAAACGATTCAACGCCGATAAAAATCCTTCGTCCATCCAGGGGACAATTATGTACAGAAATAAATGAGACAAATTTCAAAACCATCGGTCAAGCCATTCTGGAGTTACAGTGATCACCGACTTTGAAAACGTGATTTCGAGAAAAATGCGTTTAAAATTTTAAGTGCAATTGACATTTAGATAAAAAAAATTATTTCTACACTTACATTGAATCATTCTTTCCAGCACCATAAAGTGAGCCTATCTGCGCCTCAGCAGCTGCAGCAAAAGCGATTTTTTTTCGTATCGTCGAGTGTATAGCTGCCTCTACTTTTACCTACTCAAGACGGCTGCTCTCAAATTTGTTTATCTTCATAAATAATGCTTCGATTTGTCTAAAATTTTCAGAAAATACTTCTGAAATGCTGTACTTTAAAAGAATGCAAAAAAAAACGATTTTTTGAAAATGCTAACTAGCCCTCTGCCCTTAAAACCTTTTTTTTACGAAATTTCTTTTCGATTTTCTTCAATGAGAAAACATTGAATCTAAATATTTTAGTCCGTACAATTAATTGAAATTTCGAACTAAAAGTTCCTGAAGTTAACTCAAGATGACAGAAAAACAAAAATTCCGCCAATTTTAGTGAATTCGTTCGTTGCATCGGATTTTTTAACGCCTTATTTTGCCCGAACCTCCTAAACATTAAATTCAGTTTCTCAAATAATCGAATTTGTATTCAAATATTGTACGCGGCCACGGTCACGGTATAAACAATAAGTATATCCGCGAGTAGCGAGCAAAGCAAGTCGGCGTGCACGATTTCGTGCAATCTGTTACGTTGGGACGTGGCGGCAGCAAAATTTACCGTACACCCCTGATCAGCCCGTGAGCATTCCGCGGTTCCTGCATCAGCGATTCTACGAGGAGCGAGTATCAAGCGACGCGCATATATTTTCCTAATTATATATTTATTTCATTATCAACGAAAACGTTAAAATAAATGAGAAATTTTAGTTATTTCTTAGCAAAAAATAATGAGAAGAACCAAGTTTCTGAATTTCAGTTTGATTCCAACATTTTTTTTTTTATATAATTCCGCGTATAAAACCTGAGTCGTCGGAGATTTAACGTTATGTTCATACGTTATGCCGCGTTATGCGAATGTACCGTTAATGGCCGCGGGGGCTCGCGCCACGGATTTCCACCTCTTAGCTGCACCGGCGAGCTGCTTCGCCGACTCGAATCGTTTCAGCGGCGCGGACACTTATTCGAGGAATCGAATAAAAATTGTTCATTCGAATCAGAAATGTTCATGATCCGGAGATGAAACCCGAGGATTTGGAAGCCGAATAAACTTCGTCGATCGAGTTCGGTGTTAAGTGCCAATCACACGGGACTCAAAAATATAAAACGCGTATGAGCGTAACTCCACTTAGCTAGGACCAAAGCAACCATCTCATGGGAGTTTCGATCGGCGAGGTGATTGAATTTTCGAAGGCTCTATCAGCGTCGATCGGTAAGTGGCAGTGCGCTCATTGCAGTTGCGTAATGCGCGTTTTCCGCAGTGATCCAAGCGGCGGATTCTCTCTCGATTGATCCGCCGCATCGATGAGTCCGACGGATTTAGACAATTCGCCTGACAATTAGTTCCGAGAGCGACCGCGCCTCTCCGGTGATCGTTTTTCTCGTATTTTATGTAAAAATAAAAAAAAAAACAACCGGGATGAGGAACGCATCGAGCGAAATGCGAGGGAGGGGGAAGCAGGCAAGTTTTACAGGCACGGGAGTGTGGAAGGAGGCGGCGAACCTTTTTTACAGCTAAGCGTGAGTGTAACGCAGCTTTGTCTCGGTTCCGCGGGTTCTCCGTCATCGAGGAGATTCTCTTTGGTGGCGAGGGGCTCGCTATAGCCCAGTTCGCGGGGCTCATATACACCGGTACACGGTTTTACCGTTGGCTCATCGAGTCTCTCTCTCTCTTTCTCTTTCGTGGCCGCGCGGGGTCGGGTTTGAGCTCGTGGAGGGAGGATGACTTCTCTGGATGCTCGCGGTGTACGGCGGCTACCGCGGCGATAATACACGCGGGGTCCCCGCGGCGAAGGATTCTCCTCTCGAATCCTCTTTTCTTAAGCGGAGGGCTCCGAGGAACGGAGCTCTCCGCGGAGTCTCCTCGTGCCAGCAGTTCGTTCAACCATTCTTGAGCGCCCGATCAACACTCGCCCGAACAAGAGGTTCTTGACTCTGCTCCGCAGCTCGCTCTACCACCGCGTGCGGAAGCTGCCTTCGCTCGGCGGCCTCGCATACAGCTTTCCTCGCCGCAAGAGTGCGCTTCGCTTTACCTTCATCCCGCGCATCTATATATCTCCTCCGCGACTCCCGCCACTTTGGTCCCCGCGATGCGACCGCCAATTTTGGTCGCTCCGCAGCGACCCGCTGCGATCACATGACGCAACCGTTATCCGCGGGAACGTAACTCGAGGCCTCCGGAAATCTACGCTAATCGACGAAATATCGATCAGCGACGATCCCTCGATTACTTTCCCGTTCCGATGTACAGATCCGGATCAAATTTGCAAAAGCGCGGAACTCCCCGGAATCTCTAGACGATCCCGAGGCTCCGATTAGCCTGAAGGAAATTTGAAAATCCTCTCTTTTTCGTATGTTTCTCTCTCTCTCTCTTTCTTTCTCTCTCCAGCCCGAGTACTCTCGATGAGAACGAACGAAACTGTATAGGCGCGATCGAATCGATCAAGGTTCATTCACCTTATGGCCAGTCCGGCCAACCGAGCGAGCCAGGTATATCAAAGTTAACGGCGCTGCGACGCGTTCACCAAGATTTTATATATACTATGCAGACCGTATATGAGCTATACGTACGAGGCCAGGAACATACGGAGCCCACACATATACGCTCAGCTTATTGAATCTTACGTCGTAATTGCGTTTTATCGAAGGAAAAAAAAAGAATTGAGAGCTGCTCGTACGTGTAATAATCTGAATTTGGTAGCGAGTATTTATTTTCGAATCGATTCCGAGGAGTAATTACTCCTTGGATCTCGAGATAAAAAGAATGACAGACGATCGATGCCTGATTGGAACGACAGGAATTAAATGCCCGTGCGGGAACGGCTCCGCGGGCTCAACGTTTTCTCCAAAATGCATAAAAGACTAGGCGCGAGCGTGTCTAACTCTATAAATACCTGGGCCCGGGCTCGGCTATAAAAATGAATATTTGTGTTGATGATAAAAAAAAAAAAAAAAAATTTTTTTTAAAAAACAAAAATATGCGCAAAGTGCTGAGAGATGGGAAAATAAAGATGATGGCGCACGGTTTGGCGCCAAAGACCGAACGGAGGGGTCAACAACCATCGGAATATTCACGTTTGGCCGTGAGCTCTCTTCGGCTGCCGGGGCCCGTTTGACCCCCCACTCTCATCGTGTGCTCGCCCCACCCCCCCTCTCTCTCTCTTCTGTGATCGATTACGATTTCTCTCCTTCCCGGCTGTTCTCATCTATTTTTCTTTCTAATTGCTGATATCCATTGGGCTGAAAAACGCGAGGCTCGAGATCGATCGCGCGGCTAGCCGATCGGGCGAAATCTTATCGGTAATTATCATCGAGTCAGAGTTCCTTGACCCTGGGAGTTTGGATTGGAGCCTCTGCTCTTTAAACGCCTGAATGTTGGACGAAAATGTCATTTGAGTCAATCGGAAAATGGAGTCTTGAATCATAGGAAATTATTGCTTGGTGGCCAGCAGCGCTTTCGTACAGTTATATTCATAGTCGAGCTATGTCCGTGGTCGATGGCATCTCGCTAAAAAATTTCTTGAGTCAGGTTGGAAATTTGGATGGAGAATTCGAGTGTGTAAGAGGGGCCTCGACGAATCTACCGCTCGAGGCGAGCGGAGCACACCTCGGGGTCAATAATCTCCAAAATGGCGAGGGACGAGAGAGCGCGTACGCTCTCACGTACAACAAAAGTGTATACACCGAACAAGGATTCAGGAGAATCCAGAGTGCCTAGGTCGTCCCCGCATTCGAATGAAGAAAATGAGAAAGACACACACTGAATAAAAAAGACATTAAATCCTTGATCGCGCAGCCGGTTCGAAAGCGTATTATCGTCCTCTCACAACCGCTAAATCCTTGGGGTTACCATCAAATATTCAATTTGTATCTTATACATATCCTTGCCGTTTGCTATCTCACGGTCTTCGTTTCACTATTCTCAACGAGGTCAATGTCAGGCCAGAAAGTTGTTTTAATTTCATGCCAATTCCACCGCGATGCCCTTGTACATTTTTCCTGCTTTTTTTCTTCTACAAATTTTTCTTCTTCTTCTTCTTTCTTCTTCTCTCGTATCAGTGCTCGCTAATCAAACAGCCAAAAATACTTGGCCAAGGACCTGGGAGAAACGATGAGTTAACCACGCTTTTTCGACGTCGCTCCACCCGGTCATCGACCCTATTTACACACTTACCCACGCACACCTACATTATCCGAGTGACGCGTACGATACGACATTGACATTCGGCAGCGTCGCGCGCGGTTTTGTCAGGGCGAAAGTACCTACGCCGCCCACCCTGCCACCAGAGGCACTGAGAAAAAAATTTCTTCATTCAACTAAATCCATTTTGTTTGACAGAAATTCGGAAGATTCAACCATTATTTTGTTTGATGTCAAATGATTTTGTTTGTTCAACGAAATCGTGAAAATTTCTTCAACGTCAAGCAACCAGGTCGTCGAAGTCACAAATCATATCGATCGAACAAAACTGCTACCATTCGCTTCCGCGCACCCAAAAAAAACGCGGCGTCTAGTTGGTTCAACTAGGATCTATTTAAATCAAATAAATTTTTTTCTTTGTCCCAAGGCCTAATAGAGCTCTGTTTAACTTTAAGAAATTATTTTCTTTCATTCGAATATTTTTATATTTAAGATTAATGAATAATCTATTTTCGCGATTTTTCAATTTCAAGAAGTTTTCACAAATTTTAGAAGCATTTTGTTGAGCTGCAAAAAATCTTTATAATATTATTATTATTACTTAATATTTCCATGGGTCTGGAACCCTGGGTGGACATAAATATTCACGACCGTCTGTTTGTTTTGAGACATGAGTCCGTTTTGAGTAAGTATAACTTGGGTTTCCGCTATTTATGCACATCCAGAGCGCAATTCGTATATAAGAAATGTTTCGACGATCTGCGCCACGTAGTGGTCGGAGCGATAAGCTTTGACGTGAGTATCCGAAAAAAGCACTCAAACAGAATTATTTATTTGATTCAAATACAGCTTTTTAGTTGAGGCAAATAGAATTTAAAAAAAATTTAAATTCTAAAAAATCGAATAAATGATCCTAGTAGATTGAAATAGATCTTTTTTCTGAGTGCGTTATTCGATTGAATCTCAATGACGGAATCGAATGAACGATGATCGTTAGGATGAACAAATGAAAAAGTTCATTTCGAAGATATTTTGTTGGACAAAAATGAGCTCGTTGAGCTGCACCGAAGTTTTGTTGGATTCGACCAACGACTCGAGTCAGCATACAAAAATGATTTTATCTTATCGCAATAATATTTCGTTGGCCGTGAGTATCGAACTAAATATTTTGGTTGAGAGAAGCGGAATCGTGTCGTCCAACGAAATCTTTAACTCACGAAATCTGATTTCGATCAAAATCCGGTTCACCGTCATTGGTAGCAGTCCGTAATCGCTCAGCAGCTGAAAAATCCCGGGTGAAAATGACGCAGGGAAAGCGCAAAGGGCGAGAAGCGGAATTAAAGTTAATCATCGAATTGCTCTGTAAAACGTTGGCATATATCCACGAAACTAGTTAACAGTACAGGCTTTTTCAAAGCTAAAAACACCCGGGCGAGTTTGTCTCGCGGTAGAGTTGAAATAGTACTTCACCAGGGTGGGGAGAATGTCGGACTAGTCGCACCGGGTAGCCCGAGAGGGTTGACGAGAAAGAGAAAGAGAGAGAGAGAGGAGTGGAGGAGGAGGAGGGGGAGGAGGAAGGTTGTGGAGAGGGGGGAGGGGTAAGGGCGACGGAAGAGGCACGAGCACCTGTAGATCTCTTTACCGTGAGCCACGGTAGAGTCACTCACCGACCACCACCACCGGACCTCCGAAACTCTCGTGAGAGAGACCCGCGCGCGTAATCTCTTCGGGCCGCACGAGAGAACTAATAAAATCATATCGTTTCAGTCAATTCTTCATTAAAGTGACTATTCCCGGACAAAGATTTGTGAATGGAAAAGAATTTTTGGTAGATCTACGAAGAAGAAGATCAAGTTCATCGCTAACGTTTCTTCTCGAAAGAGTTTCATCGTCCTAGAATCTTTGGATAAGATCAAAATTTTCATGAAAAGACACAAATTATAAGAGGAAAAAAAAAAGAAACGTCGGAGTTCGTGGGAGTGCTTCTGTCGGAAGGTGACAAGCCACGTGGGTCGAGGTGATTGTGCTGTGATCAAGAACCGTCCAATGATTATTTATACCGTTTTCGTTCGTCTGTAATCGTTTTCGAAAAAAAAAGTGCAAAATACGAAATTTTGTTGAATAAATTTTGAGGAAGTTTCGTGTTCGTTGAAACTGTGATAATTAATAAAAAATAAATAAAAAGAAAATACACATCGATCTTAGTTTATCGTGGCAACTTTGCTACTCGACTAAAAGCCAAGAGTCTGGCAAAAAAAATCGTTCGAATAACGTGTCAGTGGGAGTGTGTATGTGTCTGCAAAAGCGAGCAATGTCATCGAGCCGCCAAGCGGTTTCTCACTGCTACTCCACTGTCGATAAAAACGAGTGATAACTCGAGATTTTCATCCTCATTTTATCACGACCCTGCTCATGAACATTTAACTTAAATCTTCTCGTCTCTCTTCATCGTTCCTTTAAAGAATCGTTCTCAACCCTTCGACATCGTACTTAATGCTGTTTCGGCAAACAAACACGACAACCAGTGGGTTCAAAATGCGGTGGAAGTGTCTCTGACAAAGGGAAGTAAATCGGGGGAACGATTCGTTATTTTAATTCAACGAATCGCTATCGTTAAGTGCAGTGTGTCCTTCGATCTTTCAACTACGAATATAAAAAAACCATATTCGTATACATTTATCCATTTATTTATGTGTGTATGAATTTACATATGTATATATGCATTCGTACGTGTATATTTGTGTGGACTGTGAAAGAGTGTAGAAGCTGATTTTTGTGGATACCAGGATATGCGATTGCGGACATCATGCCCAGCACCATAAGAGGTGAGTCCGGAACGTTGATGATGTTTTCTCTTATCCGAGAAACATCGAGTTCATTAGTAACCCATGAAATTGCATTTTTGTCAACGAACATTTTTATTCAACGAAGTATATCGTTTCGGTACAGGCAGGGATCAGGTCAAGTTATTACTGATTCCGTTTGCTCTTGAATGTCACGATGACAGTTGGTCCATCGAAATTTCTATGACAAATCGATTGTGGTTTTGCCATAGGATAGAATAGTGAAGAACAATGACGAACGAAAATTATTCTCGATAGATCTCGAAGGAGATTTTATTAGAACACGAGTGGGTGAATCATGGATAATAATATTTTACGTATAAGTTTATTTTTAAAATTTATTCAAACGATTCGTTAGGACGTTGAAGCTCATTTTATTGGGGATCTCGATAGTCGATGGAAATCGGTAAAAAATGGTATTTTGGAGAGAAAAAAATAGGAATTGAAGGGCCTGCTGGTGGCAACGTGGCGACAGACGTTGGATTGTGCGATCAGGAGATGCAGACACCAGTGTCCGGGGCCGGATCACCACCGATAGCTTCTTCTCGTTTCATCGTCGTTTGCACTGTTTTTTTTTCTACCGTTCTCACGTGCACTCGAGCGTCGCGAAAACGAACGGGTTTGCAGACGATCTTCCGTTAGAGCTCGCGACTCACGGGGCTCGTTATTTTTATTTTCTGTTCTATCGAGTCCGATGATGGAGGATTGCGGAGTCGAAGATCGTCGGACATGCGAAATATTCAGTGAATTCAATGAGTTAATAATTTTAAGGAGAAATATAACGAAATAAATAAAATGAATGAAAATTTGGATAAAGATAAAGGGCCTTTGGGATTACCGTCCCCACGGTCGAATCGTCGAGAGCGAACATCGATCGAAGGAGAAAGGTCGTTGGCGTGGCACTCGTGTATATTAAGAGATATTCAACTATACTCGCTCTACACGTTTGAATAAATAAATTTTTGCGGAAGGTAATAGCATCCGAGTCGAAGATACCGGGGAACAAAATCGGAGTCTCCCATGCTCGTTCGATACGCCCTTTTACCATGAGAGCCTTCGATCCTCGTCATTCTATAGATACAGCATATAACGCGATATATAGTTGCGGCGGATTGCGATCGCAGGGTCACTCGGGGTCAGTAACACACCGAAGGTGGACAACTACAATAATTCCGTATCCGCGTATCAGAGAGAGAGAGAGAGAGAGAGAACTACGATACCTTTTTGTCAAAGAGGCCAACTTGGCCGGAAGAATTACGTGTCCGTTGTCCACCCTCGACAATCGAATCTAATCACCAACGGGGAGAATAGTATTATTTTTTTTTTTCTCGAATGAATAGTATTTATTTGGAAAACGAGTAGCTTTTATTTTCCAAATGAAAAGAATTCATTTTCGAATGAAAATATTTATTTGCCGAATAAATAGAATTTTGGTGAGTCACCTTTTGATGGGATTCGATTTTTCCAGAGATTTTTGTGAGAGAAAATGTTTTGGGTGTATGCAAATTCGTGAAAAACATATGGGAACGAGGGTCCACGAATGTACTTGTCCAGTTTTTTTTCCTCAGGAAAAATTACGATAATTTTTACTTACGATAAAAATAATTTCGATAATAATTGACAATCGTTCGGAGGAGGATCGCGATTCGTGGACTCAGTCCACAGGGGCGTAAGTTCGGGTGTCTTATTGCTAATAAATTACGCCCTTTCGTAAGGTATGCAGTGGATCACTCTTCCGCGGAAGCGTGTGCGTGCCGATATAGCGCTGGGGCCCTCCTGGCAGGTGGCAAAGACCTTGGTGCGTTACGATCGATTACCCAACCGAGTGAGTTTTGGTTCCTTGGAGAGAGAAAGAGAGAGAGAGAGAGGGAGGAAGGGAAGAAGGGAGAGACGAGCGCCGGTTTTTCGACGCTTTTATGCCATACGATACGAACGAGCCTCACAAATGTTCGGCTCTCTCTCTCTCTCTCTCTCTCTCTCTCTCTCTCTCTCTCTCTCCATCTCTTTTCCTCTCTTATCCAAAGCAACGAGAAAAAGAGAGAAAGAAAGAGACCGAGAAGCCAGCAACGTAGCGACAACCCGGCCACCGGAGAGCACGAAGCTCTTTCTCTCTCGCGGGTTCCCGGTTCGGCCACGAACAAAAGACCGGGGTCAACGAACTTTGCGTTACGTATACATATACATCCTCTTATACATACATTTTTATTCGGTGCGTTTTGTGTATACGCAACTCTCGCAGGTAAATAAAAAAGGAATCTGGAGTAAATAAAGCAACGAATTTACAATTTTTTTTTTTTTTCATCGTACTTTATTTCACAAAAATGTTCCAAAGCTGCTTATACCTAGTAGGAATATTAGGCAAAGGTATTCGAAGAAAAGGAATTGTTTGTTAATTTAAAAAAATTATAAAAATCTGATGACAGGAAACGTTGAGAGCCATCAGGTGATCGGTTTTTCTTGTGCGACTGGAGGGGACGCGAAATAAAAATCAGCGATAACGTGGCAGTGTACGAATTTGATTTTTATTCCGGGCGTTGTTACGTTCGAAGGCGAAGAATAAAGCGGTAACGAAGGAGACCGCATTCGGCGGCGGTCCCATGCAACGTTCGGCTTTTCGGATAGTTTTTTATCCTTCTACTTTTTTCAGGTTCTCATAATGAACCACGGACGATTGTGTTTTCGTCAACGTGCCAGTGTATTCTCCTGTGCTTTTTTTTATCCTCTTTAATTTTATTATTATTGTTATTCTGATGCGGAGGTGAAAGTCCGCTGGCAGCATCCCGAAAGAATAAAAGAAGAGACCTCCGAGAACCGGTAGAGAACTCACGACTGACCCCCGGCTTGTGCGTGTGCCCGTGTCCGTCTTTATTCAGTCGTTTTTTTCCCCTTTTTTATCTCTCCCTTTTGGCCTCATCCCACAAAACCCTACAATCGTAATAATTAACTAAAAACTACACTTTTTCGGCGTATTTCGGAATCATCCTCTTAACAGCGCCTCGGATAAACCTCCGGACTTATATCTTTCCCTCGCAGATAAAGTTTCAAATCGCAGAATCTCGAGTTAATCCGCATTCAGGATATTAGCCTCGCAATCCTCTTAACAACCAGCACGAAATTTTTTTTTTTCTCTCTTTTTCTCTGTTTGTCGAACGCATAAAGATGTGGCGTGAGATAGGGACACGAGAGAACGGCAATGACCCCTCGTAACCTTAAGGGAATCGTTTCGGAGTGGCTTTATGATCCTCAAAATCCGGAGCTAGACAGGTAGATTTATAGGATTATAGAGCAAAAAGAAATTGATTTTTTTTGTTTCCTCGGCCAATACGGAGGGTCGAAGCGCACCGTTGAATTCAAATTTTATTCTATGCAAACCCGAGTAATTTTCTCTCTTTCTTTCCTTCTTTCATTTCGTCGCGAAAATTGAGAGGCTTAATTATTCGTTTCGTCGAATGTCACGCGGGGAGAAAGAACTCCGCGTGTATTTCTCTGTCGGCACTGAGATTACTTCGTAGCTCAGCGTGACGGCTCGCGAGATTGGATTTTGGTGGTCGAACCAGGACCGGTTCTATATCTGTAGATATATAGAGATATTCCTGCATTACGCCGAGTCTTACAACGAGACAAGCCTCCTCGGTTCACGCTCCAACGACTCGTTGCTCGAGCTCTCTTTCTTCGCTTACTGCCGGAAGTTCGTAAGAAGAGATACCCAAATTACGAGCTTGGGAGGTGGGGGGGCTGCGGGCGCGGTGATGTTTAAACGTACTTTGTACCGTTATGGATCGAACGAGAGAATCGATCTGCCCAGAAGGGTTTTTCTCGAGTGCTCTTTTTTCACTGATGATTTCTCAAGTGCTGCTTCCTAATTCTGTAAAACGTTTTTAACTATGAATCTGATTCAGCTGCTGAGTTAATTCGGAACTAGGTGCGTACTGGAACGAGTAAAACGCAGGGCGAACCCGTTAACCCGCGAGCCCGTTAGTACCCAGGGAGAAAGAGAATTGTGTGAACCTGCGCTCGGTTCGCGGCTTCATTTGAAGCTAATTAACGCTATTGATGCGAGGGCCACTCCCGCGAAATGTTGAATAACGGTAGAAGCACTCGGGCACCTGGAAACAACCATCGTTCCTGGCTAATTTCGAGGAGAAAAAAAATTTTAAGCGACAACTTTGATTTGATTGGTTGCATGAATGCTTCTTTGGACCGGCAGATACTCTGTTCACAAATTATTTTGCCTCGTATGCGGTAATATTTCGTTGCTCGTATCCAACTCGATATTTTGGTTGAGAGAAACGAATTTAGTTTTGGTCACCAAAAAAATTTTTTTTTTTGTGTCATTCTGAGTTATTCGTATTTAGCGAAGCCTCCTGGTCGGTTTATTGACAGGGCGAAAGAAGGTATGGGGACTCGTGCAAACCCGACGATAGTCTAGAGTCAGCGCTGCGCAAGCAGATTTAACGCGAGCTCTTAAAAAAAAAAAAAAAAAAACAAAAGTCGTGAGTCACCGTGAGATTTGGCGTCGTCGCTCGCATTGCTGTCGGTAAAATGTTGCAACGCGATGTATGAATCGAGAAACAGATTTTCGATAAATCGATTTTTATTTTCTCACATTTTCTACTTCGCTGGGCCAAAACGCAAGAAAAATTAAATCACAAATATTTTCCTTACGACATTTGTGCACGAAATCGCATTCAAATTCAATCGCACTTTAATGAGAGAGAGAGAGAGAGAGACAGAGAGAGAAATATATACACGAAAATGACACGATGACGAGCCCTCGCTTCCCGAACAACCTCGCGTCTATATATACATATTTACTACAGCGATGTGTATATTTCTCGAGGCTCGCTAGATCCCTCAGTCATTGAACTCGTGGCTCGTTCAACTTACCAGCTGTTTTCTTACTCGACGAGTCTTTGCTCAGTCATCGGCCGCCGGTTGGCCGTCTCTCCTGTTCTCTCTCTCTCTCTCTCTCACTCGCTTTCCTTCTTTCTCTCATTTTCTCATCCTCGCACACGCCTTCGTTCTCTTCCTCATCTCAAGCTCGCCACTCGCCGTGGCCTCTCTCACACAGACACACACACACATACTCGAATCTACATGGACGAGAGGCGATCTTTCGACGGGAGAGATGGAGAGAGGTAAAGATGCGCCAAGAGTGCCGTAAGCAGCTCTCGCTTAACGCTCATTGAAGTCACGAAGGACGGTGGGGCCAGCCACCGTGTGACGCGTACCGCGGTCCAACACTCGACGTGTCATCTTCTCCGGGACTCTTTTAATCTCGAATTGCGCCAAAGGAGTCAATGCTCGTTGACGCTTGATTCGTATTCGAATTGGATTCAAAACAGTTTCATAAAATAGACTGTTTTTTTAATTAAAAAAAAAAAGAAATTCATAGTCTTACGCCCTTGGATGAATCGAGCCAGTCCCATTGCCAAGTCTTTGGTATTTAGACACAAGACAATCGCATATTAGCGTCCTATTGATAATTTGTGGGAGCGGAGGGATCGCGGGCTTCTCGTAAAACTCTTGATCATCATTTTTTTTTTATTCATCGTAGGGTTATGTGCGTCCGATGGCATTCGTACGGGTGAGGAGCATTGTCGCGTCGTTGAACGCTCGCGCTCGGCTCGGAACCTCCAGTGTGCCCCCGAGGTATTCGATAGGAGCTGTCTGTCTCTCTCATTCTTTTCTCTCTCTCTCTCTCTCTCTCTCTCTCCCTGGGAGCGAGCCTCCGCAAGGGTCGTCGACCGCAGGTGCCTTGGTCGTGTTATGCCAGCTCCTCGACTCGTGTGCCATCTCTCTCTCTCTCTCTCTCTCTTGTTCTCTCTCTCCCTCTTTCTCTCTCGGTCTATAGCGTACAAAACCGAAGCAGCAAAAGGCTTTACCAAAAAAGACATCGCTGATCCCGCCTCCACGCTGTAACTCGCTTTATCCAAACTTTTCTTAGCTCTCTTCCGAAAAAGCCTTCCCGTGGACCCTTTTCTCACGGGATTTCAGTTTCCATTCATCCCCGCTTCTCTAGCTTCTACGAGAGACTTTAATGAAAAAGTATAAGGAAGCTAAGAGAACAGCGAAGATGAGAGAAGAGTCTTGGCGTCCTTGCCTCCTCGGAGGCGTTATCTCTCACCTCCCTTGTCCGCGTCCTCCGTTCAGTTCAAAGTCACAGACCCTGTTACGAGCAGAGAAGAGAGAGAGAGAGGAGCCGTGCCCGGGGCTGGGAAGAGCTCGAGATCGGCAACGTACCAGAAGGATATCGCATTTCGATAATGAGAGGACGTTGATCTCGAGAAACATGCACAGCAACCAAACGGCCAGACTCTCTGACGCAGACTGCGAATCGTGGAATCACGAATCTTTCAAATTCACGGTCAATATGATTCGCGAATTAATAATTCGCGGAAATTAGTGCAGCAGAAGGTTGAACGTGAATTCTTTGGAACGTGAAGCTACTCGCGTTATTTTCAGCCAGATTAAAAGAAGCCTCGATGATAATAATAGAAATATAATAATAACTGTGTTCATTTATATCACGAAATCTCTCGGTGCACGATACGCGGTGCAACGCTGTATATTGAATAATAATTAGTGAGCGCGCAAGCGTCATTGATAGTCACGCTCGTTAGCCGTCCGGTTGTTTTTTCCACATGTGCACCTATTAATTATCATCGCGGCAGTTACGTGAGAAATTCCCAGTCTAATAACCTCGCTGGCGTTTATAATGATTTTTTTTTCTCTCTTCAACGTCCTGTTATATCCCTTCTCGAGAGAGAATATCGACTGATAAATTCGTATGATTAATGGCGTAGTTAATGCGTTACGGTTCTTTCTCTGTTCCTTCATCGTTTGGGCTCGTGCTTGCCCGTGTTACGCGGATTTAGGAGTAAAGAAAAGGTAAAAAGGTACATGCGAGTCCCGGCGAAATCATGCACGCGAGCACGCTCACGACGAAACTTTGGCCAAGGGCTTTCGGAGGACAATGACCCGGCCGTGTGGCCACGCCACTCTCACAACGACCCGAACTCTTCCGCCAGTGATACCGAACAAACTTTCGTAAAGACTCGGCCTTTTCTACTTGCGGACACGTTTTTGTTTTCTCTACGTGCGTATTTATAGTTTTACGCAACAAATCGCTTGGACTGGAGCCGAATAAATAATAAAAGTCTATTTTACTCCGTTGTTCGCTAGGCAATTTAAAAGTCAAAGACCCGGTGGCTCGAGTGTCTTTTTCAAACGTTCCCTCTGGCCAAACCAGGAGAATTCGAGCGAGTTCACAGCGATCAAGATTAGAGCAGTGGATTTGAATACGATTGAGCAAAAAAAGAAAAGAATAGAGGAAACGCGATGGGACGTAATTGCCATTGAACTTGCGACCAAATGTGAAAATCTCGTGACGGAATCCGCGCTGAGATCGTTAACCTTATCCTCGCAAAAAAAAAAGAAACTACGTAAATAAATAAGGAGCGTGAATCGGTCGTCGACCTTTACTCAACCCCAACCCGAGCCCGAGACCTTAACCCCTCGGACGGCTCTTTTATCGAATTCACGAGCGCTAGTCTTCTCAGGCTTTCGTTCTCAAGACCCCCGATGAATGAGAGAGAGATCTTTTTCAAGAAACTCGATGTCATTTTGAAAAACGAAAAAGCTGTGCAAAGACCACAAACTTTCTGCGACTCCGAGGGTCAGAGCCAAGCATCGCCGGGTCCTTATCGCCTTAAGGAGGCACTGGAACCCTCGGTTAGTTCATCAGTTGCTCGTTATACTCGCAAGTACACTGCGGATGCCATTGAAGCTCAACAGCCATCATTAATATGCGCAAATAAACTGTTTACTCAACTGGCCCTGAACCCGGACACGATTCTTCAGAGGCTAAGGCCTCTTTCCCGATCTATCGGGAGTGTGAGCGCGCGTGCGCGCTTCTACGAAAGTATAGTTAGAAGTAAACGGTGCTGAGAGAGCAGGCTCCTCTGGGGAGAGAAGGCACTGGCCCATAAGGCGATTTACCGCTACGTGTATTATCGCGAGACAAACGTTGCTGTTTCTACGGCGGCGATGCGGTGCAACGACGCCATCCATTCTCGGGCTGCATCGAGCCAGCTTTTTTATTCTTCTGATTCCTGGCGCGAGAATAATTCTGGACGAGGTGATAGGAACAAAGAAGCAGGCGAAGGGAGCGGCGACTCGAACAGCGCGCTATCAAATTTATATTTGCGGAATTGTTGGGAGCATTAAAGGAACGCTGGAGAAGAAGGATAACGTGGCAGAGAAGCACGGGTCGTATGTCAATGTCTTATCACGCATGCGTGGGGGCATTCCGAGATTCCGCGTAACGGTATTTTCACTCGAAGTCTGTTAGCTGCTTCCTGATGTCGAATGGTGGAGATCAGGGATGGGGAAAAATAAAGGGAAACTTGCGAGATAAGTACGCCTAGGCGACCCTCGAAGTTAGGATTAGGAAAGGAAGTTAGATTTGTTGATGTTTGTCAGGAGAAGGTAGACGAACTTGCGTCGACCGGGTGACCCAGAGTTTCCTCGATGGAACGCTGAGGGGCAAAGCGCGTTGCACGCGAGGCATCCTACCGTCTGTCCTTTCCCGTCTTGAACGGTGCCTGGCTCGATGCTTTCGCGCTTTACCTTGCGCGCTTTCTCTCTCTCTTTCTCTCGTGCCTCTTCGCCGAACGGTTATCCGAGTCCGTCCATCCGTTGGTTCTTCCCCTTCTTCGTGAACGCGACTTGTTCGTCATCGCGAGCCGCTTATTCCGCAGCCGCATCTTATCCTTCTTCTTCGTCTTCTTCTTCTTCTGGTTCTTGCCTTCGGCATCGTCTTCCTCGGCGTTGTGAGAAGGAGAGAGATCGCCCGACCCCTTCCAACCAACTTCGTTCTTCGATACGCGACATTCAACGGTAGAAAGAAAAGAGGTCCGCTCGTTTTGCGTGACGTAACCATCGCGTATTGCGGTACATTCGCCGAGGAGCCTACATTACGTGATCGCTCGCTCGCACGCACGCTCCCCTAGAACAGGCACCGCTATCTTTTCCCGCGATTCCCTTCTCCGCTTATTCTTCTTCTGTTCTTATGCGACACTCCTCCATTCGCGCCTCGTCTTTGTCTGCGAGCCAATGCACCGTTCGAGAGCTGCGCATTTTCATTCATGTGGCAAAACACTTTAGCCACAGACATTCAGCCGTTTCGATTCCAGACTCGAAAATCAGCTTTGTTATTCTGACATTTAATGATTCTACGAAATCTCCGAGACTTTGGAAAGGGGCGATGAAAATCGAGAACTCTCGATCGTCCAAAACATAATCCCGAAGTTCTCGACAGCGTTAAGCGAAACAGCTCTCGTGGTCGAATCCGGAGAATCCAGGCATACCCGAAGTATACAGTTAAAAGTACCGTTTCGGAAGCATACGCGACGATGGAGCGGGCCGGTGGGGTGCGGAGAGTTGTAAACATGTGTATACACATCAGAAGTTCTATCCCAAAGAGAGAGGAACGAGTTGAATTATTTTATACGCTTCTCTGCGGCCAATCGGTGTTGCGTCGAAGGCAAAACACGGTGGAGGCGTACAGCGTATGTGTGTGAGTATGTATGCTTGAAAAAGTAACGGTCGTGAGAGGCTTGGACGGTTGCTTCGTACGTTCCTTTATTCAACTTTATTTATCTTTCTTTCCTTTTTATTCGACTCTTTCATGTTCCCGGGCTTCTCTCATCATTCGACGTTCCAATGGCTCGTATTCGTTGCCTCGCTGTAAAAGAAATACGAAAATAATGAACGTAAGCATGAAATAATTAATGCCGAGAATCGGATTTATATTTATTCCAACGAAACAAAAAAAAAGAAAAAGAAAAAGAAAATTCTGCACATTTCTTGATACGAGAAAGAGCACAGCAGGCGCGAAGGGGTCGGGGCAGAAAGCAGCAGCGCGCAACCCCGAAACGCCAAGGGTGCCGGTGCCTGGGTGGGTGCGCCGTATATAGCTGCGTTTTGCCCCACGGATCGAAGGAGTAAAACTCGGAGGGTTCGATCCCCAGAGCGCATGCCCGAGTATCTTGCCTCTATATTACTGTACCGAGGCTCGATTACACTTGCCGGAAAAGC
Organism: Campoplex nolae; assembly: GCA_037893425.1. Lineage (NCBI taxonomy): Eukaryota > Metazoa > Arthropoda > Insecta > Hymenoptera > Ichneumonidae > Campoplex > Campoplex nolae. The sequence goes on from JBBLXU010000655.1 coordinate 1,045,472, forward strand.
TCGTGGAATAAACTCCCGGTGTCGAAGCGATTCGCGCGGCGCATGCAAGGGTTTGAGTCGCCAGACACCACACGCGCCCTGCTGCACAACCCTTCCTCGCAACGCTGCTTCGAGTACCTTCTGGGCAAGGTCACTCAAACCTAATATCCATCGCTATATAGACGAGCTCACACGTGCACCGGTACTAGCTACGTTACCGAATAAAAGCAGGACGTAGGCTGCGCGCCTTTCTCCACTGGGTCAAGTTCTCCGAGCGATACTCAACGTTGTCGCGCTTTCATGCTCCTTTTTTTTCGTCCGACAAATACCTTCCATCAAAATCCAAAGCATGCACTCGTCGAGAGTACTCTTACTTTTGGCTTTGGACGAGCTGGAGAACGATGAGTGTATCAAACGTATGCCGAGCATTCAGTGCCCTCGAGCACGAAGGCTTTGAATTAAAAAAAAACTCTGACAGTAATCGACTCGCGTTCGCCTTCACCGAAATGAGTGCGTGTCTTTCACACGCTGCTGAATTTTTCGCAAAGATTCGACACTCCCAAACAACCTCAACTAAATACCAAAAAGCACTCATCGCGACAAACAGAAAAGCTTTCATCCACTCCGGATGAAATCTCCTAGTGGAATAAAAATAGAGACCGAATCACTTTCAAATGTCTTTCTAGGTTTTTAGGACGTCTTTGATGCGAACACGACCACGGTCAATCAAAACAAAGGAGTACTCCAGAGTGTAAAATATACAAAAGCATCTTCTACTCTCTCTCTCTCTATACATCACTCGACGAATTTTTTTTTCATCGCGTGCATTAGACAACAACCATGTCGATTAGATTATTCTTCGACTCTGCACGAGAAAGAACTAAAGAGCTTCGAATGCCAAGCTCGTGGCTTCAGGAAAAGCAATTGAACAATGGAGGCGATTCGAAAATCAAGTTTCGATGATAATAATTCAACCATGAACTTGAAGATTTCTCAGCGAGTCACACCGGAATAATTGAAGAAGAAAAATTACCGTCAGAGTAGTAGAAACGAGAGAAAACTTGGAATTTTGATGATTCTTACTGAGCAAAATCTACATTTTCGTAAATTCAAATCTCGTGCAGTTATTAGTATTAATTTTATCCAGAAAAAATTACATTTCGAGGAATGATAATTACCAAATTTCGATCAAAACCTAACGATTCATTATTTTCGAAGCCAAAAAATGATTTCCCCCTGTAAATTTATAAAGCAAAAGAAAAAGCAGGCGCAAAGAAATGTTTTCTTTACAATCGTTTGAAAACTGAAATAAAAGAAAAAGAAGAAATGGAGCAGAGAGTTTGAACAAGATTTGAAAGAAAATGAGGCTCGACGTGGCAGTGATGAACCGCCGAGCAGCTTTCAAATAAGTTTGTATACAAATTAATGAAACGAGGTGGTTGGCTACGAGAGAAAATAGGGAAAAGCATAGACAGGATCAAGTGTAAGATCTCCTTGTTGCGGGATAGGCGAGAGGAGTGAAATACGAAGGGGAGGGCGCGGTGGTGGGTTGTGTCGGTGCGCCGGGCGTCCCGGTGCGCCATCTCGCGTCTGGGTAATCAACCCCCGTCAACACGAAAACGTACACCCCCGTAAGTGCAGGCGAACCGTCAACGGAAACGTCAGTTCCGCCCGCCTCGGCATTTTCCACATCGTTGTGAATAAAAACGAATAAATTCGCGGGGTGGACAATTGTCAAGAGAAACGAGACATTGTCGAGGCTTTTATCAGCTTTTGGCAAAGTCTCCTGTGCCCGTCGAGAGCCCTCTCGTCGAGACTAAAATTCGTGCGGATCTCTGTCAACTCGAGAAAAGGGAGAGACAAATATTCGCCCACTGTGTTTCTCCTCGCTTGTCGTTGTGTGCGAACTTTTGACAGGGAGAAAACAGCCGGGAGGAATAACCATAAAATAGTGACAATCGGATCAGTTCCTCGGCAAAATAATGCTGAGAAAATCAGGGCGCTAGAGGCGGGCGGGCGGGAGGACGGGCGGTTGGTGGAGTGCGCGACGCAAGGGCTTAATAAAGGGAAAAATAAATCGACTGATTCGGCTAAAAAGAAATTTAACGAAGATAAATAACATTGACAGTGCGCCGAGGAATCTCGAGGCTCCCCGAATAAATTAACATTCATTTATTAATCAATTTTTCTCCGAGCTCCCGGTAGATTACAGCTCGAGCTCCGTCGAGGACAATTTTGCCCGCGTTTTAGCCACGAATTCGTATTTGTAGACGTTGTTAAATAGGGAGGAAACTGAAAAACGATCGATTAAGGAAAAAAATAAAAAAAAAAACAATCGTTGTTCCATCACGGATTCTCCACGTGTCTCGACGCCTCTCTCTCTCTCTCTCTCCCAATTTTTTTACATCTACCAATCCATAGCTACGTATCAACTACGGAGAGGATTATAAAACGAATTTTTGTTTTACTGAAAAGTGCGAGGAGTACGAGGAGTGCGAGGAGGGTTGTTGCCAGCGCCGTGTGACGATAGACAAGCCCCACTGACCTATTGACTCTCTAGCCTGGTCCCGTCGTTTCGCCACCCTGCCGCTGTACGGCGCGTACGTACGGCTCTCTAAGGTCGAGTACCCAACCGCGGAGGCTCGACGTGTGCGCCTGAGCCGTTGTTTCACCCAACCCGATCCGACTCAATTGAACCGGAGGGGAACCGCAACTATTTTATTATTGGCCAAAAAGAAACATGGCGAATTGTTATTTTTATCAGAGTTGTCAAAATTTTCACCTCTGAATGGCAAAAGTTCAAAATTATCTCAACGATTATCAAGAAAAGTCCCCAAAATTTTCGTCACAAGGTTGAATCACCCCCATAAAAAATTCCGCCAGAGTAATTCGCGCGAAACCAGACCGGAGAGACTCGAGTTCGAAAATCGAGGAGAAACATAAATCTAAATAGTCGACAGAAAGAAACTAGAAAAATCGATTTCGCGGAGCATCAAAGATTTTGTTACTTGTATTCAATCCTCTCAATCGTAGCCCCCCGGTGAGGTCACGTCCAACAATAAAACAAACAAACAAAGAAAAGGCTCGGGAAGTGTGAAAAAATTGAATTTGAGATTCCAAAGACGATGAGCCATCAACGGGAAAGATCAGGAATCGTGAAAACGATGACGGGAAGACGTTTGGTGCGGCCATGCGCGAGCCCACGAGACGCCGTAACCAAAGTCGATATACATTAACGAAGCGTTAACTAAACTATAATCGCCCTACTGATCTAGTCGAATTATCGTTATCGCGTAATTAGCCAAATTTGTTGTATAAAATAGAGAAATATATGTCCGTTTAAGCGAGTTAAAGCATAGTGTAATCCGCGACGAATAGTTTAAAGGGTTTTCGGGTTGTTGGGTGTCGATTAATTGGCTAATTTAAATCCGTTTGTCCCGTTGTACGAGCCGCAATCGATCTTCAATTCGTACACGACTCGCGTGTGTCTATAAATGCTCGAATCGGACAAGTCGAGATATCGTCGTTCGGATAAGCAGCAGCAGGAGCGGCAGGAGCGGCGGCAGGAGATGCCGGTAATTCTCGCGCTCACCACGGACTGCAGCTGTGTGATATAATCGCAAAGTTTCGTGATCAGAGCTCGAAGCGTGCGAGAAGCACGAGATTAAAAGGGGAAGGCGGGGGCGGCGACAAAGGAAAAAAAAAAAATAAATAAAAATAAAAGAAAAATGGCAGAGAGCGCGGCGAGTCCGGTTGCGGTGGTCGCTGCCAACAGCCCCCAGCAACAACAGTCGTCGCAACAACAATCACCGGCTCAGCAACAGCAGAGCCAAACTTCGGCGGCTCCGAGCACTCAGCAGAGCCAACAACCACCGGACATAACCAGCTCTCAACTCGCTTCTCCACCGATCACGGGAACAGGTACGAGTCCAGTCTTCAAACAACGAAAAACCTTTTTCAATGAATTCCCCTGAAATGATTTTCCTCTTTTTTCGATATCATCTTCTTGACTATTTTCTAGCATATTTCTTCGGATTATCGTTCCGCGAACGTTTTCTGCGCGTCTCTGCGGCAGTCTCCGGCAGCACTTTTCAAACATTTTTCACGCCAAATTTTCATAAGGTTTTCGCAATCTTTTGGACCCTTTCCGAGTACTTTTTTCGAAAAGTTTTCAGTACTTTTTCAACATTGTATTCCACGTCCGGACTTTTTCCCTGACCCTCGCCGGTTTGGTTAATTATTTTTTATATGATTATATGAAGCCTAAAAGACACCCTGTAATTTTTTCAGATTTTTGTGAACGGCCAGTTTGAGAAAAAAAAATAAAAACAAATCGAAAAAAAGCCCCTTTTTAAAATTCTGAAAAAATTTCTAAAAATCGGTGATTATGTGCCAAACATTTTGAGCTACCGCCCGTAGTGGAAGTACGATTTTTTCTGTGTTTTTATGAACTATCAAAGTTGAAAAAATTCCCAAAAAATCAAGAACCACTCATTTCGGGCCAATAGTTGAATATTTTCGTACCCCAAATTTTTTTTGGGATATTTCAGACCAGTACAAAACAAAAAAAAATGAGCCAGCCAAACAGTTGAGGTATTCATTCGATATATTTTTTTTCAATTTTATCAAATAATTTGTGAATCTATTTTTTTCAACTCTAGAAAAAGATCCTTCCATCACCGGTGTAATAGCTTCAAATATTGTACGTATAATCTTATTATATTGGGAATTCGTAACTACTAGCTGATCAAGGACCATATTTTTTATTGGATTGTTCGAAAATTGTGACGAAAATTAGTTTTAGGTACCCAAATATTCAACTATTGGGCCAGAGTAAGTGTTTTTCAGCATTTTTTGAACTTTTTCAACGTTATTAGTCAATTAACACACAGAAAAAATCGTACTTCCACTACGGGCAGTAGCTCAAAACGTTCGGTATATAATCAGCGATTTTTAGGAATTTTTTAAGATTTTTAAAAAGGGGCTTTTTTTATGGATTTTTTTTTCTTATTTCAAAAATGGCTGTTCAGAAAAATGTGAAAAAATTCCAGGGTGTCTTTTAGACTTCATATAATCATATAAAAAATAATTAACCAAATCGGCGAGGGTCAGGGAAAAAGTGCGCCGGTTTGACGTGGAATACCTCATTTATATTTTTTTTAAATTCCGTTTCTTTTCGATAATTCTTCGTAAAGCAGCGATTAATACGAGTCGATGATGAAAAACTTGGATGAAGAAAAATACGATTGTGAGAGCCGCAGAAAAAAGGGGATTACGGTGTGGCTCTTCGCCGCACTGTAGCGGATCTCTCGGTCAAGTAACGGGTTCCCGGCTGTGCCAGAGTACCGCTATAAACACGAACGAGCAACGGGGAGAGCAAGTATCGGAGTTCTGTGAGGCGCGCGGTTACCGACACCGTTATCCCGATCCCAGCGTTGTACACCTCTTTTCCCCTTGCCCCGAAGAGCCCCGGCGTCGTTGATGCGCGCCCAACAGTTAAATAATAAGGGCGACGGGGGGAACGGGCCGATGCAATGTTGTGTAGCGTTCACCCACACGAATACCTTCTCGAGACCATCCCACGTGGCGACTCTCGGCGTTTGAGAAACTTCTCCCTGTCAATTTCACAGACAGAGAAGACGAAACGAGGAACTTCGAAGTTCAAATATTTTTATACGAAACAACCGAATTATCCGGTGTCAAGATACGCGGCGCGATTAATTTAAATTATTTTTTCGATGATAGGCAGCAAACTCGAGAAAACTCGCTGATCGTTTTTCGTACTGTTATCAACGTGCGAAAAACAAAATAAATAATGGAAACGAGCATCAAATTCGTACGAGTTTAATTTTTAAATGAAAAATTCAAGAAAAAACTGGTTCAGGACCAATTTTGTTTTTTCAAATACTCCAAAAACAAAATAAAATTGTTATTCGTGAAGTTTATAGCGGCGTGCCTGCAGTAATTGCCTGGAGTAATTTGACAGTTCGTCAATTTTCTCCACAAGCGTTGAGTTCAGCGACGAGAAGGATGAATATAAAAACACGAAGATGTATACGTAATAGCGGCGTAACAGCGAGTTCTCGTGATTACATCGGGACGAGGGCGATGCGCCGTTTTAATTAGCCCCGAAACGGTGTACGACGAGGATTAACAGTCTCTCCGTTACGGTGCTTACGGTTCGTCGCCGAGTATTAAATCCATTTCTCGATTAGCACTCTTTGTGAATCGAGAATTTTTTAACACGACTTTACTAATCCGTAAAATAGATTAATCTCGTTAAAAAAAAAAAAAAAAAAAAAAAAAAAAAAAAAAAAATCAGGCGTTTTTGATTTGTTTAGAATTATTTAAAGATTATTTGACGACTGAATTTCGTGGCAACGCAGTCTTCGATCGCAGGCTGCGGAGTAAAAACTTCATTTTTTTTTTACAAGCCTAAGCATTATCGAACCGGGAGATACGTCTCTCGTTATTTAAGGAGCTTACAGCGGGAAAGACGTGCCTGCTGACAGGGAGAAGCCCCATATCTCGAATGCACTCACGTGGTTCGCTGCTTCCCTCGGCGGGGTAGCTTCAAAAACATCTGTTAATTATCTCGGAAGCTTACACCCACGCGGCGCCCTTCGATTTTCACCCCTTCCAGGGGCCTCGGTGCTTTTTTTTTTCCCCCGATGGCTCATCAATACCAATTGGTTGAAACGTATCCTTGACTCATCGTGATTCCGACGATAATTCATGAAATTACATTGCGCAACGAGTTCTGCTGCTTCAACGGTATAATTTTTTCGAGGCTCCCTTGCTCGGAGCCTTTTGCTTCGAGCCCTTAAGCATCGGGAGGGTTGAAATGAAAGGTTGGTTGGATTTTTTTTTTTTTCACAGGGCTGTGAACGTTGCACCGCGATAATCTTGTGCTCGACGCAAGGGAAAAACGAGCCTTTTTTTCGCTCTAGTCGCCCCTAGTGCGAGGTTCGAATCCTCGTAGGGCGTTGCGTTCGTATCCTTAGTCTCTGTCGCTCCGGATGAGCGACGGGGGAATGGCGGGCGGAGGGGGGGGGGAGGGTACGCAACGGGCTGGGAGGCAGTAGGCCAAGAGTTCGATGGCCCGCAGCCTTGCAAGGACGGTGAGGAGAGCGGGAAAGGGAGAAAAAAACGCGAGCTCTCGCTCGGCAGCTCCGGCTTGAAAGATTTTGCGAAAGATGGCGTTCAAATTCGCGCTTACTCGGGGCTCGCTTTTCGCGGGAACGCTGTTTTATCGACAGAGTCGTTATGCTCCCTCGATCAGGTAGAATTCTGAGCTGGAGCTCGTATCAATCTCCCCCTCGATCTCAATCTATTCTTCGGGATTCTCTCGCATTTTCTCCTTCGTCTCGCACTCTCTTAGCGAAGCAGTCACGATCACGTGACCCCTCTCGCGTGTGTGTATCAATATATATATATATATATATATATATATATTTATATATCCGTGTACGAGGCATTTCGTAACGAGACATCGACTTCTCTCGGCGTAAGCCTCTTCGCCTGCCTCCCTCTTTTCCTCTTCGAAACTCTTCTTCCCGCTTCTCATATATACGTATATATAGATATTTCGATCTATATATAACACACACCGAACGTTCAACCGAGCGAGCAAACAGCCGAGGAAAGAGAGTCAGAGAGGGATCGAGAGGGGTAGAGAGAGGGCCGGAGAGTGCACAAGAGAAATAATATATATTAATAGAACGCGAGGAAGAACGGTGTCGTGTGTACTTTTGCCGCCCGGTGTATCCGCGACTCCCCCCCCCCCTCCTGGCAAGCAGAGATTCTCAACCGTGGGAATGAGCAAACGCGGTTTACGACTGTCCAAATTCTGTCATAAAAATGTATTTTTTTTCTCGTTTATTTGAATTTGCCCGAGCAGAAATCGTCGCATCGGACTCGAAACGCAATGTTTCTGGACGATTTTTTTGAACGCGCATGACCAATCGAGATCGACTTTGTATACACGACGTGTCAGCGACCGCGGAATAATCGCCGAGGCCTCGGAGGTTTGCCGAAGCGAAACGACACACCGTGTATATAATGCAGCGTTATGTATATTCTCGTGTTGCGAGAGACGAAAGACTTCCCATTACGACACGTTTACACAGCCGACAACAATCGCCTTCTTATTGCGTTATGTTTTGTACCGGTAACTCGCCGAAACCGCGAGCGAGCGAGCGTCTCCGTCTCTCTCGCGCGCTCTCTCTCTCTCTCGGAAGATATAATAGTCTCGGAGAGTTTCCACCAAACAGCAGGGACTCTAACGCTCCGACGCGTGCCCCGGTGGCCCCCCCGAGTCTCAGTTTTATTCCAGAGGAAAACAAAACGCAAAAAAATTTTAAAAATAAAAAAAAACGTACAATAGAAACGAGTTTACGTTTCAGAGAAACGAATTATGAATGGCAGCGAGCTGCGAACGCGCAACAATATACTCGGGAGGAGATATATAACGCAACGGCGAATCCGCGAGAGCGCAATCGCATTTTTCGATCTTTCGAGACAGGAATTCGGCTTAACATTCATCATTTTTTACTCTCCGCCGCCGCGCGCGGTCACGGTATTACGATCTTCGGAAATGCAGCAGCACGCGAATCTCACAATGATGATTGTTTTTAAATTTATTTTTCTTTTTATTTCTGTTAAATTTCCGAGAAAGGAGAGAAAAAAAACATGGCCGAGTTCGCCAAAGGAGCAACAGGGCGAGCTCGAGGAGGAGGAGGATCATCGAGCTCGACGAGAGGAAAAAGAAAAAACGAGAGAGACGTAAGACCCGCTGCGGAGAGTATCCTCGCCGGCGGTGCAGGGAGGGAGATGAGAGAGGGAGAGAGAAGGAGAGAGAGAGAGAGCGAGATGGCGAGATACGCGGCGAGAATGTAGGTCAGGATGGAAAGTGTTCTCCGTCGTCGGGTTATATATACGTATTTGGAAGTTAAGGACGTCGATTTGTGCTCTTATCACGTTCATCTTTTTTTTCCCTCTCCCCCCCCTCCCCCCCTTTGTTTTCGCACCGCGGCTTCTCTCCGTGATATTTTTTTACTCGCTGCCAAATGCGTTTAAAAAAACTGACGTTTTTTTTTATCTTGCCTTTTTTCTCAGTTTGTTTTTTCTCTCCGTGTCTCTCGCCTCTTTATTTTCCATGTTTGGGAGTGAATTGCGCGGCTCAGCGAGCGGAGAACCCGACTTTATAAAAGGCCCGCGCGCACCAACAAACTCCGTACTCGCTCTGTCGCAATAGGAAGGTCCAGCCTCGCCGAGAGGCCAACAACGCGCGAGAGATCCTTACTTGGAGGCGAGACCGCGAGATCGGCGGGTCGTGACAAGGGGTCGCACGACGCCATCAGCTTTTTGCGCAATTCTCTTGTAACAACGATAACAAAATGAAACTCATGTTTATTCACTTTTATTGTTATTATTTTTGTTTTTTTTTTTTAATGTCTTCAATTTTTTAATTATATTTTCGAAATCGAGCGAGAGGAGACTGAAAAGCAACGTTAAAATCAACGAAACGCATGATCCATTCGAATCACGTTTTTGTTTGTCGAGTTTTTTTTTCGACTGGAAACTGGAGAAAAAAAACGCCTATTTCACGCGGTTCTCTGATGACAATTTCAGTTCTCTTCGTGGACTACACGCTTCCGGTGAGTCTCGTGTATCCTGTGAATTGAGAAGATGCGCTTCTTTCGAGCAATTGAACGGATCGTGGGCGTATACACGGGACGAGAAGAGCCGAGTATTCCGGTGTGTTACAAAACGAATGAATCTCTTTTGTGCGGATAAAAAGACGTCGAGGAGTTTCGTTTTCCGCGGATGGGAACGAGATCGATTATGCTCGAGCGTTTTTTATTCGAAATGAGACTTCCGCGCGCGGTTAGATCTGGAGGAGCGATCAGAAGGTTTCGAGATTCCGATTGCTGAACACGACGTCGAATTCCCTCGTTTCCCCGGCAATTTTGCGTCTCCATAATCCGCGCTTGTGTCTCGAATCCGCTGAACCCGAAAGGCGACAGAAAATGGTTGCAAGAAGCGTCTGCGGAAAGCTCGAGCGAGCGAGATTCGAGCGAAAGCTTCTCACTGGCGACGACTCGGAGATAGGATTCGAGAAACGCCTGCTCGGGAAGTCCGGAAACTATCGCGGGAGCGGAGTGACCACGAGAGCTCGCGAACTCACCTTCCCTATTATCGAGCCTTATGAAATTATAACTGTACGCTCGGGGTTTGGAAAGAAAACGAGACAAGAGCTGCTCTCGTCTCGTCTCGAGTTTCCCTCTCCGTTGAGAGTTCTGCTCTCCGAGAGAAGAGACCCAGATTTCATTTTCGTTGATGAGTTTGGCGGAGCTCCAACCCCACGACTAAATATACTCCCCGCTCTCTGCTCCGCCCCGTTCTCTTCCTCTCTTTATCGCATAAGAAAAGCTTCGAGCGGAGAGAGTCGAAGCTCGAGATTTCGTTGAAGAGGAACACACGCAGAAGCGCGTACGAGAGAAAACAATGCCGCGCCGAAAGCTGTTGGTTTCCGTCCAAAATCGCGAGAAGTTTCAGCGAGAAAAGTCGTTCGACCAACCGGAAGGAGCAGGGGAACACGAAAAAAAACGAAAAATAAACAACGTCCAAATTCCCAACTGGTTCAACGAAAAGCGACGCGGATTAAAGAGGAAAAAAGTAAACCTGTTTCGTCACATCCGCGCGTAGAGCTCGAAAATCCCGTTGTAAACGGTGAACGAACGCGTGAATGAGAGAAAAAAAAAGCAGAAGAAAAGAGAGAACGGGAGAAAGAGAAAAAGAGTCTGAGACGCGTGACAAGAGTCGGACCGCAGCAGCGCGCCAGAGGAAAAACGGTAAAATCCTAGAGAAACGGGTTGTCCCGCATCGAGTCGCGGTCAAAGTTGTCGGGGTCACTGCCGACGATTTAATTTACGACCACTGAAAGCCCCGAGTATCGGGGGACTACTGCTTACCGGATTCCGGCACTGTAACGCGCGCAAAAACCACGCGGAAAAGAAAGAAAAAAAAATTAACGCTCGTTGTTACGGAGAGAGAGAGTTTACCACCGCAATTTTGACCGAAAGGTGACAACGGATCAAGAGGACGGTGAGCAGCAGACGCGGGAGAGATGAAAAAAGGGGAAAACGCATGTGCTTCCCCGGAAGGACTCGACGACGACGGCTAAATCCCTGCGGAAATCGTGTCAAAATTCAATCTAAAAAAGACACCGAAGCGAGGAGTGAATGACCGCAATGATCTCGAATTTCTAACGCGAAAAAAAGTCGCATTCGAACTGGGCGTTGAAGATACAGGCAAAAAGCGATCGAACGTCGTGGAGAGAATGGAGAATTTTATCGGTACGTTGACCCCCGTGGCGCGGCGCAGCGTTAACAGACTCTGATGACGTTTTATCGGTGTCGTATTAACGATAGAAAGAAAAATGCGAGCGTTAATTCGAACGAATGAACAACGGAAAAGACGCGTCGAATCGGCGGCGGCTCTGGTACGGGGCGGCATCGATCATACGCTGCCGGAAATTTGTCAATATTTTTTTCCGCAGAATCCCGATCGAATTAAATCTCTTTTTTTGTTCCGTGGCCGCGACGACGAGCTCGCGGCGCGGTTCATAGATCGTAGCGGCATGTGTGTCTGCGAACGTGCGCGGGCGCTCAATTTCCATCGCGGGTTCGAGTTCTCGCGGGTTGAACGACCACGCGAGCGACGCATCGAGCCGTTTATTTTCGATCAATTTTTTTTCCGCACCGACGATCGAAATTGAAACGGAAAAATTCAGCAGAAAAATGATAAAAAATTCATTGAGCTCGGACTCGCCAGGAATCGTCCGCCAGTCCGCGTGGCTTCGGATCCACCGGGATGAGCGACGCGGCTTTTCGACTATGACAACGACAAACCGAGGAGAAAAGCGAATCCGAGAACGAAGAGAGAGAGAGAGAGAGAAAGATAGAGAGAGAAGGCGCGTGCCTTTATCGATTTGCCTCGTGCATGTGCCAGGTTGAACGACCCCCCATCAGACGTCGAGAGAGACAGACTCGCTCCGACGCTCCCCGCGTCTTGGGAAAACTCTTCTTTCCGCTCGAACTATGTAACAGAACTAGACAAACATAAATGCTCCTGCACGGAGCGAGCTCTCGCGTGCGTGTGCACGAGTCGTTGGGCTCGTGAGACAAAGAAACGAGAAAACGAACTTTAATCGAAGCAAAAGCGAGCCTCCGGAACGAGAATAATCGATCGGAAAATCGGAGAGGCTTTTCAACGACGATAAAATCCGCAGAAATTGATATTTCAACGATTATTATATTTTCCTACTCAAACCTCCGCATCGATACGCGAATCCTCCGTGAGTCATCGATCCAATCTGTTTATAACGTGTATCTCGCGAGTACGCTCGCGGTTTCCAGTTTCGATCGTCGACCCCGAACTCTCGCAGCGACGACACTCTCGAGAACGTAAGAAGAAAGATCCGCGAAGCGAGAGAGCGTCACAGCGATACATTACGAGAGTAATGGCAACGACCCCCGCCGCCCGTTGCTGCGATCGAATTCCCTACTTTTATAAACTCCCGCTCGAATCGCTCGTTCCCCAGAGATAGCGGCATTTTTTTTCCGCTCTTTTATTCTTCGCTCAAACGTCGTCAAACTATTATTTGTTTGCTCGATTCTTAATTTCGAGTATTTGCTCGATCGAGAGATCCGAGTTCCGGTCGAATCACTCGATCCACACGCCGAACAACGCTCCGCCCCTGACAAAGCAGCTTCTAACGAAAAAGCGTTATAGAAACACGTGCGTATAACTGTAAAAACGGGTTAACGACCCGCGAGTTTCTTACGCGAACGAGAGCCTCTGACGTGACAGTCCCGAAAAAAAAAACATTCCTCCTTGATAAAGTTGACCAAAAAAAGAAACGGTTCGGGTCTTATCGATCGAGCGAGACGTGTGTGCGGTTCTAATGACAAATGAACAACGATTCCTCGCTCGAGCTTATCCTCTTTGTCTTCCAACCTCGGAACTATATCATTTCGCTAAGAATTTTTAACCGCGAGAGGCGTTCAACGCACGAGAAGAGAAGAAAAAAAGAGGCGAAGGCGCTCGTCCCTTGATCGAGAGAGCATCCGGAAACGGTAATAAGGCATCGATCCCGCATCAGTTTACGCCCGGCTTGATTGATTGGACCAAGAGTCGACTAACGAGCCAATAATTGCATCAAACTCTCCCAGAAAACAATAAATTCCTGGGGAATGGTAACTCCGCGATTTTTTTGCACAATCCGCGGAGAAGCAGGGACAATGGAAAGCGGAGATTGGGTTTGGGCAGGTCGAGCGAGAAACGAGCTTTCATTCTTCGGCTGTTTGGAAAATCAGAGTTGCCAAGTTGTCACGACACCATTGACACGTTTTTTTGTTTTTTATCGTATCGATGCATGCCGCCGCTGGTCAAACAGAAACAGAGACCGAGAGAAAGAAAAGCGAGCGGTTCGTAAAGTTCCAAGAAAAACCGCAAGAGCCATCGAAATGAGACGCGCCTGCGTTAAAATATTTGTTGAAAGACCGAACGGCGTGTGGCTTTTTTTTCGGCAGATTACAGTTATCTACGAGAGAATCATACGTTAGTAGCGTCGAAGAGTCCACGCTGGCGAAGCACGGTCTCGCTGTCAATGACCCACCTTTCCCAACGTCTTCTAACGACGCGCCCGGTGACCAAAGCCACGGGAACAAACGCCGGTGAATCGTGCTACCGAGAGAGACAGAGAGACCAAAAGAACGGAGACGATTCGTCTCGGTTGAGAAACAGATAATAAAAATTGAAAAAAAAAAAAAAAAACGCGCGTTTTCCACCGAACGATCGTCATCGTCCGTGATGAGACGAGTGAACAACTCAATATATTCCAGTCCCGTTTCAACCGCAAAACTCAGCTCCGTTAGAGTTTGAAAATTTTCGACGAATTTGAGCCAACAAAAGCAGTTTTTTTTTTTTTTTTTTTCATCTGAAAAATTACAAATTCCACAAACTTCTCGCTCAGATTCCTCATAAAAAAGTAACTAAAGACTCAATCTTTTCGTGATAGAAAAAGAGAGCGAAATGAAAAAAGCAGGTTACGGAAGCGAATCCTCGCTCGGGGGCAACGTTCTCGCACGTCTCCCACGCTTTTGATATTCCATCGGTTCGGAGATCGAACGTGTGTGTATCGACGTTATACAAAAGACACGAGTAAGAGAGATACCTAACGGTAAGATATCGGGTGACGGTCATTTTTACCGCTAGCTCTTTATTGGCTAGTTGGAGAACGCGCGTGTCTACGATTATGAAGCGAGTTCCATGACGAATCGAGAGAAATTCCTTGTTTTTCGTTAGGAATCAATATCGTCAAAGTTGCGCAGTTAACAAACAATTTTTTCGTTTTTTTTTTGTTTAAACAAATTTCCAGGAATGTCTGAAGAGGAAATTCGATCCGGAGCATGCCTTTCGAGAATAATTTTCATACGAAATTTTTTTATATCTCGACGTCGGTATGCCGACGCCGATGCCGACGCCGCGGTGCTTCATCCCCCGCGGATGATGACGACGCCGGCATTGTCGAGCCAACGGCAATGGGTGGGGCTGCTGGTGCTCTCATTGTACTATTCGGGATGGAGAAATGAAAGAGAGAGAGAGAGAGAGCCGGAACACTACGGATCGGCATTGTCGAAGGGACTCTTTATATTCCCGTGAGGCGAGAGCATGCAGCATCGGCACTAGCAGGTAGCAGGCTCTTCCTCGGGGCGCTCCTCCACCCCCGGTTCAATATTATCCGCACCAGCACTCCTGCTTCAATATATAAGAGCCCCTCCCCTATCGATCGACGCGAAATATCGATCACCGCGTGCTCGTACGCCTCTGTACTTGTGTAAAAAAAAAAATGAAAAAAAAAAATTCTGCACGAAGCTAAATAGAATTTTGTTGCACAACAAAGTGCAGTCCGAAACAAATTTCGTTTCTCTCAACCAAAAAATATTTAATTCGATTACGGGTGACAAAAATTTTTTTACAGAAGACAAAATAATTCAACGAATAATCAACAAAGCATTCGTGCAACTAAACTGCAACAAATATAGGAATGAACATTATTTCATTCATCCAAACGATTACCGTTTAGCCCATTCCGGAAAATGTGGTGATTGGAAAAATAAAATATATAATAAATATCGAAAAATGGGTTATTCTCTACCGATGCAGAAGATTGTCACGATTGACTGATCGAGCGAAAAAAATGTCAAAAAACATTAGTTGTATAATCGACACAAATTTGATTCACTGGGGCCCAAACCCCATTGAATATTCCTCGACTGAGTACTCGCCAGGCTCTCCGGATTGAATCGTTTGAGAAAAGCAACCGAGAAAGGGGGGGGGGGAGAGAGAAAGGATGGAAAATGGGCACTAATAAAAGTGCGTGTCTCTAGAAAGAGCGAGGCCAGGTTCGACAGGGAAAAATGTACCAGGACAGAGTCGAGGAGTGTCATAAAACGGAGCCCCCTTTCGGATCAAGGGTTGGTCATATACAAATACAAATAGATGGCATCGAAAGTGGTAAGGTTTAGAAAAAAAAAAATTCCAAGAATGTCACTCGGCACTGTCAACAATACGAGCGTTCCCTGCAAAAATATTAAACCCTGTCATAATTCACGTCAATATTAAAAGAAAAGGGAGGCGGGGGGGGGGGGGGGGTAAAATTCGAATTATAAATTTCCCGATGTTCCAGAAAAATCGACTATTTTTTGTCGTATCCACGACAACAGAGCGTTGGGACGAGCGCTCAAAAACACGCGACCTTTGCCCCCCTGCACGTTTTACCCTCCCGCGCATAGTAACGTTCGAAATTCTCGTGAATGAAGATCCAAGAGGGTTGTTCGCGCGCCCAGCCGTTTTATATACCTATCTCTATACGTACCGGGGGTGCTGGGTGTGTTATGGTGTCTCTGGGACGGAGCAGACTCCCGAAACATATATACGCCATGCTCCATTCAAGCACCGGACTTTCCTCCCCTTCGCGCTTTCAACCCTCTCGGTTTCTCAGCCCCTTCTCTCTCTCTCTCTCTCTCTCGACTGCTCCCCGAGCGTGTGTCTATCACACGTTTTATTCTTTATCGAACCGAAAACTCCAAAGGAAGTTTGTTCCCTCCGGACCTACCTCAACTCGCTACTGCAGCCCCCCCCCTCTCAAAATCCTTCATTTTCCTGTCAAAACTCCCCCCCCCTCCCTGGGGCCTCAAAAAATCTCACGTGTGCATCTCCAGCTTCATTTTTTTCTTCCCTTTTCCTCTCTCTCTCCCTCCCTCCCTCCCTCCAGCTCTACCTTCGACCAAGACTCACAATCAGAAATTGGACGTTCCTACGTACAGAGCGCAACTCACTCTCACTCTGCCACTATCCTCCTGCACGCCGCTCTCTTTCTCTCTCTCCCCCCTCCCCCCGGTTTATACGTCTATATACGAGGAGAATATAAGACATATATCGAGGAGAGGAGGTAGGAGGAGAGTGTATGTAGTACGGAGAGCAGGGAGCGAGCCATACCGAGGGAAAATGGATGCGATGGTGGGGCTTTCTGATGTTGCGCGGCGCACCAGTCAACCCAGAGCCACGGTCGCGCAAGAACCCCCGCACCGTGTACACCACGAGTTCGCTCCCTCGCGCTCGCCTCTATCCCCCAGTACAGACCGAGCCGAGTATCGGGCGAGTATCGCGGAGAAAGAAAAAAAAAAACCGCGGTACGGTGGATCGCGGGCGCGAGTTTCGAGGCTGGGAGAGTAACCGCGAGTCGCGGATTCGGTTCGCGAGACTTTTTTTTTTTTTAATTCTCTTTAGTGAAGAAACCGACTTGGGGGGTCACTGGAATCGGGGGGTGGTTTTATTTCGGTGATTCTTCTTTATTTTTCATCGAACTGCGCCCCACCCGAGAGGATTATAACGGAAGAAAATCGCAGATTATCGTACGGGGGTGGTTCCTGGCGCACTCGGAGCCCCGACGATTACGATCCTTTTCTTCTTCTTATCGCTACCGAATACAATCGAGCGCTATCTGTCTCAAGGGATAAATGGATTAACGTGATATTTTACGTGATTGTGTGTTGTGCGGGTGGGAAGGGGGAGGGGGGGGGAGGCAGGAGAAGAGAAAATTCGTGATTCTATTGAAATTTGAGAATTAAAATGTAAGATTTGTTGATGTTGTTGATGCTGTTATCGCTTGTGTGTTTTTTTTTTTTTTTTCGATCTGCGCTGTCTCAGTTTGGATAAGATGCCGATATACGGGCCCCCTACGTGCTCGGTGACCGAAACGTGACAAAATCTGCCGTTCGAATCGCGGCTATCACGTGCCACGCCGCTTTATTCTTCTTCGAAGTTATTTTTATTTTTTTGTTTTTTTTTGTGAAGAAAAAGGGAGATTGTCCCTCGATCGGGGGATTATTTAGGGGGATATCACGACGAGTGATTTATCGCGGGAGTGCAGTGCGCGAAACAACGCTGCTGTGATCGGTGTTACGTGTGTCTCGATTGGATCTCTGAGAGCTTCGAGGCACCAGTGCGCTTGTTTCGAGTGTCCTAATCTCCAGGTTACTTGCTAATTATTCTTGCTGTGTGATTCGATCCTTTTTTCGCAATCCTTCAGCATCGTTAGTGCGCCGCGGAAATCTTTTGTGAATCGGCGAAATTGAAAAGTTCGACTTGTATGGAGCGGTTTCCAGTGAACGGTTGGTCTCCGATCGCTCGGACTCTCGTCAAAATCGTATAAGAAATCGCAAGAAACATCCTCGCTCGCCGATCGCTCAAAGTCATTTTGCACTCGTTCTTTCGCTTCAAATTTTTCATATTTCAACAAAACTTTTCCCCCAAAAATCCGCGAATTTCTTACCGATTTTCATAGCCGCTGAATCCATTGAAACGAAATTCTGTCGTCGCTCTTCCGCTATCGATATCAAATGTCATCAAATATAAAACAGCGACGCAGGGCCTAAAACCCGCGAGTCCGACTCGCGTAGCTTTGAACCTACACAAACGCGAGATTATGCGTTATTCTCGTGCATTCAAAGCGCGCTAGAAAAACATATCGCCCGCGCTCCACTCCCGCTCCCTCTCTCTCTCTCTCTCTCTTTCTCTCTCGCTGGCTCTCGCTCGCTCGCATTAAGACAGAGGCGCGCGTACACGACGCACGTGAACGAGAAAATGCGGGTTCTCAACCGTCCAATCAATATAAAGTGCATTCGCGTCAAATCATCGTCGAAATTTGTCGATTACCGAAAAAAAAAATGGAAAAAAAAAAAATTCAACGATCACAGACCGAAAATCGAAGATAATGAATTGGCAGATTCGGGGGAAGGAGGGGGGGCGAGGGGCGGGGGAGGGGAAGGATTTATACTCGAATGGCTCGAATCGGAGTGTTTACATTTCGAGAATGCGGACGCCGATCGCGATTCGCGGGCTCCAACGAGCCAAGAATTCGCGGTGAGCCGAGGATTTCGAGTAAAATAAATTCTGTTTGTTTTACTTCGCTGGGAACTTGACTTCGGGAAATTAACGAACGTGGATTAAAAGGGGAATATAAAAGAGAGTCTGGTGGCACATATTTCAGAGGCTGATCGATCGAAGAGTCTCGCGGTTACTGCAAAGTATGAGAGCTAACAGAGTCAGGCGAAACGAGGGTTGAAAGCGGCCGAAGAGGAGAGAGAGAGAGAGAGAGAGAGAGAGAGAAACTCGAGGGTGGACGCTCGGCTTGTAGCGTCGCAGCGAGTCGTGCAGTTATTTCCGTGATGCGAGGAGAACTCGAGTCCCAACAACGTTGCGAATCTAGTAGAGAACTCTAGTCTATAACAGAGCCAAACACGAGGCGCGTATTATAACACAGCCACGCCGCGAAGCCTCGACAAATGTGTGTATGCGTGTGTGTGTGTGTGTACGTGAGGAAAGCCAGTACGTGTACACGACCTAAATAAGATGCGATGCCCCCACGGCGAAAATAATTCATACGCGACAACTGCGAAGCGACGGGGAGAGTGAACGCTCGTGCGAGAGTACCACGATGCACGAGAATCGCCGGCGTTGCGCTTCCGCGCTCTCGCAATCACGATCCCCCCTCCCCACGCCCCCTCCTCCCCCCCCCGCGAGCGCTTCACCGAATCGTGAATCAAACCGATTTCGTATCTTGTTTGTTGATTTTTTTTTCTCGATTTTTCTTCGATTGGAATCGCTCCGATTCCGTGATTTTTCGATACCGCAATTTTTTGGCGATTTTATTATCGCGCGGGCTTATCTTTTCCGGTATTTCGACTCGATTTCTGCTGGAAAAAAGATCGGAGAGTAGATTCTTCCGATGCGGAGTCGAAATGAAAGTTGAACGAAAATTCAAAAAATTTGCAGGCTTTTCAATTGCAATTGCAGAAAACTCGAGAACCCCCTTCGAACCTCTTGACGCTTTTAATGCGATTATTCGCGGAGCAGAAGGAATTGATTCGCCACGAGGTGCGTGAGGCGCCCCATGGCTTATTCGAAAACAACACGATTTCCTAGACTTTAACTGGGTCGTGTGTACGTGGAACATGGCCCACTCCCCCCCCTCCCCCCTTCTCGCCCGATCAATTTACACTCGACGTAAAACTCCGCTTTTCAAAGCTCCTCACCCGCCGCGGTACATTTTTCCAAAACAACGACTCCGAACGAGGGAAAAACACTTGACGAAAAACTTGCACAGTTTTTGTGTTTATCTTTTTTTTTTTCTAAAGTTTCGAAAATAACATTTTCTCGTCGAATACTCGCGAGGAAAGAATTTTTTATCCTGTAACTATGAATTGTATCGAAGAAAATGAATTTATCGTGAATTATAGAAAAAAAAAATTGATTTTTCAAAAAAACTGTTAAAAAAGTTGTTTTCCCATAAAAAATTGGCGAAAAAAGAATTTTGCTGTCAATTATTCGGAAAAAAATGAAGGAAAAATAATAGGAGAGGATTCTGAATAATTTTTAGAGCACCGAACTCGATGCGGATTTCATAGCTGTCAAAGAAAAAAAAACAAGGAAAACCACGTGATCAGAGTGTATGGGCGCGCGAATAGCGCTAATATTTCGTAGATTCGCGTATGCTAAAATGAATTTTTATTCGAGATTAAAGATTGTAGAAGCGGATAAAGAAATGATAGACAAAAAGGCGTAAATTCGTAGCTACAAGGATGGAGTGCATTCAGCGGGCTGTTTCACCACGAGAAGAGTTTGCAACCAACTCGCTCGATGCAAACTCTCTAGCGCTTCCTCTCTTCTCCCTCTTCCGCGCTGCTGGCTCACTCTCGGAGGCTCGCTCGATAGCGGAGTGTAGTTCCCCGCGCGCCTCCCGACGAGCTTTCGAGCTTGCAACGCTGTCGTAGCTATACTGCAGCCTTTAAAGAGGAACAACCACTCAACAGTGGGTTTCGCGTTAGCGAAACACCGGCGAATAAGTCGCGAAAGACATTCGCTGCTTTCGTAGTTGCATTTTTGTCGGAACGAACACCCTTTTTTTTATATGACGTCCAAAAGTCTCGATAAATCTTGGAACTGTTCGAATTTCAACAATAATCTCAAATTCAGGGCAAAATCTCATTCGAAAAACCCCAGAAACGTTTTTTTTTCATCAGATCTGAAGAATTTTTGATGCCGAAATTTCAAAACGCTCTCGTGACTAAATTATTGAAGATAAAACAATGTCGCCGGGAACTTTTTTATAGGAAATTTAATGCGCTACAAGATTGGTCATATAAACTTTTGCGCTATCTCTGACCGTTTAGGCAAAAATCGCGATGATAGATCGACGATTTTTTCATTTCGATGATTAGTGTCTGATCAAGCCTGTGCCTCCTGGAAAAAGGTTACTGCGGACAATTCGACTCGAATTGTGGTTCAGAACGCAAATTTCTACTCCGGACTATCGGTCGTGGAACTTTCTGTATCAATCAGAAACTCCTGATTCCGAGAACACCGCGACGATCACGACGGAGTTTGTCCTTCTATCGCACGACTCTCGAGATCCTATGGATCTCGTTGAATTCTGTTTCGCTCTCGAAACGGTTGTTGCATCGACGACACAAATACGATCGCGTTTCTGTGTGCGGCTAAAAGACACGCACGCGAGACTCGAGTCGTAGCTCGGGGCTATGCTTTGCTCTCAAAACGCGTGGACGTACGCTCTCCAGCAATGAATTCGATTATAAAATGCACGAGTGCCCGATTCTATGGGATTGTAAACAGCTTTTATCGGGAATTAGAATAACGCTAAATCGAAGTTTCGATGGGGTTTTTCTTCCTTTTATTTTCTTCAATTCTCCAAAGACCCGCTTCATTTAATCACGATCACAAGACTGTTAAAATCTCGCGAATGTTTCTCGCTGGCACCTTCCGACGAGAGGGAGAGTCGTAAACGAGAATCTCGAGTGGGCCCCGCGATACACTCTGCGCGCACAGAGCGGACCACACATACTCGAAAAACCGCCGGAGGCTCTTCGCCGCTCCACTTTTTTCCCCTCGCGATTTACACTCTCGCCACTTCTCGCCGCTGTTGGGCCCACACATCCACAAACGCAGAGAGAGAGAGAGAGAGAGAGAGAGAGAGAGAGAGAGAGAGAGAGAGAATTGACTGTTTCGCTCGCGAAAAACCTTCAAACGCGACGGGATCGAAGATCCGTCGAAAAGCGTTAGAAAAATCGTGTCCTAGATACCGTCGTCGCGTCCGATGCGAAACGCGCCGCATTTACGGCCTTCGCGAATTAAATTCTGATAGGATATTCCGTTGAAAGAAATCGAAGAGCGAGTGCAGGAATAAAATGGAAACGAGCAAAAATGGCGAACGAGGATGTTTCCTAGTGTTTCTTGACGAAAAAAAAACCGTGAATTTCAGATAAATAAAAGAATGCTGCCGCTAGATGGATAACGGTCGTCAAAAAGATCGCGTAGCGGACGAGAGATAAAAGAGCGTTGCGTAATTAGCTCTCGGCTCGAGGAAAAGAGACGCCGAGAAGATTTCGCAGCGTTGGCGACACGGACTGGCAAATGTTCGGGTGTCGTTGTACCGAATCGTTCGTAACGCGGGGTCGAGATCGTTCGGTGGCGCTATATTTATGTTCGACGAAGGACGGAGGCGGCTAAGGTGCATGGTGCTCGGCGAGGAAGTTATAAGAAGAAGACAACGAGCGTCATCACGGCGTTCAACATGTTTGAGATGTGGAGCGCGGTGAGTTCCAAGCTGGAACACTCCGCGAACTCCTCAGGTTCACCGTTACCGCTCACTTCGCATGCCCCACAAACGCCTCACACATCATCGGGCAGCATTAAAGGTAAAAATAACGAAAAAGAGCTAGATATTCCAACAGGAATGACGAGAGTATCGAGGATCATCGAAAATGGGGAAGGGGACATGACGGTTGGGGGCTTTGGTGAATCTAAAAATAAGAAAATCTCGAAAAACATGAATCCTCTAGAGATCTGGAAAATGCAATAACTAAATTGAGTTGGCACGAGAACTGCGCTGCGGCCACAACTCATTGAACCGGTTGACGACTCGCGCGCTTCCACATTATCCAGTGAACGAAAAAAAAACTCTTCCGTTGAGTTTTATCACGAGGAACGGTGTTTTGTCGTTTAGCCTTTGTGTCTTTATTGAGATGAAATTAAACTAAATTAAGAAGTCACAAATTTGTTTTGGGAAAAAGCCATGAAGGCATAAAAAACCCAATTTATTAAAAGAACAACAACATGAACAGAGAACGAGTAATTAGGTGTGAATAATTGTGTGTGTGTTGGTGGTGTTTTCGGGAGGAGCTGATGCTCGACTCCTATGGAGGATCGAGGAGATCGTCGCCTTCGCTAATGAGGATCTGACCTCAGGCGTTGGATCGGTTGGCCACACCGATCGCAGCCGTTTATGAGTTTAATTTTGTTTGAGTATATCGGCATAGATAATCTCGATTTATCGATGCGATTGCGTTGCAGTTAGACTCAGAAATTGAAATTATCGCGAAATGATTCTTTTTTCATCCGAGACGTTCGCGCATGGTCCAAGATCTCGAGAACGCTAACTTCTTTTTTTTCTTCCGTTGCCACAACGAGATCTCTTTTTTTTCAACGCCTTCCCGATGACAATGTTTTTAATGTTCATTTTCTCCCACTATCGTTGTCTTACTTCCTGCGGAACAAACGGGATGCGGCTCATTCCGGATAAACGGAGCGAGTCAAAACAGTAAATTTTTCACGGCCGCAGCTGGCTGGAAGCTGCGGACTTTGATAACGCAATTTGATAGAGTCAAGATTTCGGGTTTTTTCTTCCGCGTGTGTCCGCGCGATCGATGCCGAAATTCGCGGCGGAAGAGAAGTTCGGAACGGCAGCACCGGACGGCGGGAGCAGCTGCGTGCTATCTCTGTTGAATTTCGTAAGAGTATTTCTCGGTGTTTTGGCGCGACGAGTTCTCTCTTTCTGTCCCTGTCGCAGTTGCCACCATTGGACCGGTCTCGCGGGCCAAAATTTACGGTACCAATGAACTCTCGCTGCGGTGTTGCCTCAGCCGTGCATATAATCGTGCTTTCACCCGCGATAAAAAGCCAGAATACGAACGCGATGCAACGCGAGAGCCTCGAGAGACAGGGATTTCGAGTCGAAAGAGAGCGTCAAAGAGTGTAAAAATAAAATGTCGTCAACGAGGCCCGCGAGGAGCGCAAAGAAAAATTCTCGTTCCTCTTATTCCTCTCGCGTGTCCTTAGTAACGCGAAGGGAAATTGCGCAGCAGCGAGAATTACCGATCAGGCGGCTGCTCCTGATGCTGACGGCGACTGACAGCTTAATTATTGGCTTCTTGCTGCTGAATGTTGCTCTCCGAATCGGATCTACGCGAAGATAGCAGCAGCGTTGCAGATGCCTTTGCTCTGCTGATCGCGTTCAGCGCATTTCCCAAGCTCTCCTCCGTGTTCTATTTTTTTTTACAACTTTCCCCGTTGTTATTTCCCTACCATTCATTAGTTATTTTGCTCTGAATGATAAATTTTCGAGAGTCCCGCTGCTTCTAAGAAAAACTCAAAAATAAGTTTGCTCCAGATTCTCGAAATTCAAATTCTGCCAGGGTTGATTCTGATCTCTAATTGTTTTTTCTGTTAACGAAGATTCCGTCGAAATCCATAGCGTTTGGAGATGCGGAAAAAAAGCACAAGAGTCGGGAGTGAAAAAGCTCTTGGCTTCGATCGACGATTAAAAATAGCCGGAGTTTCTCACGTTAATTATAAGTAAGTAAAAAAAAAAAAAAAAAAAAAGAACCGCAGTTCCATAGAGGCTCTGTCAGAGAATTCCGGAGACAGAGAAATCCATCATTCCGGTGAAGAGCTCAGGCGAAGAGATGGAAAGGTTTGCGGATAAAGCTCCGGGCATTTTTCGAGACATTTTCATCTGCGCGTGATATTTGCACCAAGGCTGGTCGCGATAGAACGAGAGAAAAGGAGAGGCAGGAGAACGTTGAAGAGAATAGTTTCGTCGGGGTTGGATGAAGATCGAGAGAGGGTTGAAAAGTCTTGACGGCCAGGGGGGAAAGAGAGGAGGCAAGAGAGTCGACAAAGACCGTGTAGATATGCCTGAAAGGGTGCTGCTGCTGCTACTGCTGGGGAACGAAGCTTCGAAGGGTGGTTTGCACTTTGGACTGCGGGGAAAGAGGCGTAGGCTGAAGTTCTCTCTCCCTCTCTTCCTCCCGTTTGCTTCCTCGTTCATTCCACAGCGAGGGTGCTCGTCGAGGGGTGGGTGGTTGAACGTCAATGTGGAAAGGGCGAGGAGAAGGGAAAAGGCACGATATAGCGTGGGTTTCTCTCGGTCTGGCTTGCATCAACCTCTCTCTCTCTCTCTCTGTAGATCGATAGAACGTGTGCAACTGGGGAAGCAAAGCCTCGTGTGTCGTCGGGAACGTCGTCGTCGTCGTCATCGTCGTCGAGACATCGATATAAGCCTACACACAGGGAGCGAGAGCACCCTTTGTGCATAGCGTCCGCGTTTAGACGCATGTTTTATGTAGGAACACGAAAAAAAGCTCTAAATCGAGGACGAGCGAGTCAGTCGATGCTTTTTGGCTCCCATCGAGACTCTCAAACGCTTTCAAATTTACCGCGTTAAAAAGCCACTCCCTCGTGATAAACATACGTATTTGTATACGTCAAAAAGACGAAGGGCTTGCGGAGCATGAGCTTGGATATCGATCCTGGGATATAAATGTGTAGACAAAACAGCCTCGAGCAGGGAGAGTGTACCGCGTGACGGGGAATCGCAGGAATCATACGCGCAAAATGAGATACACGCGACGCGAATTCCTGGCGTAAGCTCCGAGCAGTCGGGAGCGGAAAATTATTCCGCCGGCTGGATGAAGCTTCACGGTGTAGCGTCGTCATTTTTTTTTCCAACACTTCCTCGAACCTACGCAACGGTTACGGCGGCGCTAATTCTAAACCCGTTGAAATGTCCGAGAGAGAGAGCTCGCGATCCGTTCGAATAAGGAAATTAAAAATCGATCTCATCTCTCGCCCCTCTCTCTTGCCCCGACCGCAACTCACGCGGCTTCGACTCTGTTTGACCGTGGAAATAACACTTCCCCCCCCCCCGCGCACGAAGTTCCCGACAATATTCAATTAAAGTACAGCTCACCCGTACAAAGGGTTTCCCCCGTCGAGTCCCGCGTCGTCGTGCTCACGCCCACACGATACAGACGAAACGCGCTTTTCTGTCGTAAGGTCACGTGACCCCAGCCCGGAAACCATTCACGAATTCCTTCCATTCACGAGAATCTAAACGCGCCCGGCGCGTTGTCATACTTGAGACTATTCCGCGCCAAAATTCATCGTCTCTCCGTTACTTTGGGGCTGGAAAGTATTTTTCCGGAGATATGGAATCATCGCTATTGGAAATTCGATATCCAAACTTTTCGGATTTTCAGACTCGATTTCGATTCCTTTTTACCGCAACCGGAATTTCTTCCTGTTGCACAAATGATCCAATCGACTGAACTAAATGAAAATA
The DNA here is from genome assembly GCA_037893425.1 of Campoplex nolae. NCBI lineage: Eukaryota > Metazoa > Arthropoda > Insecta > Hymenoptera > Ichneumonidae > Campoplex > Campoplex nolae. The sequence continues at coordinate 1,071,501 of JBBLXU010000655.1, forward strand.
AAACGAGCTTTCGGGAACGAAAGCACTGAAGACGGAGAATGCGGCGACAGGGAAAACGGTGACGAGGGGATGAGCTGCCACTCGCATTTTCAGCAGAAACGCCCCTTTGTCCGAGGATTTCTTATTCGAGTCGAATAATCGTCTTCGTTTTTGTTCAACTGGGATGCGAAGCGGTCGGAAAATTCTTTTTTGTTTGTTCTTCCGCTTCTTTTTGCAGAATTCATGTTCAAATTTATTCAAACACAATTTTCCAGTCGAAATCAAGTTCGTTACATCGAAGCTGATAACGCTATTAGTTTTGAATAAATTTCAACAAAAATTAATACCGAAATCGTCGAATCTATAGTCGAAGAATGATCCTCTACGCGATCCTCGAATAGTTATTCACGAGCGGATAAAAAAACTGCGAAAAAATGGCCATTTTTTTTGGTTCCAGCAAGGTTGGTGGAACAAAGCATCATAGAAAATGACAAATTCGTTTATTCAACCTAACGATTACCGTGTAAATTCTACAATCGGTTTTCGAAGAAATATTTTTTCTAAAGCGACTAAAAAAAAATGCGTAAACAGAGAAAATTGCAGTAGTTCGATCAAAATCACTTCCCTCCGGTGATTGGGTTCATTCGTCTACGAAAAATTTTCATAATTTAGTTGACTCGAGCAAATCTTGAGTCATTCACCGAAAAAACGGTTGAATCTGCCAGCTTTTTGTGCAAAAAAATGAATTGAGTTGAACGAACAAATTTTTTTTTTTTTTTTCAGCGCACAATTCTTCCTTAAAGTTTGTATACGTGCTCGCATTTTAATGTGGACGAGGATCCTTCTCGTTGAGAAGAGCCAGCGAGAGGGTATTTCGGGCGTTCGTGTGTGTCGGTAGCTCTCTCGTTGCTCTATACAGTTGCGAATAAAGATCGATGCGAGAAGCGAGTACACGGAGATACACAGACACACGCAAATACAGATATTTTCATGCATGTAGTGGGTTTGGCTCGATGCTGAGTGAGGGAGAAACGAGTGGGTGAACTGATAGGCTCGTTTCTGAAATTGCAAAGATATATAGGAGAAGATGTACGCCGGCGGTGGTGGTGGGAGCCCTTTCCGGCCGATCTTACACCGCGTATATAATACGAGACGACGACGTTTTCTTCGGGTATTCTCTCACTTGTAAAGCTCGATGCACACGCCGAAGGAAACAACTCTTCGCTTAAAGCAAGATATGTCGATATCTCGTGGGGAGAACGGAACTCACGCTACTTCCGGGCGCCCCACTAACCGCGAGAGGAGCCAATAGATCGGGCAGCAACGCGGGAGAGGCTCGTTATATTTCTCTCTAAATGCAATTTCATTTAAACGTAAACACAAAAATCAGTGATCTGTGGGGGCGAAAAATGATTGGGAGAGAACGATTGATGCTTCCGGATTTTATCAAATTTCATCGATCCTTTTACTCGTTTTATATTTATATATTTTTTTTCGTTTATTTCTCTCGGTATTTGTCCTCGGATTCCAAGCATTTTTGCTCTGTCCGAAAGAAGCTCTTCGCGTATGAACAATGCCGGCGAAGGAGGGCCCATCGATCGAGTATGTAGGCCATCGGGTTTAGAGACCTCCCCGAGAAAGAGAGAGAGGGAAAAGCGAAGCTCGGGGAGGAAGGAAAGAAAAGAGAAAAAAGGAAAACAAAGCGTTACGTCGGTGCATACACGTGCGTTCTACCTTCTTGGCTCATTACCACCGTTCGTTTATTTAGACGTATCCATTTAGACGCATTTGCGTCACGTTGTTAGTTTCGTTAGGCCAACTCCCGTCGATCGTCGTATGGACGACAGGTAAATGAGAGCGCTTCGTACAAGCTCATTTTTCGGCGAAATATTTTTCACTGGAATGCTATACCAAATTGAAGAAATTAGCCATAACAAATCACGCTTGGAAGCTGGCGACAAATATCAGGCAGAAAAAAAATCTAGTCAAATCTGTTATGATCGATTCATTCGATTATTTTTATTCGAATTAACGAAAATTTCTATTTGCCTCTTATATACGAATTGCGCTCTGGATGTGCATAAATTGCGGTAGCCCAAGTAACGTTGGTGTTATCTTACTGGAGAGGAAACTGTCTCTAAGAACAAACAGACGGTCGTGAATTTTTATACCCACGGAGGGTCGGGGATCCCTGGAAAAGTGAAGAAATAATGACGAAATTTAATGAAAAATCGAAAAAAAAAATTTCTTAAAATTTTATTAGGCCCCGAGACAATGACAAAGAAAATTCATTCGGCTAGATCCTGGTTCAATCAACTAAATGTTTTTTTCAGGATGCGACACGGTATTCCGGCAAAAAAAAAGTCTCGGAATAGGTGTCGACGACAAAAATCGAGTCGGGGATGCAAAAAGAAAACGATTTTAAGTCAGCAGACGTGGAAAAATGAGAAATAAAGAACTCCGGCGCGGAGGAAAGTTCAGTTCATGAGAACAGACGAATCGATACTCCCTTTTAGCCATTCGGTGTGCATCGATCGGAGTGACATACATAGGGAGTGCACACGCTTCGTAACGTAAACGCAGTTGAAACGTGTCTCTCATGAATGAATCGCGGGGGTATTCTCGTATTAATATCCCCCGATTATAAAATTGATCGGGAGCTACTGCGAGAGCAGGATTCAGTTGTTCCAACGTTCGAATCGCATCGCCGCTGATTTTTCAGCTTCCATAAGAATTTCGAGAAGTTTGTTTGCTATTAACATATCGTCGCTGGCGTTTCATTTCTTATCGAAAAGAGAAGCGAACGCGTGGTCTCCGCTTCTTGCGAGGCATATTCGAGTACGAGAGATCGCGTTATTCGACAAATAAGTCGGCTATTAAATTTCAGTTTGCAGCTATTTTTAAGCGCTGCGCTTAAGGCATGAGCTCTCTCTGCTCCCGGAGAGATCGAGAGAGACAAGAGACATGGGAAAAATTATTGATGCCGGCCGGCTGCGTTGAGAAAAATAGAAAATAACTAAAGCTCCTGCCGATGGGTGCACGCGCACCGACTTGGCTCCCGTCTCCGGCGAAACCATAATAAAAAATAAAGAAAAAAAAAGCAAATTTTTCTCATTGGGAACGAGGCCTCTGACGAGTTTTCTTTCGTACCTGCGAGAAGATCATCTCCGTAGAGACGAATTCGAGCCAGAAAATTCATTTTCTGGCTCGAATTTACGAAAACAAATGACAAACGTATTTTTTTTCTTCGGCCCGATAACAAAGTTCGAACCTGTGCTCGTGCATTTGAGTCTATTTGTTAAAGGGAGTTGAGGATCGAATGAAAATAACGATTCGAGATTCTGTAGACTCGAGGGAAAACGACGTCGTGCCGGCTGTATGCCGCCGAGCCGTTAAATCCGAGACAGCAGGAATATGAATAAATAAGAAAGAAAGAAAACGAGCAGGAGAGGAGGGGAGACGGAGAGAAAAAAGAGCGTGAACGTCGGTGGCGTAAAAAGCTGTTACATAGCCTACGGTGTCGACCAGCTCGAAGGAGGGAAAGAGAGAGAGAGAGAGAGAGAGAAAAAAAAGATAGCGGAGTTTAAAAACGAAGGAACGGAGAGCCACTGGCTGTTGCAGCCTTGGCTGAAGTTGTCGAACCCGCGACCCAGTTACACGCTCGCGCCAACACACGCGAACGCAACCAAGCGCTAGTCACCCACACCCTCTCTCTCTTGCTCGCGCGGGCGCGGGCGCGAGCGCGCGACCAAGATATGTGTGCACTATGCGCCGCGAATGCACACACACGTACGAACGATCGTGAGCTCAACACACTCTCGATCAAGAAGCGAGCGAGAGAGAGAGAGAGAGAGAGAGTGAGAGAGTACGATGACGACGACGGCGACAGGCTTCGCCCGCGCGCCCGCAGTGTGCCAGAAGTGAGCGAGCGAGTGCGCGAGAGCCAACTTATTTTATACATTACACATCGATACGGACACACACGCAAAAGCCCGGCGCAGCAAACGCTCTCGACACGTCCGTGTAGCTCGATAAACACGCGGAACGCATACGCGCCTCGACGGCTTTCGCGCGGCGTATCAATGTGTGTTACACCGACCGGCGCACCTGGCCGCGAATGAAAAAGAAGAAAAAAAACAAGGCAAATGAAAAATCGTACAACTAAAATACCGGTCCCCGCCCGACGACCGGATCGCCAAGTTTTCCGATTAGAAAAATCCTCCGCACGCCCTGAACCGCAGTCTCCTGACTCGCTTTTTAAAACTAACCAGTTTCCCCTAAATTTGGGGCCCGATAGAAAATTTCATCGAGATGAAATGACAGCGGGTGCTGCTCGCGAGAGCCGGATTACCAGAGAAAATCTGTGCGCGTCCATGCGTCATCGAGACGATGCAACCGACAGGCGAATTCTCAACCGCTGCATTTTCCGTGCCTACTAAGGCTGCGAATGCCATCGACGCTCACATATACGAACGCCCATCCTTTTAGCATTATTTATACGAGATGGAAAACGGCATTTTCAATTAAAATTTTACTTCAAAGTTTATGTTTGTGTAGGGAGAGAGAGAGCGAGAGAGAGAGAGAAAATATATAAGAGAGGATAAGAGCGAAGCAGCGGCCGAGTGCGAACGAGCTTTGCGGTATCGACTCTTGTTTGGTCGTAACCAGCGGGAACCAGCAACGCGATCTTCCCCCCCTCGAGTGATGCATGTGCAATAAGCGCATCGTCCCGTTCAGCCAATCCCCCCCCCCTTTTCCTATGCGTGCAATTGTGAATTATCGCACGCCGCCTCGAGCCGGAGATAGCGGGTCGCTCGTTTCTTTTTCTTCTTTTCTTCCAGAATTTCTATCGTCCAGGAATCACGCATTTAACGCACTTTAATTTAGCTTTTTTTTTTCGTTGCATCTTTTCATGCAAAATGCGCCTGCATCAGCTCTCGTCTTAGCTAATAGGAGAACGCGCACGCGCTCACTTTTCTCTATTCTCTTAATTTGGCACAGCTGCCAGATAGACCGATGACCAATCCCTATAGACTCTTTGATTTCACTATATTTGCGCGGTCTCTCTATGACCAAACCGCGCGACTACGCGTCGCTCCTCCAACGACGACTATCACGCGCGATTCAACAATGTTTTTACACTTCTTTACCCATCGATTCCATGGGTTCTCACCCAAAAAGGTCGGAAAAAATTATTATTTATTTTTGCAGCAAATTTCAACGTTTCGTTAAACCGTCACAAAATGTCAGTTTTTGTTAATGTTTTGTTAATATTTCGACTATTCGTGTGTGTTATGAAAAAGCTTGATAAAAACAAAACAAATGCTGCAGAATTTGTTCCGATAATAAAATTTCTAAAAAGATAACAAAACTTTGAGCGTCGAAGTCGAAAGATTTCGAGAATTTCAGGAACGATCATCGACTGCGTGAGATGCAGCAGAGATTGACGTTCAAGTTGTCAAAAAAAAAAATGTCTCGAGATTTGATAGCGATTTTGACTCGACCCCGATATCAGATTCATGTGCAATTGCGATTAATAGTAATCGATCGATTGTTCGAATAGCTCTGCGCAAATGAAATTCTGGTGAAGTCGTGAGGCGGCGAAACAGCATATTTTCAGATAAAAATAATACGCGCGTATGTAGAAACGCGAGAGAGAGAGAGAGAGAGAGAGAGAGAGAGAGAGAGAGAGAGAGAGAGAGAGAGACAGGTTGGGAATGCGTAATGAGACGAAGGCTGTACGCGAGAGGATTACGCCAGGAGAATAAAATCGAAGGAGGGGAGTTTGAATATCGAGAAAAAAAAACGATCGAGAAATAAAATGAAGAAATGGGAGCCGCCGGCTGAGGCACTCTCGGAGATTTCTCGTCTAGGAGTCGTCGCAGCAGCGAGTACGAGTTTCTCGGGATAAAAGGATCGAAAAGTTTTGCAACATTTGTCTTGGCCGATGTTTCGGGTCAATCACGCGCCAAGTACGCGAAGGAATAAAAAAAAATAAAAAAAAACAAGTGTGCGAAGTGTAAGTCGAGAACGAGTGAATCTCGGACGCACACATGCGCACGTTGCCGAGGATGAATTCAATGAAAAAAAAAAAAAAAAATCAAGCAGGCAAAACAACAAAAGAGAAAAGTAGTGTTTGCTTTCAATGACTCTTTTATATGCCGAAGAGAATGAATAAATGTTTTCGAGTGTCGTCGTTCAAGCGCGTTGACGTAATAAACGGGCGCGCTACAATACGCGGATACGTGAACGATCGCGCGCGAAATGTGAAAGTCGCGGACTCGAATAAGGCACGAGCGGCGAGGCGCGCGGCTGACCGAAAACCCCCTTCAAGGGCCGGCGGGCCCGCGTGTGAAATCGCCTCGAAATAAGAGAGTGAAACTTAGCGCGTAAGCAAATTGATAAATTGAGCAAAGCCCCGTTCCAATTTCGGTCAAAGATTCGATAAATCCGAAGAGAGAGAAAATAAGAGAAAACGAGCAAGAGAAATGTCGATAACTGATTAAAAAAAAAAACGATGATAAGAAAAGAGATAGATCGATGAGCATTATTGGCACAACGATAAGAATTTGGAGCGCGGTACAAAAGGGGCGGCGATCTCGTTGGCGTTAGCGTCGCAGGTAAAGTCGTTGGATCGATTATTGATTCTCGAGAATCTTTGCAAACGCGCGCGAGAGTTTCTTTTTTTCATCGCGTCTTGAAAGTTGTGACGGACATTGAGATTTTGACATTTTGGAAGTCGCGGGCGAGATCGAGGGGTTCGATGACCGGCAAAAAAAAAACAACAACAACAAACGAACGAAAAAAAATACGAAGACATTTGCCTGAGAGCTCGGGAACACGTCGGGGACATTTAGAAATTGGACAAGGACGATGACGCGATATTCGCGTTTCGCAATTCTTATTGTCCGATCGCTCGCCCCGACCGACGTGCCTCTCAGGAAGGCCCCTGGGCTAAACTACTTTTCTCCTCAAAATGTCTCTCGCCCGTTATTTTATTAAGAGAAATTTCAATTTCACGAGGACGCGTTTGAATTCTGAACAACGAATGAATCATTTCTCCCGCTCGATTTATTCTCGATAACATTTTTTCAATTGCTTACATTGCGAAAGAGCGTGTCACACGCGCGAGTGTCCCGCGATTGTCATTCAGTTAAGCGAGCGCCTATCCCCTGCTCGGCCGGCTTTTCTTAACGATCCTTTTATTCCCTCTTTCTCGCTCTCTCCCTCAACAAATCACGACCAATTCCCCGAGAAGAGCGCCAACCAGAAGAGAGGCAGCTCGAAGATCCTGGCATAACTCTCTCGAAACTTTCGTAACGCAACGGCCAGCGATCGAGTGATCGCTGCTCACCGCGACGAATATCGTGCTGCTCTCGCTTACGTAGAAAAAGTCTCAACGATTTACCATTGGACCAGCTAATTTTACGTCACTATTCTCGAATTCGCAGATCAGATGAATAATTGCGAGAAAAGCAACGGAGAAACAGAGCCCGAAAAATGTCTACGCATACTGCTCGAAAAAATGATCGAATCATCGAAATAATGCTTTCTAAAATTTCACCAGATTCGATTTGACATTCGCGGCTGATGCGAGCTCAATCGTAATTCTAAGCACGAACGAGATTCTTCGGGTGATAAATTCGGGTGTCGAACTTCGGGGACACGCCACGAAAACGCAACGGCATTTATCTAACGATTGCGTTCCATGTTTGCCCCCCCCCTCCCTTTTATTCGATTGTCACGTCGCACAAACAAAGGAAAGCCAAAAATCGTGAAATCAGAAAATAGTATAACGAGTAAAATCAGCACAGATATCGAAAAAATGTCTATTATCAAACTTGTAGAGCATGTTAATACCTGCAATGTCATTTTTTTAATTCATTTTTAGACAAAAATTACGACTTTTAGCGCGTCGTAAAGTGAGTAAGTCCATGCGGAGTTTCGACTTGGTAGCTCCTACACGATTGTATTCATATGCCATAACGGATTAATGAGTTTCGGTACAGAAGTCAAAATGTTAAGAAATTGATGAAATTTGATGATAATGTTCTTCAACATCAAGTACGAAAAGACAATTTTTTTTTCAAAATTTTCTTCTACTCAGTTATCGAGTAATTACGCATTAAATCAGGTTTCTTATGCCCGGAATGTATACCTATATATATGGAAACGCTATGCTTATACACGTGAACTTTAGTCTTCAATTACTCGATAACTGTGTAGAAGAAAAATCTGAAAAAATTTGTACTGTCAAATTTGGCACTAAAGAATATGTTCACCAGATTTTATAAAATTCTGAACTTTTTGAAATTTTTTATGTTTTTAATATGGTTAAGCATGGCAACATTGTATCGCCTATACCGAAACTCCTTAACAGTTGTTGAGGGAATTATTGAGGTACAACATAAATAAATAAACCAGCAAAATTATATATCACACACATGAAATTTGTTACGCAAATACCTTTTTTTGTCTTGTAAAAGGTAACAATTAAAGGAGGTCCGTTTTTTATATTTATATTTTTCTTCGTTTCGATGGTCCTGGTTCGAAGTGTTCCTTCTCGGAATACTCATTGAGTTTTAGAGATTTTTCAGCCACACGAGATGATGCTTCGATAGTCATTGTTGCGTGAGCTATCGCTGCACATTTTTTTCCACTGTTCCAATGCACCGCGTTTATGCACGATCTCGTTCCATCGTTCGGTAATTCATATTCGTAAAAACATATATTTCTCTCTGATAAAAAAGAAAAAAAAACGGCAGAGGTAGAAAGAAGGGAGAAAAAAATGGAGGTAGCAGCGGGTGCATGGTGGTTCGCGCCCCCCAACCCCCGCGTCGCGTCAGCAGGCTTACCGCGAGTGGTAAGAGCCGATGTGGGTCAGCCGCGAGGCGCCCGTCTAGCGACTCTTCCTCCTAAACTCTTTTGCATATATCTATATAAGCTGCAACTACGAATGTTCCAGTGTAGACGTTGGTGCACCGAGAATGATAGAGAATGAAAGAGAGGGAGTGAGGGAGAAAGAAAAAAGGAACGGAATAGCCGAGCCTCCACGGAAACGTCCGAGCTGCAATCACGTTGGTGCATCTGGGTCAGCCGCGTCCCGACGCATGCGCAAAAATTCTCCCGGTCGTTCACCGTCGTCTTTCGCAAAGTTACTAACCTTCCGGCGAACGCGGGGACGCGCCAAACACACCGGCGTATTGACCACCGGAAAAACGTAGACTCCGCTCTTTCCTATTTTGAACCAGAGAACATTTCTCAACGAAAATACCAGCCGCGATGTTTCAATATCGAAAAATCCTGACGATCGCGGTTCAACGGGAATCGAACGTACTTTATTCGTCGGAGCAAAAGCTCTCGTAGGGAAATAAGCTATTTCTGGGACACCCGCGAATTCGTCCTTCTCTCGCTCTCGATCTTGGCATCGCGACCGGTCTCAGAGAGTACGAGTGAACATTTTGCTCTCGGTAAGAGCTGCCGCGTAATACGCGCGCTCCCGCTTACTCGATCCTATTGCAAAACTGTTACAACATCCTCGCGAGGGGAATCCCCGCGGTCGCCTCTTAAGGAAACCGAGCAACGCGGTGCTCGCGATTTATGTACCGCTCTCCGCGTTCTTTAGTCCGCAGCAGCATCGAATAACTCGGTTCTAAAAGGACCAATAAAACTCCGACGAAACGGTTTTCAGTTAATAAAAATAAATAAAGATTTTCGAGAACCGTTTGAGTCTCGATCGAATGCAGCATTTCAATAATTCCGATCGTCGAACAATAAACAAAACAAACCACCGAAAAAGGAGCGTTTGCAACCAAAAAACAACGACGTTGTTGTCATATTACATTATCGATCGAGTCACCCACTTGGATCAAGAAACGAGTCAGCTCACGGGAGCCGTGTGACCCACATTTTGTCGTGTACACACGAGCAAGCCCATGCATAGCTGTCCGGCCTCACCATCGCGCCCTCCGTCCATCGAGGAAAAAGTTCTATTCCAATCTACTGGAAACGCTCATTCGAATTTTCTTCATTTTCATTAACTAATTTTCTATCCGTTTTATTTCTCGCTCCGTTTATTCGAATATTCACGTCGAAGTTTCGTATCCCAGCCACCACGTGGCGCAGAGCATTGAAACATTTCTCGCATACGTATTACGCTATGGATGTGTATGAAAATTGCGGGAATCCGATTAATATTGTCATTCTGAAAGTCTATGTCTCGAAGGAGTTTTTTTTCGTGAATTTATCGCTTGTGCGAACGCATTCGTTTAGACAATTCTTTTTTAGACAATTCGTCTTTTTAGAGAAAATGACAAAAAAAAGAGAGTAACGCGACGAGAATATGTAACGCGAGGAACCTGCGAATATATATTCAATTTGATTGTGGTACTTTCCCTCTCGGCTGAACTTCTCGTGGCCCGCCTGCCCCCCGACGGTACACGCGTATCGCGAACCAGCTTTCTCCACGGCGAGAATGAAATTTTCAAAATGAAAATAAGAAAAAAAAAACATCGCGGATGAAAGTGCGAAGAGTTTTTTCGGGGATGACCGACGCTCACAGCAGCGGTTCGCTACCGTCGATGTCACCGCTGAGTTACAGACAAAAACATTTCATATTTTCACTACAATTTGTAGCTTCCGAATGAATGTGGCATCAAGATGTCAAAACAACAATTCTATTGTTTTCAAACGCGAAATTTTGAAGCGTATTCTTCGAAACAACTCTTTTTGATATTGTCCCCAAGAATTTTTATATTTTCTTTTTCTTATATTCGTCATTGCAGTGGACTAAAGTTGTAAGACGCCGATTTTCGTTCTATTAATAATTACCATTTCTAAAGAGCGCACAAACCCCAAAAAAAAAGAAAATTTGAAGAAATAATGAAAAAAAATCTTTCAAACGACTGCCCAGTCATGAAAAATGAACATTTTCTATCCGCCGGCGACAGCTAAACTCAGATCGATTTTCAATTATTCATTTTTACCCCCCCCCCCCCCCAGGAGGTTTTAGTCAAAACAAGAGTTTTTTTATCCAGTGGATCTTAAAACCGCAGTAAATTTTTAATTTGCAATGATCCGAGCTTTCAATGATCATTCGAAGAAAAAAAAATGTCCAAAAAACAATAATTTTTTAGTCACAATCCCAGACCGAGTTAATCCAATGTCAAATAATCGTTTGCGATGGATCGAGCGGTTCGATCGCGCAATCACAGCGACCAGTAGAGTTTCGAGGGCCTCGATGAGGTGTCGCGGCGTGCCGGTCGGATGCAGGAGCGAGCACGCACGACGTCGGTGCTCGAGAGATCTGCACAATTATTTATTCCTGCTGACAATATATTTATAGAGTATTACGCGAGCGCAGGTTGCCAACCTCGTAGTCCGAGAGGAGAGTTATGCAACGAGGGAGAGCGAGGGCAGGAGGCGGCGGTGGGGTGAAGAGAGGGGGGGTACGAGAGAGGTCGCGGTAGCCACGTAGCCAGCATTCGCCTCGCGCCACTGGGACCGAGACGCTAGAAAAACGGGAGAATAAAAAGCGACGTGAAATAATGACATTCGTTTCGTATCAACAAATCTCCGAATCGAATTTTCCTACTTTTAAGAAAGATTCCGATACAAAAACAAAACCAGCGAACAAACCGAGTCGAAAGGCGCGATCTTCTGTCCTATATTGACCAGAAAAGTTGTCCGATATTTATAACCATGAATCGAGATCCTCGGGTGCAGGAACACGCCGAAACAACAGCACGTGGCATCGGCTTCTAGTTCACGTAATATTTTGATAGCGTCGGGGCTAGGGGGAGCCTACGACGTCGGGTTAGGTAGACCGAAAGAGCGGGGAGAGGAAGCTGAGGAACAGCGTGTCTGAGCAGAACGCCGTTTCCACTAACGAGTTTAAGGGCTGCGAGTAGTTTTCCGCCAGGTTTTTTTTCTCCTACGTCAAAAGCGATTTCTTTCTTCGAAGGATGCGAGTATTTAAGGATTTCGAAAAAGAGTCCTGAGGATTTGATCGAGCAATTATGGGGACGTTGGAGGTCGCGTTGAAAAAAGCGCGCTTCGCCACGTGCTCGGAGAGTTTCGTGGCTATTCGTGTAAGATCGTGGATCATATGGGGGTGTGCGTGGCCGCACGTACGAGAAGTTTACACATGTGAGAACAGTTGTATCTCATAGAAGCAGGGGGCAAGAAATCGTGTGGGTAAAGAGAGAAAGATAGAGAGAGAGAGAGAGAGAGTGAGAGCTTGGAAGGGAGGAGAGGGGGGGTGGCGAGGGGCCGAGGGGGAAGGGGGATTCGAGGCACTCGGCCATCATCGACGCTGGCGCACAGTTCAGTGACCTGCCACGAAGCGTCGTGTTGAGCGGTGGGGATTTTTTCACTCTGACATATCGTGAGATGCCAGCGGGCGAACTGGCGCTCTTCTCTCTCGTTGTGTACCGTCATTATCGTCCAAAAAACAGAGAAAAAATCATTTAAAAAAAAAAAGAAAAAGCACGAGGAACGAAAAGGGACGACGGAGTGGTCCGGCGCTGCTCGCCGGGGCAGATCGTCGGGCAACGCGCCATTCGGACAGTTTGTTGAGAGCAACAAAAAAAAATAGTCAAAGTCAACGTTTTGACGTTCGGAAACGAAATTGAAACGCGAAAAAAATTCGAAACGAAATAATTTTCGGCGATCGAATCAAAGAAGCCGGCGCAGCTTTTAGTGTTCCCAGAAATTAGACTCGAGAAGACGTGGCTTCTAAAGAGAAAGAAAAAAAAAAGCAACCGTGTGCTCTTTTTTGTTACTCCGAAATCACGAGACAGGGATTCAACTGTTTTTATTTTCATTTCGGGAAATTTGATACATTCGGTTTTCCGGTTCCCTTTTCGCCCCTTTCACGTTTGGATTCAAACTCCCGTATCTCTACCACGATCTATCGATCTTTTCGCTCGCTCTCGCATCGAAAGAAAACTTTGTTATCTGGTTTCTCGCTCACTATTCCTCGCTTATTCGCTCTTCATCTCTCTCATTCCATTGTCACGATTTCCCTTTCTTCATCTTTCGCTCGGACTCCGCTGCTTTCTCCGAGTCATTCGCACTTTTTTACTCCTCGCTCTCTCCCTCTAAAACGCATTTTCTGCTCTTACGCCTCACAATAAAAATCTGACGTGTGAGTGATCGTTCCTCGAACATAGTGGGCATCTAAATATACATAAAAATTCTCTCCTCTCTCTCCCTCTCTCTTTATTTCTCTGTTTCTCTGTATGTCTTCTTAGCAATGCTCGCCGTTTGGTAGCAAAGATATAAAAAGAGTAGAAGCGAAGACTCCGGATGATAATCGAGGAACGAAAAGTGACGAGTGTGTTTTCCAGCTCTGCCTGAAGCCGCTCGCTGGCCGAGGGACTCAAAATAACGAGATATATAGTGGCTAATCGAACGTAAATAAGAGTTTCGGTAAGAAATCGAAAAAGTTTTGGTCCAGCATTGAAAGAAACGTCAATTCGAACAGGAGCGATCGCATATCTCGAAATGAAAATTTACAAAGATTTGTGATCTCAAAGCTGCGGAAAAGTTTTCACGAAAATACCCGATCTCAGCCCTCCGGTTCGTTTTTATATATAAACTTTTTTCTGACACACGCTCGCATCCAGACGTACGAAGGACGTGAGGACGGCGTTTATATTATCGCGTGCGTGCAGCGGCGTCGAAAGTGGCACCCCGGCTCGCGCATAGAAACCCCACGAGCTCTAACGTTTTTTCCTTTCTCTCCCGCTTTCTTATTCGTGAGTAGTCGTTTTAGTTCTTCAGCGGTTCGAATCTGCGTCGCGAAACAGAAGCGAATCAGTGCATGTGTCTTTCCACGACTACTTAACCGGGAGCTTTTCGAAAGCTTGAAGCGCGCGTAGATGTTCCTGAGCTCAGATTTCTCCGGTCGATTTAGCCAAACGGACGAAGATTAATGCGGGCGTTTCTCGAGTACCGTTATCATCGCGGTATATCTCGCGATCTCTCGATCCGCGAGAGTCGCGTCGTGCTCCGTAGTGGATTCGTGATCATGGCGAGCGGAGAATCCTCCGGTGTTCCGGGTTGCGCGCTCGTGTAAATCTCGCGAACATCCATTCAACGTTATTTTTTTAAATTGAGCCAAAAAGCCCCGTGAGAATCACCGCCCAATGGCAAATTCCGCGACTCGATCATTTGACCCTGGATTCGAAATGAGCGCTGCCGCGGCGACGGGCCCTCCAGACGAACGCCTAAATTCCGAGGTTAAAGGAAAAGAAATCCGTCCTTAGATGCCGAACGGCCCAGTTGCCTACTCGCCAGGCTGACCGCAACCTCGAGTCAGAAAAAAATATCGAAGGATCTCCGGAATAAAGCGAGACGAAAATCTTGCCGAAGCGCAATTAATCGCGCCACGAGATTGTCGTCTCCATTAGACTTTGAGATTACCAAAAACGATTTTGAATGCCTCCTCTCTCTCTCTCTCTCTCTCTCTCTCTCTCTCTCTCTCTCTCTCTCTCTCTCTCTCCCTCTCGCTCGTTCTTTATAGCTCGCTCATTCCTCGTTCCGATATGAAAATAATTTCATGCAGCTGCAGCAGCGTGTATCGGCTGCTCGTATAACGCGATTACAAACGATAACGCTGTCAAACGTGCCGGGAAGATGTGCCACGGGGTCTGTAGCTCGCGCGCGTCTGACAGAGAAAGAGAGAGGGAGAGAGATAGAGAGCGTGCGCACGCGTTCCGCGCCTTCGCTGACTGTACTCCGGGTTCATCGTTCGCGGTTATGTAATGTTTGACTATACGGTGCAAGCGCCTCTCCTCGGACTATACGAACGAGAGCCGGGAGCGACGAGCACCACCGCTGTATTTAGAGTGAGACCGTCGGGTTTGCGCGTCGCCAAAAATACTGTGTTTACTGCCATTTATCGTCAATTATAAATCCCGAAAAAAAAATCGAAGAAACAAGCAGGAGAACCGAGATTTTTATAAATTGCATAGATATTTGTATGCGACTATCGTAAACACGTGATAAAAAGCATTATTTTACAGGCAATTAGCATGAAAATAGTGATTCCTCGATTCCTGAGTGCGGAACGGTCGTCAAGGGAAAAAAGCGCCCAATTTGTATGACAATAACGAAAATAAACATTGAACAGACGATTGAGTGTAAAGAAACCGAAAAAATGAGTACACGAAACAGTGAAACGAGTTAAAGCTCGAGACGCGATAAATCGGGTCGAGGAATCGCTGGATCGGCTGATCAAACATGCAACCGATGACTTTTAATTTATTTACATCCGACTGCGAACTCATTCCGAATAAAGGATTTAACTGGGAGCGGTACCGACACGCAAAAAAGTGATTATCTAATTATAAACGAGAAGAGTTTTCGTCGTAAGACGATTCTACACCTGCTGGCAATTTGAATATAAAAAAGATTCTTAGTAGTACGCACGAACTGTCGGAACAACTCGATCGAGAATCGAAGAAGTAACAAGAATAATTCATTAGATAAACCGATTGAAATTTAATGTTTGATCCATTGAGTACGCAGGCGCGTACTCCGGTGACTATATTTGATATAGGATTAGAATAGATTAGCGAAAATAGATATTTCATTGACGGGAATATCGTAGGTGACGTGTAAAATCGTCGTGGCGTGAAGCGCCGCGAACATACGTGGCTGATTTCGAGCGGAATCGGTTAGAAAAAAAAAGCGGTAGAGCCAAAGGTCAATGACACCGAAAAGTCTCCGTAAAACTGGCGTCAGCAATTTTATCGTGAGGAAAGATCGAATTAGATACGAGACTTTTTATTCGGTCAATGAGCAGCAGCATCATCGTTCGGATGATACAAAAACTTCATCAATAATCGTTAGAGTTGATGCTAGAAAAAAAAGCCTCTAAACGAAAGTATTTGTTGGGCGAAAAAAAATAAAGAAAAGAAAAAAAATTGTCGTACGAGAAGCGCGTGTAATATGCCGCATGCTCGGAGGAGCCAACAGTCGAGACCGGAATGCCACGACGTGCTGATTATTCATCAGCGTAAATGGAGGGAAATCTGTCGGTATTCGACGGGCCTACATGGGGAGCTGACAGCACAAGCCCGCAGCGAAACGAATCGAGAACGGGGCGTCTTACGATACAGGGCGATGCGCCCAGGGGCCCTAACACGACGACGATCCTGCTCGACGACAGGAGAGTTCAGGTCAATTCGATACGAGGTAGCCAAAATCGCAGCTTCCGAATGAACTAGCAATAACTATAAATAGATCCGAAATCGATGGCTAATAGGCTGGTGAAAAGATGAAAATTGTGGGGGGCGCGGTTGAGCGGAATTCCGCGTGGCCTCGACGCGAGCGCACCTTTTGTGTATCTCTGATTTTCCCATTGCTATGATACGCTCTCAATCCCCCATTCTCGGTCGGTTATCTTTGAGCATTATTCGCTCTCTTATCATCCATAACGCGGATGGCAATAATAAGCGAGAGCAAACGCAGTGGATGCGGTATCAAACGGAGAGAGAAACGATTAGGAAGCCGCGACTCAATTCTTGCGAGCGGACGATCCTCTGGATCCTTCTCTCTCCGACATGATCGAGTTTCTCTCGTTTAAGAACCGACTTTTATGCTTTGTTTTTTAAGTTTAACGCATATTTATTCGGCGATATGTTAATCGAATTACGTAACAATGGCGACGACTTCAAGTTCAGAAGTGAGGGGAAATCGACCAATCTCGAGTATAGATACGCTGCACGTCTTGCCTTGCCTGTTCAAACATTTTCTTTTTAATACTTGGCGTTAAAACGCTGCCGCGTCTCTAGATCACCAGGGAAAATAACTTGGACAAGTACATTTGTTGATCCCCGTTTCCATATTTTTTTTCACAAGTATACTTACACTCCGAATTATGTCCAGTTGATGCTTGTCGATGCTGCTGGATGCAGACAAAAAATAACATTTCTTTTCTTCTGTTTTTGTCCTCTATTACAGCCCAGATCGAGATAATCCCGTGTAAGGTTTGCGGAGACAAGAGCAGCGGCGTTCACTATGGAGTCATCACGTGCGAGGGATGCAAGGGTTTCTTCAGGAGGTCACAGTCCGCGGTCGTGAATTATCAATGTCCGAGGAACAAGAACTGCGTGGTCGATCGTGTCAATCGGAACCGGTGTCAGTATTGCCGGCTCCAAAAGTGCCTACGGCTTGGCATGTCCAGAGATGGTAAGTTTTCAACGTGCGTTTTCATTGATTTTTTCCCCGCTTACACCTTGTTATCAAGAGTGTATAAAGGGCGAGCAGCGGATGGAGACAGGCTCTTTTAATTGAGGCTAATAAAAAATAGGTACAAAGAAAAAGAGTGTGAGCGATCGAGCGACGAGAGAAGGCTGCATGCTGGAAGCAGGCAGCGGGGTGCACGACCCCTTATCAGCCGGAGTCCCTTTCCTCGGACTCGCTCTTATCGGAACGAGCGAGCTCTCGGATCTCGTTTGCTTCCCCATACGCGTTTGTACATATATTTATATGTGCGCGTGTATACAGGGTGTCAAAAAATTAGACTTCGTTCAAGATGAAATACCGAAACGAAAAGTTCGATAATGTTTTTCGGTGTAGTTTTGAAACGGTTGGAAATAGAGTAAAAACTGATAAGACCAATTTTGTGAAGCATCAACATTCGCAGGGCTCTCGAGACTGAATTACCGAAGATGAAAAATTCCTATTTAGAGCTTTTTCGTAGGGAATTTAACGCGCTACAAAATTCGTCCTTTGGCATTTTGCTCCATTGCCAGTAGTTTTGGCCGTATACGTGAAACAGAATGCTAATGACCTTTAACTTCAATCGTTACTAATCAGGCAGGCGAGAGCTCGATTCAAAAACATTGATAAACTTTTCGATTCGGAATTGGATCCTGAACTCGAGTTTACATTTCAAACGATTAATCGCGGGACGCCTAGTATACGAGCGAAGGTGTCGAGTGTCAGTTACAAGTGCTTAAACGCACTCTCCACATTTCGAGATCCGAGAAAAGAACTCGGTTCTCGTTAGTTTAAAAAATCTGTTCATTATTTATCAGAATCGATAAATCCATTGCTGTATTAATCTTTCAATATCAAACAAAGGGTTTTTTGAGGTTTACAGCCAAAACAAAAGAAAATGTGACGGAGACATCAAAAACTAAAAAATCAAATTAAGCTCACAATATTTGTTTCGTTATTCGCATTATCGTGAATCATGCCGCAGGCAGAGAAAAACAAAGCCCGCGTATATTCGTGCCGATGGTTATTGGCATTACGCCTGACAGCACTAACGAGAATCTGTCACAGGAAAAAAAAAGCTTAACGGCTCCCCACTCTGCTGCATGAAATTTTCGTGAATGTAACGGTACAACAAAAGAGGACCAGCGGCAGAGGTTCCGCGCACGCTCTCTCTCTCTCTCTCTCTCTCTCGCTGTTTCTCGGTCGTCGACCGCGACTAACGGGCTCGTATTCCCTCGGCGTTAAACGACTAGTGTTCGTTCCGAAAAGAGCCAAAAAAGTTGATAAATTTGGGTGATTTGTGGCCGTTTTATGGCAAACTATTCTATTTTTATTAACAGTAGTTTTCAAGATTTCTATTTTCACTACGCGATTCTCGTCGTCGATCCGTTTTTAATGTAATGAAAAAAAATTATTATTTTTTTAATTTACAATTTTTCCTTTTGTTTGCGATCGAAAGAATTCAGACGAACTCACTTTTTCCTATTCGGAGGAGCAAGGGGCGTGCGGTTACACTAAAAAATGCAGAAAATGCAGCTTGGGGTTCTTTCTCGCTCGCGGTCAATTCTCTTCCTGGTGTCCCTTGTCGCTGGCATGCTCTCGGGACCAAAACTTTATATATATATGAGACGTACGTATGCGTGTTTACGTACACTATACCGTCGTATCGAGTTCTCCGTCTCTCCCCATTTCTCTTTCTCTCGACTCTCGGTCGATCACCCTTTGCCTCGGTCGCTCGCGCCTTCCTCCTCTCTTTGCATGCCCATTGTGTCTCGTGAAGGCGCTGCCTCTTGGTTGTTCTCTTCCTACAACGCCCTCTGGACTTTTATTTTTCCATTTATTTCTCGATATCTTCAAGCAGCAGCATTAGGTTGATGAATATTTGGTTGATTACGAAGCGGCGAAGGCTTTTGAGAGCAATTCGGAAGCATTTTCAGCTCGAAAATCGAATCATTATCAATTCTGATCTCGATCTTACATAACTGAAGAATGAAAACAAACAGACACGGGCGGATTCGTCGAGAATCCGGTATAAAAAAAACAAAACAAAAGCTCTCGGCTGCTCGCAGCTGACCCGACGTCACATGGCCGAGTTTGCTGTCTCCCCAGTCGTTCCCACTCTTCCCCGTAACGCACTTCTTCTCGTCGACGATACCGACGTTGCATCGACTAATGCTTGGCTCGCTATATCTGTAGGAAAACACATATACGTAACGTTGGATAGTAGACGACGACGACAACGACGACGGTACAGAGTCGCGTCTACCAGCGGTTCGTACCCTCGTGACGTATGCGCCTGACGTCACTCGTACTGAGCCGACGCTTCCGCGTTCCCCCGCGTCTCGCGGAGGAACGCGGGCGCATGCGCGCCCTTTTCTCTCTTCGTTCTCGCTCCCGATCGACGGGATCGCGCGCGCAGCAACAACACGACGATGGACCACGCGCGCGAATCGAGCCGATGAGATTTTCGAGGAACACACGATTATGCGCGCCCTTCGATCAAGAATAACGACTCGAGAGCTCGTTGAGCTCTTCGCGAATCTCGGATATAACATCTCGCGTTTAATCAATTTGCTTCATTTTTCAAAGAACTCGTTCGTCTTCCCCAGAAGACGAAGCCCTTGCTCTCGTCCATCGAGCTTCCCCTCGTTAAAATCTGCTGCTCACAACTCGAATCTACTATTTCGCACTCATTAACCAAATGAATAATCAGCCTCGAAGAACTTTTTCTAAAAATGTAAATTATTTATTCGCAGCCGTTAAATTCGGACGAATGTCGAAGAAGCAAAGGGAAAAGGTCGAGGACGAAGTCAGATTTCACAGGGCACAAATGAGAGCCGCGTCCGAAACTGCACCTGACAGCAGCGTCTTTGAACACCAGACTCCGAGCAGCTCGGATCAACATCATTCGTACAACGGCGGGTCAGTATTCGCCGGATATATCGGCCGATCTATTCTTCGATTGTATCGATCAAGTTCGAGCTTGTTTATCCAGAATGTTTCCGATCAATGTTGCGATACATGAATTTGAATTCAGGATCGATTTCCAAGTCAAAAGGTCTTCTTTCATCTTTTATCTCTTATAATCCTCATGTCTTACAAAACTGAATGATTTTTCTCCTGCCGTCCTCTTTTAAAGCACATACTGCCTGTATGGCTCCAAATACGAAAAAAGTCAATGAAATCAATCTTGTAGAGCATGAAATTCTCGAATAAAAAGTTCCAGGCAGCACTTTATTATTAGTGATAGTTCAATTCTGAGAGCTAATCGAAAAAATGCTTGGTTTTCAAGAGTGTGCTGATGACGAACGCTTTTAGAGCATTGTTTCGCTTGGGTCTCAAAGTTACAATTCTCAAAATAGAAAACCGCCACCAATAACTTTTTTTTTTCAAAATTTTATGCTCTACAATATTGATCCTTAAAAGTTTTCCCTCATCTCCAACCGTTTCAGCGTTATATGCGCTACAAGAATCATCAACTTTACCAATTAATAACTCATCAGTAAAGAACCCGATCGGGTAACTTCAAGGAACTTTTCGACTTTAAATTTGATCCAGAACTTGAGTCAACATTTAAAACTTCGAATTCTTCTCGTTGTGCGATAATTTACCTTTTTTTAATTCGACAACTCGAGTCTTTATAGATTTTTGTCCCGTGAATGATGAGTCATTAAACGAAACGGTGAATTTTCTATATTCTCTGGCTTTATAAATTTGTTCATCAGCTATACGTACGGTGGAAGTGAATACTCGTCGCCAGGAGCAGGCACAGGTGGCTCGGGTGGCTATTACAATCACCAGGCAATGACGAATTACGAGCTAAGCGCCGATTACGTGGACAGCACGACAGCCTACGACCCACGACCGAATCAGACGCAGGTCGACGCCGTTGCGCCGGACACGCCAAACGTAACTCCCACCGCCGGTGTACTACCGAGCGTCGTCACCACGGGTAATTTCTTTTTTTCTCTCCTCTCTCTTTCTCTATGACACAATTTTAGAATTGCCTACTCGTAAACGCGGATCCAAATAAACCTTTCGCCTTTAGTGCCGCAGCTCCAAAATTTCATTAACGCACTCGCGTATGCTGCTCGCTAAGAAAAATCAATTCCGTCTTTTCCGTGATCACGCAGCTTTTCTAATTTCAATTTATACATCATTAAGAATACTTCGCGCATTCAAATCCCGCGATAAACATTCGTCGTTCCCTGCTGCTAAAATAACCAGCATTCTTTGCAACAGTTCTGGCCAAAAGTATTAAACACATTACCAAAAATCTCTAGATTTTTCAAATCGTCACAAGCACCGCGACTCAGGACGATCGATTGTTGCAGATTCGAACAATAAACAATGGTTTTGGCTTGTTGCATACTGGATGTTCCGCGGTTCCCCAAAAAGTTGAATTTTTTTCTATTTCTCTGCGAAAACATAAGGCAACTGTGCTAACTACTTTTGGTCACGACTGGACATCATTAACAGATAGAAGAACCGGGACAAAGTGGACTAGAAAAATTTTGATATATTCAATTCCGCTTAATTCAGATTCTGAATCTAGCTTATCGGAAAATATACTTCAAGTGACCAGGATTCACGTTGACAGAGACTACGCGGAAGAACTCTGTAAAAGCTGAAAATAACTGTTTCATTGAATTCGTTTTTCTAACAATGAAAAAAATTTCTGTAATTTTAAACATATCAAAACGACTCGAATCATGTAAACGGAAGCGATTGAAAATCTTTAAAAAAAATCGATAAAAATTATCCTTAGGTGGCCCGCTTTGTTCGGGTTTCCTCGGAATCTTATAAAACATTTATCACTGCGATATCCCGCGAAAAATTGTTTGTCCCTGTTCGAGTCACGTCCGTCGTCTACTTGTTGCAAATGGAAATCCTTATAAACACGACGAGTACGACGATCGATGCGATAAGCGCCAAATTTTGTCTTTCTTTACATTGTTTTTAACGCGATAATTAATTCGAGTACTGCAGACAACCATTGCGAAGAGAACCGAGCGTAATCGCAGCGGTTCCTATTAAAAGAAAACACAAACAGATTGGCGCGCAATGTGTATAAAAACCCCGAGAATACGGTGATTCCGCACGTCGAGAGAATTCAGATGTTGAGATTACCGTGGTAATAATGAGGTGGCAACCTGCAATTTTCAAGATTATTATTGTTATTGACAATAAATTCCAATTGGAGTACCCATTCAACTTTTATATCCAGCCAAGTTTCATTCAAATATTCAGCTATTTTAAATGATCACCGCAGTAAATTGAAACGTGCTACACAGTAGAAATTCCCGTGAAGTATTAACATCGATATTAGTTCGATATCACGAATCTTTGCTTGAATCTACGCAGTAAAACGCTTCCGAATAAATGTGTTTTTTCAACTCATCGCCACATCAGCATGAATACACGGTAAAAATAACATTTCGATTCTCTCCAGCGAGCGTTTGCCATGATTATAGTACACTGATAAAAAAAAACAAACAGTTGTTCATCGAACGCACTTCCATTTAGTTGGACGAGGATATGGGGGTTTCATCTTTTTTTTTGTATAGCAAGTGATCAAGATTGATCAACAATAAAATCGTTGAATCTAACATATCGTAGACCAACTAAATGGCACATATTGATCGATGACTGAATGTTTTTATTCGAGTGTATCGATAATGGGATATGATGCCTGGCGTGTTTGTACTATATGAGAATTGTGTGCCCTCCCGACGAAATTAGGAAAATCGCTGTCCGCTTCGACGACCGGAAGCGGAACGAGTACCAGCGGAGGGGGTAATAATAACGGGGGTAGTGGTGGTGGTGGTGGCGGGGGTGGGGGTAATAGTGGTGGAACAGGTGGTGGTATCGGAGGTAGTGGAAATAGCGGAAGCAGCGGTTCAACCGGAAGTAGCTCGAATAACGGGAGCCTGAATGCAGCGGGAGGAGGTGCCGGTAGCGGCTCTTCGTTGAGCGGCGGTGGAATCGTCGCGGTTAAACAAGAGACCAACACGACGACGACGACGACCCTCGAGCTCGCGAGCCTCGCTCATGGCTCGTACACGATCGTCGACTCTACGACCTTTCTCAGTGGTCAACATCAGAGGCTCGACAACCCAACCGAGGACGACGATGTCCCTAGTCTGCCCAGTATGTCCCATGCGAGATGTGAGATTATACGTTTGTGTCCCTCTTGCACGTGCATGTTCTATCAGCTTTTTATTCAGACGCCTCACGAATTCTTTCTCACCTATCTTCCTGTGGCCAAAAGCCTCATTTGCAATAAAAAAAAATTGATTAAAAAAAAAAACCAACAACAATAACGTACAAGGTGTGCAACAATCAGTGATACGAAATGGGAGCTTACATTCGGGATGAAAACAAGAGTTAAAAAGATCGGTAAAGGGTTTTTATGGAGCGATAATTTGATCAGGAAACATTCCGAGACTTCTTCACTTGAATTTTGGTCCCGAACTCAAGTTTATATTCAGCACATTAATCACGAGACTTTGTATACGTGTACGATATTCTTGTCAATAATTTCAGTGCTTTTCTTGTACATATCTCTTAATCATAACCTTTTTTCGATTGTATTGATATTACTTATTTTATTGTTGGGGCGTGCTTCGTTCAATCGCACACAATCTTTGTCGAGCAGTCATAATCTTTTATTTTCATTTTTGTTAGCCCCGTAACTCGGCCTCCTCTTCAGCACCTCTTTATTCCGTGCACACTTTAAAACAAATCCCATGCTATTTGCGCTGTACCCAGGAAAAAAAAACATCATGAACGCAAAAATTCTTGCACGTTTGTCAATATCTATGCGCCATTTACATACAGATGTTTACTAACATATTATCGTTGACTTTTAAACGTTGCGAAACGTTAGCAAAAAGGCGCGAAAAGGGACAACGTTTTCTCTTCCGGCTGTCGTCGCGGTTTAGCGCGTTAGAATTCACTTGGCTCAATAATCATAATGATAATGAAAAATTGATGTGTATTTTTTATTTTGATTCAATTTGTTCGTTTAAGAGAGAAGGAGAGAGCGAGACACTGCGGAAGGATTTGATTTGATTGATGATTCATTGAAATTTCTACAGATCCGGCGGAACTCAACGAATTGTTATCGAAAACGATAGAGGACGCTCATTTGAGGACCTGCCTGCTGAAGACGGACGAGATACAAGAGTCGTTTCGCAGGCCTCACGATCTCACCAAGCTCATTTATTACAAAAACATGGCGCACGAACAACTTTGGCTCGAATGTGCTCAAAAATTGACAACGGTCATTCAGCAAATAATTGAATTTGCTAAAATGGTACCGGGCTTTCTTAAGCTCACGCAGGACGATCAGATAGTTCTTCTAAAGGCCGGTAAGTATTGTCGCATTTTAATGGAAACAAGAACTCACATTTTATTGCTAAATTTTCATTATTCTGATTGAATAATCATGGTATCAAAACGTTTGGCAGGTTCGTTCGAATTGGCTGTCTTACGAATGAGCAGGTACCTTGATCTCCAACAAAACTGCGTTCTTTACGGTGACACAATGCTACCCCAAGACGCGTTTTATACCACCGACACGGCCGAAATGAAACTCGTCTCGTGCGTTTTTGAGCTTGCGAGAAACGTCGCAGAGCTCAAACTAACCGAGACCGAACTCTCGTTATACAGCGCCGCTGTACTTCTTAGTCCAGGTTGGTATTACATTACCGAATCGTAGTTTTCCATTTGTATTGAATCAGTTTGCATCTGAGCAGTTTATAATTATTGAAATTCGAAGACTACGCTTGGAGATAGAGCAAAAGACTACTGAATCGGTCTCGTAAAGCACCAAGTTTCCTACAAAAAAACTCCCCACAGGGTTTTTCTATCTCCAGTCGTATGGTCCTGAGAGTGGGTCCAACCATAATCGCAAAAACGTTCTTCGCACGAGCCTGGGAATCCAGACATTTATTCGATTAGTTCTCAAAACTGAACTGCTCAAAATAAAGCAAAAAACCATACGACTCGTTACGTACAGCATAAAATTTCCAGCAAAAAAGCTCTTGACGTCACTTTCCTATATTGTCAGTGGTTTAATCCCCAGAAAGAATCGAACCAATACCTTCTAAACTTTGCTTTCACAAATCTTGGAAACCAGGTACTTCGATCAGCTCTAAGAACTAAACTAATGAAGGTAGAAAAATACTGCCGATAACTTTTTTCTAGAAAATTTTATTATCTACAAATTTGGTCTTACGGACTTGAGCTCTATCTCTAACGGTTTTCGGGATAAGTGCGTTAGAAGAACTTCCAGTGTCTTTGATTAATAAGTCATCAGGAATGAGTCGGATCAAAAAACATCAAGGGACTTTTTCATCCGAAATTGGACCCCAAAATGAAGTGCATAATGCGATTCCTTATGTCGCTTCAAATTGAAAGGAAAATCGAGGAAAAATATTTAAAATACTTTTGTGTTTCTTGTTGTGACAGATCGGCCGGGACTGAAGGGACTGGCGGACATAACGAGGCTGTCACAAGCGGTGATAAAAGCGTTGAGGTGGGAGCTGGATCGCAATCACGTAGCGCCGATAAAGGGTGACGTAACAGTATGTGACGCGATGCTCGCAAAAATACCGCAGCTTCGGGAAATATCCCAGCTGCACATGGACGCACTGGCCAAGTTCAAGAGATCGCAGCCGCATCTCGAATTTCCGGCCCTTCACAAAGAGCTATTCAGCGTCGACAGCTGAACTACCGACGGGGCGCAGGGCGACCCGACGCTCCCGGACGACGCGGAACGCGACTGATACGGGGCCTTGCTCTGTCAAGGTTATCATTCAAATTCATTCTCCCCTAATTCGATCGGATTTTTTCCTTGTTAATCCTTTGCTCGGCGACCCCGTTTTTATCCAGTTTTTCATTACTCGACAGCTTTCTGACTCACAAATATTGGATATTTTTGTTCTAAATTTTTACTAAAATGTCACGAAAGTGCCAATCAAGTGACGCTCTCTTTTTGTATGCCAAGTCTGAACTAACTAGACTATTAGATGCACCTTGAGGAATTTTTGTGCTTGAGTGCAGATTCGTAATCAGTGACCCCAAAAACCCCTTTTCCCAATTTTCAGTAGCAAAACAAAAAAAATTCGTATCAAGTTCATAAGATAGCTTTAGTTTCGGCTGCTTCCAACCTCAATCACAGCTATGGCGAATACCTGGAAAAAAAATGAAAACATTAGTCTTCGAGTATCTCTTGAAAAAAGGTCGGAAACGGATGTTTTGATTTGAAAATTAAATGTAATTTTTGGCCTCGCAATATGGCGTTAACTTTCAAGCGAATTGCGAGCAAATGAAATTTTTTTTTTCTGGTCCCGTCTCTATAAGTTAAAAAAAAAAAAAACAAGAATCCATCTCCAAGAGATTCAAACTTTACATCACTAACCCCAAAATCTCTTTCTTTCTGTTTCAGATTATTTCCTTCGTATTGAACATATTGGGCCTTAAATAAACATAACATTGTTATATATAAAGTATATATACATGAGAAGCAACATAAAGTGTATATAAACACATACATATATAAATATATATACAATAATATATATTTATTTATGTATATATATGTATATGTATATGTACACATATATATTAATTTAAGATTAATATATCTATATATGTATACACGAGAAAACACAATGGTACGTGTGTATGTATATATATAGATGAGCTATCGGTTGTTATGATACATACACAAAGTATATTATTGACTAATTACGGTTGAGAGGGGGATGGGGCGGGAGGGGGGGGAGAGAACCGAGGAAGTTTGTGGAATAGAGAGAAAGACGTATGAACTGAAAAAAAAATTCAACAGAAGATAATGGAAACGTTGAGGAATTGGCAGAATCATCGTACTCGAAGAATTCGAAGAAACCTCGTGGGACACGTGACTCTTTGTTGTTTTTTTTTTTTTTTTTTTTTTTTTTCAAGACTGTTGGAAGTGTGTGATACTCCCGAGAGATTTATTCGTTCGATGGGATGTTTTAAACGTTTTATTTCGATAGTGAAAAAAGAAAAAAAAATGAGGGAGCGTAAAACACAGAGACACGCGTACACAGATCGACAGGAATAAACGTAACGGAGGTTTATAACCTTAAAATTAATCGACACGCTTCACAAATACGTAAATTTTGCTTCCGGGCGGTGCAACTGTGTTTCTTTCTTATTTTTTTCCCCCTCCCCGTCTCCCTCCCGAGGCTTACGAGACTGACTGACGAAATTCTAGTAGCACACTCGGTTCGAACACACAAACAATAGAAATAATGAGAAAATGAAAAGAAGAAAAAAGAACATTACATAAAAACAAAGAATCGAGCTTGCTACCTAAATTCCTCACCGTTTTGAACGAAAAAAAAAACAAAACAAAAACAAAAACAAAAAACCTTACGAAGATCGTGATAATTGTTGTTTTTACAATCGAATTTTAATGACCACAGGTTTTTGTGATACCGTAAAAAAACAAAGGATTAACGAAGAGACAAATTAATCATTTGATCGTGCCTCCTCGAAAAAGCCCGATTAACCGGAAGTGATGTTTTGCACTCGCGTACAAAAATACAAACGAAATAACGGACGTAAAATATTAAAATGAATTAGGAAAAGAATTTAAAAAATAAAAAATAAACCAAAATCACGTAAATAGTTTAAGCGAAGAGAGAAACGAAAGGTGAAGGATCAATTTCGATATAAATGGGGCAAAAAAGATGAAGCGAGGAATGGATAACAACGTCGCGGAGTGCGATAAACACCTTAACACATATGTATAGACACCAACGAAAATCAAGAACACTGCAAGTTTCAAGAAATAAGGAAATCGTAAAGAAAAAAAAATCAACGAAGGGCGAAAAACAAAGAAAAACAGTGTCAAGCTTTCATTGATTAACGAATAAACGAATAAATAGAATTCATTTGTAATATTAGTGAGAAAATCATAGTAACGAAACAACACACGAATATCACTCTCGCCCACTCGCGGAGACACGTTGCTGATCGAGAAAAAAAAACAAACAAAAACGATGGAATACGAAATAGCGCGACTGACCAACGGGGGATCAATTTCGATGAACGAAAAATGAATTTGAAGAAAAAAAAACGATAGAAAGGAAAAACGATAAGCAGAGAAAAATACACTGAACGTTACACACGTTTCAAATAGGAAAATTATTGTCACAATTTCGAGTTACATTTTATAATAATATATATATATAATATATATATATACATAAAAAATAAAGGATTAAAAAAACGTTAACGGATAATATGACGTTTGAATGCTGATTATTCGAGGGCCGTCGAACAGTCGGACGAAATATTACGTTTCTTGCATGCCCTTTTCCTTCTCATTTCCTTTCCATCAAAAAAACAAAAAAAAAATCCCAGTCACTCGCGGAGCTTGCTTTACCAGAAATATTCCGAAAACAAAAAAAAATCACTCGCGAAAACCAATATCCGAAGAGCCAAATTTCGACTGTAAATACGCCATTATATGTAAGAAAATGTTATCTTTCACAAAAACACACGAAAAAACCAGAAAAATTCGCTTTATTTCACAGGATCTTGTGAGCTCAGCTTTTGAAACGTCATATACGCTATTCGATGAACGTAACAAAGAAATGGGATTGTCATAACGGTCACCGCGACGAGTGTGCTGCATCGATCGAAAAATTTAGCTCCCGAATAAAATTTGGAAATTAAAATTTCAATTTCGCCGTGTAACCCGGAAACTCGAAATTGTAATTAAAAACACAAATCTGCGATCGAAAAACCGTTGTTTCAACGAATCTTCCCGAAACAAAAGAAAAATGTCACTTTACCGCGTTAACGCTATGTAAAACCTTTATTTTGGCTAAAAATTTCGAAGCGAAGATCGAAATTTAGCGAAGAATGTAAAAATCTGTCAAGAAAATCATTTTTTCAAGGCACGAAACATCGCAGAATTGTGTTTTTTGTTTTGGAATTTCGTAATAAGCGCCAAAACGTCAAGGTTAACGAAAAAAAAAAAAAAACGACATACCGTACCTGTCACAGTTGCACGAGGCATTGAACCAATCGATGCGACAACAAGACCATTCCAATCGAATAAATACAAAGATAGTATTGAAAAGAAGAAAATAAATACGAAGAAAAAAATGGTCGTGGGCCATCGTCGCGGTGAGCGTTGAGACGCGTTCGATCGTCGACAGCAGCAGGTTACAAAATAATGAGGAATCAGAAGTAAACACTCGGCGAATAGAAACACACACACTCGCACGCGCGATCACACACACACACATACACACACTGACGTCAGTTCAAGAGCTCTGTAGGCAGAGAAAGAAACCCACGAGTCTCTCTCTCTCTCTCTTTTCCTCTCTCCCCTCCCTCCATTGCGTTATAATAATGATAATAATAATAATAATATTAACATAAAAATATGAATAACGACAAAGTAATACGAGGCGACGTAATACATAGGCGTTAATAAATTGTAATAAAAAAAAGGTATAATAAATGACAAAAAAAATATATATATGCAGAGAGGGGGAAAAAACGAACACAACAAAAAATTCATAGCGATCTATCGATTATAAAAACGAATAAAAAAAAAGAAAAAAAAAAAAAAGACGAAATAATAGATTGAAAAATGTAACGACGAGAAGAGAAAAGAAAAGAAAGACATAAAAGAGAGAGGTAAAAAGAAATTATTTCTTGCATACATAACGAAGATATTATATCGCGTAATAGATAATGAAGAAAAAAAAACAGAAAAAAAAATCTTAGGGGCTGAAATTACGAGAGAATGAGAGATGGAGAGCGAGCGAGAGCGACATGCGAATGAATGTGTGCGAAAGTGTGTCTATAACGTTGGTAATAAAAGGAATAAAGAAAGAAACACAAAGTGTAAGAATAAAAGTGCGTCGTATAGTAAAAAAAAAAAAAAAAAAAAAAAGCGTGAAAAGTTTGGATCGTGGAAAGAAGCGACAGATCGAGAATCGTTTATTGAGGAAAAAAAAAACAAGGAAAATACAGTGCGTGGTAAATGTAGCGCGGATGATGGCCTTTTGTACCGAGATTCTAAATTTCGACTTGTATATTTTTTGAGAACCGCGCCAGCAAAGAAGCCACGCCTCTTTCAGCAGAACCACGCAAGCACGCACGCACGCACACAACACACACGTTTACACGAGGTAAATAAATAAAAAAAATAGGCTCTCGAAGAAATAAAAAAATGGAGGGGAAACGTTCGCGAAACGAGCCGAGGGTATCGATCGATGGAAAGAGAGAGAGAGCAGAATATCTACGAGAAACTGCATTCTTCATTTATACTCGCGAAACTGTCGAGAAAAAAAAAAAAAAAAAAAAAGCTTTGTTTCCAACGAGCCTCAGACGCCGAGGTAAAAAGAACGTGATAAAGAAAAAATGTCAGTCGAATCGGCTCATTTCGCTCTCGAGAAAAAAGTCTAATGATTGAAAACGATTAAATATATTTAACGTATACTTAGCCTTTTGGATGAATACTTTCGCGGCCGCGTTCGCCGACTCTCGGACTGATTATACGTAATCAATTTTCAATAAGAATTATAGAATAAAAACAAAAGAAGAGAGGAGGAAAGAAAAAAATAAACAAATAATAAAAGAGCTCTTTTGTCTCTGATATTAAACGTGGTATTCGATCGTTTCGACTATTTTCGCGTCTATATTTCGCCTTAGAGATTTTTCTCTCCTCTGTAGCGCGACATACATGAATTATCATGTGTTTTTCTTAATATTTAATTTTATATAAACGAACAAACAAAAAAGAATGATAAACAAAAGACAATTTGAAAATTAAGTGTCAGCGTTATAACTACTCGCGATTTCTTATTATTTTCACCACATAAATTCATATTCTCGACGATATCGAGGCCGGACGACATACAGTGAGTGTAAAAAGTATTCGGACACTTTACATAGAAAATTGTATTTAAAGTGTAAAGTGTATTCAGACTGGAAAAAAATAATGTAAAACATTTTTTCTCAACTAACCTCCAAATTTTCGACACTCACCAAGTTCTTGAACAACGAAACGTTGCTCGTTATTCATTCTCGTGACTCTAATTGGAAACGTTTTTTTTTTTTCTAAAATCACACTAAAATTCATGAAATTAACAGAAAACTAACGTGTATTTGAGGAATATAGATTTATTCGGACGAAAGACGAAAAGACGGACGCGAAGCCCGCACGAGTGACGGGTGTACGACTTTTGTTGTAAAATGACGAAAAAACGAGTGCAGTGAAAGAAGAGGTGGGGGGGGGGGCAGAGGGGAAGGGGAAACGAAAGAAATCTGTGTTTGCGAATTCGCGAGATATACTCGCGTAAACTGTTTTTATGGTTGATTAGAAAATTAGGGAAGTATCGATAAATATAGATAAATATTTAGTGGCAAGTGTGGAATTTTCGAGAAATAAATGAAAAAAAAAAAATCGTGTATATGAAGGTCGCTAATAAATGCGGGCTGCGACCGCTAATATTTTCAGACTCATTGTGATATTATTAAGAAAGGTAAAATATAAATAATAAAAAAAAAAGGTAACAAAAAATGAACACAGGGGAATAAGCCGCGACGAGAGATTTTATCGAGACGAAAGAGAATGAATTGATTGAATGAATTATGATTGAAAATAATTAGGAAAAAAAATTAAAAAGGGTATCGCTACGATTAAAGAGTGGGGGAAGAATATGTTGAGTGTTGAATTTCATAAAAATTACGAGAGAATCGATATACGCAGTTTCCCGCCTTTTTTCTCCCCCCCTCCCCTTTTCCATTTCGTTCCCTCATCGGTTGGTGTGTGATGCTCGAGAAAAATAAAAAAATAATATAATGTTGCGATAACGTGCCTGCGTGTCCCTCCGTACCTGCGTGCCTGCGTGTGCATTCTTTTTCCCGGATATAAAAGCGCTTTCGTTTTAAATAATAAAATAACGATTTAAAAAAAAAAAAAAAAAAAAAAAAAAAAAAACAACAACAACAACAAAGGAAAAAACAAATAAAAGAAAACGACTAGAAAAAATTACGAGAAAAAATTGTCTCGAAGAAACGAATGAGTGGATTACGAATGAGAATAATGGCGAATAAAAATAAAATAAAAAAAACGATCCAGGCCGGTGGACTTGGGCCGTTCGATTTTTCATCTTCTTTCTCTCCTCGTTCTATACTATAGTTGAGCCGGCGTCATGAAATGACAGTTGTCGTCGATCGTCTAAAACTTTATCTTATTATTACTATTATTATCATTATTATTATATTAAAAAAAAAACAAACAAACAAACTAAATAATATAAATAGTTAATTATGAATTATTCTTTATTTTTCCCCGTTATTGTTAATGATTAATTATTAACGTTGATTCATTCATTGAATATCGAATTTAATTTGTTTGTTGTAAATAGGCCAAGGTGCAGCAGCTACACACACGTAGACAAACAAAAAACGAAAAAGAAAAAAAAATACAAAAAAAAAGAAAGAAAGAAAAGAAAACGACATAATATTCATACGAGACAAAAGGAAAAACAGAAAAAAGAAGATAAAATTTACACTATAAGTACCTTTAGCGAAACAAAATAAATAAATAAAAAAAAAAGAAAATGAAGAAACTCTCGCGACGTGCCGCGCGTGTCGAAATATCACGACGAGTTCGATGCGGTATATATATATATATATACATATATATATATATATACATAATATATATATATATATATATTTAATTGAAGAAATAATCTAAAGTTTAAATAGATAACCACATGTAACGTCGACACTTGGAAACAAAAAAACGATTAAATACAGTTTTTTAAATGCAGTTACAAACTTGTGTTTTATTTTCCGTTGCCCATGACTTTTTTTTTTTTTTTTTTTTTTTTTTTTTTTTTTTTTTTTAAATAAAAAATCACGAAAAAAAGAAATCAACACTTTTTGGTAGATCAAAATAATGATTCATGAAAAAATGTTGGGAGAATTCGAAGTTTGTTGACGATGAAATTATGTAGGATATGATTGATTAATTACTGAAGAAAAAACGAGATAATTTGTTGCTTAAAAAAAAGGAATTTAGACCATCTTGATTGATGAGAGAATTTCGAGGGTTGTATTTGGCGCGCAAAATGCAACGATTGCGCGCGCAGCTTTTGGGGCGTCGGCCTGCCACCTGGCGGAATTAACTTTAAATATTTTTAGCGCCTGGCGCAGCAGCGGCGCGTCTTCATATTTCTTGTACTCTGTGAATATCGTGTCTGCACGCCGCCGCGCCACACCGCACGAACTTAACCCTCAAATTCTCTTCATTTTCAATTCCTCGAGGAGGAATCATCAACGCCGGATCATCGCTGCCGTTGCTGCTTGCACGTGATTGTTCAACTGTTCCGGTAATTTTAATGATAATTTTGCATTTTTAATCATTTTTTCATTTTCTTGTCAAATTAATGCTACTTTCCAGCACGATTTAGCGGTCTTTTTTCACGCGTTAATGTTTTCGAGTGATCTTATAATTGCGAATCAAAATAGCAAACTTTTTTTTTCCAACTCACACACGTGGCGTAAACAAATCTGTGCATCCACTCGCTTCTATCGGCATCCTTATTCTAATCGAGCATTCACCGAGCCCGAAACCTAATCGAATTAATAATTTAACCCTCGAAAGATGCGCCGGCCCAGATTAAGACGCCGGAAACTCTTGATTCTCTTTCACGTGTTTAAGCCTCGATTTCCCTAACAAAAAAATGAATAGCTTGAAACAATTGTAGTGTATCGAAGCGCCGTAAGTCTGGGCTATAATTTAATTATTAATATTCACTCCTACGACACTCAGGGCGGTGATAATCGTCATTTTTTCATTTCTTTGCAACAGCGTGTCTCTTGTTCATTAAAACTCGGATATCTTGAATAATAAGCAGAATGCTTCATAACAATTGTAGTGTTTTGGAAAGTAGAGAGTCAGAGCAATGTTGAAAAAAAAAATATTTTGTCCTGCGTCAATCAAAAGCCCTGAAATCGACATTTGAAGTTGCTTTGTAGAACGAACTGCTCCCTGCAATATCCTGCTCGTTCAAACCCAAAAATCTCCGACAATAAATCAAAAAATTTGAAACAATTTCAGTGTCTTGAAAACTAGACAATTGAAGCTAAATTTTAAAAATAAAATTTTGTAATTAGGGACGCTGAAATTGTGCTTTTCAGAGAGAAAATGAGTTTCACTAGAAAAAAAATTATTTTGAACAGCAGTGTGCTATTCGAAGACCTCTAAATTGATTGATATGTTGCAGAAAACCTAAAAAACAATGGCGATAAAGAAACAGAAGCGTTCTTTGGACGAGACTGCCTCGGCAGGAGTCGAAAAGTCTCAAAACGGGGGTGAACGAAAGAACAAATTTGAGAAGCAGGTGAAAAAAATGAAACTAGAAAAGCTACCGGCGTCGAAGCCTGTGAAAAAAGCAGTGGAGATCGAGGTTAAAGCGTCGTTGCCGAAAGATACCAAAAAACCAGCAAAGTTGGTGAAAAAAAATGAGAAACGTCAAGAAGCGCGCAAACAGCAGGGTCAATTTAAAACGGATAATATAAATTTGAGCGTGGAAGAAATACAGGAAAAAATAAAGGAAATGAAGGCGCGCGAAAGTTTGACTAAGACGGCGAAAAGAAAATTAGGAGTGTTGAAAAAAAAGCTGGCTATTTTGGAGGGTACTTATCAGCCGACGGTGCCACCTAAAAGCGCAGCCGCTTCTAAAAACGTTGCGTCTAAAAAGTTGGAAAAAAAAATCAAATTGGAGACTAATAAGAAAGCCACCAACGGAGGATCCAAAGATTCTTCTAATAAAATCTTGGAAAAACCTACAAATTCAGTCGCACAAACGAAAATGGATAAAAAGAAAGCGAAGAAAGGCGGTGACAACAAAAAAGTGATCGTTAAGCAAGCAGAGCCGGAAGAAAGCGATGACGAGGAAGAAGAAGAAGAAGAAGAGGACGAGGAAGAAGCAGAGGAAGAGGACAGCGACGAAGAAATGGACCAATCCCAAGCTGAAACCTCCAATGCATCCGAAGAGGAAGATGACGATGATGACGAAGAAGAAGAGGAAGAAGATGACGAGGAGGAGGAAGAGCAAGGTGAAGGAGAAGAGGAAGAAGAAGAAACAAAGCTTCCAGCTAAAAAGAACACAAAAAAAGAACTTAAAACTGAGTCCCCAGCGAAGAAACAAGTCCGTCCGGAAGCAGCCAGCGAGCCAGGAAAGAAAAAGAGATTTGTTCTCTACGTGGGAAATCTTTCATACCAGTAAGAAAGCAGAATAATCAGAAATTTATTCAATTTCAATCTTTTTTTTTTTTTTTTTTCTTCTATTCAAGTCAATAGCTCAGTAGTCCGGCATTAACTTTTTTTTCTAACGTTGCAATTCCAGAGCCACCGAGGACGATATCAGAAAACATTTTTTGACCAAAGTGAAAACCATTGAGAGCGTCAGAATTCCGATGAAACCGGGAACGAAAATTCCGCGAGGTTTCGCCTATGTTGAGCTGACCAACGAGACCGATTATCAGGTCGATAAATGAGAAAATATACATAATATAATGAACAGCTTTCCTGTTTCACAAAGCTCCTTCGAGCTTTGGACTGTTTCCCAACAAAACGATAACTAAATCATCTTTTTTTTCATTTTTATTCACAGAAAGGACTTGGTCTCCACAACACGACGATAAACGGTCGTAGAATAAACGTCGAATACACCCAGGGAGGCTCCAAATCTGTGGGCAAGAGATCAGATATTGTTTCGAAAAACAAAAAATTGCACGCGATGAGAAAAAGTGGTATGTTCGCTGGAAAACGTGACAACCGGAACGAGCGTCGTCAGAAGCAAAAACAGACGTAGCAACTTTCTACGTCGTTCACAGCCCCTGGCAAATAATTTTTTTATTTTCTAACTTCATGGGAGGTAAATAAGAATAAGAAAGAGAAAAAATAAAACGAAAGCAGAACGAAGGATTGTCGTTTGATGAAATTTCATCAATGTTTTTTTTTTATGTTCACAACGATTATCGTACTCAATTTATTGTCTCACCAACGAACATTATTATTATTAACAATTTGATGCAATAATACACATTTGTAGGTAATAAATAGATACGAAATTGTATCGCACTCGATTCTATATGTTTTTATTACCTGCTCGCAATCTCTTCCTTCTTCTCAATACAAACTTCAAAAGTAATTTTCGTTAATCACAAAATTTAGCTGCAAGACTCGTTCAGTTAGTAATTCATCTGAAATCTTCTATAGCGAAGAAAACAAGTTTGACAACTTTTCGTGCCTCAAATCGAGGCCCAAACACCTGATTTTCGACGATAGCATAATTGTTTCGTTCAAATATCTTCACTCAATGGAATTTCTCATTTCAAATAGTTCAATTCGTCATAATACATGTTCCAAAGTTTCGAATTTTTATTAAAAACGAGTTTTTATATTTTATCGCTATTAACCTGAGACCTAAGCTACTTTTTGCCATTTCGGCAAACATTCTGGAAAAAAATTCGCGAAAATTAGTCGACTCGATAATCAAATTGTTCTACGAGAAATTTCCACAGAATAGGTGACCAAACTTGATCATTTACTATTCAACGACAAAAAATGGTGCGATCTACCATTTTTCATCCAACCAATTAGAATTCAGTTCGACGAACCCATTATTCATTCCAAGTTCACTCAAATCTGTCATGATATTCTAATCGAAAAAAGAAAATTGAATAAAAATAACCATTCTGCCAATTCACCAGCTTCGAGTGGTCTCTGTGACCAAACCTAAAACAACAGATTTGTGAAAAACGCGTTTAAATTTCTCTTTACATTTATTCTCGACATGAAATTTAAAAAATGTTGTCTCGAATTTTGATACTTACTATCGTCCCAAAAATGTTTCCAGCATTATTTTCAAAATGCATACCGCTAAAAGATGAAAAAAAAATCATAAAATTTTTCTTCAAGTTACGTTTAAAAGTAGACAAATAATGGTGGACAAGATTTTCACAATAAAAAATTCTCTTCCCATAAATATCGATCTCCCCCACTGTTTTATCATTGCGTGCAACATTCGTGATGCCACGAGAGCGAAAAAAATCGTGATTTTTCAGCAAATTTACTCACGAAAATATTTACTGTTGGCAAATAAGGGGATAAATGATAAATAATATTGGAGTGAGATAAAAAAATTTTTTAAAAAAGTGGGTTACCCCTGGTGGGACTCGAACCCACAATCCCCGGTTTAGGAGACCGATGCCTTATCCATTAGGCCACAGGGGCTATTTAGTTTTAGAGCAAAAATAGTCTTTAATAACGTTATTTTGTCTCGAGTCGTACGACTATCGATTAATAATCGTTCGACTACAGCACAGAACCTTTGAAATAGTTTTGAAACAGTAATTGTCGAGAAAATAATGAAAAAAGTGTGATTTATTTCGTTCGAGAGAAGCTGCGAGCTGCTGCTCGTTGGACTCGACATTTCGACTGTTTTTCTCGGTCGGGCGCATGCGCCCGACCGAGCAGAATCGTGTCAGCCTCTCTGCTCGCAATGTCTAGTAGCGTGGCACAAAATTTAACCACGATAAAGGACTCTCCAAATATTGTCACGTTGGAGCTCGACGAGGAAATTGAATTTCAAGATTTTTTTCAAGTACGCTCCAAATTTCATCGCTCTTTTATGAAATCCACCACTTTTCTAATAATCTCGTTACTATAAGGAAACTTTCGTTGTTCCTGATCCATCCACCGGTGACAAACATTTTTCTGACAAAATCGAAACTATTCTGCGTGATCGAATTCAGGTGCGAGCGCACATGTTATTTATTTAATATTAAAAAAAAAAAACACACAATAAAATTCAACGAACTTCTGCAATTTTAACGTCGCTTCAATTCTTTCAAAAATTAATTTTATTTCTGCTATTTGAATTTTATTTTGAAAAAAAAAATATATATTTCAAGCAACTCAGTTCGTCAATTTCGATAGATTTTTTCAATTTAAATTTCAAAAAATTCGCCAATTTGAGTAGATTTTTTTTTTTAAATTAAAAAATTGAGAAAGCAATTTTGATTTCGTAAGTTTGAAAATAAATGATTTTAATTCGATCGAGTAAACGCCAACCGAGCAGAATCTCGAGTCCGAAAATGGTCACTTGCGTCAAGAATTGGATGAGACGAGACAAGCCTGGGCGAGGGATCGAAAAAAAGGAGAGGATGAAATGGAGTCGAAATTGAGAGAATTGAGTGAAATAGCGGAGAAAAAAAGGGCGATTGAGTCGTCGGAAAAGAGGCAGAATAACGACTCGATAGAGGGAATAAATGTTGATCGAGTGGACGCGAGCACTTTGACAGAAAATAATTCTCAAGAAGAGGATCGGATTAAGATATTAAAAGAAAAGCTCCAACAGACGAACGCCAAGCTATGCGAAACGAAAAATAATTGCACGCACTTGAGACAGGAGCTGAACAAAGCCCAAAAGGTTCAAAAGACATGGGCATTTCGTAAAATAACTCTTCGATTCAAAATCTCTGATCCTAGACTCTTTTTTTTTTGCCTTCAATCTTCACGTTTGACCACGCAACCACCCATATCGTTTCTTCACGATCAAATCTTTCCCGTTCACGACAATACGGTTTAATTGTAGACCATTTTTTTCGTTTTTTCGTAACGGTAAGAACGGTGTACGATAAAATCGTATTCGTTGGATATTTATCACCGAAAATTCAAATAAATGAACGAGATTTCGAAAAATAATGGAAAAATTACAAAATGATCGATTTTTTCAACGATTTTCGTCCATAAATTTTTGCCCCGGTGCAGCTTTATAATTAAATTTATTAAAAAGAAGCAAAATCAAAATTTTGAAAAAAATTAGTTTAACTTTCAAAATTAAGAAAATTTTTTAACCAAAAAATTCTTCAAATTTTTTTCTTCATTCACATCTCAATTCCCGATCGGGATTAATTGTAATTTCGATCTCGTTCATCAGGTGTTGCGAAACGAGACAGGTGAGAGCCCGACAACGATCGCGAGTCTGTTGTCTAATCGTCGAGGGAACGAGGGGGGTTGGCGGGGGCGAGCGCAGCAGATTCGTCGATTGGAGCAAACGGTAGCGCAGCTTCGTGAGAAATTGGGAGATCGGGAAAGCATCGAATCTTTGAAATCGTCCTCGCTGTCGAATTTCACGGGTAAGATAAAATTGTTCGCGATAGTGTTTCAGGAAGCTGATAAAGTTTATGGAAAACGATAAAAAGGAGAAAAAAAAACAAACAAAAACAAGAAAAAAAAACCATTGTAAAAGGAATTAGCGAGTACCGATCAGAGGAATTTGCTGCATTTGCGAAATCTCGAGAAGGAGAGACGTCGAACGATCGAAGAGCGAAGTTTAGAGCTCGGACGAGCTGAGCTCGCGCTCCAAAAGGCCGAGAAGCAGCTTCAAGCTGCGAGAGCGAGAATCAGAATCTTAGAAAACGATTTGAACAAAGCGCGAACGACTCTGGCGCTTTTGAACGAGAAAAGACAGCACGACGATCGTTTGATCGAGGCACTGAACGTACGGATCGAAGTTCGAGTTTAATTTCACGAATTTAACTCCTGAAGTATCCTTCCGGGTCAGGGTGACCCGAGAGAACGTGGCTCCTACCGTCATTCTTGTCGAACAGCCCGGACGATCGGTAATCTCGAAGATTTCGATCGTTCTGGCCGAAAATAAGATCGCTCGGGTCTCCCAGACCCCCGGGGGTCGCGCAGACTCCAAAAATTACACGAAACTCCCTCAACAGGCTCAGCTCGGAGCCGTCGAGGAGAAATTTCGCGAACGCGAACGTCTCGCACGCAACGAGAATAACAAAATCGAAGAATCGTGCAAAGAGCTGAGAAACGAGTTGTCCGGTCTCAAATCTCAACTCGATCTTCTCAGAACGAAGCTCGCGGAGAGAGAAACCGAAATTTCCAACTTAAGGTTTGACCTCCCATTGATCTCTTCGATTCAACTCGTCCGATGAAAAACTTTCGTTAATTGGTTTTTATCAAGGAACGGTATCGAGGAACCGAAACGACGAGGAACAACCGATCTCGACGGAATCGGTTCGTCTTCCGGGCCCCCGATCCTCAACGATCATTCAACGATCCAAAATCCAATCGAATCCCGACAAACCAGCAAAGACTCTTCTCCCAACGAATACGTTACTTTAAGCCTCGCCGCGGAAGCCGAGAGACAAAGACTCTTCGAGCTCGTTGGACTTTTGAACGCTCGAGTCGATAAAGAGCGATCGGAAATCGATCGAATAACCGTAAAATATTATTTCGATTTTTTTTTCTTTTATTTCAACAATTTTTTCAAATAACTAACTAAATTCATCGAACGATTCAATTATTTTGACATTTTATCAAAATTAATTCATTCGATTGAGCAAATGATCAAAATCTGATTGAATTAAAGTTATAAAACAACGTTATTTCATGAAATTTGATCGGATTTATCGACTATCGAAGGAACTGTTGCGTCAAGAACGTTCGAAAAGTGCCAAACTCGAGACAAAAGTGCAAAGATTTGAGATGGAGCGAGTGGGAATCGGTGCGGGAAGATTGGAGGCTGGTTATAGCTGGAGATCGAGAAATTGCAAATCTTCGGTGAACCCTGATTCGAAACGGGATTCCGGGGCCTCCGAAAAGCTTCGTTCGAAGTGAGCAAAATCAAAGCGAATTTTCTGTTTTAAGTTGTAAAGAACAAATTTCACGTCGTGAGGTTTGATATCGCGTGAATAAAAATGATGAAAAACACGATTCGCACAGAGTGGAACTTCTCGAGGAAGAGTGTCTCGCCCTAAAAGGTAGATTGGCGACGATCGAGCGCGACAAAGCCACGGATTTGGCGATTTACAAGAAAATGCTGCAGCAGACTCGAGCCACGTTTCAGCAAGCTTTCAGGTTCATTTTTCTCCCTTTTTTTATCTTCCCTAAGGAGGAAAATAAACTTTCGAAATTCCGGATTCCAAAGTTTCATCAATTATTTCCTTTTTTCTCACTTTCCGAGCTTCCTCGACAACTTAACATTCTGAAAGACTAAAAAAGTACTAAAAAATCGAAGGAATTTTCTCCATCGAGAAAAACGATCTAAAATCATGTTTTTTTCAATAATTTTTCTCCATTTTCTCGAAAAAAAAAAAAACGATCGCAAGCAATATTAAAATGATTTTTTTCTCTTGATTATCGAAGGGAGAACATGAATTACGTAGCGGGCTGTCACTCGAACGTCACGATTTGAGAGAAGGAAGAAATAAGCGTCGTCGAAAAATGGTCGAAAAACTGTTATATTTTCATGAGAATAAAGAAAAATTTTGGTCGAAATATCGCAGCCTCGATTCGTTGACTAAATAAATATTTTATTCTCCGAGCATCGGTGTAATCGTGGCGTAATGAAAAAGAGCGTTTAGCCGCGGAATGTTTGTCCTCGTCGAAAGGGTGGGGGGGGGGGTGCGTAGCGTTTGATATCTCAGTTTCCCCTCGATCGCGTGTGCCCGAGTTCGGGAGCGGTAGTCATAAATTAATTCGGTTTCGTTGCCGCCGCGAAGAGGCGCAAATTTCGAGTCTATATATTGCTGGAAAAAAAAAGTGAGGAAAAATAATTTGAAACGATCCGAGTATCCGAATAATAATTTTGTAATAACGTTTCGGTAATCTCGCAGGAGGGGGGGGGGTAGAGGTGTAGGAGTGTAAAATAGAAGAAAAAGCTCCGCGCGCGGTGGCTCCGCAAACGGCGCATTTCGTTGATGAAAAGCCTGCTGGAAGCGCGGCGCGGCGCGAGGGGCAGAGCCCGTGTGTGTTTGCTCCCACCTGCGATAGTCGCGTATGTCGCGGCGCGGCACCTGATATATAGAAATGAAGAAAAAAAAAAAAGAAAGAAAAAAAGAAAGAAAAATCGTGCTACTCGCAAGGCGGGAGTGACAAAAGGGCCGAACTCGTGCGAGTTCCGCCGCTGAATCTTCGCCGGTATCGCCGTTCTTAGTTTCTCCTGGGGGCGTTTCGAAGCTTCAAATATATTCTCGTATTCGTTTATATCGGTATACGTAACGACGGCGAGAGTGTTTAACGCGATAAGAGAGGTTCCCCCGTGACTCCGGGTCTTACCGCAGGTATATCAACGATCGCGTCTCCTAGTCCACGTCACTTCTTCACCAACTTCTTCCGCTTGCATCGACGTTCCTTCTCGTACGTTAATTTTCTTTGCGTTTT
This sequence comes from Campoplex nolae, assembly GCA_037893425.1. Classification (NCBI taxonomy): domain Eukaryota; kingdom Metazoa; phylum Arthropoda; class Insecta; order Hymenoptera; family Ichneumonidae; genus Campoplex; species Campoplex nolae. Next base: position 1,114,003 of record JBBLXU010000655.1, read on the forward strand.
TTTTTCGTTTGTTTTGGCCTTTTTCACTTTCGATTTTCCGCGCGGATGATAAAACGTCGCGCGAGAAATCTTAGGGGAATTCCGGGTCCGAATTTCCGCGGGTTTATCGACTTGCGGTCCTGGACGGAGACGAGAGTACAGCGATTGATGGGTGAGTACACAAGCGTTTAGCGTATAAGAGGACAAGAATTAAAACGAATTATTGATTTCCTTTGATCGTGGAACCAGAATCGAGGGGGGAATTGTGGTGCGGAAAACGCGGAGTTCGATGCGGAAGATCGATCGGATCGCGGAGGAGATTCAAGAAATTCGGACTCCGAGTAACATTTAATTCGAGTTTTTTCGGTATCGTTATCCGTTATTAAATCGATCGGAATGATTTCTTCGTATTTTCTGTACTTTTATCGAAGGTGAAGAGAGCGAGGAAAAATCTTATCGCTTCTCGGCGCAGTTCTCCGTAACGCGAACGTCGAATAGGCTAGCGAGTTCCGCGCGGTGAGATATCGCAACAAAATAAGCTTGGTGAGGTCGAGAAACGCACGCGGGGAGCGGAGGGGGGGGCGACGGAATAAAGGCTTGCAAAGTATCGTCGCTCGCGTTTCATACACCGGGGGAGGGAATGAAAAAAATAGTGCGCAGGAATCGGGAGTTCGTTGCCCCTTTTGTTGATCGGAAGGGAGATAAATTTTTGAGGCTCTGCTGTCGAAAAAAAAACAGGTGAATAAGGAGGCGATTGAAAAGCGTATTCTCGATCAAAAACGTCGCGGAGCTAGCCCCATTTTCGGTTTCTATTTAAGCAGTTGGGTCGCGGTAACAGGTGAAAATATCATCTGAACAAATAATACGTGACGCAGCTAGCTGGGGGGCATCGGAGGTGAGAAACGAGAGGGGAGAGGCGCCGAGTCCGCGACACCGATCCAACGCTAGCGATCGTTTCGAATAGTATAATATATATTTCTACGAGAGCTAGTGCGATACCCGGAGCGGAGGGAAGCGTTTCTTCGGGTCTCTCTCTCGCTCCCAGCGCGCCCGGCAACTCGTCTCGGTTTGTTCAGACATTAGGAAGAGCTCGATAATGGAGAACGAGCCGCGTTGAAACAAATTTAACGAGTGGTACTCTTCGCCTTACGTAAAAAACGTGCGAGCACGCATCCACGACTCGTCGCTGTTCACCGGGGGAAAATATTTTTTTTTTTTTTTTTTTTTTTCGATTTTTTTAGCCGCACAGGGATCCGAAGCTGGGCTCGAACTCCCGGGAACCGCGTTCTGGAGTCTCGTCCGGAATCTCGAGGGAGCAGGATCTCTCCGCAGACCTGGCTGCCGCGATGCGGAATAACACTGGGAAATAGAAATCGAGCCGCGCTCGAGCGAATCTCGAGTCACACCGACTCGATAACTCGCTCAAAGGACGCCGAACTTCTAACGCGGCCGCCATTATGGAGAACGCCGCAAAATTCATATTCAACGGGCTGGTTTTCTTCGGGCGAATATGAGGCGAGTGCGATAAAGAGAGCTATCCATCGACAGTATGGTAAAATAGACACTGTCATGGAGTTGCTCTCTTTGTGGACACCGCCCGATCCAACGAGCCCTGATAGCCCCCCCCCCCTTCCCCAACCCCGCGAAGATTTGGCTTTTTCTGAACTTTCTTCGAGGCTTTCCTGGATCGACTCTGCGCGTCAGCAGGTGAGTTGAGCCACGAAAAATGTGACTTCTTTATCGCTCAAATAAATCTTGTCCGGTGAGAAGAGCCAGCGGGTGAAGAAAAAGGGAAAAACTTGAAAGAAGAAAAGTGTCCGGATGAGCGAGGAAGATCGGGGTGAGTGACCCCGGGTCCGGGGTTCATTGGAGTCAGTTCCCCATGCGGAGGCGCCTCTGCAAAGCTTCTCGGGTCTGGAGCATCTTCTCGACTCTTCTCGGAGGCTTGTTTCTGGTAAACATATCGTTAAACGGCGGGTTGATAGTTTAAACATCTCGGAGACGCGGAAGTCTGTGAATTTTAACGGGAAATTTCCCCCATCTGACGTTGGGAGTAAGCGGCCCCGCGCGATTATTTCTCGCTTTCGATATTATTTATGTCGCTGCTCGCGCTGCTTTTATTGTCGTCGTTTCTTTGTCTAGAACGATTTTTTTTTACTCGTTTTTTTTTATTTTTTTTTCACCTCCCGCTTCTCTCCCCCCCGGGAACAAATCCTCCGGAGATTACACACGCGATGACAAGAGCGCCATAAAATCTGCGTTCGTTACGAAGCAATTACGAGCTTTCTCTCTCTCTCTCTCTCTGTCTATCTCTCTCTCTCTCTCTCTCTCTCCCATTCGAGAGACTCGTTCGCACCTACGGAAAGTAGGAACCGAACGAGGTGCCGGAATTTTACGGCACCAGACAGCAAATAAGACTATCAGAGAGCGAGCGATAACGCGATAAAAAATGGAACAGCACGCGTGGAGGAAAACGAGAGTTTCAGTACGAGAGAGAGAGAGAGAGAGAGAGAGAGAGAGAGAGAGAGAGAGAGAGAGAGAGAGAGAGAGAGAAAGAGAAAAAAAAAGAGTGTTTAATTAGAACGATAAGGAAGAGGACTAGAGCTCCGAACCTCTCTCTCTCTCTCTTGGATATGAAAAGCAGAAGACTTTAATTGTGCTCGGAAAATTGTAAAATAGGCAAAGATCTTACAAACGAGATAAAAAAAATTCTGTTTTTTTTTCTTTTTCTTTTTCTTTCAGGAAAATGGGAAATACCGTAATAAAACGTTGATAAAAAAGAGAGACATCCGATGCTGAAAAAGTGGGACTCGAATGAAAGAGCTGAAAGAACTCGGGACGATAAAAAATGGACCATTGTCCCCCATAGACTTTTAGCTAAAAATTCCCCAGGTGTTTTTAACAAACAAAAGAATTTAAAAAAAAAAAAAATAGTGAGCAGACGAGAGAGTCGGGACGAGCGCAGCTCTCGGCCTTCTCCTCTCCGCGCATATTATTATACTCTTTCTTCGCTACTTTTCATCAAATGCTTTACGCGCACGCCTACCTCACCTACTGTTGCGTAACCCAAACGGCTCGAGACAATGAGCGGGAAACTGTTAGTTTGAACGAGCCACGAGTCTTATATTGACGAGTTACGTTGAACCGCGACTTTAAGGCGATACGAAGAAATCGGTCGCACGCTTTTTTTTCCTCCTCCTCCTCCTCCTTCTCCTCCCTCGTATCTCGTTGAGGGAATTTGAAAAATCTTCTTTCAATGGAATTTCATCACTTTTTTTTCTCTCTTTCCCCACCAGTCATTCGGATTTATTTATACACAATTTTCATTCTCGCGACAACTTTTTGCTGGTTTTTTTTATTTCAGAAGATTTCATAAGATTTGATTTAGTATTTGATCGACGATTTGTCATTTTTTTTTTTTTTTTTTTTTTTTTTTTTTTAACAAAAACGAAGCTTTGCACGGAATTTCGAAAAAATTGCATATTTTTTTGGTGCTGATGCAAGAATATTTTTGGTTTCCTGATCAGGGGAGAATTGCAGAAAAATCGAAAATTAACAGTTTTCTTGTTTTTTTTTCCGATAACATTTCAGTTTGAAATTAATTTGGAATTTTTTTGAATAAAATAATTGAGCAGTTTTTAAGCGGAAGTATAAATTAGTAGTTTTTATTGCTGTTGCGAAATTTTTTTGGCTTTCACGACGGAAAAACTCAAAAAATGGGAATACATCGGATGTGAAAAAAAAAAAGTTCTCTGTGCTGTGCCGGTTTGTGATTTATTTGTGAATTTTTCCAGTTGAGCAATAAAAACTATGTACGCGTCTTCCGCAAAAATACTCACTCACTGTGTGTTTTCTGACGATTATCGTTGGACTTTCATTGAAAATCTTAATAAAACAAACGATTTTTTAATTCTGCGTTTATTTTGCCTTTTTTGTTTTCAATATTTTTGTTTTTTCGTTGCTCTTTTGTTTTTTTTTTTTTTTTTTTTTTTTTATTTTTATATAATTTCTGATAATGCAAAAAAATTTCAAAAATAGAATAAAAATTTGAAAAACTTTTCGTTCTACACTTCGTTCATAATTTATTTGTAAATTTTTTAAACTTGAAAAAACATTTTACGTATTCTTTGTGATAAAATATACAAAATTGTGGTATTTGTACTGTTCTGTATTTTTTTTAAATGGCTCTAGTATACAGAAAAGAAAATGGCATGCGCCAAAGTTCATCAGCCAGCGTGACAAAAGCGGGATTTTGATTTATCGCCGGAGTTTCGAAAGATTGAACAGTGTTTGCGCGCATTCTTGCGGAGCTTTTTCGAAGCTCCGGCGCTTCGAGAGCCTCAGGTTTCGAGCGCTCGCAGCGCTCTCAAATTCTCAAACAAACAATCAACATGGCCGCACATCAGAGCAACAGAGGAGTGCCACAGTGAAATCAAATTTTTCCTGTCAAACGAAATATCGGAAAATCGAAAAAATGACGGATATATTGTCACCCGGAGGAAACGTCTCTCATCGTTCGAAGTAAGATTCAAAGGCTTTTTGTCTCGATCATCCAGTCCCACGGTCCCTTTATCCGTTTTCCTCATATTTTACATTAACCTCAAAAATCAAACCAGTGACGTTTCGCTAATTTGTTCCGAGATTTTCATAAACGAATATAAAATATATTCGCGATTGAATTTATCACTTGAAATTTCGAATTTTCCTTTCAAAAGTATTGATTTCCAAGTTTTTCAATCCTAGTCTTGTAAGTTTTGAAAAAGTCGTAATTTTTTTTAAGGTTCGTGCGACAAAGTATCGAATTTTTTGACAGCATTTCCAGAGCTCTAAAAAACCGATATATTTACTTCTCTCGAGACAATAAATTAGCGAATACAACAACCGAAATTTTTTACCACCGGAGTGCTGTAATTTGACAAAAGCTAAAAATGTTGAAATTTTTGTAAATCGGCATAAATATCTTTAGTTGCGACTTGGAAATTGAAAAATTGATAAAAAAAAAATTTCCAGCTTAAAGATAGCGGTAGGAGCGGTTGTTTGTGACGAGAGTATTCTCATGGGCGATATCACGATAGGAGCGAAAACAGTGGTACATCCTCGAGCGAATATAATAGCGGAGGCCGGACCGATTGTGATAGGCGAGGGAAACATAATCGAAGAAATGGCAACGATAATAAATAGATCACAGCCGGAGCAGAGAGCCGACGGGGATTCCACGCCCAAAATTCAACACATTGGAAATTATAATGTTTTTGAGACGGACTCTACTTGCGAAGCTCTCAGAGTCGGCGACAATAATGTTCTTGAAACCAAAGGTTCGGAGAGCATTTGACGGGTGTCTTTGGTATTCAAATTTTTTTTTTTTCTAGTTTCTTTGTCTTTCCGACTTTAGCCATGGTCGGGCGAGGTGTTCGTCTGACCAACGGATGTGTCGTCGGCGCTGCCTGTTCCGTTCAACAACCGGACGTCGTTCCAGAAAACACTATTATTTATGGAGCCTTGTGCCAGCGAAGGGAAATGAACGACAAACCTTACGTGAGATCAAGAAGCCAGAAATACTTACATTCGGGATAAAATTTCGTGTCGAAAAGTTGATTCGTTAGCTTCCATCGCACATAAAAGCCTCGATGCAGCTTCAAACTCTAACAATGAATAACTCGTAAGACAAGAACTTGATAGAAGAAGAAAAATTTTTTTCGATTCGAAATTATTTCCCAAATTCGAGTTTACATTTTTAACCATTGATCATGCCTCCGTGTGACTATTTGCTTGACCATTGCTCGCCTTGTTTCAGCCTCAAATGGGTCAGCTGGATTTTCTCATTAGAGTTTTACCAAACTATCATCATCTGCGCAAACCGAACGTCAAGCTCGCCAAGAGCGAACCCCTCGTCTAAGCCCTTCTCATTAGTTGCTGCGGCTGCTCTCGGTATTTATTTGCCGCTGGATCATCGACCTTAACGGTGTTGAAAGTCCCGAGAGCCACTGCACAAAAGTATTTTTTTTTTTTTTTCGTTCTATAACTTGTAGATACGGCTGCTCGTTTCTGTATCCGTACTATTTCTTTTTTTTTTTTGTTCTTATCAGCCAGGATATCTATAATAAAAATAAAAAACACTGTAAAAAACACTCAACAAATTGAAAGATGCTCCAGACCGAGTTTTACCAGCCTTATTCGATGATGAAAAACTTTTTCCTTATCGAAACTCGAAAATTCTTTCACTACCTACCTCTGCATATTCAGTCAGAACGATCGTATCGTTTTTGGTACTAGTTCAGGCCTTTAACCGGAAGTGATCACTCAAAATATGCTCAAGAAAGAATTTTACGGTAATAATGCATCTTTTCAGACTTAAAAATTTTTCAAACTACTCAGATATCTAAGAAAACGAAGCTAAAAATAAAAAAAAGGGTGAAAAAATGAAAAATAAAAGCTACAAAATAAAAATCAAAAGTCGCCGTGCTTTTCGGCAATGGCTATATTTCGTATAAATGAAACAATAAAAATTTCCTGAGTGCCCTAAGTCGCTGTAAAAATAAATTGCGAACTCTCGTAATTTATATGTAAAATCGCGGTAGCAAATTGAGACAAGTACATTTACGCATACTATGTTATTCACGATCGTGATAAATGACGAGTGTTCTCACGAAACACTGAAAAGCAGCGGAACGTATTTCATAAAAAAAAATTTCCGAATCATCAACTTCGAGAGTATTAAAAAAAATCGATATTTAAAAATTAAAAGATCAATTCAAATATTTTAATAATTGATAAGCTTGAGAGAATCGATCTAAAAAATCGATTCTTAGATTGTGTGAAAATTATAACTCATCGTATCGCGGGTTGAGAAATGAGAACGTCGGGCTCGCATCGCAGCGCAAACGTCCCTGCCACAACTGCTCTTCCAGCGGTCGGTCAAGCAAATATAATCTCGTTACACTGTGACCAGGAAAGCTCGCGAGGTCGAAAACAGATGTAGCGATAATCCTGATTCTCATTCTCGTTCCCTAGAATCTTAGAACCTTTATTACAAGCTGCTGTGGCTATACGGGCTTTGTCCGCGGCACTTTTATGTTTCGATGTCGAAAAACATTTTTTCAATTTATCTCGTCCACTAAAATACTCAAAAAAGAATATTCTTCGTTTTTTAAATTTTTTTATCATTTCATTTCGCGGCAGCGACTTTTTATTTTTTCAAAATTATAAACTCGAGCATCCCCAATTCTTTTTTGTTCGTTTTCGAAGAATCTTACAATTGGTAGTTCGTTTTTTTAGTTTATCGATATTTTTGTATGAACGATGAATTGAAAAATTTGCAAAATTGAGCAAAACATTCAAATTTTCTTTTACATTCTCGTAAAGAAAAAAATCATCGAAATTTAGTAAAAGCACAAACATAATTTGCATCATGATCCTGTGAAAGATTCCTCGTAATCGGCTCAGCGGTTTTTCATTAAAAAGCGGCCAATCATCCAACGATTTTTTCTCCACGTCTATTTAACATTTGAAAATTTTAATAATGAATAATTAATAATTTATCAATACGATATAAATTATTATTTATATTACATTAGAAAATATTTAAAAAAATACGTATCTCTGTATATATAAATCTGTTCGCTAAAAAATGGTTTACAATGATTCATTCACGAGATTAAACATCATGATTCAAACTGAGTTTGTGGTTTTGTAAAATTTCGTTATCTTTATCTCAACAGATATGCAAAAAAAAAGTTTAACGATTTCGTTCAATTTGAAGGAAATCGGAAAACGACCAAAACGAGCGGTGGCTGAATGCTCAATTCGGTATAGAAAAAAAGTTGCAGCATTTTCAATGGAAATGATGAAAAATTGAAAAAAAAAAAAATATATCTTTCGTTTGATTATTGTTCCTGCTAGATATGCGGTGGGCGAAGCCCGTAGGCACAGCTAGTAAAGTATATAATAATAAATAAATAAAAGATAAATAGATAAATTGATGAAAAAATAAATTTTTTTCAAATTTTTCAAAAACGTTCTTCAAAGTTGGACGCTTCTGTACTAAAAAATCTGTTACGAATATCGGGGCCAAAAGTACAGAGAGAATTGAGGCGAATGCGTTAAATAGCAAAAATATCGAATACCGGAACGTCGGAGCAGCCTGAATCTGGAGTGAATCCCACAGTTTATTCTCATTTGAATTAGAATTCATTGTCTCATCGAAAAGCTAGAAGGGAGATCGTTCCATTGGTCTCTCCCTCGTGGCGTTAAGTGCGAGCTGTCATATTTTGACGTTTGAGTAGTCGCAGGGGGGAGAGAGAAAATTTAGGAGATTATTTACCGCGGGGGAGGTAGCCCCCCTCTGCCCCAGGGGTAGGGTGTTCGATGCTTTCAGTGAGCTGCAAAAGCGTCGAAAAAGGGGTGCGATCGGGGTTGCTGGGGCAGAGCGGATTGAAAAGTTTTCTTATCCTCTTCGTCGGTTGTTAATCATCGATCGATCGATCGATCATATCGCGAGAGAACGGATCAAGTGGCTGTTTGAGCTTCCGGAACGGTGTCTCAGAGCCGAGAGGGTTGCGATCGAGGAAAACGCCGTTGGCAGCAAAACTGATTATTCTCTTGTTAGGATCCGTCGGGCGAATATAGACGGTGGGGGGGGGGGGGGTGAGAGCTCGCGGGAGAGAAAGGGCAAAATATATATATGAGACGAAATGACACGATGGTGTATCCGTAATTGGTGTGACGGGCGTTTGACGCGACGGCGGCCCTGCTCTCGAGGGTATTTTCTCTGCGGCCCTTCGCTAAAGTCAAACGGGGGGATGACAAGCGTAGCGAATTCCTCGAGCTCTCGGATTCAACATTTCCATTTGGAACGGAGCGGGGGGCCTGCGACGGGAGGTTTTGACGCGTTCGCACCCCCGCAACCCCCCCCCCTCCCCCACAGCGGCTCGTACGTTTATCAAAACAGCGTTTTCGACGCTACTTTGAAGATACACGCGCACGCACACATACACGCGGAAATAACGCGCTGAATGTTAATTGGCTTGAAAAAAAAAAGGAGAGAAACATATATACGCTCGTGAAAACGGCCCTTTCCGTCGACTCGTCTCGCCACGCGGTGATAGCTCCGATGAATAATTCAATCATTACAACGGGATGAATATTTTCAAGATTATTTTAACCGGGGGATAACGCGAAGGGTATAACAACAATGATAATGCCTCATGCCGTATGAAACCGGCGACGAGAATCTCGCGAGGGGTGAAACCAGCCGTAAAATCTGAACGAGCGAAGCTGCTCTTCCCCCCCCCCTCCCCCCCCGTAAGAGCCGCGCAGAGACGAATAGATCAAGACGCGGGAGCAGGAGACCGAATAAACTCGAGCAGCATCCGGACGATTATGCCGGCCAAATTATTTACCGTAACGCGTACGAACGCCATTTATCCAGCGCGCGCAATTTTCTTGGGGATGAAGAGTGCGGAAAAGAGACGCGGAAAACAGTCGTCGTTGATTCATTTTTTTTATTTTTCAAGATATTGAAAATAATCCGCGCGCGTTTCTCTTTCTTTATCGAGGCGTTTAACCACTTTGTATATGTCGTGGGTAACGGGGAATCGAGTTTCTGGAAACGGAATAAACCTCGCTCCGGAGAGCCGCGAGACTTCGAAACCTCTGGGGCCCAACGCTTCTCCCGTCGTCTTTCGGCCACGATTCGCGGTACACCGACTACGCGTTTTTCATACTCAATCGCGACTCTCTTCTCCAGCTGCTCGCCACCACTTCACTATTTCGTCGAATTTTTTTCTCCAAGATTCTCGATTCAGATCGCCGAGTCACGGTCGCCTCGCCGCCGGATTTTAAATTTATTCAGGATTCTTTCTTTATATTGAAGATAAAGTATTCCGCCGACGAATACTCTTCCCCAAATAAGCCAACCAACGATTATTCACGAATTTACGAATTTGTCTCTTCCCCGAGAGCAGAACCTCGCCGTCTTAAAACCCTTTATCTCGCCTCTCTCCTCCCGTGCGGAACCAACCGCGCTCCCGCATAAGGAGCTTGCGCGAGAAAAGCCTAAAACAAAACGAAACATCAGCCAGACTCGCGTTACGCACGTGTGACCCTCCCGACGCCTTCGCACCCGCGCATCCTTCCTCCGACACTTTTTTTTTACTTCCCTCCCTCGTTTGCAGCACTCCCTCACGTGCGCCCGTGTATCGCCTTCGTATTCGTCTTTGTTTTTTTCAAATGGCTGCTTTTTGTCCAGGAACTTTACTGAAATAGTCTATTTCGATCGTTTCTTTTCCGTACCGACTTTTATCTTCTATCGCAACAACTTTTAGCTCGTTTTTTCAAGAAACTGCTGAATTTCCTCGAAATTGACAAAAAAGTGAGTTTTCTCACTTTTTTATGTCGACGAATTTGTGGTTTTTCATGCAAAATCAGACAACTCCATTCGAAAAAGTTTTTTATGACTTTTCCGCAGATCTTTTTACGCCGTCGAGGCCGACGGAAACGTCGGCGAATGCTATCGAACCGGGTGCGGTTTAATCTATTAACTGGAAAATGGCCGCGGAAGATTTGAAATATTCGAGAAAGACAAAGATCGGAAAGATGTTTTTAAAAAAAAATCTGCTTCGTCGGTCAGAAGCGGAAATCTCGGGACGGATTATTGAAAATTTGGGTGGTCGAAGAGACGCGGATTCATCGAGCGAAATTCCGGCTCCGCGTAGAACTGTGTAAAATTTACGAGCGCGACGAGTCGCTCGCGAGATTTCCAGCTAAATTTACAGCTCCGACGCGAGAGCGCGGAGGGAGAGTAGCGATGGCCGGTGGCTGAAGAGACGTTCGGTCGAAGCGTAATCGGGGAAAAATGGAATAATTTCGTGGACATTCGCCGCGCGAGATTGATATCGCGGGGGTTCAGTCTCGGTTTTCCCGATCTCCCGCGATAACGGGAGAAGCGGCGCGAACAGAGAGGGCCCGGAGCAACGACGAATCGAGTCACTCGATCGCGGCCGTCAGTATACGCGCGGGTATGCGTCGCGCGTCCGCGTCCGAAACCTCAACGACGTCGCTGCGTTTTTTTTTCTCTTCTTTTCTTTTATTTTCTTCTCGCGCATTGTTCTCGCTACTCGATCCGATCTCGGCTACACCTCCGCCTACGATCCCCGATACTAATAATCCATTCCGATCACGAAACCCATTGATTAGCCGACAAAGAAACGAGCCGACAAATTAGAGGAATGCCTGCCGGCAGCATCGCCCGCGCGCGAACACTTTCGTCTCTCCCAAATGGCGCGACACTTTTTTTTCTCTCCTTTTACCGAAATGATGAAGCGAACTCGCTCTCTCTCTCTCTCTCTCTTTCTGACTTTTGAAGACTCTTTCAAGTCCGACCTGCGGCCCGAAACGGCGTTCGCGGTGGCAGCCGTTTTTTGTTGCGGATAAAGAAAAAACAAGAGTCTGAGTCGCGATGCCGGAACAAAAAAGCAATTATCCGCTTTGATTTTCGGCCCAAAAAACGAGTGTCGCACCCATCTCTCTCGAAACGCAAGATCCGCGTCAAAATTCCTGTCTCTTCTACCCCCGTTTCCGTTCTGCTCGACATTAAAATCGGTGTAAATTTGTTTATTTTTTTTTTGTTTTTTTTTCTCGAGTGTGAATCGAGGGAAGGAAGCCAGCGGAGCAGGAAGATATTATTCGAGGAAAACGTCAAGTCGACACTGCGATCGCGCAAATAATCCGACCGTCCGAATGTCATAACGCTTCGTCGGACGCGCGAATGCTCGTTGAGATCGTTCGGGCGTGAATTATATGCGCCATCGTATATCGCTCGCGTTTCTTACACTCCGATATCTTCTCATTTTTTTTCACTTTTTTTTTCCTTCAAACTGTGGCAAATAATCGATAGACTCGGCAAATATTCGGCGAGGATGGGGAGAATTGGAAATAGTCGAATCCGGTCGGGCGCAAAGCGATTGTCACCGGGAATCGGCGCGGCCGTGCGTCACCGACGGAAGCCAGGATCCACTTATTCAAATGTAAAGAAGCGTCGTATCGCATGTTCGCGACAGAAATCGCGTCCGTTTGGGGGAAAAAGAAAAAATTTGTAGTTTCAACGATTTTCCGAGGGAGAAACGCGCTCGCGGGGTTCGCGGATTTTAAGGCCGCGCGGCGTCGATTATTATTGGAGAAAAATGGGTTTTTTTGTTTTCTTCGTACTCGGAGCGGCACCACGTGGCGGGCGTGTGTAAGAGAAACACGCGCCATTAGCGCGCTCAAGAGGCGAAACGGCGCGGAGACACGAGGCCGGGTGAGCGCGGAGCGCCTCCGGGGCGAACATCTCTTTCCCGACTATTTGTAAGAAAATTAATCCAGCAAGACGTTTCACGCTCCGGCGTGACTGTCAGGTTTGTTAAAGAGCGTGCGCCCGTTAGCGTCCTCGTTTTTCCTCAATTTGACGTCGTAACCGCCCATCCCTGACGACTCGGGACTCGGCTCTTTCTCATCCGACTTGTTAGGTTTACTCGTCTGATGAAAGCCGCGAGCCGGCCAAATATAGAGTACGGGAGCGTTATCCCGTCGCCACCGCTGCTGCCGCGCTCGATGCTCGATAGCGCGTTAACGAGGGCCAAAATAAAACAAGAGACGCCCGCGCGTCTCTTGCACGCCTCGTCAACGAGCACGACGAGTGAGAGACTCTCGGGCTAATTTCCTCATCGAGATCTCTCATTACAAAAATACTTTAACGCAGGAGAGAAAATAATTAATGAGAGAGCACTATTTGGAAGGCGAAAAATTAGCTGCTTCCGAGTATTTTTTTTTTTAAATAGAAAAACTCGTTTTATTTGTTTAAAAATTTTCACACTTTTCGGTCAACATCTCGAGTGCACAAAAACATTTTTTTATTCCATTTTTATATGACATTGGCAAATGTGAGCTTTCTGGAAAAGACGCGTCTGGAGTTGTCGAACTGTTGGCATCCTGGATACTTTTATAATTGCCTAAAACGGATAAATCGAACATTTTATAAAAATAACATTCGTGCATTGACGGTGTACCTCGAAACGTTCGAATGTACAGAGAATTCGTCGGACGGCAACTCAATTAAGTCGGTTTATGAAAGTCGATTTGACGATAATTTGATGAAATTTTACCAAATCGAGTCCCCTTGATCTTCCGAGAAAATCTGTCTGGCGATAAGCTCGTGACACTGACTCTCCGTTTTTTTAATTTTTTTTCATTCCAGTACAGTCGTTTGTTTTCGATCGAGACACTAATGGAATTTCCCGCAGTTCTGAGCACAATGTCAATAATACTCCAGCAATTCCCCCTTTTTTTCGGTATCAATATAGTCCCTTGGCTTTTCACACAGCCGCAGGATTAAGGACAGCAAAGTGGCGTGACGAGACAGAGAGAAAGAAAGAGCAAGAGAGAGGGGGAGGGGTGGGTGTGGGTTCGAATGCGGAGCGATCGGAGCACTGCAGCTCGGGAATCATCCCCTCGTGAAGCGGTGATTTCCATTGTGCCTAATTGCGGCTGAACGAGCACGACCCCGAGGCTGTTTTCGAGAGGGATCTCGCGTCAGTCGCGTGGCGCCTCACCCACCCACCTACCTCGTGCCACAAAATCCGAGGAGGATAGCGGGCCAGAACCAAGATGGCGGTCAGTACCTCGCGGACAAAAGAGAACGTCGCCTCGTTGGCCCGGACCGCAGCCAATCCGGGAACCGGGGCTACGCCCCGTTCCCACCGGTACCTCGCGGGGATAGCGCACTCCCGAGTGCGCGCTCACAGCGCCAGAAAAACTACCCCCGAAGCCCGAGAGCCCACGGAGGACCGGCAGTCGTCGGCCGACTTCGCCACGCGCACGGTCGATCTCGCGCTTTCTTTCCCCCCCCCCCTCCCCCTTGCTGTACTCTTTTGTGCTCTTCCCGGAGCAAGAGATCTTTGATCTCGATGAGAAGCGAGTAGTTTCGTGCGGCAGCAAACAGCCATAGAATTCTAGTTATTCCGGGAGAATGTTCCAAGACAGATAGCCGCCCGGGGTGGAAGCTTTTCCTGGAGTGATAAGTGCCAGGTGCGTGTTCTAGGATTAAAACGATGTTCCAAGTGCGGGAAGAAAGTGCGAGGATTAAATAGTCCGTAGAAGTTCAATTGATCCGAGTAAGTTTATACCCGGCGAGTGCAATGGAGTGTTCCGGGATCGAAGAAACTGAGCTGGACGTCGGTTCCGCGAGCGATGAGCTCGAGAGCGTAAACGAGGCTCCTAGGAACAGCAGCGATCAGCGGGAGTATCATCACAGACCAACGCCGAGGCCATTCACGATAGAGAGTCTGATCGGTAACCGGAGCCAGGTCGATTCCCGGAAGGGACGTAGCGTCGGGATCGAGGCCGTCGAGGAATCGATCGGTAACAGGGCGGGCACTGATTGCGACAGGGAATTGCTCTATCGGCGGCACTGCCTCGCCACCGCAGCGAGCGCATTACCAGGTATTTTTTCACTCGTTCCCCTCATCACCGATCGAAATGATCGCGACGGAACAGCCGGAATTAAAAGATTTAGAAACGCTGAAAGTAATAACGAGCGAATGAATAACGACCCAGGATTCGCCATGCCCGCACTCGGCCTCTACGGTGCCTGGCTACCCATGAGAATGTACGCCGGAGCACCCGGCATCTCAGCGGATGATGGACCAACCTCCGGCTTCCCTCAACGACAAACATCCGCCGCTTTTCCCTCTCAGCATCTTACCGGACACCACAATAATCATCTCTATGACGAAAGACCCTCGGCTCAACATCTTGGATTCGATTCCCACGTCAACGCCTATCCAGGATTTCCGGATCATCGCAACAGGCTCAACTTGACCGACAGCGAGGACGACGGTAGTCTGTCACCGGTTCACGATTTATCCAAATCCCGCCACGGTCAGTCCCTAGATAATCGACTAATCGAGTGCCCCCCCCCCTCGCTGACCTTTCCCCAGACCCGAGACACTTTATTTTAACGCTAGAATCTATTCGAGCCGGTATGAGAAACAAAAATACTTGGGTTTTCTCCAATCCAACGTTTTTCGATCAGTCGTTCGTTGACTTTGCTTCCGACGGATAAAAATTTTCGCACATCCTCATATTCGGTGTTCAAAAACGACGAGATTCGTCCACTCGATAGTATCTGTCTCTGTAAAACTGTAAAATTGTTAAAACGATTGGCGCACCTAGAAAAAAAAACAAACGCCGACGATAACGATCCGGTTTATGCGTTTGAAGGTAAATGAAATGGGACATGAGTTGTAGGCTTCCATTCGCGAGATTCATATGTATACAGTTAAGCGAGATACGCGAGACTCAATTTAGTATGCGAGGTGCCATTCATGCCTGGCGAGCAGTTCGAATCCTTCCGAGAATCGATCGCTCATTTTTGTCGAATGACAGAGGCACGCGGAACTCGTCTCTTTTTCTACGCGGCTCATGACTCTCGATTTACCGAAGTTCCTTACCCGCGTAGACAACGAGCGGGTTTTGAGTCTCGGAAAAAGAAAAAAAATGATAGGATCGAAAAAGGCAGCGCGAAATGAGCTGAGAAATAAGAGGCTCATTCGCGTTCGCGTTCCTCGCTAATGAAACGATCGTTTAGTAGGAAAGTTTCGCGAGTTCCAAGAGCGAGGTTTTCCATAATTCTACATTTGATTTATTCATTTTGATTCTCGTTTAACCGAAACGAGAAAACGATTATCGACCAAATCAATTAAAAAGCTTTTCGGCGAAGATCTAATTAGATTAACGAAGAAGGTCGCGCTCCCCGGGTGCAGGCTAATTTCAAAGTATGCCACAGCCACGCTTATCGATCGTAGACGGGTTCCGCGCCGCCCTGCCGCACCACACCGCGCGTCCCGCTATGTGTCAAAAAAGTTATTAGAAAAGCCCGCGCATCCAGCTCCTGCTCGACGGATTTAACTTGCCAGAACGTTGCTTCTTCGAGTAATCGGCAATTTCGACTTTGGACAAGCTCCCCGCGTTTATGTTCTGTCAAATAATGGGAAAACTGACGTTTCCAGGAAGTTCAATCGAAGTCCAGGGGAGCTGGAAATCCTGGTGTTTTGAACTTTCCCTCAAAAGTCCTTGGCCCTTGATGAGGAATGATTGAAGATTCGTTGTATCAGGTTCGAAGAGATTGAATGAGCGATCCGTATAAAAATTGTTGCAGGATCTGAGAGCGGGCGAGTGTCAGCAGAGAGCGAGGACGAGCTGGTTGACGGGGTGGTAGGTGTTGAGGATCTGGGAACCGGAGAATCTGGTGGTAAAAAGGACCGAGGAAGTGAATCGGGGAGTTGCGGAAACGGTGGTAGCGGTAGCGGTGGAGCGTCATCGAGCAGCAAAGCGCGTCGGCGACGAACGGCCTTTACGTCGGAGCAGTTGCTGGAGTTGGAGCGTGAATTTCACGCGAAAAAGTATTTGAGTTTGACGGAGCGTTCGCACATCGCGCACGCCTTGAAGCTTTCGGAGGTCCAGGTGAAGATCTGGTTTCAAAATCGTAGGGCCAAGTGGAAGAGAGTGAAGGCAGGATTGACGAGCGGCGGAGGGGGCGGAGGCGGTGGAGGCGGAAGCGCGAACGGGCGGCACGGAGGGGGCTTGAGCGACGGGCCTAGGATCGTGGTACCGATACCGGTCCACGTGAGCAGGCTCGCGGTCCGATCGCACCATCATCATCTGGAGAAGCGACCGAGTCAGCCGCAGCAGAGTCTGATTCTCCTGGGGGACGGAAGCGGAATGGGAACGACGACATCCTCGTCGTCGTCGGCGACGACGACGACGATAACGAGGCCCGGGGGGCTCGGGAGGATCGGAGCCGCGTCCTCGATCACAACGGGAATCGCGCAATTGGGTACCGGCGGCGGTTTGAGGGCTTTCAGCGCTCCTCGGAACACGAGGACCGCGAGAAGATAGCCCGAGCCAGGGAGATGGTGCTTGGCGTCAATCCGACGGACTCGGGACGACGCGGAAGTCGCCTCCGCCACTAATCAACGAAGCGAATGCGAATCTCGCTGACGAGAGTTATCCCGCCCGTAACGATGAAGATTTAAAAAATGATGAAGAAGAAGAAGCGCACGGCGAAGGACCTGGCAACCGCATCAGCCGCACCCATCTCCCGTCTGCCTGGTCGCTCATCTTTCTTCCCTTCCCTCTCAATCTCGTCTCATATTCGTCACTGATACACGAGTACCAGCCGGAGCAACTCTTCGTTGTAATCCTTCCAAAGAGGATTATCCTCTTCTGGAGGTAACGAGGCCGAGGATTACGATCGGGATGAAACAGCAACTGAAAGCAATAACGCTCATTTCGTCTGTCACGAGCTAACGCTCGGGGACTCACACTTTGTATATATAAACACATTAACTCGCCTCCGTACAATAAGATAATGAGAGACGTACATTTAACGTGGGAGGAGAATCGACTCCGCACTCGGACCAGTCCGATGGATCCTGTGAAAATGTCACGTGGAACCAAGAGCCCCAGCAGACTGTGGACTTGCGGAAATAGGTCGGGAAATCGTTTTTTTTTCATCTATAGCCCCCCGGCCTGGCAACGATTAAACTCCACGCGCTCGTCTTATTACCGTTATTATTATTGTTGTTTTGTTCTCTTTTATTTCTCATCGTTAAACCTCATCGATATCGGGCAAAGAATTATATAATACATGTAAATATATATATATATATATATATATATATAAATGGAAAAACGATCTTAATATATTGCACGTTGTTCCGTCCCGTGTCTACGGTCATGCGGAGCTATTGATCAAGAATTTTTGGACAGCGAGCCGATCAGCTGACACCAAAGAATGACATGTACGCGCGATGTATTGTATTCTTACGGAACCGGGGAAAACGAAAATATACGTGTGTAACGCATTTTATCATCAATCGAACAATGTCTTCTTATTCTCACCCGGAATATCTCAACGAGACTCAAAAACACTCCGTCCAATCACAAGTGATAACGATCCATCTGCATCCGAATAGAGAGAATGGCGTCACGAAATAATAATCATTTTTTTTCAGTGTATGAGACGATTGGGACTTGGGGGACAGTTTGAATAAGGAGGAAATAAAGTTACCGAGCATTTGCGAGTGAATGTAGTTCGATTATAATTTGGGTAGAGAATACAGAAATGAACCAGTATCGTTTGATCTGCACTGATTCCATAAGAAAATTAAATCGCCACAAAACGATCATTTTCCTTTCAGGCTATTCGTAGATTTTTTTTTTACATTTTATCAGTTTCATTTTTCAATCAAGTTTTGTGCATTCAAGAACTTCGCTGCTGTATTTTCATATATTTTTGAAGACTCGAAATTCCGGTTGGCCGTGTTAACGACTTGGTTCCTTAGGACGTACGCTAGTTCCAAATACTCGGCAGGCAACGTATCAATAAAATTTTGCAGCTGCGAAAACGAAACCAAGAAACGTAATCAATGGGCTAAATTCTATTTTGGGTAAAAAAATTGTGGCTCGATGCAAAATCTTTGATTACTAACCCGTGTCGCTTGCTCCTGTGTTGTCATTCCATCTGCAATCTGTGCCAACAGCAGTCCAATTAAGCGCAGACTGTAGTTACTGTAAAATGAAAGTAAATTGGATGACGAGCAGGTTCAAAACATCGATGATGTGTTTTCAGGTCCCGAAAACACATGAAAACGTGACTTACTCAATGATGGACTGAAATTTATCTTTGATGAATGCAAAGATAGCATCACCACCAGCGACATCGCCAGTTTTCACTGATAGAAAAACATCCCGTGGTTCAACGTTAGACCTTACGAAGAATCCTTTTTCTAGGTACAACTTGTGAATCTCTGGATCAGAAGAACAGCCGAGTGCGTTAACGAGGATTCGGTGCTCGTCCGAGTCCGAGCTTAACCGAGTTGTGTAATTGTAAGCTTCTTCCCACTCTTCTTTGTTCGCCGATCTCATTCCCGCGCAGAGCACGACCCTTTGTAGATCAGCTGAAGTCCTTTAGACCAACCGACATATGGAAGGGAACATTTTGAGAAACGCTGGACAGATCGAAGTCTTTCGATGATTCAATATTTTCTACATGCATTTATTGCTCACTTCTTGAATTTGAGCACGTGGTCAATCAGCATCTCGTGAGTAGCAGCTAGACATTTAACAGAACCCATTGCGCACGCCACTTCGATTGCGTTCAGTCTGTTCAGCTTCGCGTCGTCATTTTCGTCGTTGTTTTCAGTGTAGCCTAACTTTGTTTCCACTTTTGCAAGGAGCCGTTGAACATAGAGCTAGAGAGAAAACGCGGATATAGTGACGAAAATGCTGTAGAAAGTGGGTCTTTTGTTGAGCTGATACAACCGTCAGCTGAGTAATTGAAAGACCAATTTACCTTGTAAAGATCGTAAGAAGCAGTGTTCATCAAAGCTCTGTTGAGGACTGCAAAGGCACGATGGGCTGCATACCATGGAATGTAGTCATCTTCGTGTTGGAGATACTTTGTAATTTCTAAGAAAATTGAATGATCCGGAAGTTCCCCAGCTTGTGCGAGATGAAAAGAATCGTCCAAAAGTTGAGCTCGATTCAATACGTGAATATTTTTCGTCGTGTTAGGATTCATCAGATAATCGGTGATCAACTGCCAGTTTTTAGCATCATAATTCACACGGTAGTAACCTAATTGTGTTGGAATATTATTGCAATAGAATGTTTCGGTTTGAGACTATTTGAAGCAGAGGGATATTGCTGACGATTTGTTTTAGCCTAAGTGATTGTGATCGAAGCTTGCAATTTCTAGGGTACTAACCAGTTTGCTGGCTGTTCAAGATGATCCAGCTATCGTTTTTCAAGCCCGAGAGTGTCAGTGTTTCTGTGTCGTTAAGAAGCCAATGAGTTGGCTTGGTATCTGAAAATCTCTCAGGTTCCTCTTCAGAAACGACGTTAATGGGGACAAACCACTGCTCCGTCCGGGCTCCGCCACCTTTCGTTAAAAATCTTTTTTGCGATATTGTAGCGTTTCCAGTCCCATAATTTCGCATCACTGTTAAAACCGGGTAACCTGGTTGTGTGATCCAAGAAACCAGTGCTTTATCCAGGAACTTGATGTCTTGACCGACAGCTGCTAATTCTCTGATCAAGTCATTAGAAGTAGTCGCCTGATAACTCCTAACAAATCGACGGTTTCATTAGATTAAAGTCGACGCCGTTGGTGATTAGTCGAAAACGTCTAAAACTATAATTCGCATACTTGTTCGTCAGATAGTTCCGCAATCCAGTTTGAAATACTGTTGGTGTGAGTGCATGTACGAACATCCGAATAACACAGCTAGCTGTCGCAAGCAAAAATGGAAGAATTCTTGATGAAAAAAAAAAGTATCATCAAGATGAAACAATGGTGTTGACTTTTTGAAAAGATTACCTTTATAATACGTAGCAGGGTTGAAAGCTACTCGCATTACTTGATTAGGATCGTCGAGTGTCGTTGTTATATCCATTGGAAGCTGTGCGTCGTCAGCGTCAGCAGTGAATGCTTTTTTTTGAAGAACATGAGTCACAAACTGATCCATCATACGCCAGGATGGCTCGACCTTGAAATTCAAAATTAGAGAACGTGAATCGAAATGAATTTTTTTATTCTCAACCAGTGGACAACTATAATCAATCGTTAATAAATACCTTATCAGTTATCCAGGACCCAAAGTAAGTTGCGAAACCTTCACTGAGCCAATTGGAAGACCACCAGGATGGAGTTACAAGATTACCAAACCATTGGTGCGCACACTCGTGTGACAAAGTTAAAGCGTTGTTATGCTTGGTCTCTGTAGACGTGTCATTCTCATCATACAAAAGAGAACTTTCCCTTCAAACGACCAAATAAAGAAGAATTAAAATTTGCATTTTCAATAAGGTGAATGAATTGATCCGCTTCTTAAAGATTTTTAGTACGAAGTAGATTTGCTGTGCATCATCATTATTAACCTGTACTCGATGAGGCCCCAATTCTCCAAACCGCCACCGGGAAACTCTGGTATCGCAATGTTATCCAATTTCGGTAGTTTATAATCGATTTTCGTATAATTCGCCATTTCCGCAAGTGCTTTGGAAAGCATGCTCTGAGCGAATCCACCCAGATGAAGTTTATTACTTCTTGCAAAGACTCTTAACGATTCGTCAGAATTAGAGAGATGCTCAAAGTCCGAGACAATAAAAGCTACGAGATACGTAGACATTCTCGGTGTTTCTTGAAATTCAGTTATCCACTTTGTCGCATCATCGGCAGGCCTTATCTTGCTCACGACTGGCATATTTGAAATCGCTGTGTAAGTGTTCGAGTGAGTGATGAATATTTTGAATGTTGCCTTGAACGATGGCTCGTCGAAGCAGGGAAACGCTCGTCTGGCGGAAGTAGGTGAAAATATGGTAGCTGCAAACCATCTGGAAAAATGGTATTTTCTTGCAATGTTTATCTCGTGCGTCTCGAACTAACTTATGAAAATAGATCGAAAAAATGAAGAACTTACACTTGTTCGTCTTCACCGTTTACGTACGAATCAACATAGAATCCATTCATATCGCGATGCAATAATCCAGAATATTTCATTTTCAATGTGTAATTACCGCTCGGAACACCACTACTCAAATTTAATTTGTAAAAGTTCATATTCTCATCGTAAGCAGGTGTCATTGACACGTTTACCTTCGAAGCGTTAGCATAAAGAAGTTCCGTGTGATGTTCTTCGATTACGAGACTCGCAGCGTGTAGCACAATCATTGACGTTCCTCCAGGGATGTCTATCTCGATTTCAATTTCACCTTTGAACGTAAACTGATCCGGAACTATATTAGGTTCAAGCCTAATTGTATACTTCGTGGGGAGAACATTTTTCGGAAGACGATAATTTTCGGCATCGGTATCGAGTGATACAGCTTCATGAGAATTGTTAAGCGGTATATTTGCAGTCTTAACGAGAGTAATCGCACTTGTTACAAGCACCACTAGAAGGCAGAGCAGAGTACGTTGCCGGAACGACATAGTATCACTTTTTGAAATTTACGGAAACGCGAACTCGATATATATAGTCGATGGTGGATCAGCTGACATAACTCAACATATTTATAATCTTTCCTCGTCGTCTTAGATAACTTGATTTCGAAAATAGGTCGGGTCAGAAGTATATGGGCCGCTGTAAGTCGGCCACCACTTCTGTCTCCTCACTCCTACCTCCACTCGTCGGGTTACTCCGCAGCTGGAATGGAATAGTCCGAGCGAACCGATCTAACAATCATGATAAATAATGAAATAAAGAAAATAATATTGACCTTATTGTAATCTGTGAAAAATAGTAATGTTTTGATATAATACCAAGGTCAAAGCCGAACAGACTTGATTGGCGTTATGTACATTTCGACTACGTATCACGCGCGGATGCCAATAATCGACTGATCGTTGCTGTACTCTCATTACCCCTAACGCTAGCGTGCAGGCCCCTGGTAATAGCTACAACAACCATCGGTGTATTTCTAGTCTTATACCTATTTACCGCTTTCGTTCTCTCTCTCTCTCTCTCGCTAGAATAATCTCGAGCAATCTATAATTAAGCAACATTTGCTGTACAGTGCAATTGTACCAGGTGATCACCTTATCAGACATACAATAGGTTATACTAAGAATTATACTCACTTGTGTGTAAAGTAGAATTTTTTTTTTTTCTAATTTTATTTATATCGCACTCATTATTTACACTTTTTCTTTGTTCTCACATCCTGTAGCGTTTGTACTAATCCCAGTGTAATTATAAGAATCTATATACCTTACCCAGGAACATGTCCAAAGCATAATAAATATCATCAATCAATCTCTCTCTCTCTCTCTCTCTCTCTCTCTCTCTCTCTCTCTCTCTCTCTCTCTCTCTCTCTCTCTCTCTCTCCCTTTATCTCTCTTCCTCTTTATGTGTATTCTAACAGAACACAACTAGTGCATTTCGTAATTCAAAATTTTCTCAAAAGCTTACTCGGGCTTAATAAACGTTGAATCGAAGAACCTCTCTCTCTCTCTCTCTCTCTCTCTCTTCATTATTTATTAATGATGTCAGCAATGATTCAAAGTACTTGAGGAGGCTGATTTTTGCAAATGATACGCAAATTCATTCGCATTGTCATCAATCTGACCTCAGCAATGCTATAGCGAAGATTTCGTATGATGCTAATGTAAATGAAACTGTGTGGATTCAAATGGTCTGAGTATGAATATTGGTGAGCCGAAAGCTTCGATTCTTGGCAGCAATGCAATAAAATTACTTTTATAGATAACTTTTCTACGTGGTGTTGATATTTACAAATTTATTTATAAAATATATCAGAAACTAAGAGGTTGACAATATCGACGCATGTGAGAATTTTTGTTACATAAATTGCACGAAAAAAAAATAATTCTCGTGTCCTCCATCAAGCGTGTCTTGACTTGAAAAAATTTAGGCGGTTGAATCTTCGATTGAATGGACTCAACAGAAGCGCAGAACATGTACGCATGAGGAAAAACAACTTTAGAAAAAATTGAACTCGAAATTTATCGAATCAAACTATTTTGTCCAATTTAATATTCATAGATTGTGTTGCATTCCCTCATGGTTCTGTTCTCTAATCAAATTTTGAGCATTCAAAAACTGCGCTGCAGTATCTTGATATTTTTTCACAGATTCGATATGCTCCTTGGCTTTTCTAACAGCGTGGTCTGTTAGGTTCGCCGCTAATTCAAAATTCTCGGCAGGTAACTCTTCAATAAATTTTTGCAGCTGTGAAAACGAAACAGTTGAATATACTTGATAAGTAAAAAATTCGATTTTCCATAACAAATTGTAGCTCGATACAAGATCTCAGATTACTGACCCGTGTCATTTGCTTCTGCGTCGTCATCCTGTTTGCGTTGTCCGTAAGAATCGTTAAAATTACGTTCGAATAATAAATACTGCAAAAATAGGCATTTTAATGGCTGTTGAAACCTTTGAATCGATACAAAACCTTTGGTCGATACAAAAACATGAAACTTGACTTACTCCATAATAGACTGAAAATTATCCTTGGTAAATGCTAAGATAGCATCGACACCAGCGACATCACCACTGAAAACTGAATCCACGAAATCGTCTGCACAATCGTCACAAGATTGCATGAAGAACCCTTTCTCAAGGAATACCTTAAGAATCTCTTGATCAGAAGAACAGCCGAGTGCGTTTACCATTATTCGATATTCCTCCGAGTCCTTACTCAACCGAATTGTGTAATTGTAAGCTTTTTCCCATTCTTCTTTGTTCGCCGATCGCATTCCCGCGCAAAGCGCAACGCTTTGTAGATCAGGTGAAGTCCTTTAGAGCAATCAAAATGTGGAAGTGAACGTTTCGAAAAATGCTGCACGGATCGAAGACTTCGATTATTTAATATATTCTATAGACATTCATTACTTACTTCTTGTACTCAAGCACGTGTGCTATCATCATCTGGCGAGTAGCAAGCAGACATTTTGCAGAACCCATTGCACATGCCAGTTCGATTGCTTTCACTCTGTTCATCTTAACGACATCATTTTCATCGCGCTTTTCAGTATAGCCCACGTTTTCTTCCAATTTTGCAGTCAATCGTCGAACATACAGCTGGATAGAAAACACGGGCACAGTAAGGGAAATGCTACACACAGCTAGTTTGGGGAATTCGAATGTTGCTGTAGACGATCCCAGTGCGTTATCCATTCTTAATAGCTTGTCTTCATTTGGATATCGACGCCAGTTATTTTTGTTTAGTTAAACACAATCGTCAGCCAAATAATGCTTGATTGACGAGTCGATAAAGAATAGCCTCGGTCGAATAAATCTTTGAGATGTCGAGAATTCCTTACCTTGTAGAGGTCGTAAGATGCAGTATTCATCAAAGCTCTGTTGAGGACTGCAAAAGCACGATGGGCCGCATACCATGGAACATAGTCGACTTCGTTTTGGAGATAATTCGTAAGTTCTAAGAAAATTGAATGATCCGGAAGTTGCCCAGCTTCAGCGAGATGGAAAGCATCGTCCAGAAGTTGAGCTCGATTCAATACGTGAATATTCTTCATCGTGTTTGGATTCTTCAGACAATCGATGATTAACTGCCAGTTTTTAGCATCATAATTCACACGATAGTATCCTAATTTTGAAGATCAATTTATCATTACAGTGAAAATGACTTTCGAATGTGAACGATATTCCCAGAAAATTGGATGACACCCCGGAGTCCATCAATAGTCTTCAAAAAAATATATCGAATACGTACAATACTTTGAATCAACTACCAATAATTTAATTCACGATATGTCCTGAATCCCATTATTCAGAATGCACTAACCAGTTTGCTGTCTGTTTACGATGATCCAGCTGTCCGTTTCCAGCCCGGAAATTGTCAGCGTTTTAGTATCGTTAAGAAGCCAATGAGTTGGCTGGGTCTCCGAAAATCTCTCAGGTTCCTCTTTAGAGACGACGTTAATGGGGACAAACCACTGCTCCGTCCGGGCTCCGCCACCTTTTGTTAAAAATCTTTTTTGCGATATTACAGCGTTTCCAGTCGAATAATCTCGCATCACTGTGATGACCGGGTAACCTGGTTGCGTGATCCAAGAAACCAGTGCTTTATCCAGGAACTTGATGTCTCGACCGACAGCTGCTAATTCTCTAATCAAGTCACCAGAAGTGACTGTCTGATAACTCCTAACAAATCGACAGTTTCATTAGATTAAATTCGACGAAGTTGGTGATACGTGGAAAACGTCTAAAACTAAAATTCGCATATACTTGTTCCTCAGATAATTCTGCAATCCAGTTTGAAATACGGTTGGTGTGAGCACATGGACAAACATCCGAATGACACAGCTAGCTGATTCAATCAGAAATTGAACAAATCTCGATCAATAATAAAAGTATTATCACAATGAGTCAATGATGTTGGTTTATCAAAAGACTTACCCTTGCCATATGTAACACGGTTGAAAGCTGTTTTCAAAATTTTATTCGTATCGTTGAGCGTCGTCGTTATATCCATTGGAATCTGCGCCTCGTTATCGTCAGCAGCGAATGCTTTTTTTTGGAGAGTTTCAATAACGAACTGATCCATCATACGCCAGGATGGCTCAAGCTTGGAATTCAAAATTGAAGTGGATCGAGATGAATTTTTCATTCTTAACCAGTGGATATCTTGTAAATCGTTATTAAATACCTGATCGGTAACCCAGTACTGAAAGTAATTTGCGAAACCTTCGCTCAGCCAAGAAAAGGACCACCACGATGGAGTTACAAGATTTCCAAACCATTGGTGCGCAAACTCGTGTGACAGCAATATAACGATTTTGTGCTTAGCCTCCGTGGTACTGTGCTTTTCATCATACAAAAATGAACTCTCCCTTCAATGGACCACCAAAACCAAAATCATATTGTCAATGTTAATCAACTTTTTCGTTTCACACAGCATTGCAGGTTTTCAATACGAATTATGTTCATTGTACGAAATCATTGTCTACCTATATATGACGAGACCCCAGTTCTCCATACCAGGAGTAAAAAACCG
Organism: Campoplex nolae; assembly: GCA_037893425.1. Classification (NCBI taxonomy): domain Eukaryota; kingdom Metazoa; phylum Arthropoda; class Insecta; order Hymenoptera; family Ichneumonidae; genus Campoplex; species Campoplex nolae. Next base: position 1,140,562 of record JBBLXU010000655.1, read on the forward strand.
TGGCGTCACAAATTTATCCATTTTCGGCAATTGATAATCGATTTTCGTATAGTTCTCCATTTTTGCAAGTATTCTAGGACTCATGATCTCAGCAAATTTAGCCAATCCAAGTTTATTACGTGCCGCAAAAATTCTGAATGATCCGTTAGGAACAGAGAAATAATGAAAGTCTGAAACGCTAAAAGCTACGAGAAATGTTGACATTTTCGGTGTTTCCTGAAATTCAGTTATCAATTTTGTCGTATCTTCGGAATGTGTCGTCTTGCTCATCATTGGCATGTTGGAGATTGCTTTCAAGGCGTTTGAATGAGTGATGAATATTTTGAATGTTGCCTTAAACGATGGCTCATCGAAGCAGGGAAACGCTCGTCTGGCGAAGGTAGGTTCGAACAGAGTTGTCGCAAACCATCTAAAAAATGTAATGTTCCCCGTTCTTAAGGAGTCTCAACAGACTTGCTCGAAGTTACACTGAGAAAAGAGAATTGTTGAATCAACCAAATGGCTTCGTGAAATACGTCCAATGTAATATTCTGTTATACTAAATATCAGTTTCATCAAATGAAAAATATCTTACGTTGATCCAACAAAATCCACGACAACAAATTTCATTTGGTTGATTCAATTGGTATCTTTGTTTAGTGAAATAAAATCAATAATTCGTGCAACTGAACGATTTTTTGAATGAACGAAATATTTCTTTCGACGTATTCTACGAAGCCTTGGTTAATTCAACTAAACTCTTTTCTCAGTGTATACATTCGGTAAGGTCAAATTATCATCAAGATCCAACGCCCCAGCTGTGACTTCGGTTCCGAGTCAAGGGACATTAAATTCTCTGCACCAGGACTGCTTTCAGATATTCTTAAGATGATCAAACAAGACGATATAAATTTGACCTTGTCATTCCGCAATTACCAGAAAACACAAACTACTATAATTTCGCCTGCGCCTGTTCCAATCAGTAAAAAAATAACATTTACTTACACTTTTTCACCACGACCGTTCAGGTACGAATCTCGGTAAAATCCTCGGAAGTCATCGTGCAATAATCCCGAATATTTCATTATCAGTATATAATGGCCGCGCAGAACATACTTGCTCAATTGTAATTTGTAAAAATTCGTATTTGCATCGTGAGCAGATGTCATTGCCACGTTTACCTTTGAAGAGTTCGCGTAGAGCAATTCCGTGTGTTGTTCTTCGATCACGAGGCTCTCAGCGTGTAGGACTATCTTCGTCGTTTTCCAGGGGATGTATATCTCGATTTCGATTTCACCCTGGAACGTGAAATGATCCGGACCAATGGTGGGTTCCAGCCGAATCGTATACCTCGTGGGGAACACATCCTTCGGCAGACGATGATTCCCAGGATCAGCATAGAGCGGTCTAAGTTGATGCGAAAACCGAGGTCGTTGAGCAGCGACCTTAACGAGAGAAATCACACCGATCAGAAGCACCACTAGAAGGCAGGACAGAGCTAGTCGCCGACACGACATGCTGCTACTTTTTGAAATTTTCCGAAAACGCCAACTCAATATATAGCCAGTGGTTAATCAGATTACGTAATTCAACATATTTATTACATTTCGTAATATCTTTTCGATAACGTGATCCGCAAGGCACGTGGGGTCTTTATGTACACACATTTATTTTTATTGTTCCACTTCACTCCGTTTCTAGCTTCACCCAAAAGAGAATTTTATGTTAATTTTCTTTCTGAAGTCATAAATTTCAATACCGAAAATTCGAATCAACAGACTCTCTTTTCGTTTCAGCTGGTCCGTTGAGACTGAATTCAATAATCAATGTTAATTGATACATTTATTCGAACTACACCAATGAGAAATTTTGTATCTATCCGGGTTCACCGACCTACGAAAATCTGTTCAAATAGTATTATAAATGGAAATGGTCCAATTGATATCATTATCTAGCTGATACCCAGTGTCTTTTTGCCGTAAAATAAATAATTGTCATAATATCATTGGAAATTAGAAAGAGTTACATTAACCCGCTGAGGGCCACTATTTCACGGGTTACATACATTTTACATTCAGCACTGGGTCGCTGTACTACACCCAAGTTAGCCCTCAGCGAGTCAAGGAGTTTCGGTACAGAAGTTAAAATGTTAAGAAATTGATGAAATTTGGTGATAATGTTCTTCAACGTCAAGTACAAAAAGACAAATTTTTTCAAAATTTTCTTCTACTTAGTTATCGAGTAATTACGCGTTAAAGCAGATTTCTTATGCCCGAAGTGTATACCTATATATATATGGAAACGCTATGCTTATACACGTGAACTTTAGTCTTCGATTACTCGATAACTGTGTAGAAGAAAAATCTGAAAAAATTTGTATTGTCGAATTTGGCACTAAAGAATATGTTCACCAAATTTTATAAAATTCTTAACTTTTTGAAATTTTTTGTGTTTTTAACATGGTTTAGCACGGCAACATTGTATCGCCTGTACCGATACTCCTTAATTATTAATCAAAGAAAGAACGAATACATATTTTCTGCCCGATTATAAAAACGTTTATTGGAATTGATTGATGAAAAATCAATGTTTGATTGTTCGTATTTCATGCGCTGCCGTATATGTTTTCGGGATAAAAAGTATTCTGTATGTTATCTCAACACCCAAGACACCTTCGTACAAAATTTCATCAAAATTTTCACTCGTTTTAGCAACAACAGGTCTGGTAATTAGATAATTTTGCTCCACATTTATCCCACTGGAACTGTAGACTTTTTCGGGATACATAGAACCCTATTATTCATTCCAGGATTTGGTCTGTATATGTCCCAAGTTTCATCCAAATCCGTTGAACGGTTAAGGCGTAATTAATTGTACTATTCCTATAACCTTAGCACAAAGGCAAGCAATAAGTAGACAAAGTTTTGTGGCAATGTGATGAACGGTATGGCAGCCCGTAAAATACGTACAAGCAATCATTAATTTTTGTATATTGGATTAGTTAGGTCTAGCAGGAAAAAATTGGAAGCAGGTCTAACAGAATGTCAAGGGGAAAGCAGTCTCCTTAATACTTCAAATAAAATAATTTATTCGTTGACGCATGAAACGGTGTGTACTTATCAACATGTGCGCAATTTGGTTTTTAATCATTTGTTTAATATTCTCAAGAAAATTCTAATTCCACTTCAAATTGCCAGCGTATGCCGCTGGAACATGAATTTTGATGAAATGAAAAAAAAAAATTTTGTTACATCACAAAATTGTGACGAACAAAATGACATTTGTTGTGAGTAATATTCATGAGATCCAACCACTTTGTGTGTTGGATCTCATGAATATTACTCACTAGAACGAAAATCTTGTTGAACTAACGAAAGTCGTTTTTCATAGCCACACTTTGTAGATTCCACCAAAATCTTGTTGATGAGATCTTTCTGCATTCGAATAGGAAGAGTTACCAAATAATGTTTATTTTTTCCACTATCTGAGATGATAAAAACTTGAAGGACTATTTTGGAAAAGGCGAAAATAAAGTTATCCCAGGATCGGTGATTTCGATCGTAATTGGTTTTTAATCGTCGTAGGAAATACAGAAACGGACCAGTCAATGAATCTCACAACTTCGGCCTCCAAATATCGTTTGAGCTGAACTGATTTTATACAAAAATTTGATCGACACAAAACGATAAATCCGTTTCAAGCCAATATTCATAGATTTTGTTGCATTTTATCAGAGTTTCGATTTCCAACCAAGTTTTGTGCTTTCAAGAACTTCGCTGCAGTATTTTCATATTTTTTCGAAGACTCGATATTCCGGTTGGCCGTGTTAACGACTAGGTTCCTTAGGACGTGCGCTAGTTCCAAATACTCGGCAGGGAACGTATCAATAAAATTTTGCAGCTGCGAAAACGAAACCAAGAAACGTAATCAATGGGCTAAATTCTATTTTTCGTAAAAAATTGTAGCTCGATGCAAAATCTTCGATCACTAACCCGTGTCGCTTGCTCTTGTGTTGTCATTCCATCTGCAATCTGTGCCAACATCAGTCCAATTGAGCGCAGACTGTACTTACTGCAAAATGAAAGTAAATTGGATGACGAGCAGGTTCAAAACATCGATGATGTGTTTTCAGGTCCCGAAAACACATGAAAACGTGACTTACTCAATGATGGACTGAAATTTATCTTTGATGAATGCAAAGATGGCATCACCACCAGCGACATCGCCAGTTTTCACTGATGGAAAAACATCCCGTGGTTCAACGTTAGACCTTACGAAGAATCCTTTTTCTAGGTACATCTTGAGAATCTCTGGATCAGGAGAACAGCCGAGTGCGTTAATGAGAATTCGATGCTCGTCCGAGTCCGAGCTCAATCGAGTTGTGTAATTGTAAGCTTCTTCCCACTCTTTTCTGTTCGCCGATCGCATTCCCGCGCAGAGCACGACCCTTTGTAGATCAGCTGAAGTCCTTTAGACCAACCGACATATGAAAGGGAACATTTTGAGAAACGCTGGACAGATCGAAGTCTTTCGATGATTCAATATTTTCTACATGCATTTATTGCTCACTTCTTGAATTTGAGCACGTGGTCAATCAGCATCTCGTGAGTAGCAGCTAGACATTTAACAGAACCCATTGCGCACGCCACGTCGATTGCGTTCAGTCTGTTCAGCTTCGCGTCGTCATTTTCGTCGTTGTTTTCAGTGTAGCCTAACTTTGTTTCCACTTTTGCAAGGAGCCGTTGAACATAGAGCTAGAGAGAAAACACGGATAGAGTGACGAAAATGCTGTAGAAAGTGGGTCTTTTGTTGAGCTCATACAACCGTCAGCTAAGTAATTGAAAGACCAAATTACCTTGTAAAGATCGTAAGACGCAGTGTTCATCAAAGCTCTGTTGAGGACTGCAAAGGCACGATGGGCTGCATACCATGGAATGTAGTCCTCTTCGTGTTGGAGATACTTTGTAATTTCTAAGAAAATTGAATGATCCGGAAGTTCCCCAGCTTGTGCGAGATGAAAAGAATCGTCCAAAAGTTGAGCTCGATTCAAAACGTGAATATTTTTCGTCGTGTTAGGATTCATCAGATAATCGGTGATCAACTGCCAGTTTTTAGCATCATAATTCACACGGTAGTAACCTAATTGTGTTGGAATATTATTGCAATAGAATGTTTCGGTTTGAGACCTTCAAGCAGAGGGATATTGCTGACGATTTGTTTTAGCCTAAGTGATTGTGATCGAAGCTTGCAATTTCCGGGGTACTAACCAGTTTGCTGGCTGTTCAAGATGATCCAGCTATCGTTTTTCAAGCCCGAGAGTATCAGTGTTTCTGTGTCGTTAAGAAGCCAATGAGTTGGTTTGGTATCTGAAAATCTCTCAGGTTCCTCTTTAGAGACGATGTTAATGGGGACAAACCACTGCTCCGTCCGAGCTGCGCCTCCTTTTGTTAAAAATCGTTTTTGCGATATTACAGCGCGTCCAGTAGAATAATCTCGCATCACTGTGATGACCGGGTAGCCTGGTTGTGTGATCCAAGAAACCAGTGCTTTATCCAGGAACTTGATGTCTTGACCGACAGCTGCTAATTCTCTGATCAAGTCATCAGAAGTAGTCGCCTGATAACTCCTAACAAATCGACGGTTTCATTAGATTAAAGTCGACGAAGTTGGTGATACGTGGAAAACGTCTAAAACTGTTATTCGTATATACTTATTCCTCAGATAATTCTGCAATCCAGTTTGAAATACGGTTGGTGTGAGCACATGGACAAACATCCGAATGACACAACTAGCTGATTCAAGCAGGAATCGAACAAATCTCGATCAATAAGAAAAATATTATCACAAAAGTCAAGAGATGTTGGTTCATTGAAAAGATTACCTTTGAAGTAAGTAACCTCGTTGAAAACTGCTTTAAAAATTTTACTTGTATCATTGAGCTTCGTCGTTACGTCCATTGGAATCTGCTCCTTGTTATCGTCAACAGCGAATGCACTGTTTTGGAGAATTTCAATCACAAACTGATCCATCACACGCCACGATGGCTTAACCTTGGAATTTAATATGGAGGAATGACAAGACGTGTATCAAAATGAATTCGTCGTTCTGCGAATCACCAGTGGGTAACTAGCCAATTGTTATTAAATACCTGATGAGTGATCCAGTACCCGAAGTAAGTCGCAAAACCTTCACTAAGCCAATTAAAAGACCACCAGGATGGAGTTACAAGATCACCAAACCATTGGTGCGCACACTCGTGTGACAAAATTAAAGCGTTTTTTTGCTTGGTCTCTGTAGACGTGTCATTCTCATCATACAAAAGATAACTTTCCCTTCAAACGACCAAATAAAAAAGAATTCAAATTTGCATTTTCAATAAGGTAAATGAATTGGTCCGCTCCTTAAAGATTTTTAGTACGAAGTAGATTCGCTGTGCATAATCATTATTAACCTGTACTCGATGAGACCCCAGTTCTCCAAACCGCTGAAAGGAAAGTTTGGTATCGCAATGTTATCCAATTTCGGTAGTTTATAATCGATTTTCGTATAGTTCGCCATTTCCGCAATTGCTTTGGAAAGCATGCCCTGAGCGAATCCACCCAGATGAAGTTTATTACTTCTTGCAAAGACTCTTAATGATTCGTCAGAATTGGAGGAATGCTCAAAATCCGAGACAAAAAAAGCTACGAGATACGTGGACATTTTCGGTGTTTCTTGAAATTCAGTTGTCCACTTTGTCGCATCATCGGCAGGCCTTATCTTGCTCACGACTGGCATATTTGAAATCGCTGTGTAAGTGTTCGAGTGAGTGATGAATATTTTGAATGTTGCCTTAAACGATGGCTCGTCGAAGCAGGGGAACGCTCGTCTGGCGGAAATAGGTGAAAATATGGTAGCTGCAAACCATCTGGAAAAATGGTATTTCCTTGCAATGTTTATCTCGTGCGTCTCGAACTAACTTATTAAAATAGATCCAAAAAATAAAGAACAACGGTTACTTACACTCGTTCATCTTCACCGTTTACGTACGAATCAACATAGAATCCACTCATATCGCGATGCAATAATCCGGAATATTTCATTTTCAATGTGTAATTACCGCTCGAAACACTACTACTCAAATTCAATTTGTAAAAGTTCATTTTCTCATCGTAAGCAGGTGTCATTGACACGTTTACCTTCGAAGCATTTGCGTAAAGAAGTTCCGTGTGATGTTCTTCAATTACGAGACTCGCAGCGTGTAGCACAATCGTTGACGTTCCTCCAGGGATGTCTATCTCGATTTCAATTTCACCTTTGAACGTAAACTGATCCGGAACGATGTTAGGTTCAAGCCTAATTGTATACTTCGTGGGGAGAACATTTTTCGGAAGACGATAATTTTCGGCATCGGTATCGAGAGATTCAGGTCCATGAGAATTGTTAAGCGGTATATTGGCAGCCTTAACGAGAGTAATCGCACTGGTTACAAGCACCACTAGAAGGCAGAGCAGAGTACGTTGCCGCAACGACATAGTATCACTTTTTGAAATTTACGGAAACGCGAACTCGATATATATAGTCGATGGCGGTGGATCACCTTATATAACTCAACATATTTTTAATGTTTCGTAATTTCAAATAACTCGATCTGAAAAGTATGAGGATCCTTATCTACGCACCTATTTTTACATAGACCCATCTGTTCAAATAGTATTGTTTTCGTTCAATTTTAACGTCAAATCCTTCGAATAAAAAATTTTTTAATTTATCATCAATTTACCATAGAAGAATATCGTAGTGAAAGAAAATCTCAAGCCCGAATAAATCTCAAGCTTTTGGCTGTGGAAGACAAAAAATAATTATTTGACTCAATTAGTTGAATCGTCTCAACATTTTTCTGGATTCGTACAAATTACAATATTCTTTTACTGAATTTAATACTGCGTAATTTCATGATTGCCTTTATCTTTAGCGAGCTTTTTTCATATACGTTATAAGTTACATCTCGAGGAAAAAAAAATTGAACGTCGGTCAAAGAATTAAAAAAAAAAATTTCCATAATAGTTTAACTAGAATAATTTATTCGTTGACGCATGAAACAGTGGCTGCTTCTCAGTAAATGCGAAATTCGATTTCCAATCATTTGCCTGATATTCTAAACAAGATTTCAATTCCACTCGGAATTTCCATAGTATGGCGTTTTATACGGTAACAAAAATTTGGTAAACTAAAAAGTGAACTCAACAAAAATCTTGTTGAACTATTTCATTAGAGAGATTAAAAATTTCATTTTCTTTGACACAATTTTTGGATTCCACCAAAATTAAGTTGTTTCCATTAATTTCTTGCTTGTACCGCGTCATAAGCTAACATATCCCACATGTGGAGAAGAGGCCTTCCGAAACCATTTACGTCATAACAGATGATACAAATTTTCAATAACAATAGCTCGTCTACCATTTATGAGTTTGATGGAAGTCTGGTCCTCGGAATCGTTCGATAACCGATGTGTCTTTTTATCGAAGATTGACGGGAAAACCGTGAACCAAACTTTATCACTTGCAACTAATCAACCAGATCAGTTTCTACGCCGACTAGCCAAATGAAATAAAAAACATGGACTGTCAGAAAGTTTTAAGGAATTTGAAACGATTTTTCAAGCAATCTCATTTCCCATGTTTCATGATGAATATTACTGCGAAAATAACGGTTCGAAAAATGTATGACAATTTTATTTTTTAACCAAATGCTGTTGATTCAAGAACTTGGTTACGGTATCTCGATATTTTTTCATAGTCTTTATGTTCTCCTCGGCTTTGAAAATAGGGCCGTAGCCCAGGTCGTTCGCCAATTCCCAATGCTCGTCAGGCAACGTATCGAAAAATTTTTGCAGCTACAAACAGATAACCGACAGATTTCATATGAAAATTCTATTTGTCGTAAAAAAATTGTGGTTCGATTCATATCATTTTCGATTACTAACCCGTGTCATTTGCTCCTGTGTTGTCATTCTACCTGCGTTCTCTATCAAAATCGTTATAAGTGTGTACTGACCAAACTTGCTGCAAGATATAAGGCGTGTTGAATCGTGAGAACGATCGAATGATCGGTGAATATTCACGGACTCTAGGAAACTTGAAACTTTTCTTACTCGATGATGGGCTGGAATTTATCCTCGACGAAGGCTAAAATGGCATTTACACCAGCGGCACCACCATTCTGAACCGCTAGAGAAGCATCGTTTTTATCAACTTTAGATTCCATGAAGAATGCTTTCTCAAGGTACAACTTGAGAATCTCTTGATCCGAAGAACAGCCGAGTGCGTTTACCAATATTCGATATTCCTCCGAGTCCGTACTCAACCGAATTGTGTAATTGTAAGCTCTATCCCATTCTTCTTTGTTCACCGATCGCATTCCCGCGCAAAGCGCAATGCTTTGTAGATCTGGCGAGGTCCTTTAGACCAATCAAAATATGGAAGTGAACATTTCGAAAAATGCTGCACGGATCGAAGACTTCGATTATTTAATATATTCTATAGACATTCATTACTTACTTCTCATACTCAAGCACGTGTGCGATCATCATCTGGCGAGTAGCAAGCAGACATTTTGCAGAACCCATTGCGCATGCCAGTTCGATTGCTTTCACTCTGTTCATCTTAACGACATCATTTTCATCGGGCTTTTCAGTATAGCCCACGTTTTCTTCCAATTTTGCAGTCAACCGTCGAACATACAGCTGGACAGAAAACACGGGCACAGTAAGGGAAATGCTACACACAGCTAGTTTGGGGAATTCGAATGTTGCTGTAGACGATCCCAGTACGTTATCCATTCTTAATAGCTTGTCTTCATTTGGATATGGACGCCGGTTATTTTTGTTTAGTTAAACACAATCGTCAGCTAAATAATGTTTGACTGACGAGTCGATAAAGAATAGCCTCGGTCGAATAAATCTTTGAGTTGTCGAGACTTCCTTACCTTGTAGAGGTCGTAAGATGCAGTATTCATCAAAGCTCTGTTGAGGACTGCAAAGGCACGATGGACCGCATACCATGGAACATAGTCGACTTCGTTTTGGAGATAATTCGTAAGTTCTAAGAAAATTGAATGATCCGGAAGTTGCCCAGCTTCAGCGAGATGAAAAGCATCGTCAAGAAGTTGAGCTCGATTCAATACGTGAATATTTTCCGTCGTGCTTTGATTCTTCAGATAGTCGATGATCAACTGCCAGTTTTGCGCATCATAGTTCACACGGTAGTAACCTAATTGTAAGAATCAATTCAGCATTGCTGTAATACGCAGGAACGATACAAATTTAAAAAAATATATAAAGGACGTTTTTGCACAAATTATCGTCGCAAACATCCATAATTCAAAGTGCACCAACTAACCAGTTTGCTGTCTGTTCACAATGACCCAGCTATCCCTTTTCAGCCCCGAGATTGTCAGTGTTTCAGTATCGTTACGGAGCCAATGAGTTGGCTTGGTATCTGATAAACTCATAGATTCCTTATTAGAAACGAAGTTAATCGGAATAAACCACTGCTCCGTCCGGGCTGCGCTACCTTTCGTTAAAAATCTTTTTTGCGATATTACAGCGTTTCCAGTCGAATAATCTCGCATCACTGTGACGACCGGGTAACCTGGTTGCGTGATCCAAGAAACCAGTGCTTTATCCAGGAACTTGATGTCTTGACCGACAGCTGCTAATTCTCTGATCAAGTCATCAGAAGTGACTGTCTGATAACTCCTGACAAATCGACAGTTTCATTAGATTAAAGTCGACGAAGTTGGTGATACGTGGAAAACGTCTAAAACTGTTATTCGTATATACTTATTCCTCAGATAATTTCGCAATCCAGTTTGAAATATGGTTGGTGTGAGCACATGGACAAACATCCGAATGACACAACTAGCTGATTCATGCAGGAATCGAACAAATCTCGTTCAATGAAAAAAGTATTATCACAAGAGTCAAGAGATGTTGGTTTATTGAAAAGATTACCTTTCGAATAATTGATCTCGTTGAAAGCTGCTTTTACAATTTTTCTTGTATCATGGAGCTCCATCGTTAGATCCATTGGAATCTGCGCCTCGTTATCGTCAACAGCGAATGCTTTTTTTTGAAGATTTTCAATCACAAACTGATCCATCATACGCCACGATGGCTTAACCTTGGAATTCAATATGGAGGAATGACAAGACGTGGATCAAAATGAATTCGTCATTCTGCGAATCACCAGTGGATAACTAGCCAATTGTTATTAAATACCTGATGAGTGATCCAGTACTCGAAGTAAGTCGCAAAACCTTCACTGAGCCAAAGCGAAGACCACCATGAAGGGGTTACAAGATTTCCAAACCATTGGTGCCCAAACTCGTGCGATACCAACTTAACGACGTCGTGCTTCGCCTCTGTGGTGTTGTATTTATCGTCGTACAATAATGCATCCTCCCTTCAATTGACCAAAAAAAAAGATGACATCGTCAATGAGAATCAAATTTTTCTGGTTCCCACTGTATTTCAGTACGAAGTATGTTTACCGAACGAAATGGTGATCTACCTGTATGTGACGAGACCCCAGTTTTCCATACCATCAGGAGCAGCAAGATGCGGCGTCACAAAATTATCAATTTTCGGTAATTTGTAATCGATGTTTGTATAGGAATTCAACTTTGCAAGGACATCAGGACCCATCTCCTCAGCGAATTTAACCAAATGAAGTTTATTTATTCTCGCAAAAATTCTGAATGATCCATCGGAATAAGAGTAATAATGGAAATCCGAAACACAGAAGGCTACGAGAAATGTCGACATTTTCGGTGTTTCTTGAAATTCAGTTATCAACTTTGTCGTATCTTCGGAATGTGTCGTCTTGCTCATCATTGGCATGTTGGAGATTGCTTTTAAGGCGTTTGAATGAGTGATGAATATTTTGAATGTTGCCTTAAACGATGGCTCATCGAAGCAGGGAAACGCTCGTCTGGCGAAGGTAGGTTGGAACAGAGTTGTCGCAAACCATCTAAAAAATGTAATGTTCCCCGTTCTTAAGGAATCTCAACAGACTTGCTCGAAGTTATACATTCGGTAAGGTCAAATTATCATCAAGATCCAACGCCCCAGCTGTGACTTCAGTTCCGAGTCAAGTGACATTAAATTCTCTGCACCAGGACTCCTTTCAGATCTTCTTAAGATGATCAAACGAGATGATATAAATGGAACCTTTTCATTCCGCAATTACCACAAAATACGAACTACTATAGTTTCGCCTGCTCCTGTTCCAATCAGTAAAAAAAAAATTTACTTACACCTTATGACCTTCATCGTTTATGTACGAATCTCGGTAGAATCCATCCCCATCGTCGCCCAATAGTCCAGAATATTTCATTCTTAATATATAATTGCCGCTCGGAATACCATTTATCAAATGCAGTTTGTAGAAATTTGTGTTTTCATCGTAATCAGTTGTCATGGCCACGTTCACCTTTGAAGCGTTCGCGTAGAGCAGTTCTGTGTGATGTTCTTCGATCACGAGACTCTCAGCGTGTAGCACTATCGTCGACGTTCCCCAGGGGATGTTCATTTCGATTTCGATTTCACCCTGGAACGTGAAATGATCCGGACCAATGGTGGGTTCCAGCCTGATCGTATACCTCGTGGGGAACACATTCTTCGGAAGACGATGGTTTTCGGCATCAGTATCGAGTCGTTCGACTTGATGAGAATTTTTGAGCGGTCTATTGGCAGCTTTAATAAGAGAAATTGCACCGGTCAGAAGAACCACTAGAAGGTTGAACAGAGCACGTTGCTGTAACGACATCCTGCTTCTTTTTGAGATTTGTGAAAACGTGAACTCAATATATAATCAGTGGTGATCAGTTTATATATCTCAACATGTTAGAACTGCCTCGTAGCCTTAGATAACTTGATTATCCAGGAAAGTTGGGTCTTTGTTTAAACAGCTGTTTTATTCATCGTTCCACTCTAATTTATTTTTAATGTTATTCGAAAATCAAGCTGAAATGACGACCTTCGCGGGCTTTTTTCGTTCTAATTTTTTTTACAATGATACAAGGCAACGTATGGCACACGTGCAGGAAATGTCTTCGACAAATATCCACATCCAGATCGGGAGAAGACACATTTTTTACCAAATTTTGGTAGCTCGGCAATCGATTTGATTTTTTGTTTTTATCGAAATTAAACTTCTTCCGTGGTAATGAAATTGTGCCAAGTTATAGCGCCTTGAAAAAGTCTGTGACGAAGATTTGGTGGTATTCGAACTTGAAAAATAGGAAAGAGCAACAATGAGATGATGAGAAAATAACATTCGAAAAATGATGAACAAGGACCATGTAATTTTGCACCGTAAATCCGACCAATTTACCTGAATTCATGTTTTCTCACTATTTTCATACTAGAGTTGAAGGTAAAAGTTAGTCACTGGATCGACCTTTACAAAATTCGCAGTGATTTTTTCAGCGCAGTAGAATTAGCTGATAATTCATTGAAATATCGAACGAATGATCAAAACATGTAACTATTTGAAAACAACAGTTTGGAAATAATAAATACTTTCAATACTATTTTTGTATTTTTTATTTTATTTCATTATACCCAATTCTATTATTATTTCAATTACATTATTTATATATATACATTTTGTTGAAATATTTTAAATTTTCAATAAAAACTATAAAACGAAGCGAAAAGAGTTATCTGCACACAGACTCGATATCACATAATTAATTCTGTGACGCATGAAACGATATTTACATTTCAATAAATAGCAAATTTTCAGATATGATTTTTGAGACTTTTATCGATTTCTATTCATTCGTTAGGTTTCTTGCATATTAAACAAAATTGAGTATTCTCAATGAAATTCATTGCGCGGAATGGATCGCAATCGCTTAAAAATATTGAAAACAAAAAGAACTAAAGCGAAAAAAAATTTTGCCCGGAATACTTGACGAAATTTCTATCTTTATACAATGCGTACCTACATTTCATAGTCACAAACTCCTCAAGTACTCCGGCCGAAATTTTTTTTCGCTCTAGTTCTTTTGGTTTGTAATTTTTTAAGATGGTCGATTACTAATGCTCTTGAAGTTTTTATTTATTAAATGATTTTTTTTCGATGTTTTTTTTTTTTTTATTTATCTTTTGAATAATTTTTTGTAAAATCTAGATCTAGTCTTTCGCTAACCGGAAATATTGGTTGGAGGGAGTAAATGTACTCGTCTCAAATTTTTTACAGGATTTTTGCTGTGTTTTGCGATTTTTAATTTGTTTGAAATTAAAACTGGAACAGGTAGGTATGTATCTATGGATAAAGACATGATGAGAAAAAATGAGACGGCAACTTTTTCGAATGAAAATTATTGTTTCGATTTGATATTCATTTGTCGTGTGGCATTTTATTACATTGTCATTTTTTATCCAAATTCTGTGCGTTCAAGAACTCGATTGCAGCATTTCTATATTTTTCCATAGACTCTATGTTCTCCTCGACTATGGTGACAACGTCGTTACTTACGTCGTCCGCCAATTCCCGATGCACGGAAGGCAAAATATTGGAAAAATCTAGCAGCTACAAAAACATAACCATGAAACGTAATCAATGCATAAAATTCTATTTTCCATAAAAAATGTTGGCTCGTTATAAGATTTTCAATTACTAACCCGGTCGCATTGTTCGTTTGTCGCCATTTTCTTTGCATTGCTTGTTAGAATCTTAACAATTTCTTGCGAATCGTAGTTGCTGCAAGATAAAGCATTTTCAACCATGAGCATGATCGAATGATCGGTAAATGTTTCTGAACTCCATAAAGCTTGAAACTCTTACTTACTCGATGATGGACTGGAATTTATCCTCGACGAAGGCTAAAATGGCATTGACACCAGCGGCACCACCATTCTGAACTGCTAGAGAAGCATCGTTTTTGTCAACTTTAGATTCCATGAGGAATGCTTTCTCCAGGTACAACTTGAGAATTTCTTGATCAGAAGAACAGCCGAGTGCGTTTACCAATATTCGATATTCCTCCGAGTCCTTACTTAACCGAATTGTGTAATTGTAAGCTTTTTCCCATTCTTCTTCGTTCGCCGATCGCATTCCCGCGCAAAGCGCAACGCTTTGTAGATCAGGTGAAGTCCTTTGGAGCAATCAAAATGTGGAAGTGAACGTTTCGAAAAATGCTGCACGGATCAAAGACTTCGTTTATTTAATATATTCCATATGCATTCATTACTCACTTCTTGTACTCAACTACGTGTGCAAACATCATCCGACGAGTAGCATTCAGACATTTTGCAGAACCCATTGCGCATGCCAGTTCGATTGCTTTCACTCTGTTCATCTTAACGACGTCATTTTCATCGCGCTTTTCAGTATAACCCACATTTTCTTCCAATTTTGCAGTCAACCGTTGAATATACAGCTGGATAGAAAACACGGGCACAGTAAGGAAAATGCTACATACAGCTAGTTTGGGGAATTCGAATGTTGCTGTAGACGATCCCAGTGCATTATCCATTCTTAATAGCTTGTCTTCATTTGGATATGGACGCCGGTTATTTATGTTTAGTTAAACACAATCGTCAGCCAAATATTGCTTGACTGACGAGTCGATAAAAAATAGCCTCGGTCGAATAAATCTTTGAGTTGTCGAGAATTCCTTACCTTGTAGAGGTCGTAAGATGCAGTATTCATCAAAGCTCTGTTGAGGACTGCAAAGGCACGATGGGCCGCATACCATGGAACATAGTCGACTTCGTTTTGGAGATAATTCGTAAGTTCTAAGAAAATTGAATGATCCGGAAGTTGCCCAGCTTCAGCGAGATGAAAAGCATCGTCAAGAAGTTGAGCTCGATTCAATACGTGAATATTTTCCGTCGTGCTTGGATTCTTCAGATAGTCGATGATCAACTGCCAGTTTTGCGCATCATAGTTCACAC
The DNA here is from genome assembly GCA_037893425.1 of Campoplex nolae. Taxonomy (NCBI): domain Eukaryota; kingdom Metazoa; phylum Arthropoda; class Insecta; order Hymenoptera; family Ichneumonidae; genus Campoplex; species Campoplex nolae. Next base: position 1,156,490 of record JBBLXU010000655.1, read on the forward strand.
GGTAGTAGCCTAATTGTAAGAATTAATTCAGCATTGCTGTAATACGCAGGAGCGATAAAAATTTAAAAAAAAATATGAAGGACGTTTTCGCACAAATTATCGTCGCAAACATCCATAATTCGAAGTGCACCAACTAACCAGTTTGCTGTCTGTTCACAATGACCCAGCTATCCCTTTTCAGCCCCGAGATTGTCAGTGTTTCAGTATCGTTACGGAGCCAATGAGTTGGCTTGGTATCTGAAAAACTCATAGATTCCTTATTGGAAACGAAGTTAATCGGAATAAACCACTTCTCCGTCCGGGCTGCGCCACCTTTCGTTAAAAATCTTTTTTGCGATATTACAGCGTTTCCAGTCGAATAATCTCGCATCACTGTGACGACCGGGTAACCTGGTTGCGTGATCCAAGAAACCAGTGCTTTATCCAGGAACTTGATGTCTTGACCGACAGCTGCTAATTCTCTGATCAAGTCATCAGAAGTGACTGTCTGATAACTCCTGACAAATCGACAGTTCCATTAGATTAAAGTCGACGAAGTTGGTGATACGTGGAAAACGTCTAAAATTGTTATTAGTATATACTTATTCCTCAGATAATTCCGCAATCCAGTTTGAAATACAGTTGGTGTGAGCACATGGACAAACATCCGAATGACACAGCTAGCTGATTCAAGCAGAATTCGAACAAATCTCGATCAATGAAAAAAATATTATCACAAGAGTCAAGAGATGTTGGTTTATTGGAAAGATTACCTTTCGAGTAATTGATCTCGTTGAAAGCTGCTTTTACAATTTTTCTTTTATCATGGAGCTCCATCGTTAGATCCATTGGAATCTGCTCCTTGTTATCGTCAGCACCGAATGCACTTTTTTGAAGAGTTTTTATCACAAACTGATCCATCATACGCCACGATGGCTTAACCTTGGAATTCAATATGGAGGAATGACAAGACGTGTATCAAAATGAATTCGTCATTCTGCGAATCACCAGTGGATAACTAGCCAATTGTTATTAAATACCTGATGAGTGATCCAGTACTCGAAGTAAGTCGCAAAACCTTCACTGAGCCAAAGCGAAGACCACCATGATGGAGTTACAAGATTTCCAAACCATTGGTGCCCAAACTCGTGTGAAAGCAATTTAACGACTTCGAGCTTAGCCTCTGTGGTGCCGTGATCATCATCATACAATAATACATCCTCCCTTCAATTGACCATAAAAAAAAATATAATGTTGTTTATGTGAATCGACGTTTTCGCTTCGCATAGGTTTTCAGTACGAAGTATGTTCACTGTACGAAATCATTATCTACCTATACATGACGAGACCCCAGTTCTCCATACCATCAAGAGCAGCAAGATGTGGCGTCACAAAATTATCAATTTTCGGCAATTTGTAATTGATGTTTGTATAGGAATTCAACTTTGCAAGGACATCAGGACCCATCGCCTCAGCGAATTTAGTCAAATGAAGTTTATTTATTCTCGCAAAAATTCTGAATGATCCATCGGAATAAGAGTAATAATGGAAATCCGAAACACAGAAGGCTACGAGAAATGTCGACATTTTCGGTGTTTCTTGAAATTCAGTTATCAACTTTGTCGTATCTTCGGAATGTGTCGTCTTGCTCATCATTGGCATGTTGGAGATTGCTTTCAAGGCGTTTGAATGAGTGATGAATATTTTGAATGTTGCCTTGAACGATGGCTCATCGAAGCAGGGAAACGCTCGTCTGGCGAAGATAGGTTGGAACAGAGTTGTCGCAAACCATCTAAAAAATGTAATGTTCCCCGTTCTTAAGGAATCTCAACAGACTTGCTCGAAGTTATACATTCGGTAAGGTCAAATTATCATCAAGATCCAACGCCCCAGCTGTGACTTCGGTTCCGAGTCAAGGGATATTAAATTCTCTGCACCAGGACTCCTTTCAGATCTTCTCAAGATGATCAAACGAGATGATATAAATGTGACCTTTTCATTCCGCAATTACCACAAAACACAAACTACTATAATTTCGCCTGCGCCTGTTCCAATCAGTAAAAAACAAAATTTACTTACACCTTATGACCTTCATCGTTTATGTACGAATCTCGGTAGAATCCATTCCCATCGTCGCCCAATAATCCAGAATATTTCATTCTTAATATATAATTGCCGCTCGGAATACCATTTGTCAAATGCAATTTGTAGAAATTTGTGTTTTCATCGTAATCAGTTGTCATTGCCACGTTCACCTTTGAAGCGTTCGCGTAGAGCAGTTCTGTGTGATGTTCTTCGATCACGAGACTCTCAGCGTGTAGCACTATCGTCGACGTTCCCCAGGGGATGTTCATTTCGATTTCGATTTCACCCTGGAACGTGAAATGATCCGGACCAATGGTGGGTTCCAGCCTGATCGTATACCTCGTGGGGAACACATTCTTCGGAAGACGATGGTTTTCGGCATCAGTTTCGAGTCGTTTGGCTTGATGAGAATTTTCAAGCGGTCTATTGGCAGCTTTAATGAGAGAAATTGCACCGGTCAGAAGAACCACTAGAAGGTTGAACAGAGCACGTTGCTGTAACGACATCCTGCTTCTTTTTGAGATTTGTGAAAACGTGAACTCAATATATAGTCAGTGGTGATCAGTTTATATATCTCAACATATTAGAACTGCCTCGTGGCCTTACATAACTTGATTATCTAGGAAAGTTTGGTCTTTGTTTAAACAGCTGTTTTATTCATCGTTCCACTCTAATTTATTTTTAACCTTATCAGTGACCAACTTTTACCTCCAACTCTAGTATGAAAATAGTTAGAAAACATGAATTCAGGTAAATTGGTCGGATTTACGGTGCAAAATTACATGGTTCTTATTATCTCATCATCTCGTTATTTTCTCATCATCTCATTGTTGCTCTTTCCTATTATTCAAGTTTGAATACCACCAAATCTTCGTCACAGACTTTTTCAAAACGCTATAACTCGGCACAATTTCATTGCCACGTAAGAAGTTTAATTTCGAGAAAAACAAAAAAACAAATCGATTGCCGAGCTACCAAAATTTGGTTGAAAATGTGTTTTCTTCCAATCTGGATGTGGATATTTGTCGGAGGCATCTCCTGCACGTGTGCTATACGTTGCCTTGTATCACTGTAAAAAAAATTAGAACGAAAAAAGCCCGCGCAGGTAGTCATTTCAGCTTGATTTTTGAGATCGACCTTTACAAAATTCGCAGTGATTTTTTAAGCGCAGTAGAATTAGCTGATAAGTCGTTGAAATATCGAACGAATGATTAAAACATGTAACAATTTGAAAACAACAGTTTTCAAATGATAAATACTTTCAATACTACTTTTGTATTTTTTATTTTATTTCATTATACCCAATTCTATTATTATTTCAATTACATTATGTATATATATACATTTTGTTGAAATATTTTAAATTTTCAATAAAAACTATAAAACGAAGCGAAAAGAGTTATCTGCACACAGACTCGATATCACATAATTAATTCTGTGACGCATGAAACGATATTTACATTTCAATAAATAGCAAATTTTCAGATATGATTTTTGAGACTTTTATCGATTTCTATTCATTCGTTAGGTTTCTAGCGTATTAAACAAAATTGAGTATTCTCAATTAAATTCATTGCGCGAAATGGATCGCAATCGCTTAAAAAAATTACAAACAAAAAGAACTAAAGCGAAAAAAAATTTTGCCCGGAGTACTTGACGAAATTTCTATCTTCATACAATGCGTACCTACATTTCATAGTCACAAACTCCTCAAGGACTCCGGCCGAAATTTTTTTTTCGCTCTAGTTTTTTTGGTTTGTAATTTTTTAAGATGGTCGATTACTAATGCTCTTGAAGTTTTTATTTATTAAATGATTTTTTTTCGATGTCTCGACATAAGTTTAGATCACCCGAAACTACTATTGAGACGTTTGTTAATCGTTTTTGATGTTTTTTTTTTTTTTTTTTAAATTTATTTATTTATTTATTTAATAATTTTTTGTAAAATCTAGATCTAGTCTTTCGCTAACCGGAAATATTGGTTGGAGGGAGTAAATGTACTCGTCTCAAATTTTTTAAAGCATTTTTGCTGTGTTTTGTGATTTTTAATTTGTTTGAAATTAAAACTGGAACAGGTAGGTATGTATCTATGGATAAAGACATGATGAGAAAAAATGAGACGTCAACTTTTTCGGATGAAAAGTATTGTTTCGATTCGATATTCATTGGTCGTGTAGCATTTTATTACATTGTCATTTTTTATCCAAATTCTGTGCGTTTAAGAACTCGATTGCAGCATTTCTATATTTTTCCATAGACTCTATGTTCTCCTCGACTTTAGTGACAACGTCGTAGCTTACGTCATTCGCCAATTCCCGATGCTCGTAAGGCAACACATTGGAAAAATCTAGCAGCTACAAAAACATAACCATGAAACGTAATCAATGTATAAAATTCTATTTTCCATAAAAAATGTTGGCTCGTTATAAGATTTTCAATTACTAACCCGGTCGCATTGTTCTTTTGACGCCATTTTCTTTGCATTGCTTATTAGAATCGTAACAATTTCTTGCGGACCGTACTTGCTGCAAGATAAAGCATTTTTAACCATGAGCATGTTCTAATGATCGGTAAATTTTTCTGAACTCCAGAAAACTTAAAACTTTACTTACTCGATGATTGCCTGGAATTTATCCGCGATGAAGGCTAAGATGGCATTTACACCAGCGGCACCACCATTCTGAACCGCTAGAGAAGCATCGTTTTTGTCAACTTTAGATTCCATGAGGAATGCTTTCTCCAGGTACAACTTGAGAATCTCTTGATCAGAAGAACAGCCGAGTGCGTTTACCAATATTCGATATTCCTCCGAGTCCTTACTCAACCGAATTGTGTAGTTGTAAGCTTTTTCCCATTCTTGTTTGTTCACCGATCGCATTCCCGCGCAAAGCGCAACGCTTTGTAGATCTGGCGAGGTCCTTTAGACCAATCAAAATATGGAAGTGAACATTTCGAAAAATGCTGCACGGATCAAAGACTTCGTTTATTTAATATATTCTATATGCATTCATTACTCACTTTTTGTACTCAGATACGTGTGCAATCATCATCTGTCGAGTAGCATGCAGACATTTTGCAGAACCCATTGCGCATGCCAGTTCGATTGCTTTCACTCTGTTAATCTTAACGACGTCATTTTCATCGCGCTTTTCAGTATAACCCACATTTTCTTCCAATTTTGCAGTCAACCGTTGAATATACAGCTGGATAGAAAACATGGGCACAGTAAGGAAAATGCTACATACAGCTAGTTTGGGGAATTCGAATGTTGCTGTAGACGATCCCAGTGCATTATCCATTCTTAATAGCTTGTCTTCATTTGGATATGGACGCCGGTTATTTTTGTTTAGTTAAACACAATCGTCAGCCAAATATTGCTTGACTGACGAGTCGATAAAAAATAGCCTCGGTCGAATAAATCTTTGAGATATCGAGAATTCCTTACCTTGTAGAGGTCGTAAGATGCAGTATTCATCAAAGCTCTGTTGAGGACTGCAAAGGCACGATGGGCCGCATACCATGGAACATAGTCGACTTCGTTTTGGAGATAATTTGTAAGTTCTAAGAAAATTGAATGATCCGGAAGTTGCCCAGCTTCAGCGAGATGGAAAGCATCGTCAAGAAGTTGAGCTCGATTCAATACGTGAATATTTTCCGTCGTGCTTTGATTCTTCAGATAGTCGATGATCAACTGCCAGTTTTGCGCATCATAGTTCACACGGTAGTAACCTAATTGTAAGAATCATTTCAGCATTGCTGTAATACGCAGGAGCGTAAAAATTAGAAAAAAAATATGAAGGACGTTTTTGCACAAATTATCGTCGCAAACATCCATAATTCAAAGTGCACCAACTAACCAGTTTGCTGTCTGTTCACAATGACCCAGCTATCCCTTTTCAGCCCCGAGATTGTCAGTGTTTCAGCATCGTTACGGAGCCAATGAGTTGGCTTAGTATCTGAAAAACTCATAGATTCCTTATTGGAAACGAAGTTAATCGGAACAAACCACTGCTCCGTCCGGGCTGCGCCACCTTTCGTTAAAAATCTTTTTTGCGATATTACAGCGTTTCCAGTCGAATAATCTCGCATCACTGTGACGACCGGGTAACCTGGTTGCGTGATCCAAGAAACCAGTGCTTTATCCAGGAACTTGATGTCTCGACCGACAGCTGCTAATTCTCTGATCAAGTCATCAGAAGTGACTGTCTGATAACTCCTGACAAATCGACAGTTTCATTAGATTAAAGTCGACGAAGTTGGTGATACGTGGAAAACGTCTAAAACTGTTTTTCGTATATACTTATTCCTCAGATAATTTCGCAATCCAGTTTGAAATACGGTTGGTGTGAGCACATGGACAAACATCCGAATGACACAACTAGCTGATTCAAACAGGAATCGAACAAATCTCGATCAATAAGAAAAATATTATCACAAGAGTCAAGAGATGTTGGTTCATTGAGAAGATTACCTTTGAAGTAAGTAACCTCGTTGAGAGCTGCTTTCAAAATTTTACTTGTATCATTGAGCTTCGTCGTTACGTTCATTGGAATCTGCTCCTTGTTATCGTCAGCAGCGAATGCACTGTTTTGAAGATTTTTTATCACAAACTGATCCATCATACGCCACGATGGCTCAACCTTGAAATTCAATAGACGTGGATCAAAATGAATTCGTCGTTCTGAACTTGCTAGATTAAATACCTGATGAGTGATCCAGTACTCGAAGTAAGTCGCAAAACCTTCACTGAGCCAAAGCGAAGACCACCACGATGGAGTTACAAGATTTCCAAACCATTGGTGCCCAAACTCGTGTGACAGCAACTTAACGATTTCGTGCTTAGCCTCTGTGGTGCCGTGATTATCATCATACAATAATGCATCCTCCCTTCAATTGACCATACAAAAAAAAAGATGAAATCGTCAATGTGAATCGAATTTTTCTGTTCCCCACTGTATTTCAGTACGAAGTATGTTCATTGTACGAAATCATTATCTACCTATACATGACGAGACCCCAGTTCTCCATACCGTTAGTAGCAAACCTCGGCGTCACAAAATTATCAATTTTCGGCAATTTGTAATTGATGTTTGTATAGGAATTCAACTTTGCAAGGACATCAGGACCCATCTCCTCAGCGAATTTAGTCAAATGAAGTTTATTTATTCTCGCAAAAATTCTGAATGATTCATCGGAATAAGAGTAATAATGGAAATCCGAAACACAGAAGGCTACGAGAAATGTCGACATTTTCGGTGTTTCCTGAAATTCAGTTATCAACTTTGTCGTATCTTCGGAATGTGTCGTCTTGCTCATCATTGGCATGTTGGAGATTGCTTTTAAGGCGTTTGAATGAGTGATGAATATTTTGAATGTTGCCTTGAACGATGGCTCATCGAAGCAGGGAAACGCTCGTCTGGCGAAGGTAGGTTGGAACAGAGTTGTCGCAAACCATCTAAAAAATGTAATGTTCCCCGTTCTTAAGGGGTCTCAACAGACTTGCTCGAAGTTATACATTCGGTAAGGTCAAATTATCATCAAGATCCAACGCCCCAGCTGTGACTTCGGTTCCGAGTCAAGTGACATTAAATTCTCTGCACCAGGACTCCTTTCAGATCTTCTCAAGATGATCAAACGAGATGATATAAATGCGACCTTTTCATTCCGCAATTACCACAAAATACAAACTACTATAATTTCGCCTGCGCCTGTTCCAATCAGTAAAACACAAAATTTACTTACACCTTATGACCTTCATCGTTTATGTACGAATCTCGGTAGAATCCATCCCCATCGTCGCCCAATAATCCGGAATATTTCATTCTTAATATATAATGGCCGCTCGGAATACCATGTGTCAAATGCAATTTGTAGAAATTTGTGTTTTCATCGTAATCAGTTGTCATTGCCACGATCACCTTGGAAGCGTTCGCGTAGAGCAGTTCTGTGTGATGTTTTTCGATCACGAGACTCTCAGCGTGTAGCACTATCGTCGACGTTCCCCAGGGGATGTTCATTTCGATTTCGATTTCACCCTGGAACGTGAAATGATCCGGACCAATGGTGGGTTCCAGCCTAATCGTATACCTCGTGGGGAACACGTCCTTGGGAAGACGATAATTTTCGGCATCAGTATCGAGTCGTTCGGCTTGATGAGAATTTTTAAGCGGTACATTGGCAGTTTCATTGAGAGAAATCGCACCGATCAGAAGCACCACTAGGAGGTAGAACAGAGCACGTTGCTGTAACGACATCCTGCTACTTTTTGAGATTTGTCAAAACGTGAACTCGCAATATATAATCAGCGGTGAATCAACTTATATAACTCGATACATTTTTAATGCCTCGTTTTGAACACCTGTTTTATTTATCGTTCCAACCCAATTCTTTTTCAAACGTATCAGTAACTAACTTTTTTCTCTAACTCTAATATGAAATTAATAAGCAAACATGAATTCAGGTAAATTGGTCGGATTTACGATGCAAAATTACGTGGTCCTTGTTCATCATTTTTCCACCATTTCATTGTTGCTCTTTTTTATTTTTCAAGTTCGAATACCACTAAATCTTCGTCACAGACGTTCTCAAGGCGTTATAACCCGGCACAATTTCATTACCACGTAAAAAGTTTAATTTCTAGAAAGAAAAAAAAACAATTCGATTGCCGAGCTATCAAAATTTGGTAAAAAATGTGTCTTCTCTCAATCTGGATGTGGGTATTTGTCGGAGACATCTCCTGCACGTGTGCTATACGTTGCCTTGTATCACTGTAAAAAAAATTAGAACGAAAAAAGCCCGCGAAGGTCGTCGTTTCAGCTTGATTTTTGAGATCGACCTTTACAAAATTCGCAGTGATTTTTTCAGCGCAGTAGAATTAGCTGATAATTCGTTGAAGTATCGAACGAATGTTTAAAACATGTAACAATTAAAAAATAACAGTTTCCAAGTAATAAATCCTTTCAATACTATTTTTGTATTTTTTATTTTATTTCATTATACCCAATTCTATTATTATTTCAGTTACATTATTTATTTATTTATATATATATATATTTATGTACATTTTGTTAAAATATTTTCAGTTTTTATTCAAAAAAACGATAAAAATATCAATTATAGAAACGAAACGAGACAAAAAGAGTGATCTGCCCACAGACTCGATATCATATAATTAATTCTTTGACGCACGAAACAGTGTTTACATTTCAATGAATAGAACATTTTCAGATATGATTTTCGAGACTCTTATCGGTTTCTACTCATTCGATTGACACTTGTTCAACTAGATTTCCAGGCTATAGAACAGAATTTTAAGATATCTCAATTAATTTCGTCGTACGAAATAAAAATCGTTACCAATTCTGAGAACAAAAGAAATTGAAAAATTAATTTTATTCTACCAAACTCGGTCATTGCTCAGGCCACGAAATTGAGCGAAATAAAGTAATTAAAAATCCGAAGTAAATCCTCGAAATTGCTCGTCCATCCCAGCTGTTCCGAAATCAATGTAAAGACTCATGTCAGATATCCTCAGCCTCCAAAAATATCGTTCCGCACTCTGCACTCATCTCACAAGATAATTTAATCAATGTAAAAGCGTTTCCATTACTGTACCGTTCCGCTTAACCCCAATTAGCGATATCGAATTACACCAACTACAGCTTATTCTGACTTAAAATTGAAAAAAAAAAAAAATTAGATGGAAATTTTGATTCGACTCAATCGAAAATTGAAACAGTCACGTGAATATGTATTCGATCGAAACGCATTCAGAAGCATTCGTAAAGCTCTTGACTGCACAGAATTTCGTCGTACAACGAAACTGAGCATTTCGGGGAAGCTCCTGAATCCCCAGAATCTGGTTGCAGACCGAAACCTTAATAAAACATAAGACGTTGAAGCTGCGAGAACAAAAAATGTTTTGAAAAAACATAAAAACTCCCGACTGAAAAACTCCTTCATTCAAGAAAATAGTAGTAAACTTTAAAAAGTCTGAAATAATGAAAAAATTTTTGTCGGGAGATGTCTCTAATCGAATCATTGAATAAGAAGTAAAGACGCATCTCCCGACGACAATCCCGACATCTATTTTTTCATTATTTCAGACTTTTCGAAGTTTACTACTATTTTCTTGAATGAAGGAGTTTTTCAGTCGGGAGTTTTTATGTTTTTTTCTCAAAACATTTTTTTATTTCACACTTTTTAAGGTTCATCATTTTTTAATTAATTATTAAAAATATAATTAATAATAAATATAATTAAATAATTAAGAAAAAAATAATAACACAATCAACCAATCTGTCACAGCAACAACCAATCGGTCACGACAAACCGAGTGAAGTATGGTCCAGATGTTGCGAGTAAATATAGTTATGGCGGCATCACCTATCGTTGTGTCGATATGGTTGAACGGTGATTTTTTTGTTTTTCCAATTATTCTTTAAATATACAAGCAATCGTATCAAATTACGACTCCAAACCACGTCCACCGGTAATAGAACCTGTGTCTCAAATTTGGTCAACTAATTTTTCGCCGTTTCAACAAACATTCTGCTTAAAAAATTCGTGAAAAAATCAGCTGATCGCGGTCAAACGCATAACTCCTGGCTTTTGCCCGAGTGGGCAGTCGGGAGTTAATAAGCCAGCACGCGAGATATCGAGAAAAGGTTCGCCAAGGGCGTGACATTGGGCGACTGGTCCTCGACTTTGTTGGAGGCAAAAATATTTCACAGGAGAATGAAGCTTCGAAAGAAGCGGGTCGCTAACGGTGGCGATCGTGAGCCAGACAGACAGAGCGGTGGGGGGTGGAGGGGGGGGGGTTGCCGGATCCCCAGGTAGGTGTATACCGTTTCGAAAAGTCGGCGACCCCGGAAAATGAGACAAGCTGCGACATAAGGCGAGTTGGTGGGCGTGACGCCCATATGGGCCAACGCGGAATAGTGCGAGCGCGGGATCGAGCGATGGTTGCACCCAGAGGCGAGCAAAAGTCCGAAGCAACGTTTAACGTTGCTCGGTTATCGTTGTTTCCGGATTGCGGTTGGATTCCCTGAGGGTTATCGGGGTCGGGGGGCTAGCAGAGGTCGTCGGAAAGTCGATTCCTCCGGCAGGGAGTCTCCGGAGACTCGCGCCAATCCGGGGGGCCATTTAACCCCGTCGCGGAAACAACTTTCTAGATTGATATTAAAGATAATTGCTCGTTAAACGTTGACGCGAGTACTTCGAAGTTGGACTGTTTGCCGGCCGGTGGAAGCGTCCGCGCGCACTGCCTGAGTAAAGAGACCTCGACGGATCGATCTCAACCCTTGATTAATAAATGAGCGCTAGCTAAATTGCTGCAACCGGGCAGCTCGTACCCCGTGGCTCCAAATTGCAATCTCGTGGTTTATGAATGCGGCTTATAGATCGATCCTGACGCTTCGTATCTCGCGCGCAATAACAAATACGAATCGTACTGTAAACCGAGAGAGAGAGAGAGAGAGAGAAAATGTAGAGAAATGAGTGAAAGAAAATATATTAAAAGCGGGAGTCGCGGTGGGGTTATAATGGCTCATCGATCACGGTAAAACGGTGGTAACGTGGGGGGGGGGCAGGGGTTAATGACCAACGGGGTTTCCGTGCGTCCGCGATGAGTATAGACGCCGAGGGAAAATTTCTTGTTGGCTATGGCGAGTCTATTACCTGCTGTTTCCGCATTGCCCCCCCCCCGCCCCCAAACCCCCCTGCGGGCTCATTTTCGATAACAAAATGTATTCGAGTACAGCGAAAAACGTAATGAAAATTGTTGCCGCTGAGCAGAGAGACGGAACAGCCCATAGAAAACCCCCCGGACTCAAGCCCTCCGCGAGCGAGAGCAATATTCTCTCTTTTCTTCTTTCTTAGGATGACGAGGGTTGGCAATTTAGTGTCCTCGACTGGGCGTGGTGGAAAAGCAACGAGAGATGATTTATACCGCTCTCGCGAAACGTTAACTGTCGCGGAGTTTGCCCCTGCTAAACGAACCCCCCTCGAATCCCCTCGAATCCTGCTCACTCTCTCTCTCTCTCTCTCTCCTTGTCGCGCTTGACTCTTTCGCCTCTTTTTCCCCCACGTCGTTCATCAACCGTAATGCACTCTCCCGCAGCTATTGTGTCACGGATACGACTATCCCTGCCAGTTTACCCACCGAGATCTTCCAATCCCCCCCCCCTTTCTCTTCTCCCCCCCCCTTGTACTGGTCTGTGTACAAACAAAAAATGAATATGTCCCTACTTAAGGATTCTCGTCTCTCTCTTTCTCTCTTTCTCTATCATTTTTCACCCTCTTTGAATTACCTCGCGGACAAACTACGCCGACATACATTTTTATCCGCTGATAATATCGAGACTCTCGATCTGTCCGGCCCCTCGATGATTTCATGATTTTTTGTCCTCGATTCCTGGATGACTGGAGCCTCGTTTGGGCCGTCGAATGATTTTTTCTTTCTGAAAAAAAATTTAATTCGTTTTCAGCGGAAAATCTTTTCTCCGAAGCGGACGATGAAAAGTGGGATTCCATATTCCAGGGTGTCCCGGCGTTTCGATGAATCCGTTCGTCTGCATCGGATAGCAGCCGAAAATCATTGAAAACGAGTCCAATATTGTCTTCGGCATAAAACGTTCGTCGTTAGCGACAACGAGGTTCAATTGTACTTCATTTTCTTCGTTTTTTCACAACGAAGATAATACTCCCGGGAAAAGTGTCATTCGACCGGAATTTGAGGTCGGAAAATCCACAAAACGGAAGAACGTTCGAAAAATCGTTAAACAAAAAAATTTTACCGTTTCGACACGGAAAGCCTCGTACAGAGCGAGCGCTTATATCGCATGTATACGATTCTCCGTCCACGATACTTACCGACGTACTACTATGTAAAGGCTCGAAAGAAAAAAAAAAAAAAAAAAAAAAAAGTCAAAGGCAGTAACCTCGGTCATAGATCGGAATGAGTGACTCGCGATGCTCCCAAAACCTTCCAGTTATTTTCTCGAGAGTCAAAACGGGTGGCAAAGAAAAAAAAAAAAAAAAAAAAAGGCGCCTTGGATCCCACACACGCGTGAGTTTCGTGTGCGTTCCCGGGCACTTGGAACGTGCCCCGAAATGTCCCCGTGTGTGCGTCAAGACCGAGCACCCCGCGCGCTCGTCTTTCTTCTTCCTCGATGCTGCTTTGACCGCAAACGTCAAACGTTGCGCGGCGACGGACAATGACGATTCTTATGGAGCCAGCCCACCACCGCCGCCGCCGCAGCCACAAACAACCATGAATTCTACTACGTATTTCGTGGAACAGCATTGTACACGCTTTCAATATATGTGCGTGACGCGTGCCGACTCGGGAGCATCGAAACTTCCCCCGGCTCCCTCGACTCTGCTCTCGCATCGCCGCAAGATTCAAACACTTTTTCGCTATCGAATCCCTTTTTCTCAACAGAAATAATGCGGAAAAACACTCGAGAATCGAGTACGGGAACGGAAAGGCAAAATTTTTCAAGAAAAAGTGAACAAAATTGGATTAAAAAAAAAAAAAAAAAAATTTATTTTTATTTTTTTTTCTTTTTTTTTAATTTTTTTTTTTTTTTTTCAATAAATTGAATAAACCGACGGTTATTAGGACCGATAAAACTTGGATATTTTCTGGCCTCACTTTGCCCTCGTTGTCTAACAAAATTCGATTCATTTTTTATTTTTTCAAATTCAATTTCAATTTTTTTTTTTTTTTTTTATTAGTTTTAATTTTTTAATTTTTGCAATAAATTGAATGAACCGACGGTCATTTTGGGATCGATAAAAATTGGAGATTTCCTGGGCTCTGCTTTCGTTTCCTATTTATTATGAATATATGAATCTGTATATAAGAAACGACAAAAAGTTTTGTCCTCCTGCACGTTGGTCTCTGTTTGTCACTACTTTTATAACTCGCCGAGTTTATCAAAGTATCGCAATAAATATTTCACTAACAGAAAGCTCTCAGAATCCGAACTATAGGAATCGGGATTTACAGCGATCATACATGTGTGCGTGTGTGTGTGTGTGTTTGTGTGTGTTGTCGCGTTACGAATATAAGAATGAAGGAAAATAGGTATTGGGTCATCGAGAAACGGTGAATCATCGAAAGTCAATCTTTATTAATAAATTTTTTTCGAAAATCGATATAATTGCATTTTGAAAATTAAAATAAAAAGAAAAATGATTTTTGTAGAGAAACCGAAATATACAAGAAAAAACTTTTTGATATCGTTACCTCGCACTTTTATTTCGAACACAAAATTTTGATACACCAAAAGACAAGAAATTCGTTGATTCCAATCAATTTTTTAATTGAATCTACGAATCCTGCGGTGAACAAAATAAAATTCGTTTATTCGAACGAAGTTTGGGAAATTAATAAAATTCAGGGCTCGAATCGAGCAAATTTTGTGTCGAATTTACCTAAAATTTTGCTGACTCAACAAATTTCTTTTCTCAGACCAATAAAATCCCGGAAAACCGACGTTTTTAGACACTTTTTCCATGTCTTTGTATAAAGAGCTCGAAAAAAAGTTTCGACAACGACTTTAACGGAGACTTTCGATCAGAAGCTTTCAAAATGTCATAAAAAAAAAATTTTTAAAAAAAAAAAAAAAAAAAAAAAAACATAAAATGTCGAAGAAAAAAGTGCATACGAAAATTTGCAGCAGCAGCAAGATAAATAAATATCGATTTACGTGTATGTCCGGAGCTGAAGTTTTTCAAACTTGTAAAGGGTCGCGTGTCGGTCAAAGTTATATACGAACGAGTCGATGTATAGACACGTGGAGGAAAAGCTTTGTTGAAAGTCTACGACGAGGGTACATTTTGTGGACAATAACATCGCGGTCGTGCGGCTCTCTCTCTCTCTCTCTCTCTCTCGTATAATTTGTCATCGATGATTTGCGGTTCCGGGCACCTCCCACAAGCTCGTTTCTTCCCAAGAGCATCAAACCCTCCCGCCCTGGCTGACTGCTTGCCTGCCTGCCGGATCCCGTCAACTCGATACACTTTTACACGAGCTTTAAGAGCCTTCTTCGTACGTGCTCTGCGAGATCCGCACACGACAAAACACACACACTCAACGACGTGCACTCGCGTTTATAAAGGTTTCCAGCGCGATCGCGCCCATTCTATCTTCGACGAGCAAGCTGCTTGTGCGCGAGGATCGAACGAACCGTTGAAACCATTTATTATTTCGTTGACCGCGTTTAAATCGAATAAATTTTCGCTGAAAAACAAAATTTTGGGGACCAAAAAAAAAAATTTCGTTTTTTATCAACTTTTTTTTGGAATTTTTTTTTTTTTTTTTCTGCGAATTGAATAAAGATACAAATGCGAAATTTTTACCACTCGTTTATTCACGTTTCGAGGACACTTTGCAATTTTTTTAAGCCCGAAATTGTAGCTCGTTGCTAAGTTGCTAAGTTACAGGGCAATTTGGCTGCTCTCGTTTTCGAAAAACGTGTTTTTTTTACCTGGACGATTGCGAGCGTTCTGCTTATCCGGGACAAAAAAAAATTGAAAGTCGTTTGAATTTTTGAAGTTTGAATTAGTCTTGGAACTATCGCTCGGAAAAGAAATTCGTTGATCGAAGACTCGATTAGTTGGCTCGAACAAATATATTCGATCATCGAGACGAAGAAGCGTCGTTGAATCAACAAAAATTTTTGTCGAATCAACGAATTTAATTTCTTTCCCATGATTCGTTGATGCAACAAAAAATTTTGTCGGATCAGCAAATTCGAACGCGATGATTCGGTCGATTAACTTGCAAGAAACATCATAATTTCATTAAATAAACCGAAGCATATTGGGCACTTACCAAAAAAAAAAAAAAAAAAAAAAAAAAAAAAAAAATAGTTGAATCCACCAATTTTTCGTCGAACGAAATGAATTCGGGTCGACAAACAATTGTTTTTTTTTTTTCTTCTTCTCAGTAATTTTTTTTTTTCTCCCGATTTGTATTCTCAAAGCGAATTTTTCGTTGATTTTTTTTTTTCTCGTAGTAATTTTTTAGTAATTTGAATTTGTATTTTCGTAGTGAATTTTTCGATTTACTTTTTTCTTTTTTTTTTCCGACAATAACGATAAAAGTTTTCGGGGTAAAATGTCAAGAGCGAAATGGAGAAAATGAAAAGAGGTTTGGGGAAGGCAGGAAGAGAGAGAGAGAGAGAGAGAGAGAGCTCGTTGAATGAGCAGGAGGCGATCCCCTGGCGGAGAGATTGGTCTCGCTATTCGGTGAACGAGTGCACAGGGTGTTTGTGCGATTTCACGGAAGCTCGAAGCAAATTGGTGGATATGCTGGAGGCCTCGTTTTATTGTAGCGTTTATAATGGACAAGGTGCGTGTGAAACGAAAGGTAAAACGTGGAGGATAGAGGACGAGGAGGAGGGGAGGGGGGGGGAGGGGAGAGATGAGTAGGATTTTGTGGATCGAGACAATGGAGGAAAGTTTGTCTGCTGGGAGATAAAAGACGGAAGAAGATCGGAGAAGGAGGAGGAGGGAGAGACGAGGGAGTCGAGAGGAAGGAAGTTGTTGGGAGGATAATCGTGTTATCTCAGCGGGGGGGATGAGAAGTGAGAGAAAAGAGAGAGAGAGAGGGAGAGAGAGAGAGAGAGAGAGAGAGAGAGAGAGAGAGAGAGAGAGAGAGAGAGAGGGAGAAAGGGGGCAACGCGGGGGGTAAATATATCTCCGAGGGTGGGTCGAGGGCCTTTTCGACATGGGGAAGAAACGGGGTGGGGGGGGGGTGTTGGAAATTGCTGGAGTAAGTGGAGAGGGAGGCTGCGGGAGTAAATTGTTGGGATTTGAGGCAGAGGAAGAAAACAGGGGAAAGTCTCGGCGGTGTAATTGCTGGTGCAAGTGTGGGCGTTGCCGGGCGCAAAGACCTCGTGCCCGATGGGCGTGGCTCGCTGATTACACCGAAGAGAAAGAGAGAAGAAGAGAGAGAGAGAGAACTCGTAGGATGAGCTTCTGCTCCGGTGCTCTCGACGATTTCTGTCGCAAAGTGCTGCCCCGCGAAGTGTTGGCCGCGTGCCAATGATGCTGCGAGCAGGCGAGGCCCTCGGAGGATCTTTCCACCTCTGTTTTCTCTGCTCCTTTTTTTTTTTTTTTTTTTTTTCTTTTTTTCGACAGCATCTCCGCAATGACGAGCATCTTTCGAGATTCAGCGTCGTGGCAGGGAGTGATGCCACCCACCTTCTATTTTATCTGCTTTCATAAATCGTATAAGACAGAGGATCGAACGGACGTTCGATCGCGGTGTGGTGGATATGCTCGTAGAGCCTTTCGGATCATCATCGCGCGAGCTCTCTTTCGTTTTGTCATTACTTCGCGGAGATGGTAATTATCGATTGGCAGCATTATTCGATGACAAATCGTTCCGGCTCCGATTATCCTAGGAGCTCCTCCCTGTTACTCCTTTTTTTTTTTGTTACTTTTTCTTTTTTATCGTATCGCTCTCGCCCGCTCCTCGTCTCCGCGTTCGAACAAAATAATAAACTCTTCTCTCGCTCCTTTTTTTTTTTTGTTTTTTTTTTCTTTCTTTTTCTTCGATCGAGGATTCTCTATCGCGGACTCGTTCTCTCGAGCAGCGTTGCAACTCGATCGAGACCACACCTTTTCAACGTAACACGAAAGTCCGGAAAACACCGAATGCAAATTCCAAACGGAAAGAGCAAAACTGCCCCCGGGATAGCTCTCGTCCGGGCTTTTATTTCACCGAGACAACGAGCTGCGTTTTTTCTCCGCTTTCTTTCATCAGCAAATCGAACGTTTTTTATATATATATATAGCTACACGGCCAGGGTGATAGGGACGATTTCGGTGAGAATCCCGCACGGATTCAACGCTCTATTCCGCAAATGGCTCAACCCCGGGGACACTGGCCGTTTCTCGTCTCTCTCTCACTCGCTCCGTCCACGCCCCGCGCTGACTGGACCGTTTTTTTTTTTTATCACCGGGCTCGCGCGCCCGAGAGAACGATTCTCCGGTGCTACCGATGCCAACCCGCGCGCCACTATTCTCGAGGCTTTTATCCGGAACGAGGACTATTCAGAACTCTTGCTCGAGGCTCCCTTCCTCGAGAGCCTCGACCTCCGGGGGGCGGTAGAACCGAGAAACATCTTCGAGAACAGCGCAGCAGTCTGAGTCAGCAGCGTGCTTTTCTCTCTCTCTCTCTCTCTCTCTCTCTCTCTCTCTCTCTCTCTCTCTCTCTCTCTGTATCGATGAACAGGCATCCGAAACGTTTTTTATTTCGATTTGTTTTTTTTTTTTTTTTTTTTTTTCGTTTGCTCACTGCTCAAGGGAGCAGGAGTTTCGAGGCCTCGATCGTCTCAGTCTTGCGGGTACGAGCCGAGAATCAACAATTTTAAGAGATCTCTGCTCGTCGAATCACGGGCGCAATTATAAAGCGATGAGAGTGCCACATCGTCGCCCGATCGTGAAACGTCTCGCTGTCCCGAGACGTACGTGCGTCGCTCGATCGGGCCTCCGGGAGTATCGGAGTCACCGAAGAATCGCCGCAATTTTCATAATTCCCGATGAGGTGCTGGCTCAACCGCTGGGTTGGCAAGACGTCACACGCGACGGGGAAAGACGCGGGCAATCAGTCGCCGTCTCTCAGCATGAGCAGCCTTTGGTGCGCCGCACCGAGTAGAGACTCTCCCCGAAACGACGTCTGCATACGAAACGTACGAGTTCCCCGATCGAGACGACTATCTCGGAGCGCGTTTGCGCGACGTGCCTGCCGCCTACCTCAACCAGAGCCAACCTGCCTTCTCGCCTCTAATTCATTCATAATTAATAATTTACAAGTCTTTTTTGTCGTACAAAACTCGCGGGGGGCGCTGACGCGGAGATAAAGGCGAGTCGAAATGTCCGGTTATGTGATAAGATCGAACTCCGGTCTGATTAGCTAGTCATTTTTAAAGTGCCAAACTTTTTAACGTGAATACCGACTAAACGGTTGGAGATAGAGAAAAATTTTATGGGAACAATTTTGTAGAGCGGTCAATTTCCCACAAAAAAGCTATTAGCAGTTTTTTTTCGAAATCTGATACTTTAGGCCTGAGAGCCGATCGAAAAAGTACCCGGTTCCCAGGGGTCAAAGGTCAACCGTTTTTACGGTATTCTTTTCGATCGACTCTCCGGGCTGAATTACTGGAGATAGAAAAATTACTTTTAGAACTTTTTTGTAGGAAATTTAATGCTCTAAAAAATAAGTTGAATACTTTTTTGCTCTATCTCTAGTATTTTAGCTGTGTAAGCCGATCGAAGGAAAACCTGGTTTCCAAAAGTCGTAGATCGAGTTTTCCAGGTACGTTTTTCGACCTCCCCTCAGGGCTAAACTACCAAAGTTGTAAAAAAGTCTCCAAGACCTTTTTTGTAGGAAATTAGATTCCCTACAACATTGGTCCCGTGGACTTTTGCTCTATCTCCAACCGTTTGAGCAGAATTTCCCATAGAAGTCGGCGGTCCTCCAAAGCGGTGTTTTTCGCTCGCTAAAAAAAAAAAAAAAAACAATTTCGAGACATTTCGACTCGAATTTCGGTGTCAAAGTTGAGTCCGTATTTTGGACCATTGATCGTGGGAGCTCCTGTATATAAAAGGGGAGTTGGGAGGCGTTACAAAACGCGATATACAGAGAAACAGCAACAGCAGCGGTATAGATTCGAGGAGGAAGGAAATGCGCGCTGGGTGAGCTTGGCTCACACGTGAATTATGAATGAGTGGTACGTTACACGTTTAGTTACGTTACGAGGGCAAAAGCGAGGAACAGCGGCGAGAGCAGCGGAGAGCCCTTCTCGCATATACGTCGCCGTTTCCCCTGTCGCCGGGCCGCCTGCTTGCCCTAAACGACCCTCGTAACCATTATTACGAGCCAACCGACCGTAATGGTTATCGTGTGCGACCCTGCTCCTGTTCATGCTTCTGCTACTGATACTCCTGCTGCCAAAAGCCCTCGGGCAACTCGGAAATTATATTAGTACTCTCGCTCGCGCTAATACACACGCGCCTATATATACTTGGTTTTATTCGATTACGCGGGCGCTCGTGCGTTCCCGCAAAACACCCACCGATTATTATTTTGTCGTACGCGCTTCTCTAAACTCCCCCCCCCCCCTCCCCTTTACTCATTTCTTATTCAAACCGACGTCCCCTGAATCTATCAGCGACTAATCGTTGTTCTTTGTACTGTTTTCGTCGCAACGCTCGAACAGTGATACCTTCACTCGATTCTTTCGGCACTTTCGAACGCTCTTGACGCGTTAAAAAGTCCATTTTTCTCTCTCTCTCTCTTCTCTCTTTTTCTTCTTTTCCTTTTCTCGCTTTCTCTCTCTCTCTCTTTCTCGAATCTCCGAGCAATATGTATGCTAATTTTTTGACACGCCCGAACATCTCCGATATGCAGCAGTTATCCCGCGCGTGTATTAATAATACTCGATAGACTTTCGACTTGTCCCGTGTGAATAACAATTCAGCGATCAATTTCGATGCGACGAAATCTTTTCAATTGTCCGTATTGTACACTCGTTTGAGATAATTCGATCCGAAACTTTTTCTACGAAATCGTTACATTCTCGATCTCAACTATGACAATTGATTGGTTGATTGAAAATTTTTTCGGCTCATAATCATAATAATAAATTTTTAAAAAAGTAATCGAATCGTTAATAATTGCTTCGATATTCCGATATCAAAAATAATAAATTGAGTGATTAATGAATTTTAATCAATACTCGATTGTCCCAAATTCAAAAAAAAATGTTTTGAAAAAACATAAAAACTCCGGACTAAAAATAGTAGTAAACTTTAAAAAGTCTGAAATAATAAAAAAATAGATGTCGGGATTTTCGTCGGGAGATGTCTCTAATCGAATCATTGAATAAGAAATAAAGACGCATCTCCCGACGACAATCCCGACATCTATTTTTTCATTATTTCAGACTTTTTGAAGTTTACTACTATTTTCTTGAATGAAGGAGTTTTTCAGTCGGGAGTTTTTATGTTTTTTTCTCAAAACATTTTTTTATTTCACACTTTTTAAAGTTCATCATTTTTTAATTAATTATTAAAAATATAATTAATAATAAATATAATTAAACAATTAAAAAAAAATAATAACACAATCAACCAATCTGTCACAGCAACAACCAATCGGTCACGACCAACCGAGTGAAGTATGGCGCAGATGTTGCGAGTGAATATAGTTATGGCGGCATCACCTATTGTTGTGTCGATATGGTTGAACGGTGATTTTTTGTTTTTCTAATTATTCTTTAAATATACAAGCGATCGTACTAAATTACGACTCCAAACCACGTCCACCGGTAATAGAACCTGTTTCTCCAATTTGGTCAAGTAATTTTTTGCCGTTTCAACAAACATTCTGCTTAAAAAATTCGTGGAAAAATCAGCTGATCACGGTCAAACGCACAACTCCCGGCTTTTGCCCGAGTGGGCAGTCGGGATCGATCGACAATTTATTGATTCGAGCAAATTTTAATTGGTTAATTTATCTATTGTTCGATGATTCGTTAATTTCAATAATCGTTTGATTAATTCGACTGAAATTCATTTTGAAAAAAGTCTGAATTCGTTGTCAAAATGAACTTTGATTCCAAAAATAGAAAAAATTAGATTCGAAACATTTTTTTGAAACTCGATCGCCGATCCCCGCGAGTGAAGAAATGATCGGAGAAGCGCGATCTCGAAATTGCGATCGGATAAAATCGTTTTTTCTGGGTTTTGTGATTCGACGTCGATTTTTATCGTTACGATTTTTTAGTTTTGCGATCAAATAAAATCGTTTTGATCGAGGTTTTGTGATTCGGGATCGATTTTAATAGTTTTATCGACGAAATTTTCTAATTTTATCGCCCAAACGCACTTTCCTCCGCGTTTCTCCTGCGTCCACGAAATCTCCCTCTCTCGCAACTCAATTATTTCCATTATTCACGGCTCCTCCCCCGCAGACTGTGCCTATTTCCGTTTTTTTTTCTTTTTTTTTCGTAATCGACCCTCCCAAGGACTGCACGCTACGATACAATTGTATTTTTAATTATTTCGTTACATCGTTTAAAAACATAACACACATGCCACTTTTTTTGTTCGGCCGAGAATCACCCACGCACGATTCTCTTTGTTTTTTCTTTTCTCGAAAGATTCGCTGAGTTTTTAGATTTTTTTTTTCCTATTTACTCGCACATTCACGATTTTTTTCTGCTTCTTTCCTTACGGGATTATTCACTCTTTATCGCGCGAATTTATTTATTTTTTTTTTTTACTGTTTTTTCTTTCTTTTTTAGATTCTTTCCTCATCGCTGCAATTTTTTTTGTGTTTCTCCCTTTTTTCTCTCGTTTCACACTTCGAACGAGACGTTTTTTTTTCGCACATCGAGAGAATCGCTCGCCTCTCGTTTACGGCGCGCTTTCCCGAGAGGAAACTCTGAAAAAGTGATTTTTTGCCATTTTTTCGAGTCCTCTCCGATCTTCGATAAGAAAAAAAAAACGGTAAAAAAAAAATTTGATTTTCCGTGAAATCAGGTCTCTCGGAGACTCTGAGAAAGACATTGAAAAAATATCATTCAGCACCTTTGAACTTTTGAGCTCAAAATTCAACGGGAAAATCGCAATTTTTTTTTTTTTTTTTC
This sequence comes from Campoplex nolae, assembly GCA_037893425.1. Taxonomy (NCBI): domain Eukaryota; kingdom Metazoa; phylum Arthropoda; class Insecta; order Hymenoptera; family Ichneumonidae; genus Campoplex; species Campoplex nolae. Next base: position 1,179,226 of record JBBLXU010000655.1, read on the forward strand.
GAACTTTTACAACTTTTCAGATTCGTTATTTTCATGAAAACAAAAAAATTTCCGGTTCAAACGAAAGATCTGTGTTGAAGAATGGAAAATGAAAAAAAAAAAAAAAAAAAAAAATTTGGTTTATCGAAACGGTCAAGATTCGAAGAGTTTTGAAAAATTGAATTTCCCGGAAGCAGAGAAAGAAAAATTGTCAAAAAAGGATATTTTCAGAGTTTTGATATCCCTCTCCAAACATGCTCAATTGTATTTTTATTTTTTTTTTTTTTTTTTTCTTTTTTCGTAATCGTAAAATGTGACGAAGGATAAAAATAAAGAGCATGCACTTTCACAATTACTTTCATTTATCAACGCGCTCGCACAATAACAATAACATTAAAAAATAATGAAATTACGAAGAAGCGCGTGTGTGTGACTATTGATAGGTAGGCGTGGAACAATGTCTCGTCCATTTCAATATTTTTCTAACAAGCCTCCTCCTCCTCCTCCAACGAAGACGATCGTTCGAGTAACAAAGAATCCAAACGACGTTTAAATCCCATTTTAAATTAATTTATCGCCTCAAACGCTCAATTTTCGAAAAAATCTTTCACGAAAAACATTCCAAAAGAGATTTTTATCCGAAATTTTTCATCTCCCAACGTTTCGGAACAGTTTTCCTGCCAAAAATCCGTTAAATGTTTCCAAAAAAGTTATTTTTTTTCAAAAAAACTTTTTTTTCCAACATTCAGGAACAATTTTTTCGTTCGAAACTCGTCCAATTTATCCAGATAAATATTTCGAGTAAAAAAATCATTTTTGTTCAAACGTTTGGAGCAGTTTTCCTTATCAAAGATTTTCTCGAATAGCAACTTTCCCGAGAATCCATAATTGATCGAAAAAAAAAACGAACGACTCATAACGATGAAAAATTAGAGTTGTTTCGTTGTATTAAAATGGGCGAAACGCGAAACGAAATGTCCACGATAATGACGAGATAAAATCGACGAGACATTTTCTCTTTTCGAATATGATCCAGTCACATTCTTTAAATATATATATATTTTTTTTGTTTTTTTTTTTTTTATGTTTATAAGAGTATGTGTTTGTGTGTGTACTTTGGACAATAAACAATTATAACAACGACGTGGATAAACTTAAAACTAGACGCGAGTATCGATAATTCTAATTCAATTCAATTTTGTTTTATGCTTAAATATTCATTAACACGATGAGACTGTTTATAATACATTAATTAATGAATCAATCGAATGATCAATTATCACATAACTAATAGTTCGTTCATTAATCGAGGCTCGTTGAGCCTGGACAGTTGCAACGGAAGCGACATTAAATCTGACAAAAACGATGATTTTTCGAAACTTTTTGCTTTATATCGAGTTTTCGTCGTCAAATTTTCATCGAAGGTTACTTTATCGTGGACCATTTTCTTCGTTATGAAATAACGAAGAGAACGGTGTACGATTGAACCATTTTGTCGTGTACGAAAAACGTTGTTTTGCCGAAAAATACGATCAGGCTCGTTCTCGAGCTTACTTTAGCCTCCGAAAAATAAATTGCAGTTGTCGAGGCTCAACGAGAGATCGAGATATGGTACAAGTGACTCGTCGGATTTGAAGCATGGCGATGTTATTGTCGATCGGTATGAATAGGGAGGAGGGGCCCCCGCTCGTTCGTATACAAGCCTAAAAGATTTTTTAATCCTTCTTTCGTAACGCCATGCTCGCTGCTTCGAGTCAATCGAAAGATCGATTCGCGATCCTTGAGACGAAAAAAAAAAAAATTGAAGTTTCGCGCCGAAAACAATTTACAGTCGCAGTTATTATGCGGAGGAGCCGATCCAAGGCTCATTATTTTGTTTTTCTTTTTTTTTTTTTTTAGCGAATTAGAGTTTTATAAACTCCTCGAAAAATCGTGTATTTCACGAGATATCTTATAAAATAATAATAATAATCGCGATAATTTGATTAAACGACAATATTGTGATGCAACTTTTTGTTTGTTTGTTTTTTCCTTCATTCAAGTCTTTCTTTGTTTATATCCCGCAATGCTCGGGCTCTCGTGTGTATTTACATTTAGTTTCAATATTTTTTAGAGCGAGGCTAATCGTTGAAATAATAAATATTTATGGCTCCGCTATTTTCGATCCGTTTTTCTTGCTTGTTTTTTTTTTTTTTTTTTTTTCTGTCGTTCGAAATGAATAAATCGTTGGAGAATATACACGTGTGCCTGCGTCGACGACGCAACTAATTCATTATCCTATTTACAGCGCGATTCATCAGACATACACGTAACTTTTAATGGAATATTTGTAATTTGGTATAAATCGGTGGTGAATCGATAATTGGATTTAGAAAATTCAATGGTAAAAACGTTTTTTAAAAAGCCCGAAAGATTCCGAGTCTCGGATGCTTCGGCGGTACAAAAAAATACTCTGAATTACGTGGAACGAAAACTTGATAATCGGTCAGGCTAATTGTGCTTTCACAATTTTTTTGGAAGCTAAAATTCACAAAATTTCCATTTAAAACCGTAAAAAAAAAGCTTTTTTTAAAAGCGAGCAATGAAATTGAAATTTTTTAAATATTTTCTTGCTAGTTTTTAGGAATTCTTTGAAAAATCGTGCTCGTTCAATGGAAATTCCGAAACGTTTCGTCATTGAAAATGAATTTGGAGTCGAAATGCCTGAAAAAGATTTTCTTTGAAGTAAATTTTTTTGTACCGCCATTTTGTTTTTCGTTCTCCGCACAAATATTATTCCAGACTCGACAAAACCGAGGCTCGAAACGATTTTTCGTCGACTCGCAATATTTTTCGAAATTTCGACTGTTTGACGTTATTTTTTTTATTTTTTTTTTTTTTCGCCGTTGCTGACGAAGAAATTGAAAACAGAAGCACCGGAAAAATAATGAAAAATTATCGCGAATCGATGAAAATTGTGCGAAAACTGGTTTTCCAGAGACTTCTCGATACTTTCGCCTTAAAAAAAAACGTATTTACCTTAAAAGATAGAGAAAAATTAAACAACAGTAGCAGCAACAACAACAACAACAACATGATAGAGAACAACAAATGGGAGAAATTTGGTATTTTTTTTTCTCTCATGCTCCACCGATATTTTCCTTTTACGAATAAGAAAGAAAAGCGCGCTTTTTCCTTTCAAATTTCGGGAAGAAAAAAAAATGCGACAAACGAATTTCGATTCTACTCCTCAAAAAACGTTGAATTTGAGATAAAAACAAAACGGATTCGAGGCATCGAATGATCGTTGCCGACGTGCTCGTAGGCCTGTGACTTGAGGCTAAAACGTTTTGGAGCCTCGAAAATAGGTCGATCGGGGAAAAGGCCCAAGGGGCAAGGAAATTAGACGTTGAATCGAGTCTCGGATCCATCGGCGAGCATGAGAGTAACTGTACGATTGTTGATCCATATTAGTCGAGCCAGCCGCATCGGATTCAATCGTGCGACGTCGTTGATCGGCGCAGTGCTGTAAGATTTCACGCAGCGCGTCTGAGAATTCCCGAGACCGAACATGCCGCTGCTCGTTTGCTGGAAAAAAAAAAAATCGGTAAATTTTAGTCACGAAAAACCCCGATCTTCTCTTCAACATAAAATGTTCCTCGTATGCGATAACGAAGTTTGATTGTATACCATTCTCTTCGTTTTTTCATCACGAAGAGAACGGTACACGATAAAGTACCATTCGATTCATATTTCGTATCAAAAATTCCATAAAACCAAATAAACTTGGCAAAAAAAGAGTGAAAAAGGTTTTTTCACTGGAAACAAAGATCGAGGACGTTCGAGTTACCTGCCAGAAGCACAATTTATTCTCCGAGCACGAATAACTAACGAGAAACTTTCCCTCCGGTGAAAAGGCCAACGCCGTCACCGGAGCTTGATGCGCCGCGACCGTTTGACATTTGACGTTGCCACGAAGCTCGTACAGCGCCAATTGACCGCCTCGGCCACCCACAGCTATCCTCCGAGTCGCCGGACAATGACTGACCTGAAGGGATTCGAGAAAAAATTATTATCCAGGAATTTTCAAACTATCTCAACTTTAGGAGTCATCGAGCTCACGTGACCAACTCAAAATCGACGGTGGCGCCTCTCATAATAAAGTATATCTGTATCTAGTATAAATATAGTCGCTGACACACGTCAGACGCCTCGTGTGTATTCTACCGGATTTTTCCGTGAGTTTTTATTGAAATTGCGATAAATAAATTTCGTAATATGCAGGGAAGTAGCGTGCATCCGGCTCTGGTCTCTTCAGTTGTGGCCAATGTGTATACAATTTGTAATAAAATAATTATTGTGAATGGCGAAAAAGCTGTCATGGCGCGAGTACAGAGCCTTGTATTGTTTTAAATTTATTGTGTTGATAAGAGATATCTGATCTCCGAAAAGGGAGCACAGCCGGAACCGGGTAATTAAACCGAATTTTTTGATATTTTTTTATATTCGCGTATTCATAAAATTGGCGACGAAATCCGGTAGAATAGAATTTTAGTTTGCTTTTTTGGCACCTGGCGCTGCGTATGCCATCGCTCGATGACTCTTAATCAGTCTAACAAGATTCGAAAAATTTTAATGACTCCTGTGATGGCGACGTGCTCAGAGCCGTTTACCTGATTGAATCTGCACACCGCAGGAAAAACTTCGTTGAGAGGTTTAGTTTTCAAGTGTCCAGGATCGAGGCAATGAAGAATAATGTCCATGACCTGTAATAAAAGTAATAAAAGTAGAAGAAATCAGTGATTCGGAGGAAAGAAAAAAAAATGCGACAGAATAAAGACCTCGACCAGAAGATCGCTCATTTCGCTCTGCATTTTGTCGATAAGCTGTTCGACGATCCTGAGAATTTCCGGTTTAGCTCTAGCGAGAACGCTGGCGCCAAGATTAACGTTGAGAGTTTGAGCGTTTTGTTGGAGAGTGTTAAATCTAGCGACTTCGCGAGCCATCGTAGTGATGAAAGCGGCGGGTCTTGCGGTAGCGATGAGTGTAAGGGCGTGTCGTGCCGTTCTGCAACTGTCGGCCTGTGGTGTGAGCGGCAAACCGTACGTCATGCTCGGCACGAGCTTGTCAGCGTCACAGCACATCTCCAACAGTCCCAGAAGGACTTTCGAGACGTCCAAATAAGGTTCCCAGACGGTGAAGCCTCTGCCGATGAGGTCGATCGCGGCTCTTCGGAGGGAGGTGTGCATCGGGAGTTTCGGGGAGTGGGGGGCGTGCAATAGATGAGTGAGAGCCATGCTCGTGTGTCGGGCGAGGTTGTTGTTACCGATCGCGAAACCTTCGGCGACAGAACTTTTTCTTCTTTGTTGTTGTTGCTGCTGGAGTTGCTGCTCGTTTTCTCGGCTGGTGCGATTGACGCTCGAGGAATTTCCGGTTCCGGTAGCAACGTCCTGACCGAACTCGGCACCGATAACCCCCAGAAGCACCACCGCCGTGTTCTGCTTTCTCTTGAGCTCGGCGACGCTCGACGGCTTTCGCGTTATGCTCATTTCCTCCGCGAGCTCTTCCTCCTCGTCCTCGTCCTCGGGATTACCACCGATCGGGGCTTCACCTCCCACCCCCACTGGCACCGGACTCGCCGATGGCGGACTCTGGTTCTGGGCTTGCGGCGCTATCGGCTCCTGCGTACTGTACATCGGCAGATATTGCGACCAATTGTCTACCAACGACTTACGACCCTTCGGACCCATTCGACCCAATTCTGCCAGCAACAACGCTTGAGCCGCTTCTCGAACCTGCCGAACAAATGTCTATTGATGCGAAGATTTTTGACAGGAAATTGTCAGGTTTTCTAACGATTTTTATCAAGAGACTCGATAGAGTCTCGTGGCAAGTACATTGACAGCTCTGTCGTCTGCTAGCCCGAGGCTCGCCTGGACTATACTTTCTCTGAATAAAACGATTCGCAGTGGTGGAGGTAAAAGTGGCATGTCATTTCGTTCAATTACGATTGAAAAAATGTGACTGAAGAGTAGTTTCGCTAGTTTTTTTTTATTTTATTTTTTTACCTCGAGGCACTGGTGCTGCCAGCGCCGGGCCATCATTTCGACCTGAGGGCGTTTGAAGGTTTTGGAGCCGCCCTGAGCGGCGACTTTGTCAGGCAAAAGAACGCAGTGAAGGGTGGCCAGCAAGGACCATCCTTGTTTTATCTGTGCCTGCTGTACGGTGAATATTTCTTCGTTTTCTTCCTCCGCTTTGTTCCAATTAACACCGGCTGCAGCAGCGGCAACGACGCCACGATTTCCAGGTCGATGCATTTTACGATTTCTCTCCTGTTCCGGGACGAAAGTCGCGTTGTTCATCGACATCAGAGTATTCGCGAGTGCGACCACCGCCAAAAGGTGATTACTCGTCAAGGTCGTCGACAATTCCCAGTGAGCTCGGGCCGTGAACGCTTTCGTCAGTCTATCTTGCCTCACCAATTCCACCGGCAAACGCTGCTCCAATTGAGTCGCTGGCTCTTCCGCAGGCTCCAATCTCGTCTGCCACGTTGGCAACAGCAACGACATGTAGCCTGAATCGAAAAATTAAAAAATTCATATTATTTTCATCACTTTATCAAGCGGATGATCATTATTTTTAGGAATTGATAGATAAATTTATTTAAAATATAATTACATTCAAAATCGAATCAAAATTTAATATTTTTTGTTGAAAATTCGTTTAAATTCCGAAAAATTGATTTTTCGAGTATAAACTCCTCCGAGAGGATTAACGTTCTTGAAAAAAAAGGAAATTCAAAAAATCTGAATGATTTTTGATTCATTGGACAATCGAATAATTGAGAAAAGATTTTTAATTATATCCTTTTCTATAAATTGAACCAAAAACAGTTTTTTTCAAATGAAAAACGAAAGTTTTCCATGAAAATTGTCAAGAACCGTTCGTTCGTGAGTTTTTTTTTTTTTTTTTTTTTTCAATTCGAGCACGTACCACCCTTGGACAAAACGCCGAAAGAAACGGGTACCATGGGCCGTAAGAGGCCGAGTTTAGCTTCGCAGACCCTGTCGAGATCCGGATCCATGCCCCAGGCGTGAAGAAGACTGAGTAGAAGTTGTGCGATTTCCATAGTAGCGTTGGGTTCGTTGAATGCTCCGTTTCGTTTGAGGCTGTTTCTCATCGAGTCGGTGCTGCTCCATCCTTCACCTGTGAATATTAATCAAGATGGATTAAATTTCTGTGATCGATTGCGATGGACTCGCCCCGCTCCTCGAGTGAGACTACAATTAAACCGAGGTGCTCGCAAACAAGTAGCGTGCTACGATCCATCGAGACTCGTTAGAAGAAGAAAATTAAAAAAAATAAAAAACACAAACTCAAAGAAAAAAAACGCTTTTTTTCGTATCTAACGGCTGTGAAAGCGTGACTGAAAAAAAAAACAGATAAATAAATAAAAATAATAAAATTTGTAGCATTCGAGAGTGAGTCGCTTCGCTCTAGAGTCGAATCTAGGCTTCGTTTACATTTTGTTTAAATAAATAAATAAACAAATTAAAAAAAAAAATAAATAATATATTAGATGCAAATTCGATTGAAAAAATGTCGATCTCCTCTCTCTGTGATTGGTCCAATGCTTTTCGAGGTGTGAAAATAAAGACAAAAATTCAATTTTCTAGCTCTACGATGACGACGATGATGACGACGACGACGAACGTTTGAAGCGAAAAATACGCTAAATTCTAGTGACAAATTCACATGCGCATCTACGAGGCAAAATATTTTCATAAATAAAACGACAAAACGTTTTTCAAAAAATAAAAAAAAAAATCAAGAATCAAAAATGACGATTTTTTAGGCTGCTTCTTCCTGACCTTTGCCGTCAAGATTCGACGGCTTGAGGCCAACGCTCTCCGCTTTCGCTTGCAACTTTGTGTGCACATTTTCCGCACCCTCCTTCATTTTTGCCAAAATACCTAAAGAAAATTAGACGGATTACCTTCGGCCAAATATCTTTAGCACTTTTTTTTCATTTTTTTTTTTTCTACTCGAATCACTATATACCGCTAACTACACACGAAAATAAAATTTTATTTCAAGGTCCCAGCACTCAAAATACTCTCCGCCCTTACAGCAACAAATTTAATCTTGTTCCTTTCGATTCAAGGGATTAGAAATTACGAAAATTGAAAAAATTGATCGATTTTTTTAGCTTTTTGTTATATCGAATCTTTGGAAATCCAGGAAAATGAAATTTGCCCAAAAAAATCACGATTTTCGACGCTTTTTGGTGACTTTATTTTCAGGATTTTCATCATCTATTTTTCACACTCTGTTCAACTTTTTCTATTTCTTTTTTTCAGAAATTTGAGTACAAAAAAGTGCGATTCAAATGTTTTTCCATTCTTTTTCAAAATTTGTCCAAGAAAAACGTCAGAAAGAGTAGTTTTTTAGGGTTCTGGACAAATCGAAACTTTCAAAAACTCTAAAGAGGTTCTGGGGCTGAAAAAATCTAAAAAAAAAAAAAAAAAATTAAGTAACACTCGGGCGAAAAGAAAAGTGTTAGATACAGATAAAAATATAAGACGGTACCGTGACGATCTTTCTCCTTGAGAATTCTCTCAACGTCGCCAGCTTTATCCTTGACGCGACCGAAAAAGTCTATAAAATAGACACGAAGAATCTTTTTCTTTAGTAAAAAAATTAAAATCGTAGATTTTGATAATTTGTGTGTGTGTTTGTGTGTGTTTTTTTCGTGAGCTCGATCTTACCTGCGATTTTTTTGTGAGCGTCGGGACTGGCAGATTGCGTCAGAGCCGCGACTTTTTGATACTCGGATGCGGAAATGAGGCCCTGAGCCTCGAGAGATCCGGGTGACATCGAGCCGTACTCGTCGCTCAATAATTGTACTGTGTGCGTCAATTATCATCCATTTTTTTTTCTTTCATTATTTTACAATTATTTTCATTGTTTTTTAGCCCGAAAATGTCTCTCAATTTTGTTCATTATTTCGGAACGATTCGCGCCACGTGTTTTTTTTTTTTAAATCGACGAAAAATGAAAAAAAAAATTCATTGCTCGTACCTATCAGTGCCTCGATGTCGAAAAACAAAATGTGACTTTCCGGATCCTTCGGATTGCTCCTGAAGCCTTGAATCATTAACGGTGTACCTCGCGCCTTTATCTGATTACCGTGCTCGTTTCCATGCCCTCCGTGCAGCTGCTGCAACTGATGAAGACCTCGCTGAGTCGCGTGTCGAATCGCTGACAAATTTCTATGTCTCAGACCCCTGAAAAAGTCAAAAATTTTATTTTTATCACTGTACAATTGTGTTTTTTTTTTTTTTTTTTTTTAATTAAGGCATAAGCAGTGGATTGAAATTCCAAAAGTTCGAAATTCGATAAAAATATGAAGAAAAAAAAATCCAAAATTAGGAAAATCGACGATTTTTTTTTTTTTTGGAAATTTGACCTGAAAAAATGAACAGCGGGATTGGCGAGTCCGAGTTCTCCGCCAGCGGCGGCCCCGCCGCCGATTCCACCCCCGCTGGAAGCGATGCTATTTTCATCGCAAGCGTAAAGCACTTCCTCAGCGATAATGCCTGCGGAATGAGAATAATTAATTTTTAAAAAAAGTTGAAAAGTTGTTTTTTTTTCGTATTTTAATGTTTTGGTGAGAATAATTACCGTGCAAAACCCGATCCAAGTGTCCGGTTTCCATTTGCCAAACGTAGACGGCCCCGTCCGAGCAGCCGACGATCATAAAATCGTCGAGCGGTCTCCACTTGATCGTTACCACCGGAAACAAGTGTCGCGACGCCAATACGACGCATTTACGTTCGGCGAGCGACAGGAGCGTGACGCTGTGATCGGAAGCGACGCTGCACACGCATTTTTGTATCCGAGGCTGAAAAATTGTTCGATTAATTATTTTTTTTTTTCTATTGCTAATTTTCGTTTAATTATCGTTGGTTTTGCCACTTTAAAATAAATATTTTGTTTTCTTTTTAGGCTCCTTGTTGAATTTTTTTTTTTTTTTTTCATTAAAAAAAATTAGTTTCAATGTAAAAATTAATTTTTAGATACTCACGCTGCAATTGTCAGGTGGGACCATGAGTTGTGTGATTTCGCCGGCATGAACGCAGAACCGATGAATCAAAGTGCCGGCGTATAGATCCCATAGGCAAACGGCAAAATCGACGGATCCAGATACGAGATGAGTGCGATCATAGCGGGGTGCAGCGCCGTGAGGATACAAGAGACAATTTACCCGACCGGAATGTCCCAAGAGAACTTGATGAGGCGGCCAATCTTAAAATCCAAAAAGTACACATGCTTTATCAATGATTTTCCACTAGTAAAAATTATTAACAACAACAAAAACAAAGGAGAAAAACAACATGAAGAACGAGAAAAAGAATAAAAACTCAATCAAAAGCATGACATTGACGACAACAACAAAAAAAAAACACCAATTGAAAGTGCAACTAAATAAAAGGACAACAAGAAAAACAAAATCAGCAGCAACCACTGAAACAACTTCGACTAAAAAAGAAAAAAAAAGAGCACAAATTAAACAAGAACAATAACGGTCGATTGAATAGATCACGAACAAAAATTTCAGAAGAACAACATCAGCAACAACAAGAAAAACAACGACTGAAACAACTACAAGTAAAACAGGAATAAAAATTGCGACAGCAATGTCTCAAGAAAAACATCAATAACAACATCAACAAAAATAACATTCAAGCTACAGAAACTGAAACAAAGTCAGTAACAGCAACAACAAGAAAAACAACATCCAAACAACAACGGTGACAGGAACAACTGCGAGAAAAACTACAAAAGCAATAACTAGAACATCAGCAGGAACAAAAAAAAGGGCCCCGATTAAATTTCAATTGGGACTCTTTTTCCTCGCTCGGTTCGAACCGCCGGATGTGACGCCATGAGTCCCAAATTGGGACTCACTTTCAAGTGGGAAAAAGAGGGCCCGATTAAGTCCCAAATTGAACTTTTTCTCGCTCGTTTCGAACCGAATACGGGCGTCATGAGACCCAAAATTGGGATTCAGGTTCAAGTGGAAATAATAGGCCCCGATGAAGTCTCAAATGGGACTTTTTTCCTCGCTCGGTTCGAACCGAATGTGACGTCATGAGTCCCAATTTGAGACACAGATTTAAGTGAAAAAAGAGGCCCCGAACAAGTCCCAAATGGGACTTTTTTCCTCGCTCGGTTCGAACCGAATATGACGTCATCAGTCCCAGATTGGGACTCAAATTCAAGTGGGAAAAGAGGCCTCGGTCAAGTCCCGAATGGGACTTTTTTCCTCGTTGGGTTCGAAGCGAATGTGACGTCATCAGTCCCAAATTGGGACTTGAATTTCCAAATTGGGACTTATTTGCAATTTTACCCTTAAAAAGTCCCTGTTGGAGATTGCTAGTCCCAATTAGGGACTCGTGATCCCACTTCCAGTACGAACCGAGCAACGCGAAAAAAGTTCCATTTGGGACTCAATTTGGGTCTCACTCGTCCACTCAAGTCCCAAAACCCAATTGGGACTTTTTTTGGGTCTTTTTCCAGAGACTCCCTGATCCGCCAGGATCGCTACAATAAATTAAAAAAAAATGAGAACTCGTAATTACCGTCATAATGTTGATGATTCCCGTGCAACAGTTGCAACATAACCGTTTGAGTTGCCGGAACGATAATAATACTGCCGTCCTCTCTACCGACAACGAGACGACTTTGCTGAGGCAAGTAAATGCACGCGGTCAATTTAGATCCATGAGCATCGCCCGAATCAAGCTGATCGAGGATCCCGACCGGTGAAGGCTTCATCGACTCCCATGCCGCCGTCAGACTCGTCTTGATGCTCGGAGCTAGCGCCGGCGGCGGCAAACTCTTGTCCTTTTGACTTATTTGCGAAAGTTGCTGGCTCGTTATGTCAGGTACCGTCCAAAGTATTATTACTCCTTCGCTGTCCCCCCGTAACAAGTATTTTACTGTTTTGTTTTGACGCTGAACCGTTACGAGCCTCATCGCCGGAGGACAAGACAATGGCTGCGACAGGATTTCATTTTTTGTTGTTGTAAAAATTACATTTTTTTCGACATTTCGACTTTTTTTTCTTTGTCTTTTTCATCAGAATCTCGAAGAAAAAAAACGCTTTTAATTCGATTTTCAAATCTTTTTGTACTACAGATCTGCGGAATTACAGTTCTCGCGATCATTAAAAAAAAAAAAATTTAACTGTCAATTTATCGTGTTTGTCAACCTGAAAAAGTTGGCGCAGTGTCCAACGACATTTCGACCTCTGTTTCCAACACTCAATAAAAAAAATAAAAAAACTATTTACAAAAATGTGAATTATCGGTCGTTACCTTGTCGCCTGGCTGGGTCAGCGTGCAGTACAAATAAGGTTGATCGCATTCGGCAGAGGGCGTGTGAAAACTCGTGTTGTCCGCTACGCTACTGTTGGGGTTCGTCAATCCCAACGGATAATTAGTCAAAAATCAATCAGTCTCTTTCTTTCTCTATCTCTTTCTCATATTTGTTTATCTATCGTATAAATAAAAAGCGTGAGTGACGTTCGAACGTGCACAGCAGGGATTTGAGAGTCGATTATTGTTTTTATTCGTTATTCCGAGCGATTTGAGTCCTTCGGAAAACGAGGAATCCATTTCTTCCCCCCCCCCCTCTCCTGTGTTCGTTCTCGGTCGACAAAAATTTTAGCAGCACACAGCACTCACGCATTTGCACACGCACGGGAGGTGAAATAAAAAAAAAAAAAAAAAAGAGTCAAATATATTTCCCGACCTCGTTCACGTTATTTTCATTTCAATTATCACGATAAATTCACCTTCGAATCATTCGAATAATTCAATCGTAACATTTCAATTATTATTATTTTTTCTTGTTTCACGAAGCCAAATTGATAGTTAGCGCCAACGGCGGTGCGTGCGAAAAGCGAAAGAATAGAAACAAAGCGGATCGAAAGAGCGATTTTCGTGCCACACAACTTCGTCCAGACTCGCAGTAGCATTTAAATTAAAAAAAAAAATAAAAAAAAAACATCGATAATATTTGTAAACATCGAAGAAACTCGCGCTGTGTGCCGTGTGTAAAATGAGAATGAAACAAGTGCGGTGCGAGACGACGTTTTCGTGACTCTCTAATTGCTCGTTCGTGTTTTTTTTTCTTAATCAACAAAGAAAAATGGAAAGCAGCAGATAATCGCATTTTCTACGTATTTTTTTTTTTTTTTTTTTTCTACGAAAACAATAAATCGAAGAACAGTGACACAGATATACCACAAATATTTTATTATCAATAGTTTTAAAATGAGATGATTGAATGAAGGTTACCTGCTGAGAGCCTTGCCCTTCAGCTTGCTAGAACAGACCGTTTCCAACGTAGATTTTCGGTAGAGATTATGTTAAGGCGCATCGTGGTTAAAAAAGAGAGACAAAAAAAAATAAACAAACACAAATATATGCGTTAAATGACATTTTTTTTGAGTGAAATATGGGTTTTCTTGGGAGAGCGATCGGGAGGGGGGAGCATGATTCAATGTGTCGAGGGCTGTTATTGCTAGGTTTTTCGTTAAACAGTGAAAACGTGACGAAACAATGGCGCTCCGCCATTTTTTTTTCTCGGCTACGGTCCAACGAATCTTTTCAAAACTTTTCAACTCTACTGTCGCCCTGGTGGACGCGTCGAGAAACCATTATTTGGGTACCAAAATAGTCGATTTCGTCAAAATTTCGAGACAAAAAAAAACTAACGAATTTCGGTTCGAAGCAAAGTTGCTTTTCAAGTGTCAATGTAATAGTTTAACGAAATTTGAGGCTTTGATAGAATATTTGTAGAAACGATTGAATCCTATTTTTTCGAAATGTTTTTTTTTTCTCACGTTCAGGGAAAAAGTGATCGAACAACGATGACGAAATTCCTCAGCTTTTTCTTTGTCATTTGGACATGAAAAATTCGGTGAAAAACATGACAAAAAAATGAAAAATGCGTTCAACTTTTCCTATTTTTTTTTTTTTTTTTTTCAAACGCCACACATGCGGAATTCTCGTAAATCAAAATTTGTGCGTATAACAAATAAATAGATCAGAACGAAAATAAATTAAACGTAAATAATATCAGTGTGTCTGTATTTATAACTGAAAATAAGTGAAAACACTTCGTACAAACGTGTTATTCGTTTGGAAAATATAAAATTCCTTCGAATGCTCGTGCGACGATAAATAATCGAGGTTGTCAGGTGTCAATCGAAATAAAAATTATTTTTTCTGAAACTGATCGATCGTAAATCATGGCGATCAAAAAAATGTAGGGAATTGAGGTTAAGAGCACGATCGGTCAGCGTATAAATACAATTTTTTATTCGTCGTGAATCACATCGAGCAAATCCGTCTGATCGAGATCGTCCGATTGTTTTTCTTTTTTTTTTTCAAAAAGTAGAAAAAATGTCAAGTAAGTGAAGCTTTTTTTCTAATTATTGAAAAATAGAAAATTCGTGTTCGATACTGAGGCAAATTTGAAATAAAAATGATTCACTCATTTTTTTTTCTTCTAATTTTGCTCTGATTTTCGATTGAATTTTATTATTTTCCTACGAGTCGTGAGCTCAAATTAATTGAATTGTTTTTTTTTTTTTCCCCACAGAGATTCAGAAATTCACCGTTTTTTTTATCGCAATCGTATTGATCAGCGTAATCGCTGTCGATGCTAGTGTCAAAAAAGATGCTAGTCAAAAGAGAAAGTCAACCTTCCTCCCGGCTAAATTCTGCGAACCAGAATATCTAAACGAAAACGATGATGCGGCCGTTATTAGGAACAAGTGTGAATTCGTTAAATTCATGAAGGTTGAGCCTGTAGGAGGACTTTTTCAAATCTACACCAGGGATTACTCGAAATGGCGACGAAGAAATACTATGCATTAGTAGTAAATGAGTATTGTAAATAATATTACTAAAAATTTGAACAAAAATGGTTTTTCAATCAATTCGCTATCGAATGATTGTTGTACAAGAAATTAGTAAAAAAAAAAAAAAAAAATCAATGCCGTTTTTTTTTTAAATCAAATTCATGTTACATAATCAAGAGTCTCGGGACAAGTACATTGACAGCCCTGTCATCTGCTGGCCCGAGGCTCGCCGAGACTATACTTTCTCTGAATAAAACGATTCGCGGTGGTGGGGGTAAAATTGGCATGTCATTCCGTTCAATTACGAAGCTCAGGAGTCATTTGATGCTTTGTAAATTAAACGTGTTTGAAAGTAATTACAACGAACGACCTGATGAGTTATGATTTTTCAATTTTTTTTTACATATTTCTCGTTTCTAATTCGATAAGAATGCAATTTTTCAACGACTAAACTTGGTCTTTGGGGAGAAAGATTCCGTGTTCTAGTAACTTCCGTTCGACGATTTCAGTGACTCAAAATATACGATTTTGCAATATTATTGAGAAAAAAACGAAACTATCAATCGAGCTGAAATTTCGACAATAGGCAGATAAAATATTCGTCTATATCATATAAAAAAAAGAATTATTAAGAATTTAGCGATGGGCCACTTTGCCCCCATATTAACCTACATGCAGTCGTAAATAAAAATCTAAATTTAGTTAACAAGTTTTAAAACCGATATAATTTTGACGTGAATGATGTAAATTCTCGACTCTTTACCACACGCAGCATCTTCCTTAAACGCTTATCAGTCCCGAGTCAGCACCCCTCCAAACATTCTAGAGCACGGCCCCGTTGACCTTCGGTAGCCATCCCGCTGTCCGCCTCGCTATCACTCGCGGAGTAAT
The DNA here is from genome assembly GCA_037893425.1 of Campoplex nolae. Taxonomy (NCBI): domain Eukaryota; kingdom Metazoa; phylum Arthropoda; class Insecta; order Hymenoptera; family Ichneumonidae; genus Campoplex; species Campoplex nolae. The sequence goes on from JBBLXU010000655.1 coordinate 1,195,013, forward strand.
ACATTGTTAGCGTAAGAACAATAAGCCCTACTTCCAACTGCCCCCACGAACATCCATCTGCTCTAGTCAGTTTATCTCCATCATCCGAATCTCTAATTTGCACTTTCTCGATTCAGCACCCATCAACAAGGTCATTGAAATAAATAGACTATTTGCTTCAAGCTATTTTTCATTATCATTTCATAATCCCATTTGGGACCATCACATTTGAAAAACTTTAAATAATTTTATTATACACTTGGCATAATCAATAAATCGGAGGGCGTGACACGTGTCTAAATAACTTGTTCGAAATAACTTTATTCAAAAATAACTTCTCCAATAATAACTTCCGCAACGTTAACTTTTGCAATAATAATTTTCTGTAAAATGACTTTTCGGAATTATTATGATACCATGAAAGATGCTCGAGACAACATTTATCTATGGTTATTCACACTTATGTGCGTGTCATGTGTCAATGTGTTGTATACGACAGATAATCGTTATGTTTGAGAGAATTTTTTCAGTATGCCAGTTATTATACCTCATTTATTCGTTTATTTATTAACGACGTTGATTTATCTCCACATTTTTCGTTAATATTTAAAGTGCATTGCTGGAAACATTGTATTATAAATACTGTCCAAATTATCTGGTCGAAAATTAAAAGTCATTATTGCAAAAGTTATTATTACGAAAGTTATTATTGCAAAAGTTATTGTTGCATAAGTTATTGTTATTGTAGAAGTTATTTTTGACAAGTTATTTAAACATGGAGCCATCGGAGGATCCAGGTGCCAATGAAACCAGAAATCATTATTATTATTATCTTTGTTTTTTTTTCAAAATCATCGATCGTGAATAATCAAGCACAATAAATGGGTGCGTTCTGATATTCACTGTCAGTACTGCCAGAACATGCGTTTACACCGTAGATTGTACCTATATGTATGACTCACAGTAACTTGCGGTGAATATCGGAATAGGGCTAACGAAGGGAAACTGTATCGAAAGCACGATCAGCCTGAGCACGTAAAACGTAGTTTTTTTTTTCTTCGTCGATCACTTCGCATAAATCCGTCTAACCGGCATCATTAGAAAAATACATTAGATTCGATTATTCCAAGTTAATGAATTGAAAATTTGCATGAATGTTCTTGAACAGGGCTTAATTATGTGTGAAAAATTTGGAGAGGTTTCACCGTCTGGTAATCGAGATATTCATTGTTGAAAATGACAAGTTTAACATGGGCTCTTATGGGAGCTTTCAAAAAATTGCGATCTTCGACAATAAATATCTCACTTTTAAGACGGTGAATCATCGGCATATTCCGCCAGAAGTCTTATACCGTCTTAAGCTTTCTGGTTACAAAATTTTATTGTGCAAAGTTGGAAAATAATTTTACCATAAGATTCGCTTGAATTTCCTTAAAAAAATTATCTTTCGGGTTATCGTCATCAGGGTTATTGATTGATCGATTATCAATTTCTTGTTATAATTTACTCGTATTTCTTCCTCTTCAATAAGAAAAGAAATTTATTGATTCGACAAAACTTTTTGTTGGATCAACAAATCATGGCGAACAAATTTCTTTTCTCAGTGTCGAATTGTTCGAAGGGAAGGTAAAGCATTTTTTCATATTTAATTATGTTTACCTGTCAGTGTAGAAATTGAAAAATTCATTGAATCTTTACTTTGCAGAAAAATGGAAAAATACGCGATTCGTTTTTACCCAATTTTATTATTCATCGTAATTGCTGTCGATGCTTCATATTGGAGCTCTGAAAACGAGGGAACAATTGGAGTCCCGGTTTATGTGTGTAAGCCAGAAAATCTGGTCAAAGCGTGTCGGTTGATCAAGAACCTTTGTGAATATATTTCGTTCAGTGATATTGAGCCTGTGGACGAATATTATCATATGACGTCACGTAAGTACGAAAATTAAAAAAAAATACGCCAACTCGCAGAATCCCTCAAAACTGCCGTTATTGTATATTATTCAATTTTCGAAATGCTCCAATGACATTTGTTCGACATAAAATTTCATTCATTGAAAATCTTATCATTTTAAAGGTGACTTCAATGAAGCGTTGCAACCATCAATCGGCATATAAACATCTGGAGACCCGCGACTCCAGTAACGGAAACAGGAAAAAAATAAAATTTCTGAATTATCGTCATTATAGAACAGAAAATAAACTTTGTAATGTACAATTGGTCATTTCAGCTGCTTTTTGTATCGTAGAACCGGGATGCAAGACCCGACCGTAGAGAAAAAAACGTTTTTATTTATTTTTTTGTTGACCTCTGTAGTTATTTTATTTCTGAATCATTTTATGATGACATAACTTATGGAAATTTTTGTCATCAAATCGAAACATTCTCTACTTGGGAAATAAAATGTCGAAAAAAAATGGAAATAGAACATTTTTTTTTAAATAAAATGCGAAGCACAAAGATATGTAAAAATAGAAAATAAAATTCGATTCAATGATCAAATTTATTCGTTTTTATCGCTTTTCTCCCTATCTTTCATTGCTATGCTCCAGTTTCGGTGTCTTTTTCCAGTCGGAATTCTAATTTAATCTTTCGTTCGGATCAGTCTAGCAATTTGGTACATTTATTGACTTTTTTTTTTTACTATCGAGGACGAGGCTTTGGGACATTTTGAAAATTCTTCGCTATTTCGTGTTAAGAAATCAATATTTTTTTTTTTTTCATGCCAATAATGGGTTAATCCCAAGTACGGGACAAAACGAAGCAAAACATTTTGAAAAGATTCGTTTTCAGAAAAGAAAAAGTCCGAGAAAAAATGGGCTTTTCGTTGCGTTTTCATCAAGTTTTCATTTTTTTTTCTTTAATTAATTTCTAGCGATTCTAAATCTATTGGGGACGACTGTGTATGAGCGATAAATCTGTTGTTATATCGAAATGCTGTTCGAAGGATGCTTCTAGCTTTAGTTTCATTTTCACCAATGAGAAAATTAAATTTTGATTGTGCATTGCGAGCGTGCGCCTCTACCGAGCAGCATTAGCAGCAGCGTTTCCGTCCACCGATTATTTTTTCTTTTCTTCTCGATTCGTTTGTTAATGCTCACTTTTCATCATACGTTTCTCTGCACCTCTCTGCACCATTTTTTCAAACCAACTATCAACACTCACACTCGCACACACACACACACACACACACACACACGGAAACGGGGAGAGTGCTTTTCCCATTGTGCGTTGATTTCTCTTGCCGGATGCTCAGCTCTTCAGCCAATTTTTCAGCTCTCGAGTCGATTGTCATCGGAAATAACGAAATTGTTCCATAAATTAATCTCGAATGATGGAAAAAAAAAGTTTGCAAAAAATGACAAAAAAAGATTGGCAATTTGAATGAAAAATGAATTTCTGGAGCTTTTTTTTCATTTTGTGTTTTTTTTTTAAGATTTTTCTTGCGAATTATTCGACCATTGATCAAAGAATGGAGAAAAAAACAATTGAAAAATTGATTGAAGGATGAATTTCATGAGCTTTTTTTTCGTTTTTCAATTTAAACAACTTGTTTAAAGAGTCATCGAGCTCACGTGACCAACTCAAAATCGACGGTGGCGCCTCTCATAATAAAGTATATCTGTATCTAGTATAAATATAGTCGCTGACACACGTCAGACGCCTCGTGTGTATTCTACCGGATTTTTCCGTGAGTTTTTATTGAAATTGCGATAAATAAATTTCGTAATATGCAGGGAAGTGGCGTGCATCCGGCTCTAGTCTCTTCAGTTGTGGCAAATGTGTGTACAATTTGTAATAAAATAATTATTGTGAATGGCGAAAAAGCTGTCATGGCGCGAGTACAGAGCCTTGTATTGTTGTTAATTTATTGTGTTGATAAGAGATATCTGATCTCCGAAAAGGGAGCACAGCCGGAACCGGGTAATTAAACCGAATTTTTTGATATTTTTTATATTCGCGTAATCATAAAATTGGCGACGAAATCCGGTAGAATAGAATTTTAGTTTGCTTTTTTGGCACCTGGCGCTGCGTATGCCATCGCTCGATGACTCTTAAGTCGTTTTAAATTTTTTTGCATCAATTTCTTATTTTTCTAAATTTTGTACTCAGCGAAGCTGAGCATCCGGCAGAGGGTGTTGGTCAAAGTTGAAAAATTAGAACGACTCAAAAAGTCGCAAGGCTGTTTCTACCGTAGAAAAAAAAAACAAACAAAAAGATCGAACGAAAAAAAAAAATAATAAAAGCTCTATGCGAGACTATCCTACGAAAAGTTGTTGCTATTTTTTTTTTGTTTTTTTTTCTTTTCGTTTTATATAAAAATGTATTAATTATTTAGTATTATTTCAGTGCAATCGTTACGTGCATGAGTCTACCTTTCGATGTGTACCAGAACCCTATAATCAATCAAGAAATAAACAAATCAATAATACGTATTGACCCTTTCGAACGAAAATATAATGACCTTGAGAGAGAGAAAAAATTTGAAAAGTGCGATGACGTTTGTATATTGATCGATGAAAATTTTTTAGAAGAGTTGAAAAAAAGAAAAATTGACGTTTCGTGGCGAAGAAAAAGGGCGATCCGTAACCCCCGAATTGAAAAAGCGTCGATAAAGTGCACCGAGAATCAAGAGCGAAACCGAATCACGTCCGAATGTCGCGAGACTCGAAAAAATTCGATTATTTTCAAGATTTATCGTTAAATCGTGACGGAAACAAAAAAAGAGAGAGAGAGATTTCTTGACGTACTTGGCTGGCAATTTGTAAAGATATCCGTGTCCCTCGTCGCTCCAAAGTATCACACGGTCAGCGGACAAAAAATCACCGGCCATCCATCTCTCGCTCGGAGGGGCCGTCACCGAACACAATACCGAAAAATCTCCGGCATCGAAAATCTTCGTTTGGATACAGAAAACAAAAAAAAAAGCATTAAATCATTATTTTTTGCAGTTTGCAGTTTGGCCAATAGAAGAAACAAGGATTTGGAACTTTAACAACTTTTTTTTTGTAGTTTTGAAACGAAAAATTATGACGTTTTCGATCATGTCAGTATTTTCGTGTACTTTGAAAATAAAAAATTGAAAATTTTCGACTCTCCAACACTTTTGAGCACTTTTTAAACGAAAAAATGAAAATTTCAGTTCTCGATAATTTCAAAAATTATAAAATTTCGAACTTTTCAACGTTTGTATTAATTTTGTTCAGTTTAAAAATGAAAGAAGCAAAATTTTCCATAGTTTTTTAGTGCTTTAGATATGAAAAAACAAAATATTTGATCCTCCTGATGTTCGAATGTACTTAAAAGATGAAAAAAGAAAATTTTTCTGGATCTGTCCAGTTAAAAAATATATTTTTTTTTTCGGACCTGCCAATATTTGGAGCAAACGATTAGAACGGTTCGCTGGTTGTACGGGCAGCAGGTAAGGGCGAGGGCGTTGAGACATCTTATCTGTTTGCTCTCGTGCTCGTAGAGCGGTTCGCTGTTTCGATTCTCGTGGCCGAGGAGGGTCCAGACTTTGACGGTGCCGGTGGTCGTTAAGGCGAGAACAACGTCATCTTGAAAAATGGTCAATTAGTTGATGCGACGAACGCGCGCTAAATTGTCGAACAAAGTCTTGCATCACAAACAAAATTTTTGCTATTTTCACGCAACGGTGCGCATTCATTGAACGGAAGAAAAAAAAAATAGTTTCAGAGACGAACTTCAATGAGGATGCAGCAAAAAAAGTCGTCGTTTTTGTTATTTTTCTTCGATTTCTGTTCGAAAATTTTTTTTCTATAATTTTGCAATTTTTAATTGGAAAATTTCGACGAATTTGGTCGATTTTTTTTACTGCAAAAATATTGATTTTTATTGTTTATTTATTTTTTTGATTACATTCAGGCAAAATCTTGAAACAAAAATCAACATTTTTGTGTTCATAAAATTTATTTCGTAACGTCGAAAAAAAAAATGGCAAAAAGTGCATTTTCTCGGTTTCAAATTGAAGTTCGTCCTCGAATAGCTCGATTGTAGGAGCCAACATTCAGCATTCACCGATCAAAAACAAACCGCAGCATTCGAGTTAAATGAGTAACGAAAAAACCCAAAAATTTCGCATGCAAGAAGCACCAAATTTGTTTCAACTCGCAGGCATTCGTGAGCAAAAAAAAAAGTTAAAACAGAGAAACGAACGGTATGAAAAGTCGAATGAAAAAAAAAAAAAAAAAAAAAAAAAAAAAACAAACAAACAGAAAACACATTCGTTAGTGAGATTCATTGACTTCTTTCCTCAAAAAATTCCACCATTCTGCATTTCTCGTGTGCCTGCTTGTGTGCGTCTATGTGATTGTGCAAAAAAAATGTGTTGCGCCGGAGTCAGCGCGATGGAAAAGTGAGTCGATGGAGAAATTTTGATTGAAAAAAATGATAAAATACTGTCAGGAAAAGAATGAATCGAAAAATCAATTAAAAAAGACAGGAATTCGCTTAATTTTGTCGAGTTTGATCAAAAATTCATGAAAAATGGAGCGAAACATGAAAAATGTGTGTATATTTTTTTGAATTACATGAAGTATGACAAAAATTGATAGTGCGATGAAAAAAAAGGGATTAAAAATGCAACATTCATGCCGGCTGGCACTCAAAAATCCATTCAAAAACAGCTGACTTAGAAAAAAAATTCAACGGATACTCAACCATATTTTAATATTTGTCTTTCCTAACGTGTGTAGTTTGTGGTTTTTTTTGTTGTCTCAATACTTACGTTGAGGCAATTAGATTGGTGTAGGAGAGCGAGTGCGGGCGAGTGTCTTGAATGGCAGATGAGAGAGAGAGAGAAAGAGGGGGGAGGACGAGTTAATTGGACAAAAAAAACAAAGAAAATTGACGATACCGAAAAAAGAGAGTTTAAAACGCCCAAAATTGGGCGCAGAACCCATTTTTTTTGGAACCCAAAATAGCGTCCGAATTAGTCAATTCCATAAATTAAAAAATCCTCAATAAAATTAACTTGACAATGCTGTTTGTATTCCCGCGAGAAAAAAACGATGATAGAGATCAAAATAAAAAGATAAATGGACAATTCCCCGAGTGGTGATTAATTATAGGAGCAGGAGATTGAAAAGCGTAGGTGTGACAAAGTGTAACTAACTTGTGTGCACGTAGAACCGACCTTTCCGTTTGGCCGGTCTCAGAACGTGCAGCGCGCTTATCCAGTCCGGATTGACGCGCGAGCTCAGCGTAAACAGCACTTCTAAACTGAAAGGATCCATTACGAGAACTTCCGGATAATATCTGTAAAAAAAAAAAGCCTCGTTAAAGAGCAATTAATCGAGCCGCGACGCTCGGTTTGACAGCGAATGTCAAAATTTTGATGGAGTTACCCGGAACAAAATAATCTGACGTCTTCTCCGCCTGCCGACACGTAAGGCAGCATCTGCGTATGAATATTGTTGAGTTTGACAGCTTCTCTGCATTTTCCGTCCACCAGATCCCAGGTACACATTTCTCCGCTTTCGCTGCTGCTTACGATGTAATTTTGCTCCGTCGCGACGCTCGCTCTGCTCAGGCACAAAACCGGAGCGGTGTGGCCGACCAAAAGACAGCGGGGCGTCATCTGCAAAATTTTAGGAAATTGAAATCGGTCCGTTCGGCTTTGACGAGAGAAAGAGACTCGGCGGACTTGGCTTTTACCTCCAACGTCTCCGAATCCACCTGCCACAGACATATTTGACCGTCGTAACAACCCGTCACCAGAGTCCTTTGATCCCGGGACAAATAAACGCACGAAATGCAGTGGGTCGGTGCTATTCGGCCCCAGAGCACTATCGGCACAACCAGACTCGGCCCGGCTGTCATGTCGAGTACTTTATTGGACGCTGCTCTTAAAAATAAAGCAGAAAATACATTTTTTGATGAAATTTTCGACTGAAAATCACTGAAATTCAAATATCAATTTTTCGATCGGTCTTCGCACTCAACTTTGGGTCCGTACGACCCAAATTTTTATTTACATTCATTCGTGATGAATTTTCTGTCAAAAGGGGAACGAAAATATTTCGAATGATCAAATTCGTCTTTCTGCGTTGACGTATGAGAGATTTTTATTGAAAATGACAGAAAAATGAATATTTTACGTGAAAATGTTGGGTCTGAATGACCCGAATGTTTATGCAATGAATTTTTTTCATTTTTTCGATTTTTACAATTTTGAAATATAAAAAATGGAATTTCTTCGCTGGAAAAACGTTCGGATCATCCAGACGCTGCTGAGGGTTAAAATTTTCACTTTTTAAGAGTTCTACAAAGTGTCCATGAACTCACGAGATTTTTAATTGTTTTTAAACCGAAAAAAGTGATCGAGGCTGAAAAAATTGGCTAACAATTTTCGAGTATTTCTTAACAAAGCAGCTTGATTTGTTTATCGAATAAAGTAACATCGTGGAAAATAAGAATTTTCAAATAACTTCAGATTCACTGTTTATCCGCGGTTTAACCAAATTTTTTTGTTTTTTTTTTTTTTTTTCGTTTTTCGTTTTTTTTCTCGTCACGATACGTTCCGCAACTCGTGTGTGCGTGTTCGCACGCGCCTGTTCTGCATACGAGTGTGCGAGTATAACCCGTGGTTATGACGAAACGAGAAATTTAATAGTCGAGAGCGGTACAAACGAAATAACAAAAATACAAAAGTAAACTGTACTCACCGACGGGGTGGGGGCGTCTGTTTTCTCGAATTAAAATCGAGAAAAAAAAAAAAAGGAAAACTCTTCGAGACGACACTAAAGTGTAATAGATCGGTAGAAAAAAAGCGTCTGCTACATCGCGTTCGCGACAGACGTCACTGACAGCAGTGTTTCCTCGTTCGATGACAAGTTGTTTTTCTTGTTGTTGTTGTTTATTTATCTTTCATTTCATCGCTCACTGATTTTTTTGCCTCCACGTCGTCGACACTCGCTCTCGTACAGTTTATACTTTTTTTTATATTAATTATTTATCTCTATCGTAGTTACGAATTATGGGCGGTACGAAAAAATTTCTCGATCAATTACCAGAGTGTGAATATGCGTGGACGATCGCGACGATCGCGAGAACCGCAACTCGTCGTCGTTCTCGCGAGACACGGGAACGCGAGGGCCAGGAGGAGAGAGGGGAGCGGAAGCGAAAGAGAGCTGGCAGAAGCGGGCAAAAGTGTGCCGAGTGTCGCGCGCGCGTCAACTCGCCCAAACTATATACTCGTCACAAAAAATATATATTACGTACGAAGAGCCATCTTGAAATTGAGTCACAAATAACACGAAAGAGCGAAGCGAACGGCCCTGCGGAGTGCTCCGGGGGGACGGGGGACAGAATCAGCTGTTTTGTGTTCGAAAGACGACTAGTATACTACACGTTTGCGCAGTTCGAGTTCGTACGAGATTCTCATCGTGATAACCGCGCGGAGAAACTGGACGAGAATGGAATAAGATAACGACCGGGGCCGGGGTCATGACGCCGAACTATTTCTCCGGGAGGGGGGGGGGTGAGGGAGTAATAAATAACAATTGATATATACATTTCTCGGGAAGGATTATCCCTCGGAAAGCTGAGTCCGGATTTAGGACAACTTGAATCTATCTCGAAGGTTTTGCATTCAAAGCTGAATATCTCGGACAAAAAACCTCGTAAATTGAATCAATTGTGGTTTTTTGGAAAGCGGAGAGTCTATGCTTTCGCTTAAACTCAATAAATTCAACCGTTATACGAAGAGAAACGCGATAATCGTTATTTTAGAATTTTTTCGAAACAGTTTTTACGTAGCGAAGTATCCTGCTCGTTTAAATCCGAATATCTCAGTGAAAAATCATAATAATTCGAAACAATTGTAGTGTTTTGAAAAGTAGAGAACGAGAGCTAAATTTTAGATCATAAATATTTATTCCTTCTAGATCAAACGGCGCTACAATAACTTTCGAAATTTTCTTGGCACTGTCAAAATACCTCGTTCCTTCAAACACTTACATTTCAGCCAAAAATTAAAACGATTCCAAACAATCGTAGTGTTTCGGAAATCTGAGATTCGCAGCTACAATCTGAAAAAAAATGTTTCCTCCTACGATACCGAGAGGCGCTGCAATCGTTCTTTCAAATCTGCTCGAAACAGCGCGCTTCTCAAGACACTTGTGTGGAAAAAAAAGCGTTTTTTCTTCTACAGTTTCTTCTTGAATGGTTCCGACACGATGACCTTGAAACAGCGATCGTTGTCGCGGCATAATCGGCAAAGAATTTTTGAAAAAATGCTGAAACTCTTTGATGTAAACGATGTTTATTTCGATACAATAAATACAGTCGAATGGTATGAAGAAAAAACTTTTATTCTGGTACAAAAATCGTAGTTTATGGAAGCCAATCAGCGCATCTTGGGGTTGGGAGGTTGAAGCACGGGCCGGGCAAGAACAGCTTCGTCCCAAGGTCCGTAAATGTTTTCCTTGTACTTTTGCCACCGGATGTACCACAAGGGACAAATAAAATGTACAAAAAGAGTGACAGCTATGTAGAGAGAGGCGAGAATCGGGGAAACGAGGATCAAAAGGTAAAGAGTACCAGCGGCGAGTACGAGGGAAACGAGAATTTTGTTGGTGCTTCGAGCGAGTAAAAATGGCAAAAGAACAAAAGCTTGTACGGCGACGGTTAGGAGAGAGAAAGCGTGGAGGGGAGAGGCGAGTCTGGAGGCGAGCATGAGGGAGCCAAAAATCGAGGAAGTTATCGCGAGGGAATCCGATAGGGAGACCTGGGGCGAGCCGTATTTGCTGAAGATAAGATGAAGAAGAAACATGAAAATAGTCATAGCGTATATCGTGTCGGTGCTGACAGTTTCGGTGAGAGTTTTTAAAATCGGCGAAAGTATGTAACCAAACGCTAGAAATATAAGAGCAGTTCTCAAATCCTTTGAAACACGATCCGGCACGTCGGAGAGCGTCGTTATCGTGTAAAAAATATAACCGAGCACCGTCAATACAGCGCTCGAACTGAATATTATATTCGGCGTTGTCCACTCTTGATTCAACCAGATAAATATTATCACGAATAGTATCACGATGCTCAACTGGATCGAAACACTCGCACCGAGCCCGATCGCTCCCCTCGTACTGACGCCGTTCGGCTTTATGTTCTTTCGCAATTCTTCCAGAAACGTATTGTCCGTGTAATTGTCCGGCAAACCACGATTCTCGTACAAATTCTTCTTCCATGGTACCCCCACCTTCCGCGATCTTATACTCGACATTCTTACAATTTTTATTTCCTGCAGTTCTTCAGATTTTATGATAATTAAAAACTGTCATTTTGAGGTTATAGGAACGTTTGCAAGCTCGCGATCCTCGCGCCGTACTGACGTAACTTTTGGTGCTTTTGACGTTTCGTTGGTTGCCTATTGCGCCGCGGCGCACCAGCGCGCTGCGTATGCTCGACGCTCTCATTTCTCAACTGCGAACACAAACTCTGTAAAGTTTGTTTACGGCAGCGGTGATCGCATATCAGCACTAAAACCGATAAAGCTCTCGTTATCATTTTTTTATTCGACAAAACTTTACGATCGTCTTGGTTTTTCTGAGTCGCCTTATTTCGTCATTTACGTTTTCGAATGCTGCCACGCAGCAAGATTCTCGGTTCTCATTATTGGCGCCGAGATCATAACCTCAAATTCTAAAATGCGAAAATTCCTGAGAGCTCAGGCTCAAAATCAGGCATCGATACAAAAACATCTGACGGAACAACAGGCCAACAAAAGAGGAGCGTTGCTCGTTGACTCCTCGTCGAGCGAGGAAGACGACAATGAGGAACGGGAACAAGCTTTGCAAATCGCCGTATCGAAAGTTGTCTCGTCCTACGAAGGCGAAGGCGGCGATACCGAAAAATCTCTCTCTTATCTGACCGACGTTTTTCAATCCGGCGGTGCTACTTGTCTCATTTGTATTTCGTCGGTTAAAAAAACTGATCCGGTAAGCAAATTTTTTTAATTCCTTAAAGTTTTCCGATATCCAAATACCGCCGAAGTCTGAAAAACCATAACGTCATGAATTTTTATGACGATCAAAGCGTCTGTTTAGAATCCAACTTTGCCGGATACAATTTCTGCAATTGGCTACAAATTTTGGAACGAAACCATAGAAATTCTTTTACTTGATATTTATCTGTTTTATTGGCACATAATTGTTTAGATTATCGTTTTTAATGCTCGATTTCTAAAATTGAATAATTTTAAAATTGTTTCAGGTTCTTTCAAAATATGCAAAAATGACGACGCGCTTAGCACAGATTATCGATTTTTTCTAAGTTTTTTCCTTTTACGGATCTTAGAAAAAAGAAGTAACAATTATTCTGCGACATTCCGTTCGCTAATTTGAAGCTTATTTTTGAACAAACGTCTCGGAATTATGTTGATGAATGCGTACTTGTTTCTGGAAAAATTAGTTCTCGTTCTGGACGAATCGTTAAAAAACGTGTTCAAGATTTCAGAAGAAAATACTGAAACGGTTTCAGATTTATTCTTCATTCTAAAACTCTTCTTGAAAAATAAGTAAATATTATCGAAACAATTTTCGAAAATCATTCGAAACCACGATCCTTGCGGTAAAGACTCTAGTAGCGACTCATTTATATTTCGACATTAGTATGCGTAAATGTCTAGATTCTCTACAACGATAGGACTGATCGTTTGATAAAATTATTGTGATCCGAACAATTATCAATGATTGATTGTCCTCTGAAACAGATATGGAGCTGTTCGACGTGTTTCTCGTTTATGCATCTAGGCTGCATTCAGCACTGGATACACGACAGCCTCGGCTACAAACGGGAAAAAGGAATAAATCCTTTGTGGGCATGGTAAACGACAATTTTTACCATTCGTTTTGTACTGGGCTAGCTGTGCCTAGGGGCTTTGCTTATTGAACATCTATTTTTCAATTTCCTTTCAATGGAATACTAAAAAAACAAAAAAAACGTTCAATTTTTCAAACTTTTTTTATCATTTCTTTAAAATTGTTGTAATTTTTTTTCCAAACAAGATTGGAACCTCAGCCACCGCTCATTTTGTTCGTTTTTAAATTCTCTTCGAATTGGTAATTTTGATTTTTTCGTTTATCGATATTGTTAAATTACCGGAGATTGAACAACTTCATCAAACTTTTTTTTTTTTCATTTCTGTAAAGAACAAAATATCGAAATTTTCATACAACCAAAAACATAGTTCGAATCATGATACTTGGTTTCGTGGAAGAATCGTCGTAATCGGTTCAGCGTTTTTTTTTTTTATTGAAAAGCAGCCAAACATTTTTTAGCGAACAGATTTATACAGAGCTTAGCAAAAAGCTAATTAATCCTGAAAAAATTGACTGCGCAGTCCGAAATGTCGAATGGAGTACACGGAAGAGGAGACGCCGAAAAGATACACTTGTTTCTGCGGGCAGACGACCGATCCGGCATATCAGCCGTGGCTGATACCTCACTCGTGCGGAGAAAAATGCGACAAAGCTCTGAAACCAGCTTGCGGTCATCGCTGTCTCCTTCTCTGTCATCCAGGGCCTTGTCCGCCTTGTCCAAAGATGTTGGAAGTGGGTTGTTTCTGCGGAAAAGAGCCGCCGCGGCCGCGGCGCTGCAACGCCAAAGAATGGAGCTGTGGTAAAGTTTGTTCGGCGAAATTAGGGGGTTGCGGGCACACCTGCAAAGAAGAATGCCATCCGAGGGAAAGCGGATGTCCGCCGTGTGGAGAGTTGGTTTCCTTGAAGTGTAACTGCGGCGCGGAGACGAGAGTCGGTAACTGCAGCGAGGGTGATTGGAAATGCGAAAAGCGCTGCGGCAGGATGTTCTCATGCAAAGTTCACACGTGCGAAGGGCGTTGTCATCGCCCCGAAGATTGCGGGGAGTGTCCAGCAGGAAAAAAGCGTTCTTGTCCCTGCGGAAAGAAGCGTTATCCCGGGGTGACGTGCAAACGGGAAAAAGAGGCGGGACCCGGAAGCCTGCCGACGTGCGGCGACACCTGCGGCAAACTACTCGATTGCGGCTCGCACTACTGCAACATGCGCTGCCACCCGGAACGCTGCGGCTCCTGTTTGGAGGTCGTAACAAAAAGCTGCCGATGTCGAAGCTACCTCAAAGAAATAGCTTGCGCCAAAGAGTTTCACTGCAACAAAAAGTGCGGTCGAATGCGGGCCTGCGGCAATCACACGTGCAACCGAAAATGCTGCGACTGCGAATCCCGAGGGATTCTTAATCAGTGCGACAAGCTGTGCGACAACACGCTCAATTGCCAGAAACACAAATGCCTCGCTCCCTGCCATCCCGGACCCTGCTATCCCTGCCCTCGCACCAACGTCATCCAGTGCCATTGCGGAAACAGCAAAATAACTGTCCCTTGCGGCAGAATAAAACGCATCAAGCCTCCGAATTGCAACAAACTATGCAAAACGCCTCCCGTATGCCACCACCCGAAACGGGAGTCCCACAAATGCCATTACGGTCTTTGTCCTCCTTGTCGAAAGATCTGCTCTCTCGTGAGGAAAAAATGCGGTCATCCTTGCACCGCGACTTGTCATACCAAAGTCTGGGTCAAAAGCGCTCCCAAAAATCCTGACCCCAATGCTCGAGACCCCAGTAGAATGCAACTTAAAACCTATCCCTGCCCACCCTGCGAAGTTTCCATCATGGTAACGTGTCTTGGCCAACACGAGACTATCCCCCTCGCCTGCCACGAGGCCAAACCCTACTCGTGCCAAAGACCCTGCGGACGAACCCTCAGCTGCACCAATCACACTTGCGAAATTCCCTGTCACAGTCTCCTCGGCGAAGATGATGAAATCGTTGATTGCCCGGAGTGCGAACGACCCTGCTCCCGCCCCAGACCCGATGGCTGCCAACATGCCTGCCCCAGGCAATGCCACGCAGGAAATTGCTACCCCTGCAAACAACTTGTTCGAGTTTCTTGCCACTGTGGCATCAACAATTTGTACAAGCGATGCGCTCAACTCACTTCCGTCGACACAATGACGGAAGATAAACGCCGGGAACTGCTCCAGTGCGGAAATCAGTGCCCTAAGAACGTAAGAAAATTTGTTATTCATTCAGGTTGGCGATTTAAGACTCAGAATCTCTTCCCCGAATTGGCAAAATGTTTTATTTTCATTCTAATAGATTTAATCTCTTTGCAGTATCCTTGCGGACATCGTTGCGTAGAAAATTGTCATCCTGGCGACTGTCCGAATCCGGAAGCATGCAGCAAAAGAGTTAAAGTTTGGTGTCCCTGCAAGAGGATAAAGAAAGATTTTCTTTGCGTCGAATTGCGCAACGGCAGAGCCCAGGTTCATTGCGACAAAATTTGTCAGGAAATAAAAGAGGAAAAAGAGAGAATAATCGAGATGGAAGCGGCGAGAAAACGGAACGAGGAACGAGCCAAACAACGCATCGAAGTTGAACGATTCGAGAGAAAGTTTAAACCCCGACGCAGAACTAAAGATTCGGGATCTTCGAATCAACCCCAACAACGAGATTCCGGTTATTTGCTCAAGAGAATCGCCCTCGTTCTCGCTGGCCTCGTCGTCGCCATTGCTTGGGCTATCTACCACACTAATCAACGGGCTTAAGAAACCCAGAACCACGAACAAGATGCTTCGTCATCACAATTATCGTTTACACAATTGTCACTGTGATTTCTGATCCAAATATATGAGAGAGAAAAACAGAGACTGGGGCTAAACGATCCTAGTTGACACCCTGTTGAATTGATCATGTTTAGGGGAAATCGGAATTAGAAAACTGAATGAAGGTAATTTTTTAGACTTTATTCTCGACCATGATAAAAACGAATCTTATCAACATGATACAAAGGAAAGCAATGCAACTTTCCTTTGTATCTTAATGGTGTACAATTTTTTTCATACGAAAATATTGATTTTTCGCACGAAATATTATGAAAAAGATTGAATGAAACGATCGAATGCAACTACTTCAAAAAAAAAAAAAAAAGTGAAATTTTTTGGCAAAAATTGTACCTTTTTCCAGCCTTAATATTTATTTATCGATACTTTTGTACGAAATTAAGTTCGTATTGAAAGTAATTATTCAAGTTTTCAGTATTTCCGGTTATATCGTAGGAAAAATCAAGAATTTCGTGTTCAACGTTATTTGTAATCTCGAAATATGTAATAAAATATGCGTAAGATTTGGAAAAGATCGCAAAAACCCACTTTCCACTTTAGCGTTCTCATCAGCTCGATGATCAGTACGCGTCGACGAGTAAGAAAAAAAAGAGACAAACGTTGAGTCCGAGGCAAATCTTGTGAGCTCTTCCGATCGCTTCCCCATTATTCAACGAGTCCTTCAGCGGTTCCCTGCGAACCCGTCCCAACCGTTAAACGCAAGTTTCTTAGAAACTTTTAAAAAGTATGTTTTAGGCCACGAACCGCATTCCCTGACCCAATGATGGTTCTCCCACAACGTCATCAATTCCTAGTGCTTGTGGTCGCGTTCTGGACAGTATCGCGCGAGCAGCTCTTTCGCCAGCTTCGACAGCTCCGTCCGCGGTTCCGAGCCACTGGCTCGCGAACTCGCTTGCCGCTAATTGCACTCTACGATCATTGGACGAATAATGATTTGTGATCATTGCCAGAGCAAGCTAAAGTCAGCGGTTTGCGTCAAACACTAAGTTTTGATTGCATTTTTTTGTATCAGGTCATTCCTAGATCGAGGTCACTTCGCAAATCCATAACATAGATCTGGCATCTACTGGCTTTCCTGCCATTAACCCTTTAGCTGCAATTGTAGCAAATTTGCTACGACTACTTTCACCCCGCCTGTAAAAACATGAAGACGCTATAGCGGACGAATTAGTTTGCAGTGCTATCAATCCATGCTAGATAGAGCTCAAGGTGCCAGAATGGCTTGAAATTCAAACGTAAACATATGAATTATTTCAATAGAGCGATAATGTCGCCGTGAAAATATACGATGCTTGGCATCTGCTGTCCGTTTTCGTTCAAAAAATTAAGAAAATGGACGTTCTCGAAATATTTTTTGATGGAATTGGATACTACCCAAAGAAATAATTTTAAGCCGTCCAGAAATAGGTGTGGCCGTTAAAGGGTTAAAATCAGCCACTTTTGGCTTGGGTGAAAATGACCTCGAGTAGAAAATCAGAGTCGACGGTTGATTTGATTTTGTACCGTTGAGCAGGAGATGATGTTAACAAGGGATTTGCGTGGTGCTCGAGAGAGCAAGGCTTCAAAAAATAAACTGGGGCAACTTGGCTCGTTTCGCAACCGGTGCATTCGCTCACTCGACTAAATCTTCCCAAAGATTCCCTTAATGCGGCAACTATCTCGTTGGGATCAGTAGCTGATGAGAAACCTCCGAAAACAGCTGATTTACGTTTGCCATCTGTAGGGGCATAAATCGTTCTCAGATTGCTGCCTCTTTTGGTAGCTTCGACGACGATGCTACTCGCTGTCCAGAATGCTCGTTCGTACGAAGTCCGAAAAAACGTGTTTCTTCCATTTTGGTAGAGATTTTGGGACTCGAGGAAACTTCTGGGGAGCTTCGTTTCCCCGATTATTTGAGCGTTTTTCGGTGGTGGAACAGCAACTACGAGGCATTCGGATCTGATGATCGCGGATGAGAAAAAGTAGAGGAATATCAGAATACTTTGATTTTTAGTACTTTCGGTTGGAAAATTCGTCTTTAATTTCTATGATACTCGCTTAAATCGTTTTTGCTTGTTTCCTGCTGTCGTAGTTACGAAAATGGCTCTGTCGTTATCTTCAATTCTGATAACTCGCTCGGAACGCCTTATGCTTCCTCCCAAATCAATGATTCTTTGTTCTAATTTTTTAACCAAAAATTCGAAACCACCTTCAATGAAGAATCTCTTTTTTTTAGACAAAGAAGCAGCGAACTTCTCGAAAACGCCTCCAGCCCCGTTCAACATAACGAGAAACCAGAGTGCCGAGACTTCGTCCAAGTTTTCAATCCCTGGACAACAAACTCGTAACAAACTCTCGCAGAGAACTCGCGGACGTCCCGGGCTCACGGTTATTTTAATCAGTTCTTTTAAACTCATCTGTCCAAGGTTTTCATTATCCGGATTTTTCGGATTTATTGCCCGGTTGGAAGCGAATCTGATCCCGGTTGTCATAGCATTCAGCTTTGGTTGCAATAACATTGAGGTTTCGTTAATTCAAGCCTAAAACTGCACTCTTGGGTCTAGAAAGACCCGAGGAGAAAACCCCTGTGTTTCGCAGACCCAGTGTGTGCACTAAGAAAAAAAAAATTATTGATTCAACAGCTATTGATGTTATTGGAAGAGTTTTGTCAATTGAAATGCGCGGTTCTTTGTCAGAATGAACACGCAGTTCGATCAAAAATTAATGTGTTCGTTCAATGGTTTATGACATTCTGATGATCAAATATTTCATTGGCACTCCGTAATGAGAGATTTTGTTGTTCCAATAACTTTTTTCTCCCTGTGGAAGCTATAAAAAAAGAATAGAATTCAGGCAGATAAATACCAGTTTGAGAAAATGATAAACTTGAGCGGAAGCGAAGCGAGATACGTGCGTTGTTGTAAGAAACGAAAAATCATTTCGGTTATCAGGCCGCTGCTGCTCGCTCGGATTTCCATTAGTTGGAATGTTGAGTTCGGTGAGCAGCTTGACGATATTTTTTTGGGAATAGCTTCCGTAAAATGCTTGTCCAATTGTGCCCCGTAAAATTCTGCCACCCACTTCATCTGCGCGGATTCACATGCGTTAACACTTTTTTTTCCTGAAAATTACTGGAAATAAAATATTTAACCATTTTGCTCGAGAATGAGAACACTCAATCCAACGTTTCTCTTCAAAATATAATACGCGGTTGTGAGACCGGTTAGGCCCGCACCTACGATGACAACGTCGAAATTATTTTCGAGCGCTGCTACCGAAGTTATCATTTTGCTTATGTCTAAAAACAAAAAATGAAAACAAATGCAGTACGAAGGAATGAAATAGAAATTAGTCTCTTCGGCGGGGAATCGAACCTTTTTTTTCTGAGAAGTATTTATTGAAAATACGTAAAATATAATTACATATAATATATGATCATACAAAGTTGATAGTGATGTCGGTTGTGCTGAACTGTCAAGATCCATATTTTCTTCGTCAGTAAGGTTTTCGTATGAGTTTTTAATTGGGATATTTTGGTTTTGTATTTTTGATGTTACATTCTTCATTGTTTTACTACATCCGGTTTGTGTATCTATGTTTTCTTTGTCTCTTTTCGATCGATGATCACGCGTGGCTTAGAGATTGGGTCTCTGTGTGACAGGATGGGATTGGTTGTTTCCATAATCGTTCTATACATGAACGAGTTATTATTTTCATAATCAAATAGATATCTGCCTCTAGGATTCACGATGCGGTCGCCAAAAGCGGTGTGTTGTGCGTTAAAATCGCCCGCGATTAAATATTTGTTGTTAGGGTTGTGTAGGTTCAGTTGAGCAAACAGAAAACTCAGTTCCCTCACGAATATTTCCTTGATGTTTGAGCCATTTGTCGCATAAACACTTATTATATAAAGGTTTTTTTAAATTCTGTTGGTATTATCACAGAGATTCAATTTTATAATTGTGTACTCAAAGATACGGTTGTTTTCAGAGCAAGGATGTTTGATGATAGTATATGGTATGTGTTTTTTGCAAAAAATAGCTGTGCCGCCTCCTTTTTTTGGTGGAGGTCTATCAGAACGAATAATATTATATTCCGGAAAAGTGATTTTATGCGTTGCATTTAGATATGTCTCGGATATTAATGCGATGTCTATATTGTTATCTGTTAAAAATATTTGAAGGTTATACCTTCGTTGATGTGTACATATTGAATGTACATTGATCGCGGTGATGTTGAGTGTACAAGTCGCTAAAGAGTCGGCGGTTGATAAAGCGGTCCTTGGTGATGTCGGTGTGGAATCGCCAGGGTTTGCATATTATGCCGAGTGTATTTGAACTCCAATTTGTTCAAATAGTATGTTGATGCGATTTTTATTGTCGTTGATCTGCATCGCCAGTTGTGAGATGCTGTCAGTAATAGTGGAGATGATCTCTCTTCTCAGTTCGTAGATCCAACTGGGTGGTGAATTTTGTTGTATCGGGTTTTGGGTGAGGTGTTGTTGATGGGGTTGGTTAACCACTCCGTTTTTCGTTGTGATTTGTGTAAAAGTAAGATTTGGTGATATTTTTCTGTCAGCGTGTATCGTACCGCTTATGATGTTTTGAGATTTGATGTTCTTCAATTCTCTTGTTCGTTTCCTGATGTATTTGTAGTATGGGCAGCCTCGGAAGCTGGCTGGGTGGCCAAACTGTTCGCAGTTGGCACATCGTAGAAGTTCCTTGTTTGATTCATTAGTTATTTCACACTTTCCGGGCTCATGGTTGTTGCTGCATTTCACACAGCGATATTCCATGTTGCAATTTACACTGGTATGCCCTAGTCGCTGACATTTTTTGCATTGGTCGATGGTGGTTTTCCGGAGAGGTTCCCAGCGGATTTTTTGATAGAGTAGGTTGTGCATTTTTTTTAAATGCACAGTTTCGCTGTCATGTGTTAGTTGTACCAGAAATATATTTCGATGGCTATTCCTCTCCGATGTTTTCATTTTTGTAACCTTGATGATGTTGGTTATTCGAGATAGAGGTTCGAAATTTCTTCCAGAATATCTTGCTCCGTAAAGTCCCCCGCAATGCCTTTGAAAACGAGGGTTTTCGGCCTTAGAGCTTTTGGCGTGTAAGTGAAAAATTGTTTTTGTTTTTCACTGAGTATCGAGGTTATTTTCTTGTGTTCCTCTAGGTTCGCTGGAAGAATTGATGCTTCATTAGTCGATGTTAGACGTACGTAGAAAGCATGCTTGTCGATTTCATTATCGGTGAGTATAGCTTGATGAGCTCTTTTATATTTGAGATATTTTTTATGTGTATCGGCGGTGACTTTACAGACTTGACTATATTCGGTGGTGTGTTTTGAGTGAGTTGTTTGTCTTCCACAGAAGTCGGGTTGCGGCCTTCCTCAGGTCCAATTTGTGTATCTCCTGAGAGGCTCTCGAACGAATTTTTCATAGGGATTTCTTTTGAATGAGATTACGATTGATATTTACCTACGAGGATACTGACCACTATACTATCGAAGAACTCGAAATTGCAATTTTTCAAAAAACTATCGTTATGTAATGAATTTTTCTCAAATAGCATTATGAATTTGAAAGATTGCAATAACGTAGATACTCAAAAATCAAAAATAATTCTCTCCGGCGGGGAATCGAACCCCGGTCTCCCGCGTGACAGGCGGGGATACTGACCACTATACTACCGAAGAAGTTGAAAACGTTATTTTCAACGTAGCAGACGAAATTTTGGAAACCGGCCCTTTTAATTTATCTGCGTTTAAATTGAGAAAAAAAATTTGTAGAATCCTGGACTGCATCATACAACATTATTTAATTTGTTCAAGTGCATAAACTCGACTGTTCAACTCATTGGGAAATGTGAGCTAGTTATCGACGAATGATGATATTATTTCAAGAGTTTACCTTCTGATGGTAACGATTGATTTAGTAGTCCCAGGTAGGATAATATCAGAGATGAAATGAGATGATACCATACCATACTATCAGACTATGGCTCTAATCATACTGGCAAAGATGATACTCATCTCTGATAGTATCATCTCTTGATGGTTGCACCAACCAATCTTTTTCTGATTGATTTCTGTGTTTCTGATTGATTAGCTGGTCAATCAAGAATCTTAAAGATCAGCAATGATCATTTGCGTCAGAACTATATCCGACCAATAGACCTGGTAATCGTGACCTGGTACATTTGACATTTTACAGGTACATCATTTCACTGTCGTGAGTTAGCTGCACTAAAACGATGTTCCTGTGGCCGTTTTACTTACTAATTGCTGGTGTTAGGCTGATAGATCTATAGCTTGAAGGTTCTTGAGGGTCTTTGCCTTTTTTTAATACTGGATAAATTTTTGAAGTTTTCCGCATTTTAGGAAAGTATTGCAGATTAAGAGCGTTGATGTTGTGGGATGTTGTCTGACCCACTTGATGATTCATTTGGTAGATATTTGAATATTTTTCGAACCTGTGATATTGAAGTGAATAAAGTCCTAAATTCTTCTGGTGTGGCTTTATCATTATCATTGAAGGTTGTGAGGGTTATGCGGGTGTTTCTTCGGTGGTTAAATTCTGTAAAAAATTCGTGAATTTTATTATCTATGATTCGTCGTATGCCACTGTTTTAATCAATATGTCTTGGTAAATTTATTGTCTCATAATGTGCACCAATGACGTTTAAAATTTCAGTTGGTGCCGAGATGATTTGTTTATTGATATTTCTCAGAGAATTTATCAAAAACCTATTTTCCTTTATTAACTGAAGCTGCCAAAATAGGGCGTTTGTACTAAACAGTTAAAAACGATAAATGTAAACCAATTTTGATCTTAGATTTAATGTTAAGTTTAAGCGGAGCGAAAAATACGTTGAAAAACGCAAATGTGTTACTACATGTTACAATTAGTTTTAAGCTGAGCTACACGAACTGGCGATTTGGAATAGGCTTACTGCCGCAATGTAAATAAACTCTTTGTCTAATATTTCTCGAAGTGTTGTTAAAATTAATATCAGCCGTTGAAGTAATATATTTACGATGGTCTATACTATTACATATTTTTTTCCAATATTTTTCAATACTCATTTTCAATTGTTCTATCATTGATACGATCTTATTCCAGGTAATAAAAGTCAACTGAGACCAATTGGTCCTGATCCTTGAAAATCCTGATGATGCAGACTAAAACACTTTCAGCATCCATGTGAAAACCATAAACTTACGTAACTTCTGACACATGACAAGTCAAAATTGACAAGTAACTAGTCAACGTCAAAAGACAATGCAAAAATAACCTCTCCGGCGGGGAATCGAACCCCGGTCTCCCGCGTGACAGGCGGGGATACTGACCACTATACTACCGAAGAATTCGACATTGCAATTTTTTAATGTAAAAGAAAAATTTTGGACAACTGAACCGCTTTATTCGCAGAGGTTTGCTGCTTTGACACACTGCAAAAAAAATTGTTATATAATGAATTTTTCTCGAGTGGCAATATGAATTTAAAAAATTGCAATAACATAGATACTCAAAAATCAAAAATAATTCTCTCCGGCGGGGAATCGAACCCCGGTCTCCCGCGTGACAGGCGGGGATACTGACCACTATACTACCGAAGAATTGAATACTCCAAATCAAAATTTAGTACAAAAAATGTAGCACACCTCCAATGGCGCTGCGTTCGCTTAGGGCTGTCGCACAATCCGATCGACAAGTCTGATTGGACGATTCCGATCGACTGCAGTTCGCCGGAGTTTCGTGATTGGAGCAGAGCAGCGATTGGCTGGTTTTCGGCGACTGTCGCTCATTGAAAATCAGCCTTTAATGATTCGCTTGGACGGTGGCGCCATCTTCAACTATGCCGACGACGACGACACGAGGCGACAGCCGCTATAAGCCGGGCAAGGCACGAGGCTCACTTTTAATTGTGGCGCAAAGTGCCGCGTTTCTTTAAAACGGCGCGTAAATATTATTAATGAAAATATTTTTTTAAAGAATTAATTGAAAAAAATTAAGAATAAAAAATAGTGGCGAGCGCGTGCCAAAATGTTGGTTCTTTTCGAAACTCCGGCGGGATACGCTATTTTCAAGGTAAGCCGAACGGGTCTAACCTCTTCAAAGGCGGCGTCGCAACATTGCTTCTCCATGATAAAACACGTGCTCCCATATTCTTGTGCCTCGATTATGGATTTATTTCGTTCTAATACCGTTACAGGTACTGGACGAGAACAAATTAACCAAAAGCGAAAATCTTTATCGTGATTTTGAGACGCCTGAAGCTGCTTCAAAAATGTAAGTATTTTTTTAGTCATTCCATTCGGTATCTCCTACCATTAACCTCAAATATTGAGGAAGCAGGAGGCGAAAGAATAAATAAAATTAAAATAAACCTTGACAGGCACACTGTTCCACATTGAGACAACAAAATTAACGTTACTGTGTTAAAACCTCAATATTTCAGACTAAAGATAAACTAACTTTAATCAATTGTAGCGTTTCGAACAGGTGAGATTCGGGGCTATATAATCAAAAAAAAAATTATCACGCCTACGATGTCAAGAATTATCCTGTTCGAATTTCAATATCCTCAACAAAAATCGCAAAACATTGACTCAATCACAGTGTTTTAAAAAGTAGACAAAAAACAACGTTTACTCGTACGATATTGAGAAGCACCGCGATCGCCTCATGTAGAATTCACTCGAAACAGTATGCCCGTTAAGAATAAAAAACAGTATTGAAAATATTTATTTATGTCTCAATAAAAAAAATGATGCTTCGCAGCTTGAAGCTGAAACATTTTGAAAAATTTGCCGACACGACGGAAGCTCTGGCAGCGACGACGGCGGCGGTAGAGGGAAAGCTATGCAAAACTTTGAAGAAAACTCTGAAGAAACATTGCGCGGAGGTGCAAGAGCAGCTGGCTGTAGCCGACGCCAAATTGGGTAACGCCATAAAAGACAAGTTGTCGTTGTCCTGCGTCAGCAACACCAGCATCCAAGAATTGATGAGATGCATAAGGAGTCAAACAGACGCTTTATTGGCCGGATTTCCCAAGAAGGAAATGACCGCTATGGCTTTGGGTCTGGCTCACAGTTTGTCCAGATACAAGCTCAAATTTTCCCCCGACAAGATCGACACTATGATCATTCAAGCGGTCTGTCTTCTCGACGATTTGGACAAAGAATTGAACAATTATGTGATGCGCTGCAGGGAATGGTACGGCTGGCATTTTCCCGAACTCGGTAAAATCATAACCGACAACGTTGCCTTCGTTAAAACCGTCAAAGTAATTGGCACTCGAGAAAACACGAGTTCCTGCGACCTCTCGGATCTTCTGGCCGAAGAAATTGAGGAGAGAGTCAAGGAAGCTGCTGAGATTTCAATGGGAACCGAAATTTCTGAGGACGATATTCTTAACATTCAAAATCTGTGCGATCAAGTTATCGAGATATCGCAATATCGAAGCCAGCTTTACGATTACTTGAAAACCAGGATGATGGCAATGGCTCCGAACCTGACGGTTCTCGTCGGAGAACTGGTCGGCGCTCGGCTCATTTCGCACGCTGGTTCCCTCATCAATCTCGCCAAACATCCGGCCTCAACGGTCCAGATCCTCGGCGCCGAGAAAGCCCTTTTCCGTGCCCTTAAAACCAAGAGAGACACACCGAAATACGGGCTCATTTATCACGCGCAATTGGTCGGTCAAGCCTCGACGAAAAACAAAGGTAAAATGTCGAGAATGCTGGCGGCCAAAGCTTCACTCGCGACGAGGGTCGACGCCCTCGGCGAAGACGGTAGTTTCGACCTCGGAGCTGAGCACAAGGCGAAGCTCGAGGCTCGCTTGCGGATTCTCGAAGACGGAAACATCCGAAGAATCAGTGGTACCGGAAAAGCTAAAGCTAAATTCGAGAAATATCATTCGAGTAGCGAATTCGTTCAGTATCCGGCCGCTGCCGACTCGACTCTGCCGAGCGGTAGCGCCGCTGGCATAAAACGGCGGCACTCCGAATCTGAAGACAAAAAACCGAAAGTTCTCGTCGAAGAAATTAGCCCCGATGCCGAGCAGACGGCAGTTCCTAAAAAGAAGAAAAAGAGGATGAGCGAGAGCGATCTCAAGGAGGAAAAGGACGAGAAAAAAGGAGTCGTCAAAATGGAATTCGAGGAAACTGAAACTCCCGGACAAATCAAAACTGAGGAATCCGAAGAACCAGCGAGCAAGAAAAAGAAGAATAAGAAGAAGAAGAAAAAGGATACTGACCTTGACACTTCCGAGGTCAAGGACGAATCTCAAGACGATTCGTTTAAAGGTTCGAAAAGTATTCCAGATTTTTAAAAAATCGAATTTAGCCTCTTGGCAACAACGGGATTCATGTCATTTAAAATATTTTATAGGTTCACGTATTTTAATTTTTCATTCGATATGAAAAAAAAAAAAAAAAAAAAAAAAAATCGTTTATTTTTCAACGAGTCGAATTCGAATCATTTCATTGAACAGCAACGTTCTCGAGCTTTAGAAAATTTCATTTCAGCCATGTGATCAAACAAACCGAAATATAAAAATTTCCATTATTATTTTCAGAGCCACAGAAAGAGAAGAAAAAGATGAAGCAAGAAGTTAAGGAAGAAGTGAAAGAAGAAGAGGATGAAACAACAGCTGGCCCGTCCGAGGCAACACTGAGCGAGAAGAAAAAGAAAAAGAAGAAAAAATCAAAGTCTCTTTCGAACGATTAAGAGTCCCACGAAGAGGATCTAACATTTGCCGAAAAATGTTGAACTTTTGTTAATTATTATTTTTTTTTTTTTCTTCCTTTATCATTTTATATAGAATATTATTTTTTTGTGCAAATAATATTTCCATCTCGTCAAATAGAGAAAACCGAATAAAAAAATTACGCACAATGAAAATGCGAAAAAAAAAAACACACATTTCTGGCGTTGTTAAAAAATTCATTTCAATCCCCATGATCAATGACGTAAAAATTCCTGGCGGTGACAGTAAATTTATATTTTTATCTCATAGAAAATATATGGGACAGAGAAAAAAAATAGAAGCTTCGTTTACCAACAATTTTTTTTCTTTTTCTTCCATTTAAATCATCTCTTATTATAATAATTATAGTCTTGTCACTTGGCGACATAAACGCAGACTTTTTAGTATCTCCTAAATAATATTTAATATTGAATAATTATTATTATTTCGTAATAATTATGGAATTATGATGGTCGAATAGAGTAGATTTTATCGTAGAATCATTGCACAAAATGATTTCAAAGAGAAATCATCGTTATCGTTGGACTGTTGAAACGGGAGAGCTTCATCGTTAATGTTTATTTCCGACCAACAACAAACACACACGCACACAAACACACCTCTCTTTATCTCACTCTGCTTAAATAGCTTGTACTAAATTGCGCACGTTTGCACATGGTAAATCAACGCTTCATTTCAATTCATCGTTTCACCATCATTTTTTTTTTTTTTTTTCCATTGGTTGTCAATACTCAAGTAAATGCAACCTTATCGAATCATTTTCGACATTGAATTTTCCATCGTTTTTCACCAAACGAACAATATTTCTATGAAATATTTTTTTTTTTCTCTCATATTTATTAAATTTATTAAATTTGAAAATCAATTTCCATCATTTTTTCTATTCAAAAAAATAGAGATCAAAAAGCATGAAAATGGATTTCCACTGTTTTTTTTCTTCATATTTTCAAAATAGACTCATACAATTCATTCCCATACCTGATAATCGACAAACAAAAAATGAAAAAAATAAAAAACGTATTTTCCTATTTCTTATCTCCCACGATTACGAGGTTGGAGAACGAATTTCCAGAGTTTTCGTATTTTGCAATGAAAAAAGGGGCCAAAATACTTGTAAATAAAAAGTTTCGTTTTACTCCAACGATGCAAGCTCCAATATCGGTTTTTACGCTACAAGTACGCATACATGAATATCGAAAAATATACTGTGTATATATATATATATATATGTATATTTATGTATAAATACACACGAAACGCGCATGTGTTCCAGCTAACAATTGAAAAAACAAAAACTATGTGATTTAATCGTGGCGAGGGTGACGAAAAAGAGAGATAAAATCGCAGCTTAAAAAAAAAAAAAAAAAAAAAAAAATTGACCCTAAAAGATCTACAAAAGAAAGAAAAACTATGGTGTTTTATTTTTACCACAAAATTCTATATAAATGTTAGTAAAGTAGCATATATTATTATTATTATATTTTTGTTTCTTTTCGTGTTTAAATCGTAATATATAAATTAGTAAATTCACTTGGTAAATAATATATGTTGGACTTGAATTTGTACAAATGACTTTGTTTTAGTTTGTTTTTGTTTTTTTTTTTTTTTTTTTTTCTTTTTTTCTTTTTCCTCATAATAATTCTTCTCGAGTATATGCATCGCGCGATGAGGAAAATAATAAATGGTACCAACGAACCGAAGATTTTGTGCGAATTATGAAAAAAAAAAAAAAAGAAAAAAAAAATGAATCGATCCGATCGGCTACTTCGAACGATCGCTTTCCAAAAGCGGTTTAGACGATAGTAATATTGCACGCGCGCGTTCACACACATACATTCACACAGAGACGCACACGCAGGCGATAGAATGTCACGAAGTTAAAGTTATCATCGTCGAAATTAAATGAAAAATAATTGATTATTTAATAATCTTGAATTTCATTTAAACCGATTAAGTTATAGTCTCAAGAGAATGATGTTGTTGTTGTTGTTGTTGTTTTTTTTTTCGCTGTATTCAACGACGCGAACTTCAAAATCATGCTAATTTAATCTCATATATAATTAGCATCGCAGCTTAGGATAGCCGCAGAACTTGATCGGTGTAAAGTTGAATTTAGCGTATACTCGTGAAAAGATTAAGTCCAGACTTGTTCTCTTTTTGACTGCGCGCTTTGCTGAAGACGTTCCAAAATCTGAGGGTTTCGTCGCCGGCACCGGTTACGATGGCTTCGCCGTCCGGTGACATAGCAAGATACAGGACTCTGTAAGAGTGTCCGGTGAGTTTGGCGACTTGCGTCAAGCTCGGATACTTCCAAACGAGAATTTGATTCTGCGAGTAGCCGTGAGTGCTGACAAGCTCGGAGCTGTGTTTGCTCCAGGCGAGATTACAAACTTGCGATCCGGTGTCGACGCACTGCATCGGTTGGCCGGTCAGAGTGTTCCAAAATCTGATGCACCGGTCGGCTGTGCCGCCGCCCGAGGCCAGGAGTCCATGGTGATGAGGCGACCAGGCGATCGCTTTCACCGCGGCCAGATGTTCCGTGTAAGTTTGAACGGGCGAGAGAGAGTGCAAGTTCCAGACGTAAAGTCGATTGTCGTTTCCTCCAGAAGCCAAATATTGATTGTCCGGGGACCATTTTAAGCCGCAAACTTCCTGACGATGAGCGCCCAAACGTCTCTCACCTACGACGCAAGGAGTTCTAGCGTCTCGCTGCAGTATCAACCTGTCTCGGCTCCCGGAAGACAAAACCTCGCCGTTCCAAGCCAACGCTCCGACTCTGGCGCTGTGACCCTGAAGCTTACTCACTTGTTTGTTGACGGCGACGTCCCAAACTTGTATGTAACCCAAGTGAGTACCCACCGCCACTAAATTCCCGCGCTCGTTCCACGCTACGGACGTAACGCTGTTGCCGTCGCCGGACAAATCGCAGAGCTTCGTTACCTGGCTGGTACAAGCGGACCAGAGATAAACGCAGCTTCCCAGGCCGACGCTGAGGACGTTCTGAGAGGACCAGTCGACCAGGTTCAAATAAAAATCGTCCTGGAGCTCCGGCGCGTCCAACACTTTGAAGGGAATTCTTGATATTTTTCTGGTCGCTTTGCGCGGCGATCTTAATAATTTTTGACTCTTGGCGCTCAAAGGAGAGAGGGAATAAGGCGAACTCTGGTCCAGCAGAGTGTCGTGATCTTTGAGGCCTCCGGGGCTCGCGTATTTGAAGAGATTCTTGCTTCTCAGAACCGACCACATTGCCCCTCCCCCACCCCCACCCCCCACGCCGTTTCCACCAGCCCCGGAACCGCTACGCTCCTCCGATTGCCCTTTAACGTCCTCGATACTCGCTCCCAGTAACTCGTTTTTAAGTAAACTCGAATATGCTATACCGTCACGACTCGACTCACCGTTTTCTCGGGCTTTTTTTCCGGTACCCAAACCTCCGGAGACTCCGACGTTTCCAGAGCCTCCTGAACTTCCACGATTCTCTGATATCATTGAAAATGTCGTTTGCCAATTGCTTCCCGATCGCGTTGGTATGAAACGGTCGAAACTGTTGTTGCTGGATTTTGTCGGGGAGAGGTATGACGGGGGCGCGATCGTACACGACAAGCTGGCACTCGTTCGCGTTGTCAACGTCGTCAGAGCTTCCGAAGCTCGATCCCCCTTCGAAACTGGCTTCAAAAGCCTCTTTTCGTATTCGTGATTGAACATTGTCTGTTTTTTTTTTCGTTTTTAATTCTTTTAGAACGATATCCACGATCCTTTTCACAGCACTATCAACGCTTCACGTTTAACCTCCTCGAGTCTTCCCCTTAATGACACACAACACTCCCACGAAAATTATCACATATTTACCGAGAACGCGGGGGATTTTTTGACTGATGGTGCGCGGAGGGAGCAACCGAATTACACCCTGGGCTGCGAGAGAAGAAAGACTTTTTGATCGGCCAACTTATGAACGGAGTTTTTATAAATGTTTCTTTTTTTTTTCTCTCGAGCCCAGCTCTCTCTCCGCAGTGCTGCGGGATGTGCGAGATTCCTTCTTTTTTTTTACACTCTCGCGTTCTCCCCTTCAATTTTCGATCTAACGGAGGAGAGACAGAGAGAAAGCTTTGAACTCTTTGAACGTCGCTTTTTCCAAGTCCCCCTTGAAGGTCGCCGGGAAAGCAGCATCAACGAATGCAGCGCCGTCAAAAAAAAAAGCGGGAAATTCTCGAAACTCGTATGATACACATTTGAAATTTTCTCCATTTCTTCCGAATTTTGAATTTCGAAATTGAGTTTTTTGTTTTTCGGATATTTCGAAAATGATGTAAAATCGAAGCGTGAAAATTGAGAAAAAAAAAATCCAATTTTTGAATCGATTCTTTGCAAACGTTTTTAGATTCGAAAAAAAAAATCGAAAATTTTCAGTTTTCTGTTTGAATAGTTCTTTACAGCATTTTAATGAAAATTCATTTCTTAAAATTGGAAAAAAAAAAAAAAATCGAAAAATAAACAAAACTTCCGTGACATTTCTTCGTTTTTATTTTCTTCCGAATTCTCCCAATCATTTATTTTATAAAACAGATAAATTAGAAATACAGATTTATTGATTTGTGTATTTTTACAATAAAAAATTCGATTGAAATTACGTCATATAATAACTGTTGAAAGATCGACTTAAATGATCTAAAAAAAAAGTGTTGCAATTCCAGGACTGGAGCGAAACGACAAGTTTCAGGATCTCAATCACCGGGAGTCGGCGTCACGGTCGGAACTGGAGTAGTTTGAGCCTCCGGATCAGAGGTCTTCCCGGCGACGAGGAATTGAATTAAGATCAGAAGATAGGTCGCGATTCCTCCAACGATCTGCAACAATTTAATTATCCATTTTTCCAATGGAACTTTGAGCAAATTTTTTTTTTCTTTTTAAATTCCAATCAAATAAGATTTACGAATCAGAAAATTATCGGAGAAATTGAATTCATTGAAATAGTAAAAATAATAAAAAAATTATTCAAAAATTGTTTGATCGATGAAATGAAGAAATTATCGAAAATTCGAATCGAATAAAAAAGACAGGAAATTTTGGAATTTTTTTACTTTCACAAAATTTTTTTGGTTTTTAAACATCAAATAAGAATTTTGAACGAATTAACATACCGCCGTTATCAATGTGGCATCCAGCGACAATCCTTTTGCCTGGAAGCTATTGTCACGATGGAGTAGTTGAAGAGAAAACAATTGAAGCTATAAAATCATGATTAAAAAACGATTAATTAATTGTCAATGAAAAGTGTTGTTAGAATCTTAACCAGAAGCAAATGTATCATGGACTCTTAGTTGTAAAAAAACGAAAAAAATGGTGTACAATTAAAGCTGATAATGACCGGAAAGAAAGATTTTATGTTCAAAAGAAGATTGGAGTAGTTTCATAGAGTTTTCACAACCAAATATCAACCCAAATCAATTTTACTATACGCCATTCTCTTCGTTATGAAAAAACGAAGAAAAGGGTGTACAATTAAACCTGATTATGACACGAAAAAAAAGATTTTATGTTCAAAAGAAGATTGGAGTAGTTTCATAGAGTTTTCACAACCAAATATCAACCCAAACCAATTTGACCATACGCCATTCTCTTCGTTATGAAAAAACGAAGAAAAGGATGTACAATTGAACCTGATAATGACACGAAAAAAACATTTAATGCCCAAGAGAAGAGAGGAGTAAAAAAAGAAAAGAATGAAAATACCTCTTCCTTGACCTGTTTGTCGGTAGTGCCAATGAGAGTTTCATGAACGATTATTCCAGTTTTCATGGCCTGAGCTTTAGCAGTTTCGCAAGCCCAAACGATAGAAGCCATTTTGACGGAGTAGTAAGTAACAGCGGTGATGAAGTAACAAAACCAAATTTGAGTTTTAAGATCGATCGATTGATAGCCAACGGTTTGTAGAATATAAAAATAAAGAGAAAAAGTAATTTCAGCGAATGTGAGAGTGACGGTAGCGACGATTTGAAGGCTGAAAGTGGAGTTGAGTAGTTGAACGACTTCGCTGATGTCGTTGTGTTGTTTTTTCATAGCACGAATTTCTAGCAGCAAAAGAGGATTTTTTTGTTTGTGATAAACCCTCCTGAGTAAATGAGGATCTTCGGTGCATATGCTGTCTTTTAATGCTATTAGATTGTCGTTTACTCGTTCGAAGCAGATGCCTAAAACGATTACGGAATCGACGTAAAGTGTGTCGACCAAATAGACGACGATGGTGATGTACATCGCCAAGATTTTCGATACGATAACAACTGTTTCCTCCGAATAAATATTTCCGTATTGGGCGACGAGAAAAAAAAATCCAATTATGTCTTTGGCGTGAACAATTTTGGTGACTCGAGCAAAGGAGGAGCTTGGCAATCGGGAGGAAAGCTCGGCGAGATCGCAGAGTAAACGCATACGTTTGGAGCTGTAAACGTAGGAAACGAAGGCGATCGAGCAGCCGAGTACGATGTAACAGTTGCCTTGAAGATAACCAGGAACCGAGGCATACTGAAGCTTGTGAGAAACGTCCATTTGGTAGAGAAGATAACACATTAGAGCGAAATTAAAGCCGGTCAACAAGGTCGAATACATGTAACCGAGCTTCGACGAAACCATGCTCGATCCCGAACTTATTTTGTAAGGAAAAAAGCCGTAAATTCGTAAAAGCTCGAAGCAAGGATACATGAGCGATACGTAATCGGTTGCTTTGAATAAACGCCATTTTTTCAAAGGTTTTATGGCCCCACCGAAGGCTCCGGAGACTCCCATGCTAGAGACTCTCTCTCTCTCTCTTCGACGTTGTATTCGATACTCGCTTTAATACGGACTGATCCAGTTACGGCGACTCGTCCTCCTCATCGCGTTAACTCCTTCATCCCATTAACGCTTCTCATTATCACTTTTCTGTCTCGTATCTACCATCCTGATCGCGTGTTATCGATTCTAGTTGTCATGACGATGTCGACAGTCTCAATCAATATTAATCGAGCGAGAAACACCTCGTTACTCTTCCGGAGATCGATCCTTTAGCAATTTGCGTTAAATTATTGTTCGACCCTGATGAATAGCCT
The DNA here is from genome assembly GCA_037893425.1 of Campoplex nolae. Lineage (NCBI taxonomy): Eukaryota > Metazoa > Arthropoda > Insecta > Hymenoptera > Ichneumonidae > Campoplex > Campoplex nolae. The sequence continues at coordinate 1,228,506 of JBBLXU010000655.1, forward strand.
CGCCAACAAACGTCCTGTTCCTCGTTCCGTCTTCGAGTCCATCCTCGTTTCTACAAATTACATTGCACATTAGTTTCCAGTCATCCCGATTAATATTCATGCTCGATTGATCGTTGTCGAGTGCATTTTCATTTGTATCGTCCTATCGAGGGGTCGCGATCAATCGCGTGATAATTCAATACCCTCGGGGTCGGAAACGATCCCGGTTTTGTAGCGACAAACTTTTTTTTCTTCGTTTTTTTTTTTCAAAAGTTGTTTACAGAAATTTTCGAGAGAAATTTCGACCTGAATCCACTTTATCGGGGACCGTTCGCTTCGTTTTTTCATGACGAAGAGAATGGTGTATAATTGAACCGGATTATCTGGATCGGAAAACGTTCAATGACCGAGACAAGATTCGGGTCGTTTACGACCCTTTTTTTCATTCGGAAAAATAAATTTTAGCCGTTTAAAATTAAAGAAAAATCTTTATGACGACGTAATCGGTACAGTAAAAAATTTACTTTCGAAATTCTTTCAACAGGAGAGAGAAGATCGAATAAACTCGATTCGAACTCACGCTGAATTGCTGCCTCACGATTCATCAATATTTTCTTCCATGACTTCGACCTCGCTTTAGTCTGTTAACAAAATTATAATTTTAGTATTTCATCACGAGCAATTTTGACATTTTTTTTTGTTTTTCCTTTTTTTCAAATCTTTTTCCATCATTCCATATCGTTTTATTGATCATTTCAACGGTGGAGAAAAATTTTTTTAAATGACACGAGTTCGAACAAAAAGCTTGAAAGCAGCCGAAAGAGAAATTAAAAATTAAAAATTTTTATTTAAAATTATTTTTGTTATAAAAATTAAAATTAAAAAGAAAGAAATTAAAAATCAAAATTTTAAATAATTTTCAATCTTTTGTAATCTGAATCTTCAAAAATGATAAAAATAATTTTCTGATTAAAATTAATATTTTGATTGAATAATAAATAAAAAGATTGAAATAATTTCAAAAAAGCTACCGTTTCTCAAATAACTTCATTTCTGAGAGTCAAAATTTTGCGTGCCGTTATAAAATGAACCTTTTGGTGCCTTCGGTGTTTGTTTTTTGCCAATTGTCGTGTCGTCTCGACGTCGACAGTTTTGAACGCTGAGTCCGACGGAGCAGGCATCTGGGATTAAGTTGCTGACGCGCCTAAGCTTCGTCGTCATCCAAAATTCCCATGCAACGGCTATCGCGACTGTGAATCATTAAAAGAAGAAGCGTTAACCGCTGTTTCGATAATGATTTTCTCAGGATTTTTTTGAAAAATCTCAACTCAAGAGATTTTCTTGAGGTTTGACGTCCGGAGAGATTTCTGACTCAATTGATATTGGTCCTCAATCAGAAATTCATCGTAAACATAAAAAAAGAGTGAAAGAAACTGAAAAATGTTTAATTAGTTCAAGAGTCAAGGAATCGAAAGTATTTGGATTGAAAAATTAAAAGCCATAAATTCGAGTAATTTCATTTTCGATGTGTTGAAAAATTTGTTCATTAAATTCAATTTGTTGGTCAAATTAATATTAGTGATTCTTATTCATTTAGTTTATTTTTCGAATTGAATTTTTTTCATATAACGAAAGTCTCTTTACCTTTGGAATGGAAAAAAGTGTGAGCTGTCGCAATCCTCTATTTTTTTTCTTCACTCGTTCTGATTTTTGACCACTTTGGCAACCAGGAACTGCGCAAATTTTACCCATTTTCAATGTAATTTTAAAAAACTCTAGATTTTGTGTGACGAACGAATTTTCGATGAATTTCTCCGATATCATCGTGAATATATTTTATTTAATTATTTTTTGCCAATAATTGAAGTATCGTAGAGAATTTCTTTAGAGATTATTAATTATTTAAAACAATTGAACGCAATTGTTTTCAAAGATATATTCATAAACTTTTACGAAAGTCGCCACCATCTCAATTGCTCAATCAAAACCTCAAAAAAAACAACAACAATGCTCCAGCTGTGCGATGGAAACGATCCTGGCGGTGAAATCACAAACTATTTGAAGAAAATCGAGTAAACAAGTGCGAATGCAACAATTTTTTGTTTCCGTTACTCCAAAACGTTTTTTATTCGAGAATTCTAAGTCTAAGAATAATTCCTCAAACTTTAAACTCGAAATTTCGTGTAAAATTAAGTACCAATTAAATGGAGCAATGAAAATTGTGGGCTGTATGAAGTAGTACGAAAAAATAGTGTGTTTTAAAAAAAAGAAAAACAGTGTTTACGTAAACGTAACCTATAAATTCGAATGTCAAAGATAATTATCGACAGCTGCGTCTTAATTCAAGTATAAAAAAATGGGTAAACACGAAGTGGGCACCCCAAAATACATCGCGAACAAGATAAAGGCTAAAGGATTGCAAAAATTACGATGGTTTTGTCAGATGTGTGAAAAACAGTGTCGAGACGAAAATGGCTTCAAATGTCACACAATGTCAGAGTCCCATCATCGACAGTTGCTGCTCTTCGCTGACAATCAACACAAATATATGGACGAATTTTCTCGAGAATTTTCTCAGGGTTATATCAATTTACTCAAAAGACAATTTGGCACCAGACGCACACCGGCCAATAGAGTTTATCAAGAATACATTGCGGATCGTGGTCATGTTCATATGAATGCTACAATTTGGCTTAGTTTGACGGCGTTTGTCAAATGGCTCGGTCGTTCCGGTAAATGCGTTGTCGACGAGACAGAAAAAGGTAATTATATAATGAATATTTGTAAAAAATTTTAAAAAGTAATAAATTGACGAATCAAGTTGATTGAAAAATATTTTGGAAGTTTGTAACTTTTGATCCATTTTAAAAGTTATTTTTAAACAAACTTTTTCCATTATTGTTTAGAAATCTTCTGCGAACGAACAAAAACGTCAAAAGTTTTAACGACACAAAAAAATCTCCAATTTCAGGCTGGTTCGTCACTTACATAGACCGTGATCCTGAGACACTGGCGTTGCAGGAAAAAAAAGCAAAGAAACAAAAAATGGACAAGGACGATCAGGAGCGAATGATGGATTTTATTGAAAAACAAGTGGAAAAAGGACGTCAGGAAAGCTACGATCCTAGCGGAGAATTCAAAGTTCCTTTGACGAGAACGGAAGACGACGCTCCGGTCGTTATAGAGTTAAAATTGAAGCCGAAACCGGTTGCGATGCTTTCCAATGGTTTATCACAGAAATCAAGTTCCTTGATAAAGAAAATAAAGACTGAGCCGCTCTCGGGTCCGGAAAGCGACGAGGAGGATTCTCCCGATGCTTCTAAGTCCAATTCCAAAGAATCCAAAAGTTCACAAAAACGTAATTACGACGATGACGAATGTTCGTCATCCGGTAAGGGAAAAAAGAAACAAAAATCAGAATTAGACGACGAAAAAGAGCCTGGAAAAGAAAAAGGCTGGCTTCGCCGAGGTCTCGCCGTCAAAATCATAACGAAAAGTCTCGGGGACAAATATTACAAGGCGAAAGGTCTAATTCAGGAAGTTCTCGAAAATGGCTTTGTCGCTAAATTAAAAATCAAAAGTCCCGAAAACGTTGAAGGACATTGCCTCAAATTGGATCAAGCACATTTGGAAACTGTTCTACCAGCGATCGGCAAAGAAATTCTTATTGTCCAAGGAAAATACACAGGTTCAAGAGCTTTTTTGAAAAAAGTTAGAATCGATGAATTCGCAGTAGACGTTGAACTTAGCGACGATGAAAAAATCGTTAAAAGATTGCCCTACGAAGCTGTTTGCAAGTACGAACGAAAACTTTGATTCGTCGATCGTGTTTGTTCGTAAAATTATTTTTTATCGTTATACTCTCTCCGATGTATAATAATTGTACAGTTGAATATACGAAATTTACTACAAACTTTTTGATCCTCTAATTTCCAAAATTTCAAACATTTACGAAACATAAAATAATGAAATTTGAGAAATTTTTAAGGGGAAAGGTGTAGTTAGAATTTTTAAAAAACCAATTTTTTTTTTTTAATTCATTTCCTGAAAGTATAATATCTTACGAGTATTTTCCGACCAATTGAATGTAAATCAAACCATTATTCGCCGAAATACATGTATTCGAGTCGAGAACGCTAACCGGCGATCCCTGGAAAACACTCATAGGCAAGGGTAGCTCGGCGGCAGCTGAAAATGACTTCAGATGCAGCTAATAAAGTGCGGGAAGGCTAACTATATGGCGCAGGAATATACGACTCTATGTAAGTGACAAAAAAAATTTTTTATCTGCATGCAAATCGTACTCAAAACTTTAGACTCGTTTTTCTCGAAACCATGTTCTCGAAGTCGGTGATCACTGTAACTCGAAAACGGCTTTACCGATCGGGTTGGAATTTATATCACTTTTTCTATACATAGTTGTCCTCCGGATGAACGAAGGATTTTTTTTTTGGACAATAATTTTTTTATTTTCAATACAAAAATGTAAGTCAAATTTTGGTCAAAACAACACTTTTGACTTTCAACGTCCGCTATTTTGTGAAAAATGGACATTTTTCGAAACCCTTCGTTCAACGGGAGCATTATATCATGAACTAAAGATCTCCCCCCCCCCCTAATTTTTTGGTTTCAGATAATCTGTTGCAGCGCGAGACTGATCACCGGAAAATCTGTTTTTTTTTTTCAGCGTCCTCGGCCATTGATGATTGTCGGCTTATTTTGGAATATATTTCTTTAAAAAAATTGCAATGTTCACATTAAATATATATCTTTCAAACGGAAGAACTTTTGTTGTAAATTATTTTATCGTTTGGCAAAAAAAAAAAAATCGGAGAAAAGGCCTTTTTTTAATGTTTTAACTATACCTCCCCCTTAATCATTTTTGAAAAAATAATATAAAACACTTCGTTATATCCATAAGTATATTTGAGTAACCCTTCAATCTACAAACATTCTATCAAAGTCGGCAGGAGTCTTGAATCCCTCGTCAAAAAGCAAAAATTTTTCTCCTTTAATCTTATACTGCAAGTTCCACCAAGGTATAAGAGATCTTGATTTGAGTCTTTGAAGAGTTCTAGCTTGAAAATCGTAAGGCCTGATCGCAGTTGGAATGTGGCCGACTCGCACAGCTCTATACGTTTCAGTTTTTTCGTTGTAATACATTCGCAAAACGTATCTTTTGCTGATGTTTCTGACGGTGATAATCATGGCAAAAAGCGAGGCGTATATAATAAAAAGTTGAGTATAATTTTCAATTCCGATCAACGCATCCCACGCTGATTTTAAAGGAAATTGCAGAGGCCCGTCATGATCTAAAATATTATAAAGCGACAACGTGGTAAAGCCTAAACTTAGCGTGGTAACGATGTAAGCGGAATGAACGTAATTGTCCATTCCTCCTCGATAAACAAGCGTGAAATCATCGGGTATATCGTCTTGATATTTTAATTTTTTTTCTAATATGTCACTCGTTTTTGACATGAAAGTTCTTTTCTGTGTCTCGAGAATAGCTAAACCCGAATTAGGTTTTTCTGTACTTTTCGAAGCACAGAATCTCAGCTTGGGCCATATTCGACTCAGTCCCATTAATCGCTGCATCGTGCCGCAATTATTCTAGAACAAAGAAAAATGTGTTTTCACTTTGGAAATTTCTCTGATACGAATATTTTTTATTTTTACAGTAAACCATTTTTATTTGATATAAAAATTTCATTCTCGTTCGATCAATTTTTGATAAGATTTTTGCTGATTTTTTTGTTTTTTCTTTCTTTGAAGAATTCTTTGAACAAACAAAAATGATTTTCAATTTTATTCGTGCATTTCGAACAGTTTTGGATTTATTATTCCAGAAAACTAGAATTATATGTTGTACTTGATTTACGGTTCATAACCTCAAACATAACCTCGAAATAATTACTTGAAATATAATATATATAACCGATTGAAAAAATTGGTCTAGACGAAAATTAATTAATGGAACTAATAAAACGTACACAATTAAATCTAATTTCAAGAATGTCAGCTTTTATTTACTGAACTGATCGATTTTTTGCAAAACATAACCTCAAAAAAATTACTTCGAACATTATAATGTTTCGATTAAAAAATTAATAACAATGTCAATATTTAATACGCACAACTATAAATTCCAGCTTCGAGAATGTTGCCGATTATTCACTCAACTCATCGACATTGTATCACAAAATATGTACTTTCGTTATTCGTACTTGCTGGATATATTTTGAAAGTTTGAGTTTGTTTAAAAATGCACCGGTGAAAATGGTAGATAATTGTTTCGTATTTTTAGAATCATTTTCCCAGAATGGTTGTTTTATTTAATTGTTATAATACGATGTATATTTACTTTGTCTCGAGGGAAAGTTGAGCTGAGGTCACGGAGGCCCAGTGAGAAAAGCTCCGTCAACGGTATTGTCGGCGTCGCCCTTAATTTTTGGGTTAGCTTAGAATGTTTTCATTAATAGTAACAAAAAAATTGTGCAAAAGAATATTAATAAAGAGTGATAAGTTATGAACAAAATTTTTAGACAAATCCGGTAGTCGTATTCGATTGAATTTCTAAATTTCGTTAAGAGCAAGAAAAATTGAAAAAATCTCGAAGAATTTGAGGTTATGTGTGAAAAAAAAAAACGAAATCGTGAAGAAAATTTTATAAAATTGTGTGAAATAACATCAGTTAAGTGATCAGTGATTAAATGAAGATAAAAAAAAGTTTTCATTGCATCGAAACGAATTTCGAATCTTCCTTGAATTTTGAAAAAATCGAAGAAAAAAAACTTATATTTTAAGATTATGCCTGTGTATATTTGAGAAAAGGATAAAAAACGTCGGTGTCGTCGAGAAATCGAGAATAAACGTCAAATAAAAGTGAAGAATGGGTAAGCGATGGTATTATTTTTTATTTATGACCTGGATTTCGTATCTTTTGTGTTCGTCGTTGCTGCTCTACACCGACGGATTTTTTCTGACTCGAATAGCGAGAACAGAGCATTCAAAATGCACAAAATGCGCGTCACAGGGAAGTTGTTCCCCGGAGGAAATATTCAAAGACACAAATAAATCTGGAAGCATTTGTTTGAGAGCGAGAAGTAGAGTAGTTTTGTTGATCGTCGATGCCCTGAAATATGAATTCGTCGATTGGCACGAAGGCGTTGAGGTCAATGCGACTTATCACCTCAATAAAATCCCAGTGGTACGAGATTTGTTGCAATCCGCGCCAGAAAACACAAGACTTTTTAAAGCGATCGCAGACGCGCCAACGACGACGATGCAAAGGCTAAAAGCACTGACGACAGGAACTTTACCGACGTTTATCGACGCGGGCTCTAATTTTGCATCGGAAAGCATCGGCGAAGACAATCTCGTTGAGCAAGCGAGCCAAACCGACGGAGTTGTATTCATGGGTGACGATACTTGGATTTCCCTTTTTCCAAACAAATTTCTCCGCCAATTACCTTCGCCCTCTTTCAACGTTTGGGACCTCGACACAGTCGATCGACGAGTGAGAGATGCGATTGTGCCGGAGCTCGAAAAAAATGATTGGTCTTTGCTGGTGGCTCATGTTCTGGGCATTGATCATTGTGGCCACAAGCATGGGCCTTACCATCCTGAAATGGCCAGGAAGTTGAGAGAAACCGACGCGCTTATTGCACTGATTGTCAAATCTCTTCCCGAAGAGACAATATTAATTGTGATGGGTGATCATGGAATGACGGAAAGCGGAGATCACGGCGGAGACAGTAGAAACGAGATCGAAGCCGGAATGTTTGTTTATTCGCGTTTGCCGTTGCTCAAGGAAACGAATCGGCGCGCCGGGAACATTGTTAATCAGATCGATGTTGTTCCTACGATTTCTTCGCTGCTGGGAATTCCTTTGCCATTTTCAAACATCGGCGCTGTGATATTGGAATGTTTGCCTCGAATCAGCGTCGAAGGGAGCGAAGGATCAAGTTTTTGGTTCGCAGCTCATTCCCTGTGGAGAAACGTCGTTCAAATGAAGAAATACATAGAAGCTTACTCCAGAGATTCTTTCCTGTTCGGCGAGGAGCAGCTGCAAAAAATAAATCAATTGTTCGAGGCGGTGGAGAAAGACGCAAAAAGAGTTAGCAATGAGAAGAGCTTTGAAAAATTTGCCGAGAGCTCCAGAGAATATTTGCAAACGGTTCGAGATCTCTGTGCCGAAATTTGGATTCAATTCGATCCGGGCTTGATGTCCAAGGGACTGATCATATTTTTTTGTGTTCTTTTCTTCGTTTACATAATGTTGAGCGCGCTGGACGAGTCTCGAACGAATGAAATAATGAAAACGAGCTTTCTCTTTGTTTCCATCGTCACAAACGTAGTCACAACTTTTGTTACCTTCGCGCTTTACAAATTTGAATTTATAGAAGAATTCAAAAATGCTAATACCTTTGCTACCGGCACGGTCTCCGTTTCGCTGCTCGCTCTTCTCGTCGCACAAAATTGGGACACTATTTCTTCGACGTGGTACAACGGCGTTAAACTCAAGAAAGTTCATTACCTCGAGCGTGGCATTATTTTGCTTTCATTTTGTGGATTATTTTCCAACAGTTACATCGTCGAAGAGGACAAAGTGATGATGTATCTTCTCGTGACGATGGTGGCTCTTCTGATCGTCAAAACGATCGAGGAAGATCATTGCACGGTCGCTGGAAGCGGCGAGAAGAAATGGAAGCACGATAGGAGCGTCGGGAGGCGACGGAGCTTCAAATATTTGTGGATTCTGGTGGGATTGGTAGCTTGCGCTGCGGTAAGATTATCATCTTATTTATGGCGATGTCGGGAGGAACAGGATCGAGAAACTTGCACAATGTTGGCGAAGAAATCAGATTTGTTGAACAACGCCGGAGCCGAAAGGACTTTACTCATCGTCAGCGTTCTTAGTCTTGCTATGTACGTCACGATCGTCACTACTTGGCTGCGTAATACTGAACGACTATCCGAATTTTTTCCCATCGCCAACATCGCGAGATACTGTTACGGTGTGATCGCGGTGACGATCGGTTGTTTTTGGGTTTACGAGAGATTGCCCAAGGAAGCTCGAGTCAAAGTTGCCATTTCGAGGCAAATCAACGCTTTGCCTGGTATAGCTTATTTTTTTTCTTTCTTCGGTATCCTCAACGTATACTTTCGTCCGCTTGGAATTTTTTGGCTGCCTCCGAGAAGCGAGCAGCTAACCGTCGATGAGCGGAGAGCACCAACGATTTTTACCAGGATTCGGGAACTATTTTATTCCAGGCAATTCATCGATGAATCAGAATTTCCCATGATCTCTTCGTCCATCACTTTCTACAGTTCGGCTTTCGTTTCCGTTAGCGTTTTTCTCACTCTTCTATGGGCTTTGGTGCTAGGTAACGTTTTTGCGCTGGGAACATTCCTGATGTTTGTTACCTGCGCCGTAGTCCTTGGTCTTGTAGCTATCGAACGATGTCACAATGCTAATAATTTGGGTGAGTTCTCCTCCTCGTGGATGTGATCGACTGAACAGATGTTTTCTGGTACTGAGTTAATGTAATCTTCTTCAACTTTAGCTGAAATGCTTCAAGTACCAGATTCTGCCATACTCTGCTGGTTCCTGATAGCCGAGTACTTTTTCTATGGTACCGGTCACCAACCGACGTTCCCAACGCTTCATTGGGATGCCGCGTTCATTGGAAACACTGGTAATTCATATGGGAATCTTCTTCCCGCGATTTTGATAGGTAAGATTGCTTCAGTTTCAATCGCATTCTAATTGCGTTTAGAAAAATCATTAATTTGAAACAAAGTTGTTAATTCAGGTTTCTATAAGATTGTAAATTTTTTTTTGCCAGGATTAAACACATTCGGCTCTCATCTTATCGTAGCAATGACTTTACCGTTGCTCACTATTGTTCCATTCACTTTTTATATGATGTTTCCTGTTAAACTGAAGTTCCATGGACACGATGAAATGAGAAAAGGCGAATATATCCTGTTCGAAAGGGGTTCAACTTTTCACAATGCTCTGTTTACGGTGTATGGAAAATACATTCTGCTTCATGGCATACGGGTAGGAATTGCAAAAAGCTTTCAATTTTTTTTTTTAGCTTTAGTTTTCTTTACACCGATCTATCCTGTTCCAATCATTCGATCAGTCGAATGGATCAATCCAATCCAAACAATCAAATCAATCAATCAATCAATCAATCAAATCAATCAATCAAATCAATCAATCAAATCAATCAATCAAATCAATCAATCAAATCAATCAATCAAATCAATCAATCAAATCAATCAATCAAATCAATCAATCAAATCAATCAATCAAATCAATCAATCAAATCAATCAATCAAATCAATCAATCAAATCAATCAATCAAATCAATCAATCAAATCAATCAATCAAATCAATCAATCAAATCAATCAATCAAATCAATCAATCAAATCAATCAATCAAATCAATCAATCAAATCAATCAATCAAATCAATCAATCAAATCAATCAATCAAATCAATCAATCAAATCAATCAATCAAATCAATCAATCAAATCAATCAATCAAATCAATCAATCAAATCAATCAATCAAATCAATCAATCAAATCAATCAATCAAATCAATCAATCAAATCAATCAATCAAATCAATCAAATCAATCAATCAAATCAATCAATCAAATCAATCAATCAATCAAATCAATCAATCAATCAAATCAATCAAATCAATCAATCAATCAATCAATCAATCAAATCAATCAATCAAATCAATCAATCAAATCAATCAATCAAGTCAATCAATCAAGTCAATCAATCAAATCAATCAATCAATCGAATCAATCAATCGAATCAATCAATCGAATCAATCAATCGAATCAATCAATCAAATCAATCAATCAATCTTGGAATCCAACTGGATCCAACGTTGAAACCAATCGATTCCAAGTCGACTTCAGTTGGCATCAAGTCTTTCAAACACCAAATTGTTGTTTTAGACCTTCGGCTGCATGTTAACAACAACAATTCATTGTCGTCATCTCATGGCCTGGAAAATTTTCGCCCCAAAATTGATTTTCCAAGGATTATCGTTCCTGGTAACGGTTGGCAGCATATTGGCGTCATCATTGATGGCACGCAGCATAGATACTCAGGTAGAAGATTTGAGATTACGAGGCGTTGTTAAAACCCGATGATAGCGGCTGAACTCTCGATTAGTCACTTGACAATCAATTGTAAACATCGTCTTGTTACTCATCCAGTTGTTTATTTGACCAAAAAAAAAATATGTACAACCAACGATTCAAACTCGTTCTCTCGCCACATTCAACACCATAATCTTATAAAATAATGTCTCAAGATGTGCCACGATTGAACTGCCACAATTGGGATATGCCTTTTGGGGTCTGGGCTGAAATTCTAGTCGGATAACTCAGTCGCGAATAAGTCCACAATTTATTTCTTATCAAAGAACATTTTTAAATCAATCTTTATGAGTATTATTTCTAGGCATTTAGGAGAAATAATTGTTTTATCTCCGCAATGAAAAGTTACAAACAGTATATAGCCGCAATGAAATTCGCGTTATTAAAACCAATGATATTTATAACGAATCACTCCAAAGTCCTACGACACTAGGATCATTGTAAATAGAAAGAAAAAAAAACGTTGTGAATAAGCCAATCCATGGCGATTATTGGATAACGGTGAAAAGCTTATCGAAGCTCTTTTTACAGTGTGTATTATAACTCAAAAAGAATAAACATGTTTTTCGTTGTTTAATTTCGTTAAATATCACAGTTCAACTATTTTAATACCATCGATTTTACGAAACAATCTTTCATCGACCGGCAATTCGCCAATGAGATAATTCTGAAGAAGTTTTTTAGCATCTTTGGAGTGGCCAGTCCCGATGAAAGCGATCGTGGCATCCCTTCCCGCGTATTCCAGAATAACATCAAGCCCGCCAGGATGATTTTTAAGAAATTCTGTGCAATCGTATACATAGTCGTAGACAGCGATCCAGCAGTCGTCGCTGCTGTCGTGCCAAGCCAATTCATTAAGGCTTATTATTTTCAATTTTTGAGAATTACGAGCCTTCGAATCGATCGACTTTTCATTCAAATTCTGCAACAATCTTTTTCTATCGTTCGAAACTTTTTTTCCAACTAATTTATCTCTTCCATGTGGCAACATCGATTTAACGATCGCATGATGATTCTTGAAATGATTCTCTGTCACGCTGCTATTATTTTTTTCTCCCTTTGATTTATCGATCGACAAATAATTCATCATTTCCATCTGGCCCGATGAATCGCTCATCAAATCCATCGAATCCGAAGATATTTCAGCACTGAAAATATTCATTTTTTAATTAATTTTTTTTTTCTTCTCTTTTTCATTCCTTTCAAGAAAATCAATATTCAAACTAGAAAATTTACTCACGTCCAAGATCCGGGCAGATCACGAGACATCGGAGGCACCTTCGTTACTGCGAGTGAATGTTTAGTCGTGTATAAAACAAATCCGGTTCAGGTGCAAGAAAAAAAAAAAAAAAAAAAACAAATATCTCTCTACCACTTGATAATTCCATTACCGGTTCAAACCCGAAGCCCTTCCCGAGGGTCTTTCTCGCCTCTGCCGTTATTCCTCCAAACTTATATATATCTCTATACGTGGGGCTTCCACCATCCACACGGATTCAGAGTTTCTTCATGTAAATCGATATTCGCGTATAACTCATTCTGACCATAATTAACAGCTCCAATTTCTTTCTCTTCTTCTTCTTTTTTTTTCTTCTCTTATTCCATATTCACGTTTTGCCATTACAGTGTCGCGAATCCCTATGCAAATGTCTCTCGAACGACTTATTCTTATCGTTTATCTGCAACATTTATTTTTATCCAGAAATATCAGTATCCCGAGACCGAGAGTTGCCAGATATTTCTAACGAATTTTTATTCTCATTTATTATTTTAATCTATAAAGTATACTCTTTTTTTTTCAAAATACGAATTTCTCACTTCGAGAAACGAAAAAAAAAAAAATTCCGAAACATTCGATTTTAATTAAAAGATTCATCTTATTTTTTTCACGAATTTATCGCGTGACTTTGTAAAAAGTCTACAAAACGGAAACCCGAAGAGAGAAATTAGAAAGAAAAAAGTTCAAAAAAGTTTTTTTTTTTTTTTTTTTTTTTTTTTTTTCTACAAAAGAAAGTCAATAAATTCCAATAGCAACGTTGATGTTATCGGTGATAAAATAAAAATGCAATTTTTTCTAACAAACTCGAAGCACTAATTAAAATTTCCACGTTTCACGATTCCGTGTCAATAAAAAGTTGAAAGCTGCGCAAAAATCTTAATTAATCAGCATAAAATATGTTTCATAATTACCAGGCGATAATCGCGACGACTTTTACTAATGTCACCGTCGCGCTTGCATCATCCAGAAATAAACTATCTCAACACACTTATCAAAGCTCAGTAGTAACTTGAACGAATTCTAACGATTGAAAAACAGGGGCTCCGTTTATACCATTTTTTGTTAATTACGTGTGAAAATTAAAAAAAAAAAAATGATTCTCGAAGATTTTGGAGTTACTCTTTAATTTCTGTCTCGCAACTAAATCCTCGGGGTCTCACCCATGCGCCTGATCAAAATTCGTCATAATCTGACTCGAGGATTTCGTCAGCGAAAGATAAATCCTTGTACAGGGTGGGGCAATTATTATCAGCACTTGCGGGAATATCTCTCTTCAGAGCCGGTGATGATGTACACTTTAACCTCAAAATTTCGGATCGAAGATCCTTTTTGTTAAGTCTCGATTTTATTTCATCAAATTATTATTATTTTTTTATTATTTTGGGAGCCTGCAGAGTTGACTGGGTCTCACAGACCTACACGGTGAGAATTTGAGAAAAAAAAATGACAATTGCGTTCGAAGAAATGACAATGACCTTGAAAACTCGTCGAGATTATAATCTGGAAAAATGTTTCGATCGTCGTTACACTGCTGCTGCTGCTGCTTTAAGGTAATCTTATCGACTTGGCTGGTCATACTAATCACTAAATTCAAAACTTATGCCTATTCCAATTTTTGATACTTGTAAAAATAATAGTTTTTGATTAAAAAAAAAAAAATTGCCTCAAAACCGAGCAACTTTCGTCCCAAACAATTTCTTTCAAGTGCTACAGATTCGGAAATATTTTGGTGGTGGTCGGTGTATCCATGATTTTTAGTCCACCCTATATATATGAGAAACGAATTATTGCAAAAATAATGCAGCACAGATGGACGGAAGAAATTCAATAATCGGTATATGGGTCGTTATTCAACGGATAAAAAATTGACCCTTCATCAACATATTCGAGAGCTAAACATTGTAAGTACTCTTTCAATAGATAAACGTAAATGGAGAGCGTGCTGTTTTGATACTCGTCATCATCACGTATCTTCTTTCTCTACAATCAAGCTGCAGTCTGGGAAAAAAAATTTCGCGCGTTGGCTTGCAAGATTACTGAGAAATTTAGACACTTATTCCGCTGGAATAATATTTTTATTGAGAAATAATTCGAGTCTTTTTTTATTGGAATGTAAAAATATATTTTTATCGTCGTTCGAAATTTTTTTCCCGATGACCGCGATATCTAGAGGCGGGGAGAAAGAAATCTGGAGGTTATGACGAAACTAGCGATTTTTGAAGCGCGCAATAATGTTTGAAAAAAGAAAAGACATTTTTGGAATTTTTTTTGACATTTTTTGACATTTCTATCTTGTTTTATTAGAAATAACGATTAATTCTGAACAAAATCTGGAGCCTTTTGCTGGATATTGAGAGTGAGAGTACTCAATTCCTGCTATTTCCATCGACTGAGACTCGAATTTTCGATCAGAGATGCTGTTTTGACTATTTTAATCAGTTTTTTTTTTTGGGAATCGGAACATTGGCGCCACTCGCACCCGACAGTAACGTCATCTGTCATCGCTGGTGAACAATTTTTTGTGAACCGGCTGATGGTCGCGCTGGAAACGACGCGCTAGTTGCGAAATAATAATAAAAAACAAATCCTAACCCTTCGAAATTGTATATTTTAATTTCTCAATCGTATTTTCTACTTTTAAAAATCTCGTGATTAAAGAAAATCGAAAAACAATTAAAAATCGAAGAAAAATCGTGGAAAAAGTGGTGGAAATCAGATTTTTTCATATTCTAACCTAAAAATAGTTGTTTTGATTTTCGTCATCGTTCACTCTCGATCAAAACATCGTGAATTGAACAAAATTTTTTGAAATTATTGAGTGAACAAAAAAAACTACAAAAATGTCGATAAAATTCGATTTTTGACATCGCTTCTAAGTGAGTTTTTCGAAATCGTTGGAAATCAATTGTCGATTAAAATGCGTTGAAAATTGAACCGAAAGTCGTCGGATCTTCGATGTTCGACGTTTTTTGACAGCGTTTGATCTAAAAGGTCGAAATTTTGCCATTCGAAAATGCAGAATAGAACAACTCCCGACGGAATGTGCTTCTCCGTAGCAGACGAATCTTCCATTTGTCTGGTCTGCGAAGATTCTCTCCGAGTTTCAACGTCTCTCAATATATTTTACACTTGTATGCCTCGGAACGGAGAATCCCTGGCTAATTTTGTTCTCGGAGTCTTGCGACTCTGTTCCAGCGAGCTCCGCAGTTCTTACATCTGTTTAAGATGCTACGAGCTCTTCAGAACTCTGGAACAAGCTCAATGGAGCGCCAACGACGCTAAATGCCAAATTTTTCAAGTATTTCGATCGAAAAATAATGACGAAACGTCAAAAATACTCGAAGCCGAATCGCACGTTCATATATCGATGAACGATGCACAAAAAGTATTCGACGACGAATTACAAAATACAATTTTGACGCATAATCGTAGAAACCTTCCTGACGACGAATCGCGCCGTTCGATATCCATAAATAATAGTCCAACGGTACTGGACCGAGAACTACCAATTTCTAATTTTCATGGCGACGACGAAAATGTCCCCAAAGCGCCCAATAAACTCGACGGCGATTCAATTTTCAACGGCGAAGGAAAAAAAGAACTCGACGAGGATTCGCATCCACAGATTTTCTCCAGGGAAAATGAGAAAAATGAAGAAATTGATTACGGCGGCGATTACCGTAAAAATCATGAGTCTTCCGATAAAATCGATTCCATGTATCGATCGAGCATCAATTCGAAAGTCGATTTTGAAGATTCAGGGCAAAACGACCTCGCGCAAAGTTTGGAAAACGATAGGACAATAAATTCAAATAATTCGGTAAGAATTTCCTATCCGGAAGTCGAAAACGATTCCGGTGAATTGAGATCGCCGAAAGGCACTTGGAAATCAGGCAGGATATCAAAATACAGTCAAAAATCTCTCAAATACAACTGCTCTACGTGCAACAAAAAGTGGAGAACCGCGGCGGAGCTGAGAACTCATGTTAAATCGCATTCTAATCTACGACCTTACATGTGCGAAAAATGTGGACAAGCTTACAAGCATAAACACGCGCTGGAAATTCATATAGGCATGCACAACGGAATAAGTCCGTTCAAATGCAACATTTGCGACAAATGTTTTACCCAAAAAGGAGCGCTGATGAGACATCTGCCGATGCACACAGGAGAAACACCTTATCAGTGCGAACTCTGCGGCAAACGCTTCGTTCATCACACTTCTTACAACATGCACGCGCTCTCTCACACCGGCAAAAAATCTTACCAATGTCATGTAAGTCGATCGGTGAAAAATAAAGCTTCGAACGATGAAATTATTCAGCGGTTTTTGTCGCATCGAACTTTGTATCGTCGCGACAAAATTATTTCTGTTTTCAATTTACTTCTGTCGATTATTCATTTCATGGGCTCTGTCCGGTGGAAAAATCAAATTTATTTATTGTTTCGAACAAAACTGCGGGCCGCAGAAAGAAAAAACAATGTCGCAGCATTTTTCATCGAATTAAAACTTGCGCGAATGAAACAATTTCTATTGGATTTTTGATAATTCAGTGGGCTTTGTAGGATTCAAAAAATGAAATTGACTGGACCGGAGTTGGGATGAAAAATATTTGAAAAAATTCGTTTGTTTTGCTTCCGGAGATGCAAATAAAAAAAATTTTTGTATTTTTTGTATCAACGAGACTGTTTTACAGATTTGCAATCTGTCGCTGCTGTCAACTTCCCACTTGAAGCGTCACATGAGAGTTCACACCGGTGAGAAACCTTACAGTTGTTCTCTGTGCGGCAAGAGCTTCGCTGAGCGATACAATTTGTTTGCGCATCAAAAAATTCATGATCCGGTCGAGATAATGGCGAGGGCAGCGAAAAAAGTGTCTTTCAAGTGAGTTTGAATCTCTTTTTTTTTCAAATATTTTTTTATTCTGTTGGTTGAACTATTTATTTCGAATAATAATATATAAATCGAGTTGATTAACGACTGATTTTTCATCATCGAAAAGGTGTGACCGCTGCGACGAGCATTTCGACAAAAAACAGAAGCTCCAGGAGCACAAAATTCAACATGAAATCTCAGCCAACGATAAAAAATGGATCGGCCACACGATCGAAGTGGATTCAACGACGAATAATGTACAATCGACTGGCCTTCGAGACGGCGATCACCTCGATGAATCCTGGCAAAAAATTCATTACGAAAAATTCACTGCTCCTCAGATTCAGTTCAAATCTCAAGAGTCCGATAATCGAATGACCGAGGAATCGTTTAATATTCTCATGTCTCAGGGTAATTACAACGGAACGCCGTCGAATTCATCTTCGAAACCAGAAAATATGGGGATCGTCGATGAAACTCAAATTTGACGATGCGTTTCAATATTCTCCAAATAATTTTCTCGTTTTATCGACGTTAGGATATTTAACATTATTTAAATAGAGAATAATGACTGAAAACATTTGATCGTAGAATGAAAAAATGTTTATTAATTATATTCTCATTCGATTAGCGATTTTTCTAGCTATAATCAATCGTCATCGAAATCTTTGATCAAACACTTTCGTTTGCTCAACGATACAATGGGAAAATGTAAATCAAGAGTTCCTCGTTAACTTAAGCCATTCAAGAACTGATAAATTTTTTTGACTTCCTCCTCTTTCCAGTGAGAAAACACACAAAGACGTGACTTTTTTTTAGAGAATAAAAGACTTTTTTATACGCATTAAAGTAACTTTATAAATATATATTTATCGATAGCTCGGCGCGTGTACCTAATAAAAATTTATTCATTCTCGTAGAGAATTTTATTCGATAAACTTTCTTTACCTCGATCTTTATTCGTGTTAAGTTTTTTTTTTTTTTCTTTCCATTATTCCATCGTCGAATGCATCAAATCCTTTGGATCTTGGGACATTTGACTCGTCATTGCTTCCTTCCACGACGTCAATCCATGCGCTCTCAAAAGAGTTTTTCTCTGAATTTTCGAAGTTGACAAACTTCTGTAAATTTTGACAGATTTTTCGTTTAGAAAATAATTACGAGTTTTTTGTTTGTTTGTTATTTTTAATTAAATTCTCAGACTCTCTCTCTCTCTCTCTCTCGAGACTTTCGATTTTCAATCACCATTATTCCAAAATTCGACAGATTCGATTTCTTTACCGAAAAAATTGCAAAAAGTCTGTGAAACGTTGATTCAAAAAAACAAACGAACGAATAATTTCAATTTTTTACATTTTTTAATGAATTTTTCGATTTTTCTGGATTTTAAACAAGTTCGCTTGTACTCAATTGTAAATAATTCAAATTTTTTTTTCACTCACTCTCGAAATTCTTTTACGATCGTTTGAACTTTTTTCGGAACAACGTATTTTTCGAGATACTCGATTTCCGGTATCGGAGTTGGTTTTCGAAGGGATTCGTTCGAGTACATCTCGTGGATAATATCGATCAGTTGTTTCTTCGCGATGTTAAAATCGTCGGTGAATATCTGAAAATGTTTTTGTCATTGAAAAAAATAAAAAAAAAAAATCTTAAAAATGAGAAAATTATAATTCAAAAGTTTTTTTTCATCATTTTTACTGCTTTAATTAATGAGCAACGATTGTAATTTTGAATTATTTTCGAATTTGCTATACAATTGAGCAAACTGATTCTCCAAAAACCGAGAATTATTATTATTTACATTGGAAACTCGTGAAAAATGTTTTCGACGATGAGAAAATGATTTCGAACTTCTCGAATGAGTTTGACACAAATTTAACCAAGTTTTATGTCAATTTTCTATTCTCACCACGTGATGAAAAAATCCAGGCATTTTTTGATGTTTTTTGACGTAAATGTTTCTCGATTTCAGTGTCATTTCGATGTACGTGTTTTTCAAATTCTCCGGATCGATTGTTCGTCTCGTAGGCTTTTGGGGAAAAAAAAAAAAAAAAAAAAAAAAAAACATAAATAAATCGTCCACTCGAATATTTTGTCTGGAAATGACGATTTTTTTTTTGGTATTACAAACGCCTGGCTGGAACGTCCACTCGATAAAGACTCGTCGAGCTCGTCCTCGTCCTCGTCCTCGTTTTCATAAACTCCTTCGCTTCGCAGCTTCCGGACACTTCGCATGTAGAGGGTTCGAGCCTTTTTTCTTTTGAGCCTCGTTTCTTTGTCCTCAACGATAACGTTCGAATGTTCGTCCAAAATCACCTGACCGAATTTCAAAATTAATTAACTTCAGCATTAAAAAAGAAAAAAAACTGTTTTCTGCACGAAAAAAAAAAAAAAAAAAAAAAAAAATTTTTTCTTTCATCCAGTTGCAAAAACTGATCAAACTCGTATCGAGAAAGATTGAACAGTTTTTTTGGAACACAAAAAAGCTAATTTTATTATCCAACTGTCAAAATTCATCAAACTCCCAACTGGAACGATTGAACAATTTTTTTTTTTGGCACAGAAAATCACATTTTTCTTATCCAATTACGAAAATCGTTCAAACTCCTAACCGGTACGGTTGAATGATTTCTTTTAGAGAAATGAAAAACCATTTTTTGCTATCCAATTGCCAAAATTGATGAAACTCCCAATTAAAACGATTGAACAATTTTTTTCAGAGCACGAAAAACCACATTTTTTTTGTACAATCCAAAAAAATTGATAAAACTCCTGATCGGAACGAACAATCGATTTTTTTAGAGCTCAAAAAACCCAAATTTATGGATCCAACAGCAAAAACCGATGAAACTCGAACCGGAAAACGATTGATCAATTTTTTCGAGCTCAAAAAATCGACGCTTTTTATATCTAACTACAAATTTGATGAAATTCGTTATCGAAACGTTGAAAGAAATTGAATGCACAAAAAATTGTTTTAATTTACCCTTCGAAAAAAAAAAAAAAAAAAAAAAAACTAAAAATTACTCGAAGATCCGATGGTTTTGGTAGACTTTCTTGCAAGACATGTTCCACAGATTTAGCTTTGACGTTGCTTCCCGATTTGAACGTGATGTGTTTTTTCTTATTCTCAATTTCCAACTGGCTCTGATCGACAATATTTTTCGGTAAATAAGTTTTGCTGTGTTCGATCAAATCCATGTTTGTTGCTCCGGTGCTCTGCGGTCTCACGTACATGCTGTATTCGGGCAATTCCAGATTATCGAGAACCTGATTCATTGCGAAGAGAATAAAGAATTTTATGAATTTAACCAAATTCCAGAGATTTATCGAACGTTTATAAGAATCTTGAAATAAATCGATTTTTACGTCGCCGATTATGCTCGAAACGAAGCCAATCCTGCTGCTCGAGGTTTCAGGACTTTCGGGAACGATGTTACGGCCGATTTTGACAGCCAAAAGATTCTCGACGCTGTCTTTTATCCACGTGAATATATGAAACTTGTCACTTATCCATTCCCTATGAATTATTTCACATTTCGTCGTTACCAATATCGGTTTTACGTTTTCGTAATTGTTTATCATTTGGATAGTAGCGTTTAGGTCCATTTGGGTTATTCCAATTTTGTTGTCCCTTCTCATCGCAGCTATTTCGCTCCAATCTGGCAAAAAAAAAAAAAAAAAATCGAATAGTTGAAAAAAAAATTCGTTTTTAGCAGCTGAGGAATGAGAAAATATTGAAAAAATTTTTTTTTTTTTAAACTCACGAAATCCGTAACTGTTTCCCAGCAATTCCTGAATCGATAAAAATTCTCCTCTCCTAACCATTTCGTTGAATACTTCCCTCGATACGAAGTAATAAGCTTCCGATTCGTCCTCTTCCTCGGTCACTTCTCTCGTCGTGTGACTGCGACAGTATCTGACCTTGAAAAACAAAAAAAAATCAGATTTTCTTGATCGATTACTTTTCCAGCTGGGTTTTTTACACTTTTGCTCAAATATTGATGAAAATTTTGTTTCTTCACAGAGATTTGGTGGCGTCTCATTCAATTTGGAAAACGGAAAATCTTTTTTTTTTAAGGAAGTAAAAGCCCGAATTGGGCTCGAAAACGAAAGCCCGATCTTCTCTTCGCTGTAAAACGGTTGTCGCTCGCGATAACGAAGTTTAATTGTAGATCATTCTCTTCGTTTTTTCGTAACGAAGAGAATGATCCAGGATAAAGCCCGATTAGGTAGAAATTTGTGGATGAAAACACTATAAAACTGAAGTATTGGAAAAAAAATGCAAAAAGTAAGATTTTCACTGATAAAAATTAGTTTTTTTTTTTTTTTCATAAATAATAATTAAAATAATTGAAGAAATTGAAGAAGAGATTTGGAATAATTGATCAGAGATTTTTGGTGTGAAACTGAATCAATGGATTTTAGTTGGAAATTTCAAAATTTCCTATGAACTGGTGAGACGAAAAAATGTACCGATTGCTCCAATTTTTTGGCGACTCTTATTCCCAAAGTGACTTTTTTCACTGCGGATGGACCGCTCAAAATGATGAGAGGAGGGCTCTTGAGATCGTAGGGGGCAACGCTGGCATCGATTTTCGGTATGCTCAATTGCTCCAACAATAATAATTTCGAAATGCTTCTGGCTGCGAGGAGTTCGACCGGAGGATCGAATAGAGTAGCCGATGAAACCTGTTTGATAATGGAAATTTATAAAAATGAATATTTCGTTTACAAAAATTGATTAAAATTTGGATTTTTGAATGATTCTTTATTGAGATAAAAAACGAACTTTTTCGGAAACTGTTACTTCGGAGCCATCGAGATATTTGACACTCGGCATTGAAAATAATAAAACGTCCTTGTAATTGGGCCATTTCGTGCAAGGATTACCACGTAAATCGACTTCGTAAACACGACTCTTGAGATTCGAGACTTCCAAAAGGTCAGCTATTTTGTTGTACCTCAAATCGATCAATCGGAGACCGTATGCATCCTTCATTGGTTCAATGAATTCAATGAAAGAATTGAGTAATCGAATGAATTGAATAAAAATGAGATTAATCGAATGAATTGAATAAAAATTCGATTAATCGAATGAATTGAATAAAAATTCGATTAATCGAATTAATCGAATAAAAATTCGATTAATCGAATGAATTGAATAAAAATTCGATTAATTGAATTAATCGAATAAAAATTCGATTAATCGAATTAATTGAATAAAAATTCGATTAATCGAATTAATTGAATTCAGATTCAATTCGATTGAATTAAGGAATTCGATTAATTGAATGTAATGGAAAATTCGATAATTCAATTAATTAAATGAGAATTCGATCGATCGAATTGATTGGATGAAAAATTGAATTTTATTAATTCATTGCATGGAAATTCGATTAATTGAATTCAATTAAATGTAAAAAAAAAAAATTGAGTCATTATAATTAATTGAATGGGAATTCGATTAATTCAATCAATTGAATGAAAAATAATGATTAATTCAATGAATTGAATGAAAACTCGGTTGATCGAATTAATTCGATAAAAGATTTGACAATTGAATGAAAATTTGATACATTTGATGAATCGGATAAACAAAATAAAAGTTTGATTGATCAAATGAAGATTTGATGCATTAAAATAATTGAATGAATAAAATAAAAGGTTTGATCGATCAATTGTTAATTAAATTGAGAATAAAATAGAATCTTAACTCGAAAAAATTCAAGTGTGCTTAATCTGTTGTGTCCCATAATCAAAGTACGAAGGTTTGCCAATGTGTTTATACCCGAATCAGGATTCGCTGATTTGAATGATGTTATATAATTG
Organism: Campoplex nolae; assembly: GCA_037893425.1. Lineage (NCBI taxonomy): Eukaryota > Metazoa > Arthropoda > Insecta > Hymenoptera > Ichneumonidae > Campoplex > Campoplex nolae. The sequence continues at coordinate 1,251,670 of JBBLXU010000655.1, forward strand.
TATTCCAAATTCAGTTCTTGTATGCTCAACAAATCGTCGAGATTCGAGACGGTCTCGATCAAGTTGTACGACAAGTTCAGGTACTTCAAATATCTGAAAAAAAAAATTGGAACTCGGTCACAAAAATAAAAAAAACTGAATTCATCAATATATTCTCATGATTCCAAACGATGTATTTTTCATCTTACCAAATAATCGAAAAATTGAAAAAATTCGATTTAGCAAAATTTGAAAATTGATTGATTCCATTTTTTATTGAAAAAATTAAAAAACCAAAAAAAAAAATGAATTTTTTACAGTTGCAAATCAATCGATCGAATTAAACGGTTTTTATGGAGCATTTTTTTGAAAAAATAAAAAACAAACCTCAAATTCTGCAAACCGGTTATCGTTTCGATCGCATTGTGCGACAAATCGAGTCTGACGATGCTCCAAAATTCTGTCAAATCTTTCATAACTGTGATCTCGTTGTAAGACAAATTGACGTAGGTCAAGAACCAGGGCGACGTGAAATTCAAGAGATCCTTTATTCGATTGTGCGAAGCATTTAGATAAATGAGGTACGGAATACCGTTCAGAGGTCTCAAGTCCGTCAAAATATTATGCGATAAATCGAGATACTGGAGATAACGATGGTAACGAAGTATCGAAATATCTTTGAGTTTCTGAAAACGAAAGGAACAATGAATCAAGAAATTCAAAAATTTCGTCAATTTTATTAATTTTTCAAATAAACGAACGTATTTTGTTCGAAAAATATCAAAATTCAAAGTTTTTTTTAACTCTAATCTCGTTTTTTCAATTCGAAAAATTTGTAATATTCAAAAAAATGTGGAATTATTCGAGAATTTTCAATAAAATAAAAATTGGAGTCAACATTCCAAAAAATTATTAATCGATCGAATTTGAAAAAAAAAATGTTTAATTTAAAAAAATAGAAAAAAAAATTTGAAATAAAATTTCAAAATTCATTGCAGGAACGAACTTTTTCAAATTCGATCGATTTGAAAAAAAAAATTTCGAAAATTTAAAAAAATGAAAAAAAAAACCGAAATAAATTTTTTAAATTCATTGCAGGAACGAATTTTTTCAAATTAGATCGACTTAAAAAAAAAAAAATACGAAAATTTGAAAAAATGAAAAAAAAAAAATTTGAAATAAAATTTTTAAAATTCATTGCAGGAACGAATTTTTCCGAATTCGATCGATTTGAAAAGAAAAAAAAAAAATTCGAAAATTTGAAATAAAATTTTTAAAATTCATTGCAGGAACGAATTTTTTCAAATTCGATCGATTTGAAAAACAAAAAAAAAATTCGAAAATTTGTAATAAAATTTACAAATATCAAGCACGATCAAATTTGAAAAAATTCGATTAAGAATCAATTATTAAAAAAATTTTCGGAAAATTCAAGTCGATATTCAAAAAAAATGTTGAATCAATGAAATTGCCCAAAATTCGATTAACTCGAAACGAAGAAATTGTGAAATTCGTTTGATTCGATGGATTTACCAAGTTATTGAGATCGCATTTGCTCAAAACGTATCGTCCATTTTCGGGATTGAGGGTTAAAAAAGAGGAGCAAGCACCGATCATACGATCGGACAAAATTCCACAGTATTCCGAATTGTCGAGGACCAATTGGTCGCGTTCACGTATTTTTATAACCGGTGCATTGTTCTCGTTCCACAAACGAAAATGGAGTCCATAGCCGCCCCATTTGTTCTGAATGATTTTCTGTCGTTTATCTTCGTCAACGTCGAACGTTCTTTTGCCATAAAAATCCGAGGAGCCGCAAGACTTTTTCGCCAAAATATTAAAAATTGCTCAATTTTTGAAGAAAAAAAACTTCGTCGACTTGAGACAAAAAAAAATGATCGAAATCTACACAAAATTTATTACATGAAAGCTGAAAGTTTGGGAACTCGAGGAAACCGAATCTTCCGAGACGATCGAAGTATTTTCGTCAAGAAAAAAATCGTTCTTCAGATTCTTCCAGCTCATTTGATCGTGTGGAATTTTTTTGTGAGAATCGTCGCTGTACAAACGTGATTTTCGACCGCGTCCGTCTCGTCGAGGTTCCTCGTAAAAAATTTCCTCCCGGAGGCCACGTGGCACAGGATTTTTCGGTGAAAAAAGAAACTTCGGCTGTTGTGGTTGAAGCAATAACATCAAAAACGAAAAAAAAAGGGACAGGGAATGAAAAAAACTGCAATTTTATTTCCAGAAATTTTCTTACTTCGCTCATGTTTACAAAATTCACAAAATTCTCTTTATTTTTATTTATTTATTACTTCCCGATACAACCGTCATTCACGTTTGCGATCGCAGCGCCTCTCGCGTCCGATTGATACACTCGCGAACAAAGGAACGAAAAACACGACGACGACGACGAAATATTTTTTTCTTTCTCCCGCCCAAAACTCAATCTCACGCTCGATTCTTTTTGTCCAATATTATTTTTTTAACACTCTTTCCGGCAATTTTTTCAACGAATCACCGGAAATACGAAAATTATGCCAACCCTCGGATTCGGTGAGATCGACCGCTCCTCTTCTCAAGTAAAAATCCTTCGCGGGATTCCAACCCATTACCGAAAATTCCAATCTTTCACATTCGTCTTCAACGGCTTTCTATTCGAAAATCAAACAAGTTGAAAAAAAATTTCCATAAAAAGACAAGTGTAAAAAAATTATGAACCTTGCTGAAAATGGTTTCACCGCAATTTACAAATCAGCGAAAAACTTTATATTAATCAAAATAAACGAAAATTCATTTTTTTTTTTTTTTTTTTGTTTTTTCAGTCAATATTTCGTAATATAGTAATTAATTAACCAATAAACAAATAATAATCAATAAAAGATTTTCAGGAATTGTTAATGAAAAAATCGTTTAATTAACGAATGGAAAATGATAAATTTGAGCAGCTCCGGGCGAGGACAATACTTGGATGGGTGACCGCTTATCGACTCGCGCCATCAATCGCACTGAGCGGAAGTCAGTTTTTCCGAGTTTCGGATGCTGCTAATCAAAAGAAACTGAAAAATATAGTCGGCTGTATCAGCCGGGTTTTTGAAAGTTTCCCTTGGCCCTCGTGCAAATGCGGTGCAGCAGTGCTGAGTGCATTGGAAAATAGTGAGCAACACTCGGGGGGGGGGGGAGGGGAGGGGTCTCGCAGGAACTTGGAACTTGGAACAGTGAAGTGAGGAGAAAAGTGGGGTTAAGTGATGGGATGGAATCGTAAAAAATCGAAAAGGATAAACGCAGGACCAGTAAAATGAGGAATAAATAATTGTAAATGATTGAAAAAATACTTGAATTAAAATAATTTACTTCTGAATAAATTATTATTATTATACTTTCGATAGAAAAAAAAAGGTGAATTATTGAATTTACCTTGGCAACGGTTTCGAATACTTTATTTCCGATTCCTTTGTTCCGATAATTAGGGCTAATGTAAAAATCGTCGAGAAACATTGATTTTCCTTCCCAAGAGCAGTAAGTATAATAATAGAGAGCATGACCGATTATTTTGCCATTGTCGACAACGACAAAGGCCTTGAAGAGCGGTGGATCAGTTTCGAAACCGTCCTTTTCCAGGACTATAATTAATAGAGTCGAAAAAATTATGTATAAAAAAAAAATAAAAGTTGAAAAAAAAAGGAGCGAAGAAACGAGGAAAATTGTCACCTTTGTAATGAGTTTTTGGTCCGTTTGGCATTTTTTCAAAATCCGCCAATTCCTGTATCAGTTCGTGAATTGCTTTGCAATCCTCTTTTCTCGCTTCACGAATTTCTACGTTCATTTTTCGTCTTAAAATTTTACAATTAGTTCGATTCTTGATTTTTTAAATATATTCTTTGTCGTACGATATTCCGTAATTCACTGCTCATTCGCTAAAAGTCTTACGAACAATGGAATCGAGTCTCGCTATCGTTTCTCGGAACGATAAAAAATCAATTTTTATTGATTAAAAATAACTGCGAACGTTGCTCATTTGTGTACGATACGAGACTCAAGGCGACACGTGATGATAACGAGCGTCGAATGTCAACGGACACTTTCGTCGTACGGTAGCGCCATCTAGACTTTCGAACTTGTCGCTTCGCTGCGATTTATAAAAAAAAAGGATCTCTTGTTCGATTAATTAAAAAATTTGGAACATCGGTCGCGAAAAACTCGAGTTTCGTCGGTTAAGTGGAGAACTACGTGCTCCGCGATCAGTCAGATAAATCGCACGATTGACAGGAAAAAAAAAGAATATTCAGACGAATTTTGATTTTTTTGATCGATCAAAATTCATCGATTGCTCGCACCTATTTTTTCTTTCGATATTTCACACTTTCTTTGACACGTAAAAAAATAATAAGCTAGAAATGGCCGATGGAAAATTCGTAAGAATTTTTTTAAGACCAGCATCCATGTTACCAGTAGTACGAAACTCGATACGTCAGCCTGGACGTCGATTCGTTGATTTATCATCGGCATTGTAAAAACACGATGGAAATAATTTTCGGGGAGATCGCAGAAATTTTTTCAACAATTAATTATCATAATTACAAGCCAGTAAAAGCCCGTCGGAGTTTTTCTACTTATTTCACGCTTTTATTGACCGGTAAAGAAAAATAAAAAATCAGTTCGAACGAAGACGGAGAAAACCGCAGCAATGTTTGTGAGGTTAGATAAGTTGCCAGTAGTAAAAACGTGTTTAGTCGGTCGGTCGCGGCAATTTCATATCGAGTACACGAGCGGCGCCACTGGGGCTCGGGAGACGGGAGCTTGCAAGCTCGTGTGTGCTCTCGGGTTGCCTGGAGGGGCGAGAGGGGGGGGGGGGGCAGCGAGAGCGCCGGTATCGAATTGCGCATGAGTAAAAGTGGAACGAGGGAGGACAGCGCCGCGGCGGCGACTCGCCAGTCGCAATCATGCCACCACCCTGACGCGTGTATTCCGTACGTAAAAGAGAGAGAGGAAAAAAAAAAAGAGGAAAAAAATAAATTAAAAAAAAAACGTATAAATACATAACGAAGAAAAAGTTTTTTTTTGTAAACGGGCGATAAATAAAAGTGAGAAAAAAATAGTACGAGTTTCACGTGTGCTGATTAATCGTTTGGTATTTCGTGACGTAAATGTAGAGATAAAAAAAAAAATAACGAAAAAAAAAAAAAGTGTACAACGTCCGGGGAGTCGTAAACAAAAGAAGCAAAATAAAGCGCGCGTATATATATATATATGTAATATACATCGAGGGACAAAAATCACGACGAAATTATAATCGAAAATGAATGCTTTTTACTTTTTTTCTTTTCTTTTCATACGAAAACAACAAATAATAAATGATCGCAGGATATGACGAGTGTTCGATTCGAAGAAAGTACGAGAGTCGGAATTTAATGATCGAATGATTTAAAAAAAAATAATTTCACGCTTTTTTGGCAAATGCCTGCACGAAGGCCCAGAGAGAAAGAGATTGAGAGGGAGAGAGAGAGAAAAAAAGGGGTCAGCCCATGAGAGAGTTCGAGTGACCGACTTAGCGACGAGTTTATCAGGGGTATAAAAAGAAAAAACGTGGATCATTTTTCATAATTGAAGAAAAAAAATGTTTTTATATTTTTATCGATAAGAGAGCTTCGTTTTTTCTATCGGGGTGAATAAAAATTACACTTCGAAGCACAATTTCATACGCCAATTATAAATTCGATGAAAAAAATCGTCGTCGTCGTCGTTGTCGCGTTAATTCTTAACGAATAACGATGCTTTTTTATCTCGTATTTCAAACGACTCCTCTATTTCCGGACTTTTGTTTATCTCCGGACAATTTTGCTTCCCCTTTTCTACGAGCCTTACGCGAGTGTCTACCGGCGAAATAAATCGATGTGTTTACCTGGTGAATCAAATAGTGCTTTCGCGAGTTTTTACCTGGCTAAACTTCCGCGTTCGTTCACCCCCCCCCCTCTCCCCCCAAGTGAATTATTCGATAAAACGATTTTTTAAAACCATATTCTTATCGCTCTAATCACATTTACCCCCCCGATGATACTTCCACGTACAGTGCTGGTTTTTTTTTCGTTTATTCTCGAATTATTCAAATTTAACTGAATAAACGTCAGATTATCGATTCGATTAATAATTCATTCGTTAAATCAAGTGTATTCCGTTGTTTTTTTTTTTTTGGATGTTATTGAAACGGCTTTGCGAGTTCGCCTCTTCACACCTGGACACGTTTATATGGTCTGTCTTACATCCTTATATCAATCATTTCCTTATCAATTATTATTTTTTATTATTAATCGATTTTCAATATTTTTTTTTCTTTCAATTCTTTTTTAGCATGTAAATGATCAAGAAAATCTTGAACTTGCTCGATTATATTCGTAATTTGAGTCTTTTGTGATGAAATTTTGTCAATAATACTTCAAATTTTAATAAATAATCTCGAATAATTGTTTTTTTTAATGCAATTCGAAGATTTTCATTGAAATTTTTTTTTTTTTCATCTCGATTTCTCTCAATTTTTTTCTCTCAATTCTTTCATATTTTGATAACTTCTCGAATAATTGATTTTTTTAAATACAATTCGAAGATTTTTATTGGCAAAAATCATTTTTTTTCTATTTCTTTCAATTTTCTTTTTTTTTTTTCAATTCATTAATATTTCGATAAGTTCTTGAATAATTGAAGTAAGTTAACGGTTCGTCACGGTTTTTATGGATACAAAACACCGTTGCTAACGAATTAGCGATGTTTTAAATTAGTTATTCATGACAATAGTCATTGAAATAGAATTCAACATTTTTCAAGCTCCAATATTATTTTTAAATGAGCATAAATAAATATTTTATAAAACGAATGAATGAGTAATAATGCTAAAGGTATATAGATATATGAAAACGGAAGAATTTTTGACGAAGTGCGTGTTTTACAACTCGTGTTTTTATATTCCGTACGTCATTGAGACTGTTTTATAGAATCATGACAAATCCGCGTGTTCGTTCTGTTCTGGACATGTACATTAAAGACACAGGGGTTACACGGTGACGATTGTAAACTTGAGTTCTGGAAAGAATTTTGAATCGAAAAGTTTTGTAATCTTTTTTTCGATTAGGATTTATCGTAATAATCGAAATTTGAGAATGCGCGTTCTTTCATCGCGTATACCGGTGAAACGGTTGGAGATAGAGAAAAAGTTCAAAGGACCAATTTTGTAGAGTGAAAAATTTCCTACAAAAAAGTTCTCGACGACAATTTTCTATCTTCGGTTTTTTGGGCCTGGCAGCTTATGGGAGGAAGGTCTGGTTTTCGAGGCTTGTGGGACGATAGAGTCGGATGAATTTTTTTGCTCCCTTTCAGGCCTAAAATATTGGCGATGGAACAAAACCGCTAAGAACTTTTTCCTCGGAAATTTTGTGCTCTATGAAATTGGTCATATGGTTTTTCACTCTATTTTTAGCAGTTTAACCGTGAGAGCCGATCGAACGAATGTCTGGTTTGCACGGATAGGGCGATCGATTCTGAACTACTTTTTCTATTAGTTCTCAGCTTCAAACTACTGGAGATAGAGAAATGCTGTCGGGAGCTTTTTTTCAGGAAATTTTATGCTCTACAAAATCAGTTCCATGGTTTTTTACTCTATTTCCAGTAGTTTAGTCGTGAAAGTCGATCGAATGAACGTCTGGTTTGCAAGGATAGTAGAACGATCGATTTTCAACTACTTTTTCAACTCGCTTTCAGGACTGAATTACTGAAAATAGAGAAATGCCGTCAGGAACCATTTTGTAGGAAATTTTGTGTTCTACGAAATCAGTCCTATGGGTTTTTGCTCTATTTTCAGTAGTTTAGTCGTAAAAGCCAATCGAACGAATGTCTGATTTGCAATTTCAACTACTTCTTCAACCCGCTGTCAGGGCTAAACTATTGAAGATAGAGAAATGCCGTCAGGAGCTTTCTCGTAGGAAATTTAGTGCTCTACAAAATCAGTTCCATGATTTTTTGCTCTATTCCCAGTAGTTTAGTCGTGAAAGCCGATCGAACGAATGTCTGGTTTACAATTTCAACTACTTCTTCAACCCGCTCTCAGGACTAAACTACTAAAGATAGCGAAATGCCGTCTAGAGCTTTTTTGTAGGAAATTTAGTGCTCTACGATAAAGGTCTCATGGACTTTTGCTCTATCTCCACTCGTTTCCGCAAAATTGGTGATAAAAGAAAGCAAACTCAGAACTTCGATGACTGATCACATCAGACTTCGCCTGATGTAAAAAAACATTTGTTTTCGACCAGTAATTCGATCCTGAAGTCAGTTAACCTTATTGACCATTAGCACTCAGCCACCCTGTATAAATTCCAACACAGATATACAGAGAAATAGGAATGCGCGGGCGCACGAGAAAACGAATTGCACGTGTCGCGCAATTCCGGTTGATCGATCCTTTCGACGTGAAAGAGACGCGTGCGAATACATTGCGTATACACTCGATTGCATGTTTAGCCTCACGTATGCAAATAGGCCAACTTAGGTGGCCCATAAAAAAAGCAAAAGCAGTTTACAGAGGCTTGAAAAAATAGCTCTGTAAGCAGAGCATAAAAGAAAGAGTACGAAATTAGTGTTGAAACAAGTGGAGGGTCAAAGAATCACGTGCTCGATAACGTCAACAAACATTGGAAGTAAAAAAAAAGCGTTTTCCAATCATTCCTAATTCGATTGAGCATCCAAGCATTCAATTAGGGGAATTCCAACAACAAGAATTCTGTCATTTCACAAAAAAATTAAAAAAAACTTTATCAGCTCGGCAAAACTCGAATAATTCATTCGAAAATAAGAAATTTCATTTTATTTCATAAATTACGATTTTAATTATTTTCAAGTCACCTCCTTGAACTTGAATCCTTTTTTCGAATTCTTCCGGAAGAATCAAAATTTTTCATTCTTTCGAAATTATCGATTTTCTCTCTAATTTGAGAAATTTCCACTTTTTGTCGCAAACAACTCGTGGAACACGATCTTTTATCATTTTCTTTTCCTTTTATTTACGATGAATTAGGGTCAAATTGATAAATGGTGGGTTCAAAGTACAATAATCTTGGGAAGCTCGTGTATCACCTTAACGTCCGGTGTAGGATGACACGTGGAGGGGGGAAAAAATGGAGAATTCTACAGGAAAGTCTGTTCGGAGCCAAAGAAAGAATATTGGACGGAAAACGAGTGACCTCATGCACAAAATACCAAGAAGAAAAACAGACACGAGGGCATTGAGAGTCGGAAATTGGAGCTTTGGATTCGAGTCACGTAGGGAAAATTCCATCGTGAGAATTTCGCCGTTTCCTACGGAAGTGGTAGACATATTTTTTATCTCGTTTTTACCAAATGGAATATTTTTATATTACGAGAATCTGACGAGATTACAATAATTGAAGTTGTGAACCTGGAATTTCTAATTTCATTATTATTATTATTATTATTTTTTCATTACCCGTCATTGGTATTTGATATTAAAAATAAAGAATTTCCACTTGAAACCATAGAGAATCTGATCGTTTTTCACCGAAATTGGCAATTTTGGTTAAAACCTCATTTTTTGATGTTTCTATCCCGATCGAAGAGATTGTTTTCCAATTACTGAAAATTGGTGTCCCATTTTCATTTGGAAAGAACTTCAACGAGTGAAATCAACGATTTCTGATGAGAAATTCATTTTTTTTTTTAATTTTCGATGAACGATTACCAACAGAAGAATTTTCTTTCCTGTGAAAACTCAACAATTTTGAATGAAAAATCATTTTTTTCAATGTTTCGTTCGAAAGAATTTTTTTCCAATTAAAATTGAACGATTGTCAATGAAAAATGTGTTTTTTTTTTTTTTTTTTTTTTTTTTTTCGATGCTTCATTCGAAAGAACTTTGATCCAATTATTAAAAATTAGTGTCTCATTTTCTACTCGAGTTTCGCCCCTCTCCCTCTCTCTCTCTCTCTCCCTCTCTGTTCTTCTCTTTCTCTCGTATTTCTAACTATTTATAAATGGTTTGAACCCGGTCGTCACATTGACGAGAGCACGGCTGCTCGCCGTACTCTTACTGGCTGTTACTACTGACTTTGCTCCCCGACTACTAATGTTGATCCTATACCTCGCTCTGCTCTGCTCTCTTCTGCTCTCTCTCTCTCTCTCTCTTCTCTTCTCTTCTCTTCTCTTCACTCCTCTTCTCTCTCTGGCTGCGATGCCCGCCTCGTGGAACAATTCGCTACCCCATGATAAAAATAGAAGCCCTAGCGAGCTCTAGAGAGGTGTAGCCTCACCGCCTACCTCGCTTTTACCCGCGCTAGCCTCCTCTCCTTTCCGCTGCTACTATGTACCCTCTCGACTTTCTTGCATATCTGCAAATCACCACCTCTCTAATAAATAGTTGAGAAAATCATTTTTTTTCCTTTCAAATTTACTCTTCGAACAGTTTTTTTTCACGAATTTAAGAAATTTTTATCATTTTTTTTTTTTTTTCAATTTTTCGATTGCTTCCACACATTTTTTTCGGATTCATACATTTTCTGGATTTCTTCACGAATTTTAGAATTTTTTTTCATCATTTTTTGACAATATTATTATTTTTTTCAATTTTTCTATGAAATTTTGGACAAAAATCAATTTTTGGGATTTTTTTCAAAACGTTTGACAATTTTTTCGAACAAGAGATACGGAAAGATGGTTCGAACAGGATTTTTGTAGTCGAAAACTCTTGCTCTTGGCGAAGATCAATTGTTTTCAACTTTTATTGGGCCCTGTTCAACGGTTTTGAATTTTTTTTTAAATTTTTTCGGCCAATAAAAGAAGGTTTTTTTTTATTAGGATATTAAATCTCGGACACTTGATCAAGAGTAAATAATTTTTTGATGGAATTTCGTGATTCTCCGAACCAATTTACATGGCAGCTTGTTTGTCTGACCAAAGAGGGAATAATCTACTGCGAAATTCACTGATGATTCAGCAAAGTCCGCAACGTTCAATTTCGTTAGCAGGAAACAATTTAATTTTCAATTAGATCGATCAATGAAACGTTTTCATCTTCGAAAATCTGTATTAATGGATCGAGATTGACGAAAAAATCAATAAATCATAATTAAAATTGAATTTTATAAATTATTAATCAATTTTGCAAAAAACTTGACAGAAAAAAAAAGAAATAGATCGAAGGCCACGTGACAGACTGGCGATGATTGGTCGGTGTAAAGAACGCCGGGAAAGCCCCTTGCCAATGACGCTTCTACTTATGTCCGCAAGGTTGGCAGACTTGCCGAGAGTGAAATTGACCGATACGCTCTATCGAGTGAGAGCGAGATCTCTTTTTTTGTCCTTTCGCTTTTTTACTCCCCGAGGGAAGGGTAATTAATTCGTTTTGTGGTATCGAGCTTTTCGTATAACTCGCAACTTGTCAGCTAACTACCCCTTCGCCTGTGTGTGCGTGTGTGTCGAGCGTACGAGAGGCCTCTCGTGGCGGTGCCACATTCCGAGCAGATCACGGATGCTTATAGAAGCGTTGCGTAAGCGACCGCAGCGCGTCGTTCCTTGCCGGTCGTTCTACGAACGATGCTCGACGAAACATAGTCAAAGCTCTCGTAAAGCATTCATCGATAAAAGCTCCGACTCCTGTCATCTCAATAGTATTTTATGAAGCAATAGAAAATTAGCTGGGAGATAGCAAAAGTTCATAATTATATTTGCGAAGGATTATCGAGGCGAGAAAAGGGTCGATTTTGCATGGAATGCCCTGTCAATAAACAATTATTTTTTATCTCGGAAATTACTGGGGATAAAAGATTGAAAAATATTCTCTGGATTCCGACAACTCTGGAGAATATGGAAAAAAATTGGCAGTTTGGTCAAAAGATTTCTGTTCGGTCTATTTAGCATGGAATAACCTGTCAAAGTTCAACATTCGAAAATTCATAACTGTCGGAATGCAGATTCAGATTTGTAAAAAAAAGTTTATTAGCTCGGAAGCAGATCAGGGAATTCGTGAAAAAAATCAGCGATCGAATTGGACACGTTTAATTTCCGTGGACCATTACGCATGGAACGCTCTGTCAAAATCAATTGTCATAAAATTCAGATCTCGAAAGATTCTGGAGATAGAAATTCGGGAAAAATTCTGTAGCCAAGTGCTACTTTGAGGAAACCGAAAAAAAAAAATTGGCAGCACGGTTCAATGACTCGAATGCTGGCAGCCCATTCTGCATGGAACACCTCGTCAAAGTTGACATTTCAAATGTTAATATCTCAGAAACTACTCGACATAAACTTCTGAAAAAAATCATGTAGCTCCCTGCAGCTCCACTGAGTCTGAAAAAAAATTAGTCGCTAGAATAAACAATTCAAATTCCATCAGGCCAATCTGCATGGAACGCCCTGTCAAAGTTCAGCCTTCAAAAATTCATATCTCGCAAAGTACTTGATCTAAAAATCTAAAAAAAAAACTGTAGCATCCCGGGAGTATGTGTAGAGCAACAAAAAATCAGGAGCTAAGAAAGCGGTTTTAAATCGCACGAGCTTTTTCCGCATGGAACGCCCTGTCAAAGTTCAGCCTTAAAAAATTAATATCTCGCAAAGTACTTGATCTAAAAATCTAAAAAAAAACAACTGTAGCATCCCGGGAGTATGTATAGAGCAACAAAAAAATTAGGAGCTAAGACAGCGGATTTAAATCGCACGAGCTTTTTCCGCATGGAGCGCCCTGTCAAAGTTCAGCCTTCAAAAATTCATATCTCACAAAGTACTTGATCTAAAAATCTGAAAAAAAATTTGTAGCTTGTGTGAGGCCTGGGGAAGGTGTGAAAAAAAACAATCAGTGACAAGATCGAAAGCTCGGAAGCTGAAATCCCGGTCGATTTAGCGGGGCCGATATATAATTATGTATAAACCGCGAGGAACTGGCACATAATCGGCATGTACGGTTTCTCCACCTACACGAAACTCGGGGAGGGAGGGAATATTCGCGTTTTTCGGGGCGCGGACGATGAGGAAGGGAGAGGAGGAGGACGGTGAGGAGAGAGAGAGAGAGAGAGGAGGGGGAAGAAACGCGTGCGAGAAGCTCTCGGCGGAGAGTCGTCGTCGACGATGACGACGAACGACGAGTTAAACGCGAACGGGTAGAGCTTTTTTCGCGTCAGGGCCGTGGCGTGGCGCGGACGCGCCCCGAGAACTCTCGTCACCAATCTCGGGGGCCAATTTTACAAGCGCACACATGTAAATTTTTTTATATATATAAATAATATGATCGTGCTTTACATATAAAAATATAGTGAACAAAAATATTTGTTTAAACGCTTTATTCGATCGAACAATTGGACAAAATAATTGGTGATTTTTTCATTTCTTCAAATTTTCAAATTTGTGCCAATATTTTTTTTTTTTTTTTTTTCTTCAAGTGTGTAAATATATTTACGTGACGCGATGTTTATATATATATTTATGAGGTGACTCGTGCTTAGCAAAAATCCCGGGGATCTCGATTATAAAATGCGAAGACGCTCCGAGAGTGCTGTGAAATTGACGAATTACCGATTTTTTTTTTTTTTTTTTTTTTTTTAGAATTTTCTTTTTTTTCCAAGTTTTGGCGTTTCGTGCTGAAAAAAAAGTGAAAAATTGGAAAAAAGAAAGTTATCAGCTCTCGAACCCGGTCCGCGAGATTCCGGATTTCTCTCTCTCTCTCTCTCTCTGATTCTCGCGCGTCGGTCGACGACGTCTATTTTTAAGGGTGTTCGAAAGTAGATCGCGTCCCGCAGGACGCTCTCGGGAATCTCTCTCTTGACTGACGTGTCTGTGTCCGTGTAAGCTCGAATCGCCGATTAATCGATATCTCTTTCGATCGAAAACTTTTTTTTCCCATTCAATTTGCACCTAAAGAAAATGATAATTGAGAGAAAATAAATCGAGACGATTCGACACATTTTTTTTGACGAAGACCAAACAACATTTTTCATCAACGAAATTCGAATAATTCTCTACTCAATATTCTTCGGCTTTTTCTCCTCCATTTCTTTTTGTTTTTTTAAATCAGAAATTTTTCCAAAATTCACAAAAAAATGAATTAAAAAAATTCGTCGATGAGATTCGAAATGAATTTCGTTATCAATCCTTGTAAATCATATTCGAAGGAAAAAAAATCAAAGAAATGAGCTTTTTTTGTTTTTAATGCTTTTCTCGTACATAATTTTTGTTTTTCGTGTTGAAATTTTTTTTTTTTGTATTTCGATCCGCCTTCGCTCGTACTCCAATTTTCGCCTGTGGCTCTCTCTCTCTCTCTCTCTCTCTCATTCTTCCTCCTCCTCCTCCGATTTCTAAAATCTCTTTTCTCTTTCTCTCTCTCTCTATATCTTTCACGAGGGCGAAGGCCGGTTATTTCGGAACGGCGCTCACGGTGGAAAAACGAACGAGGAATCGCGCTTCTTCGTACGATCGTCTGTGTTTTTCTGTTTTCATATATATATATATATATATATATATATATATATATATATACCTCCGTACAATTGTGTGAGAATCGTGTTCGCGTATTAGAGATTTATATGCGAGAAGCCTCTCTCGAGAGGCACGTCGACACGCGGGCGAGAAAATGGTCAGATGAAAAGTGAAAAAAAAAAAAATTGTGTCAAATTTTCCGTTAACGATAAGAGCTTCGTACGAAAATTAGTATTTGAAAGTGGTAGCTAAAATGTCGAATATAAAAGTCACGAAAATTATTCAAATTATCACGATCACGAAAGCTCCCAAAATTCGATAATTTTTCGATCGAACGAATCGTTGACTCTCTGCATCAATTTTTTATTCATTCATAAAAAAACACTAAAAACGTTAGAAGCTTGAAAAAAAAAAAAAATGAATAAAACTTGAATCGAATGAATCGAGAGAGAAAAAAAAATCGATAAATCGATCGTCGTCAAGAAGACAGAAATTTTGAGGAAAAAATAAAAAAAAGAAATTTTGTATCGGTAAACGTGAGATTGAAAAATTGATGAAAAAAATTTGTTTTTTGTTTGTTTGCAAAGGGACCGGAAATGAGTGGAAAAAGGAGATTCGAAAGGGTCCCGAAAAAGTTGGATTATTCGAGAGGCCCGTGACCGAAGATCTCGTCACAGAGTTGGCCTCCCGGTGAAAGTGTGTGAGTGTGCGAGTGAAAAGAGGGAATCGTTTTGGGCTGGGGGGAGTAAAAAGTTGGATAAAAAAAAAACCGATCAAAAAAAAAGGAAGAAAATAATGGCGGACTGGGGGGGCGAGGAGGGAAAAAGTTTGGAGGCGAGCAGTTGCTGACCCCGGCGAAAAATGGAATTATTTAGAAAAAAAAAATGAAGAAAATAATTAAGAATAAATATTGAAAAGAAATTGAAAAAAAAAAAAATAAAAAAATAAAACGTATGATAATTGGAGTGAAATAAGAAAAAAAATTTCGGAGTGGGCTAAGTGGCCGAGGGGAATAACAGTGGCGATATGCAACAACAAGGACAGACGGGCCAACAGAGCACGTCAGGTGCTCCGAACGGTATAGCAGGTGGTGGACAATCGAGTACGAGTCCCGGACAACCGGGAGCTGCTACCGGAACTACCAACGCTACCGGCCCAAATCGGCCTCAGGTTAATGGCGGTAGATTCGACTTTGACGACGGTGGCACTTATTGCGGTGGCTGGGAGGACGGCAAAGCTCATGGACACGGTGTATGCACCGGGCCAAAGGGTCAGGGCGCATATTCCGGTAGCTGGCACTACGGATTCGAGGTCTCCGGTGTTTACACGTGGCCCAGGTCAGTCTCGACATCCTTTTCTTTCGTTTTTTTCACTCTTCCCATTTCTTTTTTCTCTTTCTCAGATTCTCGACTTTTCTATTCGTCTTTCGTACACTTTTTTTTTTTATATTTTCGACCCATGTTTTTGTGTTTCGACCATTTTCTTCACGTTCGCCAACATTTTTCAACAATTTTTATAGACTTTGTTTCGTGGAGTCTTTTACATTTTTTTTTACGTTTTTAACGCTTTTTACATTTCATTGTCCTCGAAATATTTTTTTTTTTCGCAATTGTTCATCAAGTTTTGTTTATTTTGTACAGTTTTTTTTTTTTTTTTCACATTTTATTCAGTTTATTATTTTTTACGGAAATGATAAAATGCTCTCGTTTTTATCAACAATTTCGTACAGATTTTAGAACCAAAATTTATTTCGTTACCGATTTTTAGAATTTCGAGTTTCTAGAAAATTCATTTCGAGCACGAATCTATCCGAAAAAAAAACAAAAACGAAATTGCCCAATTGTTTTTTTTACTGCAGTATCTATTTTAGAATCAGGAGATTTTAGAAAACATATTTGGATATGAAAATGAGAAAAAATAGGAACGAATCCACAACTAGAATTCGCTGGACCATCAATTCGAACAAAGATTTTAGAAGTAGATTTTATTGGAACATTAATTTCAGGCCTCAAATTTATTTTATACTCGATTTTAGATTTCTAAATGATCGAATAATTAATCCAGTGAACAAATTTCCTGAGACCAGGATTGTCGAAAAAATCGGTTTGCAACTAAA
Organism: Campoplex nolae; assembly: GCA_037893425.1. NCBI lineage: Eukaryota > Metazoa > Arthropoda > Insecta > Hymenoptera > Ichneumonidae > Campoplex > Campoplex nolae. The sequence goes on from JBBLXU010000655.1 coordinate 1,268,225, forward strand.
TTTTATTATGAAATTAATTTTGTGAATTGAATTAGTTCCACTCAATTTTTGGATCTAAAAGTATGAAATAATTATATTTATAATTTATAATTATAATTATATAATAATTTTCGGATTAGGTTCGATGAGAAAAATCATTTTTGCCTTATAATTCATTCGATACTCAATTTTTAGATTTCTAAATTCATTCGATACTAAATTTTAGATTTCTAAATTATCGAATAATTAATCCAGTGAACAAATTTCCTGAGACCAGGATGTCGGAAAAATCGATTTGCAACTAAATTTTATTATGAAATTAATTTTGTGAATTGAATTAGTTCCACACTCAATTTTTGGATCTAAAAGTATGAAATAATTATATCTATAATTTATAATTATAATTATATAATAATTTTGGGATTAGGTTCGATGAGAAAATGCATTTTTGGCTTATAACTCATTCTATACTAAATTTTAGATTTCTAAATTAATTCGAAACTCTAAATTTTAGATTTTCTAAATTATCGAAAAATCGATCAAACGCTCACAATAATGAAGTTCGAATCGAATCGTTAGATTTTTGTTGAAAAATAATTTTGTTGAAGAAAAAAAAAATGACCCTGAAATTGTCGAGTCTCAAAAAACCTTGAATCATCAGGCTCGGGATAATCGGAAGGTCAAAATATCGATTTCTCATGCGCACACAGATGTATACAAATTTGTATGGAAGTGTATGCACGGATGCTAAAAGAGCGAGAGTATTATATAGGGAGGCTGGGAAAGCTGGAATCCCGATAGGGGAGGCTGCGATCCTGAATGTAGGTCACCGAGTGCAAGGACAACGCTAGAGAGAGATAAAGATTGAAATTCAGAGTCCGGGTTACTGGGACGTTCCTCGCGTCGTTCAAAACCATTAAAACGATAAAAGATATACACACGAGTCCATTAAACACGATAATATATGCCTGCATCTCTATTATTTTCTTTCATCATTTCGAAAATAGTCAACTCAAAAGAATTCTCACTTTTATGAACTTTTTTTATTTGAACATTTCGAAACTACGATTCAGTGAGATTTGTCGTTGATCACACCAATTTGAAGAATGATCGATCTTTCTTCATTTTTTTTTTTGGCAGTTTCGAAATGACAAAATCGAAGGATCTTCACTTTTAAATATCGAACAGTCAATTATTTTCATTTCGTTTCGAATTAGTAACTGTAAAAACGTTGTTTTTTGCAGTATCATTTATTTTTCGATGTCAGAACTTGTATTTTAAGGACTAAATTCGATGATCACTTTTTAGATGAAATTTAATTCGAAAAACAATAAAAAAAATTGGGCATAAAAAACAATTGTTTGTATTTTAATAATTTTTGGATTGTTTTTAGAATAAATTTTCGTCGAAAATTAATACATTTTTTGGATGTATAATTGATTGAATTTTTTAGTGGCTCGGCTTACGAGGGACAATGGCAAAATGGAAAACGCCACGGTTTGGGTATGGAGACGAGAGGACGGTGGTTGTATCGTGGAGAATGGACACAGGGCTTCAAGGGTCGTTACGGGGTGAGACAATCGACCACCTCGACAGCAAGGTACGAGGGCACCTGGGCGAGCGGTCTTCAGGACGGTTACGGCTCCGAAACTTACGCCGACAGTGGTGAGTTCATTAAAAATCATCGAATCGATCGAATTCCCCAATTTTTTCTTACTTCTAAAAATAATTTTATCGTAAAAGAGAATTTTCGATGGAAATTTTTCTTAATTTTGATTCCATTTGAAAAATTCGTTTTATTGACGACAAAAGTCGGGCGAAATGATCGATTTATCGAGAAAAACTTGGTCGAAATGAGAAGAAAAAAAATTGCAAAAAAGTATCGATCTCTCGAGAAAACTCAACAAAAAAGAAGAAAAAAAGATAATCGATGGGAAAAAAGGGTTAAAAAATGAAATTTCATTGAAGACTTCGACGACGTTGATTGAAGTGTAGAATCCGGAAAACCCCATGGAAAGCGTGGGCACGAAAAAAGAAATTGAAGCCGACAACAAGAGGAGGGGGGCAAGAGAGGAAAGGGGGGGCTGAGTTTTTTTTCTATGTTTTTGTGTTATTTCTATATTTTTCTTCATAACCCACATCACTCACTCTCACTCGGATGAGCTTTCATCCCTCGGAGTCTCTTTGGTTCTATCTTTGACCTTGATCTAAAAAGCGGTGTGTGCGTGTGCGCGAGAGTGCGTAATAAATATTCTCTCTTTCTCTTTATGCCCCATTCTCGGAGGTTCAGGCGCCGTCAAGGGGTTGATGGAAATATGCTCCTTTTTTTTCCTTCCATTTCATTGAAATTTATTCATTTTACGAGGAATTGATTCGCAAACGAGTATTTCTCTGTCTGTCAATATGAAAAATGGATTGAGCTTCGAAGCGGAGAGGAAAAAAAAAACGAAAAAGAAAAAAGCTCGAAGCATAAAATGAGGTTGTGGCCTGCGGCTAATGACCTCGCCATCAAGGTCTTCGGAGGCCATTTTAAACGTTCTTTTTTTTTATTATTCTTTTTCCTTGCGCTTCACTCTCGTTCCGATGTGTGTTTATCTTTATTTTTATTTTTTTAACTTTTCATTCTTTCCCCCAATTTTTTTTTTTATTTTCTCGTTTTTTTTCCTTTCACCTTCAACGTTTGAGCAATCCTCGCAGGGTTTCTCGCACTCGCGAAGAATGACGAAGAATTTCGTAACGCGGGCGTTCCGCCGTTGGATCTACCGTGCTCCAGATATAGAGCGAGAAAAAATACATTGAGAGGGAGAGAGAGAGAGAGAGAGAGGGGACCGAGAAATAAAGCCAGGGTTGTCAAAATAATAGGATCTAAATAATCCGTTACTCATCTTACACGGTATCTGAAGAAAAGAGTCGTTTTTTTTCATGCCTTACGTACGAAATTTTGTCGCAACAATTATTTCAGCACTGGTATTCGAACTGTGAATCATTTAACGCATAAAACGTTTAACCAAAGTGTATTCGACTCTAAAAAATACTCGAGTACAGGTATTCGAAACAAAAAAATACTCCCAACACAGGTATTCAAGCCACTAACGGTTGGAGAGCGCGTTTTATAGGACAAATACTCCGAAAAGGTGTATCACGTAGAAAAATACATCCGAGTACAAGTACTCGAACCCAAAAGAACAAGTGTATTCCGTAAAAAAATAACTCCAAGTACAGGTACTCGGACCAAATAGAAAATATACACTGCCAAGAAAAATACCTCCGAGTACAGGTACTCGGACCAGAAAGAAAATTAATATTACGTAGGTAAATACATCCGAGTACAGGTACTCGGACCAAAAAGATGCTTCGTCATCCGGGCTTAATCCACTCATGATTACAGCCAACTTTCTGATGGCCAGAACATTGAAAAGAACTTTTCCCTGCTCGAGAAAATTATTTGACTACGAGTATTCGAAATGAAAAAAAATATTTCGAGTCCTGGTATTTGAACCAACACCACAGTCCATTTTTCACGTACGAAACATCCTGAGTACGTGTTTTTGCTTGGAAAAATATATTTGAGTACAGGTTTGCCCCAAAGACGGTACTTTGAATACCAATATTTCGAAATCGAGTAGTTCGAGTACCGTTTCTCACACGGGAAGCAGTCCGGACGCGTGTATGTCAAGGAAAATGGCTGTTTTCAATACTCACTATTAATTTGAAGTTTCTAGAGCATCGAATAACTCGAACACCGGTATCCAAGTGCGAAATGATCAAAGTACAGGTATTCAAGGCGACGCTGACTCGAAAGCCACGTGCCTGAAGCTCGATATAATCGAGTACAGTGTATAACAGGCTCGATGTATTCGAGTACAGGTATTTGGAGATTGAAATACTTCGAGTACAGGTATTCAGATACCGGAAAACCTTGAGCACGGATATTCGGGGATCGAAATACCCTGAGTGAAAGAATTTGGCGATTAAATACTCCGAGTACAGTTATTCGGAGGCTAAAATACTTTGAGTACAGGTATTCGGAGGAAGAATAATTGGAAAACTCGTGAGTTTGAAGTATTATAAATTTTTCAAATGTTTTTATTACTTTCTTTCGAAAGTTCTCAATCGTCGGTTTATTAATATGACCAAATGATGTATTATTAATCGCTTTTGGTTATGAATATATCGTGGAAAAGCAAAGCAAGCGAGATAAGGACAGACAGAGAAAAAGAGAGAAAAAGGAGAAAAGCTTCCGTCAAAGTTGTTCTTGGTATTGACGTCAAACGTTGAACCGGCTCCGAACTCTCGCGTAAAACCATTCTCAATTCCGGGAGCACACCCGAAACGCCCACGAAATTCTCTCATTTTTTAGTCATCCCTCCCACCCCCTCGTCCACGTCCACAAACCCTTTCTCTCTGCATTTTAATGTGCATCTAAATCCGGAACGCGCACTCATCGATTCATTGCCCACGATATATATAGTTTATCGATTTTTTTTTTTAAACTTCGACTCAACTTGAAAGAATTTTTCCAACAACTCATTCACGGTCGTAGAAAAATTCTCGTTTTTTTTCTATTATTTTTATTTCAATACATGGGTGAACTCTGTTGAAAAGAAATCGCGGATGAGAGATCCGTAAACGTGGCCGAATGTAAACACCTTCGAAAACGTCAAATCTTCGGAATCCTCGTTTACTGCACCGAATCTCTTTGATTTTTGATCAAAGGAAACTTTTTTTTTAGCTCGAATAGTCGGAAATTTAAAGTTCTCGGATGAATCATTTGAATTTACAATAAATTGAGACTCTGAAACGTCGGCGTATCGAATTTTTTGAAATTGTCTATTCAATTTCGTATCGCATGACGACGTAATGATAAAAATCGAATTTATAAATGGAGGAATTAAAATTTTTTTGATTTTCATTTCGTTTTTAACTTGAACAAATTTTTGGGAGCCCGAAGAACATAAAATACAGATTTATCGCGGTAGTCATTCCGCTGGCGACAAAAATTTTAATAGCAATCATGCATTTTCGAATTTATTGCATTTGCAGTGGAAAAATAATTTTTTTGTGCCTCAGAAATACAAAATTCATTTCTTTGCGACTCGACGATATAAATTTGAAAAAAAAAAAAAAAAAATGTTGTTACATCAATGAAATCAAACTCCCAATCTTTGGGAATTGATTTCTTCCATTTTTAATACGAGTTCAATCGAAAAGAATGCTCGTTCCAGTCTCGAAAATAAAAAAAAGTCGATTTTTCTTTTCCAATAATCGTAACGTTCGTTAAAAATCTTTTTTCGTATGTTCAACATCAAATTACGGATTGTTGGAGATCGATTGATTCCTATTTACGTGTACACTGACCTGGAGATTCGATTGAATAAAAAATGAAGCTTTTTTTACGAGTGAAACAATCGTTCGTGTGCATCGAACATATATACGTACATCTTTGTAGATATATTTGAGATAAAGTGTCTGGGTCACACGAATTCCCGATGGTGCCGAGAGGGGGACCTTGACCCAAAAGCGGAACAGGGAGGTCGTCATCCAGCCGGTAAAACATCGATTAATTGTCGCTCTTTCCCCCATTTTCCTATTCCACAAATGTCTCAACCTCCCACCTCTGTCATATCAATTACCCTTTTTTTTTTATTCCTCTTTTCCAATCAATTTATCGACATATCCGGTTAAAAAAGAAATTGACACTGAGTAGAAAAGGTCAAACCGAGTTGAATAATTCGTTCTTCTCAGTGTCTCGTTTGAAGGATTCAACTTTCTCTCCTTCTCCTTCTCTCCGGCGTTTTCGCAATTCCCATAAATATTCAAAATTCCGAGACGAAAGAATCGACGTTTTTTTTTTCTTCATTCGATTCTCTCCTTCTCCTTAATTGCTCGGGGGAATAATGACCTCGAGGGAATTCGTGGGTGGACCGAAATAAATTGCTCCAAGTATAAATTCTTGGAGAATTTTTTTACTGCACAATTCCAAACTCATCAACCTCTCGAGTCTCTCGCTCAATATTTTTCAACAAGAATACACGCTCATTCGCAAATTACATTAATTTTGCAACCGAGCAAACGATAATCAAAACCGTTTTTCGAAAACAATTCAACGAATTTACGACCCAAAAGAAACACTCAAAATTTTACCAGAATTATTCCTCCCACTGAAAAAAAAATTATAAAAAATAACCAAAATGCTGAAAAATACGAATTTTGCATCTCCGAAAAGTTCAATCCGCAAACCCTTGTAAAGAAAAAAAAACCACCGTTATCCTAAAAATGGCGATCCACATTCACCCTGAAACCAGCCCGAGAGCTCTGCACGAGGTAAAAAAAAGTGTTGAGAATTATTTCGAAAAATTCATCAACCGTTGAAACGGCGATGCGCGCACCTTTCGACGGTGTTGGGGACGCAGCTTTTTTCGCCTGTGTAGCTTGAGAAGTCGGAGGCTGGCGGACGGAAATACACTCACGTAGCGACTAATTCTCACGAATATACGAGAGTTCGAAAAAGATTTTGCGATTGTGAGACAAATTATGTCTGTACACACGTTTGGATACCTATAAATATCTGCACATACATAAATACATTCATATATACCAATACACATAAATAAATATCGATACACAATTTTATATATGATAATATATCGATATATAACCAATATATACGAAAGTATACTGATTTATACCAAGAGTACGAAAATATACCGATATATACTAATATATTCAAAATATATCGATGTATACTGACATATTCGAAAATATATCGATGTATACTAATATATTCGAAAATATATCGATGTATATCAATATATACGAGAATAGATCGACATATAACCAATGTATATGCGAAAATATACTGATATTTACCGATATTTACAAAAATATATCGATGTATATCAACATATACGAAAGTATATCGACGTATATCAATATATACGAGAATATATCGATATATATCAATATATTCGAAAATATATCGATACGTATCGAGGCATGCGAAAATATACTAATATATATCACCGTATACGAAAATATACCCATATATATATATATATCAATATATCGACGTAATATCAATATCTCCGAGAATATAACGACATATATATCAATAAATCCGTTCGCACGTCGGTGTATATCGATATAATACGCAAATATATCGATATATGCGAATAAATATCGATATATCATGAAAATTTGCGAATGTACATCGACATAAAGTTATTTATAAAAAATATATATATATATATATATCGATATATATCAATAAGTTTGAATATATGTCGTTGTGTACATATTTATACAATGATATATACACATATATAAGGTGCAATTCGACGAGCATCAGCGAGAAAATTGTGAGACGTGGTCCGTCTATTTCAAGCTGACCAGCCACAGCCAATCATCGACAAGTGCCCCGTGTATGTGTGCATGTGTTTGCTAGAACGATTTCAGGGCCGTATACACAATATACATATATATCATATACACATATATAACGCGGACAAGTAGCCAGTACGACATAAGGCGCCAGAGAGTTGTAAAAGCTTGTCGAGTGCTTCGACTGTAAAATATATACTTGTATATATATTATATATATGTATATGTACGTTTCTGCGTGAATATAAGCTGCACGAGGTACATTACTCCGAATCTCTTATGACCAATCTGGCATTCCTTAACTTCAATCTATCTTCGCTTTCATTTTTCTTTAATGGCCAGAGATCGAGTGTAAAATTTGAGCTTCTTCATCGAGATTAGCTTTATTCGCCGTTTCCTGGTAATTCGGAGTCTGGAGAGGAGAGCTTTTGAAAAGAAGGAGAGAAAAAAAAATACGATGAAGCTGTAAAAAGGATTATAATCATGATCCGATGGCCCGAGTAGTAGAAAACCGAGTTTTGCTCAGACGTGACTGCTCTCTTTTTATTTCTCCCTCAGCAGTTATGAATTTTTTTTTTTCACCCCCTTCATCGTACAGTCCCCTCGCAAAAAGCCTCGATTGCTTTTAAGCTTTGCTTCGTTTGTTGTTTTCGCCGTTTGTATTGTTCGAAAAAAATGAATGAATCGGCTGCAATCGCCGGGAAAGAAGTCGAGAGGAGAAATTGACCTGGATTTAAGCACGTGAGTCGAGCTTGCAGACGAATTAAACAGTACAGTCGGCTAAGAGATGGAAGGATTGAGAGAGCAATATCGGGAGAAATGAATATATGCGGGAAAGACGAGAAGCTTGCGGGAGAAAAAGAGACGGAGAAAGCTCTCGCGCCAGTCGCAAAAGCTCCGAACGCCGTGTCAAACTGGTGGGGGGGCGGGGGGATTCGAGCGAGCGTGGCCGCGTCGAAAAGTGGGGGAAAAGCTCGAACGACCCCCCCCCCGGGGGGGGGGTCGACGGGGATAAAAAGCGCCCCGAGTGAGACAGAGACGAGTGGGAACTCGTCGCACACGGATCCCACTCGCACGTGATCCTCGACTGCTCATCTCCGGTCTCCTATTTTCCTATCTTCTCAATACGAAAATAATGATACTTGGAAAAAAAACAACAAAATGTTGCTTTTAGAAGAGAGAAGAAAAAACGTTCCTCTCCTCAGATGATTCATCCGTGCACACCGTTTTTTTTGTTTCTTACCAAAGCTTTCGAAATGTTTTAGCCTTTTGGCAAATACAACAAATTCTGATGCCATTATATTCCAATCGCAATTTCTTTCCTTTCGCCATGTTCGATCGTCATCCTAAATTTAATCGCGTATTTATACTCCCATGCGTATATGTACTTTTTTTTTTCTTCTAATAATGACCGGATATTGCGTCAATGAAATTAGGACAGAGGAATCCTCAAAATGAACTATCGATAAGGAAGCATTTCCATACCTTACCATTTCTGAACTTTGATTAACTCCTTCATTCTTTATTGACCTCCAATTATTTCATACTTATTTCATTATTGTCGGTTTTATTGCCTATTCATAGGCCATTGATTTTATGGACGGACGGACGACATCCTATTCCAATGAAATTGGATGAGAAAAATTGTTGAAATCAACTGTAATTGCATTACTATTTTTTCACGATACACGAATGTCTTTTTTTATCGTGATTCAAGAATTTTTATTATTTTTTTTCGTAACATTTTGAATCACATTTTTTGGTCATTTAAATATTAAATTCAAATTTAAAAAAAATTAAGAATCGAAAAAAAAATCGATTGAAATTGCCAGATTTTTGTCGTAAATTCTGGTTGTTTAGGTGTTTGGTTATTTTGGAAAAAAAAAAAATTTGGCCATTTTTTTGTTTTTAAATCGATTTGGTTTCCATGAAATGCAAGGGAATAATTGGACGAATGATTGATAGGCACTTATCAGGGGCAATGGCTCCGGGGTATGCGTCACGGTTACGGGGTAAGGGCGAGTGCGCCTTTTGGTTTAGCAAGCCATTACAAACCGCCAAAGCAAGCGGCAATTCGTGCCTCATTAACTTCCTTAAGAAGCGCCGATGGTGCGCCAGCGGCGGCTCCAACACCCGAGCCAACCGATCGACGAGATCGTCGCGTCGACGACAGCCGAGGTGGATTCGTACTTAAAGCCCGGAGCGATGATCCACCTGCGAGACGAAAAAGCCTCACTGAAAAATCCCTCAAGAAAGGCATTCTGTCGGTGAGTCACGAATTTCACATTTTTTTCTACTTTAATTCAGTGAATTTAGGGATTTTAGAATGAAAATAATTTTGAAAAATCAGTTTTTCCACAATTTCACATTGATTCGATGAGCTTTTTTTAGAAAAATCGGGGATTTTCGTAATCTGCGGGAAATTTGCTATCGACCACCGTTTTCAGATGTTGTGAAACTCGAAAATACAAATTTTACCTCTTTCATGACCTTTGAACCCAATTTTAGAAAATCTAAAAAATCTCCAGTTTTCTAATCCTTATAACTCGGTGAAAAATCATCTTACAAGATCGCAGTAGGGGTGTTTTCTAAAGCTTTTCGGTAGACTTGAAACATGGCGTTGGGTTTATGCTGATAGCCTCATAATTTCTGTCGAAAAACTGCATTCGAACATGGGCAAAAAATCGTATAGAAAAATTGACGAAAATCGATAAAAACTTGGAGAATTTGATATAAATCGAAAAATGAAGATATTCGGAATTTTGAAGAGAATTCAAATACGAATCGAATTCAAATTAATTTTTTTTTGAATTTTCATATTTCTCAGCAGCTTCTTCTAAAATATTTCGATCCAAAAACACTGATTTACACCTCAATTTTGTTGATCTTCAAATTTGTATGGCAAAAACCTTCGAAACAAACATTTTTATCACTATTTTGACATTGCATCACTCATCGTTTGTGAAATAATATTTTTCCGAAAAATTTCTAAAAGAGCTAGTCTAAAAACGATGAATATTGTCTTTTGTTTTTCTCTCTATTTAAATTTTTCCGCAAATGGCAGCGCTTTGAAAAAAAAAAAACTTCAGTAATTTAGTATTTATCGCTTCGTTAACATACTATGATGCTTTTTTTTCTCTCTTTCAAGGGTCTCAAGATACGCAAGCAAAGGAGCACCGGAGATCTCGAGAAGCGTGGTACGGGCGGCAGTATTAGGAGCAATGCAAGCTCCGCTTCCTGGATGTCGACCGAAAGCTCGCAGAGTCAAGCCTCGGCCTCGGTTCATACGGACAGTAACGCCTCGTTCGTAATTGAGGTACTTTACTCATTATTTTACCCTCAGAATTTCACGATTCGCGTGGCTCGAGAATTTACCTCTAAAATACGACTTTTTAGATTTTTATTTTAATCCCAATTCGTTTTAAGTTTCACTCAACAAAAATCGATAAAATTTTTCAAATAATTCCCATTCCAATTTTGCCAAATTTTCTGCACGATTTTTTTCTGTAACCCAAAAGTTACAAAACAATCTAAAATTATAAAATTCTAAAATTCGCGAATTTTAGAATTCGCGAATCATTTTGTACTTTTTTCAAAAACTATTATAAATTGACGAATTAAGAGAAAAAAAAAAATTTAGTCAAAGGTTTGTTCAAACACGTTTTTGGGATGAAATTTGCTGATGAAACGCGTTTATTCAAATTTCAGGATGAACAAATGGACGCTTCGGTGACAGAGACGTATTTGGGTGAATGGAAGAACGACAAGCGAACGGGTTTCGGAATATCGGAACGTTCGGACGGTTTGCGTTACGAGGGTGAATGGTTCAACAACCGTAAATACGGTTACGGAGTAACGACGTTTCGGGACGGTAGCAAAGAAGAAGGAAAGTACAAAAACAACGTGTTGATAACAAGCCAGAAGAAGAAGCACTTGTTTTTGATAAGATCGGCTAAATTTCGGGAGAGAATTGACGCGGCGGTGAGTGCAGCGCAGCGAGCGAGTAAAATAGCTCTTCAGAAAGCGGACATAGCGATATCGAGGACGGCGACGGCGCGAGGCAAGGCGGAATTGGCGGATATGTCGGCGGAGCATGCACGAGCCGATTCGGAGCTCGCGCAGCAAACGGCGCGTCAATTTGCCCCGGATTTCCGGCAGCCGGGTTTGGAGAGGTTGCGGAATCGAGAAATCCCAAAATACGTTCCACCGCCACAAGACACTTCGCCTGGCAAGAGTATTTTACAAAAAGGTGGCATTGCCGATCAATCGGCAACTTCCAGCCCCTTGAAATCCGCTAATAATCCTGATCCCATAGGGAACAGTCCTTCGCAAACGATCGCCCAATCGATCAATCAGTCCTTGAGACGAGCCAGCATGAAACCCGCACAAAATCAAATGCCAACGAGCAATCAGAACTCTAACACAGCCGGGCAGAATCAGATGGTCAATCAAACCATCAATCAAAATCCCCTTTCGAGCCAGCTCTCACCGGCCGAAATAAATCAGAATCCTTACGGACAGAATCCTTATCAGAATCAACAACAACAACCTAATCAATTTGGGAACAGTTTGCCTGGACAATACGGGCAAATGGGATGGCTTCCCGGCGCTGCGCCTGGCCCCTATGGGCCTGCCGGAGGCCCCAACCAATTCGTAGTTCAAGGCGGCCAGTACGCCCAATTTCAAACATCCAACAACCAGCAAACTTCGCAACAACAAATGCAGGACCATTATCCTGGTTATCCGCAAAATTCTAGCCCCCAGGGATTCCAGAATCAGTATCCAGCGGCGTACTCAAGTCAGCAGGTGAGAACAATTGGTCCGGAGTTGATCCTTCCCTTTCCATGAGGTCTAAGAAGCTTTTGGTTTAACTTTCAACAGCAATTTTTGCAAAAAAACCGGTTTATTGTGCGAACTTTATCGAATTCCCGGACAAAAGTGAGCGAGTGGCTGGATCGTGAGATTCTGAAGAGAAAAGTCCTTGGACGTTTGTTTCTACGACTCACCGTTACGGAGATATCGAACGATTCGTCAACGACCAATCCGGAGCGACCGGCCGCCCCGCCCCCAAGCTTCTCATTGGACAAAACTTGATCGATTCGTATCTCAGCAACTGAGTCTCCTAGAAAAAAGTTTCAGGGGACTTTTCTCTTCAGAATTTCACGATCTAATCGCTCCCGAAGTTTCAACCGCGTAACACCGTTCCCGCAACCGCGATAAAGCGGCTTGCTCGAGGGTTACTCTTCGTTTTCCATTTCTTTATGATTCTAGATGTTGTTTCCAATGACACCGGCAATGTACGGTCCAATGACCATGGCCCAAATGAATCAATTCGGAACCCAGCTTTACGGTGTAAGCGAGCACGAAACTCTCGTGAATTTTCGCTCCCCCTTTTAGATGTTTAAATTTTTTTAATTCTTCGTGTGTTCATTTTTGTCTCATTCATATCCCCTTGTTGTTTTATTAATAAACATTCATTCTGGTCGTTTTAACCATTGAAAATCTGTCGACAGGACTAATAGACACCGAAATATCGATCCCCATGAAACAGGAGGCTTTTCTTTGCTCGTTTTTTGCCCCCTATTTTCCTTCCTTACCAACAGTCGGTTGAATAATTATTTTTTGCAGGCCCCAGTCGTACCGAATCAGTATGGGAGTGGACCAAATCAATACAATCAGCAATCCGTATACGGCCAAACCCCAATTCAATCGCAACAGCAACAGCAATCGATCTATCAAAATGATTCGAACACGACGACGAACAACGATGGCCAAAGGCCACCGAGCTCAACGAGTATACGAAGAAACTCTAGGATCCTCAATCCTCAGGATCGTCCCTCTACCGGTGGACCTGCCAATCAGTCTCTGAACGACAGGTTAATCAATTATTGCCTTTTACGATTGCACAAGGAGACAAGAAACAGATTTATTTTTCGAATATTCGTTGCCATAGCTTTTTTCGAGTTTTCGTCGCTGCTATTCAGGGTCCCTGTGACCCAGGCAATTTTGTATGAGAATAAATCTCCAAGGAAATGAAACTTTTCGATTTTTTCAGTCGTGCTTTCCAATTCAGAGCAGAATCACGCTTTTAGTCGGGGTCAAAATGACCCGAGGGTAGTAATCTCCAGTTAATTGCTATTTTTCTTTCTATCTGAATGTTTTTTTTGAGAAGATTTTTGAGGAATCAATGAAAAATTGATTTTATTTCGTTTTTAACGATTTTTTTCGTGATTCTTTCAATAGGCTGGACCATTACAAGAGGCCACCAAGTCGAGACAGCTCGGTGGATCGTTACGCACGCGCACATTCACGGTTAATTGGCTCCAGACAACCGTCCGTTGATAAAAGCATACCTGCCAATCAAGACCCCAACGAAAGGTATTCGAACGAATCTTAATCGAGTTTAGTGATCTGTTTTTGTCAAACCACTGTCGATCGAATATTTATTATCCACTGATCATGACGAATCTAATCTGGTTTCATTCACCAATTGATTGGGAATTCATTAATTTTTTTTTATGTTTTCAACCATTTTTTAACTTTTAAGAGATTCCGTAGTTATAATGATACTTTTTTGCAATTTTTGTGCCAAAAAATCGATCGAAATTCAATTTTTTTAATGTAATTGTTGCTTCTTGACATTTCGATAACGAAAAAACTATTTTTCGCTGTTTTTTATTTCGTTTTCGAAGACGAAGGACAATTTGCTGTTGATATGTGAAAAAAATTGATTGGAATTCGATTATTGGTTGATCGTTGGTTGAAGAATTGATGAAAAAATTACAAAATTATGTTTTTTGTCGAAACAAAAAAAGATCGATGAGGGGCCCGAGTCTGGTAAGGTCAGGAACACCGTTGAACGGTTCGGTAGTTGGGAGCGGAGCTGCAACCCCGACGTACGTGCCTCCAACATCGAGCCAATTCGAAGGGGCGCTCTTGAAAAATCGTAACCTCGGACAAGACATTTTGCCGAGTCCTGGCCAACCTAAAAGAACGGAGAGTCTTTACGTGCCACCGGGACGAGGCTCGGTCGCGGCCTCGGGCGGCGCTGGCATTGGAATTCCCAAGGTCAGTAAGAAAAACTTGAATTTTTTTCTTGAGCTCAATCATCATTTTTTCGTTTTCATTACTTTTGAAATACTAATTACTCATTATTCGACCCGCACACTCTAACATAAGTTTTTTTTTTCATACTTTTTACTATTCCCGCTCTATCTTCGATCATTTATTGCACCCAATATCGCGATTCCTTAACGAAAACTAATAAATTAATCAATAAATTCTATACGAATCAGGGGTTTAAACGAACTTCAATTATTTTAGATCAATTCGTCAATTTTTTTTTTTTTTTTCAATTCAAATAAATTTTGCTTAACTCAAGCTTCGATCTGTATCAGCGATCATTTTTTTTTTCGACTTTGGTCATCTTTTCTCTCGTTTTTATCAAATCGTAGAAATTAGTTTTAATCATTTTTCAAATTCAATCACAATTCCATGAATTTGTTTAAGGAGGATGGCTACATATGACAATATGATAAGAATTTAATAAAATTTAGTGATAGCATTCTTTAGCATAAAATGGAATAACACAAATTTTTTCAAATTTTTCATCTACATAGTTGTCGAATAATTGGAGTTTACAATATGCAAAAGATATACCTATATATATCAGAATCCTATGCTTACGGATGTAAACTCTAGTGTTGAATTACTCGAAAACTATGCAGAAGAAAAATCTTAAAAAATTTGTATATTCATATTTAATCCAAAAGAATATGCTCGCCAAATTTCATTAAATTCTAATCATTTCGAATTTTCCTATGCTTTTAACATGGCAACATTGTTGTGTGTAGCCAACCTCCTTAATTCCTTGTTTTTATTTTTCTTCAAATTAATATTTCGCCTCGTTTTTTTTTTCTTCTTATTTCTCATCAAGGAGTTTCGGTACAGGCGATACAATGTTGCCATTCTAAACCATGTTAAAAACACAAGAAATTTCAAAAAGTTAAGAATTTTATAAAATTTGATGAACATATTATTTAGTGCCAAATTTGACAATACAAATTTTTTCAGATTTTTCTTCTACACAGTTATCGAGTAATCGAAGACTAAAGTTCACGTGTATAAGCATAGCCTTTCCATATATATATAGGTATACATTCCAGGCATAAGAAATCTGCTTCAATGCGTAATTACTCGATAACTAAGTAGAAGAAAATTTTGAAAAAATTTGTCTTTTCGTACTTGATGTTGAAGAACATTATCACCAAATTTCATTAATTTCTTAACATTTTGCCTTTTGTACCGAAACTCCCCTTAAGTAAAATGAAACGGAGCACCCGAAACGAGAGATGAATTAATCGCAAGGATTTCGGATCGATCAGTAAAGTTTCTGGTCTTTAAGGATTCGTGTACTGACTCGACATACGAAAGAAAAAAAAAAAGTTTTGACACCAGTTTGGAAAAAACGTTTCATAATCGAGTGAATCCGATCGCTCTTCAATTCGACAGTTTTAATGCATTTTATCTTGATTTTTATTTATTTTTTTCTTTCACACTCTCTTTATCTCTATTTTTATAGATTTTTTTTTCTTTTTCCTCGACTTTAATGAGTTTTTGTTTTTACACCGTATCCGAAGAAAATTTGTCTCTTTTTTATGTCTGTAACTTTGTGGTGTTTTGTGGTGTGTTCTGTGCATGCGTACCCAGGACACGAGCCGGACGGTCCCCGCCTGCTTCGAAGCAACACCAAAGGCCCGCGCTACCCTATGAGTATAAGTACATTTAATAAAATTTCATTAAAACGTCAAAAAGAGATACCCGCAAACGTCACATGCGAGAGCGAAATTCTAATGGGAGAGACAAAAATCGTTGATTTTTATTTCGATTCTCACTGAGCGATCGTCGAATCTACTTGTTTCGGCGAATTCTTTTTTTCCCCCCGAAGGGAGGAAAACATGAATATCGTTGCCAAACGAAAAAACGAAAATTTGCCAACGATTACATTATTTTTTATTATCCTTATACCGTTGACATAAAAAAAGGGAAAAAAAGTGAACCGAAACCAACAAGAATTTTTTGAACGTTTTTTTTTCTTTTTATATCAAGATTTTTTCTCAATTACAATTTTTTCAGCATTTTTTCAAATGCGAAGAAAAAAAAAATAAAAACATTTTTAATCCGCTTTTTATCGAAATTTTCTTAGCTCTCGTTACCGTTGAATTATGGAGCAAAAAAAAAACTATTTTCCGAAAGAAAAGACTTTGCCGAACGAGCTTGCTCCATTGATCATTAATTTTATTGAAAAAATAATTAAAAAAAAAGAAAAAAATCTTTCATTTTCGAAAACGAGCTAAAACCATTGATATTTTCAGTTTCACGATCGAAACAAAAACGGAAAAAAGAGTAAAAAAGAAATAGCACAACAGAATAGAAAAAAAAAAATTGTGTACCTGGTAGAGACGTGTGTCGTTGTTTTAAGCTTCGTCGCAGACGACACGCGTGCCTGTCGAGTGATAATTGCTCGCTATTGTTTACGAATTTTTGTAAAGAAAATTTATTATATATTATTTTTTGTAAACTTTTTTTTTTTTTATCATCGTTTCTCTCCAATTCGATGAAAGCTCGAGAAGACGATTTTTTCTTTTTCTCGGATACGTTAACAGTGCCTGTCGTAGAAAAAAAAAAAAATGAATAAATAAAACAGAGAAAATATTTTTTCTAGCGAGATCGAGACCGTCCTTAAAAACAATGATTTATGAATATGATATCGAGAGATAAAAATATTGTATTCGTGAATAATAACGAATGAGCTAATCTCGTTCGAGAATCGAAAAAAAAAGTCTTCTCGAGCTTCAATTACAATGCGACCAAATATTTGATTTGCACATTTTATTTTTCGAATACGAATATACTATACGAAATGTTGATTAATCCGTTTAACGTTATTTCGCGATCGGTGAATAAAACGGTGAGAATAATTTAATCGCTGGAGACGCACGCGTTCGATATTCGCATATAATAATGTTCGATGTTACTATTAAACGATAAGAGTAGCTTAAAAAAAAAAAAAAGAAATATTAAACCATTCACTAGTCCGTTCGTCTTGCACGAGAGAGATACGAATTTCCTGCCAAATAAATTTTCGATGAGAATTCCAGTATCAAAGAACGTGAAAAAAAAAAAAGAAAAAAATTCGAAATTCATCAAAAATGTCGAAAATCTTCATAAAAAAAAATATATAAACGTTGCAATTCATTTTCTTCAGACGAACTTGTATAAAAAATGAAAAATAAATTTTTCACTTTTCAAGTTCTAAAATAATTGAAATTTTTGAATTTTTTTTTTTTTTTTTTTTTTTTCCAAAACAGAAGCAAACGAGTCGAATTTCGTTTTTCTTGGAATTGTTCTCGATTTTTCGAGACCAAAAAAAATTGGAACTAAAAATCTTTTGGCTGAAACACGAAAATGCGAAAAAAAAAAAAAGTTTTGACGTTTAACGTCAAAAAAAGATGATCGTGCTCGCGAAATATTGAAAACGAGAAGAGAAAAAAAAAATCTGAACGAGACGGAAGAGACAAGAAATGAAGAAACGAATGAAATTGAAACAAAAATCACAGACCACACTCTCAGAACAATAATTCCTAAAGAGAACAAAAAAAAAAAATAAAACAAAAAAGTAAGAAGAAATAAAAATATACACATATATTATTGCTATCATTATACATGTATAAAAAAAAATAATAATAATAATCGTAGAGTATCTATTTATTGTTGAAGCAAGAAGAATAAAAAAAAAAAAAAAATAAATTTAAAAAAACAGGGAAGGAAGAAAAACGTTAAAGCCAGCACAGTTCCTCACTCGCGAGTTTAAGCAACAAATACGGTGCCCTCCAGTCGTTAATTTATTTGCGTACTGTCGACTACGATTCCTCAGCACGAATTTTCAATTCGTAATAAAATACGAGACTCGAAAGAAAGAAGTTCTAAGGAATAATAATTTTAAAAAAATTCAAATCGCCAGAAAGTACCTTTTGAGGAATAAGGGAGGATTAAGAAAGATAAATGGGAGGCGTGAAATCAATCGAGCGTACCTTGTTGAAAGAGAAAAAATAAAAAAGTTAAATATACACGAACAAATATCTATTTACAAAAATTCAGCGAGAGACGAGAAAAAAAGGAAAAAAATTGCGCAAAAATTGTGAAAAATTTGAATATAATTGTTGATTTTTTCTCGGGTATTAATTAATAAGGAAAAATTTTCCTTTCGAATTTTGCCAAAAATTCACCCCCCCCCCCCGCTCCCTCGGGGGTGCTCCGGGAGCGCGAGCTTTGGAGAAACATTAAAATAATTCAAGTAACGATAATAAATGAAATTTACGTCCGATCGATCGATCGATCAAATTTAACGAATATTTAAATAAATCAATGAAAAAATATATATATATATATTGCGCGGAGAACGAAGGGGAAGGTAAGGTTTTTGTGATCGCGGTTGTGGAGGCGGGGACCGTTTAAAAAAAAAACAAGCAAACGCACAATTTCTTTTTCTATTACATTTACGATTGCAACAATTATTCGTATTCTTCGTTCAATTTTTTTTTTCTCTCAATCCCCATCCCTCAATCCCCAGCACTCGGACAGCATTGACGTTTGTTCGAATTTGTAGAGATAAATCCAAGCTCCTCGTTAACTCGACTAAAAGTCCATTTTTTTTCCTCCTTTTTTTTTCATTCTCGACAATAACCGTGAAAATTATTTTTTACAATTTTTATTCACCACTCAATATCTTCCATTGTAAATAAAAATACGAAAATAAGTAGAAAATTTTTTTTCTTTTTTCTTTTAAATTAAAAATGCTGAATTTTCATAAAAGTTTGGCCAATTTTTATTTTTCCATTACCATTTCATCGCTTTCATCATTCAGCAGAATATTTTTCTCTCGCATTCGCCTCGTTTCTTCAATTATTTTCTCAAAAATTTTATTCTCTAATAATTTTTTTTTTTTTTTTTTTTTTTTTTTTTTAATACTAAAACAAAATCTTATTTCACCGAGAATGTAACCTTATTTAATTGAGCGATTTCATTTGACGAGGGGGACCACCGAAGAAAGTAACAAAAATTAATATTATCGAACGAATAAATATTGAAGCTTCGTATTATCCTCCACACCAATCCACCATAAAACCAATTGCCTTCCCCACATGTTTGTTCAGAGATACATTATTTTTCTAACGCATGCTTCTGACCGCAACACTCACAGATAAATACACAGACACACACAAAAAAAATACACACACACACACACACACTCTCTCTAATCTTTAGATAATAATTGATAGAAAATAAACGAATTGTCGTAGACTAAGATACGAATAAATTGTGATTAACATGATTTTTTTAATTTTTTTTATTTTTTATTAATAATCATTTGTATCGTTATTAATTTTATTCTAATTATTATTATTATTGTTATTATTATGTTCATTAATATTATTATTGTTATGATAGCGATGTTGAAATATTGAGATGCATTCAATGTGTATTAATCCTTAATAATTGTGAATTTATCGAAACTCCCATTCATAGATGTGTAAATTGTTAATTATAGCAGTGTAGAGAGAGAGAGAGAGAAAAAAAAATTCATTACCTCCGTTCAGAAAGTACGTTTTCAAGTGGATATAGAAGAGGATTTAAATTAAGATTGTTGACAGAAAATGAGAAGAGGAGAGAGAGAGAGAGAGAGAGAGAGAGAGAGAGAGAAAGAGAGAGAGAGAGAGGAAAAATGTGAGCTTTCTTCGGGCCTAGAAAAAAATATTGCACAATAAATACGAAACAGGTGTACGAAAAAAAAAAAAAAAAAAAAAACACGAAAGATCTCTTATTTCATTTTTTTTAATTGAATTTTTTTCTTTGATTTTCATTTTTTTCGAGGATCCTGTGTACATGGATTTTTTCATCAAAACTTTTCTCGAATCGTGCCATAGTTGACAAAAATGTTGAAAATTCTTTTATTTTTTCGACTTTGCGAAATTTTTTTTCGAAATTTGGCAACATTGAGGAGATTTTTGATTTTTTCGTCTCCTTTTTCTCCGTGCTTGTCCATTTTTTTAGAATATTTTTATTTCTGTTTTTACATCTTTCGAAAATGTCGAAAAAATTTTGAGATTGCGACTGAACAAAATTTGTGAAAAAAAAAAAATCGTAAAAATGTTCAATTTTCTGAAACATCGAGAAAAATTTTCAAAACGAAAAAAATCCAGAATTTTTTCATATTTTCTGGTCGACCAGTCGATCCTATTCGTCAGCCAATTTTTTCAGTGTTTCGTCGCTCAAAATCTGGCCGATTACCGGGAGGTTGATTCGATAAAAAAATTCGACTTGAATATTCGTTCCTCCCATCTCAAGCTTCCCGTTAATTTCGTAACAAAAAAGTACGAAAAAAAAAAAACTATCGATTTCAGTCTCTTTGGCCAGGAGCCAAAATTAGTCGCGATTTTTTTTTTTTTTTTTTTTCCAAAGAATTTGGATTCGGAGTTACGAAATTTTGGAAATATATTTAGAAATTTGAATGAGATGATGGCGAGGCAGGGGGGGGGGGAGAAAAAATGTAAATGTAAAAAAATTTTTTGGTGACTTTTGATCGAGAAAAAAAAATTGCAAAGTTGAGCTTTTTCCGGGCAGCTATTTTCACCGCGTTACATACGCCAATAAAATCGAAGCTTTTTCGCTCGCTTCTCAGAGGAGCGGCGTGGAGAGGGGAGAAGAAAAATAAAAAGCAAAAAGTGGGGGGGGGGGAAATTTAACCTCGCGCTGAGTTTCGCGGCCGCCCGTCTATTTCCACGTTTAACAGGCGTGCGAATTGAGAATTGATACCTGGTGGGGATAGAAAAAGAGATGTTGTTTTTTTTTGGGGAAGAACCTCGAAGTGAGCAAATGACGTTCTATTTTCGTTAGCAAGACCGGCAGACCTGCTAACATCAGTTTGAGCTTTCGCCTTCGTCGCGCTCCCTCGTTTATTCTTCGTCTCTCGGATTATCGTCGCGATTCCCTCAAATCTTGTAATCGATTACCGAACGAGCTTCACTTTTTTTTCTATTTTTGAAAATTTACTTTAATTTCGTGCCGATTTTTCAAATCGTTCGAAATCACGAAAAACGTTCGAACAACGATCGAATCCTGAGCGACATTCTCGAAAAATTTGATAAATCAACGGAAAACCTTGAAATTTAAAATAAAAAATTTTTTTTTTTTTAATTAGAAAAAAAAATTTCGAAAAAAATTGCAAGAATAAAAACTTTTGGCGCGATCGAGGACTTTGCGAAGATGACAGAACACGGAAAAACGATTTTCTAAAAAGTGTTAATCGGTGGAAAAGTTTTTTTTTTTTTTTTTTTTTTCAACAAAAGAAAACTGTAAACCGTCGATTGGTATGAAACGCAATATCACGTGGTCAAGGACGTTCGGAAAATGACGGAATCGAGGAGCCCAGGATTTGAAAAACATTTCTAAATCGTCGTAAAATTTTATTTCATTCAATTATTTATTTTAATATTAAAATCGACAAAACAAAAAAGCGTGAAAAATGTTTGGGTGGTCTGAGCCTGACGAGGAGGAAGAGGCGCTTTTGTGCAGTCCTGCCCTCATGGCCAGAAGGGCTTCGGAGTCCTGGATCGTCGCGCCTCCCGTCGAGGTACGATCCAGACATGGGCAACGGTCGAATTTTGTCTTGAAATTTTTGAAAATCTCTAAAATCATCTAAAAAGAGTCAGCACATTTTAGAAATGAGATTGAAAACAGGGGAAAAGGCACAGAAATTGTTGATAACAATTTGTTTCGCTTATTTTTATGTCCGAGTGTCTTAACACGAAGTAACCAAACGTTTTTATGTTTCTAACAACGTGAAATAACATTGGAATCGAAAAGTTTCTAAAACGCTTCTAAAACCAATAAAAATGAAGGTTTTTACACATTTTTTATCAACTTTATTGAATATTTGCAATTAAAAAATGATGAATAATTGAGGTCCATTGTTGAAAACGAAGCGACAGCTTGACCCTCAAAATGGAGACATAATTTTGTTGGATTTAAATCGTGACAGTGTCAAAAGTTTCTAAAAAAGGACAAAAATAATTTTTTTCCTGTTTTTTTTTATTTTTCATATTTTTTTTATTTTTTTATTTTTTTTTTTTTTAGTTTTTGACCTTCTCTCTCTGTAATATGCGTTTTTAGGCGATACCAGTAGCGGCGATGCCACTGCAGAGAAAAAAATCGTTGCCGGACGTTGCCCAGCCAATACAGTTGACAGCGACCTCTCCGCTGTCAAGAGAAGAGGTCAGCGTTTTGAGCAGTATGAGGAGGGAGGAAGTACGACGTCAGATCGACGAGAGTGAGAGGCTCAGGGCGAATCCTCTGCTTTATCTTGTCAGTCCTCAGGTTAAAGTGAGTTCTCAAAAAGAAACAAAAACAAAAAAAGGATTCAGAATTTCGCATCGTTTAATACGTCTCTCTTTCTCTCTCGCTCTCTTTCTCTCTCTCTCTCTCTCTTATGCACATTTTCTTCATCTTTGCAGCATCGATTACTACGGATAATTACTAAACCGCGCCGAAATCGTGACACGATTCTTCGGAATGTCTAAAATACTTTGTTTTTTTTAGAACTTCTAAAAAATTCGTTCACGTTTTCAGAACTTCTAGAATAATTATTTTTAGAATCTCTAACGGATTCTCGAATTTTTCGCAAATGACGAATGGTAAACGTTTTTAGAATTTCATAGAATTCTAAAACTGTTTTTTTTTCGAACGTTTGAATGAACATTTTTTTTCCAATTTCTAGAAACAATTCTAAAATGTTGACGGGAATTTCGGAAAAATTAATTTCATAATATCAGAATTATTTTTTTGACTTTTAGAAATTCTAAAATTTTTGTTCATGGAGTTCTAAAATTTATTTTTTTCGAACGTTTAAATGAACATTTTTTTTTTCCAATTTCTAGAAACAATTCTAAAATGTTGACGGGAATTTCGGGAAATATAATTTCATATGTCAGAATTATTTTTTTGACTTTTAGAAATTCTAAAATTTTTGTTCATGGAGTTCTAAAATTCTTGTTTTTTTTTCGAATGTTTGAATGAACATTTATTCCGGTTTTCAGAAAAGATTTTAGAAATGGTTCTAAAACTGTTTTTTCGAATGTTTGAATGAAAATTCTTTTTAAATTTCTAGAAATAATTTCAAAATGTTACTGGAATTTCGAAAAAATTATTTTCATATTATTAGATTTGTTTTCTCGACTTTTAGAATTTCTAAAATGTTTGTTCACGGAGTTCTAAAACTTTTTTTTCGAATGTTTGAATGAAAATTCTTTTCCAATTTCTAGAAATAATTTCAAAATGTTACTGGAATTTCGAAAAAATTATTTTCATGTTATCAGATTTGTTTTCTCGGCTTTTAGAATTTCTAAAATGCTTTTTCAATGCTGAAAAAAATCATTTTTTGTCATTTTTATTTGTGAAATTTTCAACTTTTCTCTACATCAGTGTCCAGAAGAGGCGCAAAATGTTTTCAGAACATCTAAAATATTTTTAGAATCCATAGAAATGATTCAAAATGTTAATAGACTTTTTATTAATGATTCTTTCTATAATCGTCTTTTTAGAAAATTTTTTGTAACGTTTAGGACAACCGAAATGGTTTCGCAATTTCTAAAAATTGACTGAAACGTTTTTAGAACATCAAAAGAATTGTAAAATGAATCGACAAGTTTTCAGGATGTCTAAAGTGATTGAAAAGCTTCGAAAAATTCTTGAATCGTTCGTGAAACGTCTAAAATGTTTTTAGAACGTTTGTGAATGGAAAAATAAAATAATAATTTGTAATTTCGTGTTTTCAGGACTGGTTCTCGAGGCAGCAGCTCGTAATGATAGTGCTCTTCATCAACATATCGCTGGCTCTGATGTTTTTCAAGCTGTTGACGTAGCAGCCAGCCGATGATCATTGCAAGCGTCGCGTGGTCGACGTGACTTGAGCCAGAGATGAAAAAAAAAATTTTTTTTTTTAGAACAAAAACCACAAAAGGTCAAAAATTGTTTATAACAAAAAGGACGAGCTACGAAAGCAAAGAAATGTTCGAGTAAATCGAGCTAAAACGAGGGCGCAACGTCCATGGGCAGATTTTTAAAACGTTGAACAAAAGTTCTAAAATGTTCACTGCGTAAAAAAAAATGAAAAACAAAAAAAAAATCGCCCGTATGCGCTTCCAAACGAATAATCGACGAGGACAGAGAGACAAACAAAAAGGAAAATCTTTTCTCCTCGTTCCGGTAGCGAGGAGCTAGAAGATCGTGAAACTCAAAACGAACTTTTAAAAATTCATCATTTCTCGCTCGCTCTCCGAGCGATACTCATTTATTTTCTTTCCAAATTTTTCAATTCAACCAAGCCAAACGGAGATGACGAAAGACCAATAAAAAAAGCCTTGAAAAACAAAAATTAAAAAAATATTTGAAAAATCGAGGTCGCGAGGGCGCCCAGGAAAGAGCAAAACAATTTTTGTCACGGGAATACATTTCCCGATTTATCCCTTCGAGGCTCGAACGGAACGAACCACGAAAATTTTTTTTTTTCTTTCTTTTTCTTTTTTTTCGAAAAAAAAATAAAAAATAAAAATAAAAACCAATCGCTGGTCGTTGCAACTTGCTATTTTTACACGAAATTTTTTAACCAATAATCGAGCCGTTTGCGACGAATTATATAGCAAACGTTTGTCGAACTATAATTTAGCGAAAAAAAATTGTCGAGTTCGTGTAAAAAAAAAAAAAAAGTGGGAAAAAAAGAAGAAAAAAAAGCAAAGAAACAAGAAGAATTCAGGAAAAAAAAAACGAATGAATTGAAGAAAAAAATTTTTTGAAAAATCGATCATAATTCGTAGGTTTAATTAGGCATTATTCGTCCACCGATATTATTACCTTTTTTCAAATAAAATAATTCAAGACGAATAATAAATAATCATAATAATAATAATATTAATAACGAATAAATGAATGAATAATTGTTACAATGAAATAGTAATAATCGTGAGAAAAAAATCGAAGTAACGAACTGCACAAATCCGTTGTTCGACGAAATATACATAATTTTTTTTTTTTTTTCTCGTTCAACCAGCAGCGAAATAGAAGAGATGAAAAAAATTTTTACAAATTTTCCGAGCACGAGATGAAATCTCGAAAAAAAAAAAAAAAAATAACAAGAAATCATAAAAAATTGCTTCTTTTCGATATCCAAAGTGAGTGTCGATAAAGTCGAACTCAATAAAAATCGAAAAAATTTTCCAGAATCCGGGAGGCGGAAAAAAAAAAACATTTCAAAAACGGAAATTTTGACCGAATAATGCGAGTTTCGCATAAACATATATATAAAATATTGATATTTATGGAATATTGAAAGAAAAAAAAGCGAGGATGAAAAAAGCTTGTTAAATGGAAAGAAAAAAAAAAAAAGAAAAAAAAACGTACGAGGTACCGCGTGCCTTCTATGCCTTCCAATCCGGGTACCCCGAGGTGAAAAAAAAAAAAACATTTTTTCTATAATATAAACAATTAGTTATAAATTGTTGTACTATAAAATAGAAAGAAAAGAAAAAAGAAAGAAGAAAAGATTGACGAGAAAAAGATGAACGAAGGAGACGAAGGATTGACGAGAAGGAAAAAAATCATAAATTGGAAAGTGGAGTAAATGAAAGAAAAAAGAGAGAAAAAAAAAAAAAAAAAAAAACTTGTGAAGATTTTGTATCGATTTTTGAATTTTTCGTCGCGTCAAACGACCCGCGAAATAGCGAAAAAAATATATTAAGAATATAAACGTTTCGATTCGCCGCTACTTGTGACAGCGTCACAAAAAAAAAAAAAAAAAAAACGAATCTCTGCGGAATCGACGAAGAATTAAAGAAGAAGAAAAAAGGAAAAAATTTTCAACGTATTGTATCAAAAAATACATATATTTAAGTTCGAAAAAGGTGGATGCTTGAGTGAGAAACGGTTGGGAACGAGATTTTGACGATTTTCAAGCGCCCAAATATATGATAAAGAAGAAGAAAAGAAAAAATACAAAAACAAACACAAAAATAACGAAATAATCGAAGCTAATTCAAGTCAAACTGCTAATTTTTAATCGCTTGAAAGAAAAAAAAAAAAAAAAAAAAAAAATTTACCGGAGAGACTGTCGTTGCGTACGCCGTCGCGTCTGTCAGAAATAACTATATGTGCGAATGAAAATACGATAAGGGGGAGACTCGGTGAATAAGAGAAAAGTTTAATAAGATTGAAAACACACTGATATTCGTTGAATTGTTAATCATTTTATCACGAGCGAGAGGGAGAGAAAGAAAAACAAATAAATAAATAATTTATTTAAAAGAGAAAGAGAGAGAGTGAGAAAGAGAGAGTGAGAGAACCATATCATGAGATATATTGAATTTTATCATTCGTATATATATGTATGAATATACATTTACAGGATGAAAAGAGCCGAGGAATTACCATCTCGAATATTCTTAAATTTTTAACCATTCATATTTTGTATTTTCGAGGTCAAAAAAATCTTTTTTTTTTCCCCCGATTCGATTCGAAAAATCAAATAATATTTAAGGTTATCCTGTCGCGGTGCAGGGGTCTGAGGATTTTGCGTGAAAAAAATTTAATGCCCTTCTTCATAGACGATTTATTGTTCTCACGAAAATCCGATTTTCGATCGCTTTACAAAAATCAGATTTGAGTACTTTAAGCTTGTAACGATCCGATGGTCTCGGGAAAAAAAAACGATTTTCGATCCAGTTTTTATGGAATATCGAGTCGAAATTCGAAATGAAGCTCTCGGCATCGGACATTGCTTTGACACTTCGGAGGCAAAGAGGTTAAACCCGGGCGTATCGGTGCGTTCGAGTACCACGCCAGTCACTGAAATAACTATTATTTCGGTTTTGCAAATATACACAAATCGTCACAACCGATCTTCGATCGAAACAAAATTTTTTTTTTATTAAAAACTGTCATTTTTACGAGTATCGAAAATTGGAATGAGCACGAGTTACAAATTTAGTGATTATTATGACCAGCCAAGTCGACAGGATTACCTCGAAGTTCCTACAAATTGCTGAACAAATATTAAACGACAAAAAATACCAAGAAACCATTTTTTCGAAAAACTATCCAAAATGCAGGAATCGATAGAAAATTGACCAGAAAACAAATGATAAAAATCGTTTCGAACACTAAAATAATGCCCCTTTATGTGCCTCGAAGTAAATCGTCAAAAGTTAAAAAAAATTCTCAAATTTTCCTCGAAATACATACAAATTCATCGAAATTCGAATAAAAAATCGAAATCGTTTTTTGCAATGGACCGTCACGCCCCTCGAAGAATTAAAAAAATTTTTAAACATCTTTGTTCAACTTCGCCAAACCGATCAGTAAAATTTGGGTCTCGAAACGTCAAAAAAGTTCACGAATATATAGAAATTCGTAATATTCAGAACCTACATAACCTGTAAATGAATATACGTTCGAAATGTAAAAAAAAAAACAAAAGTATGAATACGCATTCGTGAAAATATATTTATACATATATGTATGGATGATTCAAATGTATATGTATATTTTAATTGTTATCTCTTGAATATTAATTATTACGAATTAGTAATATTCTCGTTATTATATTGTATATCATTACCATTATTATTATCATTATTATTATTATCATTATCGTTAAAAATTAATTATGAATTATTATTCTTACTACCATTCACGACGCTCTATTGTCACCTCAATATATACGAAGAAAAAAAAAACGATGCTTGTTATTATTCGAAAATGCTTTTTTTTTCTTCTTCCTCCACCGAATTTTATGGTTAATTTTTCGGAGCTCGGATCGACTCAGATAAATAAATATTTCAAAAAAAAAAAAAAAAAAAAAAAAAAAAAAAACTTGGGTTTTTTGGTTTTTGGATCATCGAATTCCGTGATGAAGAAAGGTTAGGTTTTTGCGAACATTGAGGATCGAAAGTGTCATTTCCGGTTGATAAAATTCGCTGTTAAAAAGTTCGAAATGACTGGTTTTTTATCCGAAGCCTTGATCTCGCCCAAAACTACGGAATAGCGAGTCACAATTTGGATAATTTTAAACGAGAGCTGCGATCGATAGTAGAACACGGTAAACACGAAGGGAGATTGCAGAGAGAGAAAAAAAAGCGTCAACTTGTTTGGTCTCGAAGATAAAAATGTTTGTCTTTCGGATAGATCGTCCGTGAAAATTCATGCCATAAATTTCGAATCGTACAAATTGGGTGAACAAATAAAACCGCAAAGTTGTTTCTTATTTTTTTTTATTCTTATTTTTATTACTTGTTTACATTCGGTCCTCGCCTGTCAAGAAACGCTGTGAAAATGTCGTCAGGAAGAAAGACAACATGGTCACCCCGAAGCCCCGAACACTTCGTTTCATTGCCGCTAGAGCGCTCGAAGCCGAGCGAGAAATCCAGAAATCTCTCTGGTGATGAATCTCATTTCATTTCGCTTCGAACGGTCGAACGTGCAACGCGCTTCCTTTTGGGTGTTGCACTCGACGAAAAATAAACTCGTAATATTGCAACGAAGACTTCACTTTTTTTTGTTTCAATCGACGAAATGATCAGAGTAAATTTTTTTTTTTTTTTTTTTTTCAATTTTGCATACTGGAGTTCAAATTAAAATGTTTTTCGTTAGAAATTTTCTTGACAGAGGTAGAAAAAAAATTTGGTTTTAATGGCTGAAAAATCGATTTTGAATATCCGATCGTTTTCGAATTCGTTTCGAAATTGGAAGTGAAAAATTCGTTTTTTCTAGTACATTTTAACGACGGAAAAAACTTCGATTAGGTTATGAAAACACCTGCGGGAAAGGTATACATTTTATTACCTGGAAACGTCGAGACTTTCGTCCCCGTCGTTTTTAAAAAGAGATGAGAATTCCGGAATGATTCAACGTTTACACGCCATGACTCGAAATATTATTTTGACTTTTCGATTAAAATGTTCAGACGAATGAGCATCATTTTTATTGATAAAAAGCGTGATTTCTGAGAAGAGTCGATCTACAGATCCTTTTCTCGAGAATATTCCATCAGAAAATATTTTCAGCGAAACGTTATTTTCGTAACTCAATAAAACGTACATTCCGAAATATATAAAAAAAAAAAGCTCTTTGGTCAACGAATGAACAGATTCCGGATAATTAAAAAAAAAAAATGAAGGAAAATTCGATAAAATTAGTCAAAGCAACGAACGAGAAAAAAACAGGATCAAAATGCGCGTGTTCGAAAAGCACTGCGCACTTGAAACGCGCATGCTTAATGGCGACACTTGCTCGCTCATCTCTCTCGCTCTCTCTTCGTCGCCGCGACCCCCCACCACGCGGAGCAGCCGCCACACCGATCCTCCCCCTCCCTCCTGCCGCGAAGCATAGATATACAGATATATAACGTTGAGCGTTCTCTTTCTCGGTCCTCTCGAGAAACGGAGGAACATTCGCTAGGGCCAGTAAACAGCTGGCGACGCTATGCGTCAGAGCAAAATGTCGAGCAGCGCGGTTGCCAGCTAGTTTTTTTTTTCTAATTGTTTTTCGTTTGTTTGTTTTTTTCTCTATTTCATAAACACACACAGACATAAACACTTACGCATAAAAACGAATATATAACGAGAGAAAAAAAACGATAGCGAGCAAGAGAAAAAAACAATTGAGAAACTAATGAAACAAAAGATCGAAGACATAAATAAATACGTATAAATATATGATAAAAAATAAACTGGAAAAGCCATAATAACGAGAGAACCCCGAATAATTGCGCAATAATTAGTTTACAGCCGCGTCGGGGGTTACGAGGAATCGCCGTTTTAATAATTCGAAGAAAAATAAATGCTTTAAAAACAAGCGACAAATTAAATAGAAAATCCATAATCGTCTAATTATAGTTCGGTAAACGGGGAAAGTGCATCGAAACGCAAGCCTTCACCGTCCTCTATATATCTCTATATGTTTTGTTGTCCGTGCATGTGTGAGTCAGGTTTCGTGTTCGTGCGAGCTGCTTCACGGGCAGCAGTCTCCTTTGTTCCTAAGCCTGCTCCCCCCCCCCGCCGCCCCGCGGCTCCCCGAGGACTCGTTCGCGCATTCGTTTCGCGCTACTGCGGCGCAGCTTTGTTAGACGAAGAGCACGCATAGAGACGGAATCATACAAATGTATGAACATATATGTATAAATATATAAACATATGAAAACATAAATATTACGTGAAAACCGCTTTTTTTTTTTCGATTGCCCTGTTTCGCGGAGTGATATAAAATTCCGTCTTAACTCGTGGATATTCGATTTTGCATCCAATTTTTTTTCAACATTTCGTAATACGAGAATCAAGGAGTTGGAAATTTTTTTTGCGACTATAAAAAGTGGGAAATAGATTTTTTTTTAAAACCATTTCCGGTTTCGGGCGGTGAAAAAAATCGAAAATAACGTCTGAATTTTCGGAAGATCGATTTTAAACTGAAATCGCATCGTTTCGGGATTCAAAAAAATCGTTAAAATTCGTCATTGTAAACATAAAAGTTAAAATCGTTCCGGCGATTTTTCCAGTTTGTAACAAAGAAAAGAAACGGAAAATTACGATTAAATTTCGAATAATTCGTTCGTGAGTTGAAAATTGAAGAATTTGTGAATTCGAGGAAGATAAAACGTCAAAGATTTCTTCGTGGATACGAAGAACGTCGAAAAATTGGTCAAAACGGCGTATAAATAAGGGAAAAGTGATATTTTATATATGCAACTGCGCGGAAGAGGGTTCTTTGTTTTGGCCGAGCAGCTGATCGGCCTGCCATCGGGTGAATAAGAAAGGAGGCGATCGGTAGTTCGTTTTTTGGCCGAGGCGATTACAGCGCCGCTGTGAACGCATCGAGGGAGAGTGCGCGGCTCGTCGCCTCCGAGTGTAAACCCGCAATTCGTGCGCGCTCAACCGAGCGTCTTTCTCTCTCTCTTCTCGCGAATTGAAAAAAAAAAAGAAACACTTTTTTGTTTTTGTTTTGATTTAGCAAAATTTTGATTTTTTTTTGTTGATTCGTAAAACTACGCGTTGACAGTCGACACGGTAACGAAATAAAGAGAGAGAAATAAAGGTTCGAGGCTCTTCGGTTATTCGCGAAAGTGATCGACGATTTATCGCTGCGCCAGTGTTGTTTTTTTCTCAAATTTCTGTCAAATTTCGAGCCTTTTTTCCGGTCTTTTCGTTTCTCCCGGCTCACTCGCGCCCATTCACAGTCGAAATAATTTTAAAAACACAAAAAATTTTTATAAAGCCTCGCGAGTGACAAAGACACTAAAAAATTTTTGTTTTCCTTCGAGGAAACAAAGGAAATGAGTGAAAATTGACGAGTTTTGACAAGTTTTTCGTGACTCGACCGATCAGCGCACGAGGCTAGCAAAGAAAGACGTTTTTTCGAGCGAAATTTCATCATTCTTCGGAGCTTTGCTTCCCGACATTACTCGGTCTAATAATAACTTTGAAAATACGAATTTCTTCGGTTTTGAGTGACGTTTTTACTGCTTTTTTTTTTCTTCTTGTTTTCGACATCTCCTTCGCCCAGTCGAACTTTGTGACCAAATCATTTATTTCTTTGAAAACAAAGAATATTTTTTGTTTTTTTTTTTTCTATTCTTCGGGGATGAGGAGAACGAGGAAAAATCCGAAATAATTGATAAACCGAGGTGAATTATTGTGAAAAATAAAGAATCGAAGATCCATGAGGATTCATAGGTTCGGGGCCGTCCTCGAAAACGGTGGGAAACCCGGGGTACGGCCCCGTTCAAATTGACTGCGCCAGAAAATTCGAAAATTCAGCCTCGAGCCTCAACCTTTTGATTTTTTAGTGAAAAAAAAATCACTTCAATCATCGAAGCACTTAATTTTGGGTTCTTCTGTGCCGAATCGACCGAACAAAGGTTTGATCGAGTTTGACTCTCTTCGACGACAACAAAACTGGAATATTTTAAGATTCATCGGATCTCATATCTCCAACGCCATTCCAAATAAATATTGCAGCGCTCGCTCGTGTACCTGATTTAAAAAAAAAGAAAGAAGAAAAATCCATTTAACAATTAAGAATTTTTCAAGCTTCTCAATCTTTTTTCAATTCCGGCCCAAAAATGCTTTACATATTTCACGTCGACACCGGCGCAACCCTCACCTTCGACATCAAACTGGCCCTACAAAGGTAATTCAATCATTTTTCATCGATCCCCAATTTTTCTTGCTTTTCTGTTCGCTTCTCTTCTGCGATTTGCTTTTTTTCTGTCTCCGCAGTCGTTATCCTGCTTTTTATTTGGCTCCAGCGATTATTTCATCGTTCTCATAGCGTTTGACAGCTTCCGCCAGGTTTTTTTTTCGCTCCCAAATAACTTTGAAGCCGAGCACTTTAATTCTGACTTACCCGACTAGTTTTTGATCCGACTGTCAAACTTTTTATTCGACAAATCTTTCTCGACGGCTTCCAGAATTTTTTTTGCCTCCAAAATTTTGTTTTTTCACTCGACTCGTTTGTTTTTCGTGTTTTTTTTTTTTTTTTTTTTTTTTGACAGTTCCTCGTTCGAAAATTCGAAAAAATTTCGTTTTCTCTTATTCGTGAAACTCCTGTCAAATTTTCAGTTCTGTCAAAATTCGTTTTCTCCCATCATCGACGTTTTTTTTTTGTTTTTTTTTTTGAAACGAAGTTTCGAGGAGGACAATAGTCGAAAATAACTCGAAACTATAATCAAAAGGCACGTTTTAATATTAATTACGTTGTAGAAGTTTGTGGGGATAACGTGTAGAACGAATTAAGCTCACACGTGGCTTCGCAGAGAGAGAGAGAGAGAGAGAGAGAGAGAGATCCGCGCAGATATTATTAGCAATTCGTGCTTCGCATACGTATTACGAGTATATATCGATAGCTGTGTATAAAACACGTTGAATATAAGTATAGAGAAGAGGAATAAAATGGATGCTCTCGATGAGAGAATGGCAAAGGGGGGGGGGAGGGGGGGGAGGCAAAGTACGTAACCGATGTTTCCTGTCGAGAAAAGTCTTGCATCAGCATCATCGTGGACCATAAATACTCCTAGATTTTGTATATAAAAATGTATATTAAAAAAAAAAAATTGCAAATTTTTTTTCAAAATATCGATATCAATGGAGAGAAAATATAAAAAACGTTTTTTTTTTTGTTGTATCTTGATTTCTACGAGGTCTCTGGAGTTTTCATGATCATTTTTGTGTTTTCATGACTCTTTATGAAAATTTTGACAAAAAAATTTCAATTTTTACAAAATCAAAAATTATTTTTTTTATTTTTTTTTTTTCTGAAAACTTTGTAATTTCCTTGAAATAACGATTGATCGAGGAAACGAGTCAGTTTGTGTCGACTGGAAATACCTGACTATGAAAAAAAAAGGGAAAAAATAAAAATTGAAAAAAAAAAAATGGAGATTATTCTGAATCTCGTTGTTTTGAAAAAATGTGAAAATTTTGGTATTTTCGTACCGGCAACTCGTCGATAATGTAATGAAAGAAAAAATTCGTATTCCTTGGCCTAAAATTCCTTGAAAATCATGAAATTTTATTTCTAGTCAAAATCAGACATCCTGAGACGTCAAAAATGGGATTATCGATGGGAACGAAAGTTTTTTTGACAATTTTAAGGGAGAAGCGGGTTAAAAATGCTTGAAAAATAAACGATCGACTAGATTTTCATTGTTTTTTTTTTCTTTCAACACTTCCACGAGTCTGTCTTTTGCGTTCTTGGCAAAAGTCAATTCAGCCAAGTTTCGAGATACTCGCCAAAATCGCACGTGGCCGATTCTAAACGCTCGTATATAATTATAAATGAGAAAGAAAAAGAAAAAAAATAAATAAATAGTCGACTACGGGGAGGAAAAAGAGAAATTTTATTCCGAGGCTAACGACAAAATTTCGAAACGAATTCTTCATTTTTTTCCGTCCAAAACATCGAAGTCAATAATAAACGAAAGAAAACAAATCTGATTTATCGAAAATAAAGGGAATTTTGAGCGAAAAACAAAATATATATTTCATGTCAGAGAATCAATCAATTTTTCAGTCCAGACCAATCGAAACGCTGACAACAACGAACAAAAAGCCAAAAAAAAAAAAACAAATTTTGAGATAAAAGAATTTTTTGTGAAAAAAAAAAGTTCAGACACCAAACATTTTACTCAACCCTCTCGGCGACTCGAAAAAATCCAAAAAAACGAAAAAAAAAAAAAAAAAATTTTCCGAAAAATAATTAATTTTCCAAAAAAATGTTTATTCATCAAATTATTCGTTTACTACTCACAACGAATGAATAGCAATTAAAAAAAAATGAATTTTTTTCCCAAAAAAATTGTTTATTCAACAAATTATTTATTCATAATCCATCAACAACGACAGAAAAAGCCTCAAAAGCCAATATTTATGAAAAGAAACTAAATTTTCCACCGAAAAATCAACCCCGAGTCGACCAATTGTTTATTCATCAACATTACTATTTGTTGTTCAATTGTTATCGAAGTTTTTAATTTTTAACGAGTTTGAAGCAGGCCCAGAGTGCAAAAACCAGGTCGTACAATCTCCATGCGACTTTTTAAACAGCAATTTGCATATATGTGCATTCGTTCGTATATCTATATTTATTGTGTACGTGTAACAAGTACCGGTACAATAATAATAACAATGATAATAATAATAATGATAATAACAAGAGCTCTAGTCGATAGTCGTTGTTCCAATATTCCAAGTCGTGCCTCTCCTCCGCGGGAGTCTCTATTTTTCTTCCCCCCCTCCCCCTCTACCCTCCCCCCTGCCCTGCCCCCCTTTTCCTTTTGCCCCTCCTTCCTCTTATCTTTTCTTCGTTTTTTCTTTTTCTTTCGAACTCTCTCCCTCTCTCTCTCTCTCTCGAGCGTGTTCGGTCAGCGTCCCGTCACGCCGATGAACCCTCCCGAGCAACAGAGACAGAGACAGCCTCAACGGTAATAGAAAACTAGGACCTTTTCCACCTTCGCCACAAATTCACCGTCGTGAGAGAATTCTACGACGGTTTACTCGAGTCACGATTTTTTGTGCTTCCAGATCTCTAGCTCATGGGATTTCGGGTTTAATGATGGGGGGAAGGGTGGGGGGGAGGGCAGAGAAGATGGGAATGAGCTTTGAGTTTTTTTTAACCGTTTTTTCTAACGATTTTTTTTTCATTTTTTCAAACGTTTTCACAGTTTTTTTTTTTATTTGTAAAAGTTCCTCTGGGAGGCGGAAGAATTTTCTTCATTTTTTGAATTAATGATTTTTATTTTTTGATCGATTAACAGGTTTTGAAATTTTGTGAATCGTTTCCGAAGTCATTTTGTTTATTTCTGGGAAAGTTGAAAAAATTTCGGAATTTGATTCGAGAGATTCGCATTTGAAAAAAAACGAATTTTTAAAAAAATTATTATGATTGTTTCAATTTTTAACGACTTCACGGTTTTTTAAAAATTATTTTCTGGATCGTTCATAAAATGTGAACTTTTTAAAAATTATTTGGAAGATTTCAACGATTTTTGGAAATTTTCTTCATCATTTCTCGTCATCAATTGAACCTTTTTTCAAATTTTTACTCGATCGAAAAAATATTAAGCAATTTTTCATTTTACTATCATGAGAAAAGTCGATTCCATATTTTGACATTCAACGGTTCTATCTTGATAAAATTCTGCTCGTTACCATCCTGATTAGAATAGGTAGAAGTGGGATGCTAGGTGGAGAGGGAGGGGAGGGGGGCTGAGCTTGTTATAGAGCAATTATCGAAAACAAGATCTCCGTAACTCGGTCCCATCGTGGCCTGAATATGGAAACTTGCGTTGTCCGGCAATTATCTCCCACTTAAGGCCAAGTCGAGTTGTGATAACTCGTTTAAAAGGTTGTAGCACGGTTGTGTATATTTATTTATCATTATTGTTAATAAATTATGGATAAAAGAAGAGGGAGGGGTGGGGGAAGCTTCGTGAATAATAATGACGGAAAGTCCTATATATTTTAAGTATTTACATGTATAAGGTCGTAGCAGAAGGCTCGTAAAAAGCAGGTCATATATTACGAGGCTGAGAGAGCCCTCGTTCCCACTCTTTTCATCTTAAACTCGCATCTTTCGTGTTTGTTTGTTTTTTTCTCTCTTCATTCTCTGGCTGAATCCTCATTTTCTTTTTATTTCATTTTTTTTATTTTTGCTCTTCCGCTCCCAGCTAATTTTCTCCGGATTCTCTACGCTCTCCTATTTGATAGTGTAGCCACGAGGAAGAAAGATGCTTGGACAGCAATGATCACCGCGCCATTTTAGATTTAGCCAGTGTATAGGATTATGTCTTATCCGTTTGTGTATTGCGGTACTTTGGCAAACTCTCTCTACCACCGGTAGCGCAACTCGCGACGCAAATAATCTCGCGCTCGTAATCGGCGAGAATACACTTGCTTTACTTTTGTATTTCCTTTTGACACGAGGCGAATCAGAGCGCGGAGAATTATTAGCCTGGGCAACAACAAAGTAGTGATAAATAAAAAAATGGGGGTTCGAGGGTGAAAAAATGATTGCGGAGCATGGTTTATCGGTAGAATTCATCGGACGGATGATGATCGCGGGAATTATGAGAAAAAATTTTTTAGTACCGTGTCCCGCCGCTAGGTGGCGAGGGCGCTCGGCGCTTCTCGCTACGCTCCCGACCGCTCTGGCCTATATAAGCGGCCTGGTTTCCCCCACCATAAAATCCATTTTTTTTTCTTTTTCAAGTTTTTTCTCTTGCTTTTTCTTTCTCATATTCATTCTTATCAAAATCCTTAACTAATTTGAACTTTTTTTTCTTCCCTTTTTTTGTGAATCTTTTGGGCCATTTAAAAGCTACAACGAATCGAACGATTCTTCCAGTGTCTCCGAACTCAAGGAAGCTATTGAGAGAAGATGCGGGGTTATGGCTGCCCATCAGGTGCTACTAATGAGCGGTGGCGAAAGCCTCGAACCCAACGCTCGTGTATGCTCCTACTCCGCTGGAACCGACACCAATCCGATCTATCTCTTCAGCAAGGCCGCCATCGAGAGTCATGTTCCACCCACGCCACACACCGATTACGGCTCCGGTAATTTCATCTAATTTATTTTATATTTTCTTAATAATAATATCATTCGTGACGATACTATCGTTTCGTTCAATTAACAAATTTATCGAAAATCATAATTTTTTTCAAAATTCAACGATCCCGCAAATCGAAGTACACGAAATTCATGAAAATAATTTTCGATTCGGATAAACCGTTTTCAAATCAAATCGATTTTTGCTCATTTCGAAAATTCGAATGAAAAATTCGAAAAAACAAAATGCTTTTGAAAAATACTGAATGGCAATCGTTGAATTTTTTTATTCGACTGAACTTTTTCGATTTTTCTCATTTTTGAAAATTTTAATAGAAAAAATTTGAAAAAAAATGAAATGAATCATAAATATTTAGGGGAAAAATAATTTTATTGAAATTTCGATAAAAATTTACCGATTGAATAAACAACGAAATAAACTCTTTACCGTTCAATTGAACTTTTATTAATGAATGGTAATTAGTATTAAAAAATTCAACTAAAAATTGGCGATCCTTTGTTTGTTTTTCTTCTTACCTGGGACGCTTGACGAGGTCGTTGAGTGCTCGGGCACAGCTGATACAACGTTGCCAGACTGTGCGACGCCAAACGGACGACAATCTTTGCTTTAACTTATTTTCTCGTTTCTCCCTCTCCCTCTCTCTCCCTCGAGCACTCTCGT
Organism: Campoplex nolae; assembly: GCA_037893425.1. Classification (NCBI taxonomy): domain Eukaryota; kingdom Metazoa; phylum Arthropoda; class Insecta; order Hymenoptera; family Ichneumonidae; genus Campoplex; species Campoplex nolae. The sequence goes on from JBBLXU010000655.1 coordinate 1,306,467, forward strand.
TATGCGTGCGCGTTGCGTAATTCTCGACTCTCATCGCCGATCCCCTCCCGCGTGCTTCTACAGTCCCATCCAAAAATAACGTACAAATAAAATCGAAAAAAAAATTAAAAACAGAAACGAACAAAAAATTCAACTTTTTTTTGACAGAACGATTAAAAATTCAAAAAAATTTCTATTTTTCCGAACAAAAACAAAAATTCTTGTCAACATTTTTTCATTTCTCGAAGCCTCATCGTCGATCTACGAATTTCATCAACATTTTTATCATGCAAATTCCAATTTTTCATATTTTTTTTTTACTTTTCTTATTTTTTTAAATAATTTTGTTCAGTTGGAAGATTAAAAGTTTTGCAGAAAATTTTCACCAATTTTTAACCCCGCAGATCGATCAACAATGAAAAAAAAAACGAAAACGTGAAGATTGTTGCATAAACGAAACGCAATGTTGAAATGAGTTTTTATTTGTTTATTTATACACGCATATATAAATATATTGACGAGTGTAACGATTACATGATCTTTGATCGACAATTAATCTAGTTCACGAAAGCGAGACTTCGATCTCCCCCCACACGTATAAACACGAGCGAAATAAGCAGAGTGGGCTCGACACTTGCTCCGCTTTTTTCTTCTCTCCTTTTTTTTCTTTTCTTCTTCCTTTGCGATTTTTTTCTTTTTTTTTTCTTTTCTGTCGCGCAATCAAAGACCTCTGACTCGTTGAACCGTCGCTTCGGGTGACCTGAAATATTGTATGTATTTATTCGTCTCGGTTCTCGCGATAATAACCGCGGATGAAAAGAAAGAAAAAAGTGGGTGAAGAATTGGTGAAAAACAAACAAAGGAACGACAGTTTTGCGATTTTTTCGTTCTCTCTTCGTCTTTTTTTTTTTTTTTTTTTTTTTTTTTTTTAACAAACTAATTTTTATTTTTATTTTGATCATTAATCATTCGTCGATCGTATTACTTGACCCCCTAATCGAAATAACGAGCGTTGAATATTTCATTACGTGCACGATTAATTGTGCTCGAAAATGATAATGAAATCTCGTCACGAGACCAAATTTGTACGAATTTTTATATTTTTCATTCATTTTGACCTTTTTTTTATTTTTATTTTTTTTATCATTTCGTTCGATTTATCAGTCTCGTGACTAATTGCCAGCCGCTGATTTCATCAGTTCGACGATTTCCGCGTTTTTTTCTTTCTCCTTTTTTTTTCTGTTTCAAATTAAATAAATATTGTCACTTGGAAATCGATCTCTCGATATATTTTCAAGTTCGTGACGTAAATACGATCGATGATTTATCGCGATTAAAGAGGTGCGTAAAATTCTCATTCTCTCCCGCTCGTATCTACTTTACAATAAAATATGTATTTCTTCTCTCGAGTATTCTCAAGTATTACAATTTTCCATCGGCCATTCGTGCTTCTTCAATAAGGTGTCGCGATGTCGTCAGACGACGCAAATAATCGCCGATCCCTCGCACACACTCACACACCCATACACATAGCCACGTGCCACACGCTCGATGAGAACTTGTTCAGACTCGCATTTATTTCTACAATAATTTTCGTCATTAGATTTTCATTTTCCTTTGTCATTCGGCGGAGTGATGCCATTTTTTTGTTTGGCAAACTCGAATATCCGGTGTCGTGTTGCAACATTTTTTTTGTTCACTTTTTGGATAAAAAAGTTTTTTTTTTATGATTTCATTGGAGGTAAGGGCTGAGAAGGAAATTAGTAAGAATTCCAGAATTTTTGGATTAAAATACCTCGAAATAAACTGATTAAGCGACTTCAGGAAGAAAGAAGAAATTCGGCTGTTTTATCGCTTCATTAAAATTGCTGTAGCGCTTTTTCTACTGAATATTTTCGCTTCAAATAGTGCTCGTTCGTTCGGTATTCGAATACCCTTCGAAATGGCGTTTCATTTATCCAGTTATCTTCATTCGTTGATCCTACATTCGTGTTTAAACTTCTCGATCGATTTTGCCTTTTTTCTCCGACACAAAGACGAGTAGGATTGACAGAACCGATCCCGATGTCGTTCTATATCCATCGGCATTCGCTGGGTATACGAAAATCCGATCCAAAACACCCCCATCAAACCACTGTACAACGATTCCATGCTGAGAAACGAGGATTAGAAATTTTGAGAATGTTAGCCTTCTAAAAAACCTAAAAAAAACCTTCAAAAAACCTTAAAACGGGCTCAAACTTATTTTTCTTCTTTCGCAACAAGTGACAACGTTATTCGCTAGGAAATTTTCCGCCGAACACGAAAACGTGGTCGTTTTTTCGAAAAGCTCATTATTTTATCGAGAAAAAGTGAAAAAACTGATTTTCATAATGATTTTCTTGAGAAAAACGAATAACAGCGCAACACCCACGATCCTGCGGGTTAAGAGTTTATCGATTTAACATTAAACGACCCATATATGGTATCTGTACATATACATCGCGAAATTTGTATATATACATACGTTTTCTACACTCAGAGTTCATGCACGCGTACGACCCACGCAAGGATGAAACACTGCAGCTGTAAATATATATACAACACTCTCAACACACGTATAGAGAGAAAGAGACAGATACATAAACTCATCCGAGTTAGATTTACGGCTCCAGGCGTCAAGAGCTTTCGTTCGAACCTCTTTATTCATTTTGATGTTTTTTTTTTTTTCTTACAAAAACTTACATAACCTTAAGCATTTCATTGTTTTTTGTTTTTTTTTTTTTCCCCCATCAATCGCGATTCTTTTTAATTCTTTTTTCTCCAACTCTTTTTATACCGATGCCAAAAAGTTCGTTGACCTTCGCGCGTATTATTATTATTTTTTTTTTCCTCTCATTCTCTCGTTCCTGAGATTGAAGCAATAATCTTGTGTTCGTGGCAGAAGAATTTCTTTTTAAACGAAACTATATTCGAACGGATATATTCAGGGGGAGATTGCTAGCGAGCAACAAGCCCCAGAACTTTTGACACAATTTATTAATGTCCTTGATTAAAAATAATGCTCATTATTCACGAAGCTTTTATTTCCATCGTCTTCTCATACGATTACACGAAATTAAAAAAAAAATTTTTCCCTCTTGTTTTCAACTTTATTTAATGCTTTTGCTGAATGAAATTGATATATTCTGATTTTTTAGAAAGACATAAATATCCAGTATTATTCAAATGTCTCAAAGGTTTCTCGTTGTAACGAAGCGATTATGGATCTGCAGCAATGCCAACCTTCAATGCCACTTTTTATCGATGTGTTTTGTTTTTTTTTTTTTCCTACTTTCGGTTTCCCAGAAATAAAGAAACGTACGTTTTTCCATGTACATATATATATATATATGCGGATCTGCGGATAAATGCGTAAAATCGCGTGTTACAATGGAAGAATCATAGCATTAAATCACTATAGTGCTCAGGCGCTCATGAACAGTTTGCATAATTCATTAATTTAATTAGAAATATTTAAAATTGTTTATCCTTTTATGGATATTCGATATTGTTTTTATTCGTTCGAAAAAAAAAACATGAATTTGAGCATTTATAATGAAGGCGAAATCGTTATTTTCCTCATTGCTCACTGGAAAAATTACGTTTTTCATATTTTTACTCGGGAAAGCTGAAGAATTTAGAAAAATCATGAGAATTTCATGAAATCGAGAAAAAAGAATTGTTTTCATGAAAAAATATCGAATTTTAAGATTCTTATCGAACGAAAATTCGTCGATTAATCTTGACGAAATATTCAAATTTTCATGTTTACTTCTTCACTCTTGTTTACGTTGTAAAAAAAAAAAATATGTTTTTCTCACTGATCTACGTCGTTTTATAGAAACTGACAAACATGGAAAACAATCGGTATGATTGTTTCCCCTCGCTACACCGATGTTTTCCACGAGAACCCTCGCTGCGTAGTTCACTTTTTTTTCTTCTTCTTCTCATTACATTTATATTTATTCCTGTAAGTGTGTGTCCGATGCGTAGTTTAACGTATAAATTATTTATACACTGTGAATTTTCGTCGTTATACTAAATCGTGACTCATATCGTGACTCTCGCATCGATTATGATTAACCAAAGTTTCAATAGCCTCGTTCTATACTGTCCAGAAATTCAATTTTTTTTCTTTTCTTTTTCTCCATTCAACTCTTTCAACAGCTAGGAGGATGCTTGAATACGAAAATTTTAGCCATCATTTCGGATCAGATTTTGAAAAAAAAAATGTAGATTTTTTGAAATTTCGATCAAATTCTTCGTCGCTATCAGTCGATGAATATTTTTTACTTTTTTTTTCTTCTCAAATCTTCAGTTTACACCCGAAAATAACGAGAAAATAAATTTCGAAATTAACAGTACGAAGAAAAAAAAAATATCGAATTTTTATGAAATTCATCTTTGATCAATCTTTGATCAAAATAAATTTCGAAATTATCTTTGATCAAAATAAATTTCGAAATTAACAGTACGAAGAAAAAAAAAATATCGAATTTTTATGAAATTCATCTTTGATCAATCGACAATAATATTTTAATTTTTTTTTTTTTTTTACTAAAATCTTCAATTTCCACCCAATAATATTTGATTATTTGACATTTCTATAATTTAAAAATTACGAGAAAATGAATTGCGAAATTAAAATTACGAAGAATAAATTTGATTTCTGCTCAACGACGATCGATCATCGAGAAATATTAATTGAATCGATACACCAATGAATAAATACCAAAATTTATTCAACGAAATTGAGATGAAAAAAAAAAAACAAACATTTAAATATTTTCAATCGTTTGTAAGTTACTTTTTTTTTGATTTTTAATACGCTGTGTGCGTCGGCGTTGTTTGTTTCTCGAGGTCTTTGAATCGCACTTGAGATTTAACGTTCTCGCGATTCCCGAGCGTTGACGTGTACATACGTATATTCGAGCACTCGGCGTTTCCGGATTTTTTTTTTTTTTTTTTTTTTTTCCTTGACAATCTCACAATTACGCGTTTCTTTATTCCTCTTCATTCTTCATTGTGTAAAATGATGTAAAAAAGTGAAATTCAAAAGAGAGAGAGAGAATTTGAATTTTCGAAAAAAATAAAATAAATAAAAAATCAAATGTTCGAAGAATCGAGGATTTTTTTAGTGCTCGTTAATTCATTTTAAATGACGCAATTCGTGAAATTGTCAGCGAATAAATAAAAAGTATTTGCTCGTTGAGATAATAGCGACGATTTTTTTTTTTTTTTTTTTTTTTTTTCTTTTCCTTTACTTTATCGTCGAAGATATCGATAATGATTTCACACGATGTTTCTAACGCTCCATTTTTTTTTCTCTCCCCCTATTTTATCTTCGATATTCCGTTCCCTTTTTTTTCCCTACTTTTCCATTCAAACTCCGTCTGTTCTATATAAGATGATGAGAAATAGGAAAAAAAAAAAAAGAAAAAGAGAAAAAACTACTGAAGGAATAAAAAAATAAATGACGCAACGCTGCTCTAGGGTACCGTCGAGATAGAAACTCGTTCGCGACCTTGTACGATTCTTGATGACACACGTGCGTGTGCCAAGAACGCTTTTTCATCGGTCTATCCAACCCACCATTCTCGAAGATAATTTTTTTTTTATATTTTTATTTTTATTTTTATTTTTTGAAATTTTTTCATACCTTTTTCTTTTTTTTTTCCTCGTTTTATAATTGCTACGAATTTTGGACTCGTCGATATGCTTGACCCGAATTTTCATTTCCTACTCTCGAATCTCTGATTGAAGATGTTTTTTTTCCTACTTTCGTTTTTTTTTTTTTTTTTTTTTTTTTTTTTTTTTTTTTCCAATTGCTCGTCAATTACTGTTCGCTCGAAGTCGCGAATCTAATGCTGGGTTCCACGAAACTATAAATTTGTGACGATCAATGGAATCTTCACAGATATATCCCTGCTTCGTTCTTTTCCTCAATTAATCTTCTTCTCGTTACATCAACATTGGACGAGAATTTTTGGCGCCAGGCGAACCTTGACACTCACTCATTTCCTGGTCCCAAATCGTCCATTGATTGACCAGTTTATTTTAATGATCTCTTTCTGTCGCTGCTCATCAATTATTCATTCTTCATCATCAGTTTTCGTTATTCGAGGAATTAATCCTGAAAAAAGTCGAATATTGAAATCGATTCTAAAAAAATTGATTCAGAATTCTTTGGTAAAAAAAATTTGATTCTCGAATTCATCAAAGAAAAGTTCAATTCTGACGTTGATTCCTCGAAAAACGAATTTTTAATTCGATAGTCAAAAAAAAAAACTTGATTCTACAATTGATTATACAAAAATGTTCAATTCTGAGATTGATTCGAAAAAAAAAAATAATATCTAAGTCGATCGTAAAAAAAAAAAAAAAATTAATTCTCGAAAGGATTCTCCAAATTTCTGATTCTGAAATTGAATTTTAAAAAATGAAACGTATTTTTGGAATCGATTGTAGGAAATCTAAATTTTGGAATCGATTCTAAACTTCAATTCTCGAATTTTGATTCAAATTCTTTGATAATTTTTAAAAAAGTGGGTTTTTACAATTAATTTTAAAACGTTAGATTTTAGAGTTGATTTTGGAGAAAAGGTTAAAATCTGAAATACCGAATTTTGGAATCTAAAATATTTTTTATATTTTGTTTTTTTTCTAGATGTCGATCTCGTGGAACAGATCAACGCTTCGTTGGCGATGCCAGCGACTTACGGGACTCTGGTGGCTCGTGCTCAGCTTGCTCAGCAATGTTGCGCCCTCGCTCGGGAACAAACGAGAACCTGCGAGCGTCTCGTTCACGATCAGCATCTTCAGCAACAAGGCTGGGCCGCTGTCGTCGCAAATCTCGAGGATATCACTCACATGTTTCAATCGAGAGCCGAAGTTTTGCAACAGAGTTTCGCTCTCTATTTGACCGAGCGAGAGCAGCACATGCAGCTGCTTAACAAGTAATTTATTTTTTTTTTTCATTCCAACAACGTTTTTTTTTCCAAATTTTAGAAAAATCGTCCAACATTCGAATTTCAAGGAATAATAAATTTCTCGATGAAAATTGGTCCAAAAAGTCGTCAAAATCGACAAATTTTTTTTCTAAATCAACAGCCGGATACTTTGATCCACAAATTCGTACTTTTCAAAATCTTAAAAGCTGCAAAGAGTAAAAAAAAAAAAAAAGAAAGATTTCTGAGTAAAAAGTGTCCACGAAGTAAAAAACTTTTGGAAAACCCAAAAAGCTGTCAAAACTAAAAAAAAAAAGGATTGTAAAAGACTGCAAAAATCTTCTAAAAACTTGAAATTCCGGTGGGAATCCTTTTTTCTAAAAAAAAAAAGATTTGAAAAATCGAAAGGATTTATTGAAAAACAAAATATCGATGTACTCGTGAGAAAAAAAAAAGGTTAAAATCTTGAAAAATTTTGCAGTTTCAACGGGGACTTGGGAACGCTGTCAAAAATCCCGATATTACCGGCATTGCGAGCGCAGGCGGAGGGTTTTTTGTCGCCGGACGAGGAGGAAGGGGTCGGTGGATCAGAAGATTTGTCGGAGTGTACGAGCGACGAGGTATTGAGTTTACTTAAATGGATATCAGCGAAGGACAATCAGAGCAGTTTGGAGCAAGTAGCGGAGCAGTGTTCCCGAGGATTGGAACAGTTCGACGAGCGTATGATGGAAGGATTGAAGGGTGAAGTTAACGGGGCTATAGACGCGGCGAATAAGCCAGAAATGAAGGAGATAAAGGGCTTGGGCGAGCGTTTATTCGCCCTGGAACAATTGATGGCGCAAACTAAAAGGCTCGTCCAGGAACAGGGCGAGCTGGCACAAGGTTTTTCCCAGAATCAGACACGCGCTAGTAATCTTGGTGATCCGAGCGTATTGCCAGATTTGTGTGCCTCCCACAGACGCCAATTGGCCGTGATGATGGAAAATCACAGTCAATTACGAGACATTCGTCGTCGCTGTACAAAAGCTAAAGAAGAACTTTCCGTCAATATTCATCATCGACTAAAATGGATAATGTACGTGGAAAACAAAATGATGGAAGTCGATGGTAAACTCGTAATGTATCACGAAAGCCTCAAACGTCTCAGACGTCATCTCGAAGTAATACAACAAATTCATCTCGCCCCACAAATGTACTTGTCCGCCGTTGCTGAAGTCGTTAGACGACGCACATTCTCACAAGCTTTTCTCGTTTGGGCCAGCAATCTTGCTTGCCAATTGCTCACCGTTCATTCCGAAGAAATTTCACGGAGACGAGAATTTCAAAATAAATTCGAAGGACATTTTCTCAATACACTATTTCCTGGACTCGAGGATACTCCGCCACCCTTTGCTACTCAAGCTCCCAATGTCTTTGACAGCGGGCTGCCAAAAGTACGTTTTTTTCGTTTCTTCAGCTTTTCAAACAGTGTAAATTGTGAAATTTACACTGTTTATTATTCATTTTTTCATTAATATTTATCAATTTTTTATCACTTTCTCTAAGTCAGGCTTTTTATGACTTTTAAAATAGTTTTCATGATGATTTTTTCTAATTTTTCGTAATTGACATTTTAGAGTTTCGTTTAATATCGATCTTTTGCAGTTGACAGTCGACGACATGGTATCCCTGAAGGATCAACTGCCCGATTTGGCCGATTCGATCGCCACCCCTGATCTCAACACCATCACTCAATTCTTTCTATCGAAAAGCCTCACCGATGCCAGCACCGATGGGAATAAGGGAAAGGACAGTATTTCCATGCCCGTTGACATGCCTTCTTCGAAGGAAGAAGGAAACGAACGGGTTCCCATGGTCGCCGATAGGTCAGTCAACTTCCTCCAAATTCGAACAATCATTTTTTGCGAATTGAGTCCAAAAAAAAAGATGAAAAATTGCAGGATTTATTGAAAAGTCGTTATTTCCCCATAAAAAACGACGTTTTCTCAATTTTACGTCAAAATTTCTTGATGAAAGTCAACAAAAAATGAGCTACACATTGTTCAACTATTTAGAAACATACGAGAATTTTTTCTAATTTCTTTTCATCACCCATTTGAGCCTGGAATTACTATCGAAGGTTTCTGCGACCCCGGAAACTTTTCGAGCTCGTAACTCTCCCGAAAATCATTATTTTTCGACATATTTTTTTTTAAAAGTATAGAGCAACTTCTGACTTCGCGAATGGTCCGAGGGTTGACCCCAAAAAAATGATTCATTCGTCAGCGATTGGATTTTGAAACGAGATACTCTCAAATTTAGACAAAAATGGTTTATTCCGGGTCAGAATGACCCCTCGGTAGTGATTCAGGCTCGAAAAAACGTCGAAAAACACTAACGAATTTGAATGATTTAACAGGGTTGGTTTCGAGTCGGAGACCGATACGGAGGAGTTCGAGAAAATCGGTCGAATAGTAGCGGGTGATTCGAAGCTGAATTCGTACGACGATACGAAGAAGCAAAAGCTTCAAAAGCAATTGGAGGTTGGTGATGATGATGATGATGATGATGATTCGAGAAGTTTGTCACCCTCATCCTCGACCTCGACAAACGTGTCGTCCTTGAATTCCCGAGCGATTGATTTGAATCGTTCGTCCTCGTCTAGCGAGCACGTACACTCATTTAATTTTCCCCTTAATACCGGCCTTAACGAGAGATCGCAGCCTCTGAGTCCATTGGCCGAGTGTTCCGAGTTCATTGAGACTTCAAAGTGTCACGAGAAGCACTCGAAATTAACGATAAATATAAAAAATAATTACGAGGAAACTTCCTCATCTTCCTCATCACGAAGACAAACGAACGATACGAAATATTTAATCAATACGAATAATCCCAATTCCAATCAATCCAAATCCTCGTTAACGTGCGACGGCAAAACTATTTTACAACGTGATAACTCGAATCTCCAACAAGGATTTAACAGCCCGGGGAGCAGTCCTTCCAACGAAAATATCAACGATTTCATGGGCACCGAATTTTATATGGACGAATCCCTGCCCAGCAGCCTTAGCGAACATAACAACGAGGCACAGCACCAGGCTATCGTTTCCCTTCTTCAGGTACTTGGACGAATTTACAGGCTCGATTTAAAAAAAATGATACGAAAAGAAAAAAAAACGATTCTTCAACTCGTAGTCGTAGCAGTAAAAACGTTCCATTTGCCTATCTTCTTCACACCCCTCAAACCGTTTTTTCATCCTCTTTCGTCTCTGAGCTTTTATCCTATTTTTCTTCTCGATCTTTTCTATGGAAATTATCCTGGGGACTCTGGAATCACTTTTTTTTTATGTGTGTTTTTCAAATGCTTTTCGAAACTAATTTTTATGGGTATTTTGGGGCAAAATCCTTGGAATTTTTTTTTCTCGCTAATACACGAAAACAAGGAAACGATAAAAATTCTCATTTTCCATCGTTTTTCTATTTTTTTTTAAATCCATTTTTTTTTCTTCTAATTTTTATTAGCAACAAATTGAATTTTTCTCGAGTTCAATATCAACCAATTTCTCTCACTTCCCGTAATTCTTGTGAACATTTTACAAATTTTTTGTGTGTTTTTCGTTTAGTTTGTAACGTAGAAATCCTCTAGAAACTTCTCACTCGTTCATATCACTTGTTTTATCTCTTCTCCGTCTCTGTCTCTCTTTGTTCCCTCATAAAAATCCCAAAATTGTAGAATTTTGGGGGAAAAACGAAAAAAAAAAAACGTTTCTGTTCATCAACGATGAACGAACGATCGTCGTTTTTTTTAATTTTTTTTTTTTTAGATTTTATCATTTTTATTCCAGGATAGCTGTGATGCCGTCGCACTTCTCTGGTTCCTTTTCCTCGTATTCCTTCGTACAAATTTATCCACAATTATTGATAATTTAACAAACACACATAGACACACACACGTAACTAATCACAAAGCTTCGAATTTTCGAAAAGAAAGATTTGTTAACGTTCATTTTTTGGCTTCTTTAGTAATTTGCTCATTCTCTCGATATTCACCGAGAAAAGAGAACACTTTACTAAAAAAAAAAAAAAAATTAACCCTAAATGTTAATCGCACTTGACGTTTATACGATTTTTCTTAATATTTTGTCGCCCTTCGATGGATACTAACTTTTTTTTCCTCTCTTTTTACATATTTTTGTACAAATTCTAATGTAAATGTATTTTTTTTTTGTTTCATTTCGATTACTGTTCGATTCATAAAACATTGATTTTCGAACGTTTTTATTCATCAAAAAAGTTTCAACATTTTTGCAGGGAAAAAGTTGCTTTTTCGTAACAATCTACTTCGAGAGATCGATTTTCGGGTTTGCTTACGACTGGATTTTCACCCAAAAACCTTTTTTTTTTTTCATCACCATTTTTGGCTTCTATAGAACGATTTAGCAAAAGTCTGCAAAAAAATCTCGAAATAAGGAAATACTTTTTATTCCCTGAAATTTGATGAAATGAAATTTGAAAAAAAAAAAAAAAAAAAAAAAAACTCAAACCGAATTCGATGTTGAAAAAAAAGCAAGAAAAAAGTCAAGGACTCGAATAAAATGAAACGTAGAATAGAAAAAACAGCTTTGAGCGAGAGAATTGAATGGAAAAAATCGATAAAAACAGTTTTTGACAGACGCATAATAAATGTCAATAAAAAAAAAAGTTTAAAAATGTTCAGTTACAAAAATTTCGGATACTTTTGTTGCAGGAAAATTTAGGAAACACCCGAAGCGAAGTGGAGCGTTTGAGGAGTATTTTGAGAAGCATAAAATTATCGACGAGCGAGACATTGGCTGCGTTCAGGGATGAATTATCGTTGCTCCGAAAGCAGATGCACGTTGAAAATTCGGATTTGAATGAAATAACGGATCGAGTACGTCGCGCTCTCGTATTGCATTCGGCAAAGTGCGAGAGCGCGCTGCGCGAGCGTGAGCAAGAATTAACGGTTGATCACGAGCTCGAAATGGCGGACGTTAAAAAATTGTTGGCCGATCGGGACGAGGAGATTCGAAACGTTTACGGTGCCGTTCGGGACGTCGAGAACGAATTGGCCGATCGGGAATTTATCATAAACAGCATGAGACAAAAATTGGACGAGGAACGAGAAGAAATGAGAAATTTGCAGCAACAATTGCAACGGCAATTGGACGAAGCCATGGAACATGCTCGGATCGAAAAAGAAACCGCGCTCGAAGAAACACGCGAGAAAAAACGTCTCGAAATCGAAGACGTTCGCAACAGCCTCGATAACTGCCGGGAAACCATTCGAAAACTCGAAGATAATCTCGCCAAAGCCAATCTCGAACAACAACGAGCTGTCAAAGAAGCCACCGACAAATTACAGATGGAATACAAATCTGAACTCGACACCATTCGAACGCGATTCAAAATGGTCGCTATGGCCACATCCACCATGGAAAGAAGCCCCAGCGATTCTAGCCTCGAAAAAATCGAGGTAAATACCCCTATTTTTCTATCCTAATTCTCATTTTTTCATTTATTATTATACAAAAATATGAAAATACACAAAAATTATGATGAAAACTGCGGAGATCTCGCAGAAATCAGATTCAATGATTATTTTTTAATTTAAGGTTATTTTGTTTCATTAAATTTCGATTTCAAAAAATTAATTTTTTTGACGTTTTTTTTTCTTCCAGCGCCCAGACGTAATCGAGCGAGTCAATCACGAGGCAATTCTGGCAAAAATAAAAGAAGAATTGGAGCTCGAGAAGAGCGAAGCTGTGAGAAAAGCGATCGAGAAAGAAAATTCCGATTTTCAGTCTAAGCTCGACGATCGTTTGCGCGAAGCTACTCGACAAATGGTCGAGGAAGCTCAAGCTCACAGATTACGAGAAACCGCCCTGGTCGAAGAGTGTCAACAGTATCAGGAAATGATTCGTCGGTTGACCGACGACGATCTCGAAGTCCGTCAAGTACTCAACGAGAAGGTACGATTTTTCTCAAAATATTCTATCAAAAATCACTTTTTTCACAAAAAAAAAAAAAAAAAAAAAAAAAAAAAAAATCCTCTTTCCCAATCGTTTCAACGAGAAATCTGCAGTGAAAAAAAAACGTCAAAAATTGAATCACAACTGCAAAATGGAATAATAAAAATTTGGAAAAAAAACGGTCAATAACGTTTTTCGTTTTTCCAAACAGGTGGAAAATCTCGAGGAGGAAAAAAGCTGTCTCCAGAGTAAAATGATAGCGAACCGGATGATATTAAAGTTGCGAGAGAATCAGATTCATGAATTGGAGAACGAGAGAGCAGTCCTGCGTCAAGAGCTGAGTGACGGTAGATTGCGAATGAATCAGAGTAGTTCGGGATTGGAGGATACTTTGCAGACGTTATTATCGGGTGGAAAAGACGACGTGGAGGTATCAGAATCGAAGAAAGTTCGTTTGGAGGCTTCGGAGAGCGAGAGTCTGTCGCGTCGTTTGGAGCTTTTGGAGTTGGATAACAAAAGATTATCGGCAGAATTGCGTCTGATTCGTGAGAGCAAAGACGAAATTCAAGCGAAAGTAGAAGCTCTGGAGACAGAAAAAATTCGATTGGAAATCGAGCTCGTGAAGGAGCGTTCGAATTTGACGAATCTCGAAACTGGTGCGAATTCTTGTCAAGCGAGCTCGAGCAACGATCCTCGAGAAAAAGACATGACCGCCTCGGTCGCAATCGTCTCAGATACTTCGAGCATCGACAATCCCACCGGCTCCGAAACCAACGGAAGACTATCCGAAATAATAAGCCATTATAGGGATCTTCTGACGAAAAATCCTGGCACTTATCCCGACATTCACGAACTCGGAGTAACTTTCACAAGCTGCGATCCCGGCGACACCGTTCTCGTCGTCTGGGACACCCCCCATCGACACTACAGCGTTATTCAAGACTCGAGAACTCTCTATATTCTCAATTCCGAGTGTTTCGACACTCTACAACTTTGGATCAATCCCGATGGCACCCCCACCGCTAAACACATCCTCGGCGAAGTCATCGACAAACAATATTGTCATGCTAAAAAGGTGTGGAAGACTTTTTATCCGATTTTTTTTTTTTTCCGAATTTTTACATTCAAAGATGGTGTCAGGGGCGAGAACTTTCATTTTTTTTTTTCAAGTTTTTGACTCAATTTATAGATAAAATTACTTGTTTCGCAATCGCTTATTTTAAGAGTCATCGAGCGATGGCATACGCACAGCGCCAGGTGCCAAAGAAGCAAACTAAAATTCTATTCTACCCGGATTTCGTCGCCAATTTTATGATTACGCGAATATAAAAAATATCAAAGAATTCGGTTTAATTACCCGGTTCCGGCTGTGCTCCCTTTTCGGAGATCAGATATCTCTTATCAACACAATAAATTAACAAAAAATACAAGGCTCTGTACTCGCGCCATGACAGCTTTTTCGCCATTCACAATAATTATTTTATTACAAATTTTACACACATTTGCCACAACTGAAGAGACCAGAGCCGGATGCACGCCACTTCCCTGCATATTATGAAATTTATTTATCGCAATTTCAATATAAACTGACGGAAAAATCCGGTAGAATACACACGAGGCGTCTGACGTGTGTCAACGACTATATTTATACTAGATATAGATATACTTTACTATGAGAGGCGCCACCGTCGATTTTGAGTTGGTCACGTGAGCTCGATGACTCTTAAGTTTTTTACAACTCGAATGTTGCTTTCACATTTATTTTTGTTCTTTTTCGGTTCGGTACTTTGCATTTTCGACTGTTATGGATTGAACTATTTTTTACAGAGTTTTTTTTTTTTTTTTTTTTTTTATTCATTTATCTATTTTCTGTTTCGTTTGGAGAAGAAAAAATTGAGAGTTGTTCGAATTGATAGAAAAAAAAAAGTGACAAGATCTGAGTTAATTCAATTTTGTTGATTTTTCAGCCGGAGAATCGTTACAACGTGCCGAAAGGTACAAAATTCTACAGAGTGAGAATCAAGCCTCTCGCCTACGTTTCCTAAGCTTGAAATTTTCGTTGATAACGAGAATGGAGAAAAAAATTTCTCGACAGAAGAGAAGAGGAAGAATAAAGCGAGATTGTGAAAAATGGAAGTGAGAAGCAGAATACGGAAGAATCTCGATCGGATTCTTCGACCTGGTGTACAAAGCGCTGTGATCGCGGAATCGCGTACCCGGAATTCTTCGAGAATTGACTTCCGAGGAAAGCAAAAAATCAATTGCTAGACGAATTCCGACACATAAAATTGGAGCCTCCGGAGAAAAAAATTGTGATTCCGGCGACTTTTGACGTCTGCGCGACCATCCGCGAACTCGAATCAAGGCCAGAACCTGCCAGAGCCTCGAAACGCATCCTCGATATTGTAAATGTCTTGAGAAAGCAAGAAAAACGATTTAAAAAATCTTATGACTTAAGGAGAAAAAAAAAACAATATATATGAAAATACAAAAAACAATAGAATCAAAAAAAGGTAAAAACGAATGAATGCAAATATTGAAGCGATCGGTTAACGCGTTGGCAGAGTTACGCGCAAGTTGAATGACACGAAAAGAGGCGGAGGGATGCGCTGGCGTTTTATTGTGATATAATCTTAACGAAAAAAAAGCAAAAAAAAAAAAAGAAAAAAATAATTGAGAAAGGGAGAAAGTTTCAAAAAAGCGAGAAAAAAAAAACGTAAAAAAAATGGCAAGAAAAATACTAAAAAAAAAATCCAACGATACTTTTAGTACGCGTAATCGTAGTTTTATTCGCTTTCTTTCCTTCGACTCTTAAGAAGGAAACATTATATTGGACCACAGCGAAAAAACGAAGGCGAAAAAAAAAAAATATGTATTTCACTTTTTTTTTCTCGCGCTCGTAGTGGTCGATCGCAAAAACACGTGTAATATTAGTTTTAAGATTCTTTACGTTTATTCGCCTTGGCACGTAGAATCGACCTCGAATTTTTCAAAAACCAAGGAGAAACCCAGTTTTTTGAGATTTTTTACTCGAAACAGAACTTTTTTTTTTTTTTTTTTTTTTCAAGATTCTTCGCTTCTTTTTCCCACAAAATCTTTCTATCGAATTTGAGATTATCGACGTTCTCTGAAACATTCAAATTTAATTACTATTTTTTCGAAACAATCGAATTTTGAAAATTTGACGAAAATGAAAAAAAAAAAAAAAAAAAAAAAAAAAAGTTTTTTATTGTGGAACTAAACAGGCGAATGTATTCGAGGTCACGTCGCAAAACTTCGTTTCGAGAATTCGGGAAGCGGGAATAAGAGATTCAAAAATGATCGAAAATCGTGATGATTTTCGAGTATCTTTTTTTCGGTTTCTCAACATTTTCTCGATAATATCTCGCACCGTGTGGTATCTTAGCCGTAAGATTTTCTGCGATAAAGCTTCGTAATTGCCCTTTTAAAGAAAAAAAAATACGTATAAATTGAAGAAAAATAAATGATAAAAACAATAATAATAAGATTAAATAACGTGCGACGATAGAAATTATTATTGTTAAATAATATATGCGTGTAAATAAGCGTACGAGAATATGAGCGACATTGATTCAAAGTAATTTTGTAAATCCATTCAAAATTTTAAGTATTTCGGAGTCTCGTATGAGGAAAACAACAACAACAAAAAAAAGACAGAAAATAACGAAAAATCGTAGAGAAACCAAAAGGAGCAATTAGGTTAGATATTTGTGGTTAAAAAAAAAAAAAGAAAAAAAAAACAGTTTTTGTTTTTGTTTTAAAATGCGTGTAAAAATTGGATTTTCGTAGATGGTCGATCGATCCGTAATGATAAATCGAAGAATTGAGCGGTTGAATTCGAGATTTATCATCGCCGGAGACCGATTTTCCTCGACCAAGTTTCGAGAATCACGATTGAGTGAACGCCATTTTTTTCGTTTCTACCATCATTTTTCCTCGCTCTTTTACCGAGCCGAGACATGATTTTCGTCGTTTTTTAAACTTAACGAATTTTTAACGAAAATGAGAGAAAAAAAAAACATTCAAAATCCAAGCAAAAAAAAAATAAAAATATACAATTGCGAAGAAAAAAAAAAAAAAACAAACAAAACAAAAAAAAATAACGGAGAAAAGATTTAAAAACGTCGAAAATGTTTTTCTTGGAGGCGTTAGCGAATAACGTAGTTCGTCGTAAAATATAGCTGTGATCGTTAGTGAGTCCTGTAACAATTTTGCACCTAAACAAACAAACAAAAAAATACAAAAAAAAAAACAACTAATTATACCAGCGGCACGAGCTTTCGGAAGTTGGAAATTCGAGAAATCGAGGAAAAAAAAAGTCGATTTTGGACCACGTAAAACTTCAAAAATGAAAATTTTCACAACGCTGTTAAGATTTTCGCGTTTTTTTTTTTTTTTTTCAAAATTTCCGAGATGTTTTTACAATCGAATTATAGTTTCCAATGGAAATTCATCAATTTCCTTTTTTTATTCTTAAAAAATCGATATTTTTTCGATTTTTCGAGTTTCGAATTTCACGTTACTCTGGCCTCGATATATATAAATATATATATATGAACACAAAAAAAAATGAATAACATGACTATTATTACATACTACGAAACTATATTGTTATTATTATTAATTATTCTTCGATTTTTAAGAATAACGAGACATTTCCCGCCCCCAAACGCCCCTTCAAATATCGAATTTCGAAGAGCCTAGAATTTTGAAATTGATTTGAAATTTGTTTCTTTTAATTTCGGTTCGATCACTCGACCAATTCGAAATTCCCCATTATCCGATTTCTCGACTAGTCTCACCATTTTATTTGATCGAAACAAAAAAGAAACGAAAATCTTTAATTTCCGTTCAAAAAGTGATAAAAAAAAAAGTTTTTCGTATAACGTACGTGCCTCGATTATGTTTTTTGAGTTTAATTCTCGCGTTGTCGATTCTCCGAAAGCCATTTTTAATTTATTTTTCAATTTTTTTTTCATTTACTCTCATTGGTTTCAACGGTTTTGAGGGGTGGGGGGGGAGGGGGAGGGTGAAGGAGGAAAAAGCCCGGTGGGACAAAATTTATTTCAATTTGGAAATTTCAAAATTGAAAATGAGGAAAAAAAAAGCTTTTTCAGAATTATGAAGAATGAAATTCGTCACTTATTTTTCTAGTGTAATCCCGCATAGTTAAGGTTCGCGTTACTTTTTCACCTAGATAATGTGTGTCTAGAAAGTACATTGAAGAAGAAGAAAAAAAAACAGGATAAAGATTAAAAAATAAAAAAAAAAATTTAAAAACCCCTAAAAATTAAATCGTAAATGCGTTGATTTTTGTACGATTGGAGGAAAAAAAAAAGTGGAGAAGAAAGTTCGAGATAAAAATAATAACGAAATTCTACTAGAATTTTGAGTGTGGCTGACAACAATGATTTTCCAATAATCAATAGTCCTAATCATTTCTTTTTTTCTTCGATTAAATTTCATTCAAGTTCGCCAACGATCAAATATAAAACACGAGAAAAAGAAAAAAAAAAAAAAAAAAAACAATACCAACGAAATAAGTCTCATTTTCCATTTTTTTTTGAGCCACGATAATATATATTTTTTTTCTTTTTTTTCTTCTGAAATCTAAATATTGCTTTATTCGTTAAAGTCGTAAGTTATAATTGAGAAAAATTAAACCGAGTGATAAAGTACGTTGATTACACGCTTTAGTGGCAGCTTCGATCATTTATTTGTAAATATTATTATTGATATCGTCATTAATTAATTATAGCGCTGATATCGATCGTCCGCGTGTGTATGCGAGAGAGAGAGAGAGAGAGAGAGAGAGAGTGAGAGAAAAAAATACAAATCTGCGCATAGTATGAAAAGCAAAAAAAAAAATACGAATTTATTCGAGATTCATTGATATTTCGCTTTTAATTGAGAGAAGAATGCACATTTATTCGTTCTATCGATACGGGTGTACGAATTATATATTAATCGTGTATGTGAGAGATCAAAAAAACATGTGAAAACGACGATTTAATAATGAAAATATGGAGAAAACAGAGAGACCCTGCCAGTTATTGTGATGGCTCGTCTGTCTCTTTTATCAACCAGAACGAGAAAGAGAGAGGATAGAATTTTGAAGTAAAAAGTGGATGGAAGTATAGATGAATACGAAAATACGAAACAAATAAATATTATGAATATACATTTTTCGTTCATTTTTTTAATCAATAATAAAATTTAAAAAAAAAACCTTCACCGATTCCAAAATCCCTGAGTACAATCGTCAAAAGCATTAAAAACGAGCTTTGAGATGAAATTTTTTTTTTCAACTATTGCAGAATATTTCTGGGACAAAAGGATTTAAAAAATCATTAAAATCGTCGAAATATTTTTTATTCATCGGTAAAATCATTTTTTGAGGTTAAAAATAAAATTTGTTGGAAAAATAAGAAGAGAGGGAAAATCGTTTGCAACTATTAATAGATTTATTTATAATACAAATACACTTTAACGCAGAAAAGAAATCGTATCGATTAATTTTTCATGTTTAATTTACACATATATATTTATATATATATATTTATATATATTTCACTATATTTTAGGGTCGAAGGGAGAAAAATCGTGGTCGTAGATACGTAGTAACTCTTAAATTTCAGTCATTAATCAATAAAGTGCGATTTTTTGTTTTTGTTTTTTTTTTTCCAACGATAAGTACAGTTTTTGATGAACCCCAATGACTTTGAGAATGGGGATTAAGATTTTGTTCTTTTTCTCGATTTTTAATTCGTAGGAACGAAAAAATTCGCGCTGAGATCGTCGGAGCAACGAAGACTCTCGAAGCGATAAATATAATTGATCGTTGCATCAGTGTGCACGTTATTATTATTGCGGTGAAATAGATTTTTTGTTTTTTTACAATTATTTACGAATTCCTTCATTTTTGGAGGTTTTGTACGAGAAAAATGGCGCAGCGACTGTATCGAATTTTCAAAATGCAATTTTTTTCGAAATGGCACCGTCGTTTGGGACAAAATAAAATTCCAAGTCATTTTTGCCACTTTCCCGAATCCGTTACCACTTTTATTATTTTCGTACGTCGTCCCGATCGAAAGATATTCGATTTTCAAATTTCGAAGTGGTGTGGCTACGGGGTTCGCTGGAATGAAATTTTAAAGTGAAATTCCTCGGAATCGGCTGAGCCGATCGGGACGAAAAACATTGAGCATACTCTTGCCATTTTTCTGCGTGGAATGACGTTTTTTTAAATTCCGATTAATAGTCCCGTTGCGGAGAAATAAAATCTCAAAGATTCGAGGTGGTCGTTTCTCGTAGTCTCATAACCTCAAATCGTTGGATTCTAATGATGAGGAACGAAAGTTTGAGTGTTTTGGGTACAATTATTAACGATATTGTTGTTGCTCGAGGGGTTGTTGTCACCGGGACTGCAGAGCATCCCGACGAGGGTGTAATCGACAAATGCTGGTAATTCGAGATCAGGAACATCGCCATAAGAATTAATGTTGTTGCACGGATTATTTGTATTCGTTAAATTGGGCAATCTCGTGTCAAGAATTTCGCACGTGTATTGGCAGCGCTCATTGGCAGGATAAAAAAAAGTTTCGGGACTGGTTCTTTGTGCTCCTAGCCTCGAATCATGAGCGTCGAAGAGTCTCTCGTTCATGGGATTCCCATTGTTCGAGGTATTTTGATGCTCTTGATTAACGTAGTTGAGCCTGTCGTCAATAATACGATTTTGCTGCAAAATTCCATGATCACTTACCGACTGAGTCATGTTAGCTTTAGTCGGTAAGGTAGGTTCGATCATGAGGCGATGATAATCGTCGAATGGCGTAAAAATCGATTGACCGGGATCGTTTATCAAAGGGGTTTGACTAGTTTTCGATATTTTATCCTCGCATCCGCCATGGGACATTGATTTCTGTTGATAAATCGTCGAATTATCGATTATTTTGTTCGGTGGCATGTAACAATCGATAGATCTTCGGGAATCGATGCAAGCGCTCTCTTCGGGCTTAGTACATTCGTAATTTTGATAATCGTGCCTCTCGCTCGCGTCGCTCCAGTACGATTGATCGTTATTTTTATTTCTCGTATCGTTTACGTAAATTTTATCGATTTGTGATCTCGCGTAAATGGCGTAATGCTCGTCGCTCGTATTGTTATCACGTCTCTCGTAATTATCAAGAATATTTTTGGAGGCATCGAAGCTAGGAAAATTTATTCGCTCATCGGCGGTCTGTGATTGGCTCGGATTGCTACTGCTCGAGTCGTCGCTCAACAACTGATTCCAGTACGATTGCTCGCCGCCCTCTTTAACCTCGTATTTTATCGTGCCGCTTCCAAGATCCAACAAGCTCGCCGGCGAACGATCCATGCTACCAGAATTCACCGGAAAATCGGCTCTCAAAGGCTGATCCAACTGGAATATCTCCTCTGGCTGAAAAATATCGCTCGGAAACGAAGGAAAATCCGGATAAGATCCCCCCTCCTGCGCCACGTGCTGATTCGGCAAACAATAACCGCTGCTGCTCGTCGTCACATGACTCTCGTGATTGTTCGAACTACTCTCGTGCATCTCGTGCATCCAATAACCGTCGTTCGACGAACCTTGAGGATTGTAATTCGACGTTTGGTGAGTGTTCGATTGATTGTTGTAAGGGATTCCCGTCGTTTGAACTCCGCACATGCACTCGAACGGAGAACACGAACAAGAATATCCTGCAACAACAATTTTTTTTTATTCAAATTTTTTTTTTTTTTAATTTATTTATTTAAAATTTGAATTTAAAAATTAATAAACTGTGTCATTCGTCATTTCGTGGGAGAAAGATCGAAACAAAAATGGCAGCGATTTATTCCTCATTTTTTATGCGAACGTTAATTGGGAGTTGAAAAATTTATATTTCGAGCATTTTTCTGTCAAAACATTTGATCAGAATTTCAAATTCAAGCAACCAAAAAAAGCAAAAAAAAACAATCGATTCGGGATCATGATTGCCAAAAGTTATAAATTTTATATTTATTTTAATTTAAATTAAAATTTAAAAATAAAAAAATAAAAATAAATAAAAGTGTTCGAACGAAATATTTTTCGACAGACGATCGTGATTTGTATCTTTCGTGACGTGAAAAAATTTTCGAAATGTGTACGAATTTTCTGAAAAGTAACTTGTTTTTCCTCCATATTCAGCTTCGAGAACGAAGTCGTGAAACATTTTTCCAAAATGGAAAATTTTATTTTATATGACGTAAAAAAAAAGTGGAATTATTCATCGAGTTTTTGGTTGACACGAAATGCCATTTTTCTCGGGCACGGGCAGTGCTGCGTATGCGCGCAGCGCCAGTGCGGACTTTGTTGACAACATTAATAAAAACAATAGGCTTTTCGCGCCAGTGTACCTTTGTCCGAGATCAAGGGTGGTGGTTGAGCGCTTCTCGGTGGCGGCTCCAAATTTTCGGAATTCGGTCGCTTCGTACCTCTCAGCGACATGAGCTGTTTAAATTTTACAAATGAGTTTATCGTTGAAAATAAATGTTTCGTTGATATGTGTAAAAATAATGTTTTGGCCGAGGACGCGAGGAGATCGAAAGCGAGGAAAAAAAAACGAGAAGCAGGTACGGAGAACGCGTTTGCGTTCGAGTTCATGATCGGGAGCGGTAATTTTGTTTTTTTTTTCCCATTATTTCTACGTTATTCCGCGAATAAAAAAATACGAATTTATAACATTTCGACGAAATGTTATAAATTCGATTCCATCGCGTTGATTTCCATTTTTTGTTTTGTTTTGTTTTGTTTTTTTTTTTTTTTTTTTATTAAAAAATTCCAAGATGGTGGCCAAAAGTGGCAATTGTGCTTCGATCTCGATAAAAATACGTTTCCTGGGGTTTTCGACGTCGCTGAGTTCGAATCTGAACTCAAATCTTGCTAAATATTTTGCGGAGATTTTGAACTCTCGATCGTGTCATACCTTGGTTCCCAAAGCAGCGTCTCGGGCGAGCAGAACAGCGAGTCCACGAACTCGTCTGCCCGCTCCGGCGCTTCTTCTCGCTTCGGAAGTCGATTTCGCTTCCGGTCGGGGATGATCGTGCTGTCCTTTGGCCTGGAAAAATATTGCGTGCTCGGTGTGACGCCAAAAATGCGTTACGGGGTAACCGCAGTGGCCGCGACACGACAATATTTCCAAACGACCCGAGCACTGTCTGTTTGGACAAGGCTTTCCTTGCTGCTTCTTCCGAGCCTGAATAAAACGTAACATTTTTTTTTCTTTTATTATAAACAATCAAAAATTGTTTATTTATCGAAAAAAATCGATTTTTGATTTTTAATTTTGTTAATTGTTAATAAATTGACAAAAATAATTACAAAAACCTCGAAATAATTGAAATTTGGGTGAAAAAAATCGAGAAAAATTCTTAAAATGTCAGAAAAATCGAAAAAATTCGAAAATTTTTATCGCGATCGAAATAAAAAGGGAAAACGAAACGAAAAATGTCAAAAGAATAGCAAAAAGTTGCGAGAACATCTAAAATCGTTCAAAATATCGAAGAACTGGAGAAAAAAAATTCTAAAAATGTCAGAAAAATCGAAAAAATTCGAAAATTTTTATCGCGATCGAAATAAAAAGGGAAAACGAAACGAAAAATGTCGAAAGAATAGCAAAAAGTTGCGAAAACATCTAAAATCGTTTAAAATATCGAAGAACTGGAGAAAAAATTCTAAAAATGTCAGAAAATCGAAAAATATGAAAAAAAATTGGAAAATTGAAGCGAAAAATTGAAAAATCTTTAAAAAATGTAATAAAATTTGAAAAAATAATAACCTTGTCGCAAATGGCTGGTCTGAGGTGTACTCTGCCGCCGCCCGGTAGAACGCATCCCTGCGAACACACCAGAACCCCGAGACACGATTTTTTCAAAATACTGACGTTGTGATTGTTCGTATTTCTCATCGCCCAGCCGGAGGCGTGTCTTCTCGCTTCCTCGCAATCGGGCCCATACACCTTTCGCACGTGGCCGTCGGCCCATTCGGACCAAGAGTCGTATTCGGCGACCTTCGAATGAAAAATCATTTTTTTTACTTCGTTCAAACATCGATAAAACTTGAAAATTTTCTAAATTAAAAAAAAAAATTAATGAAAATTATTGTTTTTGTTCAAAAACGAATAAATCGATGAAAATTCGTTTTTTTTTCGGTAAAAAATTGATAAAACTATGAAAAATTTAATTTTTTTCATTCTATTCGGTTTTTTTTGTTTGAAAACCAAATAAATCGATAAAAACGATTATTTTTCGTTCGATTCTTGTATTTTTTCGTTTTTTTCGTCATAAAACGAATAAATTATAGAAAATTATGATTTTTCATAGTTTCGATGATGAAAACAAATGAATCGTAATTACCCTTGGAACGCTCGAGTCGTTGATGTCCCATTCTTGATGGGGATGTTGCTGTTGCTGATTACCGGCAACAGTCGCTGACATCGTCGGCGAGCCAACTCGACTCCTGGAAGATAAAAAAAATCCATAAAAACACCATTTCCATGGTTTCTTATTTCTTTTATTTTTCTATGGCAACCAAAAAAGTTGCAAAATTATGAAAATCATCGTATTATTTCATGATTTTTTTTCAATTCATGAAATTTTTTTTTTTTTTTAAATTTTTCTATTTTTTTTTGTCAAGGAAATAAAACGTTTTATTATATTATTGTATTGAAGATATAAATTCAATGAATAATAAACAATGAAAACGAAAATTCGAATTTTATCCACGAATTTACAGATTTTACGATTTTTTTGAAAATTTCCAATAAATTTTACGACTCGTTCGAATCGTGGCTCAGGTTCCCTATTCAAAATCAATTATTATCAACGATTTATAAAAATAAAAATTGAAATTAACAATTGAATAAAAAAAATTATTCAATTTTTTATTTTCGGTTCAATTTTCATTGAAATTTTGATCGAAAAATGGGAACTTGGTCGAAATTTAATTGAAAAAAACGTTGAAAAAAGATTTCATTGATTCGTAGGAAGATTTTCATAAATTTGGGACGAAAAATCGAGAGTTTTGGTTTTTTTTTTTTTTTTTTTTCAAAATTGGAAAAAATTAATCAGATTCGACAGAAAAATGATAGAAACCGAAATGAACTTTTGTTAGTGAATTGAGAATAAGAAAGATGTGAAAATAATGTTATTTCTTCGATTTTTTCGATAATTGACTTTGTTTTATTGGGATTTTGCATTTTTTTTTTTTATTTTTGTTTCTTCGAGGCTTTTTCGTTTCGGTGTCACTGCTTTTGCCCGGGTCACAAGCGCGCTCGGGGGAATCCTCGATTCTCTCGGTGGGAGAAAAAAAAAAAAAAATTGGTAGGAATTCCGGGAAGCCAGGGGAACTGCACACGCGCTCTTGTCAGCCCACCCACGGCCACCCATAACTATAATGCTCGAGAGAGAACGTGTCACTTGTGCCACTCTCTCTCTCTCTCTCTCTCTCTCTCTTGATGTTTCTCTCTCCCAAGTATTCGTGTATCCCGCGGGGGCTTTTTCGTATACGAGAGGAAAGAAACGGTGCGAGAATCTCGCAACCATAAATCGGGATTTTATCTCCCGCTGTCGTCTCTCACCTTCACCTCTCATTCTCTCCCGCGCAACGTTGCGCAATTTCGAATTAGATTTTTTTTTTTTCCCACCCTTTTTCTTTTCTTTTTCTCGCACTGCTTCCAATCTCTTCGTTTTCTTTTCTCATCCCTTTTTTTTATTCTCGTTTCGTCCCTGTTTTTTTTTTTTAATCTTTTTTTTTTTTTTTCGAGCTTTCGTATTTTTGTTTTTTTTTCGCTCATATTTCCGGCTGATTTTCGCCTAATTTTTTCGACTTAATTTTCCTTCTTCCTTTTTACCATCGAAAAGAACAGGAAAATTTTCTTTTTTTTTTTTGACGATTTTCCATTTTTTTCCGAGTTTTTCAGTCTCCATTTTTTTTTCCACTTTTCTCAAATGTTTTTGTTTTGAAAAACAGTTTTTTTTCTTTATTTATTTATTCATTTTTCATTGATAAAAAATTATTTACTTCATTTTCTGATTTTTTTAAATTTTATCTTTTTTTTTTTTAACTGATTTGAGTTCGTTTTTTTTTTTTTTTTTTTTTTTTTTTTTTTTTTTTTTTTCAATTTGGTTACTGGAATTATGATTTTGTCTCGAACCAATGCTTTTCTCGTCGATTTATCTCTTTTCACGATTCCGCAACGACGACTCGATCGTAGTACAAACGTATAGCAAGAACACGAGTGCGGCTTGTTAAGCTCAATCAGATACCGATTTGTCTACGAAAATTAGTCGACGAATCTTCGCACGACCACACTCTTTTCTCCCTTTTTTTTCATTTGTTTTTTTTCTTTTTTTGCTTTTTTTTTCCTCGCCTCTATTCCGGAATCGTCTTAATCAACGGGTTTCGCGCGTTAATTTATTTTCTCGTCTCTACCCTAGCGACGAATAAAAGAACGAAATACCGTTCGGATCACAGGAAAATTTATGTACCAATTAATAAAATTGCAATGAAAATTCGATGGAAAGGAAAATTGGAGAAAACGATTGCTCGAAATTTGGAAAATCGATTTTTTTTTTCGTTTTTTTTTTTCCAAGAAATCATTTTCAGGCTGCAAAATTGCAACGAAAATTCAAAAGAAAGGAAAATTGAAGAAAAAATCGCTTGAAACTTTGGAAATTGATTTTTTCGGTTTTTCCGAAATTCAAAATACGATCGTAAGGAAAATTGAAGACAAAATTGCTCGAAACTTTGAAAATTGATTTATTTTCGACTTTTTTTTTCATGCAACCATTCTCAGACTCTTAAATTGCAATGAAAATTCGATTGAATTCGAAATTGAAGAAAAAAATGGCTCGAAACTTTGAAAATTGTTTTTTTTTTAAATTTTTTTATTTATTTTTTTAGAATTCAAATCCGATCGAAAGCAAAATACAATAAAAATTCGATCGAAACCGAAATTAAAGAAAAAAATTGCTCGAAACTTGAAAGATTGCTTTTTTTTTCCCAGAATTAAAATCCGATTGAAAGCTAAATTGCAATAAAAATTCGATCGAAACGTAAATTGAAGAAAAAAATGGCTCGAAACTTAAAATTTTTTTTTTTCCAGAATTAAAATCCGATCGAAAGTAAAATTGCAACAAAAATTCGATCGAAACCAATATTGAAAAAAAAAAATAGCTCGAAACTTAAAAAATTGATTTTTTTCTCTTTTTTTTTTCAAGGAGTAATTCTAAGATTGCGAAACAGAAGGAATGAGAATAAAATCGCGATTATTATGTAGCCTCGCGCGCGCGCGCGCACGCGGAGTCATTGACCATGAAATTTTTATAGCGACGAGAAACTCCCACGCTTATATCTACATAGGGAATTTTGATCATTTTATTTTACAGTTCGACTAATCGAAAACGAGATATCGGGGGATCGAGAGAAATCCGAGCGAAATCCTTGGAGATGGAGAAATATTTTTATTTTTTTTTCCAGGCTGAATCTGTTCGCGCTGAAAATCGTGAGAAAATCTTGAATTTTCCTACGAAATCGACATATTCACTGAGATCTTTGGAGCTTCGTTCTCAGGTGTGTAAAATTTGGGAAAGAAAATATTATGGAATTCCCGACCATATATTCGTCGCAGAGCCAATGGGACACGGTGCAGGTCCAAATTCACTCTCCTTAATTTGAGAAATTATGCTCGTACCAAAAGTCGGTTTTTCCAGCTCCATTTTCATTCCTATTTACAACGAATTATGAAAAGTTTAGAAAATTTCGTAAAAATCTTTGAATCCATGATTTTTCGAATTTTTTTTTCTTCTTTTTTCCAAATTTTTCGTATTTTTTTGACGAATCACTATCAATTTCGTGGATTTCGGAGTCAAAAAATCTCCCAGTCGATTGAACTCGATCGATCGCTTTTAATGCAATTGAAAAAAAAAAAAAAAAAATCATTGCTCCAAATCCATCGATTTTTAGGACGATAATTAGTCGGAAAAAGCTTAGCTCAAGGCTCGAGAGTCAGATCTTTTTTCGAAAAAAAAAAAAAAAAAAAAACGTAGAAAACTCTGTTTTTTCGATTTCTCGATAGAATCAAAGTTTTATTAGAATTTGATGGAAAAAGAATTGATTTTTAATACGCTTTGAGGGCGTTGACGAGTTACAAGCCTTTTCAACAGCATTTTATCGAATGATCCACCATAAAATCCTGACGTTTACGATCGATCCCACGGGACACCTACTCTGCGTTCTCCAATCTCTCTCTCTCCCTCTCTCTCTCTCTCTCTTGCTCTCTTTCCCTTGGGCAAAAATAATTACGCATTCATAGTTTCCTGTCCGTTACCATTTGCTCGCTTCTTTTTTTATACACTTTTTTTGTTTCCAAAATATACAAATTCCAATTCTATTTGACAAAATTTCGTTGAAATCCTGAAATCAGTTGAAAAAACTTTTCATAAAAAAAGGAATTTCTGTCCCACAAAATTTCGAATTTCTCGGAATTTTGTTTAATTTAAAAAAGACTCGAAAAACGTGGATTATTTCCAAAATTCCTTTTTGTCCTTAATTTTGATATTTTTTTTTTTTTTTTCAAATTTTGTTTCGATAAAAAAAACGTCGATTTTTTGATGATGAAATGATAGCAAAATTGGAAAAAGTAGGGAAAAAAAAATGAAAATTGAGAGAATAAGATGAAAAGTCGAAAAGTGTGAGAGCTCTATAAATACGCGTGTATGGAAGTCTGTATGAATGTGGTATACGTGTATAGATTTATGTAAAAAGAAGGGATGAGGACGCGAGGCGAGAAGTCAGGACGAGGTGAATGATTGCCCGGATCGGTGATAAAGTCATCGCCTTTAGCACCGCGTAAGATGATACATCGGGCGGTGATCCAGGAACAAGATTGTGTAGATGCAGTACAGAAAGTGAGAAAGAGAGAGAGAGAGAGCGAGAGAGCCAGGAGGAGAAAAAAAGAAAGAACGAGAGAGAGAGAGAGAGAAGTATATAAATGTACTGAGAATAAGCGTTTGAGGAAAGGTATTCGAAATATTTCGATTTCGTGATCAGATTAATATATTATTACGATTGCAGAATGAAACGAATTCACTCGCATTCGAATTTCGATTTTTTTTTTTTTTTTTTTAAATTTTTTCTAGCTACGTTTCTAATTGAATTATACTGTAAAAAAAAGCCAATCTAATCCAATTTGTATTTGAATTTCGATTTTTTTCAATTGTTTTTTCGAGCTTTTTTCTTTTATTTTAATTTTTTTATTTCAAATTCATTTCTTTTTTTAAATATTTTCATTCGGATTAAAGTAAACAAATTTGCAATATTTTCAATTCTATTTTTATTTCAATTTTGTTCGATATTTTTATTTGGATCAAAGTAAACAAATTTGCATTTTTTATTTCGACCTTTTTCTCCTCTAATTGGATTCATTTTTAAATTTATTTTTATTTTATTTTTCTTCAATATTTTCATTTTGATCAGAGTAAAGAAATTCGCAATTTTATATTTCGACTCTATCGAATTTGAATATAAATTTCAATTCATATTTTTCACTAGTTTTTCGTTACGCAAGTGCAAAAGTAATAAAAGAGAATTCGCTTCGAGAATTTGTGTTCTTCGAGATTATTTGTCTACTTTGAGAACATTTGTTTCCTTTTTTCTTTTTTTTTTCTTTTTCTTTCTTCGTTTCTTTTCTTTTTTTCTTGCCATTTTGCGTGAATTGAGCGAGACCAAACGGTTCTTTCGTCCCGATTTGCCATCGATGAGAACCAAATTTGGCAGAGTACACGTAAGTTCGAACAGCAGGAAAAAAAAAGAGGAATGAGATAGTAGCAACAATAATAATAACGATAATAATGATAATAATAATGAAGGAGAAAAAAAAGTCGAATCGCGAGGAAGCACGTGGGCAGAATTCTATACGAAATGCGCTAAATTGCGTGATTTACACTCCTAAATTATTCGACTGTATACCACAGACAAAAACAATTTTCTTTGAGCCTAAATTCAAATCTTTTTTTTATAGAAATCAAATTAAAACGATTGGTCGCCATTCGAGGAACGAGAAACATCGAATTTTTCAAAATTTGAAGCTCATCCTGTCATTCATACAAAAAAACACAGAATAACAACTCGAACCGACCGATTTCGATGGATAAAAACATTAAAAATTGTAATTTTGTTCAATCAACTGGGAAAGATGATTCGATCGAAGGAATCATCGATGAAACTGATGAAGAATCTGATTAAAATCGATTTTGGCAATCAGAGATCAGAATATTTTAAATTCATTCGATTGAAAAATTAATTGATGAAATTGAGCTTCTGATTTAATGAATTTTGGTTCCTTTTGATCGATTAGAAGAAAAACAGTTTTTTTTTTTATTTTTTTTTAATAGAATTTTTCGATAAAAATAATTGATTCGTGTACAATTAGAGAATTGACTGATCTGAGGAATGATTTTATCGAAATATTTATGTGCGTAAAATTGGGCAGCGCGCGAGAAGAGGAAAAGGGTCGTTGAGACGACCTTTGAGATCGCTGATAAAAAGGTTGGATCGTTTTACGGCCACGGGCAACGTTTGTTTGATCTGTCGAGAGGCGCGAGCCGTCGACGCCTTGATCAACGACGCGAGTCCTTTACGCATATATATATTTTTTTCTTTCCTTTTTTTTGTCTCTTTAATCGTTGATTTATCCGGGATGCAAGAAAAACATACGAGATGAATAAAGATTCCGGAATATTTGTGAGGTTTCGGTGGATTCACGGTGTCGAAGAAACGCGATGGAACATCGAAAAATCAAAAATTCGTTTCGAATTTTTCGACTCTTCTTATCGGGGCACTACACTCGAAACGCAAAATTTTCTTCCAGGATCAACAGGAATCGAAATTTTTTTTTATTATTCAATAATAAAACGAAAAATTATTATTTGATTTTTAACAAAAAATCAAAATTCTGTTCGATCTCCTCCGAAAAAAGAGAAATTCGAGGCTGATTTTGCTTCAGTTAGAAAACACCCTTTTCCATCATTTTTCCTCTGCTCTCACTCCCCTTCCCTGACACTACCAGTTTCTCGAGTACCCTTCGAGCTTCGGCCAATGAGAATCGAATCGCGACGCCCACGAGCCAATAGCTAAGTCCCAGAACGCCCACTGATTAGACGGTGAGGAGAAACGTTCCAAATAACTGTATTTCTCGATTAAGCTGTGAGGACTAGTCAGCATTTTCAAAAAATCGTTTTACTTTTTTTTCGCATTTTCTCAAACTCCAGCATTTCAAAAGTATTTTCCGAAAACTTTAGACATATCGGAGCATTATTTATGAAGATGAACAAATTTGAGGGCAACCGCCTCGAGCAGGTAAGAGTAGAAAGGTAGCGGCAACTATGCGCGTTGACGATACGAAAAAAAATTGCTTCTGCTGCGGCTACTCAGGTGCAGAAAGGTTCACTTTGTGGTGCCGGAAAGAATGATTCAATGTAAGTCTAAAAAAAATGTTTTTTCATCTACATGTCAATTGTACTTGAAATTTTGAACGCATTTTTCTCGAAATCACGTTTTCAAGATCGGAGATGACTGTAACTTCAGAACGGATTGACCGATCGTTTTGAAATTTGTATCACTTATTCTGTACATAATTGTCACTTGGATGGACGAAGGATTTTTATCGGCGGTGAATCGTTTTTTATTTATAACTGAAAATATGAGTGAATTTTTGGTTGAAAAACAAGTATTGACTTTGGAAATACGCCATTTTGTAAAAATTCGAAGTTTTCGCTAATCCTTCGTCCATCCTGGGCTCAATGTGGTTTACTGATCATCCCTGTTAATTTTTTTGGTTTCAGAATATCCAGTGATGAGCAGCGGTGATCACCGCGAAACACCTTTTTTTTGGACCCCTCGCAGATTGACTGCATCTCGCTTATTTATCATTATTTTTCAATGAAAATTTTACTGTAGCTACTGAAAATATTGATTATTCATATGGGAACGCATGTTTCACTAAATGATGAAACCTGTTTGAAATAAAAATCCTGAAAAAAGGGTTTTTTTCGGCGTTACAAGTAGCTCTCACTCTTTAAGAATCTCCAAAATATTTTTTTAAATGTTCAACCATTTTTCGAGTTGAAAATAACAATTTTTCGAACCTTCAGTCATTATTTATTGATAGTTTTTCGTATCATAACGATTTTCCAATAAATTCGGTACTCCTCTTGAAATCGCTTATTTGAATGAGTTTTTAACTGAATAGTTTATGAAAATTGACAAGAAATACTCACAGTACAACCATAGTCGATGTTCCTTGAAAAATCGTGGCTGTCAGAATCGTTCCTCGAAGTATTCAAGCAGCAATTCCAATTGGAGAACGAAACTCCACGAAAAACTGAGTCTCCGGCTTGTGAATTAATGATTGTGAATATTTTTCATCAACAAACAAACGGTGCACTCATAAAGAAAAAACTCCATTTTGTTCGATAATTAAAACAACAATGATAACGAAGAGGAAACACTTTGTTTATATTTGTAGGATTGTTTAATAAAAACAATAAAAATAACAAGCGATTAAATCGTTATTTTGCAAACACAACAGTTCCGAGCAATTTATTATTGCTATTTTTATTTATTAGTTTTTTTCGACACTTTTTTTTTCGATCGATCGAAATTGGAAAAAAACGTTTGATCGAGGAACACTATTTCGTGGGGGATTTAACGTGCTCACGACTCGGAGTTGAGCCGAGGACTGAACGAGAAACGAGAATTTTGTCGAGGGCAAGGCAGGGCCACGTTGCTCCGCTTACAAAATCCTCTCCTTCGTTTCCTCGTCCCTGGTTCGACGCGAATACCTCAGGAAACGCCTACGGGAGTGGCCAATAGCCGCCAATCCCAAGCCTTAGCGATTACGGGCTCTCCGGGCCGCAAGGGGGTGACTGGAAATGTCGAAAAAAAAATATCCCCCCCTCTAACGATATCGAATTTTTTCTCAATGTTTTTCAACCTTTTTCTTCCTTTTTTTCGAGTTTGGAGCCTTTTTTTATTGTGATCTGCGCTGGAACATATCGGGGGTGGAAATTTTGGGGGTTGAAAAATATTGTGTCACTTGATTCCAGATTCGCGGGAACCTTTACCAACAAAATAATGGCGCTGAAACAATTTTTCACAAGGTTTAATCATTTTTAATGGGTTTTGACAAATGGAAAAGATTTTCCAGCTCATTTCGCTCCCCACGACCATCTCCGAGACTCTGTCAGAATTTTGCTCCATTTTTTTCGGTCTTTCAATCTTTTCTCTCGTTTTTATTGAGTTCAGGAATATTCGTTCGCTATTTTTATTGGTTTATTGAGTTTGGAATACTATTTCGATGTCTTGGGCTTGAAATTCGCGTAGAGATGATTTTGGGGGTTGAAAAATGTTTATTTCTGAGTTCATTGCTTCTTCGAAATGGCAATGAGCCCGAGGTAACGTTCCGGATGATTCGAGCCTCAATTTTCGTTTCTCAAGCAATGGAGAACATTTCCCAACCTCTTTTTGTTCGTTTAGCCTTCCTTAAGGTTTTCACTCGTGTGTGGATTTTCGTCCACCCTTCAGGGACCTCTTCTACCTTCCATTTCGAATTTCCACCTATCTCTTGTTTTTTAATCTTTTCCTTTTTATCTTTTTCTCTTTCTGTCTCTCTCTCGCTCCCTCTATCGCGTTTCCCTCCCTTAAATCGACCGAGGTACCCGCATCCAAAGAGACAACGGCCCGTTACGCCTCGATCGAACATGGAACACAATCCACGATGAGGCCAAACTCATACACGCACATACTCACGTATAAACACGAGTATTCTGTACCCAAACGTGAAAATCTTCGCTTCCTCAAACGAGAACGGTGAACGACGCAATTTGAGAAAATGTAACGACCTTAATAACGTTAGAAATCTTCAATACTCGGTTCGTTCGTTATTTGGAATCTGTCGGACTTTGCTTCAGCAAAAAAGGAATTTTTCACAATTTTTTTCGTACATTTCCATCCAATCTAACAATTTATTCATCATTTGTTGCAACCCCCTTAATTATTTGCAAAATATCTCCGTTTTTACGACTCAATGATTTTTTTTACCCCCTTAATTGATTGCGAGGACACCATTCATTCGAGACGCAAATTTACGATTCCTTGATTGCCGAAGAAACAGTTTTACATTGTCTAACCAGTTTCATCCATTTTCGCGTTCAAGTTATTTTGTACCCCCTTAAAGATAAGACAGCTCAACTGCAAGAGCGAATTTTGGGTGTCTACGAAAAAAAAATGGGAATTTTCACATTTTTTCAATACTCTTATTGATTCTCATATTTTTCTAAAAACGATCATTAGCCCCCTGACTGACAGTGAAATAATTCTGGATATTACCTTAAAGACAAAAGGCTCGAGTTACTTCATGCATGTGTGATTCGAGGACGATCGTTTAAAAAGTGGCACGTGTGTTCACCCCTCTTTCATTTTTATTCTCCATTCTCTGGATGTGGCTCGAGCCATTTCCTACCACGTGACAATTGCAGGTGTTTGAGAGTATAATTTGAGATAAAGGGTTGTTAGAATGAGAGAAAATTGACGTTACAAATGAATTCAGAAGAAAAACAATGCAAAAGAACATTTGAAAAAAGATAGACGAGGTTTCTCCCTTAATTGTTATACTTTCGGGCTAATTTTCCAAATGTTAAATATTTGCGGAAGGTCTTGTAAAATCGAAGTTCTCGAGAGGTTTCAAAAAGAGGAAAACAGTAGAGGATTAGACGGGGAAGGGAGGGGGTAGAGCGGGGGTGTTATATAGGAGAAAGTTCGAGAATGGTTAAACGCTCTCTGATGTTTCCTATCGCGAGTTTCCGCTCACTTTATCTCTCCCCTCCCCTCGCCGCTCGCTTTCTCGCCATTTCTGTCTCTCTCACTCTTGAAATTTCACCCCCTTGCTCTACCCCCCGTTAAACAGGCTCGAAGTACGAAGTGTATATACGAAGGGAGATGGAGTTCCAGAGAGAGGCTGTTTAAACAGAGAAAGAGAGAGAGGGTGGGCAATCAGGAGTGTTTGCAGCGAGTAACACGCGAGGGAGAGAGAGAGAGAGAGGGAGAGAGTGCGGGGGTGTGGAACGAGCGAAGCGAGTCGCGGATCAAAGGATAATGGGGTGGGCTGATAGCGCGCTGATTTGATTGTTGCCGCGGCTATTGTCCGGAACTGGCCTCATTGTGTAATCCTATATACATATCTTTACTTGGATACAGATCTGAACACACGTAGAGGGCGTTTTGTCTCTAAAACAATGATGGAAAACCCTGTAGATCAATTTTCATTTACCCCGCAGAAGTACGGAAAGAAATTTCACCGTTCCAGAGCCATTTTCGGTCTTTTTAATTGTTTAACAAAGTAAAATATTGTTATAAATAAAAAATTCAGTGTTCCCGGGATGAATCGATAAGTTCTGAAGCGAAAAGTCCTGTTGCACTTTTCTCTTCGACGTACCGCGATCGAGATACAGTTGAATAAGTTCGAGCCAATCAATGAGCAGAGGCGTGGCCTCCGCTCGCCCCGCCCTTGCTCATCGATTAGCCATGGACAAATCCCTTGATATCTCGGCAACGGTGGGTCATAGAAAAAATTGCCCAACGACTTTTCTCTTCAGAATTCCACGATCTTCGAGTTGACTCCACTTTGAATCCCACTTTCGGGACACCCTGCGTATAGCGGCGTATTTAATGGCTCGTTTAGCGGAATATCGCGGAGATGTAAACGCGCTTTAGCAGCGACAGAGCAGTCTGGCCCTGACACTATCTCGAAGTCCTCCGTACACCCAGGGAGAGCTGTTTTCACCGGTGAATCGCGTCATCGCTCGACACACCGTCCCCCCCTTCCTCGAGCCCCCTTGCCCCCTCCCTTTATTTTCCGTAATAAAACCGGTGACAGCTCCATTTTTTCTCAATTTATCTCTCGACAAGCGGAAAACAGAAATTTTCCTCTCGCCCTTTACCTTCGCCTTGTTTTTTCCACAAAATCACCCTTTTTTTCATCCCTCTGTTTCAACCCCGACAATTATTTGACGAGAATGGAAGTCGATAAAAAAATTCCCGCCCCACCGCTCTCGTACCCTCTAAAAAAAATCCTTCTTTTCTTCATTTTAATCAGACATTCAAAAAATGTAGTTTACATTTCGTAAGCATATCGAACTAAGTTCTCATTCTAACCTCGTATAAAGGGGTTGAACGAACATTACGCCTTTCCTTCGAGCACATCTGCCCTCCGAGAAAACTTCATTTAAATACAATGCTTGTCGCGTGCCATCCAACTTTCGTGCTACGAGACACGTACGTTTTTACATGTATTGTAAATTATCGCGCATGTTGTCGTCACGTATCGGATATTCCATGCGAAATCGCCTTTCTTCAAAAGATTTTTTCGCACCGTCTGCCTGCTTTTTCTGCATTTTTCTACTCCCTCAACTTGAGTAAATTCTTCTAATTTGTTTTATTTACAAATTTTCACGATTCGGACGTTTTCTTATCGATATTTTGTGAAACGTTCGACAACTTGGAAGATTCTGACCAAAGAAAATGTTCGTTTCACACGAGTTCGCCCATGGGCGAATTAGGCGTGAAAAAAAAAACAATATGGCGATGTTCCCTGGTTGATTATTCCGTCACCTGTCATTTCACCGTAGAGGCACGTGCGAGCCAAAGAAATTTTTCGTCGCCCCCGCCTCTCCGTTCAACCGTTTCCTCAAATTTTTCCCTCCTCTGCATAAGGTGTTCATAAAAACCGTAATTTCTTATTCACTCGTACGAAACTCCGTTCTCCTACAATCTCGGGCCGGAAACCACCCTTGGAAACAACCCCTCAGACACTTTTTATCAAACTCCTGTTTTTACCTGTTCGAAAATCTTTGAAACACTTCATATCCGGTTTTTTTTTTGAAAAAAAAAAAAAAAAAAAAAAAAAAGAACAGAAATTTTTCGTCTTCTTTCCCCTCTAGCCTCCCGGAAAAATGTCGGGAACCAAAAAGTCGTAAAAACTCTTTATTTTCGTTTATTTTTCAAACATTTGATGAACTTTTTTTTCCATTTTTCTCTGCTCTCGGTCTCTTTTAAAATTTTAGAAAAACTCAAAAATTCCGCATAAATTTGTGATTTCGAGACAAATTTATGTCCGAATTGTCTCCGAGAGAATCCTTCACTGTCAACCCTCAAATGGTAGAAAAAAAAAGTTGGACACACGCGGCAGATGACGAGAAAAGGGTACACGTTACAGGAGGGGGGCGAGGGGGGAGAGGGGGCACTGGTACAAACAACTTTCTCGCTCGCTCCCTGCGGTTTACCTGTAAAAGGATAGGAAAAAAGGTCCTGAAAAAGTATAGATATAGAAGAGGCTCGGTACGGAGGCTCGTGCCGGCTGCTTCCGGTTTTCCCGGGGATCTGACTCGAGGGGGGCGCGAGAGGGGTTCAACTTTTGCGTGGCGTGAAATTGACCGGAAGATTCGAGAAGGAAATTTCGAAAAAAAGTACCCAAATTTTCCAGAAAATCGATAAAAATTAATTTTTCAATGAAAATTCACAATTTGATGGAGCTAAAAACTCGAAAAGTTTTCGAAACGTAGAAAAAGTTTGAATCTCCACGAAATACGATCGAATTTCGTTCGATAATCAACTAATCATCGATTCCGTTAATCAATTAAGATTTCCTGATCAATCTCCGATTCGAGAGAGCCCGGGAAAATCGAACGTGCGTCGTTTTCCGCTTCTTTCACACGCTCTCTCCCATCCACCAAGCTTATCTAACGCTTTTTCCGGTCTCCCACATTAATTGAATCGTTCTCGAGCCAAGCGCAGAGAATCCTGACAGGATCTTATCGTATTTGTCAGTCGAATATGACTCTGGTGCGTGTGTTCCTCCTGACTGTTCGATGAAATCGAGTGAAAAAGGGAAAAAACAGAAAAAAATTTTTTTTTTATTTTTTTTTTTTACTATTTAAAAAATTCAATTTACTTTCATTTCAATTCATTTTGAGCGGAATTAACAGTATTTTCGAGACTGAATCATCGTCGCGAGGTTAAATTTCGACTTCCTGTTTTCGTCTCGAGTGAATATTCCCGAAGAAAAAACCGATTTGTTTCAATGAGGTTTAATTTCGAGGATAAATCGGTCGAATCAACTGAACCGGATGAAAAAAAAAAAATCCCAAAAAATCATTTGAGCGAGAAAAAATTCTCCCGAAAAAAATGTCAGTCCGAATAATCAATGCCGTTGATCAGCGGCTCTCGGAAGTCCCGAAACGTAAATGATCGCGGTGTGTTCCTCGAGGAAAAAAAAAAAAAATGAATAAAAATAGAAATAGCCACTCTCTCGAGCCCTTCGAAGTCCCTTTCCATTGTGCGCCAATTGAGTCTCGTTTAGTGAACGGGGGTTGGCGTCCAAATTGATTTAAATTGGCTCCAAGATTATCCAGTCTCCGCGCGCGAGAGGCGAGCCTGCGAGAGAGAGAGAGAGAGAGAGAGAAGAGCGAAGAAAAAAATTCGATGGCGACTTGGAAAAAGGTCGATTTTTCTTACTTTTTTCAAAATTATAAATAACAGTGTACACAGATTTAAATTTGTGTTGAGGTTCAGACTAAATGTTCCCCTATCGTAGGAAAAAAAAAAAAAACACGATTGCGATGCCTGTAAATATATATTTATAAATGTATTTTTTTTCTGACGATCGAAATGAAAGTGAAAAAAAAAAAAAATACATTTGTCCAACAATTCTTCATTTTTCGTGCCCTCGAAATCCATTAGGGCACCCGTATGAGTCCAGCCGCGAATCGAGTCGAATTTTTCACATTCTCCTCTTTTTATTTTATTTCCTCCTTGTTCGAAGTATTTCGTCGTTCTCACCTATCAGAACGTTGGATCTCGCACGATTTATCGTAATCTTCGTTTTTATTATTGTTATTATTATTATTATTACCTTTTTTTTCATTCGATTCCTTTTTCTTGAAACTCGCTCAAGCGTTCTCGAAAATTCACCCCTAACCAGGGGACTAACCCTGACCCTGTTGCTCGATACTCGACATCGATCCGGAAGACACACGTGAATGAAAAAAAAAAATTACTTTTGTACCTTTATCATTTTTGGCCCGATGACTCTAATCGAGATCAAAACGAGAATTTGTTTTTTTTTTTTTTTTTTTTTTCACTCAAAATGAAATTAAGATTAACTTCGGTCGTAATAAACTCCTGAAAGTTCTTCGATTTATTCGATTTTTATTATAAAATCAATATTTTTTATGATCCCATCGAAAAAAAGGTTTTTTTTTTTCATCGCCATGAAAATTTCGAAATCCTGATAAATTTGCCAAAACTTTTCCACCAATTTTGTCTTCAGTTTCGAGGAAAAAAATTTTGTTTTTTGATTTTCAATGATTATTTCAATCGAAAAGATCCCTTTTCACTGTTTTTTTATGGTGAAAAATTACGAGAAAACTGCAGTTGAAATGAATTATAAAAAAAAAAAATTTTTTTTGCCAATAAAAAACCGTTTTTCGTGATCAATTCGAGGAGAAGCCGTGCTCAATCCTTTTTTACATTTGTCCCTCACGCGTGGACTCCCATTCATCATTTTTTGCCTGACCATCAACCCCCAAAAGGGTTTAAACGAGTGGAGCAACTTTTTTCATTGTTTCGTTTCTTTTTTCTCTTTAATTTTTTTTTTTTTTCAATTTTTTTTTTTTGCAAATCTATTATAGTCGCGCCAATGAAATCATTCGTGTGATTCTCGTAGTGATCTTCATCGGAAGCCCGTGCGAGGGATTTCCCGCAGAGAAGATCCTGCGTGACTAGAAAAATGGCACGCGCAAATCGCATAAATTATCCAAGTTTTTTTTTCTTTCTTTCTTTCTTTTTCATTCCTTCAATAACAATCACAATTTACGTTGGAAAAAATCATCAAAATTTTATCGATTCACCACATATTCAGATTTTATTGAAAAATTCGAAATTTGCCCCAAAATCGATTCATTTTTCAACGATTCAACGCAATTTTGAATTTGAAAAAAAAAATTTTTTCAAACGATTCATAAAAATCATGAAAACGGTCGACTCGAAGCAATTTTGAATTTGAAAAAAAATCGTAAAAACGATCGATTTAATGCAAATTTTTTTCAATGGTAAAAAAAATCTTAAAAACCATAGATTTAACGCAATAAATTTTCAATTTGAAAAAAAAAAAAAAAAAAATCGTAAAAACGATCGATTTAATGCAATTAATTTAAAAATTTTAAAAAATTGTAAAATCCTGTTAATTTTTATTTCTCCAACGAAATATTAGTTTCTCTTTTTTCTCCCGATTTTCGTGGGATTTATTTCGTAGGAGAAATGAAAATAAGGATTTTTCCACACTCGAGAATGAATGGATTAATTGTGAGAAGGAAAGATGTGGGTGGTTTGACGAGCCAATAACGCATGACGTAGACGATCAGCTTACCATTTTCTTCCAATACAGCACACGCAGAGCATCGTTTACATCCATACAGAAAAATAATACTCGACATTCTATTCATATGAAAATACTTTTTCGTCGATATGTTGGTCCAAGGAATGTTCACACGAAGTTTCAAACAGCCACAAAAGCATGGTAGGTAGTACAAAGTGGAGTGAGAAGGAGTGAGAGAGCTTAGGGGTGAACTTATATAATAGGGGATGATTGCCATTTAACGAGACTCCCTTACGCGTGTTTACATCGTCAAGGCCTCCGATTTCCTTTTCTCTTGGCCCTAAATTCACCGATTTTCTAATTAAACCATTAAATTGGTATTAAATTTGAATTTTTTCGATTAAATTCAAATTCGAGAAACTTCGAAACGTTTCAATTCGAAAAATACTTTTTTTTCGTGATATATCACAATCGAGTTTTTATTCCGGACGATCTGAGCACTGCTCGAATAATTCTTATCAATAAATAAAAATGTCCACAAGGAAAATCCTTTCGAACGACTTTTCAAAGAAATGGAAATTTTTTTGAAATGATTTTCGAAAAAAACAAAAATCCCTGGGGATCGATCCAGAGATTGGCAAAAATTGTACAGGACTTTCGATACAAACTGACGATTTTATGGAATTTTTATTCATCAATCGACATGTACAACGAATAACTGAGAAAGCTAATAAACATCAATCAATCAATCAATCAATCAATCAATCAATCAATCAATCAATCAATCAATCAATCAATCGAACGAATGAGGTCAAAATTAGTTTGACAAGAAGTTGAAAAATTTTCAAAATTAGTAAATAAATAGAAGAATAAAAAAAATGAGCTCAAAATCATCGAAAACGCTGGAAATAATTGAACGAGCGAATAAAAATATTAAATAAAAAATTTTGGAAGTCTGCTCCAGGAAATCAAAAATATAAAACTATTTTCGATGATTTTGAAGCTTTAAAGTCAGAAAGAAACGTTTCCGGAAGATTTTTCTCGTGCAGAATCTTTGCCGGTTACGGGATTTTGGGTTTTGGGACGAACAGATTTTCCCCAAGGGATCATTCGACGTTTCTTTTATGCATAAATACGAATATATACGTATATACGTGCAAAAGCACGTGGCTCGTGCCAGATCTGACATTAGTGAAGCATCGCCATGTGAAAATCTGTCGAAAATCTTTTTCCTCTAGCCTGGTGTGTGCTTGTTACGATTTCTATTGTAACATCACTTCTGGCTCTCAATGTCGATAGATTTTCGAGTACCTCGACAAACGGGGGAGGCTCCACGTCGAGTGGCTTTTCTGTCGCTTCCTCGAGGCATTTAAATTTTCGATTTTTATTGCGTTTCTTTCAGTATTTTTCTTTTCATTCATTTTTTCAAATAACACAACAAATAAATCGTCAAAAAGTATCCTTAAATTTGTCAAACCTGTTAAAATTCAAGAAAATTTTCTCAATCATTTGAAACAACAGTAAAAAAAAATCAAAGGATTTTAAAATCATTATTATTTTTTACAATTTTTCGAGCAACGAGACAAAAAATTTTGGAAACTCATTCCAAAATCGTCAAATTTTTCGATAATTTCGCAAATTATTCAAAATCGTCATAAAAAAATAAAAGAATTTTGAAAAATCATAATTTTTCATGATGCTTCAAACGGAGGAACTAAAAAAATCGTGTAAATGTATTCCAAAATTCGTTGAATTCGTTGACATTTTTTTTACAATTAAAATCGTAATTTTGCAGAATTTTTTGAAAGTTATTTTTGAAAAAATTTATCATTCCTATGATTCTACTAACGATGAAATCAGCGATAGTCATTTGGTGGCTAAAAATCGAAGAGTTTAACAGGAAAGAAGAAGAAAAAATTAAAAAGTCATTTGTAAGTGATTTTTCGAGGGTTATAAACCCATCAGAACGAGCCAACCTGGTAGTACATCATTTCTGTAGGTATTATATACATATATATATATATATCTGTATACAAAAGGATTGAGGGATGAGAGGATTAAGAGGCTGCTGAAAGGATTACAGGCTGAATATTATTGACACAGGGTCGTTCGTACACCATTAATACGTGCCACCTTTCGAAACGACACCCTATATGTTTGAACACATTTGTTGATAACCCCCTCCCCTCTGCCCCTTTTATTTCTCAACCCCTTGAGAAAAGTACAAAATTGTAGACGAAACGATCGGGTTACGAGAGTCAATGTGTGAGCCTCGTTCTCTTTTACTAATCGAGAGAAAAACACTCACTCGTGTGATCGAGAAAATGTAGGATCGAATTGGCATCGAGATGAAATGAAAAAAAAATTATTTTTTGAAGAAAAAATTGGAAAAAAAAAAAACAATTTTTAATGGAAAAAATTGATGGTTTAACCGAAAAAAAATTATGAAGATGATAACGGGGAAAATGAAATTACGAAAAAATGAGGTTTTCTTGGCATTTGGATGGAAATAGATTTTTTGGAGAGGGGAGATGAATAATTGAAGGATTATTCAGGAGAGTAGTTTCTCGAACTCTTTGGCCAAAATTCGACAAGCGAATAAAACCGATATTTAAGAAACATTTTCCCATGGATATACATAAACGACTTGTGTCGAGTGAGAGAGAGAGAGAGAGAGAGTGAGAGTTATGGGGGTAGACACGTTCGCAGTACGTTTTGGCCCCCTGTGGCGAGCAGCAATACGCTACCAGTCGAAGAATTCTCTTTAAAGAGAGAAAAAGAGAGGGGAGAAGAAATGGAAAGGAAACGAGAGAGAGAGAGAGAGAGAGAGGAAAAAGGGATGCTGAATCAAACGATAGCTCAGGACACCCCATAAACATCGCACGTTACTCGAGCCCCTGAGTATCTCGTCTGTGAATATATACTTGTCAGTTTATATACACATTCAAATACATACGTTATTTTTTTTTTTTTTCTCTCTTTCTGAAGTAGCACTTTAATGTCTCGTTAAGAAAATAATATTCGAGTGCTCCCACGAAATCCAATTTAAACGTCCATTTAATATTTTTACTATTCATTGCTGTCTCGGATATTAATTAATTTTTTTACTTTCATTTCAACGACTTTTTTACACTTATTTTTTATTCTTTCGTAAAAATTTTGAAACGATTTTTTCTCAAATTATAATTA
The DNA here is from genome assembly GCA_037893425.1 of Campoplex nolae. Classification (NCBI taxonomy): domain Eukaryota; kingdom Metazoa; phylum Arthropoda; class Insecta; order Hymenoptera; family Ichneumonidae; genus Campoplex; species Campoplex nolae. The sequence goes on from JBBLXU010000655.1 coordinate 1,350,069, forward strand.
TCAAATATTTTTCATTTTTTCGGCAACAGTTTTGAAGTTTTTTTTTTTTTTTTTTTTTTCCCCCAATTATTATAATAGTGGATCGAAGATTTTTTATTTTTTTTTTTTTTGGTGATAATTTCGAAACGTTAATTTTTTTTCGAATTTAAACGATTGTGGATGGAAGATTTTTGATTTTTTTTTCTACATGGGAAGAGAGCTGCTTTCGAACGCTTCATTTTCATTCCATCTCTCTCTCTCTCTCTCTTTTCTGTGGCCCGAAAGAATAGTGATGGGAGCAATATGTCCGATTGGAAAATGATCGGGGATGTGTGCGGTGAAAGAACAAATGAACGGAATTAAGGGGCTTTTAACGCTGGATTTCGTGGAGACACGTGGTGGTTGCGAGAGGGGAAGTCCCAGGGCAGATAACTCCCCGGGGATCGTCAAGGAAGAGAGAGAGAGAGAGAGAGAAAATAGATGAAAAAAAATGGAAAGAAAAACAAGCTGAACAAGAAAAATATTAGAAAAAAAATGAAAATAAAAATAAAGAAAAATGGAAAAAAACGAAATTATCAAGAAAAGCAAACAAAGAAAATGATCGACGAGTAAAAAAGCAGTAAAAACTCAAAATAATTATCAAAAAATAAAATAGATAAAAATGAGGGAAAAAAAATGAAAGCAAGAAGAAAAATGAACGAAAGGAAGAGAATCCAAAACAGAAAAAAATAGCCAGAGGAAAAGATGAGTCAAAAAAAAAAGAGAAAAAAAAAATAGAAAAAGATAGGAAGGGCGAGAGGATCGTAGCCCCGAAAAAGCTTGTACAATTTAGATTGGCCACTATTACGACTACAAATACTTCCCTCTATCTCGTATTAATACTGGCTGGTAGCACGCAAAGGGGGGAGGATGCCTCTTTGATTGGTGTGGGAAGATTCGCCGCCGGTTAGAGGTCTCTTTCGCTTCGCTCGCTCTATATCCCTTCTGACAACTCTTTCAATCCCATGTATAAACACACGGAACTCTACATTCGAACCTGAATATTGTGGAATTTGTCCAAATTACAGATTCTCCATCCAAGCTGTCCTCGAATTTATATTTTTTAAACTTAATCTCTCAACAACCGTTTCAACGTCATTCCATCAATTAAAAAACTTTAATTTTCGACTCAACGTCATTGTACCAATCAATTATTATAAAATAAAATGAAAAATTTCATATTATCAATCGATAATAATAATAAATGATAAATCATAAAGTTTTATTATTATCAATCAATAATAATGAAATTTTGTTCCATTCGCTTTATTTCAATTTTTAATTTTTTAATTTTAAACAATTTTCTTTTTAATTTTTGAATTTTAAACAATTTTTTTTTTTTCCAATTTTAATTAATTTTCTTCCAAATTTTTCAACTTTGATTATTTTTCTTGGAAACTTTTCAATTTTAATTAATTTTCCTTGAAATTTCTCAATTTCTATTGATTTAAAAAAAAATTTTTTTTTTTTTTCTAATTGAGTTTATTTTAATAATAGTAATGACAATTTTAATTAATTCGATTTAATATTGATCGTGAAATTTCAATAATAATGAAAATAAAATTTATGACGAATTGATCGAGTATTCGGTGTCCTGGTTCGGTCGTACGAGAGCGGATGAGATCTGTTTATCTGGTCTGGTGTCATAAACACGCCCCTGCATCGAACCACGAAATATTCAACATACGTATATATAATGTATAATGGATCCGTCGGTATTGTTTCACCCCAAGCGTACAAAGGGCATCGGTCTCGTACAAAGGGACGGTCCAAAGATGCGATATATATATATATGTATATCAATCTATATACAAATATAAATGTACGATCGTCTATCTCGGATGGTTAATAGCATAGGAATCCTGGATTATCCTCGCAGTGTTCGAATATACACGAGTCTCCAAAGGGACCATTTTACACACTCTCCTTTCCCTTTGCCCTTGATTCCCATTCACGAAGTCACATAATACACCCCCAAAGATGTTTATCTTCTCAGAGAGTCTCTTGTGGCCTGACTCTGAACCAAAAAACTAACGGAATTACGCGCGCCGAGTCTGATGATATGGTCGTTGGTAGAAATTTTCATTTTAAATCAAAATTTTATTTTGTCAATTTTCTGTTAATCATTAAGATTTATAATCAAAATTTTTCGTTGGATTTCTTTATGAAATTTATTTTTTATCCATTTTCATTATTTCGTTTTTTTAGGATTATATTGTATTATTCATTATTTTTTTTAGGGATTTTATTATTTTTTATTTAATTTTTGTTTTATTTGTGAGATTAATTACGATTATCATGACTTAAAATTTATTTTTTATCAATTTTCATTATTTCATTATTCATGAAATGTTTTTTCAAGATTTTGTTAGATTATTCATTATTTTTTTTAGGGATTTTATTATTTTTATTTATTTTTTGTTTTATTTGTGAGATTATTTACGATTATCACGACTTGAAATTTATTTTTAATCCATTTTCATATTTTTATTATTCATGAAATGATATTTTAAATGATTTTATTGAATTATTTATTACTTTTTAGGGGTTTTGTTATTTTTATTTATTTTTTGTTTTATTTGTGAGATTAATTAGGATTATCACGACTTGAAATTTATTTTTAATCCATTTTCATATTTTTATTATTCATGAAATGATATTTTAAATGATTTTATTGAATTATTTATTACTTTTCAGGGGTTTTGTTATTTTGATTTACATTTAGTTTTATTTATCAGATTAATTACGATTATCACGACTTAAAATTTATTTTTAATCAATTTTCATTATTTTATTATTTATGAAATGTTTTTTCAAGATTTTATTTTATTATTTATTACTTTTTAGAGGTTTTGTTATTGTTTTTATCTTTTGCTCTCTTCGTCCTGAACCATTTGAATGAAAATAAATTACGATCACTGGAATTTCGGAGAGGATTCCCATATGTCTGGCTAAATTGCCCTCCCATCTTTACGTAGTAAAAAAAAAAAATAACAAAAAACAGTGGAAAAGTACTGGAAAAAAAATCGTAGCGTTGAACGAAACCGAAAAATGAGCAGCGAGCGTGAAAAATTTATTCACCCACGATCCCAGCAATTTGCTTAACCGCCGTAACGATCCAATTGCAGTCTTATTTTTACTCTGTTTCATCCTCGGAATGCATTTTTCTTGCGTTTCGATTTTTCTTAATTTTTATTGCTAATTTTATCGTCGGAATTTATTGATTTTGGAAATTTTTTTTTTTTTTTTTTTTTTTTTTTTTTTTTTTTCCAAGTTATTGTTATTTCGATTTTTTTTCACTCGGTCGCCATTTTTTTTCGGTTTACGTCTCAACGACTCGAAGAAGAATGATACAAGAACGAGAGCCTCGAAGTAGGGGTCCGCATTGTTTTTTCAATTCCTTCAGCCCTTTTTTTTTCTTCGACCCTCCAGTCTCGTGTGTAATTAGAGGGACGAATACAAAATCCGTTCAGGAACAATTGCTCGAGGGCCATTTCAAGCATGTGCCACTTTTCACATCTTTCTTTCGAGATTTTGTTTCTCAGCCTTTAAGAATACAATTGATCACGAGAGTAACGTATTATACAATCCGCAACGAATGAACGAGTGTCGAAGAAATGAACGAAAAATAGTTGAACTCGATCGAAGAAACTGAATTATCAGAATTTTTAATTTTTTTTTTCTTTTTTCCAATATTTGAAGAATTTTTTTTTTATACAATTGAAATTAATGGAAAAAAATAATAGCACAATCTCGTATCAGAATTATTCTTCGTTATTTTTTTATTAAAATTTTATTATTCATTATTCATCCGGATTATGAAAGTTGCAAAAATTTTTTTTTTGCTTTTTTTTTCTTCTCTCTTTCGCTTACTCAGTTGCATTAAACGACCATATTGTTAGCTCGTCGACATTCCGGATAAATATACGACACTGATCCACCCCTTTTACAGCTGCTTTATAAATACCAGGCTAATTTATGCTCGAACTAAACGCTCGACACTCTCTCCATTTCGTGTTTCGTGGCTCTACTCTTCTCGTTATTTGTCATCTATTTCTACACACTTAATCACAAACGTTTAACTACCAACTTTTTTTTCCACCCCATTGAATCTCCCCGATGCTTGGCCTCCAAAAATTACTGTCAAATCATCATTCGACGGTAAATCTTTACTCCCTACATTAAAAACCATTTTTTCTTAACAATTGTTATTTAGAAATGTTGAAAATTTTTTCATTTTACCGTAAATTTTCTAAATTAAAAATCTTTTTTTTTTCAACAATTGCTATTTAAAAATGTTAAATCGTTAGATTTTACTGTCAATTTTCCATATTAAAAATCTTTTTTTTTTTTCAACAATTGCTACTTAAATATGTTAAAATATTAAAATTAGTAATAAATTTTCATTAGCTCGATTGAAAATCTTTTTTTTTTTTTAAACAATTGTTATTTGAAAATGTTAAAATGTTAAATTTAACGGTGAATTTTCATTTGCTAAATGAAAAATCCATTTTTCGAATCGCTATTCGCAAAGGGGATTTTATTCGTGTTACAAAAATTCACGGAAAAGTTGTGTTAATTTAAAAAAAAAAAAAAAAAAAAAAAAAAAATCAAATTTTGAGCAAAAATGTTTTTTTTTTTCTGGAAAAAAAAAACAGAAAATAATGAACGAATTTTTGAAACGAAATAAAATTGATAAATAAATATTATCAAGAGCTAAAATTATGGATATTCTTATTATGAAATCAAATGATCTATATTTGTTGCTCTCGAGGTAGGGCCACGCTTGCACGCAGCTTGTTTCGCGGCTCAGGGAAATGAGGGTCACCGAGGGGATGCGCGGAACGAGCCCTCCTACGAGCTCGTTCCTATCGCACGATCGTGGGGGTGGCTCACTCGGTCTCATTGGTTAGACTCACGTTCCAGCGTTTCGCTCTCCTCACCTAAATAATCCTCTCGTAAATAACAACGAAACGTCATTTCACTTCTGCAGAATTTTGATTTTTTTTATAAAAATGAAAAAAAAAAAAAAATTTTATATTTTCCAATGAAAACAACGAGCAATTTCATTAATTAATTAATCATACTTATTCGTACAATTTTTGTGTAAAAAAAATTTATAAAATTGTAAGAATTTCATCAAATTTCAAAAATTTTGAAAATTTTCGTAACAATTTACAAAATTCAAAAATATTTTTTCTCGAAAATAAATAATATTACAAATGATTTTAATTTATTTAATTTTTTTTGCATAAAATCAGTAAAAATTCGGTTGGTAAAATGAATAAACGATAAATCGAGTTAAAAATAATTGTTGGGTATGAGTTTTAAGGGTGAAAGAGCGTCAGTAACACCAGTTGCGCGAACTCGTAATCGGTGCAATTACGTATGTTAATTTTCTGATTCATCCAACAACTTTCTCTCTCTCTCTCTCTCTTTGGTATAATCCAACTTAACGGATGGTTGAGCATCGCGATGCGCCTGTTCACATTTGTCGACATATATCTTCCCCTCGATTCTACACCCCCGATTTATTCACCCCTACCGTGACTGCATCGACAGCAGGATCATTATTTCGCCATTTAGATCGTCTGACGTCAACGAGACTCTTATTTATTGACAAATAAATACAAAAATAACAAAATAAAATTCATATCCTTGAAATATATACATATACATATTTTGCCCCAAAAATACATTTCGAAACAAAAGCTATTTTCATCCAAATTCGTATTATTGCAGATTTGTCATTTTTACTATTTATTTTAAACGACAAATAAAACAAAATTAATAAAATTTTTCGAAAAACAATTTCCATAAAACAACTTGACAAAATACTTATTTTTGCAATATTTTTTATTCTAAAAAAATACAGCACGAAAATGAAAAATTTATTTAGTAAGTATTCCATCGAGGCAAATTCCGCAATTTTTATTATTCGTGCCGATCAATGAATAAGAAAATTAGAGGAATATTTTAATGTGCAAATTTAATTTTATAAAATGATTGAACAGAAATGATAACGGATGAAAATAATCGTATGAAAATTTCGAATTATTTCATGTAAATAATGAAGCCCGGTTGATGAATGAATGGTTCAAAATTCCTGGGAGATTTTTTTTTTTTTTTTTTCAAGAAAAAGAGGTGACGCATCAAAAATATATAAGTATATTTCGTAAAGATCTCGTTGTCAATAGAAAGATGATCCTGTTTGGTATCAAAGGGTTGTGCGAAGTCCGAGGGAATGCAAGAGATAGAGAGTGATGAAAAAGAAAAAAAAAGGACGTGAAAGAGAAAAGAGTGAGATGCGAGAAGATGCTTGTGAAATTCTTTGTGAAGTGGCGTGTCCGTCTTTTGCGGTCTCTCTTTCTTCACGAGAGTGAGAGAGGAGTTTTAGGTTACTGCTCTTTTCTCAGTCTCTCGCCGTGTGTGGCACTTCAGGTGTCTTCTCGATCCCTTTTCATAGGCAAATGCACCAACAATTTCATTCCTTTAATAATGTTAAAAAAGAAAAACAAAAAATAGAATTGCAGATGGCAGTTTTTTTTATTAAAAAAAAGAATCTGGACAAAAAACATTTTTTTTTGATTAATTAATTTCTCTTTTTTCCCTTTCATAATTATCAATATTTTCCTGTACACGTGTGAATAAAATTAAACAAAAATTGATGATATTTTAATCAATTAACATTTCTCGTCACTTTTTTTTTTATTTCATCAATTCTTGAGCTCTGTTTTCGGTTTTGGAACAAATTTTTTCTCGTCGAGTACCTAACTGCTCCATCATTTATTTATAGATTCGTTTCGTTGTTTATTTTTAATGAAAAATAAAAATAATAAAATAACAAACGAGTTCTCGGTACAGAATTGCACATGTGCTAGGTCGGTTTACTCGAGCAGGTGAAGCATACCAGAAATAGAAGGAGAGAAAGAGAGAGAGAGAGAAAGAAGAAGAGAAAAAGGAGGGATGATAGTGTGTTAGAGTCGTGTGTACTGGTTGGAACAAATACGCGCGCCGATTATAACATACGGGCTGATTATCTCGCGCGGACTTTCCAGCGCGTATTATTGTCGCTTTTATCTCTTTCGTTTGTCGCGAAAAACGCGAGAAAGACATAAAAAAAAAAAAAAAAAAAAAAAAAAACGAGAAAACGATTTATCGATATTTCGTGACGTACTTCCGAGAACACGTGCCACATTTGAGCGATATGAAAAACTCGTTGATATTGCATTTAACAGTATTTTCACGATTTGTTTAAATTTTTCGATTTTTTTTTCTCAATTATTTATCACTGGAGTCTGAAAGCAATTATTTTTATTTTTGCTCAATTTTTATGTTGATAAATTTTTAAAAAATTGTTTTTCGATCCATCAGAAATGGATAAATAAACAATTGAAGCTCCTTCAATGGCACTTGCCTGTTGCACATGTCACGAAATAAATTATCCACGCTTCCCTGCCTCGTCATTCCAATGGATTTTAATAAGGTCTGCTGTGGTCCAGACGAAAAAAAAGGGCTCGTGCCAGGCTGAAAATGATACAGTCCATATGCGATACAAAATGCCACCCCTCGATGACATCGAAAAAATTCGCCACGTATACAGAGTCGAGTATCATTATTCCAATAAATGGGCTCGTGCCAAAGTCGATTGAAAATGAAATTGAAGATTATTTGGTAGGATGATTAGATAGAAAAAAATGTTTGTAGCCTCTGACATTATATTTATTTCATTACAGTTATTTAAGTTTGAAGAAATTGTTGATCGTTGAATCAATTTATTGACAATTAGATTTTACGTAGAATTCCTTATAGGTAAAGCCACGTCCTTCTTTTATGGAGTTGGGAAATCGAACAGAGTTGTTGGTCATCGATTCGAATGTTTTTATAAAAAGTGTCAATTTTTAAATGAAATGGAACAAAATTTCGTGCATCAAGGCTGCTGTAATTACATGGGGGAATGAGCGAGTAAAATAATTTAATACGTGCACGTTGTCAAGTGGTAAATGAATTTTTAATCCGATGATTGATACCTCAATTTGCTTGACCAAGAGTGTGAGTAACGAGACACGATTTTCTTATACCGCAAAAAAAATGAACAGGTGATCGAATCAATTTATGAGGCGAGATAAATTCTTTTTATTGTATTTTTTTTTATTAAGTTAAAAAAAAAATAAAGAAATTGGAAAAAGGTTTTTTTAATTATTTTATAAGTAAATATTAATTTTTTTATCGATAATAATAATAGTAATGCGCTTAAGTACCCTTGAAGTGCAAGCTGCAGATGTCTTCGAGGGTTGTCTGTTTTATTTTTATTTATTCCGAACGGATCGCACCTGTCGATTTTATTTCTTGCATCTCGCCTTCAAATAGTAATAGAATGTCCTGAAAATTATTATTCTCTTACTTCCCCAAAGTATTAATTAACAATTGAAACAAACATAATAATCAGTTGTGGAAAAGAACGATTCCACGTTGATAATACCGCACACAATTCTCACCCAATCATTTGAATAATTGATTTTTTACTCGTAGCTTAGCAACGACCTCGTTTTATCTTTTGAAAACCGCAAAAACATGACCAACATTTTGTGATGCGCAATTATACGTTTTTTGACTTATTTCAAGCCTATTTCTAGATTCGTTTCGACAAGCTTTTGAAAATTCTTATTTTTATCCTGGGGCCTCAGGACTGTTTGGGACTCGTTACAGGAATTTTCATCTTCATTTTCATTTTCATCGAATCACCAAATTTCATAGCGTTTAGAACGTTTAAATCATTATCGAAAGGGTTCCACCTAAAAAATGGGGCCCGATTCGTATTTTTGGGCCCAGGACCCCTCGAAACGAGGCTCTAAAAATTTTATTATCAAATTCCATCTTTTCCCTAGGCTTTTAGCTTTGGAACCATTGAAAACATGTCCGAAAAGTTCGTCAAGAAAATGGGGCCTGATCCACATTTTTGGGCTTGAAACCACTTAGAACATATTCCGGTAAATGTTATCTTCAACTTATATTCCTATCTCAGGTTTTTTATTTTTATGACCATTTGGGACATGAATATGATTTAAGAAAAAGGGTCTGATCTACATTTCTGGGCCCAAAACCTATTGAATCTTGTCGCAAGAAATCTGATCCTCAAATTCCATGGATAATCCAAGTGTTTCCATTTGAGACCATTTCGAACATGTTCGAAACAATTTCATCGAAGAAACGGGGCCTGATTCTTATGTCTTAGGCTAAACCCAATGGGGCCTTAGTCCAAAAGTTTCAGTCATTAGATTTCATCGGATTCCTTCGACAAGTTCGTTTTTCGTGTGGGACCACTTTGAACATGTTCAAAAGAATTTCATCCATGAAATGAGGCCCGATTCATATTTCTGGGCCTGAAATTACATAAAAACTCCTATCAAAGATTCTGGCCCTCAAATTCTCTCGCTACTACGAGTGCTGCAGCTTCGGGACCGTTTGAAATATGCCCAAAGAAATTCAATCGCGAACATAAAGTTAATTTGTTTTGGGCCCAGAACGGCCCGGGACACGTTTGGCAAAGAAAGTACCGTAAATATAGTGATTTTTCGTGATTTTGGTAAATCTGACGACCAGTTGGTAGCTGACCGAGCTGATTTGCTCGCGAATTTCAACGTATATCGGCTCCATTCGTCCAATTCAATAATAACGTCCATACATCCATGTATACATGCACATATAGGTAGATGCGCGTGTCCCGCTCGGGTACAACGTATTTAGTGAGTATTGAGTTTCACACAATAAAGCGCTTTGTGGGATATCCGCTTACGACTGGGGGGTGCGCGCATCCATCCTTCAATCGAGAAACTCTGGGCACCGGGGAAGGGCACCTTGTTTGGGGGGCCCTTCGGACTACGGACGTACGTGCGCGTGCCAAAATGAAAAAAACCGCAAAACGCCACGACCAGCTCTATTGTACATAACATTATACACATATTTATTGATGAATGGGCAGTAACCAGAACTTTGCTTCGACATAAGAGCAGTTTCGAGAAGGTCCCAATTGTAATTGGATTCCAGGAGTGTCTCTGGGCCCTAATAGTTTGAGGGACTTGTGAAGCATTTAAAAAAAAGAGTGTTTTAAATCTTCGTTGCAATGTAGTTTAGGATCGTGTCATTCGATTCGACTATTTATTGGAAGTTGCATGAATACGTTTTGACTCGAACCTTCGAAATCCGATGTGACCTTAACTTGAGCAGGTCAGGACCTGCTAGCTCTTGGACTTGAAGCTCAAAAACTAGTGATTGTCAATTTGCCACAAGAGTATAGTGAAGAGTCCGGAGTGGATGGAAACGCGTGGTAGTTTATGGGGCAGTCACGGAATCCTGGCAGCTGTTCCGGAGTCTCTTCCAACCCTTCTCGAGCGTTCGGTAAACCGCACCGAGTCATAATTCCGTTATTATCCAGTCTAGGATCATCGACGTGGAGTCCTCAAGCTCTTGGAGACTTTCCCTGCAGCCCAAACACTCCTGGGAGCCTCTTGCTGGATCTCCCCAACATGGAGCCTGGTGGAAAATCATTCTTTAAATCGCAGGGCACTTTGAGGTCGTAGATTATGCTCTCTTCTTCTTTTTCGTCTTCTTTTGGACGTAACGTTTGTAAACGTGTGGCTTTCCCTTCATCTTTAATCTCATCTCGTCTCCTTTGTTCCTCACCTCGTAGCATGCATCTCTTATTCAATGTGTCGTCCAACCCTCTCGCGGTCTTTGCTACTTCGTTTTTTATTTCATACGATGACACCGGGACAGGTGCTAGCTGGATCCTAGTGTGGTAGCCTAGTCGTCTTGTCTGCTTTATCCTCCTCCTCGTTTTTTTTCTGCTTTTCCTCTTCTTTTTTCCTCCTCTCTCTCTCTCTTCCTCTCTCTCCTGCCAATAGCATTTTGTCGAACGGTTCCAGTACTCTGTTTACACCGACGAAGCCTCAAGACTTGTGTGTTTGTGCATTTGAAACACGTCTCTCGGAGCACACTGTGCGCGCGGCTCATGCGGGCTCATTAACGGCACGAGCCAACCCACGAAGAGACATTACCATTCCAATGTATATCTCGCTAACACACATGTGTTTATACCGATCATGGGCGTATGGCTCTTCTAGCTCGAGGATAGCTGGCGCGCGCCACTCACGACTACCGATAACCATTTCACTTCGTACCACACGCTTAGTAATATGCATAAACGTTTAACCCAACTCCTATCTCTGATCCTACCACGCTTTTCAAGCCACATCCCTCCATGAAGAACCGTTTTTCACCATCTCATAACGGATTTTTTTTTTTATAAGCGTTTCCTCGTTTTTATACCAACTTGGGAATAATGAAACACAAACCCGTGCGTGTTCGTTAGTGTCTTAATCTTCCTGGTTCGATCTTCAATTAGTTTGAATTTCTGGTCCCCCAGCTGGACTGCCAATTTGTTTGAACTTTTTGGTCAGGCTTAGTTCTGACTGGATCCTTGATTGGTTTGAACTTCTAATCCAGGTAAGAATGCCAATTGATTTGAATTTGACTGCTCCTGGTTGAACCTCCAATTTATTTGAATTCTTGGTCCCGGTCACACGGCCAATGGGTTCGAACTTTTTGATCAGGTTTCCAATCATTTCAGGCTTGTTTGCTCCTAGTTAGACCTCCAATTGATTTGAACTTGACTGATCCTGGATGGACCTTCGATTGGTCTGAACTTCCACTCCTGGTAGGGACCTCATTGCTTCAAATTTAATTGGTCCTCGTTAGATTTCCGTTTAGTTTGAACTTCTGGTCCCAATTGTACATGCAATTGATCTGAACTTTTTGGTTAAGCTTCCAATCTCGGTCGGGTTTTAACTGTTGATAATAACACTGGACCTCTAATCGTCTCTAATTCGACTGCTTCTGGTCGAACCTCAAATAGTTTAAAAAATGACTGATCCCAGTTGGACATCCAATTGGTCTCAACTTTTCAGTCATCCTCCAAACGTTTGGACCTTTCCTCATCCTGGCCGGTCTTCCAAGCACTGTAACCTTGACTCGTTGAGCCGGGGCTTCTAATTGATTCGACCGCTGTTATGACCCGAGGCAGGCATGCTGGCTGCATCCCAGTAACAGCTTTCCGCTGGTCAGGAGTCTGCGACGTCTTACGACCTTGACCAACGGATCGGACGAGTCAACGGGTTCTGGCTGGGAGATGGGAAAGAAAAAGTGAGCGGGACTGGGCACGATTACTCGTGGCAGTCGCGTGCCGCTTGCCCCTTCTCCGTGCCACAATCCCCCGCTGTGCCACCGCTGCTGAATCCGTGCAACCCTGCTCCACGCAATACTCTTGCACGTTTTTCCTCACCGCTCAAATTCCCGAGATATCTAGACAAAACTCTCTTTGCCACAATGAGCTCCAAGAAAACTCACACTGAAATTTTCATCCGAATGAAGCCATTCCTTTTCGACCTCATTTACAACAAATCCAAGTAACCCGTAATCGCTGCCATTATTTTTCTTCAAGTATTGAGCACACGCCGAAGGGACATTACCAACTGCGTGTTACCGGTGACCATGGCTCTCAAAGTCATTCCCAGAGGGGTAATCCCATCATCTCTCATGTTCTGACCTCTTCCCGGACAAATTCTGTCACTGCGCAGAAAAGATTTTCATCTCATAAATTGATTAATGAACTACAGGCAAATCTCTCTACTTCAGAAGCCTTTCACTTGACTGGCAGAAGTAGTAGAAAGCATGAACAAATAACTTCGCATTTTTCTGTTATCATAAAATCCCTCCAATATGGGAAACACCGAACAAGATTATTTCTGCTATTTTCATACGCGTCCGCTAGACCTTTTTCTAACTCTTGTTCCAACCGTGGAACCATGGCCGGAAACAAATTTTAGAAGTTCGTGATGATGATGAGACGCCGAAAATCGGCATCAACATCATTTCCATCATTCTTGCGCCTCCCAAGTCGACGATCATCATTGAATATTCCGTTCCAACCTAAAATCGTTCATTTCTCATGCACATCGGTATCTCTGCTCTGCATGACGAAGATTCTTATCAGTTTTTCGTTATTAGTATTCGTCTGGAAATTTTGCGCATTAATATCCCAACAATTAAAGTGAGAGATTCGATCGTATACGCTCGGAAATAATTGAAGGCGGGACACTTCCCCTCCGGTCCCCGGCTCATTCGAGCCTGCATATTTGAGGCCCAAAACGCGAGCCTCGCTGGGGGCCACTATCTGGCCAAATGGCGCGATCCTATCGAAACTAATTCGACGTTAATTCGTCCGATGTATCACGCGATGATAGGACTCGACTATCATTCCTGATCCCTGCGAAATTCTTATACGGCGAGGAAGGGGGGGAAGCCCCTCTTGGGGGGGAGGGGCTTTGCTCTTGCTCCGTTGCGACCGTGTCCAATTCCGCGTCATTAATTCCATCATACTAACGAAATTTCAGACACGATTGCACGCTACCCCAATTGGCCAATTGGCGATTCATTTTTTTCGTTGATTTTCATCTCGATATTAATTAATTCATTTCAAATTAAAATATTTCATTTTATTCATTTTTTTATATCAGTTTTATAAGATAAATTCATATGATTGAAGATGAAGAAATTGAACTTGAAAAATTCGTCGATAATTGGACAAAAAATGGCCGAACACGAGGATTATTGTTTCTAGGGAAAAATCAGTTGGAATAAACGATTCCTGAAGATTTCTTGCCATTCTTCAAGATCCCATATCGAAGAGAGAGAGAGAGTGAGAGACACACAGAAATTCAGAATATCAAACACGAACGCTCGGGGCGTGTACGATTACACTCGTTGGCCTTCCACAACGAGAAAAAAGTGAAGGGAGACGCATCAGTCAGAGAGAATTTCAAAACCAAACAAAAAAGGACACATGAAAGAGATGAATTGCGGTATTATTAGCGTAGTAAAAAAAAAAAAACGTCAAGTTTGTCTAATTGCACGACTCTGCTTTCATTGGCCAACTACATCAGTGTCAAACGATCTCCGAGCATCGAATTATTCGGTGATCCTTCGCAACGAGGATTTCGATTTGTTTTTGCCAAATGATTTAGTTTTTTCTTTTATTTAAAGGGATATCGGATAAAGAATAATATTTCATGGTCTTTCACGTCGAAACTTTTATCTGATGATTCGAATTGGCCATGGGAGGTCTCCGGAGGCACGTGACTCCGAAGTCACCCTCTGGATGTCACTCGAAAATATTTTATTCTCGATCCTCACCGTTTTTCACTTTCACCCGAAATATTTATGCTTTCTTTTCTCAAAAATCTTCGGCAGATGTTTCTAACTCGATCTGATCACAACTTGGAGGAAGTAGCTGATGAATTTTTCCAAAAAAAAAAAAAAAAAAAAAAAAAAAATCAATTTCGTTGTTTTTACCATTTTTATCTCACGGATTTTGCCCTCATTGAGAAACAATCGATAAATAAACGGAATATTGACAATTTTTTTTTAAAAAGCTTCAGCACCAAAAAAGCGTTGAATCGAATCAGAAGGAAAGAGAAAAAAAATTTTTTTACTTCAATTAATGAATAATCTCTCGAAGAGCAAAGCAAAAAAACATCGTAAAAGTGTCAAATTGTCTGTTATTTCGTCGTTGACTGACTGTCATAAAAAATGATCAGGTGACAACGGGTCCGAGGATGTGGGGGTTCCTCTAAAGTGACAAGTGACAAAGTATTTTAACTTTCAACAAAAGTATCGAGGCTTTCGAGAATAAAAGTAGAAAAAAAAAATAGATAAAAATAAAGTGTCTTTATTGGGAGTATTAAAATATTTATATACACTTGTACAAAGGGAGGTAAATGATGTGGGAATCGTGTGAATTTTCGAGTTGTCGAGTGCCAGCTATTTTTCGATTTTTATATCCATTCCTTTTTCTCTTCCTTTTCATTCATAAAAAAAAAAAAGAAAAAAAATAATGTATATTTCTCAATTTTCGTACAAACGTACAGACGGTCAACGAATACGATGACCCTTATTCATTTCGATCGATGCCGATGCCGGAGCACAGGTTTTTCTCGATCTCGTACAATTCGTGCTCACAAGTGCAAACGGAGGGATGGAAAGGAAGAAAAAAATCGTTTCTTAAGCACCTCTCGATACCATTTTTCTTCCTCTCTCTCTTTCTCACCTCTCGCCCGGTAGCTCCTTCGACCACCAAAGAATCTTTTTTTCTCTTCTTCTTCTTCGTCTCTTTTCTTCAACAAAAAAAAATAACTCCTGGACCACTCGGGGGTCCAGAAAGGAATTGCTCTCCCTCTCTCTTCCACTTTCTTTTTCATTTTTTTTTCTCTCTCTCTCTCTCGGGCGCGTGGGTCCAAAAATGTTAAAGTTACGATAAATCAAGTTTCTTCTTCTCTCTCTCTTTCTCTCTCTCTCCATAACGCTGTATATCTCTAACGATCCTCGTACCGAAAATAAATAACAAAAAAAAGGGCACGCTCGATTTGTTGTGACGTCGTTTCGATTGTAATTTGTCCGCCCCTTATATCCAATCAGATTTATGTATCTCAGATATTTAGCACCACTTTTTCCCCATTAAAAAATTAAAAAAAAAAAAATTTTATCGAGAAATCATTAACGATCATTTTTTATCATTCGTAAATATTTATTTATCAGTATAATGAGCAATTTGACGAAAAAGCAATAACGAAGTACAGTGACATCGGAAATTGATGAAAATTTGGAGAAAAAAATCCAAAATTAACATTTTTTGAAAATTTTTCATCATTTTAAAAAATTGGACGAAAAACTGGAAAAAAAAAATGTTGTTCGAACATTATTCACTGATCGTTCGATAATTTCGAAAAAATTTCACCAAAAAAAAGTGATCAGCAACGAGAGTAAGGAAAATAATTCCTGAAAAAAAATGAAAATAAAATAAACGTCGATAATCCGGTGTTAAAGACGATTTTTTTTTTTTCGACGGATTCGAATTGAAAAGGGTACTCGCGAGTTCAAATCGAGGCACGAGGAAGAGCGATATTTTTATTTCTTTTATGTTTTCATGCTCGGAAATGCTTGTCCTTCGTAATTATCTCGCGCCAGGTGAATTCGCGGCGTTCGTAAGATAAATATATACACATAATATTAATGTGTATATGTATACATGGATAATCGTAGAATTGAAAAATGAGAAAAAAAAATCTGTGCCGTAGATCGTCTTCTCGTTGGTGTATTAATTAAACACCGCCCAGCACCGGTCGCTTACGAGGCCTTCACACGTGTTTTTGCAAAAAACTCGAAACATTTATGAGAATGAAAAAAAAATGAAAAAAAATTAAAAAAAAAATAAAATATTGCAGGTGTGCACGATGCTGGATTTTTTGTTAATCGATTTATCGTTTCACTTTCAATTACAAAATCTTGTGAAATTGTATGAAAATGAGAATAATTATTGTCGGTAGGTATATCGTTACAGAAACGAAAGGACGATCGATCTCAATCGATTTGTGCCACGAATTCAACATTTTTATTTTTTCATATTTTTTTCATTTTATTTTTTCCCACCCCCGATAATACAAAAAATGAGAGAATCAAATTCTCAAAAATCAAGGAACAGACGAACGCGAACGAATCGCTCGTCGAGGGTCGCGATGATCGATCGATCGTTGCGCAATCCATTTCTTCACACTTTTTTTTTTCCTCGCTCCACAGAATTCACTCGATCTTGAGATGTATATATTTTCTCCCCTGGCGAAAAGACATTCTTGACGCCTCGTCTTAAAGATCCTCCGCAACGCTATCGAGCTCCCTCTCTGCTCCTCCATCATTTTCTCGCTCCGATTTTTTCACTTCTCTTTCCATATCACGGCTCCTCAAGATTTTATTTGGTAAAAAAATCTCACGCTCGTATGCGTCGTCCAGGATTTTTTGGAATCTCACTTCACCCATGACTTACCTTGAGCAGTTAAATTCTAAAATTATTTCGATTTTTTTTTGTTTTTTCTCATAATTTTTTCGTTTTCATAAAATTCGGGATTGAGATCCAATTTTTTTATTGATTTGGAAAAAAAAATCTCTCATGGCAATTCTTTGGGTTACAAAAGAGTGGGGAAATAATTATTAATAAAAAAAATATCGAAAATTCCTGAGTTTAACGAACATCCGATACTCGGACTTCCGAAATTTCTAATTTTGCATTTTAATTCTGGATAATAATCAAAAAATGATTTTCACGAAAAATTGGGTTTGAAAAACGAATTTTTTTATGAGAATTTCAACAAAGAACGTTTCAATTGACTTATCCAACGATTTTTCACTTTTTCTTGGAATGTTTAGGCTTCGAGAATGGTGAAAAAGGAATTAAATCCGATTCGACATTGGTCGTCGGACAAATGTTGGATCCGAAGCGCACGAGAAAAGAGTAAAAAAAGATTGAAAATCGTGGGCGAGATTTGATGGATCACTCATACATCCCCAGTAATTTTTTCATTTGACTTTTTTTTCTTCCCGAATCGCGACGCAACTAAATTCCCGAAATTACAAAAGTCGAAGAATCATCCCTTAGAAATGGGGCTCCCCCATGATCATTCGATCGAGTCAAAAAAAAAAAACATGTTTGAGTTATAAAAATGCCTGGAAGGAAAAAGTCGAGAAAGGAGGGGGGGGGGGGAATAAAAAAAATAAAGAGATACATCACGAATTCTGAAGGGCTGAGGCCCTGGCGAAGCAGGGCCGACAGCCCTTCCACTTAGTCGGGAGGTGGGCCAGCTCAACCGCACTGCCAAACCTTCGACAAAACCTCTTTATTTACGGAGCTCCGAAAGACCCACTGACAACTCCCTTCAAAAGACGTTTTTTTTTCAAAGTTTTTTTTTTTTTTTTTTTTTTTTTTTTTCTTTTTTTTCGACTCTTTCACACAAAAGCTTTTGGCTCGATGTCTCAGAAGTGGAAAATGCAACCTGTCCATGGGATCCACTTTTATGGATCGTACACTTACAATTTACAAGAAAGAAAAAAAAACGATAAATTCACTTATTGAGACAAGTGCTATGAGGCTGTGAAATTTTTACGATGGGAAATCACTGCTTCTCAGTCTCGATCGATCACCAACAGCCTGGGAACAAAATGTTTCATTTTTATCGACTATTAACCGCATTGATTAATGAGATTTTCGATCGATTTTTAAGCTTTTGCTACTTCAGAATTTTCCTCTGACTATAATCGAGACTTCCCTCTGATCCGCATTGTTTCTGCTTTTTGTTTCAAAACCTTTTGACCTCTAACGGGAAACTTTATTTTGAGGTCACGACCTTCCTCAATTTCTTTAGACCTTTCAATTTTTATCGCCATCTCCTGCCATTTTTTTTAAATTTTATTTTGTCCTTTTTTTTCCTCGACGATCTTTGATTCGACGTAATTCATGGTAATTGCTCGTATTCCCTTCTCTCGCAGTTCGCTCATTCGAATTTCATCTTTTTCCTTTTTTTTTTCTTCTTCACCGAGCCTTCGCTCTTCGAGCAGGTGGATCGCGAGACCAGATTGCACGTAACGACAATTTTATCAGGCGAATAAAATGTGCCAACTCGATTCACTGATTTCTCCTCTTTTTTTTTTTTTTTAATACTTTTTTTTATGTCTCATTCACCGTCGCTTGTTCTCGACAATCGAGACATGTTTATTGACTTTGGACCACCTGCAGTTTTAAATGAAAGGAAAAATCGATTTTCACAGCAAGAATTGAGCAAAATCGAATAAATGAAAAAAAAAAAAAATATTTTGATTTTACGAATTTTTTTTTTTTGTTTCATCATTTCGAAGAATTTTTAAACGAGAAATTTTCTGCTGACGATAAAAATAATAAAAAATGAAAATTTGACAGCAGAACGGGATTGAAGTAAGGAATTTTTGAAAAATCACTAATTTTCGAACGTTTCGAGGGTTCGTCGATTGAAAAATTCATTCACATTCATCCGAGCTGCCGAATTCGATTTCGAAATTTAGGAAAAATAACTTTTGTCCGCATATCCTTGATCGGGCGTAACGATAATCGAATTTTCGTAGATTTTGTGGGCGTGAAGAGGATTTTCCATCGAACGTATGATGAAAGAAATCACGAACGTAACCGGTTCATTTTTCTCGCATTAAATCGGCCCATGAAGATATTTCATTGTGACGCTATTTTTCCCTCCCGGGATTGCGGATCGTCCGAGGGAATAAAGGCTTTTGTAAAGGGTTCGGTGACGAGGCAGAAAAAAAAAATTTGGCTCGTGCCTACCTTTTGCGTTATTACATTATGTTGCACCCTTTTGAAAATCACAATAAAAATAATAATAATCATAATGACAATGGTGTTTACGGGAATGAAGAAATCGCTTTTTCCCATGAGCGAATCCGTTTCGAGAGACACGAATTTCGTGGTGTTTCAAAATTTGTAGAAATCAAGAATTTTGAAAAAAATTTACAATTTCAGCGTACTTCGGAGAAGGATATTTTATTCGTGGTGAAATAATGACTGGATTGAAGAAATATGTGATGAAATGTATACAACAAATAGCTGAGAAAACCAATGAACATTGATCGATCGATCAATCGAAATCATGCAAAATCGTTGGATTTTGAAAAAATGGAAAATTTCATCGAAATACAAAAATCAATGAAATTGACGCTAAAAATTTGTGACAAATTTGATTTTTCGTTTTGCTTATTCCATTTGACAATTTTATTTTTGATTTTCTTTTGAATTATTTTGAATATTTCACAATTTTTGATATTTTTTTGAATTTAATGATTCGAAAGGAGCTTTTCTCATCGAAATTTTTATTGATTCGATAAAAAATGGAACTCGAGCCAAGAATAGAGAGAAATAAATTATTTTTTTTAGAAGTTTTGATAGTTTGTCGAAATTTTACTTATCGAAGAACAGAAAATTGCAGTTTTTTTTGCATTCAAATTCATTCTTTGTTGAAACTCGTCGAATGACGTCACATTGAGAGAACGTTGGGAAAGAGAGAGGAATAGAGAGGGAGAGAGAGAGAGAGAGAGAGAGAGAGAGAGAGAGAGAAAGCGATGAATCTCTCGGACAAGAGAGGCGCTTGCATCCTCTCAGCTCCAGGTGATTCTTGCCACAAAAACCACACACGTATAAATATGTATATAAGTATATACGAATCCCCGAGGATCATTCGAGAAGAGTCGAACATATGTTTACGAACAATGTGCGGTTACCTCGTGTCCCCACCCCCGCCCTTCGGGTACGAAACGTCGAGTTTCCCGAGCGAATAACGTTTGAGGCAGAACATTTACGAGAAAAAGGTTCGAAAGATTCGTTTTTTCAATATTTTTCAAAATAAAATTTTTTTTCGAAACAAGTTTTCTCTATTTTTCACTAAAAACTCATTTAGAAATGACGTTTCACACATTTTT
This sequence comes from Campoplex nolae, assembly GCA_037893425.1. Lineage (NCBI taxonomy): Eukaryota > Metazoa > Arthropoda > Insecta > Hymenoptera > Ichneumonidae > Campoplex > Campoplex nolae. The sequence goes on from JBBLXU010000655.1 coordinate 1,370,487, forward strand.
TCAAATCGAAGTTCGACTTTTAGACAATAAAGAGTGATTCACAAACAGGAAAAGCAAAAAACTGTTTTTTTTTCCAAATTGTGATCAAAATTTTGAATAAATCATATGAAAAACCTTTCATCACATTTTTTGTAACAAAAATGGAAAATTTATCGAAAGAAAAATCTCATTTTCCCAAAACATTAATCGAAATCTGAACAAACTTTATCAAAAAGAAATTTTTCACGTATTTTTAGTAAAAATTGGAAATCGAAAGAAAAAAGAACGAATTTTTTCAAAAAATTAATGAAAAACTTGACGAACTTTATGAAAAAGAAATTTGGCACATTATTTTGGTGAAAGTAACGAATTGGATTTTCGAAGAAAAAAAAGAAATCTTGGATATTTCGTAAAACGGCGATAATTCGGAAGAATGTGATAAAAGCTTCGGTGGCGATTAGAAGGGAGTCGAGAAGCGTTCGTTAATCAGTCGTTTTATCTCATTTCATCGTGAATTATCCCTCGTGTCTTTAAGCGCGAAAAGTCCGGCAGCTTTGCTCTTATCGAGACACGTATGATCCTGGAGTAAAGCTTAAGGCGATAGAGCTTCATTCCTCACGGTTAATCTCCCTTCGGCGTTCTTCCCTTGCCCGCTCTCGCTTGCCAGAACTGTTTGCCCTTCACGAGTAGCGAACGAGCAGCTCGTAACAATCGAATCACGGGGACTAACTAGTTTGTTCGCGAGATCGTTTTTTTCGAAGACCCTCAATCGACCTAATTGAGATAAGAAACTAAAGTCCGACGAAACTCGAAGAAGAAATTGTGAGATGAAGAGAAAAAGGCTCAGTGAGTCGATAAAATTTGAGTTTTTCTCGTCGATTCTATCTTAAATTCGAAACTCAATGCAATCAAAAGAAGTTTAAATGAATAAAAAGAAGAATTGGCTGAAATTCAATAGAGAAGAAATGAAGAAACGAAAAAGAAATACCGAACAAGAAATGAAGAAGAAAAGAGAAATGAAGAAATAAAGAAACGAACAAAAAATGAATGAAGAAATGAAGAAACGAACAAGAAAAGAATGAAGAAATAAAGAAACGAACAATAAATGAATGAAGAAATGAAGAAACGAACAAGAAATAAATGAAGAAATAAAGAAGCGAACAAGAAATGAATGTAGAAATGAAGAAACGAACATGAAATTAATGAAGAAATTAAGAAACGATTAAGAAATGAAGAAACGAACAAGAAATGAACGAATAAATGGAAAAACGAATAAGAAATGAAGAAGCGAAGAAGCAAAAATGAAGGAAATGAAATGACAAGTGTCTGAAATTTGATATCCGCTGACGGAGGGGCATCGATCGATCGATTGATATATATACATTGGATCAAATTATAAATCGAGGTCAATCAATTGACACTTGGTCTCGTCAGAGAGATCCTGAAGTGCGAAAAAAAAATTGAATAAATACGTGTGGGTAAAAAAGGAAGATAGTTAATTGTTAGTTCTCAGGTCGTGTTGCATTTTCAAAATGCGTTTAAATTACGACAACGAGCGCGCGCGCGAATGAGCTGGAACAGAAAATGGGATAATTTGCCTTTTTCTGCGGGTACAAACAGATCACGGGAGAATAAAAGTGTATGAGGAAGCAGGCGCGTGGCACGGAGACGTGTCATTTCATACCGAGTCCGAGACGCAAATTAAAAGAAAAAAGACCCTCGAGGTGTATACGCCTCGGAAATTATCATGCATCTCGAGAGCATCGGATAACATCTGTCCAAAGAAAAATGAGAGAGAGAGAGAGTGAGAAAGAATTTTTTTAAGCGATTTACTCGGACTCGAGTATATTACGAATAAAAAATGACAAAAATGAGTAAATAAATGAAAAAAAGGCGAGTGATATCGTGAGGAAATGTCCGGTGGCGATTTTTCGAGGCTAGAAAAATGTGAATCGACAAGCAGGTGCGATAGTCACGCAACAAAATACAAGATTTTTTTTCCCCCTGGCACTCAAACTTTTTTTTAATCTTTATTTCTCAATTTTTCATCCATCGTGCTTTATCGGGTTTCACGAGTAATTATTACAGCGAGAAGGTGCCCAATGCTTTATAGCAGGTTTCGTGATCAACCTTTCTTTTTTTTTTTTTTTTTTTAATTTTTTATTTCACCTTTACAAACTTTAATTCACCTTTATCGATGTATCGATGTATGATTACCAACTGGTTATATCCTCCGAACAGGCACACCCAGGCATTTAAAATAATCGTTCGTCGATAATTACGATCGTTTCGTCACTTGAAAACTAAATTTTCACGATTCAACACTATAATTTCCGATTTTTTTCACACTTTTTCTATCCAACGTTCAATTCGTCTCAATCTTCAACGTTCAATTCGATCTGAAATTTTGTTTTTTCAAATTTAGTGTAAATTTACATCTGAATTCTTGAAATGACAATAAAAAAAGAAAATATTCTCATTACTTGATTACGCCGATTTTTTCTTTTTTCGTTTTGTTTGTTTTTCACATAATTTCATTCTGAAGGGTGCATCAAACCTTTGACCGAGAAACACGCTTCTTTTGTGCCTCTTTTTTTGCACGAGGATTGAGCCAAGTGTAGGTCAGTTAGACCAGAACAACTGGTTTTCACTTCGCCGCCTCCCCCCCCCCCCACTTCACTCCCCTCTGGAGACGGTTCCTCTTGTTTTACTCAATCTTTCCTTTCGAGTTTGCAATCAAACTCAGATTGGTTCGTTACATCATTAGCGAAAATGTACAGAAGTTTCTTGTTCATTTGTTTATTCATTTATTCATTCTTTCATTCGTTCACTCATTTACTCATTCATTTGTTGTTTCACTCACTCATTTATTCATTCGTTCGCCAATTCACTCATTCATTCATTCGTTCGTTGATTCACTCACTCATTCATCCATTAATTCATTCATTCGTTGATTCACTCATTCATTCATTCATTCATTCATTCATTCATTCATTCGTTGATTTACTCATACATTCATTCATACATTTATGCTTTTAGTCATTCATTCATGCATTCATTTATGCATTCATTTATGTATTCAATTATGCATTCATTTACGCATTCATTTATGCATTCATTTATGCATTAATTTACGCATTCATTTACGCATTCATTTATGTATTCATTTATGCATTAATTTACGCATTCATTTATGCATTCATTTATGCATTAATTTACGCATTCATTTATTCATTCGTTCGTTGATTCACTCATTCGTCTATTCATTCATCAATTCATTTGTTCATTCGTTCATTCTTCCATTCATTTATTTTTTACTTTATTTGATTACCATAAAATGAATAATTTTCTAGATGAGGCATGCCGATAAAAAAGTATAGAAAAATAATTTTTCCCAAGCCCGTGAGATCGAGAATCGAGTGCTTCCATTTGAAAACCCTGCAGGATTTCTTATGTGATTTATACATGTATATATGTGGTTGCTACAAAAACCCCATTTGATCCAAGTCCGAAAAATACTGCGGTACAACTCGAGTGACACTCGATAAAAAGTGCACGAACGTCTCTCCATTATCGAGAGTCAAAAAACCGAAAAGAATAAAGAGAGAGAGAAAGAGAGAGCTCGCTACTATTTCAAGAGTGTTTCCCTCGGTCCTCGAATCCTCGCGGGGAGTCCTCGGGTTTTGGGAAAAAAATGAAGGTCCAATCTCCACGAATAATAAACGCTAAAAATACAACAATTCGATAGAAAAAAAAAAAAAAAACTGTTGCGATATCGAAAATCATCGTTGTTCTTGCGTGAAAAAAAAATAAATAAATAAATGAATATCGAAAATCTTTTTTCCCCTCCTCTTTTTTTTACTTTTGTTTCACCATTCAGATTTCTTTCGGTAAATTAGCTTCGTCGGTTTGTCCCAAACCCCCCTCTCGAGGCCTCCCGGGAACTCGAGCGAATTCGATATTATCAAACTTTTTGACATTGCCATAGAAGAATTGAGATTCGTCGTCGAGATTGTCCGACCGTTTTTCCCCTCTTGTCCTCTCAAGCGTTTTATCTTTTTTCACCTTCCCGCAATTCCTTCGCATTTGTAAAAGCGAGTGCGCTAAAACGCTCACGTCGCTGAAGTCACGTGGAGAGAAAAAAAATGAATTTTTTCACTGATTTTTCAGGCGAATACACCGAGAAGAAAACAGCCTCGAGATCAAATATCAATCTCGAAATCAATCGCTCGGAAATAATCGGGCGAACAATTTTTATTTTATTTTCTTCCGTTTTTTTTTTTATTTTTTTTTTTTTTATCCCAAACAAATATTCAAATCCCCATTTCTGATGTGTTTTGAATTTCGATAATACAAATCCACCAAAAACCAGCCTCGAAATGGTGTCGAATTCGAAAACAGGAAATCAGACTTTCGGAGCTTTTCCTCTCAGCTAAACACGCCTAATAATGTACTCCATATTTTTTTTTTTTTTTTTTTTTTTTCGTCTCGTTGAAACGTCGACGCGAATATAGAGAGCAGAAAAATCGTATTCATATTTTTGTTGGCTCAGAGGAAGGGGAAGAGCCTTGAAGTGGCAATTGTCAGGGCTCGAGGAATAAGGGATTATCGACACCTTCGTCTCAATTCTTTTCTCGTAAGAGCTCCTAAAATATTATAAATTTCTTTGAGCTCATAAACTGCAGGGTTATTCGAACTGTTGTAACCTCCATTTTTTTTCATACAAAGGGTGTCCCGAAAGTGATCAATTCAGACATCGACAAATCTCTGATTCAACGACGAAAAAAAATCGATTCACTCATCGTTAACTTTCTCGAGGGAATTGAACAATTTTCAAAATTCGAAGTAAAAATCGCTGGAAATATGAGCAGACAAAAAGAGAGCGAAATTATGATTTTTTTTTAAGCCAAATAAATGAAAAATTGACTCTCAAACTTTTTTTATGAATTTTTGAATAAAAAAAATAAAAATGTGAAAATAAAAATGCACACAAAAATAAAAATTACATAAAATTGGTTGAAAGAAAAAAACCAATTTAATTATTTTGTTTTCCGGGATAAATTTAGGGACACCCTTTGGACATATTTAAATAAGTTTTCAACCGATATTTTGAGGACACGTTCTCCTTCGATGAGCCTTTAAATATACGGGCTATTTGAAGCTTGGAGCATTTCTTAAGGGTGTTTTTTTTTCTTCTCTCTTATGTTGTATACTTGTTGCACAATGTAATACTATCCCCTGGTCTTTGTCAGGAACGAGCTCTTTACCAGTCTCTTTATCGTGCCAGACGAACGAGGAGACGAAAGAATTACAAGGCTCGATCTAATTTTCCAAAATCATTGAGAGATCAATCATGAAACATTTTTATTCGTTCGATTTCATTGACGAAATTAACTAAAAATGAACATTGCCAACAGAAATTAAAAAAATAACCAAAATATCCAATTTTTTTTTTAATTTCAATGATTCTAAAATGTTTTCCAATCTCCGAACTTCGAAAGCAAAAAATTCGAAAAAAAATTCAACAATCTCTGAATGTCGAAATCGAAATTTCACGGCTTCAAAAATTTTTGTTCCCTCGATTGTTGAAAAATTTGGCCAAAAATACATTTTGGCCGTCAAAATAAAAATTTAGAAGACGATAAATTGAAAAATTCTTCGAAAGTACAGAAATTTGATGAATTAAAAAATTCTCAAACGTTTTTTCATCTCCAAAATAATTAAAAAAAAAAAAAATCGAAAAACAAAAAAAAAGTTTTTCGACACGAAGAGATCGAAACAATAAAATTCGAAAAAAAAACTTGTCGGAGTCCGGCGATCGCGTAAAAGGTCAGAAAACATTTCTGCATTCGAATGCAGAAAAAAATTGAAAAAAAAAAAAAAAAAAAAACAATTCAATGCGATTTTAATTACATCGTAAATCATCGGTATAATCAAAGCAGTAGATTTACGTTGACAAAAGTACATAAATAGTCATTAAATATGCATTCACAACGGGTGTTATAAATATCACGTTAATGGTCAGTAAAATTGTACCGAAGTAACAGTTCGACCCTCGAATTTCCATTTAAGCGATATATACGACGACATTGATACCGTGGATGAAAATGATTGGAGGGGGGAAAAACATTTTGGCACGCGCCAAAGGGAAAAATCTATTTTTCCATTCCTCGGCCTCGTTAGCGATCGATTGTTCGGACATTTTTCTCTCCTCGTATATATTTATATATTATGTGGAAATGTCCCTGACTCTCGTCGCTGACCTCGAACGTCCTCGAATTTACAACTTGCAGATGCAAAGCACAATACTTTCACCGAACAACACTCGAGACATAAATTTTTATTTTTCGATCCTCATTTTTCTAACGAAACATTCGTTCGAATGCAACTTTACGAATGAAAAATCGTTTCATTCATCTTTATTAACTCCTGACACTGAATTACTATTAAAATCACATCATTTTATGGTTTTTAATCGAATATTTCATTCCCACAGAATTAAAAAATTTGTTATAAAATTTTTATTTTTTACTTAATTAACTTTCAGTAGAAACTCCCACGACGAAAATTCCATCGTTTTCCACCCCTTTTTTATGTTATTTATTTAGAGTTAATTAGAAATTAGAATCGAATAGAAAAAAATGGCAATGAAATGTTTTTACATTCCTCGATCGAGCTCATCGAAGTTTTTAATGAAAATCTTACGAATGGGAATGAAATGATAAACGAGAGATAAATTCGGTTGTTTGATCGACGTTTTGGTTAATACGAATAAATAAGAAAAAAAAAAAAAAAAAATCTATGATCCCTCGAGCCCTCGAAAAATGGGCCTGAAGTGTCTTTAGGGTAACAGTAGCCTTTGCTCAATGGGATAACTCACAAATGCACAGCGGGAGGGCCCCCGAACCTTTTTTTCTCTTCCTCTCTCTTTCTCTCTCTCTCTCTCTCTCTCTCTCTCTCTCTCTCTCTCTCTCTTTCCCCCTCCCTTGCTGTTTCTTTCTCTCTTCCGGGGCTTGCTCTCGAGATCGAGTGTTCGATACGAGTGTCACTAAGAGGAGGGGTGAGACGATCGTAATAATAATGTCTCTTGTACTCTCACGTCGATATCGACCTACCAATGCCAATACCTTTCGTCCCAAGTGGAAATTTAATATGTTTATTGCTGTGAGAATGTGCCTCGAAACTTTTTTTTTTCCTTCTCGACGTTTTTATCGAACGATCCTGAACCAATTTTTGACTTTTTTTTACACGATCCATTACTTTGGAGACTTTTTAAAAAAATATTATTCATGAAAAAAGAAAAAAATATCAGCGTTGATTGCACATCGATTTTGTACTTTTTGTTGTTAATTGTTGAATTCGTTTAAACTATTTTTAAACAATTTTGTAATCAATATTTGATGCGCTGTTGTCAAGTGAGTTGATCGTTTATTTGGAAAAAAAATTTAGTGTCAATGATTTTGTTTGCAGCTCCAAAATCGCCATCAGCAAAGGGTGAAAACACGTTTCGAATACCGACAGTGGATCACGATGAACGGAGGTTCGTTGAAATTAAAAAAATTAATAAATAATGATTTTTTATTGAGAGGCTAATTTAGAAATTTGATTTCTGGGTGTTAGCCGTTAATAATGAAAATGATTGACACAAATTTTCGGGTATTTGACTGGTAAACAAGAATAATGCAATTTTCAATTAGAAATTTTGATTCGATAATAAAATAATCAAAAACAAAAGCATAAAAATGAAAAACTATAATAAATGATGGTAAATTAATGGATAATTAATGAAATCGTAGGAAGTGCTTGATAGATCGAATCGATGAGATGTTAATATCGGTATTAGATCAATTATGTTCGGGTGAAGAGCCGAAACTGTTCTACAACAGAACAACGATCGATACCTTAGCGGAACAATTGGAAACATTCGATTCGGGAATAATTCCAATTGGCGAGTCGCCAGGAACGTCGAATTCGATGGATAGCGATTTCATTGAAAATGACATGAACAATGACTCGGGAATAGTCGACTATCTGGAGGAAAAATCAGAGTGGAAAACTGAATTAAAGTACAGAAAACGAATAGTCGATTTCAAACGAAAGAATAGCAAAAACAAATTTATTCTCATTGTGCGAATGATGTACAAATTTCGCGAGTTACTGGTTGAAAACCAAACAGAGTTAAGACGCGCAATGTTTTACGAACTTCAAGCAGACGACGGTATTGCTCAATCGGTAACGAAACAAAAGCACATCGACGATATTGTACATATCGTAGCCAATATGCTCGATTGCCCAGCGTGGGCCATACGTACGTTTTCATTTATTCATGTATCATTAATTAATTGACTACTTCATTTTTTTATTCATCCGTTCATTCAATTATGCTTTATTTTCATCATCTAGGCTTTCATCCGAGCATTGATTCATTCATTCATCCGTTCAATAATTGATTCATGTAATAAGTCATCCGTTTGTTAAATCATCCATGCATTCATTCAACCAATTATTCATTCGTTCATTTATTCATTCATTCACTCAATCATTGATTCATTCAATAAGTCATCCATTAATCAAATCAACCATGCGTTCATTCATCCAATCATTCATTTGTTCATTGATATAATCTTTCGTTTGTTCATTCATCTTATCATTCACTTGTTCATTCATTCATTCATTTGTTCATCTAGTCGTTCACTCATTTATTCATCCATTCATTTGTTCGTTTACTCATTCATTCATCCATTCATGGATTCATTCATTCATTCATTCATTTGTTGATTCACTCATTCATTCATAGATTCATTTATTCATTCACTTACTCATTCATTCGTTGATTGACTCATTCATTCATTCATTCATTCATTAATTCATTCATTCATTCACTTATTCATTCGTTGATTGACTCATTCATTCATTCATTTATTCATTCATTCATTCATCCATTGATTCACTCCTTCATCCATTCATTCGTGAATTCACTCATCCAATGAAAAATCCATGAATAATATGATCGAAAAATAGATAAATGATACCTGAATTTTCGAAAATTTCATAACACATGTAATAAAAATTTGGTAAATCATATTCAGATTTATAATAAATATACATTATGTCCTTTACAGCATTGGTTCCATCGGCGAAAGGTCTTTGTGCAGGAAATTTGAAAATAACTTTGAGGAATAAGAAAATCATCGACTGCAGAGGAGACGCAGGTATTGGCATTTCGCACAATTTTTCAAGCGCTATTTCCCTGACGACAAGCGCCGATTTCGTTCTTGTTGTCGAGAAAGATACGGTTTTTTACAAGTTGCTGCAAGAAAATTGTCCACAAGCTTTAAACTGCATACTCATTACTGGCAAAGGATATCCCGACATGGCAACGAGGATGCTGGTAACAACGTTGGCCAACCATGCCAAACTTCCAGTATTTATTCTCGTCGACGCTGATCCTCACGGGATAGAAATTTTCTTCACGTACAAGTAAGATTTCAACTTTTTTTTTTTTTTTTTTTTAATAATTCAAATTGTACTTTTCCATTTTGTCTCATCGAATGGATCGTTGATCTTTTCGTTTCTTAGTCATTTTGACGTATCAGTGAGATTTTCAATTCCAAATCATCAAATTCCATCGAAATTCCATGAAAAGTAATCTGAAAAAAAAAACCAATAAAAAAAGCACACACACATTTTGGAAAAACCATTTTCAATTTTATTCACTAAATTCGTACAAGTGTTGAATCGTTTTGGGGGAAAAAAAAAAAGTTTGCCACATTTGAATTTAAATTCAAATTTTTTAACTCAGTATACTCCGATTTTGAATTTTTTCCTTCTATTTTATCAATCTAATCTTCAATTATATGTTTTTTTATTTTTTATTTTTTTATCAAATTGAGGTTCGGATCAATAAACCATTCGTACGAGCAAGGAAATTTCGCGTGTCACTCGGCCCGTTGGCTCGGTGTCCTTCCGTCGGACTTGGACCGATACGAATTATCGAAAAAATTGCTGACGGAAATTGAGTTAAAAAAACTGATGGATATTCGATGTCGGCCTTACGTCAAGGAGGAAATTGCTGAAGAGTTGAGGATATTGAAGAACGGTAAAGCCGGTATCGAGACAATACTCGTAGCCGCTAAAAAAAAAAATAGAAATCTCACCTCTTTTTACATACGACGGAAAATTCGACGAGGTCTATACTTGTAGTAATTACTTCAAATTCGATTGAAGATTTTTTTTTTTATTTCTCAACCATTTTTCATATCATCCTGACTTTTTTTAATTCAGGCAACGACAATTGTTCTGAAATTTATAAATCATTTTCACAATCATGTTATACCTGTTGCTAATCAATCGAATCAATTATTTATTCAATATTCAATCAATTCAATTAGCGAGTAATCGATTAAGCTTTAATTACAGTAAATTAGGGAACAACGAATTTAACAAAAATTATGATTAATTTTACGACAATTTATTGAAAGCCTTGAGTGCATATGAATCAGAATTGTCAATTTAATTTTTTATATTTTCGTTGATTTATTAATAAGTGAAATATTTTGAATAATTTTTTTTTCCAAAGTATACAGAAACGAACGATTATCATTGATGTTCAATGATGCAGTCAATCAGAGATCACTTCACTTCTAATTCTTATTTTATTTTGTAATGAAATTATTATTGTTATTATGACGTATCGAATCGCTTATCGAAACGATTTTATCGATTCGAATAAAAATTTTATTCAACGCATTGTAGCCGATTGGAACTTGAACAATTTTACTGAATTTATTAAAAATCGTGGCAGCGACTCGAGACAAGTACTTTTCAATAAACGGCCAACTATAATCGACGATAAAATGATTCATTTTTTCTCTTCCTTTCTTACTCGCTCCTCCTTAAGACAAACGAGATTTCTCGGTATTTCCACGAATTCTGTGTATCTGCCCTCGATTTCGTCAATCACAACGAGTTCCGGTATTTTACGATATTTTCCCAAAAATATAATGCTGCTGTCGGACTGGCGGCGTTTCAAACACGAAAAATCGTTCTCCTCTACGTTCATCAAAGATTGAGCTGTCCGCAAAGTTTTTGACCTCGTCTCGTACGGATGCTCATAAAATCTTTTTCTTTTTACGATAAATTATTATTTTTCATGTCAATAATATAATTGATTTTTTTCGTACGAATAAGAGAAAACGCGAAAGACAAAATAGAGAATAAAAAAATTTTAACAATAATTTTTTGATCAATTATTTTTTAATTTAACGATTCGCGAAATTGATGAAAAAATTAATTTATTGATCGAATTATTTGTAACCTGTTCGACTGATTCTCCGACGATTTGTTCGGATCATCCTTGGAAGTCGTCGATGTCACGGTCACGTACTGTGTTGCCTGCTGATTGGGCCATCGAAATGCTTTTTTTCTCTTACGAATTCCCCGTCTTTTCACCATTATTACATAGGACCCGAAAAAGAAGCCCTCAACGATCAAACTTCATGAAATTTTTTGTCTTGTTCCTTCATTTTTCAAGAACATTGCGAAGGAAAATATATATTTTTGTAACAAAATCGCAACGACTATGAAAACCGGAATCCCGCGAGATTGATCGCTCCATCTATGAAAATTTGCTGATAAAGCACAAAAATTTTGTGCCAAAATTTATCGGTGGCGCCACTTTACGGATTTTTTTTTTACCGACCGTTTTTTATTTGTTCAAAAATGTAAATATCATTCCTGACAAAAGAGAAGATGGTGGCAGTCAGTAAATTAGGTGACTTCCTTACCGGTCTCTGTGGAAATAATTCTCCAAGAATTTATTCAGCTTTCGCTTCACAAAAATGTGATTATAAAACTTTAAAATGCTATGCTCGTCTCCTGGGAATAGTCGTTCAATATTTACGTTGTTTATTGAAAAAAAAGACTTTGTAAAAAAAAACCATGGCACCATGGCGCAGCAGTGACTGTTACCGAACGAGAAAACAACATACTTCGTTTTTTCACCACGAGAGTTTTTAGTCGCTGCTGTTCAATCTAGAATGTTCGGGTTTTGGGGTTCCCGCCATTTTTATCTCGACGTAAATATTGTCCGAACCACGGTCGTCCGAACCGTTCTGTAAGCTCGTCCAGCGATAGTTGAACGATAGATATACGCTGTAAGAAAAAAAGATAAGGAATTGCTAAAGTGATAGGAACGTCGCATTTTCGAAGAATCAAAGATGTCACAAGTACCGGCGCAAATTTCAAAAAAAGCAACGACCGAACCGACGGGCTGGGTTCCAGGACTTGAAATATATGTGAGTTGTCACTGCGCATAAAAAAAAAAAAAAAAAAAAAAAACTGACTGGACTGAATCATATAGGTTAAGAGCATGGATTAGTCACCTAACATCTCTTCGAATTTTCGAAATTGAAATTCTTCAGCACAGTTTGAGCGATCACAAAACGGCTCTGTCAGCCCACGCAGGGCGATGGCAAAAATGAGCTGACAGGGCCATTTTGTAATCAGTCAAACCGTTTTGAAGAATTTCTCTTTCGAAATTTGCAAATTTCTCTTTCGAAGAATTTCTCTTTCGAAATTTATGGACGATTTAAAATTTCAATGTAGCAGAACATATATATCTTCGTACTTTTCAACACTGAACTACTTGAAAACCAGCTACGTTAAAAACGATCCCAATTTTTTTGTGAGTAAAACATTTTGTTCGCATTTTTCTAAATTTTTCTTTCCGTTTACAGCGTTTTCAATGTAAATTTTTCATCGAAATAAAAGAAAAGAGAACAGTGTATAATTAAAATTTATTATCGAATAAGGAACATTTAACGCTAATGAGAAGATTCGAGTCGTTTTCGAGAGCCTAACGTATGGTGCACGTTCAGAAAAATACGTTTTAGGCGTTTAGAATTATGATGAGAAATTATCAACCGACCCCGATCCGATAACGAGATAATGTGCTTTCTTACCATAAGAGTTGCACGGTCGGTAAATTACAGTCGAGAAAGTTCGAAGAATTGGGATTCCCGCCATTTCTAAGAGCGTTATTGGTGAATTCTTCGATGACCGCGGTTCATTGTTTTCATTTTCTCAAAGTCAACAACACCGGCTGCGAAATCGGCTTGTTCGAACCACTGAAGTAAATAAACGAGTGTTCGTCCTTGGTTTCTTCGGTGTTCTCGTTCTCTTAGTCGTAAATGTTGGATTTGATACGATCGTACAGCGATATTTTTACGAGAAAACAACAGTGTATGCAACAAAACGTACGCAACATTTTAAAGTATTGAGTTGGGTAAGTTCGTCAAAATGTTAAAATTTTTTTTAAACCTAGCCAAATCGTTCTCATAACCTACAAAACCAAACGGCGTACGCAACGAATTCAGACGTATACAAGCGCAGACCATAGTGGCACGTGGCACATATCTCACGCTGAGGAAGATAGTGAGAGGAAAAAGAAGCACAGTCCAAGAGGATTTTCGCTGGAGTCTGTTGCCGGCGATGTTACGTCTGAATTCGTTGCCTGGGCCAGGGGCCTGGGCTTAAATAGATTTTTGCCTGTTCCAATATCGATGTTTGAAAATATTTTCGTTATTTTTTCATGAACGATCAGCAAGGGGCAAGGATCGTTTTCGTGCAACAAAACAATTTAGAATTCCAATTATCGAAGGCTGCGAACTCGCATCGGATTTCGAAGAAAAATAGTAAAATATTAAACAAAAAGCCTGCAAGGTATTTGCAGAAAAAAATTTCACATAATTATTACACAGATCTCCTGATTTTTCATTGCTTTGCGTTTACACAAATGTTTTTCCAGTTCAATATAAATGGAAAAAAGGCCTGAACAAACATACAGCCAAACGATGCCAGCTCCGCAACGATATTGCACAAAATTCGAATGGGTGTTGCCGGATTGGAGTCTCCTCTACGACAGCACTTATTCCAAGGGAATCAAATCCGATTCCTTCCCGCTTGACGGTGTGCCTCCGTGTACCTGTAGATTATTTTTGAATCTAGAAGATGAGGAGAACAATATCCATATATTATTATCCGATCCCGCATCTATTCTTGGTGTAAAGGTAACACTTTCCATCAATGAACAGCCACCTCGTGCTTGGAGCTTGATACAACCGGTTGGTAAAAGTCATCGTGTGGGGCTTCGGATATCAGAGAAAAAGAAAGCATTATACAATGTGCTGGATATCGAGCCATCAAAAGAAGCAAAAGATGTGCTTATTATTGTAGCCAATTTTGTGGTCACACCGTTTCCTGCACCTTTACTCAGCGACGATCCCGCTCCGACGGATGTTCTGAAAAAAATTAAAGATTTATTCGACGATAAGAAGTTCTGCGACGTTACCGTTGTGTTGAACGACGAAGAAATTCCGGTGCACAAAACTGTCCTGGCAGCACATAGCGAAGTTTTTCAAGCGATGTTTCTGAGCGCAATGACAGAAAGCGAAGAAAGTAAAGTCAGAATAGTCGATATTGATTCAAAGATCTTCAAGGAATTTCTTAATTATTTGTACACCGGTCGGGTTGATAATTTGAAAGACTCCGTTGAAGAAATGATAATGGTGGCAGAGAAATATCAAGTCATGGAGCTCAAAGCGTTGTGTCAAAATCACATGTTGATAAATCTCAGCACCGAAAACGTTGTACGGTATTCTCTCATTGCCGATAAGCTCTGCTGCGTCGAATTGAGAAAAAAAGCTCTCGACTTTCTTCAAAACAGCCCGAGTGTGTTCCAAGATGTTATTAAAAAGGGAGATCTCGAGGCAATGATTGGGTTGTCAAAAATATTCAGCGGTTCTTCAGAAAAGTAGATTGGATTCATGCGAATGGAAATTTTTTTTTTTTTTTTTAACTTATTATTTTGATCGAGTAGATGCTTGCTTACCACGTATAATCATTTTTGTTTTCAACTGCCTGATGCAAATTTTAATGATTTTCATTTTAAAAAAGCATTAATTTCAGATGACATTTTCCTGACAAAAAATTTTTTTACCAAAAATAATTTAATAAAAAAAATTATTATCAATAGAACAAATAAAAAATAAGTGTTCAGTTATCATTCTTCATTTGCTTAAAAAAATGACAAGAAACAACTGTTTAGTTGCTTTTTGTCATTTGCTCTATTGGTAATAATTTTTTTTTGTTTTATATTTATTAAGTTTGTCAAAGTCGAAACGTAATACATTATTTTTAAGATTATTTTTAATAAAGATTTCTCTTTTATAAACCTCTGTGAATTATTAAACCAACACATATAAATCGTTTGTTCAGAACAATAATTATATCTGTCCTTTTTCAATAATATGATTGTTTCTTACACATTCTTAAGAGTCATCGAGCTCACGTGGCTCACGTGACCAACTTAAAATCGACGGTGGCGCCTCTCATAGTAAAGTATATCTGTATCTAGTATAAATATAGTCGTTGACACACGTCAGATGCCTCGTGTGTATTCTACCGGATTTTTCCGTGAGTTTTTATTGAAATTGCGATAAATAAATTTCATAATATGCAGGGAAGTGGCGTGCATCCGGCTCTGGTCTCTTCAGTTGTGGCAAATGTGTGTACAATTTGTAATAAAATAATTATTGTGAATATAATAATTATTGTATTTTTGTTAATTTATTGTGTTGATAAGAGATATCTGATCTCCGAAAAGGGAGCACAGCCGGAACCGGGTAATTAAACCGAATTCTTTGATATTTTTTATATTCGCGTAATCATAAAATTGGCGACGAAATGCGGTAGAATAGAATTTTAGTTTGCTTTTTTGGCACCTGGCGCTGCGTATGCCATCGCTCGATGACTCAACGATAAACGTTCGAGGTTTTGTGTTTCCCGCCAATTTCTAGTTCATTCGGTGAACGCTTATTATTTTTGCAGCGGTGCCTTGCCCCGTTTGGCAACATTGCAAAAAGTTTGTTGTCAAGCGTCACAAGCCGCCCGGAAGAATTGTGAGCTACCTAACTTCGTTGGCTTGGATTTTCCGAAAGACGCGGACGCTGTGAAGAATACGAACGTGTGAGAAAAAAAGTTATATTGAGACACTGAGAAAACAAAACAAAACGCGTGTAGCACACTAAGAAACTTTGAATATTTCGAAAAATTTTTGCCCTGCAAGTATTTTTATGGACATTTTATACTTTTCATAAAACGAATGGCTTGTTTATGGTTATAATTCCATGCAATTCAGTTGGACTACATAATCCAAGTTCTCGACATGACTGTAACGTGAAAAAAAAAAAATAATTTTTTCATTTGCTAACGCGAGTAACGTGATTAATTATACACGCCATCCAACCGGAAGCCTCTTGTAACTAACGCGTTTCACCAGTTTACATAATCGGAAAATATTGTAAGTATTTTTCATATTTATGTTACTCTTTCATAAACAATCAACTCGAATTTACGAGAGCCAAACAAAAAAAGCCTTCAAAATATCAGAAAAAAAAAAAATCAATATTTTCTAGTATAATTTTTAGCATGGGAATGCGTTAATGAAGCATCAAAAGATGCATGAAAAATTGCTTATTTACCTCACCAGATACGATTCTCAGTGGATTTTAACATTTACAAATATTCATTTTAAAAGTACACTTTAAGGTCCGGCAAACTTTACAAACAGTGCAAAACATCTGCTGTTTCTTCGATCATTTATTCCAACGATAAAAATAAATTAGAATAAATAAAGATTTGAGCACAAATACGAATGTTGCAACTAGTCGTAAAGATTTCCAAAAAAATCTGTTAATTTTCTTGTTCTTATTAATCGGCGTACCATTGAAATTAAATATTATTCCAAATTTTAGAAATTTTTCTGTCCGCTGGCAGCCAGCGTCGTCAGTCATGAGCCAACGGACAGCCCGAAAATACCCCTGGAGCTTACACGATTTTGAAAAGCACCCCACCTATCAATTCATTTTGGAAGATGTCATAGACACCTGCCTGGAAGACTATAGGAAAAGTCCAAAACTATCGGCTAATAATTTAAAACGAATCGTATCTCGAACTTGTGCAGGACGGGTCGAGATGGATAAGATTAAATACCTTAAATTAATGTTACTGATAGACTACAATTATAACTTGAAAAACATCGAAGGTAACAACAGAAATTTATTAAAATTTATAACAATCAGAAAAGTCTGAAATCTAGTTATTTAACTCGAGTTTCCAACAATTTCAGTTCTTCTCAAGAACCCAAATGCCAGAGTCAAGCACCCGAGGGAAGATTCTGCTTTGAGACACTTGACAGAAATTGGAAAAATGCTTGTTCCACATTTAAAAGAGCTGCGCAATCAGGACCTTAGATCCTTAGATCCACAAACTCTCGTGTATGTTACAAAAAAATATTTCGGCCAAGCAACGGTTGTGCAGATAGAAGAAATGAGATTTTATATTTGTAAGAATCGACAAGAATTGATTGAAATTGCATTAAAAAATCAGGTAAATAAGAAAAAAGTATACAAATCCAAGTGCTTCGAGCATCCATGTACTTGCATGGAGAAATGTTTAGCCGACTCTCGCATCGATGGCTGAGTTAGGAGCAGTTTCTCTAAATAGCGCTTAAATCAATAACAGAAATAACAGTGACTTGAATTTTTTTTTTTATCCGTCTAATAGGAATCGCCGAAAGAACTTCAAAATTTAAACGAAGAAACGAAGGAAAGGAAAAAAAAAGAAATTCATCCAAAAAGTAGTAGAGGCTGTGATGTTCTTATTGCTGTGGGTAATAAAAGAATACTGGCTGACAAACGTGTTCTTGCAAGGCACAGCCAAGTTTTTGAAGCAATGTTTTCAAGTCCGATGATAGAAAATGAGAAAAACATGCTCGAAATTGTTGATATAGACATTGAGGTCTTTGAGCAATTTCTTAATTATCTGTATAAAGGAAAAGTGGAATTATTGGAGTATTTCGTTGCAGAAATGATAATCGTGGCGGACAAGTATCAAGTGATTGAGCTTAAAAAACTGTGCGAAGATTATATGCTGCAGAATCTTGATTCGGACAATGTCGTACAGTATCTTTTCATTGCGGATAAACTCTGCTGCGCTAAATTAAAAAAGAAGACTCTTCATTCTGTTAAAAACAGTCCCAAAGTACTCGCAGAAGTAATAAAAAAGGGAGATCCCGAGGTGTTGATGGGCTTGAAAAAAATATTCGCAGAAGATTCGTGAGACTATCAAATCTGCCCTGAATGCAGAAAATCTTTTTTTTACCCTCAATCTGTTTTTTTTTTTTTTTGTTACGTGATCATTTAGGATCTGACACGCTGGCAATAAGAGATTAATCGTATAATTTTTCGTAAGCATTGTTGCCTTCGCGTTGCTTGATTCAAATCTTTATATACTGGAAAAAAAAAAAAAAAAAAAAAACGCATCTATCGCTGACGAAAAATTGAACGATGAACTTTTTTTTAATTTTATTTTTTTCTTATTTTTTATTGTTATCGAATCGAATCATGTTCTTCTTTTTCACTATTTTTGTTGATCATTTTTTGAATATTTTTCATTGTTATCAAACTTAATCATGTTCTTTTTTTTTTTAAATACTAATCGAAGCCTATCCATTTATTTAGTCAATTATTGTTATAAAAATTGTTTTAGAACAATATGTCCAGTATTATAAGTTTCGAAAATTGTTTTTTTTTTGTAAAATGCAGCTGACTGAATCGAAAATGTGAATTTACACGAAAACTGTGACTTTTTTTTTTTTTTTATTTGAACGGGTTTCAATAGGTCTAAGAAGTTCATTCTGTTTTGTAAAAGCTGTTATATGAATAAAATAGTTTTCAGTTGAGTTTGCTTTTTTTATTTTATAGATTATTTCGCTCTAATTTGTCTGAATAATCTGTTATCGATTTCAAAATTGAATTCGTTTTAATTATTTGCGCGCGAGCTTTCGTTCCTTCAGGATTCTGATTAAAAGAGAATTTTTTTTCTTGAAAAATTGTTGAATGTCTCGTGATCGATACGAAATTATTGAATAAATCAAAAAAATCAATCCAAGTTAATTTCATTTTTGGAAATTATCCTCTTGGAGGTACTCAGTTTTTCATATCTATAGCTATAACACCGAAAGAAAACGCACCTCGAGACATCTGTTGTTGAAAAAAAAAGAGCGAATTTTTTTTCATTCGCGAATATTCAGGTTTTTATTCTTTCCGCCATATTTGCCGCGTATTTTCATCATCACCGTTGATAACCTCATGGAGATCGCGGACTTCCATAATCGTCTTGTATGAAGATTCGTTGCGGAAGAAAAGAAGATAAAGCGTATGAAATTTTCCTCAAAATTTCGACGAATCGAAGCGAAGTAAGTATATTTTCGAGAAAATTTAATCGTTATTTTTTGCTCTACCAAAAATGCTTTTCGATCCATTGATGCTACTTTTTACGATCATTTCGAAGAACACTCAATTCTCGTTTTTTTTTTTTTTCTTCATTTTCATTAGCAATTGATCAGCTTTCCATCGGTAACTGGAATAAAACTGCTTGGAATCGTCACCGTTCGAGCGTACAGCCACGAACCCACATCGTATAGAAGAGTAGAAAAAAATAATTTTTCACCCACGAACAAAGTAAATATTCCAATTGTCTTGCATCCATTGATTTTTCACACGATATTCAGAACGAGTGTGACCCTCGTATCAATTTTTGAACAAATTATTCAGCATAAATATGGCTGAAATTGAATCGAGACCTGAGAAAACATACATCCAACGAATACCGGCTCTACAACGTTGCGTCACAAAATTTAGCTGGTTGTTGCCGGATTGGTCTCTGCTCTACGATATGATTTATTCGAAGGGATTCAAATCCGACTCTTTCCAACTGGAAGGCGTAGATCGATGTAACTGTCAGTTACACCTCGATCTGACGAACGAGAGTCACGGCATAGAAGTTTCCTTCTCTGATCCTGCGTCAATTCTTGCTGTACAAATTACTATTCGAATCGACGAGCAGAAACCGGCTCCGTATTGCATCTCTCAGCCGGTGCCAAACAATTATCGTCTGCCTATAAACATACCGAAAGAAAAAAAAGAAATACAAGATGTTCTCAACGTCGAGTCGTCGAAAGAAACAAACGATGCTGTAACGATTTCAGCTGACTTTGTCGTCGTGAAAATTCCCCATCCTTCGTTCTGCAAGGTTCTCGCGGGACAAAAAATCTGGGAAATTCCTGCCGAGGATATCCTATTCAAACTGAGGAATTATTTCGAGAAAGGCGACTTGTGCGACGTTACTTTTGAGGTGGATGGCGTTGAGCTAGCGGCTCCTAAAAACTTTCTCGCCGCGCACAGCGAAGTTTTTCGAAAAATGTTTTACGGTACGGCGAATGGGAGAAAACTAAGCAGAGTACCCATCACTAATACGAGTGAAGATGTCTTCGATGAATTTCTTGATTATATGTACACCGGAGAAGTGTATCTCCATGATGAAACGGTCGAAGAAATGATAACTGTTGCGGACAGATACAAAGTTACCGAGCTCAAAGGGTTGTGCGAAAATTACATGTCGGAATATCTTGACGCAGAAACTGTTGTAATGTATCTCATTATCGCTGATAAGTTGGGCTGTGTCAATTTGAAAAATAAAGCTCTTGAGTTTATTAAAACCACTTCTGGTGTTTTTGAAAAAGTTGTACAGGAAGGAAATCGCGAAGTGATGATGAGCTTGAAAAAAATATTGGACGATTCCTCTACTGAGTGATCGCTCTTCGTGCCAATGAAACAGAGATTTATTTTTTTGCTTAATTATGTAATTTTGTTACGTTATCGTTTTGCATCTGATGCACGAGCTGATTTCTTTTTTTTTTGTTCCAGCACTTCTTTTTTTATAGAGAAATGATTGCATTCTCTTTTTTTTTTTTTTTTCTAATTATAACAGTTTTTCCTTTCGAGATCATTTTCGTTTTTACATGCCTGATGTGAACTTAATTAATACATGTATTCTGGAGAATAAAATCTCTTTACTTTCTAAAAAAGAACGTTTTTTTGTAACTTTTTTGTCATTTTTGAATTTTCGTCTTTGAATACCTGCAGATATATGAGGGTCGAAAAGAAATGTTTTTTTTTTTTCTTCATACTTTATAAAAGTCTAAGTCACGTTTGTTATAAGTAACAAACTCAACTAGTGGATTTTCCGGCATTTTCGTCTGATTCATGGATGTAGGAAATGTACAGTCCGATTCCCGCCATTTCTCGCTCGAGCGAATAATGGAGCGTTTTGAGGTTAGGGTTATTCAAGATCGTGCCTTAAGGTACGGCCTCATGCAGCCGCTCGACGCTCGTTTCCAGCGACAAATGTGGTCACGTGACCCTATTTCGAATTTCTCGCGACTTGAAAAGATGTGGCCTTCGTGTAGTCGCTTGTCGCTGGTTTGCAGCGACTGGCAGCGACAAATCTGGTGAGATTATATGTAGCGACTTAACGAAAAAGCTGAAAATGTTGAGCTTCGAATCTCTTGGTCGTTGGCAAACGATCGAGAGCGGGTAGAATCGAAATACGTGTGGTAAAGTTGCAGCACCACACGTATTTCGATTCTACCCGCTCTCGATCGTTTGCCAACGACCAAGAGATTCGAAGCTCAACATTTTCAGCTTTTTCGTTAAGTCGCTACATATAATCTCACCAGATTTGTCGCTGCCAGTCGCTGCAAACCAGCGACAAGCGACTACACGAAGGCCACATCTTTTCAAGTCGCGAGAAATTCGAAATAGGGTCACGTGACCACATTTGTCGCTGGAAACGAGCGTCGAGCGGCTGCATGAGGCCGTACCTTTACATATAGTTCAGTCGTGTTATTTATGATTCAAGATTCAAAATGTTTTTGCACGGCACAGCTACCTGCATTTATATTTTATAATGTAAAATAAAACTGAAAATTAAAAAATGTTAATGAACAGATGAATAAATCATCTTTTTATTATCATAAATTTTGTGATTGTGTTTTGCTTCTATGGATCTCTCGATTATTGAACTAATTTAACAAAATCCATGATTTGAAACTGAAACATTTTTTCGATTCTAAAAATGTGTCATTCATCAAGATATTTCCATATTTGAATTTCAATGTACCACAAGAGGAGAATCAACAATTGAAGTGTTGCTTCCTTACCATCGGACTCGTGCGGTCGGTATTTTACGTTCTAATTTGTGATTCCCGCCAATTCTAATTCGACTTGTGGACTCTTCGGCGTTGTTATCTGGTCAGCTGATACAACTGTGGACGACGAAAGGCGATACTCGACGAATTTACGCCTCGTAAGTTTTCCCAAGCATATTTTATACATATTTTTTATATAATAAAGAGTCCTCGCTAATAATAAATTTCACATAATCATGTGCAGCCAAAAATAAAATGCTGAAAGCGTCTTTGACCTAAAGAAAATGATTACAGTTTACGAATTAAAAATTATCAATCACGACCATCGCAGCAAAATAAAAACATCGATCTATTTTTTTTTTCAAATCTTTATTATTAAATCAACAATCTGATCTCGTCGATAATTTGCAGTTTTTTACAGTCGAGCAGCTTGGGATTCCCGTTGTCGTAGTTTTTGGCTACGAATACACTCTGGACTTGGACTGGACTGGGCGTAACAGCAAAAAAGTAACAAAGAAGACAAAACTACTTGTAGCACAGTTTAATAGAGTATTACCAATGAAACAATATTTTTTACAATTCCAACTCAATCCGGATACCTGCTCAAAGAATCATAAAGTCCTAATTTATCTCGGACACTAATTTTAATCGGTCGTATCGATGAAAATTTTGACCCTATAAGTACGTATGCTCTTGGGCATAGAAGCTCCAAAAATATGCAAAAGTAACGATTTTTTTTCAGCAAATTCTCTGCTCAAAGAGGGAGATCCCGAAGTATTAATGGGCTTGAAAAAGATATTTGGAGAAAATTCCTCCAAAGATTAATTGCTCTTTGTACCGATAAGAATAACTTTTTGTACGCCAACTTACCTATTTTTATATTAACCTATCGCACCTGATACGCAGGCTGATTTTTTTTCTTTGAGCATTGATTTGAACAAAAAACATTGTTTGCAACAATTGCTCACTCAACATCCAATTATTTTCGATTCATCGTGCTTTTTGTGAATTCGTCGGATATTCTGGCAAGAACAGAATCCAATTAATTTCTAAGAAAACTTATAATACGAAACTGTTTTTTTTTTGTTTGTCATGTTTTTATTGTAACCGAAGCGTTTTTCAATATCTGCGGATGTATGCGTCAAAAACAGAATGAACGAAGGAATGAAACTTTTACTTTGCCTTTGTAATAAAATATTGTGAATAAAATCGTCTCAACTGGGATCATGTCATTTTGTATTTTGATTATTTATTTGACCTATTGATTATTGAACCAATATATGAAAACGTCGTTTAAAATAATAATTGAAGAAATGAGCACGAAAATGAGAACAATTCATATTATTTGAGTGACTGAAATTGATTGAATTTGAAATTCCAAAAAATTTGGAGACCAACTGTTTTCGGACGAATACGCGAAACGTTTTTACCATGAGAGTTATACCGTCGGTAACTTTTCGATGCTCGTTTTGGGATTTCCCGCCATTTCTAGCCCGCCTTTCTGCGTAAATTCACAGGACAGGACTTGCGCGTTGTTTTTTTGTCTGCAGTAGCCATTGTTGTTGTTGATTTTCGATCTGAACGTTGCGGAGAGAACTTCAATAAGGTTATTTGCGAAATTTTGAAGAATCAAATAAGTTTACACCGCTTAAGTTTATCCACGTAGTTTTTATACTTTTATTCGCTACAACGTAAAGAGCACGATTCAAAATGTTAATGAGAGTTTTACCGATTTTCATCTTGAAAAATATTAACCTATGATTTTTTATGGTTTTGTCACCAACAGACAAGATTGACTCGGCGTTTTGCAGCATATATTTTCTACGAAATCGAGCGGCTGTCAGAATTCCCAGATGGCTACGAATACGAATCCACTACTTCGGACGAAGAGGCAGAGTGAAAATAGAAGCGAAGCAGAGGATGAAAATTCCACCAAAAAAAGGTTTACCACCGACAAGACTTAATTTTTCTTAAGATTTTAGCTGCGTTTGGTTATCAAGAGTCGATAGCACAACTGACAGCTATTTTCAATTGATCATAATTTTGCAAATATTCATTATTTCGACTATAAATTTCCGAATTATTTTTACTGTAAAATTGTTTTTTTTAATCTACAACCTAATTACACATCGTTCGTATCAGATGTCTACCGCAAGCGAATCCGGGGCCTGTGAAGAGATACACTCAAAAAGAGAGCGGCAGACAGCGATATTGTACGGAATTTAAATGGATCATGCCGGACTGGACTTTGCTGTACGACGTTACATATTCGAAGGGTATAAAATCCGACATTTTCAAGCTCGAAGGCATAGACGAGTGTACCTGTAGATTATTCTTCATCCCGAAGGATTCAAAGGGTTCTTTGTGTTTGGAATTATCGGATTCCATATCGATATTGGCGATGAAAATATTGATACAAATAAACAAGCAAGATCCGCTGTCGTTCAGTTTTTATCGACCGAATAAGAAGAGATACGGAATGGAATTGCCGGTGCTGCCGAAACTGCGAAAAATTCATCAGGTACTGGACAGCGAGGAGTCCAAGGAAAGCAACGATTCGCTGACTATTTTAGCCAAGATCATCGTCACAAGGTCTCCTCAAATATCGCTGCTTAAAAATCCTCCCGCAAATATTCTGGGAAAAATCAAAACACTGTACGACAACAAAACTCTCTGCGACGTTACATTCACGCTGGGCGACAAAAAATTACTGGCGCACAAAGCTGTTCTCGCCGCGCAGAGCCAAGTTTTTCAAGCGATGTTCCTGAGCATGATGACTGAAACGGAGAAAGGAGTTGTCGATATCGTCGACACGAATGTAGAAATTTTTCAGTCCTTTCTTCATTATTTGTACACCGGAGAAGCTGATGATTTGCAAGATATCGTCGAAGACATGATCGTCGTCGCAGACAAGTACGAAGTTTCTGAACTAAAGATTATGTGCGAAAATCATATGCTGGAAAATTTATGCTCAGAAAACGTCGTCAGATATATAATCATCGCTGATAAACTTTGCTGCGTTCGCTTGAAAGGAAAAGCTCTGGATTTCATTCAAAGCAGTTCCAAAGTATGCGCTCGAGTCATTCAAGACGGAGATCTTGAAGTTTCAACCTGCTTGAGAAAAATATTAAACGATTCTACAGAAACGTAGATGCAGCTTACGCAACAACTCCAAAATGATTTTTCTTATTTCTATTAAGTCTTTTATGATAAAAAAAAAAAAAAAAAAGACATTCGCTCACGTTAAAATCCTGAGTACAATTTGTCGAGGGTACTCAACGTTCAATTTCTATTTTTCTTTCTCAATATTTCAACTTCCATTTTTTTTCGAAATATGCTGATAACCAAACTTTTTTGTAAACGGTCAGAATGATATTTTGTCAAATTTTATTTAAGTACGTTGAAATTTTTACTTTATTTTAATTTTAAAAGTAAGTTATAAGAAATAATTCTAAAAAATTTGTCCATGGAACTGTATGTAACCGTTACAAAATAAAATAGTCTGTACTGAAAAGTTGGATTTGTTTTTTGCATCTTCGAATCAGCAATTTAGGATTGACTGTACATAAACATTTCTTAAAATTGACATTTTTCAATTACACTTTAATTTCAGATCCAATTATGCTTTTTTAACAAATTTATATTGCTGTATACGATAATTCCATTTACCGATATCGATTAAACGGAGAAAAACGGATCTCGCTTTTTTATCATCCGATACGTACAGTCGGTATGTTACCATTCTACGCGAGAACTGAAATTTGAAAGTTCAATGTTTCGGGATTCCCGCCATTTTGTGCTCGCCCTGTAACCTTGTTACTGTTTACTGTTCAGTCTCGAACGTTCCAGACACGAAATCAACAAAGAAACAAAGTGCGTAAAATATACGTACACGAGAAGCGTTCGTATCATATGAAAGAACATCCGCAGTGTAAGTTTTACTGTGAAAATTCAATCCTTTTTTTCTTCACACTGAATACTTGTTCTTCGATAATTTATACACGCGATTAACGTCAAATGAAACATAAAAATGATTTTAACCTCAAAACGATTCGCGTTCGATGAGCTTGCGAGTTGGATCGTAAATGAAAGTAAAAAAATTTTTTTTACGTGTCAAATTTACTGCTGTCAATCGTCTAGTATCGTTTAGATAAACAAACATAATTCTTTAGATTTTCAATCGAATTCAGCAAGGGCTTGGACTCCAGTGTGCTGTTTCCTACTTGGCCAATTTTAGAGAGAAAAGACCGAAGAAAGAAACACAAAGGTCGACTGCAGTTGAAGAAGGTGTAAAAGGTAAAATTACACAAAAAATAATTTTTCTTTCGTACTCCTAATTCTCTAGACACTTTCATGCACCAAAAAAATAATTGATATCCTGTTCGCATAGCAAGACTCAGCCTCAACTTGTCCCAAAGGCATTCGTCTCATTTGTAATCTTTTTACAGAGAGATGTGCTTTAATTTCTATATTGTGGCGTCGCTTTCGGCCTCACTTTCATACTCGCATATTATTTTCCTTAAAAAATAGCCCATTATATCTTCAGGTATATTTTTATTTAACAAATCTCGAAAATCAATTTCTGCTGTAAAACTACAGTGAGTGTAAAAAGTATTCGTACACTTTAAATACAATTTTCTATGTAAAGTGTCCGAATACTTTTTACACTCACTGTATCAATTTTCAAGAGAGATCCATTACTCATGATTTTTATGCCTCGTTTGTTTCAAAAACTAGGAAAAAACAAATGGATCCAGCTGTCAAAAAATACAGCCAAATAATGGATGGTCAACGGCGATACAAAACAGAATTTAAGTGGGAATTGCGCGATTGGCATCTACTTTACGAAGTCAAATATTCTAAGGGCGTGACATCGGACAATTTTGAACTTGAAGGTTCAAACGGGTGTTTGTGCCAAATATTTCTCAACCCGAAGGATCCAGACTGTCATTTGACACTGATGTTTTCGGATCCTCAATCCATTCTGGCAATGGAAGTGAACATACAAATTAATAAAGAATCAGAGCTATATTTCTGGAAAAGATCCTCATCAAAAACTGAACGTTTGGTCTCTAGTATACCGAACAACATGAAAGTGAAAAAGAGAGATGATCTAGCGAACGAGTCACTAACGATTTTTGCAAAATTCGAAATCGCTGGATATCCTAAAGCTTCTATCCGCAAAAATCCTCCAAAGAATATTCTGAAAAATATTAAAGTTTTGTTCGATAACGGAGCTCTCTGCGACATAACTTTTGTATTGGGCGATAAAGAATTGGCTGCCCATAAAGCGATTGTCGCAGCGCAGAGTAAAGTTTTTCAAGCGATGTTTTTGAATGAGATGACGGAAAAAGAAAAAGGCATAGTTAATATATCTGACACGAGGGCAGAAGTTTTTTAGAAATTTCTTGACTATCTTTACACCGGAGAAACAAACGATTTTGAAGAGCTAGTTGATGAACTTATAGTCGTTGCTGACAAATATCAAGTTAACACACTGAAAACAATCTGTATAAATTATATGATGCAAAACGTTTGTGCGACAAATGCTGTAAAGTATCTTATCGTAGCTGACAAGCTGCATTGCACCGAGTTGAAAGAAAAAGCTTTTGAAATTTTTAAACACAGTGCCAGCGCATCGACAAAAGTTATCGAAGAGGGAGATGAACAAGTGTCGCTGTGCTTGAAAAAGCTTTTGATCGATTCCTCAGAAAAGTAAAGGCATGGATCGATTTTGTTGGTTCTAAATATGCAAATATTTTTCGAAAATAACTTGAGTCGAAGAATTTTTTTGTTTTTCTTTAATATATAATCCCAAGAGTCGTTTATTTTATTGAACTTTGAAATAAATTTTGTATTTTTATACTTCGTATTCATCTGATGAACGTTTTCGAAAAATTGTAGTTTTTTTTTTTTTTTTTTTTTTTTTTTTTCATATGATACGATACAACGTTTTTTTTGCCAGATTGCCAGACCTTGAATTGATGAAAATTTTTTTTGTTTATTTATGTTTTTCACGTAATTTTTACGTTTATTATTCAATTGTTTGGTATGAGGATCGCCTATCGGTATCAAAAAATGTGATGGAAGTTTTCCCAATTATTTTCATTTAAAAATCTTTAAATGACAGAATAATTTCTTCTCATCGCGCCGTTGGTTGTTTAAAGAAAAAAAAAATTTTTTATTTTGTAATAATTGTTTCCGATATGCACGTTTTTTTTTCAAATTTGTATTCGAGTTACTATTAGTTACGTTTGAAAATGCAGTGATAAGTTTGTTCAATATGCTGTGGTGTTTTTTTTTTTCATTTCCTTAAAATTATCGTACTAAACCATTGTGAAAATTTTAAATCTCTTGCATATTATTTTTAGGTTATAAGAATAAATTATAAATGATAAACATTGTACAAGTGGAGCTCTGCGAGCAATTTTTATGTTAATAAAATGTCTTTATTGACAAATTGTAATGATCTCGCTTCCCAAACAATTATAATACTCACAAGAACGAATTTTTTACTTTTTTTCCCCGAGTTTAATTCAGAATTTTGAATTCAGTTCAGGTTCCCGCCATTTCTAACTAAACCTGAAATTCTCGAACCTTCTACGCGCGTTTTTTACACTGGCATTGTTTATCTTTTGCTTGAAGGTCGTATACGTTGAGAACAAAGCATGTCCACCAGTTCCAGTTCAAATCATAAATAAGAAACAAAGAAAAGAGAACGAAGGGTGGAGATCCAGGAATCTAAACGATTGCCAATTTTGTCGAATTCGCGACGTGTGAGTATCTTCAATCAAATTTTATACTTTTTTTTTACATAAAAAATATTCGCTTCCAGTTTTATAATTAAAAGTAAAGCGTGTTTAGCGGAAAATGTATTGTTCGTCATCTTTCACTGGAAACAAAATGATTCGCGGCCCGAATAACCTCAAAATCCTAAAATTTCGCTGCACCGAAGTCAAAAACTTTTGTTCTTTTTTTGTATTAAAAATCGCATCGCTCATGAGATGTCTTGAGAAAAATTAATTTTTTGGAAAATGGTCGTTTTTGAACAATTGTCTTGAACTCTTAGGCGTTTCGCTGCATTCTTCGGTCGAACTGCCCCTCAAATGCAAGGAGGAAAAAAGAATTATTTTAAATCCATTCGGATCGAACAATAAGAAGCTGAAAAACAAAATCCTGGAGTCAACAACAATGCCAAAACCAGGTAAAACAAAAAGTGTCCACTAACAGATCGAAAAAATTTTTTCCACCCGAATAATCGAAATTCATAAGGGATATGTGATTAACATGAGATTACAGGATGAATAATTTAAAACTCAATAATCATTCCGTTGCCTAATTTTTTGTTAGTATCTGTCACAAATTCATTTCGTACATTCCTGTTGGTGCATTAATTTGACAAAGTGAATCGCTGATTATCTTTTTGCCGATATCATTTCTTCCGTTCACACATCGATTCGTCGTTTCAATCTATTCTACAAAAAATTTGATTCCCTCCAAGTCTTATTAATTCTCAACATCGTTTGTGAATATTGAGAGAATTGGACAGAAAATAATTGTATTTTTTGATAAATGTTCATAAATGTGTTGTTGAATATAAAAAAAAAAATGTTCAAATTCTTTCGAATCCATGGAAAGAAGAAAAATAATTTGACAAAGTTTTAAAAACAACTACAGTTTTCTAAGTGCATGAACTTTTTGATTCAGGAAACCTTTTCTACGATTGCCCGAAGCAAATTGATCCGAGGCCTGTGAAAATGAACAGACAAGAAATGCCGAGTGTCAAACGTTATTGCACGCAATTTGAGTGGGTTTTGAAGGATTGGTCTCTTCTCTACAACATCAAATACTCAAAGGGGGTCGATTCTGAGGCTTTTCGACTGGAAGGTCTGAACGACTGCACCTGCCGATTGTCTCTCCATCCAGAGGATAAGATGGTCACTCTAATTATTCACTTCTCTGATCCTGCACCAATTTTAGCCATGAAAATAAGTATTCTGATCAATACAGAGAACCCACGTGTCTATTGCTTGTCTCACTCGATAGCCAAACAAATAAAAGTGAAGACGGCCATAACGTTCGTTGAAAAAAACTTAGAAACCATATTAGATATTGATTCGTCGAAAGAAGCAGATGATGATTTGAAAATTTTAGCCACATTTGTCATCACTAAAATTCCTGGACTTGAGCCTGACATAAATTCTGTTTAAAGTGTTCGCTAAACTGAAATCAAACTTTCCAAGTCTGTGCAAAAGTTTCCATAGCTGAGCTATCTAAATGGTGATATTTTATCAAATGTTCGAATGATTTCTTCTCTGGATTTCCTTCGTCGTCCTTTACCCTGGTATCGAATTCGATGATAATGCGATTATTCTCGTTAGCAAAATTTCTTACTGATGGTAACATACCGAGTGAGAGTTTTCGATGATAATTGGCGCAATCGTCGTAACCGATGTGTGGCGCCATCTTTCCCTGTTTGAGTGCACCAGCACAAAAAACAATACTGGGCAAAAGTTTTATTTATTTTTTTAAAACAATATTTATCGTATAATAACAGCTAAAATCGTTGCTGTTGATTGAGAAAAAGAAACGAAAATTATGGTTTTTTGAGGATTTTAAAAATACGATACGTTTTATTTTTTTTTCCATGTAAAATTTTTTTTCCGATGTTTGCTCCAGTGACCTCGCGTTATAACCTCTACGAATATTTCTCACTGCTTTCATTACCCATTGATTTACTTCCTAATGCTCTCAAGCGCCTCTTTCCCCGTGAAATTATTATTCCTGGAAACTTTGCGCGCGTTATTTTTATTTTTTATTTTTTTTCCCAACGGAATATCAAAACAAACGGCTCGAATAATTATAATAAACCCTTTGGTGTGTATTACAAAACGGAGAAACTGTGAGATTTCAACGGTACGCTCGAATAGACAATGCTACAATTGTGCGTGGTTTTATTTTTATTTTGCTGTTACGCTCAAATGTTCGAAAAAAGAGATTATAATGTAGCAAAAATGCGTGGATTTATGCGTGAACTTAAATAATAAGAAAAAAACAATTTTTCTGTGCTTTTTTATAATTAGATAATAAGAAAAAAAAATTGTTTTGTACTTTTCAGTAATTAGATAATAAGACAAAAAAAAGATTGTTTTGTACTCTTCAAAAACTAGATGATAAGCAAAAAAATTGTTTTTTTACTCTTCAATAACTGAATAAGCAAAAAAATTGTTTTTTACTCTTCAATAACTGAATAAGGAAGAAAATTGTTTTGTACTTTTCAATAAATGCACGATCATCATTTTTCGTAAAATTATTACCATCATTTTTTCAATGCACATTTATTTTTTCAGAATATTACTAATTTTTCTAAAAACTAACGAAAAACTTGTAAAAGCCCGAAAAAAAACGGAAAATTCGTTTTTTTTTTCGAAAATCTGTTCTTCGAATTGACAGCTCGGTATATATCGATAAACGGTTGGCCGATGGAGTCGAATTTCGGTACGCAGTGGAGTGTTTTTTAACTTCTAGAATTGTTTCGAAACATATATTTTTCTATTTATAAGCCCGGCCCAAAAAGAGGAAAAAAAAAACAGTAAAAATCATGAATTTCCACCGTTTCGGACTCAGAAATCTTGCGACATTTTTTAAAAATTTTTTTCAATGATTACAAACGTATTAATGGAAAAAAAAAATTTTTTTTTTTTCCATGCCTCAAAGTAGAATCAGAAAATTTCTTCCAGCCATCGATGACACTGTTTGATGTCTTCTGCTCTACAAAGTAGTAATGAGCCTCACATATACATATATACGAAGCTCGATACATATATATATATATATATTTGGTGCATGAACATCTGCTACGAGAAAATTGCGTAAGTGGGACAGACAAATCCTCGTGGGGCTATTGTTTTCAACGAGAGATGAGGGCAGACATGACGAGAGTGCTCTCACACATGCACGAATATGCTATTTATGCGGAAAAAATGTATTCACGACGTCCGCGCCCACGTCTTTCGCTAATTAGCTACTCTCGCATTTTCTAATTGTTCTTTTTTCTCTTGAAGTTTTCTTTCTCTACGCGCGTCCTCGTTGAAAATGTGACATAACCTACAAACGGTCTCTGCGCAACTCCACTTCGAAAATTCCAACATTTTTTTCTCCGAATATGAAACGTAGCTCGTTGAAATTTTTACGGGACATTCACAACGTGTGAACCAAAGTTCTGACAAAAAATAATCTCGGAAAAATGAAAATTATAGTTTTTTGTTAACAAAAACCTGTAAATTGTCTCCACTTCGAATTTTTCAACATTTTTTTCTCTTTAAATGTGAAACGTAGCTTGCTGAAATTTTTACGGGACATTCTTAACGAGTGAACCAAAATTCTGGCGTAAAATAGTCCCGGAATATATAAAACAATATTTATAAATAAATAAAGTAAATTTCAGGAAAATCGTGATGGAAGTTTAACTAAATAAAACAAGATTCCGAGGAAGTAGAACATTGTGGATAGTAACTGGGCATAAAATCGAAAGAGAAATTAATGTTTTTATTTACAAATATAAATGCACGCCTTAAGCACACGTGTGTGCATAGCATTAACCGTCAAATTATACAATGTTAATATCGACGGAAGTTAATTATAATTGAATGCAGTTTTACAGCGGACTGTTTTCGTTTCCCTCTTTCTCTACCATACTTTTTTTCACATACGAAAATATATTTTCGTATATATACATATATATATATAACGATAAATACACTCTCTGAGCTGAATGGGGTTTTGTGAAAGCCCCTCTGGACGGATGGGCTTCCTCCCTCGTCTTTTTCACCGTATGCATAATATTTAATTTTTTTTTTAAATATATAGATATACTTTTATGCCCAATAAAATAAAAAATTAGAAAAATCATAAAATAAATTTTAAAAAATACCGAAAAATGGAGCTGCAAAACGAGCTGAAAAAAATTCGAAAAAAAATGAATTAAATCATACAAAAAGTGTGGTATTCGAGTTCTCAAGAAATTATGACTTTTACGTGTATTTCTTGAATTTGTGAATGACCGCAAGTGTGCAAATCATAAAGATTAATGTCGACAGATTGATAGATTAGTCACGTTAGAGGAAAAATTGGAGGGGGAAAAAGACTGGAGTGGGGGAAAAGGGGTTTGAAGCTGATGGAGCACGATGACGTTCATTGATCGTTGTGTAAAATGAATAAACTCGAGTAAAGGTGGGATCAGTCATTGACCTACGATCGTTTCAACAGGGGATTGACAAATTTCCTTTTTTTTTTTCTTAATTACTCATTTGTTCGTCTGTTTGTTTTTTTAATGATCGATACTGATCTATCTTCAGTGTTTTAATGTGCTGGCCTATAAAACACGTTGCTGACACTGCTCGCGGCTGTAGGAGTCAGAGGAGAGGAAGCGGGCCATTGCGCCATCAGGAAGTGCCTTTTGCTACTTACACCAACATATACCACTCGTTATACCGAACACACTAACGCACGTCTCTGTTGTCAGCAATGAGTAAAAAGAGACTTAAGAAATGTTGTATCCATATTGCAAATGTAAAATCCATTCTCATAATAATTAATATTAATAAACGAATAAATAAATAAATATTCGTCGTCGAATTAAGGGGAAAAATGACTTCTGTATTCGAATTAAGGGGCTCCATGAGCCAGAAATTCAAAAAATTTGTTTTCTCTTTCTATCGCCTGGGACTTCCATCAAATTAATTAATAAACTAATAAAGTAATATATAATCGAGCGATGAAAAATCTATTTTGATATTTTTTTCCAATGAAATTTTTAATTTTTATTTTTTTTTTTGAGAAAAATCATAAAATTCAAAAAAATTGGAAAATTAAAATAAAATGACTGATTCAGCGATAATTTAATTTTCGTTTTTTTTTTTAGATTTTTTGAACAGATGAGAAAAAGCGAGTGTTTTTATTTGAAGTAAAAAGATAAATTCTGATTTTTATCGAACATCGAAGTAAAATCATTCTTCATGAGTTCAGTTATTTTTTTAAGGAAACGTTTTTCTGTTCAACGAACGGGATGATGAGTGGTTCTTTAATTCGTGGGAATTTCCGGAATTGGGAGTACGAGAGCGATTCTCAGTGTCTTATGCAAGATTTTTCCACGATTCTCCGTAAAAAAAGAAAAGAAAACTTTGAGTATTTTCATAAAATGTTGAAATTCCGTGTGGTTTCTCAACTTTTCATCGAATTTCATTAATTCAGCAACGTTCGTCATGTCAAAATTCGTTTTTTAAAATTTTTTTTATAAATCAAAAATCAAAAACAGAAGGAAATTTGACACCAAAATTTCGATCTTTTTTTTTCTCATACGCTTTCGAAATAATGGGGAAATAAATGATATTATCATCTGACAGGAGACAATTCGACGTTAAAACCCCTGTGCAATTCGTCACCGTGTGATACTCTCGTCTTGATCGTCAACTATGACGACACGTTCCGATGACTTGGTTCGTTCACCGTTGGCGGCGGCGGCGGACGTTCTTGAGTATATTCACGGATCCAAAATGGACACTGGGTATATAGAAAAAGTTTTTCAGTAACGTATGAATACTTGAATAAAAAGTGTGTTGCGGGATAGCCGCGGCGGCGAGCTTTGAAAATATTTGACTATTTGAAAGTTGAAATGTGACACGGTGACTAAGATAAAACCAATTTTTTTGACAGTTCCGTTGTCCGCGGTCAAAAACTTTCGTACCGCTCGCGCGGTCCTCCTAATCTTACTTTTTAACGTCATTGACAGGTTATATATGCATTGTAAGATAGATCTAGCCAAACAAATTTTGTCTCGGAACAAGTACATTGACAGTTCTGTCGTCTGCTGGCCCGAGGCTCGCCGAAACTATACTTTCTCTGAATAAAACGATTCGTGGTGGTGGGGGTATAATTTGGCATGTTTTCGTATTTCAAATACTCATAACCTCGAAAGTTTACGGGTTAAAAGTGACAATTTTTTTCGACAATAATCGTACAATACTTATTCATCATTCTACAGTTTTTTTTATTGGTCAATGTCGTCTCTGTCTCCCCATTTTTTTTATATTAACGTAAATGTGATATATTACAGGATTTCACCTATGCGACACGTTTTAAAACGCTAATTTCAAAAGCAAATATTTCGATAACGAGACGATCGATATAAATGAAATTTCACCAAAGTGTTCAGGATAACCTGAAAAATATTAGTTTCAAATATACAAACTTTCTGTCTCAGACCATTTTTTGCAGATATGTGCTACCTTACCTGAAAAGAACAAAAAAAATAATCAAGAACAAAAGTAATTGAAGAAAGAGTCATCAGAATAATTGTAAACATTTGATCAATAATTTTTTATTCAAAAAAAAATATACATTCAGGATCTTTCACTCGCCCTCTGGAAGGCACAGCTGAATCCAAGGTATCGGCGTGTCAAAAATCGCAAATTCGACTGACAAAGAAAAAATAATTTATGCTCTTTCTTATCAGGATCTGCGATCTTTACGTAAAGTGGCAAAACTTTTTTCTTCTCTTGTTCCAACGAACTGCCTCGACTTCCTTGATTCTCGGTCTTACTTACCTCTTCCTTGGAAAAAAAAAACAATTCTCCGATATTTCCAGTTCCTCTGTGATTGCTCGCTGAATACATTTGTTAGATAACGATCAATTCTTTGATGGATTTTTTTTTTCATTTTTTATTATTTTTTATTTATGGCTGACCTGGTTCGAAGGAAATTCATCAAATTTTATTCACTCATCGCCTCGGATATATTCGATATCAATAAAATTTCATAAATATTATATTATCGTCAAACTCGAAGCTCCATTCACGATTTTACATCGAAATTCCAATGCATGACATTCAATATTTATCTTTTCACGTTTTTATGTATATCTCTCATTTTTTCATTGACAAAGTGACTTTTCATTGATCCTGCTGCTGACGTTATCTAATCGATTTATCAATCGCCCCGCTTTCTCTCTCTCTCTCACGTGACCGATTCGGTATCATCAATGGGAAGGAGAGAAAATAAAGAGAGCGAGAGAGAAAGTCACGGCGGAGATTAATTTCCTAATTTTCGAAATATTTCGTCAATCACATTTTTCAATTTTTTTTATTCATTTACAAATTTTCATTGAATATTTAAAAAAAAAAAAAGTCGGTCAGTATCGTTCGTTACTATCAGCACCAATAATAGCACTTTTCCATTGTTTTTTTTTTTTTTTTTTGTCGTGAAAACAAAAATAGTTTGAAAACTTTTTCGACCGAACTCGAAAAATTCAAACTTTTCCAAAAATCGATTTTTTTTTCTGTTTCATTTCGAGATTTTTACCAAAAAAATATTATTGTTGTTATCAAGATTAATCATTTTTGCTGAATTCTAAAAAAAAATGGTTCCTACCATCGAATATTAAAAAAAAAAAACCAATTTTTTTTTCATTTTTCTAAATGATATTGAAAAAAAAAACAAAAAATTTTATATTTTTCAACTTTTTATATATTTTTCATAAAATTTTATATTATTGAAAAAATTTTGAAAATTTAAAAAAAGATTTCTTGTGAAAAAAATGATTTTCTGTGTAAAAAACAAAAGTTTTATTGTTATTAACAATGAAGTCTTCGTCATTGACAATTAAAATTATTGTTAGCGAGAATTGGAACCCATTTTTGTGTTTAAAAGAGCGAAATTTTGAAAAAAATCGAAATTTCAGTTGATTTTTCGGAAAAAAAAAAGATGGCGAATCAAAGAAAAATAAAAAACGAATAAAAATTGTTGTGAACAACAAATTTGAGGTTAACAACAACAATTATTATTATTATCAACAATAATAATTCATCCCGGAAGTGTGGCGCTCGATTCTCACAGTAGTAAACACGATTTGTTTTATTTTTTCCTTTTTTTTTTCACTCCTACCCTACCGCGAGTGTGTGTACTCGCGTACATATTTTCTCATAACAATGCGATTAAGTGGAACGCCATAGTAAAAGGATCGAGGAAAGGGGGGAACCGCTTTATGGAATATAACATTCTCGAGACGCGACTCGCTGAATTTCGAAATCCTCGAGGCGCAATTCTTCGCCTCCTCGTCAT
Organism: Campoplex nolae; assembly: GCA_037893425.1. Classification (NCBI taxonomy): domain Eukaryota; kingdom Metazoa; phylum Arthropoda; class Insecta; order Hymenoptera; family Ichneumonidae; genus Campoplex; species Campoplex nolae. Next base: position 1,407,694 of record JBBLXU010000655.1, read on the forward strand.
CGTTCACAATCGTCATCAAAACCATTGTATCATATGCATCTCGTACGAGTATATATCAACGTTGAAATGACACGAAAATTTTTTTTTCTCATCGAGAAATTTCATGCCTCATGGGAGACAAAATTCGAACAACTATTTCTCATTCGATTTTGTTTTCATCTCACCGAAAAAACGAACCAGAATTCAGTTAAATCGAAAACACAAAAAAAAAACGTTGAACCGTTTACAGATTTCATTTTGTTTTCGTAAAACTTCGATTTTTAGTCGCAAAGATTTTGCCGATGGTTACGAATCTCAGGATCTTCACGTTTTTCCTCGGCAATATAAAAATGAAAGATTGGATATAAAACAAGTCGAGTCGGGTAAAATTTCGAAAAAAATTTTATTTTTTTTTTTGATAAACGTGATTGAAAACTCGGAAAAAACAGAACAAAAAAATGAAGATGATTGAGGTTATGTTCGTATACTCACGATTCTCGAGACATCGAATTCAGCGATGTAAACGATTCGAAATAAACAAAAAAATGAATTAAGGATCAGGAATGAATAAAAAGTCCGAATTAATATGTGAACGAGTTATCGAATCGTATTTTCGACGTTTTTTTCCAAAAAATTATAAAAGAAACGCTGCTATGGTGAGCGAATAAAACAAGTGAACACGAGCGTGGCGACGACGCCAGCGCCAAATCGTGGCGAAAACTTTCGTTAACGAAAGAGGGAGAGCGAGAGAGAAATTGAAGTGTAAAAAGGAGGGTGCCAGAGATACCTTGAGATAGTTACGTCCCTGGCGATGAAAACCCATTCACAGAATGGAACCGAAGAGGCGCACCGCTCTTTAGAGCCGTTCGCTTTCGTGGGTAGTCACTGAGTAGTGTCATGGAGGTAACATGGCCGAGGAGACGCGCCTAGTCCGCGTTGAAGAGAGACTAAAGATTAAAATCGGTACGAAAAGAGCGAAAAAAACGGTTTGAAAAAAAAAAAAAAAAAAAAAAAATTATTCAATTAGAAAGAAATATACGAAAGGAATAAACATCGTGGGGAACAAAAAAAATTACGCAAATTCTCGTTTTCGCGTCCATCTTCGTTTCTCTCGTGCATACACATACACACACACACACACATACAAACACGCACAAACACGTTTAATCACGAAAATCACACACGAAACACAAAATTGTGTTGCGCGAAGATATAACAGAGTGTCCGGTGAATTTTTGAATCAGTGCATTGTCAAAAATCGACAAATTAATCTCACGAAATATTCTTTTCGTGTCTCGTTGCTGATTAGTGTGTGTGTGCGCATGTGCTTGTGTCTGTTCTGTGCGTGCCACTCGTCGTGGGTGTTTCTCTCTCTCTCTCTCTCGCTCGCTCACTCGCTCTGTGTTTCACGGTGATGGATAAAAAAAGATGAAGAAAAAAAGCTGTTCTTTTAGTGCCTTTTGAAAAAAAAATCAGGATTATTCCCGTTTCTTCGTGTTGTCTCTTTCCACCTTCCGATCTTTTTCCTAATCCTATTTTCCTCTCCTTCAATCCACCGATTGGCCAAATATTTGTGTACAATAGCATTTTTTTAATGAAATTTTTCTCGAACTTTTTGAAATTCACAACAAATTTCTGAATTTTATTGAATTTTTGGTTTTCGGAGATCAACGAAACTTGACGGTTTTTGTTTTTGTTTTTTTTTTCGGAAAATAATGAATTCGTAAAGCGTTACATTCACGATTTCCCCCGCGTTAGTTCCTCTCTCTTGCACCAACACCCACGCGCGTCTTTCTCGTTCTCCGACTCGTTTTTGTTTCCTTCTCTCTCTTTTTTTTTTGTCAATTTTTTTTTTCTCGTGGAACGATAACTTTTTCGAATGGTTTTTTTTTTTTTTTGACTCTTCCGACTCGTCCGGATTCACCAGTTTCTCGATACGTTTTCTATGATTTATTTTCCCCTTTCCCTGAAAGTCTCTCCCCTCGCGGTCCCCCCTCAATCGCCGACCGGAAATGCGATGATCGAACGTTTCCCCTCAATTGTTTTTTTTATCTTTTTTTTTCGGCTTCTCTCTCTTTCTCCGAGGACGTAAAAACAACACGAGAATCGTGAGAAATTCTTGTTTATTTCGATTCCATTGAAAAATCCCTGCTTTTTTATTTCTTTCTTCCCAAACTTCGTTCGCTTTCAACACTTTCTTCTTTCGTATCGAATATATAAAAAAAAAAAAAAAAGAAACTACGCTCCTGGTCGTTTACTCTTATTTTTCTTTTTCTCTTTTACTCTCGTTCATTCATGGACGGCGACGATGAAAAGCCCGCGAAAATTTGAACAAAATAAAACCATTTTTTGTCGTTTTTTTTTTTACTAAAATCAAAAATTCTTCAAAATCTTCATTTTTCCATTGAATTTCACGATATTTTCGTACTCAACGGCCCCCCCTCCCTGCCCCACCATTTCGATTCGTAATTCTGCTCACAAAAATCCTCAAATATGGCAAATTTTGTAGACTTTTTTTGCATCGATAAAAAAAAATTTTTCTTTCGATTGTTCGCCAAATAATTCTCACGCCCGCTGATCAAACCAAATTTCGAGAAAAACCAAGTTTTTTTTCCAGGCTCAAAAAGTTGTTTTTTTTTTTTTTCCTCGAAAAGTTCAACTGATTCGTACCTAAAAGTCGATAAGGATAAACTAGTTTTTTTTCCCAGGCCAAACTAGTTACTTTTTCCTGAACAATTCAAACGAAAAAAAAAAAAAAAAAAAAAAGTTTCTCCTAAAATCAGGGTTTTTCGATCGTATTCCGACGTTTCATGAATTCTATCATCGATTTTTCACATAATTTTACATGTTTATGTGCACAAACATATATTTGTGTGTGTATCTATGAATCGCGATGCGTAAACGTGTCAGTTTATGCAACGTTGATTTCGTGGAATATATGAAATATATATATACATATATATACATACACGAAGGAAGCTCCAACCGCTGAGAAAGTCATTAGAGTGTACGACCAAACGGCATAAATACATCCTGCGTTTTGTACGTCCGCTTGTCCACCCCCGTTCATCTCTTTCTCTCGCTCTCTCGCTCTTTCCAAAGCGCCAATAACACAAAAAACTATTTTTTGTTATTTTTATTACTCTTGTTACTGGATCACAAACATTCGGTGCTGACTAGATATAGGTTTTTCATACTTTTTCTGTTAAATTTTCGTTACATTCTTTATTTTTCGTATACTTTTGTAAAAATTGACAAAAAAAAAAATAGAAAAAATAAAAAAAAATAAATCAATCAATCTCTCTGGGATAATAAAAATTACAAAAACGACAAGTCCTCCATGTGTGTATTGGATATTAGTCTGTAGTGTAGGTTAATCGGTCCAAGAGCGCTCGAAAACAAAAACAAAATCTTTCGAAATTTTTTTTTTTTTTTTTTTCGTTTCATTTTATTATTATTGCAAAACCTTTATTAGGTATGCAACTTTGTAAAATAAACCGAGTTCGTCATTTCCCTTATAGTTGAAACAACTAGGGCATAATAAAACCAATCAATCAATCTCTTTCTCTCTCTCTCTCTCTCTCTCTCTCTCTCTCTCTCTCTCTCTTTTTACTTTTGGAGGCTTTGAATAAATCTGTATTTTGTATATTGTACTTACTATCTGTAAAACCATTTTTGCCCCAAAGTTATAACTAGGGCATAATAATGAATCAATTCAATTGAATTCAATTTTCTCTCTCGCTCTCTCTCTCCTTCTATTTTACATTTCTAGTTTCGTATCTCCTGCAAGAATTATTAGAGATAAAGGAGACAGCAAAAACTCGAAAAAGAGTAAAATTTAATTTAAAAAAAAATGAAAATAAAAAATTTGACAGTTTATTGAATTTCGGATTTTTGTGAAGAATCGAAATAATTAAGTCAATTGGAAACACCAATTGTTTCCTCGTGCTTTTGCTTTAGTCACGTTTTATTTTATGTGTGCACTCACGGCAATATACATATATATTTCATGAACGTATTATTGTAATTTCATTCATGCACGTTTTTTTTTTTTTTTTTTTTACAAACGATGTAAATAATCGTCGATGAGCCATGACTCAACCGTGAAGAGAGCTCACATATGGCTTGGTTGCGCCACGCTTTTCATTCAGCTATTTCTACGACGATGTAAATAACGTCGCGAGAATCCTTGAGTGGCGAGATAGACGTCGAATGAAAGAAAAAAAAAAAAAAAAAATAGGCAAACTAATTACGACACTCGAACGAGAGATAATGCGACAACGATGATGATAACGAAACGAGCTTTGAGCAGTTTTTTTTTTTTTTTTTTTTTTTAATATTTTCGACCTGAAATACACCTTGAATTATGTTTGCACTGGTCGTTGATACGTTTTGTTTTCAATTGCTTAATTTGAGAAAAAAAAAATATGATTTGTTGAATCGTTGAAAAAATTTGTATAGACGAAGAATTTTAATGCCAATTTTGGACTCTTCAGGTGAAGCCAAAAATTTATTGAGTCGGGGCCATGGATCGCCTGGAACGAGAGACGTTTACTGTGCCTTATCCCTCGACCAGGAGGAAATATTTCGCACAACCACCATGGAAAGAACCCTCAAGTAATATTCATTTATTTTGTTTTATGTTGAAAGATGTATTCATTTGAAAAATTGAATATTACAAGGAATTCTGTTCATTGGTTCATTAGAATCCAACAAATACTGACCGAAATCCAACGAATTCGATCAATTTGATTCATTCGATCCAGTACAAAATCCAAGTAATGCAATTCAATGGATTCAATTCCATTCGAAATTAAATTAATTGAATAAAAGAAATCTGGTTCGGAATTGAATGAATTCAATCTAATGAACTGAATCCAGTTTGTAATTGAATGAATTGAATCCAATCAACCGAATCCAGTCTGGAATTGAACGGATTGTATCCGATATAATAAATCCAATGGATTCAATTCAGTTTGGAATTGAATGAATTGAATCCAGTCTTGGAATGGAATGGATTGAATACGCTAAAATAAATCCAGTGGATTCAATTCAGTTTGGAATTGAATGAATTGAATCCGCTAAAATAAATCCAATGGATTCAGTTCAGTTTGGAATTGAATGAATTGAATCCAGTCCGGAATTAAATCCAATTCAATCAATCCAATGGTTTCGATTCAGTTCGGGGAATTGAATAAATTGAATCCAGTCCGGAATTGGATGAGTTGGATCCAGATGGATTCAATTCACCACAAAATCCAATGAATTCAATGCAATGGATTCAATCCATCTCGAAATTCAATGATTCCACTACCATCGATTCAATTCAGTCAAAAATAATAGGAATGAAATCCAGCGGATTCACTCACAATCAGTTTAAAATCCAATGAGTATTCACCTTAAACAAATGGATTCAATTCAGTCAGAAATTCAATAAATTCAATCCGAAATCCAGCGATTTCAACTTTTCAATAATAGAAAAACAAAGTTAACATGAAAAATGTTTACAGTCCATTTTTCGGCGAGGAGTTTCAATTCGAGGTACCGCGAAAGTTTCGTTATCTCGGTATTTACGTGTACGACCGGGACAGGCACTTGAAGCAGGACAAAATATTGGGCAAAGTTGCGATAAAGAGAGAGGATCTCGCGACTTATCACAATAAAGAGCATTGGTTTCCATTGAGGCCAGTCGACGCAGATTCTGAGGTGCAGGGAAAAGCGCATTTGGAATTGGCCCTACAGCCTCAAGCTGGTCACGCTCAGCCAAAGCTCACAGTTCGGTATGTGAAATTAAATTAAAAAAAAAAAACAAATCAACGCATCATTTAAATAACAGTCGATAAAATATTTTTTTTTCTCTTTTCCAGAGTCATTGAATGTAGCGAATTGACGATTAAAAATGGCGGCTGTGATCCATTCGCTACTGTCACTGTACTTTACAGCAATGGCAAACAAATATCCAAACGTACGAAAGTTAAGAAGAAAACTGTTTCTCCATATTTTAACGAAACGTTCGTTTTTGAGGTAATTTCACCAAAAATTCAATACAACTAACTCCGAATCGCTTCTTCTGTATTTTACTATCAAATAGTAGATACATAAACATTATAAATGTCAGAATAGTAACAAACTTCGTTTATTTGCTTGCTGGAGTCCATTTTGACGCACGTGGGGTAATATGGACCCCCATTTTTTGTAGTTTTTCTATTTTTACTAGCAGAAAATCCATCATTCGGACAAATGACATCATTGAATCGATGTTTCCTCTCCTCTGATGGAGTCAACCAAGTTTAACAATGAAAATTGCCTTCGCTGAGATCAATGAAACGTAGTTATACTGTATTTTGTACATCGAACCCCATTCTGGTGTTCAGAGGGCACCTAAATGTCATCAAAGGTCCGAAGGAACACCAGGAATCCAAATTGCTCGCAAACCTTTGATTTTAATGAAGAACTTTGTCCTTCGTCATGTAATAATTTAAAAAAATGTTATTTGAAGAGTGCCAAATCACGGTTAGGAGGTTCAAGTCATTTCCAGAGGTCCAAATTGACACCAAATGTTCGATTTTCATAAATAACACATGATCATGTGTATATGTGTTATTTATAATATTTTATGGTGATCTGTCATCGTGACAGATCACCATAAAATATTATAAATAATGGTATTTTGAGAGAGCCGAATGAATTTTAGGAGTTGAATTACAAGGATTGGTCCATATTGACTCTAAATCTTACATTTTCACAAATAATTTCTGTTTTTTTGACGTAATACCAAAAAAAATGATATTTTGGCAGTTTCGAATTAACACTGGAGGTTCGAGGGACCACCAGGGGTTCATATTGCCACTAATTTACTGATTTTAACCCGGAATCACTTCTTCTGACGTGGAATAATATAAAATTATCTGAAAACTAGCAACAGGGGTCCATATTACCCCCAAACAGTCGATTTAACCGAATAATTTCTTTATTTAATTATAAAATATGTTTTTTTTTAATTAGCCGGAATTGACGGAGTCGAAAGACAAGGACGTCTCGCATTATTCGATCGATGGAGAAGTTGGCGAAGTTGTCGTTGGTCTTTGGCACGCTTCTCCAGGAATGGGAGAGCAACCAGCTTTCCTCGGCGAGGTTCGAGTCACTCTTCGTGGCCTGCAAAAACAACCGACGAGCTCGACAACGGCGTGGTACTTTTTACAACCTCGATCGGCCAAAAATCGTCCCAGTAAAATAACGAGCAACGCAACCTCGCCCTCGACAATCTCCGGATTGGGCTCGTTAAGAGTAAAAATTCATTACACAGCCGATCACGTTTTTCCTTCCGAAATGTACGACAGACTCAGACGTCTGCTTCTACAAAGCGTCGGTATTCAACCCATCACTTCATCCGCTGTTTATATCCTCGGCGAAATAGTCTCGAGCAAAATGGAAGCTGCTCAACCTCTCGTTCGAGTTCTCGTACATCATGGCCAACTCGTGTCCGTCATGCGAGCTTTAGCTAGTCATGAAATATCCAAATTAACGTAAGTTTTCGCCTATTCTTCGGTCAAACTTTCTCTCTCGATACCTTTTTATTTTACATTGAAATTTGAAATTTTTCACGTTGCAACGAAACTCAGCAAATTTTTTTGTAACGTCAATTTTTTTATTCATTTTCCTGATCTTTAGCTTCTCAATAATTTTTTTTTCAGTTTTTCGACCAAAACTTTTGACTTTTTGATTGAAAATTTTGTAAATTTTGCTCTTTCAACCAAATTTTTATGAAAAACATGAAAGTTTTATTTTATTTTATTTTTTTATAAATTAAAATTCTGTTATTTCAATCGAAATGCTTGGTTTTTCATTTACTTTGTTTACAATCCTCAAAACAATTTTTTGATTGAATTTTTCCAACGTCTTTTCACGAACAGCAATTTTTTTTCCTTAAAAATTAAATTTGTTTCTCTCGCATTTCAGGGATCCAACGACAATTTTTCGGGGCAATACTTTAGTGAGTAAAATGATGGACGAAGGAATGCGTCTCGCTGGATTGCGTTATTTGCACAGTACCCTTCGACCCGCGATGGAGCAAGTATTTTTGGAGAGAAAGCCTTGCGAGATTGATCCAACGCGAGTCAAAGATTCCAACACGATACAGGCCAATTTGGCGAATCTTAAGGTACATCAGACCTGAATTATGATCCCTGTATTACTATCGTGGGTCTGAGAGACCCAGAGAATGTTTACTGTCCCTTTTTCGGTCAGCGATTCGGTAAAAATTGTGAGAAAAAAATAGAGTTCTACTCGATCGACGTGAACAACTTTTTTTCTCGGGTCAAAATGACCCGGCTCAATGAGATTCACACTTTTTAACGCGGTTCGAATGATTTATTATTGTTTTTGTTCATTTCGAGCACAAGTTTCTCTTTTATTCTATTTCCTGGGGACGTAATCTCGTGACACGATCTCCACGAGGCTCGTAAATCGAGTGAAAAAAAGTTGAAAAGTTCACACGCTGTTTATTCTCGTTTAAATATATATATATATATGAATATTCGGAGCCCTTTCTCTTTGAAAAACAATGGTATTCACGTGGTCTCGTTTCTTTTTTTTTCCTCCTTCCTGCTCTCTCGCAGGAATACGTCGAAAGGGTATTTACCGCGATAACGACTTCCGGTGTAAGATGTCCACCTCTTATGTGCGAAATGTTTTGGTGCCTCCGTGAACTCGCCGCAACTCATTTTCCTAAGAACAAAGAAGTACGCTACTCGGTCATCAGCGGTTTCATTTTTCTACGCTTTTTTGCACCCGCCATTCTTGGCCCGAGACTTTTCGACATCACCAACGAACAAATTGTAAGTTTTTACCACTTTTTTTTTCCTTCTACGTATTTTTTCACGTTTTCTCAAATTTTTTTCTACAATTTTACGGAATTCGTTGATTTTGCTATTGATTTTTTTGAGTTTTACTCATTTTCTGATCACTGAAAAAGAAATTTCTTGATTTTTAAAATATATTTTGGCTAAATTTTTCAAATTTAAAACATTTTTGTTATTTCTTGTTGAATTTTTTGTCACTTTTCTGCTCATTTTTATGTCTATTGACCAGAGATTTTTTTTAATTTTTTTATTTCCATTCATTTCAATGAATATTTCGTTGTCAGAATTTGTAATTTTTGGAAAATCAGATTTTGTAAATTTTTAGATGAAAAATCATCGATTTTTCTTAATTTTTACGTTTTAGTTTGTTGTGCAAAGCGAAAAAATCGTTTTTGCAGAATTCACTTCGATTCATTATGATTCATTGTTATGAATTCAATCACGATGATTTTGTTTTGGTATTTATTCGTTGGTAACGAAACGAACGATTTATTTTCATTCGTTTCCCATATAAAAACAGGATACTCAAACAAACAGAACGCTCACCCTCATCTCCAAGACAATACAAAGCCTTGGGAATTTGGTTAGTTGTCGTGGCGGTGCCGGAAGTGTATGTAAAGAGGAATACATGGAATGCGTTTACAGGTAAAAATATTATACAATAAATTTTCTCAATTAAGAGTCAGCAAAAAGAACTTGAAAATGGTTTAAAAAATCATGAAAAAAAAAAATAAAAATAAAAATAAAAATAAAACTTGCAGTCCATTTTCCTCATTGAATTAATCATTTTTCTCCAATTTTCTGCGCCGAATTTTGTATTTTCATCAACAACATTATTTTACAGGGAATTTTATACGGAAAAACACATTCAAGCGGTGAAGCAATTTTTAGAACTTATCTCGACGAGCAGCAGCAGTGGAATCAACAGGCAAAGGCCAACGATTCTCCAGGAACAACCGGTCGTGCTGAAAGAAGGGTACGTTCGACGACACTCCGATTCATTGGTGTTGGAATCCGAGGAAATTTCAATTTTGTCCCAATTCGTGAAAAAAAAAAATAATTTTTTTTTTTTTTTTTTCGAAATTTCTGTTAAAAAAAGAAATTTAATTATCCAATCGATCGAATTCTCATTAAAAATTATTTCTAATAGAACATACTTTCTCTTTGTGCACTCCGCTGATTGTGGCAAGAGGTTTGTACCCGAAAATGTCCGGAAATTCGTAATTTTCGATGAAAATCACTTCGAAATTTTTACAATCCAATAAAAAAAACTGATGAATCAGCTGAATTAATTGGATTTTCTTTTGTTCACAGAGTTATGATTAAAAGGGCCCAAGGCCGGAAACGCTTCGGGCGCAAAAATTTCAAGCAGAGATACTTCAGACTGACTACGCAAGATCTGACCTACTCCAAAACGAAAGGTACAAATTTTTAGCCCTTTTTTTCTAACATGACAAAAAAATCATTGATTTTTTATTCTTTGACGAATATTCTCAAAAAATATACACTCCATTCAAATTTAATAACAGAGGGGTTCTAGTCACCTGAAAAATCATGAAAAAGTCATTAAATGTCATTAAAAATCAGCATTAAACCTGATTTCTACGAGCTCTTCGCAGTTTTCATTATCATTTTTTTGTTTTCATTATTTTTTCATGAAAATTTTGTAAAAATCCTAATCTGTTCGAAATCAAAAATAAATTTGTTTCTTCCCCTGATTCTTTTTATTCTGGAATTTTCGTAATTATGTTGACAGTAAATACCTAACTAACGAAATAAAACTTTTCACTCCTACCGGATTGTTTTAAATCTCATTGTTCACGAAACTGTGTTTTTTTTTTTCTAAAAATTTCTCAATATTCGTATATATTTTTTTTTTTTTTTTCAAAGGGCAAAATGAAAATATGAAAAATTCAAAAAATCTGTTGACTCAGCCGAAGACTGATCGACGAATTGTTTAATTCGAATTCTCAAATTGTTAAAAATGAAAATATTTTTTAATCACAGGAAAGGAGCCCTTGTGTACAATATCACTGGAAGAAATTCTAGCGGTGGAAAGGCTGCACGAGGATTCTTTCAAAATGAAAAATATGTTTCAAATTGTTCAACCCCAGCGAGCACTTTACGTTCAAGCTGGTAATTGCGTCGAGGAGAAAGAGTGGATTGATATATTGACAAAAATTTGTCATACCAATAGCAATAGACTGGAGAGGTATCATCCCAGCGCTTATATCAACGGACATTGGTTGTGGTAAGAGAAAATCGCATCGAAAAATATTCTCAATCAAGAGTCATCGAGCAATGGCATACGCAGCGCCAGGTGCCAAAAAAGCAAACTAAAATTTTATTCTACCGGATTTCGTCGCCAATTTTATGATTACGCGAATATAAAAAGTATCAAAAAATTCGGTTTAATTACCCGGTTCCGGCTGTGCTCCCTTTTCGGAGATCAGATAGCTCTTATCAACACAATAAATTAACAAAAATACAAAGCTCTGTACTCGCGCCATGACAGCTTTTTCGCCATTCACAATAATTATTTTATTACAAATTGTACACACATTTTCCATAACTGAAGAGACCAGAGCCGGATGCACGCCACTTCCCTGCATATTACGAAATTTATTTATCGCAATTTCAATAAAAACTCACGGAAAAATCCGGTAGAATACACACGAAGCGTCTGACGTCTGTCAGCGACTATATTTATACTAGATATAGATATACTTTACTATGAGACGCGCCACCGTCGATTTTGAGTTGGTCACGTGAGCTCGATGACTTAAGATTTTTTTCAAACAATTAAATTTAAAAAAAAATGAATTTTTCGATAAATTCACTTAATTTTATTTCAATTCGAAAAATAATATTTTTTTTTTTTTCGTTTTTTCACAGTTGTCGAGCAATGTCGGAAATAGCGCCAGGGTGCAGCGAAGTGTCGCCCGGAATCGAGGCCGGATTGCGCATGGTTCTCGATCCCGATCGAGATTTGCAACGGATTCATTCACTCGTATTCACCAATATGCCGCGTCTCGAGACTCTGATGAGCGCTTGCGAGTGTCAGGCGGTTTACGGGGCTAGCGAAATGTGCGTTTTACCAGGCGGAGGCTCCCCGATCGAGGATGTTCCTTCCTGCTTCAAAACCCTCACCGCACTCCGGGAAGCTGCCTTCGCATTGCAGCACGAACATCGTGCTTATTTTCGCAGATTGGCACGAGACACGAAATACGGTAGCAAGTGAGTGCATTAAATATCAAAAATATTCAAATTCGTCAAAATTATTAATATTTTTGGTGATTTTTCATAAAATTATCAATCAAAAATTAACATTCATTTACGTTTTCACGAAATGAATGTTGAATAAAAAATTTTCATCAATTCAATCACAAATTTTATCCAAATCATTAAAAAATCTATTTATCGTAACGCAAATTCTCAAAAAATGGAGTCGAAAATGCGAAAAACTGAGATTTATTAAAATTTTATCGAAAAAAAATCTTCAAAATAAAAAATGTTTCATAAAACTGTAAAAAAAGAAATTTCTTGCCGAAGGAGCTGAATTTTCTAATAAATCAACGATAAAAATGATAAAATGAACAAAATTTTTGGACAAATGTAAACCAAAAAAGTTTTATGCTCAAAATATTGAAATTTATCGAATCTTCGATGATAAAATTTTTGTAAAAGGACAAAATGATTGAAAAAAAAAATCGAAAAATGAGGATTTCTGTAAAAACTTGATTTTTTTGTTTTTCGTGCTCCTGACATAATTGCAAATTTGTATGAAATATAAATTCGAATTGAACACAGGCAAGCCCCGATCGGCGACGACAATTATCTCCACTTGGCGGCGCGAGCGGGTTTCGACGGTCAATTAACAAAGCGTACGTACGAGAACGAGGTCGGTTTGAATTCGAGTACTCGATTGACGATGGAGAACGAGCATTATTACGAGGGAATGAATCGACGAATCGAGGATCGTCGGTACGACGATTCGTTGCGAAAGTGTTTGGATTCGGATTCGATAAATCGTCGTTACGACAAGGATAATTCTAACAATTCGATGATGCGACGATGTTACGATAGCAGCAGCGAAACTATGAGGAGCGTACAAAACGATTTAATCAAATTTGACAACGGTTTGAACAGTTCTTCGTTGACGAGAACCGGGGAAAGAAATGGTAACGAGAATCTCGATAATAATCGACGTTTAATCGACAATACGAGTATTTTGACGAGCGAAGGTATAAGCTTGTCGGGAACGTTGTCAAGAAAATTAAGCAATTATGAGAACACGAGAAAGATCGACGATTCAACGTTGAATCGACGTTTGAGGGACGATTCCTCCGATATTTCATCGTCTTCAATAAGCGGTCGTGGCAATCATTGACGTGACATTTAAAAAATCGTCGAAATATATGATAATTTAATATAATTATATTATTAATTAATTCATTAATTATTATTAATTATTCGTTATCGTTAAGAGGAAATTCTCTCTCGTTCCTGAATTAATCGCGTTTTAGCGAGAATATTATCGCGAGAGTATCGGCAAACGTACCGAAAACACTTTTTTTTTTTTTTTTTTTTTTTTAATTTTATTCGAAATACACACATTTTATTCGCTTTTCTTCATGCCCCTCTTTTTTTAAACGGAGCTTTAAGAATTCGCGATTTTTCGGGGCTCCGAATCTTTATCCCCTCACGTTTTTAAACGCTCTGCTCGAATTTTTTGCTCTCGCAAGCGCCTCGCTTCGACTCGAAATCTCTACTATTTATTTATTTATTGTCGCTTATTATCCTCCTGGCTCTACTTTATTTCACTCGAAAAATCAACTTTTCGAGGAATTTTTCTATTTCCGCGTGATACATGACACCGCGCGAGAGTGCGAAAAACAAATTATTAGACGCTTCGAAAACACTGCGAAGATAAACGTAATCTCAATTTATTCGATTGTTCTTTATTCCCTGTGCTTTTTACGTTTTTTTTTTTGTTTGTTTGTTGTAATCTCAGCTTGAAAAATTCCAAGAAATTTCTTTCGTTCACGTAAATTGTAAATAAAATTTTTCTTTTCCTTCCAATTTTTCGATTCAGCCGTTTGACAGAACGAAAAAGAAAAAGAAAAAAAAAATCAATTTTTCGTCATTTGCACCTATTGGAAACCGAAATTTGGAAATTTCGATAAAACCTATATTTTTACCTAAAACAGCAGGAAAAAAAAAATCCAAACAAAAAAACCACGCAACGTCGTCGACCCTTTGAAGAACGATCTAAATCATTGCCACTGAACTGAATTTAGCTGTAGGCCTAAACTAAAAATACAAACGCGACATTATATCTGTCCATTCTCTCGATGCTGAATCGCATTTATACTAAAAAATAAACAAACAAAGTGAAAAATACTAGAAAAAAAAATGGTCGAAAAAGGGCGAAATCATTAAGAAAGAGATCTTGTTAGATTATGAGTAGAAAAAAAATTCATCTTTTTTTATACGCAAAGAATATAAAGTCGAAAAACTTCATTTTTCCCGCTTAAAAACGAAAAAAAAAAAAAAAAAAATTGTAATTTTTTTTTTCTTGCACCGACAAACACGGAGCTCGTTCGAAGTTTTGTATCTTAAAAATTCAAAACTCGGAGTTGGTGCTAAATTTTAAAAGCCTGACACACAATTTACAATGATCAAACGTTATTATTATCATCATTATTATCATTATTATTATTATTAATTATTAATATTATTATTGAATGAATAAAATTGTAACGAATGTTACAATAATAATTATTATTTTTATTGTAATAATTATTATGAAAAACGTTGAAAATTGCAATTGTCAGTACAATGAAATCGTTAAATATATATGTATATATATATATTCACGGTTCGAATGAAAACGAACGAAATATTTATAAGGGTGAAATATTTCGAAATGGAGAAAGAAGAGAGATAAATTGATCACGATTCATCTCTCTTTATTCCATTTGTTAAATATGCCATATTAAAGTTACGAATATATAAGAATTCCCTCCATTCTTAGTAGCCAATTGACGAGAGAAAACGGAAGCGAAACGTTGATTGTGCGGTTAAATATATATATATATTTTTTCTTTTGCTTTTTCTTTTTCCTCGTTTTTGTCAATGAACACCAATTAATTCTGTACAGTTGAATAGTTACGATTGTTAGAAAGAGAGAAAGAGAAAGAGAGAGAGAGAAAATTGATGGGGAAGTCGAGATAAATTGTTGTTCGAATTATTTGACTATATGACAATGAAAGAAAAAAAACAAACAAGATGAAAAAATGCAAAAAAAAAATAAGAGATTTTTCAATGTTTCCAGTAAATCTTTTGTACAGTGTACAGAATTCTTCGTTTCCACGTTTTTAGACTAAATAATGACTTTTTGTTTTATCCTCGATTTTAGATTTAATGTAAACGTGTACAGGGGCCCTACGAACGATGCTACGAAGATTTCAGGACCGAAATTCGAGTTTTGAAGAGTTTTGTCATCAAACTTTCTTCTGATGAGTTGTCGATCATCGAAGTTCAAGGCGGTGTTATCTATCGACGATATCGTCGAAACGGTTGGAGATAGAGCAAAAAGTCATGAGACCAATCTTGTAGAGCGGAAAATTTCCTACGAAAAATCTCCTGAGAGTATTTTTCTATTTTCCGTAGTTGAGCTCTGAGAGCGTATCGAAATGACAGTCTGAAAAAGTGATTCGCAAGACTCATGGAAAACTGGTTTTTTTTCGACTCGTGCTGAGGCTTGAACTACTGGACATAAAAAAATCTCGTGAGAAGCTTTTTTGTAGGAAATTTAGTGCTCTACAACATTGGTCCTATAAACTTTTGCTCTGTCTCCAACCGTTTCGTCAGTATCCGCGATAAATTCACGTCGTCCTTCAATTTTATGATTTATCACTTTTCAGGAGAAAAAGTTTGTGAAAAAACGAACAAGTTTACGTTTCGTGGTACCCCATGTCTCGGGCACCTCCGTATATCTAACGATTAATATTTAGGCGAAATACGAATATTGAAAGGAAAAATCTTCGTAGACAAATCAAAGTGTACAGACTAAAAAAAAAAAAAATGCAACAAATAGATCCAAACAATTATTGTGCTTCGGGATCGACCTAAACATATCTCAAAAAATAATAATTCAAAAAATCCTCTTTTTCAGCTCTCAATAACGTGGCTCGAAAGTTTAATGGACTATTGATTAAAGAATAATTATTAAAAAAAAAAAAAAATGTAGAAGCGTTTCGTGGTCCAAGATATGTACAACTCAGCTCAGAGACAATCGGATTACGTAAATTTTATTTGTTTCGATATGTAAAAATAATTATCTACCGCGACAAACAAAAAATCAGATTGTTCACGATCTTTTAAGATTTTATTTCCGCTCGATAATATTCGTCGATCACAATTTTCTTTTGGCAACCAAAAAAAAAAAAAAATCTTTTGCTTGAATCATGAACTAAATTCAATCGAACAGAAATTATTCGTTCATGAAACAATCGAATGTTGGACGTCTCATCGAGAATAAAAACTCGAAATTCAATCGATTTTTTCAAATAATTCTTCAAAAAGTCTCATATTTCAATTACTTTCGAAAATTGTGATCGAACGAATGTGCGAAACATTTTCAAACTATTTTTTTTCCTACACGCGAATCAATAAGCGACAACAAATTAGACTGCAACGTTCAGAAGAGGCGAAGTGCGAAAAAATTCTTCGGTCAATCCGCAAGAGAAAAATCATTGTTTTTTTTTTTTATTTTTTATTTAATATAAAATAAAAACGACGAATTATTGGCGAATGCGTGTGTTTTCGAAGTTGGTTATAAAGGAATATATTAATGGTAATTCTACTTATGAACGGTATTATTTATATTAGATATTATTGTATTAATAATTTAATAACGATTTTGTATATCCATTTTTTTTTCTTCTGTTCTCGTTCGTTGTGTTCACCGAGTAACTATTGTTATTTTTTAGTAAAAAAAAAAAACAAAACAACAGAAAAAAAAGATAAATCCTTAGGATAGATCGTGCCTTGATAACAAACAAACAAAACAGCAACAACAACAACAAAGTGAATAAATAAAAGGATTTTTTTTAATACGAGAAAGTGTTTCAAGTTTCAAAAATATATATCAACCTTTTGTTTTTCCAAAGCGAATCAATATTTACGCGCGCGTGCCTGTGTGCGACGGAGAGAAAATGTATTCGAATGTTAATTATTTAAGGGAAAAAAGAAAGAAAAAAAACTGTAAACTCTCGATGATACACGATTCGTGTATTTTTTCATATTGTAAATATCTTTTGTTTTTCTCCTGAAATAAAAACAAAACGATTTTCTCTTACGTAACATTAAAATTTAGCTATTTTTTGAATTCCTTAAAAATAACTCTTACAAATTTACATTTCAAAAGGACTTAACATCGTTTGGAAACCATGAATTCTAGGCCCACGAGGCAGATAAATAATTTGGCTGGTTGGAAATTTTCCGATCATAGAATAGAAGTTTCATAGTTTCGTTTTCGCAGGTGCAACATTTTTTCGATATGTTGCCTAACGAGCATTGAAAAATAGTGGCGAATGATGTAAGCTACAGCTCTGTCAATATGGCCAACGAGAACATGGAGAATGTGAATAAATATAATGATAGTGTGACAGAGTTCTCGAATGCGCAAGATTCGGTTAGATATGATGAAAATATAATAGAATGCTACATCACCCATAAAAAAATATTGAATCGAAACAATAATTTTCATGCGAAAAAGTTGGACTTTTTATTTTTTCTAAAGATATTCATCTTTATGCATAACTATTTACACGTATCTGTCCAAATTTCCAATTTCGGTGAACTCGAATGCGATTTATTCGATATCAGTTTTTCGAATGTTATAATCAGTTCCGATTGTTCCGGTTCATCTTTGCTAATTCCAGTTGAGCTTCTGAAATGTTATTACCGTTAGAAAAAATAAAGAACAGTAAAATAGCTTCAACTGACAATTTTCCAGTAGATGAAATTAAAATGAACCGTCATTTTAATATTTTAAATTTCATCATATATGAATCATGGGAAATAAAAGTTTTTAACAATTTCTTTTAACGTTTGCAAATCAAATTCTAGTTTTTTTTTTTTCATTTGGCTAGTCACATAGACAAATATGAAGATATAAAGTCCAAGACAGTATCGAAGAACAAAGACAAAAATGAAGGTAAAGACAGAGACTGAATTAAAGACAAAGTTGAAGACATAAACGAAGTTTATGTCTTCAACAATCAACAAAGTTCGATTAAATCGGGCTGTTAACTTCACAACCGGATTTTGGTCGGATCATTGAAAAAAAAAATTTTGAAAAAAACTACAAAAAAGATTCAATTGAGTCTTGCTGCACTTAAATAACCATATTATCGTTAGAAATGGTGGTCCGAGGGTCTGACTTTCCCGAAACCCTGATTATGAACTTTTTTTTCCCTCTTAGTTCCTCCAAAATGGTAGTTTTTGTAAAACAGCGTGATGATTTTTTTCCCCGAAAAGTATCAATTTGCCGAGAAAATTTTGTAGAAGAAAAAGTGTTTAGAATCATCCCAAAACAACGAGAAAACAATATGAATTTTTACGAAAAATTTTGAACCGTGGATGATTCTAAACACTTTATGCTGCATAAATATTTTTTTCGTTAAGTCGATACTTTTCGAGAAAAAAAATTCTGAACTGTTTGTTTTGAAGTTTTTTTTTTTTTTTTTTTTTTTTTTTCAACATAAGAATCATGTTTTATTTTTATTTATTTTGTATTTTTTTTTGTTTTCTTTTTTTTTTCAATTTCTTCCTTCGGAAAACTTTTACGATTGATTTTTGATCCATTCGTTTTATTATTTTATAAGTATTATTCTTCCGAGTGTGCAGGAAACAAAACGACTTTGGCATAAAGTAGGAATGTATGATATTCATGTTATTTGTTATCGATTGTAGACCGTATACAATTTTAATACTATTTGAACAGTTTTTCATGGATCGATGACTCCGGCTATTGTTATATAACGATAAAAAAAAAACAGTTGTTTAAACGAAGACCCGAAATACTTGGAAAATAGAGCTGCTCACGATCACCCCGGCCCTATATATTGTATAGTTAAATGATGTGTACGCTGACTCTCCCCGCTGTCGATATAAAAAGCCTGCGACTTCGTAAATTTCCATGAGTAGCAGGATGACGTTCCATCAAAATGCTCCGTCGTATCTTCTATTGGTGGTTCTGACAGGTGCGATACCTTTCGTTAAGACTGCCAATACACCGCTCAATACTGCTTATCAAGCTGAACCTCTTGCTGCTGATACTGGGAACCATCGACTCCCGAGGGATGTGTTTCCCAGGAAGTATACCATTAGGATTGAACCTAACATCGTTCCGGATAAATTTACGTTCAAAGGCGATACTGAAATCGAGATCGACATCCTCCGAGAAACGTCTGTGATAGTACTGCATGCTGCTGCAAGTCTCACCATCGACAAAAATCAAACGAAACTGCTTTATGCAAACGGTTCAGAGGTGAACGTGGTAATGACACCTGATTACGACGCCCATACAAACTTCTACAAACTACGATCAAGTGAGTTTCTTCAGAGTGGCCACTATATATTGAAAATGAAATATTCCGGATTATTGCACGATGACAGACGTGGATTCTTCCGAGATTATTACCTGAACGATCAAGGTGAAAAGGTGTAAGTAACCGATATTTTTTATTTTTTGTAACATATATGTCAGCGACGCGAATGTTGTTGTTGCCGCGAACCTAGTATTTATTCTGTAATCGCCCGGGTGGTGGTTCGGCCTCTACTTCGTAGATCCACGGGCGAATAGTTTCTCTGTGGGAGGAGTGGTAACGTGTCCGGCTCACGGCTAGGGGATTCGGGTTCGATTACCGGCGACACCAATGGAATTTTTCTATGTGTTTTTCTGCGCTCTCGGTAGTTCGGAAAACCCACTTGAAAATTGTAAAGGTCCGAATTAAAGCTGCTAACCTCCGTTAAAGAACGTGGCTGTATGATCATGTACCGCCTGAGGAACATGATCTCATATACGTATGTGAGGGGGGTGTATGCTGACTGAGCGCCTCTGGTGACCGTGCTTGAGCATGTTCGCATTGGGTAACAGGAAGATTCGTCCCCGGAAAATTCATCCCTGATCGACATTTTCGACGGTAGAAGTTTCAAAAATTCAAATTTACATGATGGACAAACAATAAATGTATCGTATCAAGGAACCGTTTCAAAACAGATGTAGTGTACCAGTAACGGCTGCTTATTCGTCTGGACACGCTTGCATATGCGATTTTTATGATGAACTGACGATTGATTTATTCTTATTCGTCAAAAGGCTTTTTCAAGCGGCTCCAGAACGAATGTTCGGACGAGTAAGGGCTGCCTATTATATTATTATAAAAGGCTTTTTAGAACTTTATCCGCTTGTCGTTTTTGAAGGACGAATTTTCCAGGGACGAATTTTATGAGGACAAGTTTTCTGAGGATGAATTTTCCGGGGACGAATCTTCTGAGTTTCTCGCATTGCCACCTTCCTGACGAATCAGCGAGTCATCCCAAAAAAATTCGAAAAAAATCCCAATTGGGACTCGGGACTTGAGTGGACAAGTAAGACCCAAAATAAGTCCCTGATAGGACTTTTTTCTGTGATGTCATGAATCCCAAATCAGGAGTCGAAGTCCCAAGCAGGGTCTTTTTTTGCGACTGACTTTAGACAAAATTCCCGTCTCGCACCGAGTGAGGGGAAAAAGTCCCATTTGGGACTCACAAGGGAGTCTTACTTGTCCACTAAAGTCCTAAATCCCGAGTCCCAATTGGGACTTTTTTCGGGACTTTTTCCAGAGACTTGCTGATCCGCCAGGGCTACAAAGACAGTCGGTACCAGCTGTACCGACAAGATTTTCTGCAATTTCCCTTCGCCTTCATATCGGAAACATTTTGTTTTTGTTAGATGGTTTGCGACAACCCAATTCCAACCTGCTGACGCGAGACGAGCGTTTCCCTGCTTTGATGAGGCATCGTTCGAGGCAATATTCAAAATATTCATCACTCATTCTATCACCCACCAAGCAATCTCCAACATGCCAGTTGAGACGGAGACAACGCCTAACAATGATGAAACAAAGTTGATGACTGAATTTGAAGAAACACCAAAAATGTCAACGTTTCTCGTAGCTTTTTGTATTTCGGATTTTCATTTTTTCTCCGTGTTTTACGGTAAATTCAGAATTTTTGCAAGAGGTAATATAATTCATCTGACTGTATACGTCGAGTCCGTGGGTCGTGAGTTGCTTGAGAAGCTGGCCGAATATACAAGAATTGAATATTCGCTACCGAAAATGGATAATCTTTTGATACCACGGTTCGATCATTCCGGAATGGAGAACTGGGGTCTCATCGTATACAGGTAGATGATGATTTTCGTACACTAAACATACTTTGGACTATCCCTGACGGATCAGCGAGTCACAAAAAAATTTGAAAAAAGTCCCAATTGGGACTCGGGACTTGAGTGGACAAGTCAGACCCAAAACAAGTCTCTAATCGGACTTTTTCCTGTGACTTCATGAGCCCCAAACTAGGACTCAGAGTCCCAAGCAGGGTCTTTTTTTGCGACTGACCTCTGACAAAATTCCTGACTCGCGCCGATTGAGGGGGAAAAAGTCCCATTTGGGAGTCACAAGTGAGTCTCACTTGTCCATTCCCGAGACCCAATTGGGACTTTTTTCAGGACTTTTTCCAGAGACTCGCTGATTCGGCACGGTAAAAATCTGTACAAAACGAAAAGGTTGATTCGTGATGAAAAAATAATTCTTTTTTGGGGTCAAAGGGAGAGTGCACTTTTGTATGACGAGAAGGTCAATACCACGGAAGACAAGCATCAAATCGTACAGTTGTTATCACACGAGTTTGCGCATCAATGGTTTGGAAATCTTGTAACACCGTCATGGTGGTCGGACATTTGGCTTAGCGAAGGTTTTGCAACTTTCTTTCAATACTTGATTACCCATCAGGTATCCGAAAACAATTGGCAAGTTATCCATTAGCTCAGCGAATGGAGCATTCATTCTGATTCACACGTTCTTTCATTTTGAATTCCTAGGTTGAGCCATCGTGGCGTATGATGGATCGGTTCGTAACAGAAAATCTTCAAAAAAAAGCATTCGCTGTTGACGATGACGAGGCGCAGATTTCAATGAAAATAACGACGACGCTCAATGATCCAAATAAAATTTTTAAAAACGCTTTCAATCAGGTTACGTACGCCAAAGGTAAATATTTTCAATAAACCAACATCATATTGACTCGTTGTGATCAAACTTTTTTTTATTGATCGAGATTTTTACAATTTCCGCTCGCATCAGCTAGCTGTGTCATCCGTATGTTTGAACACGTGCTCACACCGGATGAATTCCAAACTGCATTGCGGTATTATCTGAGGAACAAGTATGCGAATTACAGCTTCGAATATTCTCGACGTATCACCGAGTTTGTTGACTTCATTCTTATTAAACTCTTGATTTGTTGTTAGGAGTTATCAGGCGGTTACTTCTGGTGATTTGATAACAGAATTAGCATCAGCCAAAGGTCGGAACATTAAGTTCCTGGATAAAGCACTGTCTTCCTGGATCACACAACCAGGTTACCCCGTCATCAAGATGATCCGAAATTACATTACTGGAAACGCGATGATATCGCAAAAACGATTTTCAACAGATAGTAGTAAAGTCCGGACGGAGCAGTGGTTTGTCCCGATTAACGTTGTTTCCGCGGTGGAACCTGAGAGATTTTCAAAGACTGAGCCAACTCATTGGCTTCTTAACGATACCAAAGCTTTGACACTCTCGGGGCTGGATAACCACAGCTGGATCATTTTGAACAGCCAGCAAACTGGTTAGTGCATTCCGAATTATGGTTATTGACAGCAACTAGTGAATCAAAATGTCAATAGTTGGATTCAAATTATTGTCATTGGATAACACGTTTGTTTTAACCCTTCAACGTCACATAATTTAAACAAATTATGTCAACATTTGACATAATTTTTTTTCAATAAATTGTTTCAACCAATTACTGTCCCAATAAAATAAATGATATTTTCATAAGGAACTGCGAATAAGGAATCCTAATCTATAAATGACCGTGCTGCTATTCCCATTAGACCGCCGTCATTTTACACAACACTATTACTGGAATGATAAATAAAATCTCGTTACAATTAGGTTACTACCGTGTGGATTATGATGATGAGAACTGGTGGTTAATCATCGATTATCTGAAGAATCCAAACACAATGAAAAATATTCATGTTTTGAATCGAGCTCAACTCTTGGACGATTCTTTTCATCTCGCTGAAGCTGGGGAACTACCAGATCATTCCACTTTCTTAGAAATGACGAGATATCTCTATAACGAAGACGACTATATTCCATGGTATGCAGCCCAGCGTGCCTTCGCAGTTCTAAACAAAGCTTTGATGAATACTGCATGTTACGATCTCTACAAGGTGAATTCTTCTAGATATCCTAATGATTTGTTTGACAGAAAAGCTATTATTTATTAACTCCTCAGTCAAGAACTCAGTCACTTGACCAACGATTGTATCATTCGACCAAAAATCATCGACATCCATATCCAAATGAAGACAAAGATGTTGAAAATACATAACACTTTGGGATCATCTACCGTAACATTCAAATTTTCTGAATTAACGGTGTGTAGCACCGTCGTCACTGAAATCATGTATTTTTTCAGCTCTATATGCGACGGCTCACTGCAAGCTTGGAAAGAAAGTT
Source organism: Campoplex nolae (assembly GCA_037893425.1). Classification (NCBI taxonomy): domain Eukaryota; kingdom Metazoa; phylum Arthropoda; class Insecta; order Hymenoptera; family Ichneumonidae; genus Campoplex; species Campoplex nolae. Next base: position 1,431,386 of record JBBLXU010000655.1, read on the forward strand.
AGGCTACACCGAGAACTACAATGACACGGATATCGTAAAGCTGCACAGACTGAATTTAATAAAACTAGCATGTGCAATGGGTTCTGTAAACTGTCTGACCGCTACTCGCGAGATGATGATGGCACACGTGATCGAATATCAGCAGTGGGTAACCGATGAATACGGAAAATATTAAATAATCAAAGTCTTAGATCTGTGCAACGTATTTATTCAGAATGTTTTGGTTCTTTTTTGGTTGGATTAAATAAGGACTTCACCTGATTTACAAAGTGTCGTGCTCTGCGAGGGAATGCGATTGGCGAACAAAGAAGAATGGGAATTGGCTTACAATTATACAATCAAGTTGAGTCCAGATTCGGAAGAACATCGAATCCTCGTAAACGCACTCGGCTGTTCTTCTGATCATAGGATTCTCACGTCGTATCTCGAAAAAACATTACGCTTTGACGGTAAAACTAATGCAAACGCTGTTTTTCGATCAGTAAGGAATGGTGATGCCGCTGGTATCGTTGCTAACTTAGCCTTCATCCAGGAAAATTCTGAGTTAGTCAAGTTTTAAGTTACTCCAAGTCCGAAAACATTCATCGATGATTCGAACCTGATGACGGTTTTAAATACTGCTTTTTTTTTCTTTCAGCAAGTATAGTACGCCCACAATTTTACAGTTTTTGAAATACAATGCAGACCATATAACGACACAAGAGCAAATCTCACAGGTTAGCAATCGTAGATCTTTTAACGAGCCATAATTTTCAGTGAAAAATAGATTTTCACTCATCGCTGTTACGTTTCACGCCGTTTCGATTTGGCAGGTGGAAAATTTTCTCGATACGTTGGAATTGTCTAACGAGAATCGGGAGTCAGCGTACAAGATGAGCAACAGAATTATCAACATAGCCAACGAGAAGATCGCGTATGTGAAAAAGTACAAAGATACTGTGACCAAGTTCCTGAATGCATAAGATTTTGTTTGAGGATGAAACTACGATAAAATGCTACATGACCCATTAATAAGGAGCATTTATAATCAAGGAGCAGATATGAAAGGATGTGCGAAACGCGAGAAAATTGTTTTAACAAAATTAACAATGAATCTTATTCGATAAAACACAAATTCGTCGAAAAAATTGATAAAAATTTGAATTTCTAAATGAATTATTTTAAACTTTCTTGTTCTTGGTTTTAATCACGTGCTTTTATCCCAATTTTGATTTAAATTTTCGGTTTTTCAACCGGTTGGGCAATCGACTTGAATCTATTGTCAAAAAAATTGGATAAAATTTGAGCTTCAAAATTAATATTTTTGAACTGCTTTGTTTTCCTCTTCTTCCTCTCTTCGATCGATTCCGCATTTTCAACGCACCTCCCACATCCTTAATCGATGGGAAGTTGCGCAAATCATTATGATTCCGAAGCCAGGTAAGCCACCAAATGAGAACTAACATCCTGTCGGCCCATAAGTCTGTCGCCAATCATCTCCAAACTTTTCGAGAAACTTCTACTACTGACAAAGATCAAGCCTCTCATAACTAACGACAAACTTATTTCCAACCACCAATTCGGCTTTAAAAATGGATACTCAACTGTTGCCATCTCCACTCAATGCCATCTCCAATACCATAGTGGAAAAAAATAGACAAAAAAAAAACAATTTTTTTTCGACAACGAAAAAAAAACAAAATCTTTTGATTCATTCAAAAAGTGAATTCAGTCGAACAGAAATGATTCGTTCATGAAACAATCGAATGTTGGGCGTGTCATCGAATATGAAAACTCGAAATCTGATCGATATTTCGAATTGATTCTTCATAAAGTCTCGTATTTCAATGCTTTTTGTCAAAATAATTATTCGAATTGGACAGAATGTGAGAACAAAAAAAATTTTCAAATTTTTATTTCCCTATACGCGAATTGACAAGCGACAAAAATTGGACTGCAACGTTCAGAAGAGGCGAAGTGCGAAAAAATTCTTCGGTCAATCCGCAAGAGAAAAATCATTGTTTTTATTTTTTTTTTTTATTTTTTATTTAATATAAAATAAAAACGACGAATTATTGGCGAATGCGTGTGTTTTCGAAGTTGGTTATAAAGGAATATATTAATGGTAATTCTACTTATGAACGGTATTATTTATATTAGACATTATTGTATTAATAATTTAATAACGATTTTGTATATCCATTTTTTTTTCTTCTGTTCTCGTTCGTTGTGTTCACCGAGTAACTATTGTTATTTTTTAGTAAAAAAAAAAAACAAAACAACAGAAAAAAAAGATAAATCCTTAGGATAGATCGTGCCTTGATAACAAACAAACAAAACAGCAACAACAACAACTAAGTGAAAAAATAAAAAGATTTTTTTTAATACGAGAAAGTGTTTCAAGTTTCAAAAATATATATCAACCTTTTGTTTTTCCAAAGCG